>CM042022.1:77702500-78952500 GCA_023525975.1 Smallanthus sonchifolius
AAACTCAATTCATCATGTCCATGAATGCTGCTGGTGCATTAGTAAGTCCGAACGGTATTACCGTGAACTCATAATGACCATATCAAGTTCTGAAAGCTGTTTTGGGAATATCTTCTTCTTTGACTTTCAATTAATGATAGCCAGAATGAAGATCGATTTTTGAGAAACAACGAGCTCCTTGAAGTTGATCAAAAAGATCATTAATTCTAGGAAGCGGATAACGGTTCTTAATTGTGACCTTATTTTGCTCACGATAGTCAATGCACATACGCATTGAACCGTCTTTCTTCTTAACGAATAAGACTTGAGCTCCCCAAGGTGATGAGCTTGGTTTTATGAATCCCTTCTCTAGCAATTCATCTAATTGCTTTTTCAATTCTGCCATTTCATTTAGAGCTAATCTGTATGCGGCTTTAGCAATAGGTGCCGTACCGGGTACAAGATTAATTCTGAACTCCACTTCTCTCTCAGGTGGAATTCCAGGTAGTTCATCAGGAAAAACATCGAGGAATTCAGCCACAAACGGCACATCTTCAATCTTCTTTTTAGTGTCGGTAGTGACAGATACAAGGTATGCTAAGCATCCTTTTCATAGATATTTTGTGGCTTTTAACATGGAAATTATTCCAACATATTTGGATAATTTATCACCGTTTATAGTAATGATATTGCCTTATGGCGAACAAAGTTCTATGGTTTTCTTATCACACAGGATACGGGCTTGCTTAGAGGCTAACCAATCCATTCCTAGGACAATATCAAATCCTGCCAAAGTAATTGGAAACAGTTGTACAGGAACAACATCTCCGGATAGTGTGATATTACAAGCGCTAAGGATTTCTGAAATTTGGACTAGGTCCTAATTGGCAGTCTCTACCATATATTTCTTGTCTAATTTGGCTAGAATTTTATTCAACAGTCTACATAATTTATGGTCTATAAAACTTTGGTTTGCACCAGAGTCAAATAAAACTCGGGCATAAATATCATTGACAAGAAATGTACCCGTAATGACATCGGGTATACCTGCTGCTTCATGAGTATTGAGAACGAATGCTCGTGCATTCTTCTTTAGCCCGTCATCGGGTCTAGGACCTGTCCCTTCCAGCTTCTTTAGCTTGGGACAATAGCTCTTGATGTGGCCAGCCTCACCACATTCCAAACAGGTGATAGGTTTCTTCTTGAAAAAAATCTTCTGTTTTGTGTCCAAACATTTCGCAGAAATTGCAAAGAGGTCCGGATCGACATTATCTTAAGTGCCTTTTCTTGCACTTTGGACAATCAGGGATAGAAGAATTGTTATTTCGAGAATGAAAGTTTGGTTTCTTAGATCCACTTGGGCCCTGTCCAGTTGATTCATTCTTCTTTCTTCCCTCCTCTTGATTTCTAATCATATTACTGGTCAACGAGGCTCCCAGATCCATAGCATCGTCAAGGTTTTCACAATTGGCAACCTTAACCATGTCACGGATTTCTCCAATCAAACCCAAATATATCTCTTTATTAGATTAGATTCAGGGGTTGCTAAATGAGGAACTATTCGAGCATACTTAAGGAGTTTAGTTGAATACTGCTGATGATTGGTTCCAATCATCTTCAGACTAAGAAATTTTCCTTCGATCTGTTCCTTTCGTTTTGGGGAACATATTTCTTTTCTATCCTTGTCTTGAAGGCACTCCAGCCCATAGCATAGGCTGCATCTCTTCCTTTGGCAGCAATAATGTTGTTCCACCATTCTAAAGCTTGATCTTTAAATAGATTGGAAGCATAAAGAACTTTATCTTCCTCAGCACATTTGCTTACGGCAAGCATAGATTCAGTCTTTTCAATCCACCTCAATGTGGCTATTCTTCCTTCTCTTCCAGAAAAATTATATGGTTTGAAGTCTTGAAACATTTTATAAGTACAACCAACCATCTTCCTCTTCTTTTCTATATGGCCGTAATTATTACCCATACCCTCATCTTCAGAAGAGTTATGGTAATACTTCTCCCTTTCAGTCTTCCTGGTTGGATGAGTAGCAGAACCCTCTAGTTTGAGAGTAACGGGTTTGGATTGAGTTGTAGTTCGGGTATGTTGGGTCAATGGTTGGGAATGAATAGATTTTGGAATTGACAGTTGAGCATATAGCTTATATGCCTATCTCTTTTCCATTTCGGTAAAGATCATTGGAAGGGAATCCTTGATTCCTTCTGAAATTAACTTCTACAGTTCTTTACGAGAATCGGGGATTTTAGCAGCATTTTCAATCACTGCTTGTTTCCTCTTTCCTCTTGTATTGTAAGAAGGTCCGGTTTGTTTAGACATGCTAAAACAGAATTAAGATGAGAATCAAAAACACAAATTTTTATTGATGAAATACATATATACAAGAAAAAGTACATATAAAGATCATTGTTTCTAGAAACTTCTAAAATTCTTTTCTTCAAGAGCTTGAATCAACAAAGCAATCCTAGCTTCAACTTCAGCCTTTTCTCGTTCAAGTTTTGCTATTCGATTCAACAACATGTGTTCCCTTTCATTTCCTGATGCATTCTTATTTATATGAGGAGTAGGGAAAGGAACAGTCTCATAGTATGGAATGTAGAGTTTATAAGAATCAGCTTGTTCTTCTTCTCCAGAATCACATTTATTTTCATAAGGCATTTCCGCATATCCTTCATGAAAATTATGTGAGTAGATTGGAGTGATATTATAGCTTCTAGCAGTAGGAGCAGAATGAAAACTTATAGAAGGATTATAGGGAACATTTGAGTTTCCTATTTCTCCGAGGCTTCTGAAAGTTGAACTTTCAGTTTTCTAATTATTTTCTATAGTAGTTTCATTCGTTTTACGTTCGAAATAATTAGCTGGTGCAAATTTATGAAGAAAGCTAGGACCTTTGCCCTTTCCAACCATTCTGTAACAAAATGAATAAAACGAGATTTATTATAAAATTATATTACAAAGAAACAAAATACAATATAGATTTTAATCTTTCATCAGCTCTTCTCCAAGGGTCATTAGGCTTTCTCCATATTCATAGACCTACTGTCCATAAAATTTGGTTCTTACCTTGTCCATGATTTCCCCCGTGTCACTTAATCTGTTTGGCGTAATGAACGATCTAAGCATTCAATAGGAGAAGAATGCATACTATGCTCATAACCGTATTTTGGTGGAGGTTCACGAAGTCCAACCATAATATCGTTATAAGCATTTTGGTATCCCGGAGGAGCTTGGAAATAAGTTTCAAAAGGACCATGGTAAATTGGTTCAGGAAACATATAAGAATCATATAGGATTGGGGATTCAGAATTATAAGATTGATGATCAAAATTTCCTTAAGTATTATTAGAGAATGGATAATCTTCGGAATTTTTAGAAGCGGGTTCATAGTGTTTAGATTCCTCAGATGGATCTTCTTCTGCTGATATGTTCTGCTGAGTGTGACTAGATTCAGCTGCAGTGGTATTCCAATTGCTGGAATCTGATCTAGCATCCATCCATTGGCTTGAAGTATCCTGGGACTGGGGATGCTATTCAGGAATAGGGTTATCCGGAAGAATGGAAAATGGATCATCGTTATAGTAGGGTGACGATATAGGATTCATTTGTGAACCCAGTGGATGGTATTCCAGATATTCTTGTTTAATTGGACGATTGGGGTCATAATAGACAGGAACGGAATTATCTCCAGGCATCTGCAATCTTGAAGTATTAGTACTTATCTTAGATACTAAGGCCAGTATCCTTATTTTAACTAAAGCTCTACAAGGAGGTTATCTTCCCAGAGTAGTACCCCCAACAGAGATGTTCCCAGGTAAGAGCGACGGGTCTAGAAGAGATTTATACACCGCTCTTTCCTTAGGCAAAACATTCCGTTTGTCAGATATCTACATCCCAGTCAGAAGGTTACCTTGTTTTCTTATCTTAAAGTAAGTAATTTCATGGTTGAAGCTTAGACACTAGATCCAAGTATTTAATTCGCTAAAACCTGTGGCTCTGATACCAACCCTGTCACACCCCACCTCAGGCACCCCTGGACATGTGCGACATTCGATTGGTACCTGCTTTGATTTCAGAGTTTTTATAAAACACAGCGGAAGTCTTTTTCATAGGATCGTTTCGTCTTTTGTTCAACCTCAAGGGTTGTATTTTTAAATATCAAAACTCAGTTGGAAAACAAAAGTCTTGTATTTACTTTCGTAAACATAGTGATTTAAATACCCTTTTTCATTTGATTATAAAACAGAGTTTGAAACCAAATACATCTCTTGTCTCTCATGAACAAGTTCAAGCCACGGGAAATAGTACTATCCGAGGTTGATCAGTTCCTCGATCCTATTTCCTCTTTTCTTTTTCAGGATTTTCTATACATGAGGCCTGAGAATACAACATGCATTTTATCCTTTTATAGTACCTCGGGTCAGATCTCATGTCTTCCCTTCACTTATCGTGGGTCAGATCTTATGTCTGCCCATCTCCCTTTTCTTTCACATTTTATTCATTACCTAAAAACATTTTGAAAATAAAAAGTCAGCGTGAACGCTGGTGAATACAATTATCATGACATTTAAAATCATTTGGCACAAACAAGTATTAGTTCATAATCACAACTTTATGTTCAATCCACACATTCAGCAGGCCCGTCCTGTTCAATCGCACCACAGTATACATTGGCGTCATGTCTTATAAAAAGGGACATGTTTGCCTCCAAAGTTGTTACAAGACAAGCACCAGCCGCAATCCGGGAATTTCACCCGAGACCCGTGTATCCCTTGCAAGTTCTACGCATACCTATGGCCTGAATGCTTTCACGTAGAAGAACGTTGAGCATTACTCTCTTAACCTTATTTGGCCATTTTCGTAAACGTAAATGTTTGACACAAGTTTTGAAAGAAATAAAGTATTCACCTTGTTTTATAGGAATGAGCCTCTAAGATGAAAGCTTATAGAACTAGCTTCTTAACTTGATTTCTCTAGCGTATCAATACTTCTACCAGCGTTTCTTCTTAAACCGGGTGCTAAAAAGAGCAGGAGTTGGACCGGGATCGTCGGGAGTGGGCTAGGGATCACCTGGAACGAGTTTTAGAAGCTTGGAATTGTGTTTGGGATGAGAAAAATGATTGAAATCGTTTAGCTATTTATAGGCTGAAATATGGATCCATGTCGGATGTTATCAAAGTGATGTCGGTCCGACATCCAGCTATGCCCACGTCAGCCCTAAACGTCAACTCCTGATTGGACCGCACATGTTTTTGGTGCATGTCAGACCGATATGTGGACCATGTCGGTCCGTCATCTAGACTCACGTCCCATCATTAGGGCTGAGTCATTGAACACGTGTCAACACCACAAATTGCAGCTGAGAGGAGGTTTGCGGACCGTTATGGTTTGATGTCGGTCCGATAACCGACTCAACTACCAATTGCAGACCGTTATGAATAAGGATGTCGGCCCGATATCTGACTGAGTTTCGCTTCGATCCGATATCCAAACCTTATTCACTTCGGACCGATTTGAAAGTGATATCGGTCCGATATCCAGCTATTTTCATAAATTTTCATTTTTTACCCTAGACTTTGGTACTTTAGATACACAAGTCCTTATAGGTTTCTAACCTTAGCATTTCTTGGACATTTTCATGACAGGTGTTACAATTGGCGTGATCATCTGATTGGGAATTGGATGCCATTTGCTCCAAGAACACATCAGAGCTTCTGGGGGATTTAGGAATGAATTCATCATGAGCAATGGGCTTTCCAACACCATCGGTATTGTTCTTTTGTTTGTCTTCCCTGTTTGGGCTTTGATCACCTTAATCGGATGTTTTTTGTTTTCGGTTTTTATTCATTAATCTTACCATTGGTATTTTTCTTTTGTTTGTCTTCCCTGTTTTTGCCACGTGTCGACATTTCATAGGTGCAGAACCCTGACTTCACTTACTTTTTTGTCGGCTAATTTTAGACTGCTTAGCCGACGATTCAGTGTGGATGTCCATGTATTTATAAGCTAAAAGTCAATGCCTATTTAGAGAATCCTCTTTGTTAAATGTATATTTTGGTAATTTTCTGTTAGATTTATATACCAAAATTCTGTTATTATGAAATATCATATTGTATTAAATGTCTATGTATTTATAGGCTGAAGGTCATGCCTAAGATGTAAGCCATTTACTATTTCCTTTCTTTAACTTGTTTCTTTTTAGGCACCTGCTTGGTCAAGTTGATGGGATATTGACAATCCACATCATGTTTATACAGGAGTACAGGTACTTCTCATAAGTTTGACTAAGGATGCTGTTTTTGTTCAGTATTATTGTGTCAAGATGGTCCTGATCAGCGGGTTAGAAAATGGGTTGTTTTTGTATGGTCTGGGTTAGGTGGACTTCAAATACTTTGTGCACAAATCATTGTTTTATTTATAATTTCTGTTATAAATATAATGTGTGAAATAAGACTACAAACATATTATTTCATAATTTCTTCTTTTTAATAAATCGAGTTAGGAAAGTTTATAATTGTGGTTATAAGTGTTCTTTTACTTTTTCAAATTAAACTCAACTCCATTGCCTACTTACATGCGATGGTGTTTCTTCGTAAGTACATCATTGTTGCCGGGTCCTCCTTAACACTAGATGGCGGTGATGTGTTGGTCCGTCGCTCTTTGGGTTCTTCCGAATCCTAGGTGGCGGTGGAGATGGAGATCTTCTGGGCTTAATTTTTTACATACTTAATGTGTCAAATATGTTTACGTAAATTATATTATTTTGAATTTTTTATAATAGTCGAACGGAAACCGAGTACAACGCTCTAAACTGTCGACTCCACCGCAACGCGCGGGTTCCCCGCTAGTGCTTATTCGAATAAAGGTTTGATTAATACACAAACTTCTCCACAAATAGTATGTGATGGGAAATTGTTGTTGTTCTTAACTAAATCTTTGGATTTGGATTCCTAAACATGATGCTTTCACTTCAAAGGTCAAAATATACAAAATTTGGACATATTTGCTTGTTGCAAGGGCTCTAATAGTAGTTATATGCTTGCTGTTAGGACTCATAGTGACATGTGTAACAATTATAGTTACATATGTAACGTTTTGCTAGCTACACAAATTACATTTGTATGTATATGTGTATATATGCATCTGGGTATTGTGAATCTTGAAGAAACATTTGAATTTTTTTATGGTTTTTTTATTAATTTAATGGAATGGGAATGAATGGTGACAGGAGTTTGACAAGATTATGGAAATGGATGGCAATGTGTGGTGGGATCAAATTTTGGATGCATACATAGCTAGTGTTTTGGATTAGAAGATAATTTTTTTTAACAGCAACGATATGGAGAGAAATTAGTGGTTTGGCAGTTTTATAATTTTGTTAGTTGTCTTTTATTGGTTTATCTTTTCCAGATTTATCTAATTGACAATTGTTAGATGCATTTTTTTATACATTTGTAACATTTTTCATTAGCTACGCATAAAATATTTGTTAGTTACATAACGTAAATATTATAAAGTTCAAGCAATAAACAGTTACTGATTACATATATGGAGCCTTTCTTTGTTAGCTACATACATAACATTTGCTAGCTACATATGTAACATTCTGCTAGGTACTAATTACATATATGTAACACGACCTCAGTTAGGTTCTGAATATGTAATATTTACTATATAGGTAACTATCAAATGTTACATATTTAACTTTTGCTAGTTACCTAACGTAAATATTGTAACACGATCTCATTTTTAAAAAACAAAAAAAAAATCTGAAATATTAAAAAATATTAACTTTGTTTTTACGATTGTTTACATTTCTTTTTTTATAAAGAAAATATAAAAGAATTATTAGTTACTATTTTTTAATTTATGTTAAAAAAACCATAATACGATTTAAAGAAAGTGAAAAAAGATTGTTATCATGATTGATTAGTTTACCTTTTAAAAGTAGAAAAAGTAGTGAAGAGTAACGTATATATTATCTTTTTGTCATTAATTAAATGTTTAGCCATTGGGGTGGTGGCCTAATGATAGAGGCAAAAACCTCTAGAAACACTTAAGGGGTTTAGAGGTCACGGGTTCAAGTCTCACTGGTGACATGATTAAAAGAACTTCGTCTTTCTAATAATAAAAAAAATTAAAAAAATTAAATGTTTATTGAAATAGATTTTAGTTTTTTATTCTCTTTAATTCTCAACCACACAAATCAAATTAGTCAATACAACATCTGGTGGGGAATGAGTTTCTTGGGTTTTCTTAACCCAAGTGAGTTTTTATTATATCCACCCACATATATATATATATATATATATATATATATATATATATATATATATATATATATATATATGTATAGGAACACATATATAAATATTAGAAACACAAATTTTTATAAAACCGTTATAAGTACATCTAAATAAACAAGAATAACGTCACATAATATATAAATATAGATATATAGGAAAAGAATCAAATGTGAAACAACTTCATATGTGTAAACCTAAAAACCAAATTCTTACCACATATTTATTATAGTTAATAGAATGACTTTTGGGGAATATATTAAAATAAGAAGAAAATAAATGTGTGATTAGAATTTGGTTTTTTGGTTTACGAGTTCACAATTGATCTTTACCCTATATATATATATAGTTATAAATATAAAATACATTATTTAGATATATAAAAATGCATATATATATACCCACACACACATATATATATATATATATATATATAATACATAATTATAAATTATATTATTTAGAAACCTAAAAATATAAAATCGTTACAAGTATATATACATATATATATATATATAAGCGGAATAACAAACATAAATTAAAGACGTATATTTATACTATATACGAAATCTTTATATAAATATATTTATAGGGGTGGGTTCCAGAGAAAACCAATAGTTAGGCGAAAACCGAGAAAACCGCTAAAAAGCCAATTTTAACCAATAATATAATAATATTTATTTTTTAATTTATTTTATTTTTATTTGTTTATAAGAGTATCAGTGTAATATTACAAATTTTTACCAAAAAATCATTTAAATATTGGCTTACCTATACGTAACCCGTAGTGTTACATATATGTAAACAGAAAACAAAAAAAATCAAAAATATTGCAGTTACGTATACGTAACCCATAGTATTACACATTGTTTTAGTGGTTTTCTCGGTTTTCGCCTAACTTTGTGGTTTTCTCTTGATCCCTCCCCTATATTTATATACATATACACCATTACTTTTGTTGTACTTGAAGCGTATGACGACAAAAAACAAATGAAATTGCTAACCTAGAATCTTTGATCTGAATTTAACAAGAACCTTGAACTAACCCTGGATTATTCTTTGAAACGAGAATTTTAAGACACGATTTAATATGTGGCTCTTATAATCATTTATTTAATTATTAAATGATTAAATATAATTATTTATTTATTAATTAACATATGGCTAGTAATTAGTTGATGGGCCTAATTACTCTTAATGGGCCATTAATGGGTTTCCCCTTGGGTGTACATATAAATAGAGATATTATTAGAGGGAATTGACTAATGCTCATTCAATTACCATCACCACTAAGTCGTCCCTCTCTCTCTCCAAAACCGAGAGCTCTCACGAAGTCACCTAATACCATCCTAATCGTACACCCTAAACGGGAACCCGATCCAGATCAGGGATCATGACGTCTTCCCTATCATCGGTGAACTTAGAAGGTACGTATTATATTATTGTTTTCCATTATATAGTTACAAGAACTGATCAACATGTGTTATCAGAGCAAATGTTGAGTAATCAGTTCTTGTTTCTTTTCCTATTTTGGAATTAAAATCGGAGAACATTTGTTTTGTTAAAACCGTATGAAAAATCATGCTCATCAGTTTCACGGTTTTTGTTTTGTGAGTATATCACGTTTTTTATCTCCTAAATTTCGAGATCCATTAAATTTTTGAAATCTGTTAAATATTATGTTTCAAGATTTCGATTCCAGGCTTTAAGCTGATATTATTGAAGAACAGTTTATTTGATGTTCATAAATTGTTCTTCGTGTTCATCCTAATCTTGATGAAAATCCCCTTATTTTGGGATGTATAATGATTTTGATTGTGTTTTTCCTAAAATCCTGTAATTTTATCTCCAAGTTTTGAATTAAAATATTAATTTATTATTTTAAATAAAGAAACTTAGATATACTTAACAACTTAAAAGATTTTTGAAATTAGAAATACAATCAAATCCATTAATATTCGCACATGCCTTAGCAGGTTCACATTCACGGTTTTAGACCCTTCACGGTTCATGATTCACGGGTATAGTTCACGGGTTATGTTTCACGGTTTAGACTTCACGTTTTTTCTTCACGGTTTATGATTCATGGCCATCTTAGTTCATGGGTGTTCAAGTTTCACGGGTAAGGTTGATGGTTTAAGTTCACGGTTTGTGATTAAGAGCCGTGAAATCTTAATGAACCGTGATCCCTTAATGAGCCGTGAACCTTCACCTGAGTCGTGAACCCTTATGAGCCGTGATCCCTTATGAGTCGTGATCCCTTATGGGCCGTGAACTCTTATGAGCCGTGACACCTTATGTTGGAGCACGTTTGTGTGACAAACACTCTGGATGTTGTCTCTGCTTATGAAATGTCTTTATGTATCTGTATTTGTATTTCAGCGTCTGTATGTATTGGTTTATCGAGTTGTAATCATGTTCGTAGGTACTTGTCGTTGGAATCGTCTTGTTATGTGTTGTGCGCACTTAACAAGTGCGCAAGTTGTATAACCTGCGTACTTAGCAAGTACGCAAGAACATGTCTGCGTACTTGCTAAATACGCAGGAACAATGCCTTGCGCACTTGTTAAGTGCACATGCATCAGGTCTGTTATTATATATAGCTTATTGTAGAAGTTGATAAGTACACTCTCATTTATGTAACTTGTAATCAGTTGATATTGATAACAGACTAGGTTTTAAGGTGACTCTTGTTTATTGTCGGATTACTTGTTGTTGTCGATACTCCGTCTAGTCACGGGCATTCCGCACCCGGTTCGACTAGCCAACACACTTGCTTGTGACGATCTGAGACACCCGGGGACCTACACCTTATGAGTTGTGAACCCTTATGGAGCCGTGAACCTAGCCTTATATGTGCCTAAAATTCTTTAGTTTTAGTTCGATCCGCGCTAACAGGAGGTTTTGATATTAATGAATACTTTAGTTTTAGTTTTGTTAAACCTTAAAAATTAAATGTTTTCAAAACCTTAAAAACTTTCTTGAATAACACCTAATAGCTTCACTTCTGCGCAAAGGTGATGTGATGCATGTGTAAACTTATTCAAGCTTAAGTAAGCAATATAACTTAGTACATGTCATGATACTAAACTAGAAAACATGATTTACTTAAATAACACCTAAAGTTTCACTTCTGCCCAAAGGTGATGTGTTACGCTTGTAAAGTTATTTAAGTCTAATTAAGCACTACTTCGCCTAATATAACTAAATGTTTCTACTTCTGCCTAAAGGTGATGTGTCACATTTGGTTTTCGCTAAGCTAATTATGTGCATACTAAACAAATGTTTCACTTCTGCCCAAAGGTGATGTGTAGAAATAAATACTGATGGCTGCAAAATTCTCTAAGTACAAATGCTGTTGATCTCAGAGTTTGCTGCAGACCAACAAACTGTTGCGGATAAGCTTATCTGCAGCGGATACTTGTTCTTCAGCTGAAGAACAAATCTGCTGCGGATAGCCTTATCTGCTGAAGACCAGAGTTGCTGTGGATAAGCTTCTCAGCCGCATCAAGTGTTGCCACTGACTAGCCTTGCAAAAGCAAAAGCAACCATTACCACTGACAACTTTTTCTGCTGCACCACTGACACACTCCATGCAGAAAGAATGTCACTGGTGCAGACAATAAAGCACTACAACGCTCTTCTCCAAGCATGCAAGCAATGATGCCTAAGAAGACGTTTGAGTAAAGTTAACTTTTTTAGTGTTTATTGTCATTATACGTAGAATAGCTTCAATACAAGATCAACAGTTTGTGTTGGATCTGATTCTTAGAATTAAGGGTCTGTCTTGATTCTAAGTTACTATATATGTAGTACTTAGAGTCATTGTATCTTAGTGCTTTTCTTAGAGTTTTCTCTGTAATTTTGTAACCATTGAAGCTTAATACAAATTGCATTTATCAGTACTTCTTGTGTTTACTTGTTTACTTTGATCAAGTTGTGATTGTTTCCGCTAATCTCAACTGAAATAGAACCATCTTGTATTTACCGATCCTACAATTGGTATCAGAGCTTTGGCTCACAGATTAAACAAACTCACACTTGTTTAATCATTCTTCGGTTCTATTCTAAACTATCTCTTTGTTAAAGTCTCTCACTATCACAAATCAAAAATGGCTCAAAACAATGGATTTGAAGATATCGGAAGCATTAACAGACCACCAAGACTGGTATCTGGGGAAGACTACGATATTTGGAAGAACATAATGGAAAGCTTCTTCTGTTATCAGGAATATGGGATGTGGAAATCCATTAAAGATGGACCATACATACCCATGGTGTCCTCAGCTTATTCCGGAGGTACACTGGTTCCCAAAGAACCCTCCAAGTACTCTGATGAAGACATCAAGAAAATGGAGGTAGACTTCAAAGCCTTGGGAGCCATCCAGATGTGCTTACCAAATGAAGTTTTTTATAACTTCAGAGGTTATAAAACTGCAAAGGAGCTATGGGAGGCTCTTGAAAAAATGTTTGCTAGTTCAGAAGAAGTCAAAGAAAACAGAAGAGACATTCTGAAGCAGCAATATGAAAACTTCGTCTGGAAGGAAGGTGAGTCTCTGACGGTTTTATATAACAGATTTACCTATCTTGTAGGTGAGCTGCAGTGCTCAAAGGAGAAGCTGGAGAATGAAGATATTCTCAAGAAATTCATCAGGTATCTACCGAGTTGCTGGACACTGTACAAAGTGTCCATCAGAAGAACTGAGAATCTGAAGACTCTCCAGATGACTGAGCTCTTTGGAATGCTTAAAACCTATGAGCTAGAGATGATTCAGGAAAAAGAAAGAAGCTCAAGCTACCAAACAGCCTCAACATCCACCACCACCTCCTCTGCCCTCCATTCTGACCACTCAGGTCCTAGTTCAAGCAGCTATTATCCTCCCATCAATATTCATCCCCAAACTCCAACCTCTCAAACAAACACATCACCATTTCTCCTAGAAGCTCCTCCTCGAACCTCAACCTCTGCTACTTTTGTTTCTGAAAACTAAAGCAACATGTCCTTTATCAAGGATGAACTAGATTGCTTCCATCCAGATGACTTAGAATAAATGGACATACAACACTCGTATGCCATGCTATCTATAAGAGCAAAAAGGTTCTACTCTAGAACCGAAAGACCCATTCCAAGTAACAACTCCAACACCAGAGTTGACTTGGATAAAAGCAAATTAAGATGTTACAACTGTAACCAACTGGGTCATTTTGCTAGAGAATGCAAGGCACCTAGGGCAAACCCAGCAGCTCCTTAACCAAGACAACAACAGCAACAAGCTACTCCTCCAGCTCAAACTGCAGCTTGTGCAGCCGTCGGAACTTCTGACTTTGACTGGAGCTTCCAATATGAAGATTTGCATGTTAACATCCAAGCTCTTATGGCAGACACAACTGAGATACCGCCTCAGGTATATGAACATCTCTGTTTCCAAGCTTTTATTGATAAGGTGTTAGGCTACAGAAAGCATAATCAAAACCTTATAGATCAAAATGAAGAGTTTCATCAAATGAAATCTGAATTCACAAAAGTAGAAAACAATTATAAATAAAAAATTAACTGTCTAAAGAAAGAGATTTCATTACTAAAACATGAACAAACCAATCTTGAAACTCAGATTGATGATCTACTGGCTAGATTAAAAGCTACCAGAGCAGAATTGGCAGAACAGAAAGTTCACGTTGACAAATATGAATTTGCATCCAAAAAGCTGCAAAGACTTTTGGATGCTCAAATTCATGACAAGGTAAAAACTGGTCTAGGGTATCATGCTGAACAATATCAAGCCGTTGCACCTCCTGCTGACTACGTTGCTATCCATGAACCAAGCTTCAATCTCTCAAATCTTCAAAAGAAAAACCAAGATCTTGATCCTTCAAGGCATGAACCATTGGTACAAGAATGCACTACCTCATCAGAATCTGAGTCAACTTGCTCAGAGTCCACTAAAACTAAGGAGGTCTCATCACCAGTACAAGTACCAGAACCGACTGTTCTCGAAATCATTCAAACAAGTGCTCCTGTCACTTTACCATCTGTTCTAGTTCCTATGTCTTTCAACCAAATCAAAATCAGCTATCCTCCGGAAGGAAGAAAGCTAAATGTTGAAAAGGGGCAGTCTTCAACCTCTAACAACTCAAAGCCTCAAAGAAAGGTGTTTGACATATGTCATGCGCCTGGAGATAGAATTCCATATGTTCAAAAGACATTGGAAGAAGCCACCTTTGAGCACAACAAAGCTCACCCCTAGAACTTTAAAGACCTATTCAAAAGAAAGGACCGTGTTTACCTTTCAAGGGACAAACTGGCCAAATCATGCTTTGTCTATGGAAAATACAACTACACTGCCAACACCTTCTTCTACTACCTTCAGCAGCAAAGAAACCTCAAACAACATGCTTTTGAGAAGACACACAAGAACAGAAAGGTAAGGAGTTCTGAAGCCAAGGCAACTCATTTCAGAAACTCTCTTTCCCCACCAAGGAAGCAGCTGCCAAAGCCACAACAATCTTGCATCTTCTGTGGTGAATCAGACCACTTTGCTACAAATTGTGATTTTAATCCCTTCAACCAGATCTTTCATCAAGCCCCTCCTAAACAAAAGCCCATCAGCATGAGAACTTCTACAGAGAAGCCCTTCGTAATCAAGCCAAGCCCAAGAAACCAAAGGAAAAGCCTTCAGCAGCAACCAAGTCTGCTGCTGCTCAAGCAAAACCATCAGCAGCAACAAAATCTACTGCTGATAAGCTAAAGTCATCAGCAGCAAAATCCACTGCTGCTGATAAACCGCAGTCCTCAGCAGCAACAACATCGGCTACTGATAAGCCAAAATCATCAGCAGCAAAATCTGCTGCTGATAAAGCAAATCCATCAGCAGCCAAAGCAACATCAGCTACTGACAGAGCAAAGAGAACTGGAAAACCATCTCCTCAGCAATGGAGAGCCAAGATCCCAGCTTCTATCCCTCCAAGAATCATCATTGGTTCGGTTGAATGTACACATGCTAAATCTGATATTCCAAGAACCCTTTTCTTCAAGGATACAAGCTCTTGGATTCCTCCCACTAACTAGATCTCTCTCATGTGCAGGGGCAGCCAGGTCACAAGAATAACACTTGGGTGGTTGACAGTGGTTGTTCCAGGCACATGACAGGCAACAGATCAATCCTCTACAACTTCAGACACTTGAATGGAGGATATGTTGCCTTTGGGAGTGACTCAAAATGAGGATCTATTACTGGACAAGGGACTGTGTTAAATGAAAGAATGAGTATTGATAAAGTAAATTATGTCAAATAATTGGACTTCAATCTCCTGAGTGTTTCCCAGGTCTGTGATCAAAAGCATTGGATGCTCTTCACAGACAAAGAATGCTTTGTACTATTTCCTGGCTTATCCAAACCTCCTCCAGAAAAGATTTTATTAACTGCTAAAAAAAGAGAATTATTTTAACCAAAGTTCATACCAATGAGCAATATGCTGATTTGTTTACAAAACCGTTTGATGAAGCTAGATTTAGATATTTAGTTGAATCTATTGGTATGATGAACTTTGATTAAAATATGTCTCTAAAATTTTGTCTTTGTAAATATGTTTGTCTTTTGTTATAAATAAAAGTTACAAGTCAGCAGCATCCTTTTTGCTGCTGACAGGTTTAATAATCAGCAGCAAAGATTTTGCCACTGACTGCTTTAAGTCATCAGCATGAACAATTTTCCTGCGGATAGCTTTAAGGCAGTCAGCAGCAACTCCCTTGCTGTGGAATAATGCATCCATCAGCAGCAATAGAGTTTGCTGCTGACAGACTTAACTATCCGCTGCAACCAAGCTTGCTGCAGACAGGCTTAACCATCCGCAGTTACCAAGTTTGCTGCTGATGGGTAAAAATAAGTCTAAATTAACTTTTACCCGCTGTAAAAATTCCTTTCAGTCTTTACCATGACTGCTATAGTGTCTTACAGCTGTAATAGTAAAAAGGTGAATGAGGTTGTACTGTACAAGTGAGTTTGTTTTTCCCTCCTCTGCCGTTATAAGAACAAATCAAATTTCTTCACCACCCCTTCACATTCAATTTCGCCCTAACTCCCATCACTTTCTCTCAAGCCCCCACAACATTCAAAGCCTTCCATTCCTAACCACCCTTCAAAATCTTCCCCTTTCCCTCCAAACCAACAAAAATGGCAGACATAAACAATCTTTATGATAAGTTCTCCGCATATCACAACCTCACGGCATACTTAACCAAAGGAAAGAAGTCTGAGGGATTCGATGATATGATCGATTTTCTGTGCCGATCAAAGATACATTTTGCACTAACAGTCAACCCTACCATTTATATTCCTCATATGAAGGATTTTTGGAATACCGCCGTCTACTCTACCGAACAGGGGATTTCCCAAAATAAAACCAAGGTAGACGGCAAGGACATCATCATCTCTGAAGCTACTCTCCGAAAACATCTTCAACTTTAAGATGAGGGGGCAGCCATCTCATACTCAAAAGAAGAATACATGAGGACCTTTGTATCCATAGGGTACATTGGAAATCAAAATGAGTACACAATAGAGAAGGCACTGATGGGCCCTTCATGGAAGTATCTCTGCCATACTCTTCTACAATACATATCTCAGAAGAGAAGTGGATGGCATCAAGTGAGCTCTGCACTTGCCTCTGCTTTCCATGGTATGGTTGCTGGCTTAGACTTCAACTTTGCACACCTCATCTTTGAGGGTTTGAGAAATAACCTTCAAGAGGGTGAGCAACAATTTTTTATGTACCCCAGATTCTTGCAGGAGGTTTTCAACCAGGAACTAAAAGATCTCTCAAAACCTGCAAGAATCATGTTGGGTCATAAAAATAATATTTTTCAAAGTATGAGAACTGTTTCCAAAAAGTTCTCAGGGGTCAATGTTCCATTGTTATCTACAATGCTGAACATACAAAGTACCCAGGGTGACAGCTCAGCAATCCCAGCTGATACTGATCCCACACCCTCCACTTCAAATCCTGAACAACAAGTTGCTTCCATTGCTTGAACCCCTGTGCAAACTACTAAGGATGCACATGTACAAAAATAACTTACATCTGTTTTGGATGTTATCGTTCAACATGAACAAAGGGCCCCAGTTGCAACGACATACACTAGAAAAAGGAGCAAGAAGACTCCTTCTCTTTTTGTCTCAAAGTCCTAATCCCAACCTCAAAGCCCTCATTTAGAATCCCAACATTCTGATGAGAATATCAAAAGGGATAGCCAAAATATTAGAGAGACCTCCTTGGAAGTTTCTCTATTAGGATCAGGATCACAACCCGGATCCGTAGAACAACCCGCTGAGCCATATCATTATTTCTCTTCTCTGAACTTAAGTGCAGAGGCACCTAGTCAAGATGATATACCTTCTCCAACTACCACTATCTCGGAGGTATTGATTGACTTGGCTGCTAATGCACCCAACCCAAGTTCATCACCCAAGAAGGTTCACTCTAGTGGTACTGACAGAGTGAATGTGGAAAGGGCTGTCACTACTCCTGGTATATCAATTGCCCAGTAGGATAGTGGCAACATCACTAAGACCCTAACCACGGGAACTCACAGTGAGGATGTTTCCTTTGAAACACTCTTCACTGAAACGAATCCCAGGTGCCAAGAAAACCAGGGTGATGGGGATGCAGAGGCTAGGCCTAAGGCCCCATCTAGATCCAAGGATTCCACAACTGTGGATGAGGACAGACTGAAACTTCATAATATGGAATTGACGGCTAGGGTAGCTATGCGAGAGGCTGAAGTATCAAAACTAAGGCACCAAGTCTCTATGCATGAAGCCCATCAATGCCCAACTGTGCCTACTCCCTCCCTTATATCTGTGGGCACTCAAACAGATAACACTCTATGCACTGATGCAACCAAAAAGGGGGAGATAGTTACCAAGGAAGATGATGCGGACAGCCTAGAAGAATGGATACAAGAGCAGACTGTATTTCAAAGTTCGCTATACAAACCTGCTTTTGTTTAAATCCATGACTTGCCAGACTCGGTAGATGAAGAGGAAGATATCACTGAGGATTGGAAGTTAGTTGTCCGAGATGTTGACGAGGTGTTGCAAGATGAAACTCTCCATGAAGACACACGTCTATCATTCAACATACTTCCTAAAGCTGCAACCATAATAAGTAAAACATCTACTCCCAATTCTCACTAACTTCAAACAAGCTAGAATTCGACTCCATTCTAGCTTGGGGGTATGATGGCATAGCTAAGAGATTCTGGATTGGATGGGAGTTTAGTGGAGTAGAAGAGCTAAACTGGAACACTCTTAATGCCCTCCAGGTTCTTAATCTGTATCTGACAAGATGTATCAACACATCATCAGATCTCTCAACAGAACTTGCAATCAGCAGGTTCTATGACTTAATGGAGGATAATATGCCCTGGTTTGAAAGACTACTAAAAGAAGCAAATAGGGTGGCTTATCCTGCATCTTCATCAATAGCAGAACAAAGACTGGCTCTAAGAAGACTTGACTTAATCAGGAGCAGTGCTTTAACTGAAGAAGAAGTTATCTGCTGGCGAAGATTCCTTTACAACATCATGGTCAGGGTTTTGGAAGTGCTAGGATGGGTGAGCACTGATTCCTCTGATTTCACCTTCTTCCTAAGCAGTGGATCTTCTCTCTCAATCAACATCAAAGAGATCTTACTCCTACCTTCAAACTTCCTGCACAAGGTCTTTGAGCTCAGATCACTCATCTGCAACATCAACTCCTTAGAAAGTCAAGAAATGATCAAACTCATCAAGGATTTTATTTATAAGGAGGAATCGCCTGCAATGAATGACTCTGACTCATATCTATCCCTTCCCTCCTCACCAACTGTCATACTAAACGCAACAGAAGGGTCAAGAAAAGTGGTTGCTCAGAATATCAAAGAGGCCTTTAAAGCTATATATGGGAATGAATGGGAAATGGAAGAGAGTGAAGCAGTCCCTTCCCTTGTGTCTACTCCTCATCATGCCAATGAAGCTGAAGCTGAGATCCCAACAGCATCTCTTACATCAGCTGTTGCGGTCCATGAAGCTGAAGCAGAGGCATCCAGCAAAGACAAGGGGAAAAGACCTATGACAGAAGAAGATGAAGAAAAGTTATTGAAAGAGAAGAAGGAAAGGGAGGAAAGAAGAAGAAGAAGAAGAGAAGAAGAGGAGATGGCTGAACTAAGAAAAGCTTAAGAAAGAAAAGCGGCCATTCTCTTCAGAGAACAACAGATCCAGCTGTATGCCAAACAGCTAGATGATCTGAAAGTCAAGATTCCTGCAGTCTATCAAATTCAAGAAGATGAAGCTCTTGCTCTTCAACTGCAGGAACAATTTAATAAAGAAGAAGAAGAAAGAGAGAAGAAGAAGAAGGAAGAGGCCAAGTTCAGAATAACTAATTCTGAGCTAGCTAAAGAAATGAGAGAGGAGTGGATAGAAGCTCTGATTTCTCAAGGTGAGGATGAAGACTACCTTGAGAAACTATCAAATAAAGAGATCTATAGAGCCTTCATGGGTCAGCAGGATCAATTGGGAAATAAGAAAAGGGCTGAAGAAGAAGAAAAAGCCAAACAGAAATCCAAGAAGACCATTGCCTTCAACAAAAGAACCCATGAAGAAAGGAAGGTCATGATTGACTTCCTAAAGGCTAGAGGAGAGAGTGGAAAAAGGCTGGGTCCCATGAGTTTCATGAACCTGCAAGCCCTTTACTTTAAAGTTAAAAAGGAAGAGGGTAATAAATCAAGAAGAAGAAAGGAAACCAAAGAAACCCAAGCCTTCTCCCTCATCCACCACTTCATCTATCCAACAACCTTCCACTCTCCATCCTAGACCTCCCTCCTCTCCACCCAAAAAGTCCAAATCCTCCCACCTAGCTCCTACTCATCAACAACCTCCCAAGAAGAAAAGCAAACCTACTACCAAACCAGAAGACTCAAGAGAAATTGTCAACCAGTTCTACATCACTCATTATCAAAGGTTTTAAGTCTTCAGGGGAAGAACAAAAGAAAGAAGATCAATTTATACAACTGTTGATGAGGTATTGCAGCTTCCAAATTCTGATCTAAGAAGAATGATAGAGCTGGGTGAAGCCAATGAGCCTGGGAATGAAGGTGGGGGGCATCTGTTGCTGGTGATCAAACATCACTTCAACCCCAGCAAAGATGAAAATATTGATGCAAAACCTCTCCAATCCCACTCTCCATTCATCAGTTGGTCCTACAATGCTGAAGAAAATGAGTTCACCTTGACAGACGTTAAAGGACAGAAGATGAGGTGTCTAAGCAAGGCTATCTTCAAAATGCCAAGCAAAGATATCAAGACTCTATCTGAGCTTCCTCTTAACATTCCTAGCAAGGACCCAAGAGGCTATGAGGTTGCAAGAATCGTCAGCCACATGCAAAAGCTTCAGCAACAAAAGCAGTAAGAGAGATTTTGGTAGCATCAGTCTAGGGGGAGTTTGTAGAAATAAAGACTGATGGTTAAAAAATTCTCTAAGTACAAATGCTGCTGATCTCAGAGTTTGCTGCTGACCAACAATCTGTTGCGGATAAGCTTATCTGCAGTGGATACTTGTTCTTCAGCTGAAGAACAAATCTGCTGCGGATAGCCTTATCTGCTGAAGACCAGAGTTGCTATGGATAGGCTTCTCAGCATCCAGAGTTGCTATGGATAGGCTTATCATCAACACTTGATGCTGCTGATAGGTAAATCATCAGCAGCTTTGGATGTATACATCTTGCTGCTGATCAACAACTCTGCTGCTGATAGTTATTCATCCATTGAAGATCAAACGTTGCAGCTGACCAGCCTTGCAAAAGCAAAAGCAACCATTACCACTGACAACTTTCTGCTGCACCACTGACACACTCCATGCAGAAAGAATGTCACTGGTGCAGACAATAAAGCACTACAACGCTCTTCTCCAAGCATACAAGCAATGATACCTAAGAAGACGTCTGAGTAAAGTTAAGATTTATAGTGTTTATTGTCATTATACGTAGAATAGCTTCAATACAAGATCAACGGTTTGTGTTAGATCTGATCCTTAGAATCAAGGGTCTGTCTTCATTCTAAGTTACTATATAAGTAGTACTTAGAGTCATTGTATCTTAGTGCTTTTCTTAGAGTTTTCTCTGTAATCTTGTAACCATTGAAGCTTAATACAAATTGCATTTATCAGTACTTCTTGTGTTTACTTGTTTACTTTGATCAAGTTGTGATTGTTTCCGCCAATCTCAACTGAAATAGAACCATCTTGTATTTACCGATCCTACATGATGTGTTACATTCTTACTGCACATACTCACTATTAAATTGTTCCTAATACTAAACAAATGTTTCACTTCTTCCTAAAGGTGATATGTTACATTGTTTAAGTAGAACCTAATTAATCTATTATTTTGGTGATTATAATAGACATTAATCTCAACTTCATTAATATATATAATGGTCCTTATTTTCGCCTGCTTTAGTCTAAGTTACCCTATAGACACTATAAGTTCTTCTGTAGCAATTAGTATCTTATTTTTCTCGTATAAAATCCACTGCAGCCCTAACTTGGGAATCGAAACTTTGTCTGGTGCGAACTTTTCCTCTTGGAAAGATTCACTGATGTTGTCTCTCGGCATGATAGAATTCGATCACGCACTCAACAAGCTTGCACCTGCTGATCTTAATGACAAAAGCACTCCTCATGACATTATAAAACATGAGAAATGGACGAGGTGTAACCGCATGGCTCTTATCTTAATGAAGAACTCCATCAGTCCGATCATCAGAGGAGCTATACCTGATTCTAAAGATGCTAAGACTTATCTGGCTTCTATGGAGGATCAATTCAAGGGAACTTCTAAGGCGCATGCTAGCACTCTTATTCTGAAGCTGGTGACTACAATGTGTGACGAGATTAGCGGTATTCGTGAGCACATCATGATGATGAATGACATGTCCCGTAAACTCAAGGGCTTAGACATGGAAATCAGTGACGGTTTTCTAGTGTAATTTATCATGACATCTCTTCCGAAGTCTGTTGAAGCTTTCAAAATCAACTATAACACACAGAAAGATAAGTGTACAATGAGTGAGTTGATTGCAATGTGCGTCAAAGAAGAAGCGCATATGAAGCTAGAGAGACCGGATGTTGCTTATTTCATGACCGCTGATTCGAAGAAGAGGAAGGGAAATTTCCGTAAGAAGGAATCTTCTAAGGTCCAGAAACAAGATGCGAGTGGTGCTTCCAGCTCTAAGAACTTCAAAGGGAAGTCTCACTGCAAGTTCTGCCGCAAGGCTGGACATAGGCAGAAAGACTGCCCAGACTTTAAGGAGTGGCTGAGCAAGCGAGGGATTCCTTGCAATCCAGAAGCTAGAAAGAAACTGAAGAACACTTAAGATGGGGAATGGAGAAGAACTAGTTGTCAAAGCTGTGGGAACCTTAGAATTAATAATGAAAACTGGTTTATGTGTTAAAATTTATGATACCTTATATATTCCTGAGATTACTCGGAATCTAGTATCAGGACCAAAGTTAGACATTGACGGTTTTGTTTGTTCTCATGGTCATGGCAAACTTTCTATTATGTTAAATTCTCAAGTGTTTGGACGTGGTTATCTGGATGATGGTCTTTATAGATTAGAACTAGATGATGAATTTTCCAAGTATTTGTTATCATATAATATCAATGAAAACTCAACAAAGACTAAACGAAAGCGAGACTTAGAAGCTTCATCCATGTTGTGGCATCAATGCTTAGCCCATATTTCACGAGAACGCTTATCTCATCTCGTGAAGGATGAAGTGTTACCATCTCTTGATTTCAATGACTTTGAAACATGTGTGAAATGGCTTAAAGGTAAAATGACATCAACGAATAAGAAAGGTGCTACTAGGAGCTCTAATTTATTAGAACTCATTCACACTGATATTAGTGGCCTTTACCCCGTTGCTATAACAGGACATACTTCATTTATCACTTTTTTCGATGATTACTCTCGTTATATCTAGTTGTATCTTATTAAAGAAAAATCTGAATCACTTGCGACTTTTAAAGATTATAAAACTAAAGTTGAAAAACAACTTGATCTTCAAATAATAGTTGTGAGATCAGATAGAGGAGGTGAATATTATGGTAGACATACTGATGTGGGTCAGGCTCCTGGTCCATTTATGAGTTTTGTAAGGGCCAGGGGATCGTGAACTAGTACACCATGCCTGGTACCCCTTAGCAGAACGGTGTTGCTGAGAGAAGAAACAGGACCCTAATGAACATGGTACGCTGTATGTTAGCCAACTCAGGTTTACCATCATTCCTCTGGACCGAGGCCTTAAAATCAGCTGTTCATATACTCAATAGAGTTCCTTCAAAGTCTGTCCCTAAAACTCCTTATGAACTTTGGACAGGAAGGAAACCGAGTCTTAGATATATGAAAGTATGGAGCTGTCTTGCTGAAACTAAACTCTATAATCCTTTCTTAAAGAAACTTGGCATGAAAACTGTCACATGTTACTTCATCAGTTAACCCGGTCACTCAAAGGGTTATAGATTCTACTGTCCTTCTCACGTCACTCGTATTGTAGAAACCAAGCATGCCAAATTCCTTGAGGATTTTAAAGTCAGTGGGAGTAGTGAAAATCCTTATCCATATTTAGAAGAAGTACAAGACGCTTATTTTACCTCTGATTACTCCTCTTGCACACGACGCTGCACTGCACGTCACTGCACCACCACCTCTTCAATCAGATCATAGTGCTACTCCTTTTATATTAGAGAATGAAGGCACATCAAACGACCGACATGAAGACAATGCCGAACCCAATAATCAACTCAGGAGGTCGTCTAGGTCCAAAAGGCATACTAACTTTGATGATTTCGTTACCTACCTGACTGAAGCTGAAATGGATACCGGAAAGTTCACAGATCCTACTTCTTATCATGAAGCCATTAGCAGTGATCAGTCTTCTGAATGGAACAAAGCTATCATTGACGAGCTTGACTACATGAAGAAAAATGATGTTTGGGATTTAGTTGAATTACCCAACGGTGCTAAACCTGTAGGATGTAAATGGGTCTTCAAAACTAAACTAGATCTGAATGGAAACATTGAACGCTATAAAGCGAGATTGGTTGCAAAGGGTTTCACTCAGAAAGAAGGAATCGACTATCAAGAGACCTTTTCTCCTATTTCTCGAAAAGATTCATTAAGGATCGTGACGGCCCTAGTATCTCATTTTGACTTAGAGCTACGTCAGATGGACGTCAAAACCGCTTTCCTCAATGGCGACTTGAATGAAGACGTGTTCATGAAATAGCCTGAAGGTTTTCAAACTAAAGGTCAAGAACATCTAGTCTGTAAGTTGAAGAAATCCATATACGGGTTGAAGCAGGCATCACGTCAATGGTACCTAAAGTTTGATGAAGTCATGAAGAAACAAGGTTTCCTTAAGAATCAAGTGGATCAATGCACCTACCTCAAGATGAGTGGGACCAACTTTACTATACTTCTCCTTTACGTAGATGACATTCTATTGGCAAGTAATAGTTTAGACATGTTGCATGAGTCGAAGCGTTTACTCTCCCATAACTTCGACATGAAGGATCTCGGAGAGGCTTCTTATGTTATAGGCATCGAAATACACCAAGATAGATCTAAGGGCATTTTGGGATTATCTGAGAAACCCTACATTGAACGGGTCATCACACGTTATAATATGCAACACTGCTCTCCTTCTGTAGCTCCAGTAGTTAAGGGAGATGTTTTTGGTTCTTTCCAATGTTCGAAAACAAAGGTTAAGAAGGAGCAAATGAGAATGATACCTTATGCATAAGTAGTTGGGAGCCTCATGTATGCTCAAGTCTGTACTCGTCCGGATATCGCTTATATTGTTGGAATGCTAGGCCGTTATCAGACTAATACTGGCCTAGATCACTGGAAAGCAACTAAGAAAGTACTTCGATATCTGTAAGGGACGAAAGACTATAAACTGACTTATAGAAGAAGTGACAATTTAGAAGTGGTTGGTTATTCTGATTCTGACTTTGCTAAGCGCAAAGATGACAAGAAATCCACTTTGGGGTACGTCTTTATATTAGCCGACGGACCTATCTCTTGGAAGAGTCATAAGCAACAGTTGACCACAACACCCACTATAATGGTAGAGTACATAGCTGTGTATAACGCGACCTGTCATGGAATGTTGCTAAAGAATCTAATCACTGGACTCAAAATAGTTAATTCCATTTCTAGACAATTGAAGCTTTATTGTGAGAACTCAGCTGCCGTTAGTTTCTCGAACAGTAACAGTTCGACTGGAGCTGGATTATATCTTGATACAAAGTACTTGTTCGTACATGAGCGAGTTGTAGAAAATAATCTTTTTATTGAGTATATAAGTACTAAAGTTATGCTTACGATCCGATGACTAAAGGTCTCCCACCTAAAGTTTTCGAAGAACATGTTTCGAAGATGGGCTTTTCTAAACACCTTATTTAGTAGCATAATTGTACTTACTTACATTTATTAATGAAATATCCTCAGTTATTTGAATTTGTTTGTCTCTAAATATGTTATGCATGCCTAAAGACATATAGACACTGATTATACAAATCATCGTTAAAGGGCTTATTTATAAATTTGATCCTAAGTTTACTTTTGTTTTAAATTAGGATTGTAGTATGATCAATGGGGGTCTTGAGTTGAATACTGATTCAATGACTGTATTTCTTTGCTACAGTTTTGGTTTAATACTAAAATGAGTATTAAATCTCTACAGACTTACTAATGCTCATAATAAATGATTACTCAGGCAAGTGGGAGAATGTAAGACACGATCTCATATGTGGCTCTTTTAATCATTTATCTAATTATTAAATGATCAAATATAATTATTTATTTATTAATTAACCTATGGCTAGTAATTAGTTGATGGGTCTAATTACTCTTAATGGGCCATTAATGGGTTTCCCCTTGGGTGTACATATAAATATAGAGATTATTATAGGGAATTGACTAATGATCATTCAATTACCATCACCACTAAATCGACTCTCTCTCTCTCCAAAATCGTGAGCTCTCACGAACTCACCTAATACCATTCTAATCGTACACCCTAAACAGGAACCCGATCCAGATCATTGATAATGACGTCTTCCCTATCATCGGTGAACTTAGCAGGTACGTATTATATTATTGTTTTTTATTGTATAGTTACAAGAACTGATCAACAATAATTTCTATCAGATAAACCATTTGAGTGTTTATCAGATTAGACAAGGAATTTAACTTGAAGGAATCTAAATTTTTCGTGTTTCTGTAATCGGTTTTTTCTTTTCTGATTCAACGTCCCACAAAAAAACCATTTGAAAACAATTGCGTGTCTCCCGAGAAAAAAAATCAAAGTCGGTTTCTATACTTTATGCGTTTGTTGTTTTAGACTCCAGGCCCAAGTCCAAATAATTCCAATAATGCTATTGAGCCCAAATAAAGCTCAAAGTTCCTAGAAGCCCATTAACATATATATATATATATATATGGGAAAAAAAATAGGAAAATTCATTGTTTATAAAAAAATCAAAAAACTATTTATTAAAGATAAAAAAAATAATAAAAAAATCATAACTCAAAATATAAATCAAAAACTAAAAAACCGTTTTGGAGACCTTGTTCCCCACGTTGTCCTCGTACAATAAAAAAATTCAGCGCAATACTTCATATGTGTAATAGGGTTAGCTTTTGAGTTTAGTTTTTAGGTTTAATTAAGCTTTTAGGTTAGGTTTTTTTTTGGGGGGGGAGGTGGGGTGGGTGGGGGTTTTGGTTTTTAGGGGGTAGGTGGGGGGGTGGGTGGGGGTGGGTTTAGGTTTTTGGGTGGGGTGGGGGTTTAGGTTTTTGGGTGAAGGTTAGGTTTTTAGGTGTAATACACATATGTAGTACCTTTAATGAGAAGTTTTTTGGTTTTCTTATGAAAATGAGTTTTCTAGTGAAGGATCATAAGAAAACTCATTGTTCATGAGAAATAAAAAAACTATTTATTAAAGGAAAAAAATCATAAGTTAAAATATAAATTAAAAACTAAAAAACCGCTTCGGAGACTTTGTTCCCCCACGTCGTCCTCATACAAAAAAAATATTCAGCGTAATACTACATATGTGTAGTAGGGTTAGCTTTTGGATTTAGTTTTTTGGGTTTAGTTTAGCTTTTAGGTTAGGTTTTTTTTTTGGAGGGGGGGTGGGGGTGGATGGAGGGTTTAGGTTTTTTGGGTTGGGTGTGGGTGGGTTTAGGTTTTTTGGGTTGGGTGGGGGTGGGTTTAGGTTTTTGGGAGCGGGTGGGATGGGGGTTTTGGTTTTTGGGTGGGGGTTAGGTTTTTGGGTATACTACTGTGATAACCGGCATTTTGATGTTAACATCCGTTCTTACCCTAATAATAATTTCATCATACATTTGCACGCTTGACTTAATTTTGAGTTAATTAGGTCATTACATGCATAGCAAAGTCCTCTCATCATCTCAACATGTATTGGTAATTTTAGAAGTTGCCGGTTCACACGCGGTCTAACCTGACACACTAAAATTGGTGATAATCATTTTAAAATATCTTCATAAAGATTTCAAGGAGTGTCGATAAGTTTCCTAAAATAAAATGTGTACATGT
This sequence comes from Smallanthus sonchifolius, assembly GCA_023525975.1. NCBI lineage: Eukaryota > Viridiplantae > Streptophyta > Magnoliopsida > Asterales > Asteraceae > Smallanthus > Smallanthus sonchifolius. The sequence goes on from CM042022.1 coordinate 77,730,453, forward strand.
ATGTATTTGAAATGACTTAGAATATAACGCATAACTTTACATTTTGACTGATACGACTCTTTTTAACACGTTAGTTAGTTAGTTAAAATCTATTAAACTAGATACACGTTTCTTTTGTTTTAGCGAACCACCAAACGAAAACCACATGATTTATAGATTTAAAGAAGATTTTTTTATATAAAACTTATATATATTTTATAAAAATACACACCTAAGGCACCATGAAAGTACCACATGCCTACCACCCCACACGCCTTTCCACACTTTTCCTTCGGCCATCCTAGAGCCGCCCCCTTCCCTTTCACTTCATGTTTGGTTCCCCCATATTCATTTAACCATTGTGTAATATCCATCCACAATTCCAAGTATAGTTAAAATATCTAGCAACCTTATCCCCATTATTTCTCAACCCACCTACAAGCTTCCAACCCTTACTCTCCCTCTCTATTTTGGCGGCAATATCACCTACACTCATACATTCATATTTTCGGATTTTATTACAAGAATCAAGAGATTCCAAGGCAATTCAAGCAAAGATCAAGGGTGTTCTAAATGTTTCTCAAGCTACTACAATCTCCTACCACCCTCATTGCTTGATTTAAGTGAGCATCTACCCTTTAAGTTTATATTTTTCTTCTTTTAACATACTATTGGTTAGATAAAACTTTCATCCATAAAAGTTGCGTTGTTATAAAAGTTGGAGATTTTGGAGCCTAACAAGTAAATAAACATATTTTGTTCAAAACACTTGATGAAACTAGATTGTGGTTTGTAAACTTCATAAATGAAAGTGATGGCAACTTGTGGTTTTAGATTGGTTATTTTACTAGTTAAAACAAGCTTATGGTTAAAACTTTGACCGATGGACTTTTATGTCAAAAGTGGACTCTTGATCATGAATAATATATATATTCAGTATTATTTTACATGGATTTGCATTTTAGAAATTTTATTGGTTACTTGAAAGTTGGTTTTGAGACGCAAAAAATAGACAAGTTAGGTTCATATAAGTATTTTCTCAGACTTGTGACTAAACCGTAAAAGTATCGTGATATTGGGTCTTTTGGTATAAAATAAGGGCTTTAAAACTCTAGATGTCATATTGGTGGAAGATTATATATATTGGACAAATTATAATTATTAGTCATTTCTGGAGAAATTTGAGTTTTTGGTTAAAGCATTGACTTTGATGAGTGTAATTAAAATTATAGATGGTTATAGATATATTTTTATACTTCTATTGTGAAACAAAAGAATATCGCCATTTTTATTTTACAATGGTATTTCAATGATTTTTGTGTTAAAAATTAGTCAAACATTATTTTATTTTAAGGACAAGTTGTGTCTCGAGGAACCTCATAATTTATTATTATTATTTATATTATTATTATATATATATATATTGTTTATTTATATATAAGTATTTGTCGTGTGTATAGAATTTTGACTCGGGTCGAGTCACAAGTTTATTTTATAACTCTAAAACAAAGTGGATTTAGGGATTTAAAGATTCATGGAAACACTTAAATGTACACATTATTTATAAATATATTTAACTTGTAAATATATTTTCGTAGAAAACAAATCTTATCGACAACGGTCGTCGGGACGAACGTTCTTGGAAATGACATAAGTAATCATAACAACTTTAAGTTGGGTGAACCGTTACATGACCAACATGCATTCTAGAATTTATTGGATAGGTCTTAAGGTGTTTTAAATGTTTTTTAGGACACGAGTAAGTCCATACGCCACGTTTTGGACTTTGCTACTTACAGATTATTTTCCCACCTTGCTTGCGAAGGTGAGTTTCACGGCCCCTTTTTACTTTTTTGCATACTTTAGGGGAAGAACATACTTATGACTATTTTTATATGATAACAAGAAAACAAGACCCGACCTTTATGTTTGCATGAGATAATACATCTAGAGCTCACAAAGTACCCTGACCATCATATTTATAATCATTAGCTATGGATTAGCCTAGGACTCTATAGATAGTATTATTGGGTCTGACACCCCCGGCATGGTTAGTCAATGGGTCCCTCTGGCCAAATGACCGCATAGTGTTCTAAGATTGCTCGTGAGGTACGAGTGAGGGGCAAAACACCTAGTCCTGGTTTCGTTATGTCTCATGTATGTACATATTATTTGTATTCCTAGCTAGTTTACAAGTGGGTTAAACATTACTTGTTTTGTGTATCATATACGTGAAAACATTTTCATGCTATTGGTTCGCTAATCGTATTTGTATATAAAACCTGTGAACTCACCAACCTAGTGTTGACATTTTCAAGTATATTCTTTAGGAAATTAAATGTGACAACAAGGATAATACTACGTAGGGTTCATGCATACATGGTGGATACTACTTTTGAAGATTTTTCTTGTATAACCCATTACACTTGGATCATATTTGCAAAATCTTAATATTTTGTAACTTCAAACTAATATTTTGGGCTGTAAAACATTTAACTTAAGTTATGTATCGAGTTTGCATGTATGCGTTTGCAATAATCATATGCTTTGGAAATCATGAATTATGCCTCGCGATTCCGCCTTGGCAGGGTGTGACAGATTGGTATCAGAGCCATTGATTTTAGCGAACTAGGAGTCTAAAATTGAACCTAGTCTATAATTTAAATGACTCACTAAAACGTTTTTCATTGCATGTACATTGCATAACTTACCTTACCTCACATCATACGGATATTATAGTTACATCATGTCATCACACGATGGTCACATCCGCACTTCCGACTCTAAGGGCGAGTCGTCAGAACACCGCTTACCTGCTAGGGAGGAGGCTCCCACCACCCACCCCCAGTATCGGGTACAGACCCGCAGCTCCACACCACCTGACGTAGCTCTTAGAGAGCCACCTATCTGCTACTGCAAGAAGAGCGGAGGACCGATCATGGTCAAGAGTGCTAGGAAGAGGACACGACTACCCCAAAAGAGAACTCTGGCTGCACGTGACCCCGAGGACCGAGATACTGGAGAGGAGCCGCCCAGACAGCGACCTTGCTATCACCCTACCACCAGCTCGATGCCCTGTATTCTTGGCGCTGGAGAGAGATGGAGGGCATCCCTTCCACGTTTGAGCTCGGGGAGTCCTCAAACTCCCCATCACAGCTGCTCCACATTGGGGAGGACATGAAGCTCACAGTTTGGACACCGCTTGAGGACACTAGAGGACAGCACTAGAGACCTTCAGGGTACCACCGATCACTTGGAGATGAGGGCCGACATGGACTGGCTGTTGACTACTATGGTCCGAGACAGTGTTGAGGCATTGGAGGAGAGGACTTTGGTTGTAGATTTGGTGGCTAGAGCGAGTGTTGTTGTGGCTGGACTTGCTATGCTGTTTGGTTTGTATTCCCACTTATTTCGTTAGACCTAGTACGGGCGGGTTGTGCCCGTAGCACGTTATGTAGTTGAAACTTCGTACAGATGGTTTATGTAAAACTTATCTATTTTGAGTTCCTCTGTTGGAACTATGTATTGCTATGTTTTAAACTATGTATGTGATGGTTGTTTTGCGTTTGATGTTGTTGTATCCTTATGTCATGCTATGTCATTATCTCTATATAATGCTCATTTCTTTTTGAATTGTACGATTAGAAAAGAATGCCATGGCACCTAAACGAAGGACGCCCCGTGGCACCTAAACGAAGGACGCCCCGTGGCACCAGTGGTGAAAACAACACGACGATTTCCGCAGAAGTGGAGCAACTAATATCACAACGTGTAGCCGCCGCCTTGGAGCAGTACGAAGCCAATCGGAGTAACGGCGGAGGAAATGGTAGTGGAAGCGGCGGAGGACGTGCAGGAGGCAGTGGCGCCGCTGGAGGCTCTGGAGGTAATAGAATGATTATTCACCTCTGTAACACATAATCACGATCTAAGTTAATAACGTTATTAAAAATAGTGACTTGTGACCCTACAGATGCTTCAAGAAAGAAATACACCTATAAGGCTTTTCTATCCTGCAACCCTCGCAGCTTCAGTGGCACTGAGGGTGCAGTTGGCCTAATGAGGTGGATTGAAAAGATGGAATCCGTGATTGATATCAGTGAATGCACAACTGATTGTATAGTGAATAATGCCACTTACACACTTACTTACAAAGTATTAACATGGTGGAATTCTCAGACGAAAACCTTGGGAAGACAGACTGCCTACCAGCTATCTTGGGATGATCTGAAGGTCATGATGATCAAGGAGTACTGTCCTCGAAATGAATTGCAGAAAATCAAAACTGAAATGTGGAACCTTCAAATGATAGGGGATGATGTGGCTGGTTACACTGACAGGTTCAATGAGCTGGCAATCTTGGTGCCACACATGGTCACGCCAGAGTACAAGAGGGTTGAAAGGTACTTGTGCGTCTTGCACCCCAAATTCGTAGTATGGTTACCTCGTCGAACCCTATGGACGCCAATTAGAGTGCCATAGTCCTGGCTTGCAAACTAAGGGATGATGCTGTTTGTAATGGGTTGTTTGGGAAAAAGGAAACTGAGGAAAGGAAGTCAGGAGAAAAGAGGAATGGATGGGAAAACCAAACAACCAATTCAGGAATCAAGCCTACAAGAGACAGGAGACTGTGAAAGTTTTTACTGCTAACACTGTGGAGAAAAAGGTTTATGTTGGTCCCCAACCGAGGTGTGATAAGTGTGGATATCACCAAGTGGGGAAATGCACTCAATGTGAAAGGTGTAGAAATTTTGGACATCGAGCGCAAACGTGCCGAATCAATGCCACCCCCATCGATAAAATTAAGCAGGGATGCTATGAGTGTGGAGATCCAAAGCACTACAGAAAAGATTGCCCCAAGTTAAAGAATCAGAATGTGACAATCCGGACTTTTCAGTTAATTCCGTTAACTATTCCGTTAAGTTTCCTATAAGAAAAACTTAACCCCGTTAACTAAACCCAGTTAAATCTAACCCCAGGGACTATTTCTGCCACATGTTTAACCTTAACAACAGGGACTAGTCCTGCCAAGTCTCAATACTTGAATTGTTGACTCCTGAAAGTCAAAATCCAAAGAGTTTGACTTCTGAAAGTCAAACAATGAGCCTTTGAATCCAAATTAAACCCGAATTCCCCAAATCTGTTCGAAATCTCGTCGGTTATGCAAAGCCTTATGGATCTCGACCGTTTTCCAAACATTTACACACATAATCAATCCATAACGATTACGAATTAAACATATTAACTTGTTCTAAAACCGAAACCGTCGAGCCATCATCACAATTCATCAATTCGACCATTTCAATCATCATACTCACAAACTAATCACCTGCACACCTCATTCGAACTCCCCTGAGGCAATTGCACACACAAAGTTCGTCGGAGACATAGCAGGAGACCGCGGGGACCAATCCATCGAATCGCGACTGTGTGTTTAGTTGGGCATCATCAATTCGAAACACATTCTGGTAATTAAACCCTCCCTCACCTTCGTTTTCATCACTAGATTGAAAGCCCCATGCCAATGGGGGACTGTAACATCGGATCAATGATGAACCGATTCTAGGGTTCATCATGTTTCCGATTTAGTCGATTTGCACCATAGACTCGATTTCAATCAAATTAAAACATACCAACAGCTTCGTAAACCCTTATTTATTGAAAACCCCATATCAATCTTACCAAGAAACATTGAATTTTACTCAACCCGTAATCTAGGGTTTGTTCTTTAAACGATTTGGGAATTTTTATCTTAAACCCGTTATTAATCAAATTAAACGATTCCAGTAGATTCGCAAGGGTTGATTTAGTAAAAACCCCATGAATTCGATGGCTAACAATACCGAATTCAACGAAATTGATTCTTGGTTCTTAATCTAGGGTTTCGGTCCGTGTGTACGATTAAACGATTCAAAACATGAAAATTTTGCAATTAACCATCACCTCAGATTCGCATATACTCGAGTGTCAAAACCCCTGTGTCAATTCGATGAATCGTGGACGAATTCGGTATTGTTGGGAGGGAATCGATCGCGAATTGATTGGGGGAAGGGGACTCTCGATAATACGTGATTAAAAGCATCTCGGTTCGGATTCTATCGCGATTGCCCTAGCGGGTGTATTGGTTAGATCTGTGTGTTGGTGTAGGTGAGACCCGGGTTCGAACCTCACTAGCACCATTTATTTTTCTAGCCACTTTTGAGACTACATTTTTATATAAATATATTCTAATACTATTATGATAATATATTAAATGGTTTTTAGCCCGGGAAACCACTCGTAGGCTCGGGTTTGATTTATAAACCATTTTAACATTATTTCTCCACTTTTAAATAATATATATACTATTTTCAAAACCACGAATTCAAATAAAATAATATGTTTATATTATTTTCAACTCATGACTTCTATTATTAAATAATATATATTTTTATATTATTTCGCCTCGTTTATTTACCTCGTGTAACGTTTCGAACAAATTAATAATATAAATGTTTATATTATTTACTCACGTTTATATCCTCGAATAAAAATAATATATTTATTATTTTTGTCATGTAAATGATTATCGTATATTTTATATGAGTTCAAAAAATAATATATTAATTATATTATTTTCCTAAACCATTATTTAATAGTACAAACGCACGGATATATTTAATTATTATTATATTCGTAATTAAGAAACCTTCGACACAAAACGTATTTATCTTAATAATTATATTAAGAAACCCTATATTCCTGTAGACACGTTCGTCTACTCATTGATCCTTAGAATACGTTAAGACGTTCTAACCTTCCGTGTCGTCGTCACAAATCTCAGTGTATCCCTAACTTATGTGTTTATGATTCTAGGGCATACATAAGTCGTGCAGGCTAACACTTGTGGTTCTAAATCTCATACTTGTGTGATACTACCTACTACGCAACGCAGGTGAGTTTCACGGCCCCTTTTTACCTGTTTTACTATTGGGGAAGAAACATGCTTACACACAAACGTATTTTACTTGTTTTCCTGTTGAGGAAGAAACAAACATGAAACAACAATTATCATACTTTTACTTGTTTTCCCCGTGGGGGAGAAACAGGTACGCAAGCAGATATTGTTTTTCCCGCCAGGGGAGAAAACATGACGCGACTATTTGATTATGGTACTTTATATGATATCACTGTTGAGACTAAGCGTAACATGCTATCACAGAAAGTCCTCATCTTATTTCGAACCGTTAATATGGATCTTAGCGAGGTAATGTTTAGTAGTACTACTGGGTTTGACAAATCCCACCCGCGTTAGTCGCGCTAACTCGATTGGATATCGAACGGGTGAAATGTTAGCCTACTCACATGTGCCAGAGTTGATAGAACTGGCAGGAGGCATACAAACACAGTCAGCTTCGGTTGCGAGCGCTTTAGTAAAACATGAACATAGGTTAGCTACCTATAGATATGCATATTGAAAGTACATAATCTGGCAAACACACTCTTATTGTAAACTTGAAACCTGTGAACTCACCAACCTCGTGTTGACACTTTTTCTTACATGTTTCTCAGGTCGCTTTGGCACAGGTTGCGCACTTAGGACATGCATGGAGTCCTACTGTCATATCATTCATTTCAAATACTTTAAACAGTTTATTTAATTACATTAATCGACGCTTGTTGCGTGTAATTACTTTTGATTTCATATTAATGTTTACACTTCCGCATTAACTCTGAACTTTTATGTTTTGACATTTCAAGTCCCATATAGTGTCGTTTGACGTAACTAATGACTGAGATCCTGGTGTGTCACCTTCCAAACGGTAAAACTCCGTTAGTTGAAATTGGGGGTGTGACAGATTGGTATCTGAGCCATTGGTTATAGAGAACTAGGATTGCATACTAGACTATAACCTCACACATTAGTTACACGGCACAGACACTTATATGTGATACATATAGCAACTATACATACATTGCAGTGCAGGCATGTAACACCATCCGTATCAACCTCAGTTGGCAAGGGACACATCATTTGCATTGTATCATCATTCCCAGTGGCGACACTCGGGTAATCACCGGAACATCATCCACTCCCGTTCGAGGGCAGCGAGACGGAGCTTTCGGAGGAGTCACTTACATCACCATCACCTGTTGGGTATGGTGGGCTTTCTCAGGTCCATGTTATGGACGACACTCAGCACTAACGCGTATCTCCTTGGGAATTGGGATCGTCGGAGGCGAGTCCCTACTGTACCCACTAGCAACAATACGCCGAATGAAGGCAGACCGTTACACGCATTATTGCAGAATCTGTTGACACATAGATGTCATCACTTTCCCGAGCCATGGGCTCACTTCTTTGGTCAATATTCTGTTGAGAATAGATTGACCACAAAGTTGAGAACGCATATTCAAACCCTATCCTGACTCAGTTGAAAGGACGGCTACTATGCTGCTTCCTATAACTTGTATTCATGAATTAGTTTCATTTCTCGAAGTCGCACTTCATGTACATGTTTGTTACATGTTCTCATTTATAATCCACTGGATTGGACTCATGTATTGTGTTTCACTCGAGTGAATACTCAGATCAAACCATCCTTGACTACTCATCTTGATATGAGTCCTAGTCGATCAACTTATGGTTGATGACTACTCCTTTCAATGACTGATCATATCTGACAACACTCTATACTCAACAATATAACCTAAAGGATATTATGACACAGGACAGGGAGAACAAGGGTGAGCATGCAAAGCAAATTATCATTACGGGTGCACACGTAATAATAATTTGAAGTGCATGTAAGTCTTGGTGAAACCTAGTGTGTGGATAAATGGTCCTAATCAGTGATCTACAAACTTAAACTTCCACTATCAGTAGAAGTTCTTGTAACCTACTCAACGACTAGTTGGTATCGTTAAACTCGTTCAACAGTTGATAGACGCGACTATCAGGTTGAAGATGTCTATGGACACATAGAACTATCATTAATGAAATCCATCAATGTTATTCTCACTCATGTAAGAGTCTTAGTGAAATTAAGACACTCATCTAAACGTGATCATAGAAACCATCTTGATTGAAACTCTAATAGAATCTCATAGCAAACTTATCGATTCCAACTATGTACACCGAATTTGAGAAATTCTTTCTATGCTAACACGTTATTCCTTACACTCCAACAATAGATCGCATTTGACCTTATTACCTCATCTTGTGACTAATCCTTAGTCTAACTTCGAATTTTACCCCAGCATACTCAATCCTGTAAACGGATTTCTTTCTTCACGAAATGATCCTGTTGATCCAATGACATTAGGAAACGAAGATTTAACCTAACCAACCATCAGTTGAACACAACTACTTAGACATACATCCTATATCTTATGCTACTGGAATCTATATCTCATTAGACTTTTCATTCTTACATGTGAACCTATTCCCTTAGCCTATGCATTGGCTGACACTTGCCTTATAAGCGCGGGTCTCACTAGAAGACTTGGTATGACTACACAAATTCCATATTAGTGTGTCGTGCTCTAACTCTATTAAAAGCCAAGTATACTATTGAGATAGCAGACGCTCAGAAAATCGAAACAACTCGCATTCTTACAGATGTAAACTAGTATTGGTTAGTCAAAAGCTTGACATTGACCTTATGCCAGTCACACTCGGCAGCTTCGACGTAATTTTCGGTATGGATTGGTTATCTAAGAACCAAGCCGAAATGATTTGTCGTGAGCAAATTTGTTCGCCTACCTCTCCCGAGTAGAGAAACCCTTTCTGTCCAAGGCGAAAAGAGTGGTGTTGTCGTGGGCATCATATCTTTCGTGAAAGCACAAAAGCATATACGTAAAGGTCATATTGTCATTCTGGCTCTCGTCACCGAGCAGCCATATGAGGAGAAGAAGATTGACGACATACCGATCGTTCGTGATTATCCGGAATTATTTCCTGAAGATCTGCCTGGTCTTCCGCCGCATCGTCAAGTCGAATTCCAAATTGATCTAGCACCCGGAGCAACGCCTATTGCTCGGGCACCCTGTAGACATGCACCTAGTGAATTTCTAGAACTATCCATACAACTGCAAGATTTGTTGGATAAAGAGTTCATCCGACCTAGTTCATCGCCATGGGGAGCTCCAGTCCTATTTGTCAACAAAGAAGGATGAGACTTTCCGCATGTGCATCGACTATCGTGAGCTGAACAAAGTAACGACCCATAATCGTTATCTTCTACCTCGCATAGATGATATATTTGATCAACTGCAAGGATCAAGCTTCTATTCCAAGATAGATCTTAGATCTGGTTACCATCAATTGAGAGTCCGAGATGAGGATATCTCTGAGACTGCTTTCAGGATAAGGTACGGCCACTATGAGTTTATGGTTATGCCTTTTGGATTAACCAACGCACCCGGGGTATTTATGGACCTCATGAACCGTGTGTGTAAACCCTACCTTGATCAGTTCGTCATCGTTTTCATTGATGATATCTTCATTTATTCCAAGAACAAGGAGGAACATCTACGTTTAATCCTGGAGTTACTTAAAAAGGAGCAGCTGTATGCTAAGTTTTTCAAGTGTGAATTCTGGATCCGGGAAGTTCAATTCTTAGGACATGTGGTTAACGAGAAGGGAATACATGTCGATCCATCAAAGATTGAAGCCATCAAGAATTGGGCAGCACCGACGACTCCGACGACTCCGACTGAGGTGCGACAATTTATGGGATTGGCTGGTTATTATCGGTGATTCATCGAGGGATTCTCTAAGATTGCACAACCTCTCACTGCCTTAACTCAAAAGGGTAAAGCCTATAACTGGGGCGATAACCAGGAGTCAACATTTCAACATCTTAAGCAGAAACTTTGTAGTGCACCTATTCTAGCTCTTTCGGAGGGAACGAATGATTTTGTGGTGTATTGTGACGCATCTATTCAGGGTCTGGGTTGTGTGTTAATGCAACGAGAAAAGGTGATCGCATATGCATCGCGTCAGCTAAAGATTCACGAGAAAAACTACACCACTCATGATCTAGAGTTGGGAGCCATAGTTTTCGCACTTAAGATATGGAGACACTACTTGTACGGTACCAAGTGCACCATCTACACCGATCACAAGAGTCTTCAGCATATCTTCGAGCAGAAAGAGCTAAACATGAGACAGCGTCGTTGGGTCGAGCTCTTACATGATTACGACTGCGTAATTCGATATCACCCGGGTAAGGCTAATGTTATAGCCGATGCCCTAAGTCGAAAGGAAACCAAACCCAAACGAGTTCGAGCATTACAGCTTACTATTCACCCCGGATTACCTAACAAAATTCGTAGTGCTCAACTTGAAGCTCTGAAAGAGGAAAACCTACCGCTAGAAGGTACACGCGGTATGGAAGCACAACTCGAGATCAAATCTGACGGCATTCGCTACTTCGCCGAACGAGTATGGGTTCCAATATTAGGAAACTTAAGGGAACTAGTCATGGATGAGGCTCATAAATCTCGTTACTCTATTCATCCAGGTTCCGACAAGATGTACCATGACCTAACGGTGCTATATTGGTGGCCAAAGATGAAGGCCGATATAGCCACCTATGTGAGCAAGTGACTGACTTGCGCAAAGGTCAAGGTAGAATATCAAAAGCCTTCTGGTCTTCTCCAACAACCAGAGATTCCCATGTGAAAATGGGAGCAGATATCCATGGGCTTTATCACGAAATTGCCACGAACTCCTACCGGATGTGATACCATTTGGTTAATCGTTGATCGTTTAACAAAGTCTGCTCACTTCTTAGCAATCAAGGAAACAGACAAGATGGAAAAACTTACTCGCATTTACGTGAAAGAAGTAGTATCTCGGCACGGGGTGCCAATCTCTATCATTTCGGATCGTGATGCACGATTCACTTCTCGTTTCTGGCAGTCATTGCATAAAGCCTTAGGCACGCGTCTAGATATGAGCACAGCATACCATCCTCAAACTGATGGACAAACTGAACGTACTATCCAAACTCTGGAGGACATGCTACGAGCTTGTGTGATCGATTTCGGTAACACTTGGGAGTCTCACCTACCGTTGGTGGAGTTCTCCTACAACAACAACTATCACACTAGCATCAAGGCAGCTCCATTTGAAGCACTTTACGGACGGAAATGCAGTTCTCCCATTTGTTGGACCGAGGTTGGGGATAGCCAACTCACATGTCTTGAACTTGTATTTGAAACTTCCGAAAAGATCGTTCAAATTAGAAACCGTATGGCGGCAGCTCGTGATCGTCAAAAGAGCTATGTCGACAAGCGTCGTAAACCCTTAGAGTTTCAAATAGGTGACATGGTCTTACTCAAAGTCTCACCTTAGGAAGGTGTCATTCGTTTCGGGAAATGAGGTAAACTGAATCCTCGTTATGTTGGACCTTTCAAAATACTAAAGAGAATCGGACCAGTAGCGTATCAACTGGACTTACCTGAAGGACTTAGTGGTGTACACAACGTCTTTCACATCTTAAATTTGGAGAAAAGTCTAGCAGACGAGTCTCTCGCGGTTCCTCTTGAGGAACTACACATTGATGAACAGCTCTGTTTCATCGAAGAACCTGTGGAAATCATGGATAGGGAAGTCAAATCGTTAAAGCACAGTAAAATCCCTATTGTTAGAGTCCGTTGGAACTTGAAACGCGGACCGGAATTCACTTGGGAGCGCGAAGATCAGATGATTCACAAATATCCTAATCTGTTCAAGCACTCCGCGTCAATCACTTAAGGTACTATTTAATTTTCGGGACGAAAATTCTTTCAACTAGGGGATGATGTGACACCCCAGAAAATTTTTTTTATTTTTATTTAATTTTCAGGACGAAAATTCTTTCAACTAGGGGATGATGTGACAATCCGGACTTTTCAGTTAATTCCGTTAACTATTCCGTTAAGTTTCCTATAAGAAAAACTTAACCCCGTTAACTAAACCCAGTTAAATCTAACCCCAGGGACTATTTCTGCCACATGTTTAACCTCAACAACAGGGACTAGTCCTGCCAAGTCTCAATACTTGAATTGTTGACTCCTGAAAGTCAAAATCCAAAGAGTTTGACTTCTGAAAGTCAAACAATGAGCCTTTGAATCCAAATTAAACCCAAATTCCCCAAATCTGTTCGAAATCTCGTCGGTTATGCAAAGCCTTATGGATCTCGACCGTTTTCCAAACATTTACACACATAATCAATCCATAACGATTACGAATTAAACATATTAACTTATTCTAAAACCAAAACCGTCGAGCCATCATCACAATTCATCAATTCGACCATTTCAATCATCATACTCACAAACTAATCACCTGCACACCTCATTCGAACTCCCCTGAGGCAATTGCACACACAAAGTTCGTCGGAGACATAGCAGGAGACCGCGGGGACCAATCCATCGAATCGCGACTGTGTGTTTAGTTGGGCATCATCAATTCGAAACACATTCTGGTAATTAAACCCTCCCTCACCTTCGTTTTCATCACTAGATTGAAAGCCCCATGCCAATGGGGGACTGTAACATCGGATCAATGATGAACCGATTCTAGGGTTCATCATGTTTCCGATTTAGTCGATTTGCACCATAGACTCGATTTCAATCAAATTAAAACATACCAACAGCTTCGTAAACCCTTATTTATTGAAAACCCCATATCAATCTTACCAAGAAACATTGAATTTTACTCAACCCGTAATCTAGGGTTTGTTCTTTAAACGATTTGGGAATTTTTATCTTAAACCCGTTATTAATCAAATTAAACGATTCCAGTAGATTCGCAAGGGTTGATTTAGTAAAAACCCCATGAATTCGATGGCTAACAATACCGAATTCAACGAAATTGATTCTTGGTTCTTAATCTAGGGTTTCGGCCCGTGTGTGTACGATTAAACGATTCAAAACATGAAAATTTTGCAATTAACCATCACCTCAGATTCGCATATACTCGAGTGTCAAAACCCCTGTGTCAATTCGATGAATCGTTGACGAATTCGGTATTGTTGGGAGGGAATCGATCGCGAATTGATTGGGGGAAGGGGACTCTCGATAATACGTGATTAAAAGCATCTCGGTTCGGATTCTATCGCGATTGCCCTAGCGGGTGTATTGGTTAGATCTGTGTGTTGGTGTAGGTGAGACCCGGGTTCGAACCTCACTAGCACCATTTATTTTTCTAGCCACTTTTGAGACTACATTTTTATATAAAATATATTCTAATACTATTATGATAATATATTAAATGGTTTTTAGCCCGGGAAACCACCCGTAGGCTCTGGTTTGATTTATAAACCATTTTAACATTATTTCTCCACTTTTAAATAATATATATACTATTTTCAAAACCACGAATTCAAATAAAATAATATGTTTATATTATTTTCAACTCATAACTTCTATTATTAAATAATATATATTTTTATATTATTTCGCCTCGTTTATTTACCTCGTGTAACGTTTCGAACAAATTAATAATATAAATGTTTATAATATTTACTCACGTTTATATCCTCGAATAAAAATAATATATTTATTATTTTTGTCATGTAAATGATTATCGTATATTTTATATGAGTTCAAAAAATAATATATTAATTATATTATTTTTCTAAACCATTATTTAATAGTACAAACGCACGGATGTATTTAATTATTATTATATTCGTAATTAAGAAACCTTCGACACAAAACGTATTTATCTTAATAATTATATTAAGAAACCCTATATTCCTGTAGACACGTTCGTCTACTCATTGATCCTTAGAATACGTTAAGACGTTCTAACCTTCCGTGTCGTCGTCACAAATCTCAATGTATCCCTAACCGTTTATGATTCTAGGGCATACATAAGTCGTGCAGGCTAACACTTGTGGTTCTAAATCTCATACTTGTGTGATACTACCTACTACGCAACGCAGGTGAGTTTCACGGCCCCTTTTTACCTGTTTTACTATTGGGGAAGAAACATGCTTACACACAAACGTATTTTACTTGTTTTCCTGTTGAGGAAGAAACAAACATGAAACAACAATTATCATACTTTTACTTGTTTTCCCCGTGGGGGAGAAACAGGTACGCAAGCAAATATTGTTTTTCCCGCCAGGGGAGAAAACATGACGCGACTATTTGATTATGGTACTTTATATGATATCACTGTTGAGACTAAGCGTAACATGCTATCACAGAAAGTCCTCATCTTATTTCGAACCGTTAATATGGATCTTAGCGAGGTAATGTTTAGTAGTACTACTGGGTTTGACAAATCCCACCCGCGTTAGTCGCGCTAACTCGATTGGATATCGAACGGGTGAAATGTTAGCCTACTCACTTGTGCCAGAGTTGATAGAACTGGCAGGAGGCATACAAACACAGTCAGCTTCGGTTGCGAGCGCTTTAGTAAAACATGAACATAGGTTAGCTACCTATAGATATGCATATTGAAAGTACATAATCTGGCAAACACACTCTTATTGTAAACTTGAAACCTGTGAACTCACCAACCTCGTGTTGACATTTTTTCTTACATGTTTCTCAGGTCGCTTTGGCACAGGTTGCGCACTTAGGACATGCATGGAGTCCTACTATCATATCATTCATTTCAAATACTTTAAACAGTTTATTTAATTACATTAATCGACGCTTGTTACGTGTAATTACTTTTGATTTCATATTAACGTTTACACTTCCGCATTAACTCTGAACTTTTATGTTTTGACATTTCAAGTCCCATATAGTGTCGTTTGACGTAACTAATGACTGAGATCCTGGTGTGTCACCTTCCAAACGGTAAAACTCCGTTAGTTGAAATTGGGGGTGTGACACAGAACAACAATCAGGCCCGAGGAAGAGCGTTCGTGATGGGAGCTGGGGACGCACGCCAGGACCCTAACATCATCACTGCTACGTTCCCGATAAACAACCACTATGCCTCTATACTTTTCGATACGGGTGCTGATATGAGTTTTGTGTCAAATGACTTTAAGTCCCTACTCGATATTAAGGCCAGCCAATTAAACCAAAGTTATACAATTGAATTAGCAAACGGGAAATTAATTAAAACCGGAGAAGTCATTCAGGGTTGTACTTTATGTTTAGAAAACCATACATTTAGTATAGACCTACTGCCTATTGATCTGGAAAGTTTTGACGCTGTTATCGGCATGGATATTGCGCGTTCCTGGCTCACGTCGTCGAGAAGAAACCCGAGGAACGTCGACTTGAGGACATACCGATCGTTAGGGATTACCATGAAGTTTTTCCCGAAGACTTACACGGGCTACCACCACCGAGGCAAGTCGAATTCTGAATCAATTTGGTACCTCAAGCCGCACCGGTTGCGCGATCGCCATACCGATTAGCACCTTCCGGGATGCAAGAGTTATCCCACCAACTGCAGGAGTTGCTTGATAAAGGTTTCATAAGACCGAGCTTCTCACGCTATGGATGTAAGGCCCCAAACCCGGGAGGCCTCACTTGTTGGATTCACTCATTTACAAACAGTTCTTAAACATGAATATCAAAATAACGCAGCGGAATCATTCATTCATCATAATTAAAGCTTGTTCATACATGCGGAAGCGTAACGTTATCAAATACATAAACATAACATAAACAACTCATAACGGGATGCCGGTCTTCATATCATCCGGGTAACTCTCCTCTCTTGCCAAGCATCACCGTCCATCACCATAACCTGCCCTTAACCTGAATGTGCATACTAAAAAGTCAGCTACGCTGGTGAGTTCTAGCTTTACATAAAACCTTAACATAAACATTTTGCCAAAAAACATAACATACATTTGTTTAACAAAAGCGTAGGTAAAACATGCAATAACTTAACAAAATCATAACATCATAACATAAGTCAACATGAACCGAATCTGCGCCTTCTCGTAACCGTCAATTCCATACATCGCATACCAGCGGATGAACTTAAGGCTCGTTACCTCAAAGCCATCCGTCACACGGGTCCCCTAAGGCTCGTTACCTCTAGGTGGACCAAACATACGTCTCCTAAGGCTCGTTACCTCTAGGTAGACCAAACATATGTCTCCTAAGGCTCGTTACCTCTAGGTAGACAGAACATAACTTAGGCACTATTTCCCCGCAAGGAATAGTACCTTCCATCGGGATCCCGGTAATCCCATGGGTGACCGTCGTTACCCCATCATCAACCAGTTGTACAACCGTTAGCCAGCCACAAAGGCCCCCCGTAAGGTGAGGCCAATACATACATACATACATACCTTAGCTCCCGTAGGAACTCGTGGCAGATTCGTTCATTCGTGACTTTCATAAAACCT
The DNA here is from genome assembly GCA_023525975.1 of Smallanthus sonchifolius. Lineage (NCBI taxonomy): Eukaryota > Viridiplantae > Streptophyta > Magnoliopsida > Asterales > Asteraceae > Smallanthus > Smallanthus sonchifolius. The sequence continues at coordinate 77,747,735 of CM042022.1, forward strand.
TTACCTCTTTTTAGTTAAAGCATTCGTACGTTTTATTAAACAAAACATCATCTCTTTCGTAAACCTTTCGTAAACTTCATTTGGCAAAACATTTCGTAAACATCATCCCGTAACATTGTAGGTCCTGAGCAGACCTGAAAGAACAGATCTGCGAAGAAATTCTTCAAACAGTCCGGATCGAGAGGCGGAATCTCTGGATCCGGTATCACTCTCGAATCAGAAATGGTAGAGACGGGTGCGGGAATCACATACACGAACAGAAACATATGAAAATGAAAAGAACAGATAATTGAAAGCATAAAACGTATGATTCTTTGATTGAAATGAAAATAAACGCTCGATCATACACTAACAATTAGTCTCACCCCAGGGTGAGCTCCCCCTAGGGTGGTGATTCCCTCTACAGACACACTCATTCCTAATGGGTATTCTACTATATATAGGAGGCCTCATGTGCCCTGTTTTCCAAGCCACCTGCCAAACAGGCCTGAAAAACAGGCATCGAAACTAGGTAGTTTCGATTGAACAAATGTTCAACCGAAACTACTAGTTTTGATTGAACAAAAGTTCAACTGAAACTACTAGTTTCGATATTGTAGTTTCTATTGACAGCATCAGTCTCATTTCTATACCCAACAAACAACATTTCGTAAACATCATTTCGTAAACATCATTTCGTAAACCTCATTTCAAACCTCATTCCGTATGTATGCACACCAGCCCAAAAACATTTAATTAAAACATTTAAAGAAGGGCTTCTAGAACTCACCTTATAAGCTAGTCTCGGTTGTCCTAAACAAAGGCTCAACAACGTCACTTCCAATCTTAATTGATTAGTTAAATACACATCAGACCAATACCGACTCTAACGGTTTAACCCTTCTAAACGTACTAACTTTACTTAACCAGCCTGATGCCTGCGCACTTAGCAAGTGCGCAGACCTTGATGCCTGCGCACTTAGCAAGTGCGCAGACCCTGCTGTCTGTTGGTGTAGATTAATTGTGTTTAAAACATGTTTAAAGTTGGATTCGATTAAATCATTTTTAAATGAAACTTAGGATCGGGTTCGAGTAAATTTCGATATTGAGAGTCTAAATTGGATTAGGGCTTTTGATCTAAAGAATAAATAGATAGTTTTGAAAGTTTCAATTACCCTGTGAGACAATGAATTGATGGCCTACGGTGGGGACGAGTTCCGGCTATGACGGGTGTGGTCTCCGGTGCTTTCTGCTACAACTCCGGCCCAGTTGATGTGTTCTGGAGCTTTAGGGGGAATCGACTAAGGTGTTGGTTTGTTTGGTTGAGAGAATTTACAACGAAACGATGAGATCGATGGTCACAATGGAGGGTTTTGGTAATTAGGAGAGGGTTCGAATAAAAACGGGTTTATTTGATATAATTGAGATGGTTAAACTCATAATGGGTTTGTTAATGCAAGAATTGGTTACGAAATCGAATGGTCCCGCGATTAAAGGTTGTATTTACGTTTCAACTGACGCGAGGCGCGACCGTGCAAAAACATGGCGCGACCGTGCCAAGGCGAGGCGCGACCGTGCCTACTAGGGTTTCTGGTTATTTACAAAATCAGCCCTTGCAACTTTAGCTTTGACAGAATTAGCCTGGTTAGGATTTAACAGAACACCTAACGGGATTACTAACTGGATTAACTCTAGGAGTGTTACCACATGATTATGAGTTCTAAATCTTTGAATTGAATACGATCGGCTAACGATTAATGAGGTGTAGGTTTGAACAAGTATATGTTTTAATGTCGTGTTGTTATTATTTTTTTTAGTTAAAATAAATTTAAAATAGGGTCGGAAAATTCAGGGATGTTACAACTCTAGCCGATAAGCGACTTCACCCACCCGTGCCATTATCCTGAATGGTCCGACGAACCTCGGACTTAACTTCCCTCTCTTCCTGAATTGTATTATTCCCTTCCAGGGTGACACTTTCAACATTACTCTGTCCCCAACCTCGAACTCAATAGGCCTTCGTCATTTATCCGCATAGGATTTCTGACGATCTTGAGCGGCCTTCATTCTTGCTTTGATTTGATGAAACCTTTCCGATGTTTCTCTTACGACTTCAAGACTTCCTAATTCCTTCTGTCCAATCTCACCCCAACAAACCGGGGTCCTACATCTTCTCCCATACAATATTTCGTAAGGTGGCAAGCCTATCGTCGTGTGATGACTATGTTGTAGGAGAATTCGGCTAACAGCAGATGACTGTCCCAACTGCCGCCAAAATCGATAATACAAGCACGAAGCATATCCTCCAATGTCTGAATGGTCCTTTCAGACTGACCGTCCGTTTATGGGTGGTATGCCGTGCTAACATTGAGCCTCGTGCCCATCGCCTCGTGAAATCTTTTCCAGAACCTCGATGTGAATCGTGTGTCCCGGTCAGATACGATCGTCAGAGGCATCCCATGCCGTGCTACTACTTCGTTAATAAATATTTCCGCTAACCTTTCCGACGAGAACGTCTCGCGAATAGGTAGGAAATGAGCACTCTTCGTTAAACGGTCCACAATTACCAAAATGGTATCATGACATTTAGCTGTGCGAGGTAGCTTGGTTATGAAGTCCATGGTAATGTGTTCCCACTTCCATTCCGGTATATCAAGTGGTTGAATCTTTCCATACGGTTTCTGGTGTTCGGCCTTTACTTGTGAGCAAGTCAAACATTTGCTTACATACCTTGTCACCTCAAGTTTCATCCCAGGCCACCAGTATTCCTTCCTCAGATCTTATTTTATTGGTACCGGGATGGATAGAGTACCGAGACTTATGAGCCTCATCCAAGATTTTGGTTCTATGCTCGCCACCCATAGGTATCCATACCCGTCCAAAACGTGTCCTAACACCAAGGGTGTTATATTCCAACTTGTCCTGTTGGCCAACCATCCTTTCTTTCTTAATGTTTTCCTCCTTAAGTGCCTCATCTTGAGCCTTTTCAATTTCTCTCATCACATCCGATGTTACCACCAACTGGCAAGCTTTCACTCTAATAGGAGTAGGCACATCCTTTCGGCTTAGGGCGTCAGCCACCACGTTTACCTTTCCAGGATGGTATATTATTTCACAGTCATAGTCTTTCAACAGTTCCAACCATCGCCTCTGCCTCATATTAAGTTCCTTTTGTTCGAAGAAGTATTTCAAACTTTTGTGGTCGGAGTAAATAGTAAACTTCACCCAGTACAGGTAGTGCCTCCAGATTTTTAATGCGAATACGACAGCAGTAAGTTCCAAATCATGGGTTGGATAATTAGCTTCGTGAATCTTCAATTGTCGTGACGCATACACGATCACTCTTCCGCGTTGCATCAACACACATCCCAATCCCTGACCCGAAGTGTTAGAGTATACCACTAAGTCTTCATTGCCCTCGGGAAGGGCCAAGACTGGAGCTTGGGTTAGCCTCTTCTTCAATTCCTTAAACGCCTCCTCTTGGGTCGAACCCCATTCGTACTTTACCTCCTTCCGAGTCAACTTTGTCAATGGCGAAGCTATTTTCGAGAAATCCTGGATGAATCTCCGATAGTAGCCTGCCAATCCCAAGAAACTACAGATTTCAGTTGGCGTCTTAGGAATATTCCATTCCCTTACCGTCATTATCTTTGCTGGGTCAACCATAATGCCGTTCGGGTTAATGACGTGACCTAGGAATTGGACTTCCCTAAGCCATAACGCGCATTTTGAGAACTTAGCATACAACTTTTCCTTTTTCAGAGCCTCCAACACCTCCTTTAAGTGACATGCGTGATCACCCTCATTCTTGGAGTAGATGAGGATATCATCGATGAACACAATTACCGATCGGTCCAGCATCGGTCGACACACCCTATTCATTAAATCCATGAACACTGCGGGGGCGTTTGTCAATCCAAAAGACATCACGCGGAATTTGAAATGTCCATAACGCGTGCGAAATGCGGTTTTCAGTATGTCTTCTTCCCTCACCTTCAACTGATGGTACCCGGATCGAAGGTTTATTTTTGAGAACCAACTTGCGCCATGTAATTGATCGAACAGGTCATCGATCCTTGGTAAAGGGTACTTGTTCTTCACCGTACGTTTGTTCAACTCGCGATAATCAATACACATTCTCATCGAACCGTCCTTCTTCTTCACAAACAACACCGGAGCACCCCACGGCGAGATGCTCGGTTGGATAAATCCTTTCTCAAGTAAGTCATCTAGTTGTGCCATTAATTCTTTCATCTCCACTGGTGCTAGTCGATAGGGAGCCTTAGCCACGGGCTGGGCATCTGGTACTAAGTCGATTCAAAATTCAATCTCTCTGTCGGCTGGTATCCCAGGCAAATCCTCTGGAAACATCTGCGGGTACTCGCGTACCACTAGTACATCGTCTAGCTCCTTCACTTCCTTACACTCGTCAATTACGTACACCAGATAAGCCTTGCATCCGCGCCTCAAGTAATCTATTGCCTTAATCAACGAGATGACGTTTGGCATTGGGGCGTCACGATCTCCATGAACCTCGACTTTGCTACCATCCGAGGCCTTGAGTCGGATTATCTTTCGTTTGCATATAATTTGCGCTTCATTGGCAGTTAGCCAATCCATACCTAACACGACATCGAACCCTACCAAAACCATAACAAACAATCTAACAGGGAACCTATGACCTTCTATTTTTATCGTGGAGTTGTCAACTACATCGGTCACTCTCGTAGTTCTACCCTCAGCAGTTTCTACGCTAAAGGCCCTTTCTAGCTTACTGACAGTGTACTTCACTCGTTCACAAAAGGTCACAGATATAAAACTCCTACTGGCACCCGAATCAAATTACACAGAAACAAAAGTGTTGTCAAGGACGAACGTACCTGACGCCACGTCGGGGTCTGCCCTGGCTTGGTCTTGCGTCAGTGCGTACGCACGAGTCTTTGCTCGGGGCCTCTCTTCTTTCTTTTCCGGGCCTTTCCCTTTCCCGGTATCACCCATTCTGGGCTTGGTGCATTCCCGGCTCATATGACCACCCTCACCACAATTATAACATTTAATGCCTTGCCTGCATTCCCGGGAGTAGTGCCCAGTCTTGCCACATTTGTAGCACGGATTCGTCCCTATCAGACATTCACCCGTATGTCTCGCCCCACATCTTCCACAGCCTGCCGTCTCGCCTATCCTTGCCTGTTTGTCCCGAGCCCCAAACAACTTCCCACCCGATCGCTTAGCGGGAAAACTCAGCTTCTTCTTGGGCTCTTCAATGGAAACGATCATCAAATACCACTCCGCTCAGTTCTACTACCGAATCGTAGGTAGTAGGGCCGTTTGCTTTAACATAGGTGCGGACCTGGTCCGACAGCCCTTGAATGTAGCATGCAATCTTTCTTTCCTCAGTCGTGACAAGATGTGGCACCAGACGTGCCAGTTCATTGAACCGTGTGGTGTACTGCCGGTGCGTCATGCTCCCGGACTTCAAACCCAGAAATTCCCTCTCTATCTTCTCAATCTCGTTCCTTGGGCAAAAATTCTTAATAACTGACGCCTTCAAATCATTCCATAACATGGAGTCCACAGCTGCATCTCCCTTAGCTTGTCGCACTCCTTTCCACCAATGGGACGCTTCTTCTCTCAAGGTGTTAGCAGCAAATTTTACCACTTGATCCGCCCGGCATTCGCTGAGACGGATGGCAGCCTCCATACGGATTATCCAGTCAAACATAGCTACCGCGTCTTTCTTTCCAGTCAGGACCGGTGGGTCACATGCTTTAAACGACTTGTAGTCGCATCCGCGTGCAGGCGGCGCGTTGTCAGTCTCGTTGTTCTGGGCACCAGTTGCCTCGCTAGACCCACCTTCCCCATTAACCTTCTTCAATGCTTCAGCTAACAGAGCTGGCAGAGAGGTCTTCATCAGCTCGGTGAACTCTCGAGCTATAGCTGCTCTCACTTCTGGTTCAAAAGTGAAAGGTTGTTCCTCAATCTGTGTCTGCTCAGTTCCATGCACACTAACCGCCGGTTCAGTGTGAACACTTCCTTCTTCACTGTACTCTTGGCGCGTAGGGGTCCTGCCACGCCCACCATTTCGACCGCCGGTGCGACCACCGGTACGGCCCCCACCACGTCTTCCGTTTCCTCTCCTCGCCATTTCGTTCTATAAGACAAGGAATCTAATGTCATCACACTAGTTAACAAATAAAATTCAATAAGCACTGTAAGATGTTAATATACACTGGCCATCTACAATTAACCATTACACTGCCTTTCGATTTCTATTTGACCACCTTTGTGATTCCATCAGAACACCAGTCCTTACCTAACCCTTTCTAAGGCATACTATACATGTAAACATATATTACCTTCATACCTGATGCTGTGGCTCGAGTTACCCGTACTGGCATCCGCTTTCGGTCCCATTCACAGTTTAAGTTCAGACACTAGGAGTGTCCGAATCTCTCAAACTATTGCTCTGATACCAACTTGTAAGGCCCCAAACCCGGGAGGCCTCACTTGTTGGATTTACTCATTTACAAACAGTTCTTAAACTTGAATATCAAAATAACGCAGCGGAATCATTCATTCATCATAATTACAGCTTGTTCATACATGCGGAAGCGTAACGTTATCAAATACATAAACATAACATAAACAACTCATAACGGGATGCCAGTCTTCATATCATCCGGGTGAACTCTCCTCTCTTGCCAAGCATCACCGTCCATCACCATAACCTGCCCTTAACCTGAATGTGCATAATAAAAAGTCAGCTACGCTGGTGAGTTCTAGCTTTACATAAAACCTTAACATAAACATTTTGCCAAAAAACATAACATACATTTGTTTAACAAAAGCGTAGGTAAAACATGCAATAACTTAACAAAATCATAACATCATAACATAAGTCAACATGAACCGAATCTGCGCCTTCTCGTAACCGTCAATTCCATACATCGCATACCAGCGGATGAACTTAAGGCTCGTTACCTCAAAGTCATCCGTCACACGGGTCCCCTAAGGCTCGTTACCTCTAGGTGGACCAAACATACGTCTCCTAAGGCTCGTTACCTCTAGGTAGACCAAACATATGTCTCCTAAGGCTCGTTACCTCTAGGTAGACAGAACATAACTTAGGCACTATTTCCCCGCAAGGAATAGTACCTTCCATCGGGATCCCGGTAATCCCATGGGTGACCGTCGTCACCCCATCATCAACCAGTTGTACAACCGTTAGCCAGCCACAAAGGCCCCCGTAAGGTGAGGCCAATACATACATACATACATACCTTAGCTCCCGTAGGAACTCGTGGCAGATTCGTTCATTCGTGACTTTCATAAAACCTTTACCTCCTTTTAGTTAAAGCATTCGTACGTTTTATTAAACAAAACATCATCTCTTTCTTAAACCTTTCGTAAACTTCATTTGGCAAAACATTTCGTAAACATCATCTCGTAAACATCATCCCGTAAACATCATTTCGTAAATATCGTTTTGTAAACCTCATTTCAAACCTCATTCCGTATGTATGCACACCAGCCCAAAAACATTTAATTAAAACATTTAAAGAAGGGCTTCTAGAACTCACCTTATAAGCTAGTCTCGGTTGTCCTAAACAAAGGCCCAACAACGTCACTTCCGATCTTAATTGATTAGTTAAATACACATCAGACCAATACCGACTCTAACGGTTTAACCCTTCTAAACGTACTAACTTTACTTAACCAGCATGATGCCTGCGCACTTAGCAAGTGCGCAGACCCTGCTGCCTGCGCACTTAGCAAGTGCGCAGACCCTGCTGCCTGCGCACTAAGCAAGTGCGCAGACCCCTTTTCCTGCGTACTTGATAAGTATGCAGAACCTGCTCCATGCGCACTTGGTAAGTGCGCACGACCTGTTTCTTCGTAAAACCCTAACTTTCGCATTCAGGTCTGATCTCGTCAAGATCTCAAACCTGTTTGCATCCAAAACGTTTGTTTTCCATTAAGGAACTCAAATCTATGTTTATCTTTCAGTTTCATCCGTAAAAACGTTGTCTTTTCACCCAAAACCCGAAAAACCCAAAAACGAACTAAAACTCAGATTTAGGTCAGATCGTTACCTGAATCGAGCTTCTGATCCGGAGGTTCTTCTCACGAGTTATGGAGTAACGCTTTGCTAAAATCTCGGGTCGATCCGCCAACTTTCTCTCTCTACGGTTTCTCTCTCTAGAACTTGCAAATGAGAGAAATGGTGATGACCTTGACCCGACATGCCTCGTTCGTTTATTTCGTCATTTTAACTGTCGTTTTTTTTTGGGATGTTACAATGGAGCCCCGGTCCTGTTTGTAAAGAAAAAGGATGGAACCTTTAGGATGTGTATCGATTACTAGGAATTGAACAAGCTTACAATCAAAAACCGGTACCCACTTCCTAGAATAGATGATTTTTTTTATCAACTACAAGGTTCTAGTTTCTACTCCAAGATTGACCTACGTTCGGAATATCATCAACTGATAATCCAAGAAGAAGATGTACCAAAGACGGTATTTAGGACTCGTTACGGCCACTACGAGTTCCTAGTTATGTCGTTTGGCTTAACAAACGCACAAGCATGTTTTATGGAACTTATGAATAGAGTGTGCAAGCCATACTTAGATAAATTCGTGATTGTGTTGATCGATGACATATTGATATATTCACGAACCAAGAAGGATCATGAACATCATTTTAAGTTAATTTTGGAACTACTCAGAAATGAGAAGCTATATGCCAAATTCTCTAAGTGTGAGTTTTGGACCCGAGAAGTACATTTCCTTAGACATGTCATCAATAAGAAGGGTATACACGTAGATCCGTCCAATATTGAGGCAATCAAAAACTGGGAAGCACCAAGAACTTCGATTGAGGTGCGTCAATTTCTGGGGTTTAGCCTGCTATTACCGACGATTCATCGAGAATTTTTTAAAAATAGCCCTGCCTTTGACCACGTTAACCCATAAAGACAAAAAAGTTTGATTGGACTGATAAACAAGAATCAGCTTTTTAGTTACTAAAACAGAAGTTATGTAGTGCACCGATCCTATCACTTCCCGAAGGAACAGAGAATTTTGTCGTGTATTGTGACGCATCACACCAAGGTCTGGGTTGTGTACTAATGCAGAAAGATAAGGTTGTAGCCTATGCATCCAGACAATTGAAAGTACATGAGAAGAACTACATGACTCACGACTTAGAATTAGGCGCCGTCGTGTTTGCGCTCAAAATTTGGAGGCATTACTTATACGGTACAAAATGTACTATCTTCACAGATCACAAGAGCCTTCAACATATTTTTGATCAAAAATAGCTTAACATGAGACAACGTCGTTGGGTAGAACTATTGAACGACTATGATTGGGATATCAAGTACCATCCCGGAAAAGCCATTGTTGTAGCAGATGCCTTAAGTCACAAAGAATGAGTTAAAACTCTTCGTGTTCGTGCCCTAGGATTAACAATTCATTCGATTCTTACTACTCAAATCCAAATAGCACAGCAAGAGGCACTTAAGGAAAGGAACATATAAAAAGAGGCTCTGCGTGGAATGGTTAAACAATTGGAGTCTAAGTAGTATGATACGTTATACTTCATGGACAGAATTTGGGTGCCGAGTACTACTAACTTATGCAAGTTAGTTATGGACGAAGCCCATAAGTCCAAGTACTCAATCAACCCAGGTTCAGACAAAATGTATAAAGATCTCAAGGAATTCTATTGGTGGCCCAATATGAAAGGAGATATTGCCACATATGTCGGTAAATGCTTAACGTGTTCAAAAGTAAAGGCAGGATATCAGAAACCGTCTGGCCTATTACAACAACCCGAAATTCCACAATGGAAATGGGAACAGATTTCCATGGATTTCATCACGAAATTACCTAAGACGTCCAGTGGTTATGATACCATATGGGTAATTGTCGATCGTTTAACGAAATCTGCTCACTTTCTGCCAATTAAGGAAACCGGCAAAACCGAGAAACTTACAAGACTCTACATTAAAGAAATTGTGGCAAGACACGGAGTGCCAGTTTCTATTATCTCGGATAGAGATAGTCGTTTTGTGTCAGGGATTTGGAATTCTTTACAAGAAGCCCTAGGCACGCGCCTAGACATGAGCACAACATATCACCCACAAATGGACGGTCAAAGTGAAAGGATTATCCAAACATTAGAAGATATGCTCCGTGTGTGTGTAATTGATTTTGGAGGAAACTGGGATACTCATTTACCTTTGGCTGAATTTTCTTATAACAACAGCTACCACACCAGCATTAAGGCTGCTCCGTTTGAATAATTATATGGTCGTAAATGTCGTTCGCCGTTATGTTGGGCGGAGGTCGGTGACAAACATTTGACAGGTCCTGAGATTGTCCAGGAAACCACTGATAAGATCTTCAAAATTAAAGATAGTCTGAAAGCGGCCCGAGACAGACAAAAGAGCTATGCTGATAAAAGACTAAAACCATTGGAATTTCAAGTTGGAGACCGAGTAATGTTAAAAGTCTCGCCATGGAAAGGGATTGCAAGGTTTGGTAATCGTGGTAAGCTCAACCCTAGATACGTTGGACCATTTGAAATATTAACTAGGGTTGGTCCTGTAGCTTACAAGCTAAAACTACCGCAAGAGCTAAGCAACGTACACAATACATTTCACGTGTCGAATCTGAAAAAGTGCTTGTCAGATGAGACCTTGATCATACCGCCTGATGAAATTCATATTGACGATAAACTTCATTTCATCGAAGAACCGATTGAAATCACAGCTTGGAAAATCCAAAAGCTGAGACGCAGTCGTATCAAATTGGTTAGAGTACGTTGGAATTCAAATCGTGGTCCCGATTATACATGGGAACGTGAAGATCAAATGAGAGGCAAGTGTCCCCGGTTATTCAAGAATGCACCAGTTACCGGTGACATAATTTCGGGACGAAATTCTTTTAACATAGGGAGAATGTGACAACCAGCATTTTGAGGTTAACATCCGTTCTTAACCTAATAATAATTTCATCATACATTTGCACGTTAGACTTAATTTTGAGTTAATTAGGTCGTTACATGCATTGCAAAGTCCACTCATCATCTCAACATGCATGGGTAATTTTAGGAGTTGCCGGTTCACACGCGGTCTAACCTGACACACTAAAATTGGTGATAATCAATTTAAAATATCTTCATAAAGATTTCAAGGAGTGTCGATAAGTTTCCTAAAATAAAATGCATACATGTATGTATTTGAAATGTCTTAGAATATATAACGCAAAATTTTGACTGATACGACTCTTTTTAACGCGTTAGTTAGTTAGTTAAAATCTATTAAACTAGATACATGTTTCTTTTGTTTTAGCGAACCACCAAACGAAAACCACATGATTTATAGATTTAAAGAAGATTTTTTTTATATAAAAGTTATATATATTTTATAAAAATGCACACCTAAGGCACCATGAAAGTACCACATGCCTACCATCCCACACCCCTTTCCACACTTTTCCTTCGGCCATCCTAGAGCCGCCCCTTCCCTTTCACTTCATGTTTGGTTCCCCCATATTCATTTAACCATTGTGTAAAATCCATGCAAAATTCCAAGTAGAGTTAAAATATCTAGCAACCTTATCCTCTTTTTTCTTAACCCACCTACAAGCTTCCAACCCTTAATCTCCCTCTCTATTTTGACGACAATATCACCTACACTCACACATTCATATGTTCGGAATTTATTACAAGAATCAAGAGATTCCAAGGCAATTCAAGCAAAGATCAAGGGTGTTCTAAATGTTTCTCAAGCTAGTACAATCTCCTACCACCCTCATTGCTTGATTTAAGTGAGCATCTACCCTTTAAGTTTATATTTTCCTTCTTTTAACATACTATTGGTTAGATAAAACTTTCATCCATAAAAGTTGTGTTGTTATAAAAGTTGGAGATTTTGGAGCCTAACAACTAAATAAACATATTTTGTTCAAAACACTTGATGAAACTAGATTGTGGTTTGTAAACTTCATAAATGAAAGTGATGGCAACTTGTGGTTTTAGATTGGTTATTTTACTAGTTAAAACAAGCTTATGGTTAAAACTTTGACCGATAGACTTTTATGTCAAAAGTGGACTCTTGATCATGAATAATATATATATTCAGTATTATTTTACATGGATTTGCACTTTAGAAATTTTATTGGTTACTTGAAAGTTGGTTTTGAGACACAAAAAAAGACAAGTTAGGTTCATATAAGTATTTTCTCGGACTTGTGACTAAACCGTAAAAGTATCGTGATATTGGGTCTTTTGGTATAAAATAAGGGCTTTAAAACTCTAGATGTCATATTGGTGGAAGATTATATATATTGGACAAATTAAAATTATTAGTCATTTCTGGGGAAATTTGAGTTTTTGGTTAAAGCATTGACTTTGATGAGTGTAATTAAAATTATAGATGGTTATAGATATATTTTTATACTTCTGTTATGAAACAAAAGAATATCACCATTTTTATTTTACAATGGTATTTCAATGATTTTTGTGTTAAAAATTAGTCAAACATTATTTTATTTTAAGGACAAGTTGTGTCTCGAGGAACCTCATTATTTATTATTATTATTTATATATATTGTTTATTTATATATAAGTATTTGTCGTGTGTATAGAATTTTGACTCGGGTCGAGTCACAAGTTTATTTTATAACTCTAAAACAAAGTGGATTTAGAGATTTAAAGATTCATGGAAACACTTGAATGTACACATTATTTATAAATGTATTTAACTTGTAAATATATTTTCGTAGAAAACAAATCTTATCGACAACGGTCGTCGGGTCGAACGTTCTTGGAAATGACACAAGTAATCATAACAACTTTAAGTTGGGTGAACCGTTACATGACCAACATGCATTCTAAAATTCATTGGATAGGTCTTAAGGTGTTTTAAATGTTTTTTAGGACACGAGTAAGTCGATACGCCACATTCTAAAATTCATTGGATAGGTCTTACAGATTATTTTCCCACCTTGCTTGCGAAGGTGAGTTTCACGACCCCTTTTTACTGTTTTGCATACTTTGGGGGAAGAACATATTTATGACTATTTTTATATGATAACAAGAAAACAAGACCCGACCTTTATGTTTGCATGAGATAATACATCTGGAGCTCACAAAGTCCCCTGACCATCATATTTATAATCATTAGCTATGGATTAGCCTAGGACTCTATAGAAAGTATTATTGGGTCTGACACCCTCGGCATGGTTAGCCAATGGGTCCCTCTGGCCAAATGACCGCATAGTGTTCTAAGATTGCTCGTGAGGTACGAGTGAGGGGCAAAACACCTGGTCCTGGTTTCGTTATGTCTCATGTATGTACATATTATTTGTATTCCTAGCTAGTTTACAAATGGGTCAAACATTACTTGTTTTGTTTATCATATACGTGCAAACATTTTCACGCAATTGGTTCTCTCATCGTATTCGTATATAAAACCTGTGAACTCACCAACCTAGTGTTGACATTTTCAAGTATGTTTTTCAGGAAATTAAATGCGGCAATAAGGGTAATACTACGTATGGTTCATGCATACATGGTGGATACTACTTTTGAAGATTTTTCTTGTATAACCCATTACACTTGGGTCATATTTGCAAAATATTAATATTTTGTAACTTCAAGCTAATATTTTGGGCTGTAAAACATTAAACTTAATTTATGTATCCGGTTTGTATGTATGCGTTTGCAATAATCATATGCTTTAGATATCATGAACGTTACGTCTCGCGATTCCGCCTTGGCGGGGTGTGAAAACTACACATATGCAGTACCTTTAATGAGGAGTTTTTTGGTTTTCTCATGAAAATGAGTTTTCTAGTGAACTCACCCCTATATATATATATACACACACACACACTAGGTTAAAATCTCGTGTATTACTCAGATTAAATAAATGTAATGTCATATATTTATTAATAAAAAATTTTAATTTCTTTAAAAACCCGTGTATTACACGGGTTGAATGATTTGACGGGACAGTTATAAATTTTGTTAAGTTAAAATTTTAAAACATTTTTTTCAATTTGGTATTAATATATTTTTTTTGTGTAATTGATAAATGTTAATTTAGATTCAATTCATTTAGTTAATGATATAATAACTATCTATAACTAAATAATAAGTATCCATAATTAGATTTATATTAGATATTTAAAATTATATATTATTTTAATATAACTATTTAATAAGAGAGAGCCGGGAAAAAATAAACTAAGGATGCACCACAAAGTGACATGTGTCCCAAAAACCTTTATTTATTAGTGTGTGTATATATATATATATAGGGGAGGGTTTCAGAGAAAACCAAGAGTTAGACGAAAACAAAGAAAGCCAACTTTTGACCATTGATTGAAATTGATCAATGGATGAGATTAATCAATTGCAAATGTGTAAATATCTAATATATAATGGATTTAATTAAATGTTATATGGGTATATTGGGTAGATTACAATTTTTATATTTTGGAAACAATCAAAATTCTTTAAAAAACTCTCTCTCTCTTTCTCTCTCTCCCCAATCTACACCTAAAATTAATTTCATTCAAAATCAAAACTCAAGATTTATACAAATTAGTGAAAAATAGTTGAACGACTGCATTTTTGTATCTTTTTTCAATAATTGCATATATGCTTACGCATATGTAAACATTTACCGATATATGTTTACGTATATGTAAACATGTGTCAACATAAATAATAAAATGAGGAAATAGTAACCGAGTTACATATACGTAGTCTAGAGAAAAAACTCAGCTTTACATATGGGTCAACACAACATAAAAAAATGAGAAGAAACCAATTACGTATACGTAGCTCAAACGCGTTACGTATACGTAGCTCGTACAAACTGCCTTCAAAAATAAAATAATTACATTTATGCTTACGTATATGTAAACATTTACCGATATATGCTTACGTATATGTAAACGTGTGTGAACATAAATAATAAAATGAGGAAATAGTAACCGAGTTACACATACGTAGTCTAGAGAAAAAAACCCAACCTTACATATGGGTCAACAGAACATAAAAAAATAAGAAGAAACCAATTACGTATACGTAGCTCAAACACGTTACGTATACGTAGCTCATACAAACTGCCTTCAAGAATTTTCTGGTCCATGGGTTGCACCTCACCTCTTTGCTGGTCACACGTAGCTCATACGAACGAATTTTGCTTCTGTTGTGATCGGGTTACATATATGTAACCCAAGTTTTAGGAATAGACCATGCAATAGTAGATTCATACGTTGTCACACATAAAAATCCCTAATACAATTAATTAACTAATCAATCCCTTTTTTTAATTTCTAGTTCACAAAAACAAAAAACATACATAAACTAACTTATTTGAACCTTTGTTCCATCGGTTTGTGTATAAAGCTTTGACTATGATGGGTGTATGTGGCACAAGACCCATGGATACATGTGGCACAAGACCCAGTCGCCAACATCATTTGTTTGCTTCCTTCTCGATCCATTAGGCTTCAGTGATTGGTTTTTTTTAAAGACCGTAACTAGAAATAAGGAATGAAGCCATAGGATTAAAGAGAGTATTCATCATTCTTGATTTTAAAATGGAAGTTTCGAATAAAAATAAAAAGACGTAAATAAAGGAGATAAATTAGGGATTGGATTTGAAAATCAATAATTATTAAATCAACATTAATGTACAATTACATATATACTCTTTTATATAAAAAAATTAATTAAAATCTAAATTGGTTGAGACTGGTTTTTTTGATTTTCGTCTAACTTTATGGTTTTTTCTTGATCTTTCCCATATATATATATATATATATATATATATATATATATATATTAACAAGGAGCATAAAATCAAATCACACAATCTAATAATATTAATACTAAACGAGCCCGCACTCCCGCGTCACCCAACTCGATTAATCATTAATGTTATTACATCAACCGACAAATTAATCCAATATAGTAAAATGTATGTCGATAACACTAAAATTACCAACAACTTCCTTGCGAGTATATATATACATATATAAATTAAAAAAAAAAACGATCTCTAATTTTATATACAGATATTTATAGATATTAGTATTTTAAATATATAATGTTATTATTATCATTATAATCTCATCTAAAAGTAATTAATTAATACTAATATGATATAAGTTGTTATTTTTATTAAAAGAGTTATATTATTTTTATTATAAGTTATTATTAATATTATTATTGTTATTATTATTTTATTTAGATTAAGTACTATAAATATTTATTTAAAACTAAGTAATAGTTATATAAAAGTTATTATTATTAAAAATTTTATGTTAATCATTATTTTTAGTAATACTAAAATATATTTATATTAAAACCTTATAAATAGACATCTTCCTTACCAAAACCGTTACACTTATTATTAACGTTATTGAAGAGTTCTTATAACTCAACACATTTTGGAGAAAGGCCAATCCAATTACAACTTCTGGTATATTGTTTCTTTTCTTGATGATTACAATTGAATGCCTAAAACTCATGAAGTCATTCGTATTTATAGGCTATCTCTAGAATTCTTTGTCTCTCTTCTTCTAACTGAATGATGTTGACATCTCTTCTCCTATTGGTGGAGAGGCCCCTTTCTTTCCTTATGCAGGTCCCCTTTCTATCTCGAGTGGGACCCATTTCCTCGTAACCGTAAGTTGGTTAAATCGAGATTCCTATTTTGCCCTTAAAAGTGGAAAACTATTACTATTATATATCGTCAAGTCTCCCTAGTAAGGTTCGTTCGTGTCATCGTGCCTGACTTACATATATACATATATATAGGTTCGTATGACAAATTCTTTCTTCATTAATCTTAGTGGGTCGGCGAATGATGTAATGATGGGATATTTGAGGCAAAACTCCCGGACTGTCAGGGGTCCCATCACGCAGTTAGGCAACAACTTTCGCAGGGGTAAGAGGAGTAGCCTGCCACGCGCTGATCAATGCGCCTTCGTGTTTTCAAGGTATGGAGTTTCCTCTTCTATGTTTTCTCGCCTTTTTTTTCTTTATAAATAGGGACAAGGCGTCCTTTACTCATCTTATGATTCCTTCAAACTCTGGTACTCTTCCCCTGATCTTCCTTGTCCCATCTTTTTCTACCATGTCTTCTGATAATGTTGATGTTCTTCTCAACCCTATAAATTGGCTTGATGATCGATTTGAGAAATTAAAGAGCACGTATGGTATACCTAACGACCTTGATCCAGTATTCCCGCCTTGCGGGGGTACTGCTTCAGATCCTCCTGATGGCAAAATCACCCTTTATGCCGACTTCTTCTCAGAGTGCAATTTTCGTGTCCCAGTCACCCACTTTTGCATTTAACTTCTTCACTTCTACAAACTTCATATTTCCCAGATTCACCCCTGGGCATGTGAAGGATTCGTCATTTCGAGTTTTGTTGTACTGCATTAAAACAGGAACCTACAACGGCTATTTTTCACCAATTTTACATGTTATATATGAAGGACAGTTGGTTTTCATTTGTGAAGCGTCCGGGCATTGTGGCTCATGCCGGAGAGGTGCCAGCGGGGTTTCGAGGATGGAAGCAGAGGTTCTTTAACATTAGTGCCCGAATGGTCCCGGGAGATATGCAGCTTTGCCTGCTCAAGGCTCCCATTCTTGACAATCCTCCGGATGTGGAGGCTTTCAAGAAAACCCCTATGTATGCCCTTCTTACTTCCCGTCCGATTAGCATTCAGCCCATCCCGGAACATGCCTTGGTGGGAATTGGGATGAGTCATAATTGGCCTCGCCTTGACCGGATCCCCATATACACTATGGGGACGGAACGTAAATTTATGTTGTTTTTTCCTTATTTTACGGTATGCTTTCTTTGACATGACAATTCTTCTCTTTCTTTATTTTCCCCCTCTCGACTTTTACAGCAGTTGCCAGTTACTATGATATTTTGATTCCGGAGGCCCGGAGCAAGCTGACCCGGACCCATTTGGTCGTGGGTCCTGGCAAAAGAGATGTCTTAAAGATTTTTCATGAACGCTTTTTATTCCATCGCGAGACTCTGAAGGAGGGAGTCGATTTGGAGGCTGGTAAGCTTTCTTGCTTGTTACTTATTCTCTTTCCCTCGACTTACCTTGAGCTTATTTTTCTCTTTCACAGGGTGCGTCCGGTTTTTTGAGCTCCGGGCCCTTTTCACGGGGCAGTCGTGAAGAAACCAACCCCTATCGTGACAAAAACAGTTGGCATTGGTGGTTTGGGGATAACTTCCCCCAAAAAGAAACGCCGCAAGGTCGCTGAGTCCTATGCCTCTCCTATCGGAACTGTTTCCGGCACCAGCCCCAAAGGTGCGTTTTCTTTGTGAGCTCTGACTGGGATTCCTGCAGTTTTTTAAGTGCTCATGTTATCTCTTTTTCTGCTTTTAGGGCTGAATTCTGGTGAGGCACTCCGGTCGTCCTCATAAACTGTCAAGTTCCCCCTAAAGCACAGAAGGCTCGCCCAGATCCTACCCTGATGACCCCTCTCCTTTCACAGAAAAACAAGGTCCATCTGAAGATAAAGGTAAAAAACTTGTGGGGGCTCTAATTTAGTCGACGAGGCCCACTCCCCTCAGTCCTCTGCTGCCGAAGCTCTAAACACGTCCCCAACTGGAACCTTCTTCAGGGAGATTTCCTGACCGATCCCCAACTCTGTCGGACCTTCTTAATACATGCTTTTCCTTTTGCATAACGCGTGCGTCACTCAACTTTTTCCCACCGGGAGTTGTCTGACCATGCAACAATAAGTTGGGTGGCCATAATGGCCATAATGCAAGAGATCTGCCGCTAATGGGACGAGGGCCAACGAGAGATAGATTCTTTGAATAAGGATCTTTCCCAAAGGTCGACAGATGCGGAGTACAAAGCTAAACTTTCTCAGGAGGTGAGGAAGCTGGAGTAGCAAATTAAAGAGAAAGAGACAGCGCATGCCAAAGCCCATGCTGAATTTGAGGCTGCCTGTGCTTGGTCCAATGCCGAACTAGAGAGTCGTTCCAAGGCTACACGTTTGGCCAAAGCTCAAGTCGAGGAGCTAACCAAGAAGCTAAAGGAGGGAGAAACTGGTAAGAAAGCCCTTGTAGAGAGGGTGGTGTAGGTCCAGATTTCTCTTGAAATCACTGATTTGATCGATTACACACACACACACACAGGCGAAAACTGTGTGTATGGTGGTGAAACAGATAATAGAAACAGTGTTGGTGAAGATAACAGGCTAACCACAGTTTGAATCAACACGCAAATGGTATGAAAGTGTAAGAACACAGTGAATAAACAACTGCAAATTGTATTGATTCAGGAAAAATGTGAAAGAGAAGGTTCAGGGTTACAGCCGCTACACACGCCCTAAACATTCTCAAACTAGGCTATTTATAGTAGTGATAGTATCGAAACTAAGTTCGATCGAAACTATGTTCAATCGAAACTACTAGTTTCGATTGACCATTTACAAGTGATACAAATACTGTCGAAACTACCATCTATCGAAACTACTAGTTTCGATTGAACAGACTCAATCGAAACTATGTAGTTTCGATGGCCCAGACTTAGAAATAAAAATAGTAAATTACATAAAACTGAAATTACATTTAATGAAATGACAGAAAGTAAACTAGTCTAAAACTGTTTAAACAAACAATAAATGACAACAGCTTATATCTCAGATATGACTCTACAATCTCCCCCTAAGTTGTTGCATTACCGTCTTCAGCTCTTCATCAAGCAGCTGGTCCTTCAGTTGTCCTCGGTATAAAAGGTTTAACATGGAGAGATACAACCCGTTGGTAGGCTTTAGCATCAGCTTCATCTTCATCACTGTATGCCTGAATATGATTCTGAAAATGGATTTCCAGATCTTCAGGGTGAAACTTCAACAGCTCCATGGGCTCAAAGATGGTGATGTCTTCCTTGCCCTCACACTTGATCACTGCACTGCCAATAATTGGGTCGTAGTACCATTTTCTGAAAGTTTGTAGCTGGACAGGTATAGATTTTGGAATGGTGATGGTCTTGTGTGTTTGGGCAGGCTTGTATCTTAAGAACACATATGGCTTGTTAGTCTTAGGATGAAACCTAGTCTTTGAGATCTTCTTTTGAGTTTTCCTAGGCTTCATTCCTTTGAAATCATTGTTGACTTGAGAATACAGAAATTTCTCAAAGTCATAAGCCATCATGACCTTCCTAGGGTTTTGAAGTGGAAGTTTAGCTAAATCCCTGAGGTCATAGAAAGGAAGGGTTTGGAAGTCAGTCATATTTTTAAAGTGCTGAACTCCCCCTCTATATCTTCTTATGATAAAGAGCTTCCTTTCAGCATCATACTTCCAGCCAATTGGAGGTCTTTTTAGTTCTTGATGCTCTGCTATCCATTCATATGTCTTAGGAGTTTCCTCCTGAATTATTTTCCTAAACCAGGACTTTCTTGAAGTTGGAGGTTCAGGAGCAACCGATGGTGAATCTTATGCTGGACCGGATTCGGAGACTGTAGTGGTTGGTTGAGGAGTGACTGTTTTGATAAGATTAATCTGAACATCATCTTCACCCTTTTCTTCGTCAGATAAAGTTTGAATTTCATCTCCGTCTTCCGTAAAGTATCTAGTTCGCTCAGTCTCCTTTTCTTCAGTGGTCAGGATTTCTGGATAAAGATCATTATACCCAAAGTTTTCGATGTCTTCTAAAAGGGCATTCAGCTCATCATCAGATGGGATGTCTTCTTCATCAAGAATCACAGTCTCTATTTCAGTGGAAGTCCCTTTCCCTCTCTTCCTTACTTCTCTTCTCTCACTAGCTGAGGGAAGGTTTAGTTCTGTACCTTCAATTTTGACTTCAACCATCTCTTTTGTCTTTTCAATATGCCCAGCAAATAAAGTTAGTGCAGATTCTGGATTAGTTACAAGGTCAGGAGATGAGCGTTCAACCACAGATGTGGTCTCCCCTGAGCTGTTGAAGTAGTTGGTTGTTTTTGCACAGGTTTAACCATTGAGGCTTTGAGCTGCTCCACTGCTTCAGCCAAAAGCCTTGAATTCTTCATTTTGCTTTGATATTAGTTTCTGCTGTGTTTCAAGTTGAGTTTGTTGGACCTCAATTTGGGTATGTAATCCCCCAACTTCTAGCTTCAAGTCTTTAACCTCTTCCTGGACATTATGCAAATTATCTTTTAAGCCTTTTCTTCATCTTTCTTTTGTATCGTATCCTGCATTTTCTTCAGTTCAAGGCTTAGAGTCTTAACTCTTGGTACAGGAGAGGCTGAATCATGAGTTGGTGATGTGGGAGTAGTATGGATGGGTGATTGTTATGGAGATGGTTGTGGAGTGGGTTGTGGAGTAGGTTGTGGAGATGGTTGTGGAGAAGGTTGTGG
Organism: Smallanthus sonchifolius; assembly: GCA_023525975.1. Classification (NCBI taxonomy): domain Eukaryota; kingdom Viridiplantae; phylum Streptophyta; class Magnoliopsida; order Asterales; family Asteraceae; genus Smallanthus; species Smallanthus sonchifolius. The sequence goes on from CM042022.1 coordinate 77,769,121, forward strand.
AGATGGTTGTGGAGTGGCTAATAGAGAATCTGATGAGGATGACAAGTCTTCAAATCCTGTTTTGATTTTCTTTGCCTTAGGCTCTTCTTCCTCAAAATCAGAACCTGACTCAACCTGTTGTTTAGAGGAAGATGCAGGATGCATTTTTCTATCATCTGAATCAGACTTGTAGTAGTCAGATCCATAAATCCCTGCATCCAGAGTTCCACTTGATTCTGCGACTTCCTCCTCAACTCTATGCAAGCCAGCTTCAACATTAACTGCTGGCTCTTGAACTATCTGAATTTGTTCAACAAAAGGAGCCTCTATCACAGGCTCAATGATGGGTTGTTCTTGTTCTTGAACATCAGGGACGTTTATCTCAATCTCAGCTTCATCAATAGGTGCATTACCTTGATCTTGCTCATCTTCCATTTCTTCTTCTTCAGATGATGAGTTCTCTTCTTCAAGATCAGGGTCAATGTCAGGGATAAATTCTTCTTCTTCACCAATAATATGACCAAACAGGGGAACGTCAGCTATTGCCCTGTTGGTTCTCTTGTTAGTACTCCTCATATAACTGAGAGTCTTGGCAACCATGTGATCGAACACAAAGGTGTTCCCACCATGTTGCTGCTCAAGATGAATATGATTGATGATAATTTGTAAAAATCTAGGATATGCCAAGAATTTCTCCTTCACAGCTCCAGTTAGATTGTCTTTTAACTGTCTGAATATGAAGCCAGAAAAGTTGTAATCTCTTCCCTTGATTATCCCCAAAATAGCTGAGCCCAGAGTGCTGTTTGCTGAATCAAACCCTCATTTTCTGATTGATAGGCAGTGAATAAACACGTGCACTATATATCTCCAGTGGCTTGGTAAGGAGTTCTTGATTATCTGTCCACTCTTGAATTCATCCGGATGACCCAACCTTCTAAAGCATTCTTTAACATAGAAAATTGGGAATTCAATAGGTGCATCTGGATTATCATTAAACTGAAGCACCTCTCTAATTGTAGCTTCAGAAAGTAAGACTTCTTGGCCACGCACAGTTGCTCTAATGTGCTCTATATTCTCAATTGTGATGATTTCTGCTGTCTCCCAGAGTTCTCTTATAGTTGTCTCATACCCCGGCAGATTATTGCTGATGGCAAAGCTAATGTTGGAGTTTGCCAGAAAATTTAGTACAAGAATGAACTCTGCAGCCTTAGGATCATTGGCATTGAGGAATGCACAGACATTGTGTCTTTTCACAAATAAGAGATCCATACCTGTAAAGTTTATCAATTTTGCACAATAAGTAAGATTTCTGAAAATACTGAATCGAAACAAGATATATCAACACTTAGAAAAAATTTGAAGTCCTAACTGTCGAAACAACTAGTTTCGATTGAGATCAATATAGTCGAAACAACATGTTTCGATGGAGATCAACAATGTCGAAACAACTAGTTTCGATGGAGATCAACACTGTCAAAACAACTAGTTTCGATGGAGATCAAAACTGTCGAAACAACTAGTTTCGATGGAGATGAACTTATCGAAACTATCTAGTTTCGATCAGAGATACTAGGGCAAGTTTGGGTGTCAAAACTAGTAGTTTCGATTTAAAAAATTAAGATAATTTTGAAAGTGTTGAACCCCTTTATCAAAACTACTCGGTTTTGAAACCCAAACCCCTCTGATTCGTTATACTCAGACTGATATAAACAATTTAAGAGTAAGGTTTAGAGTGGCCTGTAAGTGACGGAGCTTCATCTTACCGAATGTGAAATGTTATCTGTAAGAATACACAAATAATCGTGAGTTCTAAGATATATCAGTATTGAAATGTATGCAAACATAGAGAAGCACACCAACAACTATTATTATGAAGATTTAGTCGAACAAATTTTAATTTTTGAAACCCTGGATCTGCCGTATTTGCAAAAATCATCAAAAGGAGGTTGTGAGACGTTACCTGATGATGGAGACGATAGAGACAATGGGGAAAATCAGTTGATATCTTGCAACCCAGACCGACGATTTGAGAGATTGTGTGAATGACGGAGAAGGCGGAAGGTTTTGAAAAATACGAGTAAGAATCAATGTGACAGGAGGGATTGCTTATGAAGACTTTTAATTCTCGTGAGACAAAAGACAAAATTGCCCCTGTCGAAACAACTAGTTTCTATAGGACAAACTAGTTTCGATATGTACAAAGTAGTTTCGATATGTATAACTAGTTTCGATAGTTCAAAGTAGTTTCGATATGTACAACTAGTTTTGATATGTACAACTAGTTTCGATAGTTCAAAGTAGTTTCGATATGTACAACTAGTTTCGATATGTACAACTACTTTCGATAGTTCAAAGTAGTTTCGATATGTACAACTAGTTTCGATAGTTAATAAAATTATACACAAGATAATTACACTTTTCTTCTTGAAAAAGATCCAACATGAGATCAGATCTGGTCAGTCTCTTGAAACACTTTCTTTTGCAATTCACTACTGTGAGTCCCTGAAGATAGCTGATATTTGTGCAAAGTAAAACCGAACATTTGTTTGTACAAAGATTTCATGTGATTAGAAGGTACCATTTAAGTAACATACAAGGTGTACCCCACATATTAAAATAAAATGATTTTGAAAAACCTATCAATCCTCAAGAAGTACTCATCTTCATCCTATCATCTCTTTCTGATTAACCAAGGTACCGTCTTAGTAATGTCAAAGTACCACCAAATTAAAATAAGATATCCAAGTGGATTTAGAAAAATTAAAATAAAAAATATCCAAGTAGATATTTAAAAAAGTACGAGCATTCTAGATCTTTGCGTAAGCAAAACAGAAGAAGTCGTAAAATTATCCAAGCGGATAGAAAAATGTTGAACACCCGAGATCTTTGCGTAAGCAAAACAGACGGGGTCAAATCATCCAAGTGGATGGGAAAAGGATGAGCACCCGAGATCTTTGCGTAAGCAAAACATACGGGGTCATCGGTGGTAAATATCGTTATATTGATGGTCACTTGGCATATGAATAGGAATCCAATACGTAAGCCTGTATCTGATTGAATCGGTTTTCTTAGATATAAAAATGGGTTAGATGTTTCAATAATGGATTCAAACACACAAGTATGAGATATATATTAGGTTTTCACACTACTTACAAGTTTTAACCATATGTCGGGCCTACCAGCTATACCTCAGTAAACACCATCGCTGTTGGTCTATTCCATGTCCAAGAGATGAGATCAGACACTATCATTTCTCAAAGGACAGATTCAATTTTTTTTTTTTTTTGCAACTTGTAAGGTTATATACACAGCAATTCTTTTCTATTTCTCCCCCAAAAGATTTGCGTGGATACTGTTAACAAAAAATAAAATCTTTTTGGAATTTTCTTAGACAGTTTAAACAGAATTAATAAAAAATAATAAAATAATAAAAAACAGAAAAATTATTTACACAATTTACTGAAAGTTGATCATTCCAAGCATTTCCACCAGTTAGGCAAATCTGGTAGAGTCAAAAGCCTCTGTGAAGATGTCTGCGGTTTGTTTATTAGTTTTGACTTCAACAATTCGAAAATGCTTCTTTTCAACACAATCACGAATAAAATGATGTTTAATTTCAATGTGTTTGGTTTTGGAATGCTAAACAGGGTTTTTGGTGATATGGGGAACGGCAGTGTTGTCACACAGAATGGGTGTCTCATGGAATGTGATCCCATAGTCAAGCATCTGATGGTGTATCCATCAGACTTGGGAACAACAGAGGGCTGCGGCAATGTATTCGGCTTCGGCGGTGGATTGGGAAACGGTGGATTGTTTCTTACATTGCCATGAGACAAGGCGGTTTCCAAGGAATTGACAACCTCCAGAAGTGGATTTTCGGTCTAAGTTGCAACCCCCGTAGTCTGAATCTGAATAAGCAACAAGATCAAACTAGTCAGTTTTAGGATACCACAGACCCAATTTTGGCTTATACCTTAAGTATCTTAAAATACGTTTGACAGCAGATAAATGAGAGAGTTTAGGATTAGCCTGAAAACTTGCACACAAGCACACTGCAAACATGATGTCGGGTCTGCTGGCCGTGAGATACATGAGAGATCCTATCATAGAGCGATATAGATGCGGATCAACGCTTTCCCCATCCATATCAGGAGTCAAACAATGGCGAACTTCCACAGGAGTTTTTACTGGATGGGAATCAGCCATTTTGAACTTGGTCAAGATTTCTTTTACGTATTTTTCTTAATGGATAAGGATTCCTGACTCAGACTGATCAACTTGTAGTCCCAAAAAGAACTTCATTTCCCCCATGGAGCTTATTTCAAACTTAGATCGCATCACTTCTTCAAATTCTTTGCAGAGACGGGGATTTGTAGAACCAAAAATGATATCATCCACATAAATTTGCACCATGATTGTATCCTTTTCCTCTTTCCGTTTGAACAAGGTTTGGTCAATTGCTCCTCGTGTGAAACCATTCTCAAGCAGATGCTTCGATAAAGTTTCATACCACGCATGAGGTGCTTGGTGAAGACCGTACAATGCTTTGTCTAACTTGTAAACATGGTCTGGAAAATTAGGATCAATGAAACCCGGCGGCTGCTTGACATATACTTCTTCTTGAACTTTGCCATACAAAAATGCGCTTTTGACATCCATTTGATGGACGGTGAAGTCCATGTAGGCTGCATAGGCGAGAAACATTCCGATGGCTTCCAAACGAGCCACTGGTGCAAAGACTTCCTCATAGTCAATCCCTTCTTCTTGATAGAAACCTTGAACCACCAGACGAGCTTTATGTCGAATCACAGTGCCGCCTTCATCCTTTTTGTTGCGAAAGACCCAACGAGTACCGATTGGAACTTTGTTCTTGGGTAGATCCACCAAATTCCACACATGTAACTTTGAGAATTGCTGTAGCTCTTCCTGCATTGCTTCCACCCAATTGTTTTCTAGTAGTGCTGCTTTAATGTTCTTTGGTTCAGTTTGAGAGATGAAGCAGGAAAACATGCTGTTTTCAAATGCTTCACAGGCACTTCGGGTACTAACACCCACATTGAGAGGTCCAATGATGTTATTGGTGGGATGAATCTTGTGAATTCGCAGTTGAGGAATTTCATCTTCTTCCACGACTTCTTCCAAATTGGTAAGATTTTCAGCAGGAGGATCGGCAATATCATTAATAGGATCTTCAGCAGGTGATTGTGGTGCAACATCTACTATTGGAATGTACTGGTCTTCAACAGTTTCACTTGTTGCACCAGAACCAGAAGACTCCATATTAGATTCAGCATTAGCAACCACAGGAATTTCAACCTGAGCAGATGAAGAAGAGCCTTGATCATTTATGTTCCCTAGATTGTTCACAGAGAAGTAAGGATTAGCATGAGTTGATTCAATAGAGAAATCAGGAAGATTAAATGACTTAAAAACTGAATCGACGTCAAAGAGCCAATTGGGACCGTCTCCTGCGTCCGTATGATTGTTTTCGTGCCAATTGATATCAATGGATTCCATCACTATCCTTTTCTTCTTATGGTAGACACGAAAAGCACGTTGATTGGATGAGTAACCAACAAAATAACATTCATCAGCTTTGGCTTCAAACTTGTTGAGCTGATCTGAAGTGTTCAACATTGTGCACACACACCCAAATTTCCTGAAGAAATCAATAAGTGGCTTGCGCTTGTACATGATCTCATAAGGTGTCTTGTTGCAACTTTTAGTGATAAGAACCCGATTTTGCACAAAACATGCAGTGTTGACCGCCTCAGCCCAGAAAGTCACGGGAAGCTCAGAGTCAACAATCATAGTTCGTGCAGCTTCAATTAAAGTGTGGTTTCTTCTTTCAGCTACACCGTTTTGTTGAGGAGTACGAGGTGCACTGAATTGTCGAGAAATTCCTTTGCTTTCACAGAAGGAATCAAGAGCTGCATTTTTGAATTCTGTTCCATGATCGCTACGGATAGTCTTCACACTTGGATTGAAGAGGTTCTCAATTTGAAGCAGATAGGTTTTTAAAATCTCTGGCGTCTCATCTTTTGTGGCTAAGAAAAACACCCAAGTGAATCGAGAAAAATCATCTGTTACCACCAGACAGTATGACTTTCGTCCAAGACTCATGACACTCACTGGACCAAAAAGATCCATGTGAAGCAATTGGAGAAGAGAGTCAATGGAATTGGTGGTTTTAGGCTTATGTGAAGATTTGTGCTATTTTCCTTTGGAACATGAGATACAGTGTTCCATAGGAGTGAAATCTTTGAGAGGTAATCCAGTGACTAGGTTGCCTCGAACCAGTCGATTCATTGTTTTGAAATTGACATGTCCCAACCTCTTATGCCACAGTAAAGATTCATCTTCAGAAGCCTTTGAGAGAAAACACGATTCAATGCCCGATGAGTTGTTCATATCCAAGCTATATGTGTTGTATCTTCTGGGAGCACGCATGAGAATAAGTTCTTCCGGAATCACCACTCCTGGTTTCAAGATAAGACATACTTTTGAATTGAATAAAGCACAAAAGTCCTTGTCAAAAATCTGTGAAACACTCATCAGATTGTATTTCAACTGAGGAACAAAGTTGACAAATTCCAGGCTATTTACTCCATTTGATACTGTTCCTTGTCCTTCAATCTTTCGTCCTCTTGGGTTTCCAGCAAAAGCAACATACTCTCCATCAATTTGATGATAATCTTGCAGCAAGTTAAAGTGCCTAGTCATATGTCTTGAACATCCACTATCTACATGCCAGATGTTGTCACCAGTTCTTCTTGATTGACCCTATACACAACGAACCACTTATATGTTTTGACCAACATTGTTTCAATCAAGAGATCTTAGTGTCAGGATATGACATCTCATTGAAATCAAAATTACAACCATCCTTTGATGAAACACGGTCATCAAATAGAACATTATTTTTAATTTTCCACGTTCGTTTTAAATGATTTTTAGCATTTTTAATTCTTTTATGCCTAGATTTTCTACTGTGAGAAGACTTAGGCAACATGTATGAATATAAAGAACTTTCGGAAGGCGATTTTTCATTAGGATTTGTAGTTGTCAATTTACAACTTTTTGAAACATGATTTGAGGCACCACAACTAAAACAGACGTTTGCACAAGATATCTTAGCCTGATAATAGTCGTCACAAGATGAAGATGATTGTGATGTTGAGGAATCTGAACATGAGACGGTTCTCTCATCAATAACTTTGTCTTGAAGACGATGTGCTTCCTTTAATATGAAAAATTCCATGTTGCTCATGGTTTCACGTGGTACATCATTCACAATATTTCCTGCACTTTTAAATTTTGTAACACATGGCATAACATTCAAAGATTTAGGAACAAAAGGCAAGGCATTTTGAAATTTAGAAACATCACATCCCAAACCCGTATGCTCAGCAGGCATAGAATCAAAATACAAGTTTTTAACATGTTCACAAATATTTGGTTTTGACACGGACATATTATTACATTCATCCGACTCAAGTTCTTTTAAAATAGTTCTATCATTAGCACTCTTATCACAATCATCTTCGGAATTTACACAATTTGACTCTGCACAAGAAGCAAAACTGTCAGAATCAGAGGATGTAATATAATCATCAGGAGATAATGTGCAAACAAAAGGTGTGAAAACATGTGGAGTAGGCATATCAGCAAATCTCCCTGATTTAGAATAAGGAGGTGGATGAGAGTTATACCCAAGACCTTCTGTGCCTTTTCTATTAAATTGTTTATCAATTATTCTAAACATAATTTTCTGATCCATATCCATGTGATCAACTTGTAATTTGGCTTTTTTCTGCCTTTTGGACTCTTTCTGTTAAAATTGTATTATTAATGGTTTGAGTATTGAGTTGCACAATTAAAGAACGATTTTCACCAGAAATATCACGAATTTTCTTTAAGTAAAGTTTCTCATTTTTTGCCACAGAGTCATACAACACCTTAATGTGATTTCGTTCATCAATCAAGGCTTGATTGATAAATCTGTATTTTTGAATTCCATTCAAGCAAGACCTAGAATTACACAGTTTAGAAATAACCTCAGCAGGCACAGCAGTGAGATCCTCAGCAGGTTCAATCATGACACACTTGCCCATGTCCTCAACATCAGCCATCAAAGCTTTATCAGCAGCTTCATCAGCTTGGTCTCCCCAATGATAATGTCCATCAGCCTGACACACAAGAGCTGTGGAGCTTGAAGATGTGTTTGTCTTTGGAGGATTGGCAGCTTGTTTTCCAGAGGAGATCTTCTTTTCTTGCTGATCCTTGGAGGATGGTTCCTTGCAGTTTCTGGCAAAGTGACCCAGCTGATCACAATTGTAGCATCTCACCTTCTTGATATCAAACCCAAGTGTCTTTCCCTGCTTGAATCTGTCTATGCCAGTTCTTTTGATGAATCTTTTGGCTCTTAAGGTCAACATGGCCATGCACCAATCAATGTCCATTTTCTCCAAATCATCAGGATTAATCTGCTCCAAGTCATCAGGTTGAAAGCTAACCGGTGTTACATTTCCAGAGATTCATGCATCATAGCATGACATGAAAGCAGTCATGATTGGGACATATTCATTAGGAATCATGGTGATAGTCTTTTGAGGAGCAGATGAGCTGGTAGAATTAATCGCAGCAGCTGAAGGAGGGACATCAGTCTGAAAGTATGGGCTACAGGATGAGCTTGATCCAACAATGAGAGCTGTGTTTCCAGACTGATTTGATGGGGGTGACTGCTCCCTTCTTAATCTCAATTTCATAAGATTCAAGAATGCTATAGACTTCCTGTTGAGACAGAGCACTCAGATTCTCAGTCTTTTTGATCATGATTCGATACATATTCCATTCCTCAGGAAGAGAATCTAGGAGTTTCTTGTTTAGATCAAGAGTAGGGTACTCAACTCCCATTACCTTCAACCTTGATACAATGCTTGAGAAACGGTTGATCAAATCAGATATTGATTCTCCCCTTACACTGCTGAACATCGCATATTGTTTCTTGATCAGATCTCTTTTGCTTTCCCTGACATCCTCACTTCCCTCATATCTTGTGCACAGTGCAGCCCATAAGTCTTTGGTAGTTGTGTACTCAGCAAAGATGTTGAAAATATCCATAGGAAGAGGCATGGCAATAGTCCCGTAGGCCTTGTTGTCTCGGGCAATCAAGGCAAGATCTTTCTCATCATACTCAGATACTAACTTAGGACGTTGAACATCAGCAGTGGTAGTTACGGGCTTGTGGGGACCATCGGTGATAGAACTCAACAGTGTATAATAGTGAAATTGAAAGAAAAGCTTCATCTTTTTAGTCCAGTCATCAAAATCTCTTGTGGACACAAGAACAGGTGGTCTATTTCCCCCAGAATGTTCTGTTGAACTTGAAGTAGCCATAATATTTTGAATCGAAACTAAAACAGTAACTAGTTTCGATAGGTCAACTTCTATCAAAACAACTAGTTTCGATAGGACAACTTTTATCGAAACAACTAGTTTCGATAGGAAAATTTCAAGGCAAGTTTCAATAACTACAGGCAAGTTTCGATAACTACAGTTTTGATATAGATAAGACAAAATTTTAGTTTCGATAGTACCTTCTCCCGACAAAATGTAGACAAGAAGTTTCGATGATCAACGGAAATCAGAAACTGTCCCCAGTAGTTTCGATGCCTTCTTCTCCAAGCTCAGAAATACTCAATTGATGATAAGCTTCAGAAATCAATAGTGCAGAAATGACAAACCAATCCGGCGAAAACCTTCGACTAACCCTCCTGATCACTAATCCAACTTCCGATTATGAAAATACGAGCAAAAACCCTTGGAAATCGATGAAACAGTACTTTCGAGAATAGATGTCCAAAATCCCGATATAAGCTCAAAATACCTCACAAATCACCTAGAATCGATCACAAAACCTGATAACACTCAAAATTACTAGAGCATAATGCTCTGATACCAATTGTAGGTCCAGATTTCTCTTGAAATCACTGATTTGATCGTTACACACACACAGGCGGAAACTGTGTGTATGGTGGTGAAACAGATAATAGAAACAGTGTTGGTGAAGATAACAGACTAACCATAGTTTGAATCAACACGCAAATGGTATGAAAGTGTAAGAACACAGTGAATAAACAACTGCAAATTGTATTGATTCAGGAAAAATGTGAAAGAGAAGGTTCAGGGTTACAGCCGCTACACACGCCCTAAACATTCTCAAACTAGGCTATTTATAGTAGTGAGAGTATCGAAACTATGTTCAATTGAAACTATGTTCAATCGAAACTACTAGTTTCGATTGACCATTTACAAGTGATACAAATACTGTCGAAACTACCATCTATCGAAACTACTAGTTTCGATTGAACAGACTCAATCGAAACTATGTAGTTTCGATGGCCCAGACTTAGAAATAAAAATTGTAAATTACATAAAACTGAAATTACATTTAATGAAATGACAGAAAGTAAACTAGTCTAAAACTGTTTAACCAAACAATAAATGACAACAGCTTATATCTCAGATATGACTCTACAGGTGGCGGCTCTAGAGCGGGAAAAAGCTCAGTTTGAGTCAGAGAGAGCCTAGTGGGCAGATAGTCTGGCTTCTGTTAGGGAGGACCGAATGTGGCTGATTGCGGAAGGGATTCATCGGGCTGTTGAGGCCGCCCTGGGAAGTGATGAATTTATTGATGGAATCATTGGTTTAAGTGGAGCAGCCGAGGCGACAGGGTGTTAGGATGGGTTGCTGGAGGGAGTTAGGGCATGTAAAGAGGGATTATCATTGGAGAGCCTTCCCATGTGGACCTCGGAGGCTCGCACCCTTCTTTCCTCGAAACAAGAGGCCTTTGACAACATGGAGCTTCACATTGTCAAGACTTTAACTGCAATGGCTGACCAGACCGACATTCAAGAGTTGAAGGACATGCTGTCCTTAGATGAATAATAGGGCTTGCCGGGTCTGCATAACCTTGATTCTCAATGTATTTATCCCTTTGTTTGTAATGTAACTTTTTCTTTTGTTCTTTGACTAACAACATGTATGGTATCCTTCTTTTTGCACTTGACGTGTTAAGTCTATCTTTGCCAAGTTTTACCTTTTGCAGTTATGGTGTGCTTATATACTTTCTCCCTCTATCTCTTTTTTTACGTATATATATGCATGATGTGTAGCCCAATCCTTATGTGAATGGCGCTAGATGCTTGATTTGGTCTTCTAAATTTTGGACTTATGTTCTGTCTTGTTCAGGTTTTTATTGGGCGCGTGGCTCGGTCTTTACGTGAATTTTGCCGGACACTAGATCTGGTGTTCTAAATGTTGGACTTATGTCTAATCTTTTATTTTTTATGTGTAAGGCCGCAAATCGGGAACCCTATAGTTGGTTCTCATAACGGGTTATTCCCTTGAAAATACTCATTTTAGATATATTAAACTACAGCGGAAGTCTTTCTAAAAACCTTAATTACTATTTAATGTCATTAAGTTGCCTCACGAATGTTTGCAAACCAATTCGAGTAGCACCGCTCCCAAGCCAAGATACGTCAACGCAACGCTTACTTGCAAAATAATCTATCGTACACACAAAGTCAGCTACGCTGAGTGAGTTCTAATAGTTTAGTTTAATTAAAAGCCAACTCGACTCAAAAGTTATTTAAACTTTACTCAGGACCCACGATCCTTATAAAATAGGTCCACAATTCGTTAACAAATAGTTAACCCCTTTATCACACGTTATACCATAATAGTTCATTACCCAAGACTCATCCTATAATAATAATAATCCCGCAGTCTCATCGACATAGGTCGAACTTACTACACTAATAAGTCATACTCAAGTACATGTATTAACTCGACACTTGGTTAACACAACAAGTCTCTAGACATCAACTTACTCAGCCTTGACCAAGGCTCTTACAAATCAACTGACATGACAGTTATAAATACTACATCACAATCCTGACTCAACGGTCAATCTAACTCTACTCACCATATTATTACTATCTCATGCAGAATAAATATAACTCAATGCTTGTATGCAATCACAAATATATAAGCACACAAACACATACCTCATTACTGCACCCTCGCCAGGGTTACCCTCGTCAGGGCGTTCGACACACCCCGAGCTCATCACTGTCCTGTTGGACATCGTCACCTTTGGTGACCTCCCGAAGGACTTCGTCCTCCAGAATCCCGTTTGCCATGTCATAATGATAGTAATGCAAACACAATACCCGCCGTGTCACAAGGACAACGATACAATGCACACAACACATGTATAATCACATAACATCATAATCTATGCACATGACTCGTTAACTGCACCTGCACTTCACATATAGCACTAGGATCACACATAGCACTAGGACAAGGCTAATATAGCAACACACATACAGATACTATATCTCATTATTTAAGCACATACCACGTACATTCACACCCTGTGACACCTCCTAGTCGTACCCGTAGGACCCGTAACTACCATCCCGACTCACCCATGTTAGATCACTATACGACCCGTGACCATAAACCCACCTTTAACCTACACATATTAAGGGTAAAATCTAGTCACCTAGCACATATTTAAATAACTAACTTCGTAAACTCGTCGGGTTAGACCCCGAAGCTCGATACACAATTAATGTAATAAAACACATCTTGAATGTATGTAAGATAGCCCCAAAACATTAAAATCATTTAAAAGAGGCGATTAGAAACTCACCGATTATACCGAGCCTTAGCCCCTGCTCTGTAACTCGTCCGTTCACGTTCTAACTCTGAACCTGTCAATGCATGATCACCTGATCAGACGCACCCTAATCGCGCATTGAATAACATAAAAAGTAAGTAAATCCTCAACGCTCGTCTCATCTTCTCATCAACACATGCCCGTGAAATCCTATTTTCACGTGCATACACGTACGCGTTCCATGAAAACCTTTAATCGTCCTCATCACGTAAACATCGACTCATAATGGCTCATCCTCGATATGATTAGAAACCTTGTACCGAACCGGACCCCCGTGCATGCACCTATGCATGACATGCAGAACCCTAATTCACTCAAACATGTTACCCGAGCCGTTTTCCTACTACGCCTGCATGTCTTGCAACGCAAACCCTTAACTGACACCGTACCGGTCTTCTTCTTCGTACACTCCACGCCACATCTCACTCCCACTATCCTCCTAATCGTCTTCTTCCCTGTTGTCGGCCTAGGCCTGAACCGACCATCCTACTAGTCCCAAGCTCACTAGCCACGCACCCCCGTGCTCGTCTTCCGTTCTATTAAATCCATCACAACGGTGCACCATCACCATCTTCCTTGTTGGGCAGCCCTAACCGAACCACACATGTCCCGACCTTCGTTTTGCGTCCCATCCCGCAGCCATACTCTTCGTCGGCTCCTGTCGTATCATCACCACCATCCTACTGCTGCCGTGAGATATCAACGAACACCATCATCCCCCTCATCCTCTCGGGTCACACCTGAGGTCACCATTCGGTCGGCCACCACGCCATCGTCCTCTGTCCTAGGTTTCCTTCCAATCACCGAGAGCAAACTAAAACCCTAATTAGGTTTCTATCAAGTCACAAGCATAAATGCCACATAAAAATGTAAGCAGGAATTACCTTGACGTAGCCTGAAGTTTCCCGCTAAGAAACCACCGCCGAACCGCCACCTGGAACCACCGTCTTCTCTCCTTCGGCCTCTCTTTCTCGTCTCCTTCTTTCTACCATCACAACACCCCTAGCCGAGAAAATGGCTTAGGTTTTTCTCTTACGTTGTTTAAATATAACCCATAATTACATCCGGGTCCTTGTGGTTCTTACATCGCGTGTTTTCGATCTCACTCATTGTGGCTAACCGGGTCCTCTTGGTTCCTAGAATAGGATTTTATATACAAGCCCTTACCATCCAAGCTATATAAAGGGGACTTGGTTTACTCAACGGCCCGACCCGTTAGTCCACGAAATTCCGATATATTACATTATGGTGCCGGACGCATGGCCCGATCTTTTCATGAATTTTGTCGGACACTTGACCGGTCTTTTTAATGTTGGACTTATGTCCAATCTTTTATTTTTTACGGTGCCGGACGCGTGGTCTGGTCTTTTCATGAATTTTGCCGAACACTTGAATATTTTCTTTTTTACGGTGCCGGAAGCGTGGCCCGATCTTTTCATGAATTTTGCCGGACACTTGATCCGGTCTTTTAAATGTTGGACTTAAACAAAGACTTTACCAAGATAAAGTTTCATAACTTATCATTAAATAATTTTTCTTGAGAGTGATTACATATAGCATTTCCTTAGCTGTGCCCCGTTCTATGTTCTCGGAACTCTGGTTCCGTCCAAACGGATTAACATGTATGCCCCCTTCCCCAGTACCTCTAGGATCTGGTATGGACCCTCCCAGTTTGGGCCTAGTTTTCCTCCGGGCTCGGCCCGGCTTGCTTCGTTACTTCTAAAAACACAATCTCCTGGGAGGAAGGAATGGTTAGCTACTTTCTTGTTATAATACTTCTCCAGCATCTGTTTGTATCATGCCTCTTTAATCCCTGCCCTCTCACACCTTTCTTCAAGAAAATCTAAGTTTATTCATAGATCTTGCTCGTTTTATGGCTCATTCTGTATCGTGATTCGTGTAGTGGGCTTTTCAGTTTCTACTGGGATCACCGCCTCGTGCCCAAAAGTCAGGCTGAAAGGTGTTTCCCCATTACTTGTCTTTGAGGTCGTCCGGTATGCCCATTAGACACTCGGTATTTCGTCCACCCATGAGCTTCCTTTGGTTCCCAATCTAGTCTTTATCCCCTTAACCATACTATGGTTTGCCCGTTCAACTAGGCCATTCCCCTGTGGGTGAGCGATCGACCTGAACACTTGCTGGATGCCCATTTCTGTGCACCACTCGGCTAGGGCTTTGAACTGGGTGCCATTGTCACTTACAATGTACAAAGGAAGGCCAAACCGACATATTATCTATTCCCAAATGAATTTTTTAATATGAATCATGGTGATGGATGCTACAGGCTTAGCCTCAATTCATTTAGTGAAATAATCAATGGCTACAATAAAAAAACTTTACACGCCCCAGGGCTTCTGGGAATTTTCCCACAATATCAATCCCCCACATCTTGAAAGGCCACGCAGAGGTCACATGGATAATGTCATTTTTTGGCCTCAGTGTGTTTGGGACATGCCTTTGGCAGTCAGGACATTTTCGGAGGACCTGTTCGGTGGTGAGGTGCATTCTAGGCCAATAGTACTTGGTATTCATTTGCTAGGTAACCAACATTCTTGCCCCCGCATGCATGCCGCACGATCCCCTATGAATTTCCTGGACGAAAGATTCTGCCTCATCTGGCCTACACATCTCAACAAAGGGCCTAAAAAAAGTCTTTATGTATAGCTGGTTATCGTAAAATTGATATTGCATGGCCTTGGTTCTTATCTTTTGAGCCTCTGCTATATCTTGTGGCAATTTTCCGTCTTTTATATAAGAGATGATGGGCGTCATCCAAGTCCATGGTTTGAACATGATGGCTTATCAAGTGTTTGCACTCTGACTTCTTTAGCCAGATGGCTAAATTGTACGAAAGCCAATTTACTTAAAGCATCCACTTTTTTGTTCTGACTGCGTGAGATGTGTACTACCTTACATTCCTTAAACTTCCGCATTATTTCAGCAACTTTATGCAGGTAATCCACCATTGTCTGCTCCTTTGCCTCGTATATTTTATTTACTTGATTCGCCACTAGTAATGAATCCACATGTGCTTGGACGCATTGTGCTTTCATTCTAACATCTAGATTCAATCCGCCCAAAAGGGCTTCATATTCTGCTTCATTATTCGTGCTCTTGAATTCCAAGCGGAGGGCGTATGTTAATTATGTTCCTTTCGGACCGACCAGGATAGCCCGACTCCTGACCCTTCTGCATTAGACGCCCCATCCATGTGTAGGGACCACCATTGCGAAACATATTTTTGTTTCACTGCCTTCACCGAATCATCACCTATCTCAGTCTCCCGGCCTTCTGGTATCTCTGCTAGGAAATCTGCGATGACTTGCCTTTTCAGTGCGGATCTAGGTTTGTAATTTAAACTGAAAGCCCCAAGCTCAATGGCCCATTTGGCCAATCTCCCGGAGAGTTCTAGCTTCCTCAACACCTGTTGTAAGGGGAAATTAGTAAGGAATTGTACTAGGTGTGCTTGAAAATACATGCGCAATAGCCTGAACGCGTGCACCAGGGATAATGTTATATTTTCTAGAAGAGAATATCTTGTTTCAGGGTCCGTCAGTACCCGACTGACATAATAAATGGGGGTCTGCATCTCTTTTCTTTCAACCATGAGCACAACGTTGACCACCGCGTCAGCCGCGACAATGTAAATCTTTAGCCCTTCTCCCTTCCTGGGTGTTGTGAGCGTAGGAAGTTTTGCCAGGTACAATTTGAATTGTTGGAAAGCGTCTTCAATTTCATTTGTCCACCGGAATTGTCCTTTACTTAGACTGTTTTTTAATGTGCTGACGAAAGGAAGGGACCGTATCACATGTTTTGCTAAAAAAATGGTTTATGGCCACTAACCTACCATTTAGGGACTACACATCTTTTAAAGAGGTCGGGGAAGGAATCCGTGTGATAGCTGAGACTTTATCCGGATTCGCCCGGAAACCTTCCTTTGTTATCATCATACCAAAGAATTTCCCTTCTACCATTTCGAATGAACATTTGCCCTGATTTAGCATGATTTTGGCTTCTTTCAACCTTTTGAAAGTTTCTTGGATGTCTGCTAAAATATCCACTTCATTCCCACTTTTGAAGACTAAATCATCAACCTAAATATCCAGATTCCATCCGATTTGTTATTCAAACTCCTGGTCCATAAGCCATTGGTATATGGCCCCGACATTCTTCAACCCAAAGGGCATCTTGGTGTAATAAAAAAACTCCAGTATCGGTTATGAAGGCTGTTTTTTCCTCGTCCCCCTCGGCCATAGGAATCTGGTGGCACCCTTTGTAAGAGTCCAAAAAGCATTTGAATCTGAAGGGTGCCAGAGAGTCAATCTTCAGATCGATTTCCGGCAAGGGATAAGCATCCTTCAGGCATGCACTATTTAAGTTCTTATAATCGATGCACATCCGCCAGGCATCATTGCTTTTCTTTACCATAACTGGGTTTGCTATCCATGTTGGGTACTTTACTTCCTGCAAGATGGCTGCACTAACCAGATCCTTGACCTGCTGTACTACTGCCTTACTCCTTTCCAGACCCATCTTTCTCTTCTTCTAAACCACGAGGTCTTCGGATTTATATACTTTTAGTTTATGTTCTACTAACTCTCTGGAAACCCTTTTCATATCCTCCAGTTTCCAAGCAAAAACCTCTGAGTGTGCTCGCAAGAGTTGTTTCAAACGCTCCCTTCCTTGTATGGATAGTGTTTCACCAATGGTGATGATTTGTTCGGGGGTATTTAGGGTTTATGACCAATCTTTCCGGCCCCTTGCCCGTGTTTGCACTATTGCTTGGGAAGTCCCCGGGTGATGTTTTTACAGTGCGTGTCTGCATTATTTCTCCCATGTGATAAGCATATAACACTGCTACTCCCTTCGGTGTGGGAAAACCAATTGCAGAGTGGACTGTTGACGCTGCCGCATGAAAGGACGCCAGGCCAGGATGACCCAGGATGAGTTTGTTCTTTGAAATCGCCAGAATTACCACGAAAGTTACAATCACCGTGAGGATTTTAGCTCCTTCTTGGAGGGTCATGGGCAAAATTATTCGTCCTAGGGGGCCACATATTCTCCGGCAAAACCAACAAGGTCAATGTCTATAGGCTCCAGTAATTTATGATCCTCAACGTCCATCCGACGAAAGAGTTGCTCGTACATCACATCCATGGATGCCCCGCTATCCACCAAAATTTGACTTATACGATAATCACCAACAAACGCCGTGATTACGATCGGGCTGGTGAAGGAGGCTCAGCCCCGGACAAGGGGAAAATTCAAAGGTTGCTCCATCCAGGCTTCCAAACGTGCTCCATCCCGTTTCTGTCCTTGGGGAGTCTCAATATCAAGGTTACCAATCATGCATAGATCTCGAATGGGCTTTTTTGTCGGTGCCTACTTCTTCCCCGCCAGACCATTATGTATTTCCTTCAGTAAGTGTGATAACTTCCCTGTTTGAATGGCCATGTCGATCTTCTTCTGAAGATGCCAACAATAATCTGTATCGTGCCCAATATTCTTGTGAAATTCACAGTATCTTTTTAGGTCCCTTACTGTTGTTGGGTTCAGTGGCCGTGATGGGTCCCCAATTTCTCAGTAGCCAAAACCTCCCGGGGTGTCTTCGTAAGCTTATTTGCCCACGTCGTTCCTTTTCCATCTGTGGCATCCTTATGTTTGATTATGGGTACAGTTGGTTTTTCTATCTCTTGTCTGGTGTACACATTTGGACGTACCCACTTGTTACTCCCCTTGAAACGTTTGTGTGTTCTGGAAGGCCCTGTTTGTTTATCATAACGATCATGTTTATGATCCTTTCTGTCTAAGTTGTGGTTATTTTGGACGAATCTTTCTACCTGTACAAAAGTACGTACTTCCATCATCGATTCTTACATTGTTTTCGGCAGTCCGTCTTGTCCGTGAAGGTACCGAATTAGCTCGTCACTACGGACTCCTTGTATAAAACCAGCTATCATCAAATCTTCCCCGAATCTTGCTATTTGTAGACCCTCTTTTTTGTAACGTGTGATGAAGTATTCAACTGATTCGCTATCCCGTCTCCGGATATATAGTATCTCTATTTTCTCATTGGTGTGTCTTTTTTGCTTGTTGAACTGTTGCATAAATTTTTCCAGGAACTCATCAAAACTATCAATTTTCGCCGTGGGAAGGCTATCATACCACAAACGAGCCGGGCCCACTAGTTTCTGAAAAACATGTGACACCATTCACACAAAGCCCATCATTCCATGCCACCAGCGCTAATAAAGAGACTTACGTGATCATCTGGGTCCGTGGTTCCATCATACATGCCCACGGTTGTTGGTATTTTCAATTTTCTGGTTATTTCGGCGTAAGCTATACGAGGTGTGAATTTTGACTGAGCTAACAATGCTGCCGGGCGCTATGGTCTGTGTATATCATTGGACGCGTTATTGCAAGAAACAATGAGTGGTGGGGGTACTCTTCCATTTTCTTCAATGCTCTGGGTTGATGCTGTAGATGTTCCTACAGCCATGGTATTTTGGTCGCCGGTATTTGGTATCCCTCCGGGAGTAACAAATGCTGCATCCTAGGATGTCAATTGATTCCGGAATTCTGCTAACCGTCCCTCATGCCAGAACCGCTCATCTAGACGTGCGCGACACTGTTGCTCCTTCCACCATTCGTTTCCTCTGATAAGCGGGACTGAGAATGGCGTGATTCCTATGGGGTAGGGAAGGCTTGTTATGGGAGCAACAGGAATATCCCCAGTAATAGCAAGAGGTTGAGAAGATGTGTGCATGGGAACACTGGTAAGGATGGTGCTGTGTGGTAAACTTAAACTGGGTGCTATCCTGGGCATGGGCTGAGAACTTCCCAAAAGTGAGTGATGTTGTCCCGGGTAGGCTGTGAACATTTTTTGTTGATGATGTCGCCCACACGGTCTATAAAAACTAACAAATAAACCTAACCTAGACTCCTAAGTAATAAACAGAGTACCTATGAACTAAACCGCACTGACAGGCATGTGTACCTATCGACTGTAGCACAGCTTAATGGTAAACCGGAATATCGAACCCTAGAGACACTACTATAGCTAAACTAGACTCTGACTCGGACAAAAGATGATTTGGTTGGGGGTTTTCTACACTACTGATTAAACTAATAAATGCAGAACTAACGATCGACTCTAGCTATCAAGCCAGAAACCTAAGGAAGTATCAAGAAAGGGAAGAATACCACCTAGGTCGGAATCCTACTTGCAAAGCTCAACTTCTATCAATTCGGGAAACTATGATGGATCTGGGTTTCTAAAGATAACAACTCTAGACAACCTAGTGGATCCCTAATCATTCTCAGGGTGTCACCAACTAAGAAACCTAAAGATGTACTAAACTCACCAGATAGTCGGATTACCTTTTAGTCTCTCCAACAACGATAATGTACCCAAAAGACAGATCACCTCTCAGCCTCACTGCCCACAATACATCAAAGATGCATGGGGTAATCTCAGGATAACAACTATGGCACGAAATAGCAACAATCACTAGACACCTAAGGGAATTTCCTCTCAGACAATTCACACTTGAAACCTAATGACGAGGACTAACCGATTATCTCTCACCTCTCGGGAATTGAGATAAGATACACACTCAGATCTAATTAACACTCAATGACAATCCCTATGGGTCACTACGTCTAGCAAACCACAGAAACGATCACAAAACACAGTCTATGCTCTAGATACGCTATTTAGACTGGAAGACATCCACAAATAACGTACAGAACTTATAATCAATCATACATCAGATCTAAACATGCAGAAACATCATAATCATTAACATGAGATTGCTACAAAATAATTAATCCATCCAAACGAATCCAAAAACCGATAAACATCAAGACTTTAACAAATATTCATCATTAGACCTAGGAAATATTAATGTGTTAGCCAATAATCATATTCAAAAGATCCATAATAGAAGTAAAAGCATAAAATGTTGAAGAACTGATTAGAATATTTGATGAAGTTTGCTTCGTCAACTTTTCTGTGAAAGACCTGGAGGTACTAGCAGAACGCTACTGTGTCCACACGGACGAATGGACAAAGCTCCTTGCTTCTAAATATGACAAGGTGATCAAGTTCTGCCTTGAATACAAGAAGAAGATGAAAGCTAAGGATGGACAGCTGTGAAGACTGAAGATTGACGACTGAAGACGATGAAGATCCCGAGCTGTTGTCAAGGGGGAGTTTGTTAAAGCACTTTCCTGTGACAACACTCTGGATAGAGTCTTAGTTTGTATTTTCATGTCTGTAATTGTCTTTGTATGTAAGAGTCTTTATGTATAAGTTTATCGAGTTGTATTTACTTTTACATATTGAATGTTGCATTTCTTACTAAGTGTTTTGCGCACTTACATGTGCGCAGGAGAAAGCTCCTGCGTACTTAGCAAGTACGCAAGAATACCTTTGCGTACTTGTTAAGTACGCAAGAGCATTTTGCCCTGCGCACTTAGCAAGTGCGCAGGCATCAGTTCAGGTATAAGTAGGATAGGTTGACAGAAGTTAAGTACGTAGTCCAGATAGCAAATACGCAGATTGTGAATTCAGTGCTTTTCTTTGTAACCTTCAAGTATTTATAATACAAAGAATGTTTAAAGTGTTTTCCCTTATCGGTGTACTTTGTTTAGCTAGACTCTCCACCTAGTCACGGGCATTCCGCACCTGGTACGACTAGTAGACCCACTTGCATATGACGATCCGCCACACCCGGGGGACCTACAAGTGGTATCAGAGCATTTGCTCCTGATTTCGAGTATTGTGAGTGAGTTTGGAGAGTTTTTACAAGCAAAAAGAGGTATTTTTTTGTTGATTTTTGTGATAAAATAGGGGTAGCTCTTGAGCACTATTTTAGAAGCAAAAATCATTCAAAAAACTGATTTTTGTTGTGTATTTGAGTGTTTTGAGCATCAAAGGTTGGTTAGAAACAAGTTTCTGACCCTTTGGCTCATTTGCATTGATCATCAGTCGAATTTTTACCATCTCCGGTGAGTTTCAGGTGACCGGAATAGTTAGGTGAAAGTTGCTGAAAAGGTGTTGTGCGTACTTACCATTTCTGGCAAAAAGGACAGTTTTGTGCGTACTTACTAAATACACAAGAATTATCTCCTGCGTACTTACAAGTACGCAAGACTGAACTTGTGCGAACTTAAGTTATATCATGCGTTCTTACATTTAGTCCTGCGTACTTACAAGTACGCAAGAGGAAATTTAAATACGCAAGACCATTTCTCAAGTGCGCAAGGCCAAAACCAAGTGCGCAACTGTGTCTGACTTTTCTGAAATTTGACTAAGTGTTCAATATGTCGAATCTTCAGAATTTGGGAAATATGTTAAATTATGACAATGAGATCGGTACACCACAGAAACCACCAAAGTTACTGAACGTGAACGATTATTCTAATTGGAAAGCACGTTTTGAACATTATATTTCGTATACCGACTCATCACTATGGATACCAATCCTTGAGGGATATAAGCATCCCACACACATCTATCTTGATGAAGCCATGCCTAAACCCATCTCTAAGCTTGATGATGAAGAAAAGAAAGCTTCTGATCGTGAAAAGAAGGCACATGGTTCGATCACTATGGCATTAACTAGGGAATTGTTCCACAGTTTCCGAGGTTACGACAATTCCAAGGATCTTTGGAGAGCTTTACAGAAAATATTCAAAGGAAATAGTGACATCAAGAAGAGTAAGAGGGATCTTCTCAGGAAGCAGTATGAGTGCTTCAGATTTTTTGAGAACGACTCTTTAGATGATCTCATCTCTAGGTTCTTTCATTTACAGACTGAGTTGAAGGCTTTTGAACTCAAGTATCCAGCTGAAGAGATGGTGGAAAAGTTTTTGGATGTTTTACCACCCAAATTTGAGATGTACACAACCCTGATGAGGGAAAATCCTAAATTCTATGAGCTGACAGTTGAAGAGGCAATAGGAAAGGTTCAAGCTCATGACATGAACCTAAGAAGAAAGGAGAGCTCTGGAAGACCCCAGATACAAGACCCTTCTATGTATCATGCGACGAATTCTACATCCAAGTCATCGAGCTCTGGAATTGCCCTCTTCACCGAAAATCTTACTGAAGAAGACCACTCAACTGATTGTGGTGGTCATGCTTGCTATGCATCAGGATCAGGGTTGGGGTCTCATCATCAACATACCTCAAGAAATCCTCCTGCTACGTCTTCAGCTAACAACTCAGTTATAGTCAGAATAGCTGAAGATCATGTAGCGATATTCTCATCTTGCATATGAAAACTTCATAGGTGGCAAGCTTACTGATCCAGAGACGATTGAAGAAGATTTTAATCAAGTGGATCCTGATGACATGGAGGACATGGATATTCAATGGAATATGGCCATGCTATTGAGGAGAGCCAAGCGTTTCCTGAACAGAACAGGAAGAAAGTTTATTGGTGGGCATCCTAATGCCAAGGTCGGGTTTGACAAATCCAAGGCCAAATGCTACAAGTGTCTGAACTATGGACACTTTGCTCGTGAGTGTCAGAAAGACAGAGCACCTGCCTCTGGTTTCACCCAACCAAGCCAAGGAAACAACCATGTCCACAACAATCCAAACCACCATAATCAAAGCCAAAGTGGAACGTCTAATGCACTGGTAGCACAACAAGATGACGACTTTGACTGGGGTGTTCATCTTGAGGATGCCATCATCGCACAAACCCAGGTTGGTCTCATGGCTGAGATCATGGAGATGATGGAAGCAGAGAAAAGGGAAGCTTCTATGGCTGACCTAGAAGAATCTACAACTGCTGCTATAGAGGAGGTGAAGGAAGCTGAAGAAATGGAAGCACCTGTAGCTGATGAAGAGGAATCGACCACTGCTGTTGCTCTCATGGCCATTGGAGAAGCAACAATTTCGTCGTCTGAGGTAGATTCTAACCCTTTCTCTGTTATTTCATGGTCTAAATGTCAAGGGCTAAAACTGGAAAATTCTAGGCTCCAAGACAAAATCGAACCCCTAAGTTTGGCAGCGCTAAACTATAAAGAAAATGAAAAACATTTTAAAGATTCTATTGAAACGTTAAAAAAGGAAAAATCTGAATATTCTTTAAAAATAAGTGATCAACAGCATCACTTAGATGTTGCATACAGGGGGTTAGAAAAACGGAACAATGAAATAAACAACTGCAAAATGAGATCTTGCAGTTAAAATGCACTAATGAGAAGTTGAAAAACTCTCGCTTTGTGTTGGAACACTACGAGTCTGTGGTAAGACAACTGAATGGGTTAGGTTTGGGTACTAATGCCATTCCTCCACCAGTGAGCGGGAAGTTTGTCAATAGCTTAATATACATTGATCTCACTTGTCTAGATGAGTCCTCTGATAAGGATGATTCCACTAAAAAGGATAAACCCTCAAGTAAGGCTAACCCCACATCTAGTGAGGAGTTTGTTACTGCTTCTGAAGACGGGTCGGTTAACCCTTGCCCTGAAGGAGTAGTATCTGAGGAGTTGTTGACTGAACAATAGGTAAAGAAAAACGTTATCACTAATGGTGATAACTGCATTTTAACTGAACCCTACATCATTGAAACAAATGATAAACTAAAGGTAATGCTTTACGGGGGGGTATAAAAGTCTTAACCAAGTAAAGAAAGAGGCTTTTTCAGCTCACTATGGGCTTGGGTATAAAGAAAATTAAGAAAAATATTATACTCCCAAAAACTAAACTGGTAAGGTTCAGACTAATGTTCATAAACCAACTCCTCCTTCTCATAATGCTGAGTTATCTAAGGCCAGATCTAATGAGCCTTACAAGAGAACTTATGTAGACAAGAGGAACTGTTTTCACTATGGCTTAGTTGGTCACATTTTTGTGAACTGTCCTTCTAAGAACCAAGGGAAACTGTCTGTTGTTTCACAACCAGCTGTTATCCCCAGGTCGCCACCATTGAAACCATCTCCCAAACATCCAAAGCAAAATGTGGTGAAACCACCAGTTAAACCGATGGTAAAGCCTAAGATCATATCTGAAGCTAAACCATATGTTCCAAGAAAGGTAACGCAACCTGCTGTACCTCGTGTATCTACCTCTGGTAGTACACGTACTGGTGAGAAACCTGTGGCAAGACTCTCTAAGCCACAGAGGAGGAGACGGAACAAGAGGTTGAGAAAGCTTGAACAGCTGACTTCAGTTCAATCAGGTGAAACTTCCACAAGTTCACCTGCTGTAGTTGAACCAAAGTCTCCTATTCCGGTTAAGAAACAGAAGAGATCCTGGACTGCCAAATCCAAAACTTCTCAATCTTCTAGTTCTATTTACTCTAAAGAATCATCAATTTTGAACAGTCATCATGACTGTGAGTTAAAGTAAGTAGTTTATTTTGAAAAGGATGGACGACCCAAGAACACAATGGCTTGGGTCTCCAAAACTAACTAATTCTTTTGTGACTCGTGCAAGGACGTCCGAAGGGTACTATCTCTAACCGCTGGTATGTAGATTGTGGATGTTCCAGGCACATAACAGGAAACATGGCCCTGCTTCAAGACATTAAACCATTCAGAGGGTGCTATGTGGCCTTTGCCGGAGAAAAAGGCGGCAGTATCATGTGTCAAGGCGTGGTTTCGAACGGTTATGTCAACATTGACAATGCCAACTTTTGCGAGCAGCTGAAGCATAACCTGTTGAGTGTCTCCCAAATGTGTGATAAGGAGTACTCGGTGATGTTTGACAAGTCAGAATGCCTAATTCTCAAACCCGGTTTTGAAGCTCCAGAAGATTGGATCCTGATGAGAGCGCCAAGAACAAACGACACCTATCAGATTGATATGAGCGTGGCAACAACCACCTCATCAGTTCCTACCTGTTTGCTTTCTAAAGCGACAGAGCTCGACTCCATCTTGTGGCATAGGGAACTCGGACATATTTCGTATCGTAAAATGAATCATCTTGTCCGAAACCGTTTGGTAACCAGGGTTCCTAAGCTGAGATTTACCGTTGCAGATGACTGTATGCCTTGTAAAAAGCGCAAACAGCAACGGAAGTCTCATAAGCCCAAGCTCCAAAACTCTATTGATACCCCTTTGGAGCTATTACACATGGATCTGTTTGGCCCCATAAGTATCAGGAGTATTGGAGGTAAGTCGTTCTGTCTAGTAGTAACTGATGATTTCTCACGTTTTTCTTTGGTGCATTTTTTAGGTACTAAAGACGAGACTGCTGATATTCTTCAATATTTGATCCTGAGCTTGGAATCTCTTTGCAAGCTGAAAGTTAGAAGAATTAGGAGTGACAACGGAACTGAGTTCAAGAATAATTTGATGGAGCTTTTCTGTCTGAAGAAAGGGATCCGTCATGAATTCAGCGCGCCGTACACACCTCAGCAGAATGGAGTTGCTGAACGGAAGAACAGAACACTGATTGAGACTGCAGGGACTATGCTGTCGGATGCAAAGCTTCCTGTCACTTTCTGGGCAGAAGCCGTTAATACAGCTTGTCACGTCTTAAACAGAGTTCTGGTTGTGAAGAGGCACAACAAGACTTGTTACGAGTTGATCAACAATCGACTTCCCAATCTTGATTACCTAGTTCCGTTTGGTAGTCCTTGTTCCTTGTTGCTACAGTACAAAGACCGCCAGTCTAAGTTTCATGCAAAAGCAGTGGAAGGCATCTTCTTAGGATACGTTGCCAACTCGCCTTGCAAGAGAGTGTACAACATAGGAACTCGTACTGTCGAGGAATGGTTTGAAGTGGATTGTAGTAAACACAGCATTCCACCCGAACCAACAGGTCCAGCTTGGGGTTTTGATTATGATGCGCTATTTAAGTCATTCAATCTTCCTGGTATATCTGTAGATGAAGCCGCAAATGTTTATGAATTATTGGGTGGCGGCGATGACTCCATTTTCTCTACTCGTGCCACTGTACCGATTGTAACTCCTGATTCCAATGCTGTATCTGCATCTGGAACTCTTGACAGTGATAACAGTGAAGATGTTCATATTGTTGGAGATGACGCTCAAGCCAATCCTAACACAACTGTAGGAAATGATGCTCCAGCTGATCCAATTAACATTGAATCTTCTTCCTCTGGAACACAGTAAATGGGGGAGTTAAGCACGAATCTTGATCCAGAAATTCAGGAACCGATTGTACCGGAGACAAGAGTGCATAGGAATCATCCAATCAATAACATTATTGGTGATCCTTATGCCGGCGTTCAGACTCGTCATCGAACCATCACTGAGAACACCAGTCTTTACACAGAGATACTTGACACTGGTGTCATGGAAACATGTCTGCATGCTGCATTCGTGTCCCAGTTAGAGCCGAAGAATGTGAAGGAGGCACTCACTGACAACTGCTGGATTGAGGCGATGCAAGATGAATTGTCTCAATTCCAAAAGTTGCACGTGTGGGATTTGGTTGACTTGCCAAAAGGCCTTAAGCCAATTGGAACCAGATGGGTGTTCAAGTGCAAGACGAATGATCGTCATGTTGTTGTGAAGAACAAAGCAAGAGTGGTTGTTATAGGATCGTAAGATTACAAGGTGATTCTATTCTAGTTGATATTGGCGGAAACAATAGCAACCAACAAAGTAAACAGCAAGAATACTGATAAATGCACTGTTGTATTAGACTTCTGAGATTACAAGTTTACAAGTAAAACACTATCAAGAAGCACTATCAAGGCACAGCAATCACACATTGTTTGAAGTGTTTACAAGATATATATAGTAACTTAGAATCAAGACAGACCCTTGATTCTAAGGATCAGATCTAACACAAGCCGTTGATCTTGTTTATTAATCTAAATTACACGCAAAGGCTAATCTAGTTAACTTTACTGAAACATCTTCTTAGGCATCATTGTTTGCGTGCTTGGAGAAGCGCGTTATTGTCCTTTATTGGTTGCACCAGTGAGGTTCCTTCTGCTTGGAGTGTGGCAGTTGCTTTGGCAGAAAGGTGTCAGAGGCGCTTCACATGGATAGTTAGCTGCAACGTTTGGTCTTCAGAGAATAAAGCTATCAGCAGCAGAGATGAGAATAATGCTGCTGATAAGCCTATCAGTAGCAACTTGTGTTGAACGCTGCTGATAAACCTATCAGCAGCAACAAGTGTTGAATGCTGCTGATAAGCCTATCAGCAGCAATATGTGCTGAATGCTGCTGATAAGCCTATCAGCAGCCATATGTGATGAATGCTGCTGATAAGCCTATCAGCAGCATTTGTACTTAGAATAATTTGGCAGCAATCAGTCTTTGGTTCTACAAACTCCCTCTAGACTGATGCAACCAAAATTCTTCTAATTACTTTGCTGCTGAAGCTTTTGCATGTGGCTGACTATCCTTTCAACCTCATAGCCTCTTGGATCCTTGCTGGGATTGTTCAGTGGAAGTTCAGACAAAGTCTTGATGTCTTTGTGTGGCATTTTGTAGATTGCTTTGCTTGAACATCTCATCTGCTGCTTCTTTACATCAATCAGAGTGAACTCATCCAAATCAGCATTGTAGGACCATGATACAAATGGAGAGTGGGACTTGAGTGGTTTGATATTCATGACCACATCTTTGCTAGGGTTGAAGTAATGTCTGAATGCTAGCATAAGATGTTTCCAACTCTCATTGCAGGCTCATGAGCTTCACCCAGCTCCAAAATTCTTCTTAGGTCTGAATCTGGTAGTTGCAGAACCTCATCAACAGACCTGTATGTAGATCTTCTTCTTTTAGTTCTCCCCCTGAAGATCTCAAACCATTGATTATGTGGATTGTTCGCCCATTCAACTATGTTTCTTGAGTCTTCAGGTTCAGATGAGGATTTGGATTTCTTCAAGGGAGGCTATTGATGAGTGGGAGCTGGGTGGGATGACTTGGACTTTTTAGGTGGAGGAGTGGAAGGTTTGGGGAGGAGAGTGGAAGGATGATGGACTGAGGAAGAGGTAGGTGAGGGAGAAGGCTTGGGTTTCTTTGTCTTTGGTTTTTCTTCTTCTTTGATAAGTACCCTTTTCTTAGAGCCCTTCTTCCCTAGTCTTTCTTCCTCATCCTTTTTAACTTTGAAGTAGAGGGCTTGCAGGTTCATGAAATTCATGGGACCTAGCCTCTTTCCACTATCTCCTCTAGCCTTAAGGAAGTCAATCATTACCTTCCTTTCTTCATGGGTCCGTTTATTAAAGGCAATGGTCTTTTTGGACTGTTGTTTGGCTTTTTCTTCTTCTTCAGCCTTTTTCTTCTTTGCCAACTGACCTTGCTGACCCATGAAGGCTCTGTAGACTTCTTTAGTTGATAGTTTCTTAAGGTAGTCTGCATCCTCACCTTGAGAGACTAGAGTCTTTATCCACTCCTCCCTCATTTCTTTAGCTAGTTCAGAATCGGTTATTCTGAACTTAGCTTC
Source organism: Smallanthus sonchifolius (assembly GCA_023525975.1). NCBI lineage: Eukaryota > Viridiplantae > Streptophyta > Magnoliopsida > Asterales > Asteraceae > Smallanthus > Smallanthus sonchifolius. Next base: position 77,798,244 of record CM042022.1, read on the forward strand.
TTCTTTCTTCTTATTCTCCAATTCTTCCTCTTCTCTATTGAATTGTTCCTGCAGTTGAAGAGCAAGAGCTGCATCTTCTTCAATCCGGTCAACTGCAGGAATCTTCCTTTTCAGTTCATCCAGCTGTTTAGCATACAGTTGGATGGTTTGTTCTCTTAGGAGAATGGCTGTTTTTCTTTCTTGAACCTTTTTCATGTCAGCCATCTCTTCTTCTTCTCTTCTTCTTCTTTTCTCACCCCACTCTCTTCCCTCCAAATCCATAACAATGGCAGGCGCAGACATAAACAACCCCAACGACAAGTTTTCCCCATATCACAACCTCACTGCATGCCTAATAAAGGGCAAGAAATCCGAAGGTTTCGATGATATGATCGACTTCCTTTGTCGGTCCAAAATCCACCATGCCCTAACAGTCAATCCAACCATCTATACTTCCCACATGGAAGGGTGTTTGAATGGTGGTTAATTATGGAGGGCTTTGAATGCTGTGGGGACGGGAGAGAAAGTGATGGGAGATTAGGGTTTGAAATTGAATATGAAGAGGTTGTGGGAACGTTTGAAATTGTGATATAACGGCAGACGAAGAAAAAACACTTTACTTGTACAGTACAACCTGTTTAACTTTTCATTGTTACAGCTGTAAAGCACTCGAGCAGTCATGGTAAAGACTGAGAGTGGTTTTTACCTCGGGTAAAAGTTAATGTAGACTTGTTTTACCCATCAGCAGCAAACTTGGTTGCTGCTGATGGTGAGCTATCCGCTGCAAATTTGGTTGCTGCGGATAGTGAAGTCTTTCAGCAGCAGATTTGGGTGCTGCTGACTGTTGTATTCATTCCGCAGCAAAAAGGTTGCTGCCGACCGCCTTAAAGCTATCCGCAGGAAACTTGTTCCTGCTGATAACTTAAAGCGATCAGTGGCAAAGGCTTTACTGCTGAAGAGTAAATTTGTCAGCAGTGAAAAAGTGCTGCTGACTATAACCTTTTATTAAGAACAAAAACATAGACATATTTACAAGGAAAGATAAAAATTTGAGACATGTCTTATTCAAAGTTCATCATGCCAATTGATTCAACTAGATATCGAAATCTTGCTTCATCAAAAGGTTTAGTGAACAAATCAGCATATTGCTCATTTGTGTGAACCTTGGATAGGACAATTCTCTTTTTCTCAGCTTGATCCCTGATAAAGTGATACATGATGTCGATGTGCTTAGTCTTGGAATGCTGCACTGGATTATTCGTGATAGAGATAGCACTCATGTTGTCAATGTGAATTGGAGTCTGCATGAAGGTCATTCCATAGTCAAGCATTTGATTTTGAATCCAGATGACCTGTGCACAGCAGCTTGAAGCTGCAATGTATTCTGCTTCAGCTGTTGAAGTGGAGACACATGTTTGCTTTTTGCATTGCCATGAGATGAGCCTTCCTCCAAGAAATTGACATCCCCCAGATGTGGACTTTTTGTCCAAGTTACAGCCCCCATAGTCACTGTCAGTGTAGGCATAGAGATTGACATTTCCATTCTTTGGATACCATAGCCCAATTTTTGGAGCTCCCTTTAGGTATCTAAGGATCCTTTTGACAGCTTGAAGATGAGACACTTTTGGAGCTGCTTGAAATCTTGCGCATAGACAAACTGCAAACATGATATCTGGTCTTGAGGCAGTGAGATACATGAGAGACCCTATCATTGCTCGATACTGATGTTGATCAGTGTCTTGTCCTTCTTTATCCGGAGATAATTGATGGTGCACTTGCATAGAAGTTCTTTCAGCAGAGCAGTCAGCCATTTTGAACCTCTTCAAGATGCTTTTGACATACTTGGATTGACTTATGAAGATTCCATTTGGTACCTGTTTGACTTGAAGTCCTAAAAAGAAATTTAGTTCACCCATTGAACTCATTTCAAATTTGGAATGCATCAGAACTTCAAAGTCTTTGCAGAGCTTCTTTCTTGTAGATCCAAAGATAATGTCATCAACATAAATCTGGACCAACAAAATTTCTCCACCTTCATCTTTGATGAAAAGTGTCTGAACAATGGCCCCCTTCGGAATTTGTTACTAAGTACATATCCAGATAAAGTTTCATACCAGGCTCTTGGGGCTTGGTGTAAGCCATAGAGAGCTTTGTCCAGTTTTAAGACCTTATTTGGATGTGCAGGATCCACAAAGCCTGGAGGCTGTTTGACATAGACCTCTTCACCAATCTTGCCATACAAAAAGGCACTCTTCACATCCATTTGATAGACCATAAAGTCTTTGGATGCTGCATATGCCAGAAAGATTCTAATGGCTTCCAGACGGGCAACAGGAGCAAAGACTTCATCATAGTCAATGCCTTCTTCTTGAGTGTAACCTTGAGCTACCAGTCTGGCTTTGTTCTTGACCACAATGCCCCTTTCATCTTGCTTGTTTCTGAAAACCCATCTTGTTCCAATGGCTGTTTGACCAGGTGGAAGATCAACAAGCTTCCAAACATCTTGTCTTTTGAATTGCAGCAATTCTTCCTGCATTGCTTCAATCCAGCTGTTGTGCTTGAGAGCTTCATCAATCTTCTTGGGTTCCACCTGAGATAGAAAGCAAGAGAACAAACAAATGTTGGCTTCATGAGACTTACTTCTTGTCTGGATACCTGTGTGGACTTGGCCAATGATGTTTTCCAGAGGATGCTCTTTGTTTATTCTCTGTGCTGGTATCACATCCAACCGTATTCCCTCTTCAAGATTACTTTGGTTTAGATCAGGATTGTTTTCAGTTGTGAGGAGAGGAGCTTGGAGGTTCTGATCATTGTGTTCCACATTGTCAGCAGTATTAGCATCAGAGGCCTCTTCAGTATGGATTGAGGAGGCTTCATTAAAGATTTCTTGGTCAGAGAGATTGCTGCTTGTGGTGTTGGAAGTACCGGCTTCACCTGTACTGGCTTCAATAGCTTCTGCCACTGATGGAGGATCAATGGATGGTCTTTTCATCCTGATGTAGGGACTGGGAAAATCCAGTCTGTAGTCAGTAGAAGAGGTTGAGGCAGAAGATGTTGATTTTGAAGAAGAGAACTCCATATTTGAAATATCTGGGTGAAGGAGTCTATATCAAAGAGCTAGTTAGGACCTTTGCCTTGTTCACAGACAATGTGTTCCCTACATTCCACATTAGCAGATTCTTCCACAATCCGAGTCCTAGAATTGAACACTCGGTAGGCTTTTTATTGAGAGGAGTAACCCACAAAGTAACCTTCATCAGACTTTTCACCAAATTTAGGAAAAACTCCATGTGTGATGAGGATGGTACATGGACATCCAAAGGGCTTCAGGAAGCCAATGTAGGGAACTCTTTTGAGCCATAGTTCATAGGGTGTTTTCTGGAGAGGCTTAACAATAAGGACTCTATTCTGCACATAACAAGCTGTGCTTACTGCTTCTGCCCAGAAACTAAGGGGCAGCTTTGAGTCAGCCAGCATAGATTTGCTGATTCAATCAGAGTCCTATTTCTTCTTTCAGCAACCCCATTTTGTTGAGGGGTTCTTGGAGCACTGTATTGCCTTTCAATGCCCTTGCTCTCACAGAAACTGTTCAAAGTGTGATTTTTGAACTATGTTCCCTGATCACACCTTATGATCTTTACCTTCAGATTGCTTTGATTCTCTACCCTAAGAATATAGGATTTGAGAATCTCAGCAGTTTCATCTTTTGTTCTTAGGAAGAATACCCATGAGAATCTGGAGAAGTCATCAGTTATCACCAGACAGTAAGACTTTTTTCCCATTGACATGACATTCGTAGGACCACAGAGATCCATATGCAGTAGCTGGAGAGGGGTGTCATTTGTGTTCAATGTCTTGGGCTTGTGGGAACTCTTGTGTTGTTTTCCCTTCAAGCAGGCAATGCAGTGATCGTCTAGCTGGAATTCTTTGTCAGGAAGCCCTCTGACGAGATTGTCCTTCACTAATTTATTGATTGTTTTGATGTTAACATGGCTTAACCTCCTGTGCCAGAGAGCGGATTCATCAACTGATGCCTTTGAAAGAAAACATGAAACACTACCAGATGGAGTGGCTTCATTCATGTCAAGCACATATAAGTTTTCCTTTCTACAAGCAGTTAGGAGAATCTTCTCTAGAGGGGGTTTAGATAGGCCAGGAGCTAAGACAAAACATTCTTTGTCAGTGAAGAGCATCCAATGCTTTTGATCACATACTTGGGAAACACTCATGAGATTGAAGTCAAGTTCTTTAACATAGTTGACTCTTTCAATACTCATCCTTTCATTGGACACAGTTCCTTGTCCAGTGATAGATCCACCCTTTGAGTCACTCCCAAAGGCAACATATCCTCCATTAAAATGTCTGAAGTTAGAGAGGATGGACCTGTTGCCTGTCATGTGCCTGGAACAGCCGCTATCTACCACCCAAGTATTGTGTTTGTTGCCTGGCTGTCCCTGCACATGGAAGATATCTAATTAGTGAGAGGATCATTGTAGCATGCAGCATTGTAGAAGATCGTTGCTAATTTGCCATTGTCAGCATGCTTGCAGTCAATGGAACCAATAGTTATGCTTGGAGATTGTTTGGCCTTCCATTGCTGTGTTGGTGGTTTTCTAGCTTTCTTTACATTGTCGGCAGAAGATGTTGTTGCTGACAATTCTGGCTTATCCGCAGCCCATTTTGCTGCTGAAGGCTTTGCTGGAGCAGTAGCAGTTTTTGCTGCTGGAAGCTTTATTTTGGATTTTGCTTTGTCAGCAGCAAATACTTTTGCTGCTGATGCCGTTGTTTTTTATTTTGCTTTGTCAGCAGCAGAGACTTTTGCTGCTGAAGGCTTTGCCTTTGGTTTCCTGGACTTTACTCTATCAGCAGCGATTTTGTTTGCTGCTGATGGGTTGAGCACAGATGAGCGATTTGCAATCTGGTTAAAAGGGTTGAACTTGCATGTTGCAGCAAAGTGGCTTGATTCCCCACATATGATGCAAGTTTGTTGAGGTTTCTGCATCTTCACTCTTTGAGGGGATAGAGATTCTCTGAACTTTGTTGCCTTTGCATCATAGCTTCTCACCTGTTTGTTTCTGTTTGTTTTCTCAAAGGCATGCTGCTTTGAGTTTCTTTGGTGTTCACGGTAGTGATAGCAGGTGCTTGCAGTGTGATTGTATTTGCCACACACAAAGCAGGATAGTGCTATCTTGTCCCTGTGAAAGTCCACATAGTTCTTACTTTGAAACAAATCTTTGAAGTTCCAGGGATGAGCTTTGTTATGTTCAAAGGTGGCTTCTTCTAGTGTCCTTTGAACATATGGACCTTTTTCTCCAGGTGTATGAAAACTATCAAACACCTTTGGCTTTGACTGAGGCTTGGGGTTGGTGAAACCTGATGTCTCTCCCTTTTCAATGTTTAGCTTTCTTCTATTTTGAGGATAGCTAATCTTGATTTGTTTAAATGGGATGGGAGCTGGAATAGTTGGAATAGTTGGAGTAACAACAGGACATTCAGTTTTGTTCAGAACAGCTTAAGAGATAGGAGCAGATGGGACTGCACTAGTTTCACAGTGGTCTGAGCAGGTTGACTCAGGTTCTGAAGAGGTGGAGCAGTCTTCCACGAAACATGCATCCATTGAAGGATCAAGGTTTCGGTTTGCCGTGTCAAGATTTGCAGTATTGAAGCTTGGTTCGTGAATGGCAACATAGTCAGCAGGAGGAGGAACTGTCTTGTACTCGTCATCATGATATCCAAGTCCAGTTTTTACCCTTTCATGGACTTGAATATCTAACAATCTTTGTAACTTTTTAGATGAAAATTAATATTTTTCAACATGAACTTTCTGTTCAGCCAGTTCAGCTCTGGTAGCTTTAAGTTTTACTAATAGATCATCAATCTGAGTTTCAAGATTGGTTTGTTCATGTTTTAAAGAAGAAATCTCTTTCTTAAATCTCTTTCTTAAGGCAGTTAATCTTTTCTTTGTAACTGTCTTCGACCTTTTTGAATTCAGATTTCATTTGGTGAAACTCTTCATTTTGATCTATTAGATTTTGGTTATGCTTTCTATAACCTAAAACTTTGTCAATGCAAGCTTGAGGGCAAAGATGTTCAAATACCTGAGGTGGTATCTCTGCATTGTCTTCCATAAGTGCTTGGTTGGAGGCAGGAACATCTTCATATTGAAAACTCCAGTCAAATTCTGTAGTTCCAACATTTGCACAGGCTGCAGTTTGTGCTGGAGGAGTTCCTTGCTGCTGCCTGGGCTGACCTTGGTAAGCTTGTCTTTGATGGCTGACACCCTGATTGGCTTTAGGTGCCTTGCACTCCCTAGCAAAATGACCCATTTGGTTACAGTTGTAACATCGGATCTTGCTTTTATCAAGCCCAACTCTGGTGTTTGAGTTGTTGCTTGGAACTGATCTCCCGGTTCTAGAATAAAACCTTTTTGCTCTGAGGGAGAGTATGACATATGAGTGCTGAATATCCATTTCTTCAAGATCATCTGGATGAAAGCATTCCAGATCCTCCTTTATGAAGTGCACGCTGCTTGAGTAGTCAGAGACAAAAGTAGTAGAGGTTGGCTGTTGAGGAGGTGCCTCAAGAAGAAATGGTGATGAGTTGGATTGTGAAGCAGTTGGTGTTTGAGGATGAGTAACAATGGGAGGATAGTAGTTGCTTGCACTAGGACCGGAATGATCAGAGTGAAGCGCTGAGGTGGTGGTGGAGGAAGTGGTAGCTGATTGATAACTGGAGCTCCTTTCTTTAGCTTGAATCATTTCTAATTCATAGGTTTTGAGCATGCCAAAGAGCTCAGTCATCTGAAGAGTCTTCAGATTCTCTGTTCTTCTGATGGACACTGTATATAATGTCCAACAGCTAGGAAGAGATCTTATGAACTTCTTGAGAATGTCTTCATTCTCCAGATTTACCTTGGAGCACTACAGTTCTCCAACCAGGTACGTGTACCTGTTATATAAAACTGTTAGTGACTCACCTTCCTTCCAGACGAAGTTTTCATAATGTTGCTTAAGAATGTCACGTCTGTTCTCCTTGACCTCCTCAAATCCAGCAAACAACTTTTCCAAGGCTCCCTATAATTCCTTTGCAGTTTTGTGAGTCTTGAAGTTGTGAAAAATTTCATTTGGAAGGCACATTTGGATAGCTCCTAATGCCTTGAAGTCCACCTCCATTTTCTTGATGTCTTCTTCATAATACTTGGAGGGTTCCTTCGGAACTAGTGGTCCTCCGGAGTCAGCAGAGGCCACCATGGGAACATAAGGTCCATCCCTTATGGATTTCCACATTCCGTATTCATGGTAGCAGAAGAAGCTTTCCATACAGTTCTTCCACATATCATAGTCCTCCCCAGACACCAACCTCGGTGGTGGGTTGATACTGCCGATGTCTTCAGATCCATGACTTTGTGCGTTTTTGTTTTGTGTGACTTGATCAAGAATAGAGTTTTGAATAGAATCAGAAAGTGATTAAACAAATGTTAGTTTGTTTAATCTTGAGCCAAAGCTCTGATACCACTTGTAGGATCGTAAGATTACAAGGTGATTCTATTCTAGTTGATATTGGCGGAAACAATAGCAACCAACAAAGTAAACAAGTAAACAGCAAGAATACTGATAAATGCACAGTTGTATTAGACTTCTGAGATTACAAGTTTACAAGTAAAACACTATCAAGAAGCACTATCGAGGCACAGCAAGCACACATTGTTTGAAGTGTTTACAAGATATATATAGTAACTTAGAATCAAGACAGACCCTTGATTCTAAGGATCAGATCTAACACAAGCCGTTGATCTTGTTTATTAATCTAAATTACACGCAAAGGCTAATCTAGTTAACTTTACTGAATCAACTTCTTAGGCATCATTGTTTGTATGCTTGTAGAAGCGCGTTATTGTCCTTTATTGGTTGCACCAGTGAGGTTCCTTCTGCTTGGAGTGTGGCAGTTGCTTTGGGAGAAAGGTGTCAGAGGCGCTTCACATGGATAGTCAGCTGCAACGTTTGGTCTTCAGAGAATAAAGCTATCAGCAGCAGAGATGAGAATAATGCTGCTGATAAGCCTATCAGCAGCAACTTCTGTTGAACGTTGCTGATAAACCTATCAGCAGCAACAAGTGTTGAATGCTGCTGATAAGCCTATCAGCAGCAATATGTGCTGAATGCTGCTGATAAGCCTATCAGCAGCCATATGTGATGAATGCTGCTGATAAGCCTATCAGTAGCATTTGTACTTAGAATAATTTGGTAGCAATCAATCTTTGGTTCTACAGTTGTTCAGGGTTTTTATCAGCAAGAGGGCTTGGATTACACGGAAGTATATGCCCTAGTTGCTAGAATTGAAACCATTCGACTGTTCTTGGCTTATGCCACATATGTCGGCTTCAAGGTCTATCAACGTGATGTGAAGAGTGCTTTCCTTTATGGTAAAGTTCATGACGAAGTTTATGTCACTCAACCTCTCGGTTTTGAAGATCCGCATAATATCAATAAAGTGTATAAGCTCGACAAAGCACTTTATGGTCTTCATCAAGCACCGCGGGCATGGTATGAGACATTATCTAAGCATTTACTGTCTAATGGTTTCGACCGTGGACAGATTGACTCGACTCTCTTCATTAGGAAAGCAGGAGGTGACATTCTTCTTGTACAAGTATACGTCGATGACATTATCTTTGGATCTACCAATGAAGGGATGTGTAGGGAATTCGAGCTGGTGATGAAGTCCAAATTTGAAATGAGTAATATGGGTGAATTGTCGTTCTTCCTGGGTCTGCAAGTCAGTCAAAGAGAGGATGGCATTTATCTACATCAAACTAAGTATGTGCAGGACATCTTATCAAAATACAAGATGAATGATAGCAGTACTTATGGAACACCTATCCCAGTCAATCATGGTCTGCATCCTAACAAAGATGGAAAGGATATAGACAGCAGATTGTACAGTGGGATGATCAGATCACTTATGTATCTCACAGTTTCAAGACCCGATATAATGTTTGCTGTGTGCTTGTGCTCAAGGTTTCAGTCTCAACCGAAGGAGTCACATATGATAGCCGTGAAGAGAATTTTCAGATACTTGAAAGGGAAACCCCGATTAGGTCTTTGGTACTCTAAGCAGCAGTCATTCGACTTCAAAGCCTACACTGATTTAGATTATGGCGGTTGTAACCTTGACAGAAAGTCAACTTCTGGTGGATGTCAATTCTTAGGAGACAGACTGGTCTCCTGGCAGTGTAAGAAGTAGTCAACGGTTTCTGTCTCAACTTGTGAAGCAGAATACATTGCTGCAGCGAGCGGTTGTTCTCAGATACTGTGGATTCAGCAGCAATTGAGAGACTACGGCTTAAACTTCACTGGAACTCCTCTATTCATTGACAACAATGCCACAATGTCCATCACAAATAACCCGGTGAAACATTCCAAAACTAAACATACAGAGATTCGCCATCACTTCATCCGTGATTGTGCTGAAAAGCATTTAATTGAACTTGTAAAAGTTCACACGGATGACAATCTTGCTGACCTTTTCACAAAGGCATTTGATCGATCCCATTTTGAGCATCTTGTCAACTTGATAGGAATGTTCAATCCTGAGTGAAAAATTAATTTTTCTTAATTCAATTCAATTCATGGAAGTTAAACTTTATTTCTTTTAAATTTTCTGTATAGTTCTTTTAAGCTTCAAAATATTTTACAAAAACAAATAAAAAAAAATAAAAATAGAAAATGGAGAAAATTTAAAAGTTAACTTGAGAAAAGAGGAAATGATAGTACATCAGAAATGATCTAAACGTCCCAGACTGCTCATATGAGAAATGATTGCGTCATGCTTACTTTATTGTTTAAATTATTGTGTTTCTAATCTGCTTATTTACAAGTAATTTAAATTGCTAGTAGACTGTATGCGTCTTTGAATCACTAGTATGGAAACTAAATCTAAATTACAACTGTGATTGAACCTGTTTGCAAGTGTGTGTGCATAAAAGAATAGAAAAGATCATTATCAGATATAGGATGTTAGATTTTGGCAATGATTTTCTTTTGAGGTCAGTTTCGGGTTATGTCGTTAGCACAATTAATGTGGTTCATCTCACTACCCATACTCACAAGTATGCAAGGAGAGATTGAATCAAGACATGTCTCTACATTAACCGTTGAGCATGTATTCACCCTTGAATCATTCCTGATTCATTGAAATCAAATCCAGATAAAAGTTGGATCACCTTACCTTATTCAGTCACCATATATATTATCCTGAATCATCATTCTGATATTCAATGAAGAAAATCAAATGAAACCAAGACAACTGAATCACTCGATTCTGAATCTTATGATTCCTGATAATCCTTATGGATTCTGCTTGATATTTCCTGTGCTAATAGATGTAGCTTCATTCTGAAAATTTAGAAAATCATTGGGAAAATCTTAGATGCCTTGACATAGTGCAAGTTAGAATAGCATATCAGTGGGGTACACGTTGTATATCTTATAAAAATACCTTAATACACAAGAATGTGATACAAAGATGCTTATAGTTTCAAATCTTATAATATTGTCAACTTGAATTACTTGTTTATGTGCTTATTACGTAAGAATAAAGAGTAATCCATGACATGATCCCATATTCTTTGATGTTTATTTTGTATCGTTTTTGCTAAAAGATAGCCTGATATGATCCTCTGCTCGTGTCTTTGATCAAAAATAGTTTGTGTGAATACTTGTATATTTCTATGAGAAAAGATCAAAAATATTTTAAGTTTATGCATAGTTCAACTTTATTCAGAAAAGCCAAAAATATTTGTGTTTAATCTTCCTGAATTGATTTTGAATCCTCTTGATTGAACGTTTTTATCTTGTTCGTTATTTGACTTAAAATCTTCATAAATTGAGTTGAAAGTATGCGAACATAAGGGTCTCTGCGTACTTGATAAGTGCGCATGAGGTAAACCCTGCGTACTTAACAAGTACGCAAGACTTAAGTCATGCGTACTTGGTAAGTACGCAGGAGTTAAGTCCTTCGCACTTTGTAAGTACGCACGACCAATATGTGTTGGGTATAAATACAGGACTTAGAAAATTTTTTAGAGTTTATCACTTTCAAACCTTTTTCTACTGTGATATTCCCTCCGACCATTTTCCTCAAAAAATTTCGAGTGTTCCAACCGGATTCTTCGTCCCACTCATTGTTTAATCATCATCTAACATTTACTTGGTGAGAATCTCGGTCCGTATCATCCATTAAATCCCAAGTTTTTGACTGATTCATTGACGGTTTTGAGTGTGAAATTATTGACCTATTTTGGTGTTCTAAATGCAAATTAAGACCTAAAACTTGTTAATAATCACTAATCGAAACCTATTGACTCATAATTTGTCCTTAACAAGGTTTGATTTTGGCCTTGACCCTCGATTGCCCATTGTTTCAACTGGGTCGTCGTCTAGGTAAAAAATTTGAAGGGTTTAGCGGTTAGTTGCGGTGGATAGTGGTCCTATAGGTCTTAATCAAGTATTTCGACCTTGTGGTGACCATAATCCATGGCAATACCTCTCTTCTGATTGGAAGTTGAGATTTCTGGAATTTTGGCTAAGTGCAAGTCTTGCGCACTTAACAAGTACGCAAGAAGTAATTCCTGCGTACTTGTTAAGTACGCAAGAACAAACTCCTGCGTACTTGCTAAGTACGCAGGACCAACACTTGGCAAAAATTCCTAAGTCTGAAATTCACTTCATTGAGTAACTGCTATACTGGGTCATGTTTATCCATTTCCAATGATACGTGTTGTTCTGATTATGTTTTCTGTGTGTTTTTACAAATCATGGCTCGGGCGTTTACTAACGAATTCAACCTATTAGCTAACACTGAACCATAATGGAAGGGTGCAGCGTTGCAGTACAGAGACATAGTTGATTTCTTGAACCGTTCAAGAATCAGCTACGCCATTTCTGCTGACCCGATCGTGTCAAGACCCTACCTCGAACAATTCTGGGAGACGGCGGAGCACGACTGCACGGTATCCCCCAATGTCAGTAGGGCTACCGTTGCAGGTTAGGCTATCGCTTTTTCTGAAGATACAATAAGAAGGGTCCTGCAGTTCAGAGACCTTGCTACCGACCCGACAGCGTATCCAGACTACTTTGTGGATGGCTGTTGGAGACAAAGAATGGGATACGTCGGAGCGAGGGACTATGCTTCTTATAAAAAGATGTGGGTAATAGACCAATGGCGGTATTTCGCCCACGTCATGTTCGTGTGCATCTCGTCAAGGAAAGCTGGGAAAGATGCCCTGGGTCATGACCTTGCAGCAGCCATGGTCGGCCTTTCTCTCAACAAGGGCTACAACTTCTCCCGCTACATCTTTAAGGCCATCAATGACCAGATCAACACAGCGGAGAGGTTTCGGTTCTTGTTATACCCTCGGTTTGTGCAACTTTTGATAAATGACGCGTTACCAAACCTTCCTGCTATTGGGGAGAGACTGCAAGTCAAGCGGGTGGACAAAGGAGTATTTGCTCATATTCTAAAGACAGGCAGTGTAGAACCTACCCCTGTGCATACATAACTCTTTGGCCACCTTCTAAATGAAGCATATGTGGCACCTGAAGACTATAGATGGTACAGCCACGACTCGGAGCCTGAAATGAGTGAACACTCCGATGAGCAACAGGAACAACAACAGAAGGATATGGAAGGTGATGATGGATCGTGTGAGGATGGAGACGACGAAGGCGGTGATGGTGGTGCTGAGGAATCCGATTCAGAAGCAACAGAATCAGATTCTTCTGATTTCGATGATGCACCATCACAGGCACACCCTAGGAGATCGGCACAGGTAACCCTACCTGAGTCGTCGTCCAAAAGGAAGCGACAAAGCTCGAGCAGCGATTATGAGCCAACATCTGACTCTGACGCTGCTCTACAAAGACAAAGACGAGAGCGTGTTCATAAGAACAGAGGAGATAGGCAAGAGGTTGCTATCCCAGTGTGGTAGAGGCCCCGGCTTAGCAGCAAGTACAAGTTTCAGCTGCTAGTCCGGATTCAGCCTCTACCCCATCTTCACAGCGGTTATACCGTAGGAGGAGAAGACCACAAGTTCAAGCTGACGTGGTAGTCACGGCAGTCATAGAGGAGGTTCCTGTGACGGTGACCCTCCCTACAACATCAGTCCAGGTGGCGGTGACTACTACAATTGTCACGGAGTCTATCACCATCACCCCTACCATAACACCCACTCTCATCATCTCATCCCAAATCCCAACACCCACCATTGATCCTCCAAGTCAACCCTTCACTTATGAAGATTTCTCACAAGGGTTTGACTTTGGTACCATCTTCTCCTCCCCTATCCATAATGCCGAAGCGTCATCGTCTAGGCATCCTGATCCGAATGAGGCAAGGATCGATGTGCTAGAAACCCAAGTTGCTAGACTGCTGAAGACTATTTAGAAGTCAAAGGAGGAATCTGATTCTCAACAAGCACAGATTAATTCACTGGCCGATGAAGTTAGGATTCTACATAGCCAGAGAACGGGGACTAATGAGCGACTGAAGAACGTAATGGCACAGAATGAGCTATTAATGAAGACAAATGAAATGATTCTAGGCCACAGAATGTCACTTGAGCTAAGGCTGGATTTACAAAGAAAAGAGCACGAAGCGATGGTCAAATTAGTTGCAGAACTGACCAAGAAGCTTGATGCTCAGGGGGAGAAGGAGAAAGAGAAGGAGAAAGAGAAAGAGAAAGAAAAGAAATCCACTTGTTCTGAGCCTTGTCATCCAGTCGACTTGACTAAGGATGACGATAAAGACATGGATCCTGAAGCCGGTCCTAGTGGAGGTGAGCACCAAGCTTTGGAAATTGTGCCCATCTCTGCTATTTCAATGGCTGAGGGGGAGTCTACTCAGCAAGAGGGTGGTGATACCTCTGGTGGTGGTGGTGATAAAGGGAAGTCAGCAGCCGAGGTGCTCAAGGACTTATCTGATGATGAGATCCTTTATCTTGAGCCTGACTATTCCAAGGAAGCACAGATCGATGCTCTCTTTAATCTGGAAGAAGGAGAGATCGACTCTGGTGATGACTGGAATGATGATGATGATGATGTGGTGATAGAGATTCCCAAGGGTGACGGGGAAGGAGAGTACGAGCTAGAAGATGGAGAGATCTTTGAAGTTCCATCCTTCGACGCTCCGCTCGACACAGGTTCAGTCGAGCAGGCCAGTTATGTAGATGCCTCGACTGAAGCCTCCCCAGTTGACCCTGAACCTGTGGACCCAGAGGCACCAAAAGATATAGACATGCCTTCTACCTCATCAAAGGGTCCAGCTCCGGTGTGGCAAAAGACATCTATCATAGACAAGCACGGAGCAACAGGGATGATCTTGGCTGTAAGGTTCGAGGAGGACAAGCAGCTGTTCACCATCAAAAGATCTGGCGGGGTTCAATACTTGAAACCCACCAGTGAAGCGTTCAGCTCCTTGCCCAAATACGACCTTGTGAACCTAGCAAATCGAGGCTACTGGGTAAGTGTAATCATGCAGTAGCGATGGGTTTGTGGGTGGTTCTGCAGCGTGAAGCAAGATCTGGGAACTTTGAAATGTTCAAGCCTCAAGTGCCCAAGAGAGTCAAGGATAAGCATGCTGTACATCCTGTGACTAAGAAGCACTTAAAGAAATTGGTATACAAGCCAGTGCGATGTGAAACTAAGATTCCCCTGAGCAAGTTATCTCAGGATATTCTTGGTGACATGTGGTACTGGTACGTAGATCCAAAAACGGGCGAGGCTGTGATCATGGGAAAGGGACGTTCCGAAAGTGGGAACATAGTGCCAAAAGAACTGATCAGAATATTTGATGAAGTTTGCTTCATCAACTTTTCTATGAAAGGTCTGGAGGTACTAGCAGAACGCTACTGTGTCCACACGGACGAATGGACAAAGCTCCTTGCTTCTAAATATGACAAGGTGATCAAGTTCTGCCTTGAATACAAGAAGAAGATGGAAGCTAAGGATGGACATCTGTGAAGACTGAAGATTGAAGACTGAAGACGATGAAGATCCCGAGCTGTTGTCAAGGGGGAGTTTGTTGAAGCACTTTCCTGTGACAACACTCTGGATAGAGTCTTAGTTTGTATTTTCATGTCTGTAATTGTCTTTGTATGTAAGAGTCTTTATGTATTAGTTTATCGAGTTGTATTTACTTTTACATATTGAATGTTGCATTTCTTACTAAGTGTTTTGCGCACTTACATGTGCGCAGGAGAAAGCTCCTGCGTACTTAACAAGTACGCAAGAATATCTTTGCGTACTTGTTAAGTATGCAAGATCATTTTGCCCTGCGCACTTAGCAAGTACGCAAGCATCAGGTCAGGTATAAGTAGGATAGGTTGACAGAAGTTAAGTACGCAGTCCAGATAGCAAATACGCAGATTGTGAATTCAGTGCTTTTCTCTGTAACCTTCAAGTGTTTTTAATACAAAGAACGTTTAAAGTGTTTTCTCTTGTCGGTTTACTTTGTTTAGCTAGACTCTCCACCTAGTCACTGCCATTCCGCACCCGGTCCGACTAGTAGACCCACTTGCATGTGACAATCCGCCACACCCGAGGGACCTACATAAAACATGGTTTCAAACACAGAAGTCAAAGATAAAGACTCGAACTTTAAAACCCGAAGAAGCTAAACTAAACAAACCCGAAATCAAAAGCTTCGATCTTGCACTTCAATCACCTTCTCCAGCCCCAAAATCGCCTCCTAGCTCTCCCTAGACCGCTAAAACTCCAACTCCTTGAATAATGGCTATCAAATTTTAAATTTTCTTAGAATTTAGGGCCCCAGCGTATCGCGAGAGACTTGGCAGGGTTCCTCGCGTACCACGACGAACAAAATAGTCTAACCCGATTTTGACTTTTCTCGCTTACCACGAGAGTTTGTTTCTCCTCCTTCGCGTACCGCGAGGGAACCAAATTCCAACTTTTTTCACTTTTTTACTCCGGGCTTCTTATCGTTCTCGATATCTTCATGATTTGACTTGTTATTTACAGGAGCTCCTGTAAACACAACAAAGACTCAAATGGAAACAAAAAAATGACTCAAAACAAATGTAAAACTAACTAAAACGCAAGAAAACAATAGGAATAAAGATGTGTGCTTTGCACTACATCAAACATTCCCATACTTAACCTTTTTTCATCCTCGAAAAAGCCTGTAATGGAATCATAACTGGACATAGCTTAACAATCTCAATTATTTCAATAAGCACAAACATACTCACGTGTTAAAAAGCAATAATCGGTATTTCTATCCAATTAAACCCAAGCACCAACTTTCAAGCCCCCGTTATGCGTTCTAATTCATATTACCAAGCATATCAATCAATCTATGTGACTCACACTTAAAAGTTACAGCTCTACCTAATCACGTCTCACGGTCATGTCTAGGCACGTATTAAAGCATCTAGATTTCACCAATGACGTTAAACTAAGATTTACAGGTTTTTAGAAATCAAGATGATCAATGAATGAATGGATGAATATCAATGAGCATTAATAAGCAAATGAACTTTCGTCTAGAGGCGTTTCAACCAAGTAACTATCCTGGAAGGTAACACATAGACTACAGTTTAAACAATGAAGCATATAAGAACCAACCAAGTGGTGTTTCAATCAGGCTAGAACCCGACGTGTGACACGTAGGCGAAACTTAGATTTCAATCAAATAAGGTCAAGTATATGGAATATGGATGCGGGCGCCACCGAAACTCGGATTTATTCTTATAAAAAGAGAGTGGTGTGCCAAGAAAAATTCAAAAACCTCTAAATTTTAACTTAACGTGGTACCTATAACCCTATGTTGACAGTTTTAGTATTACCGATACCCTTAAGATGAATACCCACAAGATATCATGATTTTAAATAAATTCAACTCCTAAACAACACAAACAGGCTATTTAAGCTCTACTAGTTGCCTGAGTCTACCAAAACATCACTAATTAGAAGCGTTTTCAATTATTTATTTCATTTAAAACTCAACAAGCAGCTCCAACTGTACTATCATTTTCCATGTATTATGCAAAAACTTTTGATTTCAAAGGACATTTTTCAAAATATTTCAATTTTTTTATTGTTTTGAATTTTTTGTATATAAAATAAAACAACCTAGACAAACTAGACTCACTAGACACAGTCTCATCCCCACACTTGAAACAAACATTGTCTCCAATTTGAACTGAGACACACAGAAAATAAAAAGACAAAAATAAAAGGATTTGACTTAGCTGGAAATGTGTATCCTTGAAGTGTATCCAACTGTCCTTTTCCACTTGTGCACCGTATAGCATTTCGGTTGCGGTTGCACAAATTACTGTCGGGTTGCCTTTACAAGATAAATAAGATTAGAATCAACCCCGCCCGAATGGATATTGAGTACAGACGAAGGATCAATACCTGCATAATAAACTCAAAACAAACCCACATCATTAAACTGACACAAGTTACAGACGCAAAGTAAAATGAAAGACTCGACTGACTCACTAAGACTCAAGATAGATAACAGGGAAACATACCCGATGAGTGGCAAACACATAGAAATGAATGCCAAAAGCAAGGTTAAACATTGCTCACGAATGGTTCTTAGGTTTCCCATGGCAGTGGTAGTGTTCGGTGAATGATATGATGATGGTGATGATAGGTGGTAATGGTGGTGGATGATGGTTATGAAGGATGATGACTGGTGGTGGCGATGGAATGGGGAAACCATTGGAAAACAAGGAAATGGGAGTGAAACAGTGTTCCCTCACATACCGCGAAAGAACAGGCGAAAGAACAGGCAGCATTCCTCGCGTACCGCGAGGAGGCACAAATTAAGCCGGCCAAATTACTTGTCCCTCGCGTACCGCGAGGGAATTTCCTTTTTGCTTCACGTACAGCGAGAGACCCATGGTGAAAGAAAGTTAAGAGGGTTTTTATACCTAGAAAATTTTTGACCCCCTAAAATCTTTTTCACCCAATTCCAATTAAAACTGTTCCAATGATAAAAAAAACCAATGTAAATATACCTGGAACTTCGTTCCTGATGATTTTCCTCACCGAATCAAGCCCGAATCCCTGCAAAACACGACAAACAAAATACACATACCGAAAAACACAAAAATGACACAGAATTAAACCAAAGAATTTATACAAACTCTACATCCCGGGCATTTCCCTGAGACTCAAACAACCCTATCAGGAGGCTTCTCCTTGATCCTAACTGGTACCGCCTTCATCCTACACGGTCTACCGGTCCTCCAACCATTTAACTAACTCACAAGCTTTTCACAAACACCATCACATCTATCAATTAAGTCTTTCCACCAAAACTTAAACCTACCCGGTCCGAAGATAACCTAGTTCAAGTACTCAAGCAATTTTTCACTCCAAAACGTCCCCACTCTTGGGGTTTGCTATCTTATTAACTCACATACATCACTCAACTCTCGGGTTCTCTTACGGGGCGGCCTAGACTTAAGGGAACTAAAACTAAGGATTGGCTCAGTTGTTCTCCCCTCAGCACGAAGAACAGAATTGGGTAAGGGCTTAGGAATTCTCTAATGGTATAACCTCAAAGCTCTCACTCGGATCATCAGGATCCTCTAACTTCTCTACCATCCCCACCATTGGGTTTTTGCCTACCATCTCCTCTAACTCTGCCATAATCTCTTGCAGATCACTGGGCATATCACCACCGTCTTCATCCAGCTCATTCATCAACTCTTCTAATTCCAACGCCCAATCATATAACTCTCCCAATTTAGGGGCGGTTTCACCAACTACATCCTCTACTAGATCAGAGTCCCTATGGTAGTCCATGAAGGCATCAAGAATGCACACAGAATGGCTCTGCTCATTAGCCCCCTTCACGAACTTCACAGCATCAAAGATAACAGACTCATCCCCCACACGAAGTGTAAGCTTCCCGTCAAAGACATCGAACAATGCCTTGGCGGTACGTAGAAACGGGCTTCCTAGGATGTACGGGACTCTATCATCCACATCCATGTCGACAATGACAAAATCCACGGGGAAGACGAATTTATCAACTTTCACTAAAAGATTCTCCAATATTCTCCGTAGATACTTGACTGAACGGTCAGCCAAGGGTATGCTCATGCGTGTCGGCTTCGGTTCTCCTAGGTCCAGCTGCTTATATATGGAATTTGGCATGAGCTTGATGCTAGCACCTAGGTCGGCCAATGCGTGGTTCAAGGGCAAACCGCCAAGCAGACACAGGATCGTGAAGTGACCCAGATCTGCCAGTTTCTATGGAAGTTTGTTCTGAACCACTACAGAACATCACTCACTTGGTGAGACTTTAGAGACCTCCTCTAGCTTCTTCTTGTTGGAAAGAAGATCTTTTAAGAACTTGCCATACTTAGGCATATGCTGGAGGACCTCTATGAACGGGATATTGACCTTAAGTTGTTTAAACATGTTAAGGAAGTTACCGTATTCCCTAGCATACTTATGTGGCAGCAAGCGCGCTGGGTAGGGAACACGACTAAGGTCAATCTCGGGGGGTCTTCATCTCCACCCCCTTCTTCTTCTCCCCTTCTACCGGTGGCTCCTCTACCATCCTAGCCTCGATCTCACCAAAGTGGGCTCTCCAATCTATCTTCCTCACCTCTTCCTGTGACGGAATGTGACGAACAATACTGTGGGAGACTTCCTCTATAGTAGGAATCAATGTATCAATAACAGTTTCCACTACTTCTTCCTCATCCTCTATCCTTCGACTCCTAGTCGACAAGGCCATCACTGAAGCATTAGGGCCTGAAGACGGACCTCCCTATCTATCCTTCAAGCTCTTAGCGATGTCTCTCACCGTGCGCTACAGGTACTGGAACGCGGAATGCTGATTCTTCAATAAGGTGTCGTGCGTATCTAGTCTATGCTGTGTCTCCTTATCCTTCTGTACTAGATGAGCGAGCATCTAAGTCTGGTTTTCCAGCATCTTTTCTATCTTCTTATCCCTAGCACTGCTCCCAGAACTCGCTCCTGCTTCACCTCCTGCATACTGATTAGAACAGACATTAAACCCATGCGGGTTGTTTCCAAATCTCCATCCCCAGCCAAAAGAATTATTATAATTATTATTGTACCCTCGGTTCTGGTTTCCCGCAAAGCTCACCTGCTCCTGCTAACTGACGGGGCAGTCCCTGGTGTCGTGGCCTCCTCCTCACACCTCACACTTTGAGCACTCAGCTTTAGCTCTTTAATCTCATTCGCCATCGTTGCGAGTGCAGCAGCCACGCTAGTATCAGGGTTGACCTGATGCACACCTCTAGGAGAAGAGGCGGGTGCTCTAGCACTAGGAATGGAAGTCCCAGTAGATGGTCGTTGTTGATCAGCGAGAGCAAAGCTCTCGAACATCTCTTCACACTCAGCTGGCTCTAGTTTATCCATGATATGGCCTCCCGCAGCTGGGTTGAACATTTGATGCTTCTCAAAGGTAAGGCCATTGTAGAACTTCTCCCTAATCGCCCAGTCAGAAAGACCATGCTGGGGACATCGGCTCAACAGCGCGTTAAACCGCTCCCAGGCCAGGTGATAAGCCTTGTCAGGGTCCATCCGGAAGGAGTTGATTTGGTACCTAGGGCGAGTGGCCGTGGAAGGAGGATAGTACTTTTTTTAGAAACTTGGCTTGCAAGTCCTCCCATGTGGTGATAGAATTGTCGGGGAGGGTGTCAAGTCAAATGGAAGCATGCCCAGAGAGCGAGAATGGAAAGAGACGCAAGTAGATTGCGTCCTTAGATACACCCGTGATATTAAAGGTATCACATATGCGCACGAGGCGGGACATATGTCCCGGTGCATCCTCATCCTCGAGGCCATGGTACTGAGTAGAATGAGTGATCGTACTCATGACATGTGATGGGACCTGCCAAGTATTGGCATTAGAGATAGCGGGGAGGGTGATCGGAGATCTCGCCCTGAGGACCCCATCACTGGCTCTCTGGTGTACGGTACGCCTCGCTGGTGGGTCAGCGTCGCCCAAGTTAGGAAAAGGAACTGAGCAAGTGGGACATACCTGTTTTTGCACACCTTTTCAAACGCTCCCGAAAGTCGTGTGTGCGCTCGTGAATCTCTCGATCAGGATCTAAAGAAACAGAATACGGTGGTGATCCATGCGAACGATTGTGGTGCATAAACTAAAAGACACAAAGAAAAATAAGAAAGACTCAAAAACAAAAAGACTCGATCCTATATTAGACACTCATATAGGACACACAAGTAGCAGATAAGACAAAGACACACAATTAAGACACACGAATAAAAGAAACAAAACAAACCAAAAATCACAAAAAGAACTAGTCAAAGCTAATGTTGCTATTGCCAAGTGTCCCCGGCAACGGCACCAAAAACTTGATGTCGCCCAGACGGTCTATAAAAACTAACAAATAAACCTAACCAAGACTCCTAAGTAATAAATGGAGTATGTATGAACTAAACCGCACTGACATGTAAGTGTACCTATCGAGTGTAGCACAGCTTAATGGTAAACCGAAATATCGAACCTTAGAGATACTACTATAGCTAAACTAGACTCTGACTCGGACCAAAGATAATTTGGTTAGGGGTTTTCTACACTACTGATTAAACTAATAAATGCAGAACTAACAATCTACTCTAGCTATCAAGATAGAAAACTAAGGAAATATCAAGAATGGGAAGAATACCACCTAGGTCGGAATCCTACTTTCAAAGCTCAATTTCTATCGGTCCGGGAAACTATGATGGATCTGGGTTTCTAAAGATAACAGCTCTAGAAAACCTAGTGGATCCCTAATCACTCTCAGGGTGTCACCAACTAAGAAGCCAAAAAAACATGGGCCAAGCCAGCAAACGTGGGCTAAGCTAGAAAAATATGGGCCAAGCCAGTAAATGTGGGCCAAGCTAGAAAATCATGGCCATGCCAGACTTGAGTTAGCATTAAAATTATAAAAACCGTAGGAGTAACACGTCTGTTACTATTGTAGGATTCAAGATATAGCCAACAATGATGAAATTGTCAGCCACTGTTACATGGACTGGTCGTACCACCTTGAACTATACTCGAATATCATGCGCTATAGGCGGAGTGATCAAACTCAATTCTTAGAAAGGTGAAAACCTTTAAACCTTATAAGGTATGCATGATACCTTAAACTTAGGAGAGATGGCCAATCTCTATCTTCTGTGGGGATCCTTGAGGATCCTTCCTACAAAATATGAAACCTTGGTGAACGTGGGTGTAAGCCTGGCTAACTCCCCTCCGACGCTCAAGTCATTACCTTTATAAGGAATAATTAACATAAAAATAGTTAGGGATAGAAGACATACCAGTCTTAGTTAGAATCTAAGTTCTAACTTACGTGAAATAGGCTTTGAAGTGAATAGCGTTCCAGGATCTTGGTAGGATATCTCCTTCCATGGTAGCCAACCAATAGGCACCCTTGCCTGCTTCTGAATCAATCAAGTATGGGCCTTCCCATTTTGGTGCAAGCTTTCCATCGCTGGGATTGGTAGTATTTTGAAATGCCTTTCTCAATACTAAGTCACCCATTTGGAATCTTCTGATCCTTATGTTCTTGTTGTATGACTTTGCTATCTTCTACTGATAAGCTGCAATACGAACTTTGGCAAGATCCCTAAGCTCATCCACAGTATCAAGATCATGAGCAAGAGCTTCGTTGTTGGTCTTTGGAGTTTGAAGATTGGCTTTGGCGGTAGGGATAACCATCTCTGTAGAGATCATGGCTTCAGTACCAAACACCAATGAAAACGGAGTTTGGCTTGTTGCATTCTTTGTGGTTGTCGTATCTGCCCAAAGTGCGAATGGTAACTCTTCAGCCCATCTTCATTTCTTAGCTCCCAGTCTTTTCTTAAGGTTGTTAATGATGATTTTGTTGTTGGATTCCGCCTGTCCATTGGCTTGAGGATGTACAGGGGTCGAGGTTATCATTTTGATCCCCCAACTGGCAAAAAAATTAGTTGTTCCCTTGTTGATGAACTGAGATCCATTATCACATATTATCTCTGTCAGGATCCCGAATCTTGTGAGGATGTTGTGGTTGATGAAGGAGATGACTTCTTTTTCTCTGATTTAGACAAATGCTTCAGCTTCTATCCATTTGGGGAAGTAATCTGTCATTTCCAGCATAAAAACTTTTCCTCCGGGTGCTTTGGGAAGTTTGCCGACTATATCCATTCCCTATTTCAGGAATGGCCATGGAGAGATGATTGGATATAAAGGTTTGGCCGGTTGATGGAGTATGTTGCTGTGTCTTTGGCAAGCGTCACATTTCTGGGCATAGGTTATAGCGTCTTTCCTCATGGTAGGCAAGTAGTATCCTCTTCTCAGGATCCTTGAGAATAATGCCCTGCCCCCTAGTGTGATTACCACAGTCACCTTCATGTATGTCTTTCAAGACTTCTTAAGTAGGGACCTTCAATAGATTTTCTATACAAAACGTTATGTAACATTGTGAAACAAGATACCCTCATGCGAAAAGCTCTGTGATTCTTTTCGTCACTTGGGATCTCACAATCCTGCAAATATTTCTTAATGTGTAATATCTAGGATCCTCAACCAGGTTCAAGATCCTGAACATCCGATTCCTCTTCTGTGTTGGATACTTGGCTTGTTTTCTCAATTGTTGGGCTCAAAATATGTATGATAGGTATTTTAATACCTTCTGGTATTTTAAGAGCCGAAACAAGGTTTGCTAAGGCATCAGCCTCCGCATTGTCTTCTCTAGGTACCAGTGCAATGTTAAAAGTTTCGAATTCTACAGATAAATGCTTTACTATTATGAGATATTTGGGTAACTTCTCACCTTTTACTGCATATGAGCCATTGAAATGGTTAGCAATTAACATTAAGTCTACATATACCTGGAGATACTTGATTTTCATATCCCTGGCTAATTTTAATCCTGCTATCAGCGCCTCATATTCTGCTTCATTATTTGTTGCCTGGAACTCACAACTTATGGATTGGGGTATTATGTCCCCTTGTGGCGATTTCAATATGATGCCTAGACATGTTCATCTTACATTGGATGCACCGTCAGTGAATAAGGTCCACTTATCCTTCGATTCTTCCAATTGTTGAACTTCAAGGTCTGCTTCATGTTGGATGTCACTACTGAAATCAGCCACAAAGTCCGCAAGTTCCTGAGACTTTATTGATGTTCTAGGTTCATACACAAGATCATAGGCGCGGAGTTTGACTGACCACTTAGCCATCCTTCCTGGCATCTCTGGTTTTCTCAAGATATACTTAATATGATAATTAGTCTTAACATGAGTAACATGAGTTTCAAAATAATGTCTGAGTTTAGTGGATGTCATTATTAAAGCTAAGATTAATTTTTCTAAATAAGAGTACCTGGTTTCAGCTGCGAGTAAGCTTTTACTTACATAGTATACTAGATGTTGTTGGCCTTCATGATCCTTGACTAGGACGGCACTCACAGAGTTTCCGGATACCGCCAAGTACATGGATAATGGTTCGCCATCTTCTGGTTTCATTAATAGAGGAGTTGATAACAAGTACTCCTTCAATGATTGGAGTGCTTGTTCGTGCTTCTCTTCCCACTCGAATCTCTTGTTCTTCTTTAGGATGTCATAGAAGTCTTTGCATCTTTCTGAGGATCTTAATATGAACCGGTTGAGTGCTGCTACCCTACCTGTTAGTCTTTGGACATCCTTGGTATTTGCTGGGGATTTCAAATAGATGATCACTTTGATTTGCTCTGGATTAGCCTCCATTCCTCTCTTGGTCACCATGTAGCCCAAGAATTTTCCTACCCCCACTCCGAAGTGGCATTTGGCGGGATTTAGCTTCATTTTGTACTGGTCCAGGATATCAAATGGAATTTGGCGGGAAGTAGTTTTCTTCGACAGATTAACATTTTCTGGAATGGAGGAGGAGGAAGAGGGTTGTTTAATCCCAAGCTTGAAGATGGAGTAGAAACAGAAACATTTGTGGATTGGGACGACATTTTCGAAATTAGTTTGGAAAGATAGAGATTGAACACAAGTTTTAGCAAAGATTTTAGGATGAAAAGCACCATTTTCCCCACGGTGGGCGCCAAATTGTTTTGACAAAAAATTACACAAGATAATCAAGTGATCAAATTAGGAATGTGAGGTAGTGTGCTTGTAAAATCAATGTAAAGCAATACAAGAATGTAAAGATGGACACAGTTGTTCACGAGGAAAGCCCTTGATCTTTGAGGATCTCCGGCATAAAACCTCGGGAGGTGACAATCGACACCTGCCTCGTTTCTTCGATAAATGGTAAGAAGATTACAAGTTTGGAGCAGTAGATGATCGAACTATGTGTTGCAAAGGTATGTACGACTGTTGTGTGTTGCTAAATGAGTTGTGATGTGTTTTCTAAACGATCTAGTTGCTGATTAAATACAATAGATAAACTAACTAACTATCCGAGAATCCCGAAATAGACTAAGTCCTCTAATACGACCGTTGGAGGCCTCTCCACGCATCTTCTACACGTTCTCCTTGTCTTCTAGACCGATTCTTTAGGGATGGCATTGACTACGCATGTTTTACCTATGAATAAATCAAGATAGAAGAAAGATATAACGGTTAAATACTAAGGATACCGAAACCTTTCAGGATACCGAAGTACGTCGAAGATCCAAGATCCTTAGCTTTAAAAGTAACCCCTAACATACACCATGTACTCATCCTGACACAACGGTCAATATAACTCTACACATTCACATTAATAACATCTATCCACCATGTCAATGTCATCTCATAGACAATAATTATACTCAACCCTTGTATGCAATTCAACACATATATATGCACACAAACACATACCTCATCACTGCACCGTCGTCAGGGTTACCCTCGTCAGGGCATTTGATACACCCCGAGCTCGTCACTAACATGCGCAAAATTTGCCACCTATGGTGACCTCCCAAAGGACATAGTCCCACACAATCCAGTTTGCCGTGTCATAAAGACAACGATGCCAACACAACACTCGATGTGTCACAAGGACACCTACAAAATACTCACAACACATGTATGAACACATAACATTATACTCTATGTACATTACTCATTAGCTGCACCTCACACATAGCACGAGGATAAGGTATCCTACACATATTCATAAGCGTTTAGCTCATATTACGACTCACCAATACAAGACCACTATACATCTTACCACCATAAGTTCCATAACCAGCCCACATACTATAGGTACAAGACCCGCACCCTTAGTCTCGTATTTGAATACTTAAATACATAGCTCATTACTTTAAATCTTGAAACTCGTAATACGTGTAGTCCCACAAACACGTTTGCTCACCGCCTCTAAGGACCCCACGTAGACCCTTAGATAATTATTATATATTTAACCCTTAAACACTTCTAAATCACCAGATGACTTGCGTCACGTTTAGTTAATAGCATATAATGCATGAGTATGTACGATAACCCCAAAACGTTTAAAAACATTTAAAAGAGAGGATTAAAAACTCACCGTTACGAAGATCTGACTCCTGCACTGCAACGGTCTCCTCACACGAAACCCGAACCTGTCAACATAAGATCGCATAGTCAGAGTACGCCCTAGACATGTGTCAATTACGTATAACTATAATTATTCCTAATACTCATCTCATCCGCACATCCTTTCCTCCATGCAAGAACTCTAATTCACGTAACCGTCTAAATCGGGTTACCCTGGACCCGTCTGGAACCCGCATGCATGAACGTTCACGTGCCATGCAGGGCCTTAGCTTTGTAGATCACAGGCGCATGTGCCAGGACCCCCATACATGTTTAAAACTCACTATGCAAGCCCTAAGCACACTAAAACCGAATCAGGTGTTCCCCCTATTCCCTCCTCCTCCTTGCTCGATGGCGTGAGCCACTGCCCCCGTACATCACCACCATGAACCACCGTCGTACGCCACCACCGCTGTGTTTCATCTTCGCGTAGTACCTTTGCGTCCCCGTCATCTTACTATTCATTAGAAACCCCTAGTCGGGTTGTCTATCACGTCGACACCGCACCACCACCACTAATTCGTCGTCCGCCGCCGTGAGGCACCACCTTAATCGGCGCCCATTACCACCAGCACCACCCATGCTGCCGTCTACGTTTCCCGCGATAGCTGAAGCCACAACCACCTTCACCGTAATCTACTCTTCTTCTCGGCCATCGACCTCCTCATCACCCCGCCACCACCATCGCGCCGCCACCCTAGCTCGGGTCACCACCATATGACGCCGCTACCACCACTACCGTCGGCCTCCACCTTAAGTTCTAGCTTGAAACCAATGAGGAACCACCCCCTTCCAGTCGCCTCCTCTTTCTCGTTTGCTCTCCCTGCCTCGCGCAACCCCCTATGCCAAATGGCCTAGGGTTTCTCCTAATCTTTCTTTTAAATGTTAAAGGTTACATCCGGGTCCCCGTGTTTCCCCTTTCGTGCGTTTAAATCCGTACTATTCCCTTTTATAGCCGACCAGGTCCCTGTATTTCCATAGTTCTAGTCATTACTTAAAACCTTGCTAGCCGTGTCCTTTTATTTCTACGAATAGAGTTTTACATGAAACTTTCGCCAACCGACTCGTTTACTGGGGAAACGGGTCTCCCATTGGTCTGAATCATTAGTGGGTAGGTTTTCGGGATGTTACATAATCTATGGCCTTCTATTTTTATCGTGGAATTGTCAACTACATCAGTTACCCTCACGGTTATACCCTCGACGGTTTCTACACTAAAGGCTCTTTCTAGTTTACTGATGGGGTATTTTACCCGCTTACAGAAAGTAGCAGATACAAAACTCTTACTGACGCCCGAATCAAATAACACAGAAACAAAAGTGTTGTCAATGATGAACGTACCTGACGCCACATTGGGGTCTACCTGACCTATTCTTGCGTCTGTGCATACGCTTGAGTCTTCGCTCGGGGCCTCTCTTCTTTCTTTTTCGGGCGTTTACCTTTTCCAGATTCGCCCATCCTCGGCTTAGTGCATTCTCAACTCATGTGGACACTCTCCCCATAGTTAAAACGCTTGTTGCCTTAACGTCATTCAAGGGAGCAATGTTCGGTCTTGCCGTATTTGAAGCACATATTCGATCCCAACCGGCATTCACCGGCACGCCTTCCTCCACACTTCTCACAGACTGCTGACTCGCCTACTCTAGAATGTTTGTCCCGAGCCCCAGACAACTTCCCATCCGATCGCTTGGCAGGAAACCTCAACTTCTTCTTGGGCTCGTCAATGGCGACGACATTCAGCGCCAGATCATCAAATACCACGCCCCTCTGGTCCACCACCAAATCATAGGTAGTAGGGGAGTTTTCCTTAACATAGTTGTTGACATGGTCTGACAGTCCTTGAATGTAGCAGGCAATCTTCTTCTCTTCAGTCGTGATAAGATGTGGCACCAGGCTTGCCAATTCATTAAACCGAGTGGTCTTGATGCGCCATGCTCCCGGCCTTCAACCCCATAAATTCCCTCTCTACCTTCTTGATCTCATTCCTTCGACCTAAATTCTTGATCACCAGAGCTTTCAAATCATTCCACATCATTGCGTCAACAGCCTCATCCCCCTTGGCTTGACGCACACCTTCCCACCAGTGTGATGCTTCTTCCCTAAAGGAATTAGTAACAAACTTCACAACTTGATTCGCTCGACATTCGCTGAGATGGATGGCGGCTTCCATCTGGATCACCCAATCAAAAGTAGCCAGCGCGTCTTTCTTTCAAGTCAGGACCGGCGGGTCACATGCCTTAAAGGACTTATAGTCACAACCGCGAGCAAGCGGTGCGTTGACAGCCTCATTATTCGGGGCACCAATTGCCGTATTAGACTCGCCGCCTCATTAGCCTTCTTCAATGCTTCTGCCAGAAGATCTGGCAAGGAAGCCCTCATCATCTCAGTAATTTCGCGTGCAAGGGCCGCTTTCACTTCTGGTTCGAAAGTGAAGTGTTGCTCCTCATTATAAGTCTGTTCA
The DNA here is from genome assembly GCA_023525975.1 of Smallanthus sonchifolius. Taxonomy (NCBI): domain Eukaryota; kingdom Viridiplantae; phylum Streptophyta; class Magnoliopsida; order Asterales; family Asteraceae; genus Smallanthus; species Smallanthus sonchifolius. Next base: position 77,827,248 of record CM042022.1, read on the forward strand.
GTCCCATGTACACTAATTTCTAGTTCTGTGTGGACACTTCCCTCTTCGTTGTACTCCTGACGAGCAGGAGTCCTACCTCTTCCACCGGTACGACCACCGGTATGGCCCCCACCACGCCTTCCATTTCCTCTTCTTGCCATTTCATTCAATAAGACAAGGAAACCGATTTCCTCACGCTAGTTAAAAAATATAATTTAACAAGTATTGTAAGACGTTAATATACACTGGCCATCTGCAATTAACCATTACACTACCTCTTCACCTCTATTTGAGCACCATTATGATTTCATCATAATACATGTTCTAATCTACCCTTTCTAAGGCATTCTATACAACGTATACATACTACCTTCATACCTGATGCTGTGGCTATCGGCCACATTCACAGTTTAAGTTAAGACACTGGGAGTGTCTAAATCTTTTAAACTATTGCTCTGATACCAACTTGTAAGGCCCCAACCCGGGAGGCCTCACACGTTGGATTTACTCATTCATAAACTGTTCTTAAACTTAAATACCGAATAACGCAGCGGAAAATTTCATTCAAATATAACATCGACATTGTTCAACATGCGGAAATGTAGACATTGTCTAAAACATAAACGCATGATAACTAGAACATAACAGGATGCCAGTCCCCATGATCAGTCGGGTAACTCTTCTCGTTTGCCAAGTATCACCGTCCATCGTCCATACCTGTCCTTAACCTGAATTTGCATACTAAAAGTTAGCTACACTAGTGAGTTGTAGCTTTAACATAAAACCATAACTTCAAATATTTTTCCAAAACATAACATTTAACTTCATTAAATAAAAGCGTACGTAAAACATTCAATAACATAACATAACTCATAAGTCAACAAACATATCGAATCTGCGCTTTCTCATACCCGTCAATTCCAACTTCAAGCACGATACCTCATAGGGAATCTGTTGGGTATAATAATGAGCTTTCATTTGGCGGTGGCTTGGAAAATAAGGCACATGTGCTCGGCCTCCTATATATATTAGAATACCACATAGGAGTGACTGTGTGTCTGTAGAGGGAATCACCACCCCAGGGGTAGCTCACCCTGGGGTGAGACTAATTGTTGAGTGTGTGATGAGCTTTTTATTTTTCATATCAATCAAAGAATCATACGTTTTATGCTCCAATTATCTGTTCTTTTTCACCTTTATATATTTATGTTCGTGTATGTGATTCCTACACCCGTCTCTACCCAATTTTGATTCGAGAGTGATATCGGATCTAGAGATTCAACCTCTTGATCTGGCTATTTGATGGATTTCTCCGTAGATCAGTCTGCTCAGGACCTACAACATCCGTACCAAAATTGAAACACGGCATCACAAGGATGACACGTACCAAACTTCCAGCACGATACTCCGTGGAGTAGTCGTACCTAACTTCAAGCACGATTTCCCCGCAAGGTAAATCGTACAAACTTCAAGGATCACGATAATCCCCATGGTGACCGTCATCACCCTAGTTGTACAATAGTTGGCCAGCCACAAAGGTCCCTAAAAGGTAAGGCCCATAACATACATCCCACACCCATAACCTCAATTCCCTAAGGAATAATTGCATATTCGTTTGTTTGTGACTTTCATAAACATTCACTTCTTTACATCAAAACTTAAGTTAAAGCATTGATACGTTTTATTAAAAATCATTCGTTCGTAAACACATCGTAAACTTCATTTGGCAAAACACTTCATAAACACATCGTTTTTAACCTTTCTTTCCAAAACACCATTTTGTAAAAACACCATAAACATCAAACATCGTTTTATAAAACCATCACATCGTTACGTATAAACACCAGCCCGAAAACATTATTTAAAACATTTAAAGAAGGGCTTCTAGAACTCGACTTAGATAAACACGGTCAAAGTTCTATAAAAGATCTTCTAACCTGTACGTATGCAACCTAGTCTTAGCCTTACATACACCTTATTACATTTTATCCCTTCATACCGAGAACTTAGGGGTACACGGTTCCTTCACGTGAACTTAGGAGTTCACGGCTCAAGGGGAGTTCTCGGGGGGTGTACCCGTGAACTAGGCCCGAGAATCCTTAGCAGTTAGCCTACCCGAGAATCCCAGCCGTGATCCCTACCCGAGAATCCCAGGCGTGACCCTACACGGGAAACTCGGCCGTGAACCCTACCCGGGAATCCCAACCGTGAACCCTACCCTGGAATCCCCAGCCGTGAACCTTCAGTTCTCACCCCAAAACCCTAGTTTAGCATGGACCCAGATCTAGAACGATTGTTACTTCAAGTTAGGAACTTTTTACGTTCACAACGTGTATTTTCCTCTCGTGATTCCAGATCTGGAGTCTTTTTATTGTTTGACACGTAAAAACCTGACCTTTACAAGTAGAAACCCTTAAAAAATCGTTATAAGGAAAACTTAGAAAAAAGGAGAGTTTCTTACCTCAAATGGACTCCTTCCTTCAGCAAACCTTCACTCGAGTAGTGTAGCAAGGTAGAGGGTCGATCCTCAACTCAATCCAAAGCTTTCTCTCTCTAAAAGTGATATGGAGCTTGAACAAGGATTATGGAGAATATGTGTGTATGGAGGCTAGGGTTTAAACCCCTACCCCCCCTTCTCGGCCCAGGGATGAGGCCCAGCTAGCGGCCCCCAATCCCCCATCCACTTTCGCCCTTCGTTTCATCTTCGTCCCACTTATTTCCTCGTTGTTATTTTCAGGATGTTACAGTAGTACTACTTAATGGAAACGTCCCCCGCACGCAGTGTGCCCCAAATTTGAACGTGTCAACCTCCCACGGATGACCGTTGGAATCAAGTGTCATATATTCACGCAAATGGAACCTTATGTTGGCAAGCATAAGCAAATTTGACCCATAACAATAAGGGGTATGGGTAAGCGGTATTTATTCGAGACATTCACGGGTTGTTAATGTACAAGGGTTGATTATGAACTTGTTTAATTAGCACCATAACATACATTTTTGGATATTAAATACAAATGCTCTATTTTCTAAACTCGTGAACTCACCAACTTTTTAGTTGACACAATATTTTTAAGCATGTATTCAGGAACCCCCCTTCTCGAGTTTGGAAACTAACAACTTAGACACGAGCTTACTTGAAGATAGATGACTCCTTTAGAAAACCTATGTCGAGCCACAGATTGCACCCGAGAAAGTTTGATGAGAAGATAGAACCCATCACTTTTATTTTATTTTTAGTTAGTATATAGATGACATGTACCTTTGTAAATGTAAATTTTTACATAGGTTGGACTTATGACATTGATAAAATATATGTCACGTTATTTTCGCTGTGTTTTGTTTTGCTATTCGATCATCACACGTAGCCCCCTAGTTGGGTTGTTACAGATTGGTATCAGAGCCAACAACTTTAGCGAATTAGGTTTCCTTAATATTCCTAGGCTCTAACCGAGAACACCTTAAGAACGCTCACCCATAGGATTCTGAAACTATTCTGGCTTTGATTACATTTTAGTACTTTAGGAGAACCTAAGTACCCTGAGACATGGCTTTTAGGACCATAATTGATAAGTACACTTTAAGATGGTAATTTCCACATCGACACTTGCAATAACCATGGTACACGCATTGATAAAACTGGTAAATGTAAATTTTTTAGTTAGTATATAGATGACATGTACCTTTGTAAATGTAAATTTTTACTTAGGTTGGACTCATGACATTGATAAAATATATGTTACGTTATTTTCGTTGTGTTTTGTTTTGCTATTCGATCATCACACGCAGCCCCCTAGTTGGGTTGTTACAGATTGGTATCAGAGCCAACAACTTTAGCGATTAGGTTTCCTTAATATTCTTAGGCTCTAACTGAGAACACCTTAAGAACGCTCACCCTTAGGATTGTAAAACTATTCTGGCTTTGATTACATTTTAGTACTTTAGGAGAACCTAAGTACCCTGAGACATGTATTTTAGGACCATAATTGATAAGTACACCTTAAGATGGTAATTTCCACTTCGACACTTGCAATAACCATGGTACACGCATTGATAAAATTGGTAAATGTAAATTTTTTAGTTAGTATATAGATGACATGTACCTTTGTAAATGTAAATTTTTACTTAGGTTGGACTCATGACATTGATAAAATATATGTCACGTTATTTCCGCTGTGTTTTGTTTTGCTATTCGATAATCACACGTAACCCCTAGTTTGGTTGTTACAGATTGGTATCAGAGCCAACAACTTTAGCAAATTAGGTTTCCTTAATATTCCTAGGCTTTAACCGAGAACACCTTAAGAACGCTCACCCTTAGGATTCTGAAACTATTCTGGCTTTGATTACATTTTAGTACTTTAGGAGAACCTAAGTACCCTGAGACATGGCTTTTAGGACCATAATTGATAAGTACACTTTAAGATGGTAATTTCCACATCAACACTTGCAATAACCTTGGTACACGCATACAATATGACTATGCTAGGAGGCTACTAGAATGATCCTGTGATTAATTTGACAATTACACTTGATATCACGTGATCCTGTGATTAATTTGACAATTACACTTGATATCACGTAATTGAGAACTTACACGCACATGTGAATTATACAAAATCCTACTGGGTCTCCATATGCGTAAGCCACAACAACAATACTCTAACGACCGAAACAAACATAAAACTCTTCTTAAATTAAAAAAAACCCTTGACGATAAGGAGGCATTTTATTAGCTCAAATCATCCATGTATCCTTCTAAATCCAACACTTCCTTTAGAAACTCGACTCAATTGTACTATTTCATGATAACTGAGCAATTTATCCTTTCAATTCCTTTGACTCTCTTATAGAAGTCATCATTAACCACTCATGAACAACGTTGCTGCATCGATAGTACTTCAATTGTACATACTCATATATTAACTACATCAACATTAACAACACACTTGTTAACCCAATGTAAACCACCAGTCATATTCCAACTTCATTTCTTCACTAATTATACTCCATATCTAAGTTCATACCGTCTTGAAGAAGCTAAAGAAACATGGACTAAGCATGACGGAAGCATCAGTCAACCAGGAACATCGAAGACTTACCTCGTCTATCATGTCTATTTATACCACACCTTATGAAGTAGTTCGTCTCAATGCATCATTTCCATAAGCTCCTCACAAAGAGAACGCTAAACCCTTTCTTTCTCGGCCATGAATTCCCATTGTAAACTTGAGACTTGGTTCAAGAAATAATTCTTTACAAAAGCTCAAGTCCAAGAAATAGCACCATATACGTCAAATCCCTTACCCAAATCTTTTCAAAATTAACATTTTCACTTCCCTTAGAAGCCCATAACATTCATTCCCCTTTCGACCATTAGGAAATTCCAACAAACAAATCATTTTTCAACCCCTACTTTCAATTTTCTTCTCATCCCATTTGAATGCCTATACATGCTTTCAGAGAAACCCCAGAAGCCTGACGATTACACAATTGGTGACTTCATTAAACTTTATTATGACTCTGGTGCAAACCAAGGCTTTATAAATTATAAATTCTGTAAACTGTTATATAAACCCCTAGCTAGGTTAGAAAAATCTTACAAAGTCGAAACTACAAACGAAGATTTAATCCGAATCTCTAGTTCCTTGAAGGACTGTAAGATTATTCTACTTGGACATGTCATACCTATACAATTGTTGCCTATTACACTAGCGGGTTTTGACATTATCTTGGGTATGGATAGGTTATCTGCCAACAAAGCCCGAATATTGTGCCACAAGAAGGCTATAGATCTTCGAACTTCGTATGCCTACTGGTGAAGTCATAAATATCAGTGGAGATAAATTAACCAACCCTGTTGGAATGACATCACTTCTTAAGGCAACGAAGTATCTTAACAAGGGATGTCTGACATACCTTGTATCCGTAATAATCGGCAAGAAAGAAAGAAAGATAAAAGATGTACTAGTTGTATCAGAATATTTCAACGTGTTTCTAGACAAACTTCCCAGCCTACTGCCAGATCGAGAAGTGGAGTTGAAAATTAATCTAGTACCAGGTACGACTCCAATGGCCAAAGCCCCATATAGATTAGTTCCAACCGAGATGGCGGAACTAAATAAAAAACTTGAAAAGTTATTGGAAAAAGGCTTCATTAGACTGAATTCTTCACCTTAGGGAGCTTAGGTATTGATTACCGTAAACTGAACAAGGTTACCATAAAGAATAAGTATCCTCTTCCATGGATCGATGATCTATTTGATCAACTTCAGGGAGTGTGCTATTTCTTCAAAATAATCAATTAAAGGTTCAAGAGGAAGACATATCCAAGACTATATTTCGAACAAGGTACGGATATTATGAGTTCACTGTGAAGCCCATTGGACTCACTAATGTGCTGGGTGCACCAATACTGGTCTGCCAGAAGGAATAAAGGACTTCCTGGTTTACTGTGATGCATCACACATCGGCCTTGGTTGTGTGTTAATGCAAAGAAACAAGGTCATAGCATATGCATCACGATAATTGAAAACTCATGAACGAAACTATACGACTCACGATTAGAGTAGGGTGCCATAATCTTCATGCTGAAATTATGGAGACACTACCTCTACGGAGTCAAGTACACTGTGTTCACTGACCACAAAAGTTTGAAATATATTTTTGGTTAGAAAGAGTTAAACATGAGGCAGAGAAGATGGTTGGAAATCCTAAGTGATTGCGACTGTGAAATCTGTTATCCCGAAGGCAAGGCAAACGTTGTAGTTAATGCCTTGAGCCATAAAAAAGAGAAAAGCCTAAAAGAGTTCGTGCCTAGAGACTCGATCTTCAGAGCGACCTCATGACACATATTAAAAAGGCTCAGCAATCAGCCCCGGAAGAGGCAAACCTTAAAAAAGAAGAAATGAAAAGGAATGATTGACTAGTTGGTCAAAGGAAACGATGGCATCTTGCGAATGAATAGAAGAATATGGGTGCCTGTTACTGGAGACATTCGAGAGCGAATTTTCAAAGAAGCTCACAAATCCAAATATATCATGCACCTAGGAAGTGATAATATGTACAGGAATCTGAAAGCTGATTATTGGTGAATAGGTATTAAAAAACATATTGCTTCATACGTTGCAAAATGTTTTACATGCGCCCATGTTAAGGCAGAACATCTGAATCCATCTGGATTATTGCAACAACTTAAGCTACCTATTTAGAAATGGGAAATGATAACCATGGACTTTATCATGAAACTTCCCCAAACCAGTTGAGTAAATGATACAATCTAGATTATCATAGACAGGCTGACTAAGTCTGCCCACTTCTTACCAATGAAAGAAACTTTCAGCATAGATAAGTTGGCACAACTATGCGTCAATGAAATAGAATCATTACAGGGTGTGCCATTATCCATTGTGTCAGATAGAGATAGTCGATTTGCGTCTCGATTCTGGAAAAGCTTTCAGAAAGCATTGAGAAGTTGATTGAACCTTAGCACTGCTTACTATCCTCAAACGGATGGGTAGAGCGAGAGGACTGTTCAAACTATGGAAGACATGCTCTAAGCCTATGTGATAGACTTAGGAGGATATTGGGATGATCACTTGCCTCTGATCGAATTCTCATATAACAGTAGTTATCACACTAGCATTCAGGCTGCACCGTTTGAAGCCTTATACGACAGAAAGTGCAGCACACATGTTTGTTTGTTAGGCGAAAATCGGAGAAAATCAATTGTCGGGCCCTGAGATACTCCAGGAAACCACCGACAAAGTCTTACAAATAAGAGAACGATTGAAAATGGCTCGTGATGGTCAAAATAGTTATGCCGATAAATGACGAAAGCCGTTAGAATTCCATGTAGGCGACCGTGTGTTATTAAAGCCATCACCTTGGGAAGGTGTAGTTCGATTTGGAAAGAAAGGAAAACGAAGTCCACGTTTTGTTGGACCTTTCAAAATCCTCAAGTGTATCAGACATGTCGCCTATCAACTCGAATAACCAGAGGAAATGAATGGAATACATAATGTATTTCACTTCTCAAATATGTGCAAGTGTTTGGTAGACGAATCTCTGGTAATGCATCTACAAGATGTGGAGGTTGACGAGAAGTTGAAATTCGTTAAACAACCTCTGCAAATTGAGGACAGGCAAATCAAAAAGTTTAAAAGGAAAAGACCGGTGTTGGTCTAAGTGAAACGGAACTCCAGCCGTGGACCTGAGTACATGTGGGAACTGTAGTCCGAAATGAAAAAGAAATTCCCGCTAAATCTCGAGGAAGAGATTTGAATAAAGGCGAGGAGGACGTAACATTAGGCCAATTCTGAGGTCCTTACTTTGCCAAAAATGAAACCCTAGGGACTGGAATTTCCAAATCCCAAAGTTTAGCGGTTGAAAAATGAAAAATGTGAAAGTTGGCCCGGTAGCGGACCGGTACCGGGTACCCTGACGGTCCACTACGTAGCGGAGAATGGTTTTTTATGGTAATTCCACGTGTCTGCTGACTAACAGGCAAAAGTTCTGACACGTGTCATGGATAACGGACTACTACCCAGTCCTTAGCGGTCCGCTACGCCGCAATATCTTGGAGGTCCGCCAAGGGTGGTCCGCCAGGGGGAATATCACTGGATAGTGGACCACTATCCATCTCCTTATTGGTCCTCTAAGCCGCAATCTAGCCGTAATTTTTTGTGTTGCCACGTAGCCCTAATGACGCAGCTGAGCTTTGGTGGTAGCAGATCACTACCCCTTGCTTAGCGGTCCGCTACGGATCCAGTTTGCAGCCCATAAATTCTTGAGTCCGGCACATTTTGCAAGCCACACAAAAACATTCACCTCTCCTACAATCTTGGAACTCATGCTATACCTCGATTAGCGTGTCGTAATCCCGATAATTCTTCGATACTCGCTTATTTACCGCACTGTCAATAAACCACTCGTCCGACTAAGTTGGAACGCTAGGATATCGAGGAACTTTGCTAGAGCCACTCTCCTAAGCAGTTACCAGTGCCAAGCTATGTTAAGGTGAATATGTTTATTGTTTTCAAAACCTTGCAACGTTTTACATTTACGAAAATGGCATTGCATGTATTAAATATTTGATGCATAAGAGCGTCTACGGGAAACATTCAGGCTATAAGTATACATAAAAATTGATCAAAGGATACACAGTTATGGGTGAAATTCCCATAATGGGGCTGGTATTTCTCTTTAGTGTTGATGTAAGACGGAGGTTCCTGCGAGACCACGCCGTAAGTAAGACTGGTAATGCCAGCGGTCTCATTACATGGGAAATACCAGTGTATACCGTGGTTGTACAATCGGATGAAACAGTTCCGTTGGATGTGTAGATTGTACCCACATTATGGTTAAATGTTTTAATACTGTATTTGCCCAATTATTTTATGTCCTAATAAATATATTCACCAGCGTTCGCGCTAACGTTTTATTTTCGAAAATGTTTTCTCGTAATCCATCATTATTTGTAGAGGCTGGTCCTAAGGGAGAGTCTCGGGGATAAATGTAAATATGTTTTTGATAGGGTTATGTGCTGAAAAGACGTCGATTCCCTAGGCGCAGGAGATAGGCCTATAGGATATAAATCAGCAGGAGATGTCTTAGGTTGGCGATTTCCTAGACATGGAATACACCCTTGATATTCACAAGGATATGTGCTGAGAGGATAAACTCCCTAGATACCCCGGTGACAAAGCTTGATATTGAAAGTATAAACTCCGTAGACACAGGCCAACTACCTTGTAGCTCTAAATAAAACCTGCTGTGATGCACAAGATGATGTAAATGGTTGAAAACCATGTTTGTAAACAAAGGAATATTTAAGTCCCCATGAAATGAAAAGATTTGTTTATCCCCAAGAAATTGGAAGTGTTCAATATCAACCCACGGGTTGAGATTTTTACAAAGGTCGATCAAAAAACATTTTCCGCTGCAAAACACTCTTATAAGATAAGTTGAATAAGTTGGAAGGTACTAACTGGTGTCGCACGCCCAGGTGTCCTAACATCGGGGTGTGACAGAAACTTTCGCCTAAAGTTCGGTGAAAAACAAACTAATAGTTTCGCTAAAAGATTTGCAAAAAAGTTTTGCGAACACATAAACTTTTGCTATCTAGAATGTTTCGTTGAAACATTTTCTTTCGCCATATGAAACTTTCATTTCAGAAACTTGTTTCACCAATCATGAAAACTTTCACCAAACAGAAAAGTTTCCGCCAATAGGAATCTTTCGCGGGAGAACATGGTTACTTTAGATACAGTCCAAACAAGCATAAAAAATGTATTTTCATGAGCAAAAAGTTCCTGTAACACGCAATCACCAGGATCTGTAGGTAAGAACGTCAAAATACACAAAAATTCAGTACAGAAAACAAGAGAAATATTCGGCGAAAGTGAGAAAAAGTGAAGAAACTTTTCAAATTGCACAAATACAAAACTCCAAAACTTTCGCCAAAAGTTATGCTATAAAGTTTCGCCAAGGAAGTTTCTCTAAAATGTTTCGCTGGCGAATGTATAAAAATTTTGACAAGAATCAAAAAACTTTAGAAAAACACACCGGTTCTGAACTTTGAAAAAAAATTGACACCTCCAAGTGAAAGTCTATCCAAAACTTTTAAACACCGCACAACATAACTCAAAATACACACTATACTTATAAGAAAGAAGGATAAACACGTTAAAAGTGATTCAAAAACACACGACAATTACACATATGTAAAATAACATACACAAACACCTTCATTAGCTTCTTTAGAATGAATCCAACATGAGATCATACCAACTTAACTTACCTTAGCACACTGCAATTCACATCCATGTACTAACATTCTAAGGACGATTGCCGGTATGTTTGTCCGTTTAAACCCATGCATCGTAATTTCAACCGATAACTCATGATATTTATCTTGTTTTGGTAAGATTAAATTATTTCATATGGACCCCACACTCAGTATCTTTAAAATTTTACTGCAACAAAACATACAAGAATTTCAATCTTATCATAACTTCACGTGTTAACCAATCTCCATGATGAATGAATCGTATGTTTTAGCAAAAGAATAGGGTAAACTGGTATGAAATCTTTAAATGAGAACATGGAACTTACAATCCACATAGACTTATATGCCCAGATTTTAAGAGATCTTGGACTTACAAGCCAGACGAACTTAATGACAAAAGATTTAAGAAGTTTTCATAAACCAATAAGTGGAGATCCATAAATGGATACAGAGCATGAAGCGGGGAAAGAATGAACACTCTAAGTCTTTGGTTTTGCAAAACATAAGAGGTGATCAAGGCAGAATCTCCAATTCTTTGCTTTCGCAAAACTAGGAGAAGTTGTGCTAAACTATGTCCTAAAGATCATAGTCTCGTGGTGTGTGCATCAACATTCACTCTATTTCTTAAGAAAAAACAAATGATCAGTTAAAGAACATCTAGATGGGGAAACCACTTAAATCATGAGAGTGTAGTTTTATCATAAGTTACAGTCTACTGTATGAAATGCTTAGACTACCGACATATCATACCTTAAGACTGCGTTCTCCTTCAGATTATATTCATGAGAAGACAAAATCAAGTTAGTGTACTATCATTTGTCATAAAACTCCGGATATCAATCACCAAGCAACATAAGAGAACACACAAGAACTTTTTCAACCAAAAACATAGAAGGTATAATCTTTTAAGATTTTCACCACAAGACATATACCACAAAGAACTAGATACTCCAAAGAAATAGAAACGCAACATCTTTTTCATTCTTTTTTTTCTTTTTGTAAATTCTCCCCTGAAAAATTTATTTTTGTAGAACGAATAGCACACATAAATCAAACACAAAGAACAGAAGACATAAGAAACGCACACACAAAAACTGAAATTTTCAAAAGAAAGAAAAGGATTCTTTTTGTAGCACGACTCACACTCAAAGGGTCAAGAAAATATTTTTGTTTTTAACAAATTTTTTAAATAAAAGAGAATGACACAAGAACACCAAACCACAAACAATAAAGAGAAGAATTAATTAAAAGAAATTAACCCTAGCATCTCCACAAGAGTATTAAATCTTGATTTATCAAAAAGTTTTATGAAAAGATCAGTTTTCTACTCCAGTGAATCAACCGAGACCACCTTAATATACACTTTTTCGAAGGCACCTCTAATCTCATGAATTTTGATCTCAATATGCTTTGTTTTGGAATGTTGAATGTGATTTTTAACAATTCCGAGCACAACTTCGTTATCATAGAAAATGGGAGTGTGCATGAAGTTAATGCCATAATCCAGCATCTGGTGTTAAATCCAAATAACCTGTGAACAATAGCTTGAAGTAGCCATGCATTCAGCCTCAGAAGTAGAAGTAGAAACAATAGTTTACTTTTTGCATTGCCATGTGGGCAAACAATTCCCCAGATATTGACATCTGATGAGTTTCCTGTTTAGATATTAAAATATATATAAAAATATATATTTGTAATAGAAATGGTTTCATGTGATCAGGTTTTAAATTTATAAAATGATAAATACTCAAATTAAACACACACAGTAGGCAAGTGTACCTATCGCATCGTAATATAGTTTAGGTAAGAACCAAGTATCGAACCAATGGACACAGTCGAGTTCCAATACCCAACGTTTGTTATCGTTTAGCCGGTTTAGTTAGTGAATGGGTTGTGTGCGATTGTGAAGCAGAAAAGTAAATAACAGAAAAGTAAATGACGGTAAAGTAAGTGACAAAAAAGTAAAAATGTGCATGAAATATATAACAGAAATGTAAATAGCAGAATAATAAATAGAAAGAAAGTAAATATCTCAAGGATGATTAGGTCACGGATAGTATTGCTTTGGGCTTCGAATACGCTTGGTATATGATAATGTTAAGTTGACTAATTCGGTGGTATGACAAATATAAATGTTTGAAGGGTACACCGCTAGAGCCTCATTCTCACAACATTTATTTCACGAACTATGTTCTTTAGAATAAAATGGTAGGATTCCTAGCTAGGGACATCGTTCCCCTCAACTCTTTGAATGCTATCTCCAAGTTGGTATGAGACATCAAACTTAAATATCTTTATTATTAGTTGAAAGAGTGATTTGACTTTGTTCACCGAGAGGCGGTGCAACAATGTGACCATATATAAAGACATACCGTTCCCAACATGAGTTCAGCAATTATTGGTTTCATAACAAGTTCGTATAAATACGTACGAACTTATTAGTATCAACCAAGCCTTGGCTTATCAAAATCAGATTGTATAAAGAAATACAAGTTTCAAGAGAAGTTTGATTAAAAAGGTTTTACAGACTTACACTTTAAAATCAGGAGCTCTCACAAGTATAAAGACAAAATCAAGTAATAATAAAAATCCATCATGAAGATGGTTTAAAGAATGGATGACTAAAGAACATAAACATACTATTAGATTAATACATTAAACATTAACGTACACCAAACCTCATCTTCACCCTAGCAATACAAAGAGTTTAGCCACGAATAGCCATACTAGCTAGCTTAACGTTGTGTTTCGTAGGCTCCCCTATTTCAGACAAAGAGGAGAAGCCTCTCTACTCTCTACTCTAACTATGAAAACGCTCTCTTTGAACGGTTTTTCTTTGCTTCTTGAGGTGTGTCTAACGATGTAAGGCCCCAAACCCGGGAGGCCTCACTTGTTGGATTTACTCATTTACAAACAGTTCTTAAACTTGAATATCAAAATAACGCAGCGGAAAATACTTCATTAAAACATAACCATTACATTGTTCAACATGCGGAAGCGTAACATAGTCTATTACATAAACATAACCTAATCTAATCATAACAGGATGCTAGTCTTCGTATCATCCGGGTAACTCATCAAGCCACCCAGCATCACCTTCCATCATCGTAACCTGCCTTAACCTAAATGTGCATACTAAAAAGTCAGCTACGCTGGTGAGTTCTAGTTTTAACATAAAACTTTAACTTCAAATAATTTGCCAAAAACATAACTTCACACTTCATTTAATAAAAAGCGTACGTAAAATAATGCAATAACAAAACATAACACTTCATAAACATAAGTCAACGAACATATTGAATCTGCGCCTTCTCATAACCGTCAAATCCAAACGTCACATACTGGCTGAATAACCTAAAGATCACCACCACTAGGCCCATCAATCACCATACTGTCCTTCGGGTGAAGAACTCCTAGGGCCCGATACGTAGGTTATTCAACACTACTTCAAGCCCGGCATCACAAGGATGACACGTACCAAACTTCAAGCACTGCGCCCCAAAGGGCACAAGTACCAAACTTCAAGCACGACTACCCCGTAAGGTAAATCGTACCAAACTTCAAGGATCACGATAATCCCCTTGGCGACCGTCATCGCCCTAGTTGTACAACAGTTGGCCAGCCAAAAAGGCCCCTAAAAGGTAAAGGCCCATAACATACTTCCCATACCCATAACCTTCATTCCCTAAGGAATATTGGCAGATTCGTTCGTTTGTGACTTTCGTAAACATTCACTTCTTTTACTTCAAAACTTCAGTTAAAGCATTCGTACGTTTTATTAAAAATCATTCCTTCATTCATAAACACTTCAAAAACTTCTTTTGGCAAAATATTTCATAAACACTTCTTTCATAACCCTTCCTTCCAAAACATCGTTCATAAACATCATTTTATAAAACGTCACATACAACATTCATAAACATCGTTTTATAAAATAGTCACATCGTTACGTATGCACATCAGCCCAAAAACATTAGTAAAACACTTAAAAGAGGGCTTCTAGAACTCACCTTATAAGCTAGTCTCGGTTGTCCTAAACAAAGGCCCAACAACGTCACTTCCGATCTGAATTGATTAGTTAAATACACATCTGACCAATACCGACTCTAACGGTTTAACCCTTCTAAACATACTAACTTTACTTAACCAGCCTAATGCCTGCGCACTTAGAAAGTGCGCAGGGATTTATTCTTGCGTACTTAATAAGTGCGCAGACTTTGCTTAATGCGTACTTGATAAATACGCAGTACCTTCTTCATGCGTACTTGATAAGTACGCATGACCCTCTTCATGCGTACTTGATAAGTACGCATGATCCTCTTCTTGCGTACTTGGTAAGTACGCATGATCATCTTCATGCGTACTTGATAAGTACGCACGAACTGCTTCTTCGCAAAAACCCTAACTTTCGCCTTCGGGTCTGATCACGTCAAGATCCCGAACTTGTTTACTTCAAAACATTTTCTTTCCATTAAGGAACTTAAATCTATGTTTATCTTTTAGTTTTATCCGTGAAAACGTTACCTTTTTACCCAAAACCCGAAAAACCTAAAAATGAACAAAAACTCAGATTTAGGCCCGATCGTTACCTGAATCTAGTTTCTGATCCGGAGGTTCTTCTCACGAGCTCTGGAGCAACACACTTCTCAAATCTCGGGTCGATCCGCCAACTTTCTCTCTCTACGGTTTCTCTCTCTAGAAGTTGCAAATGAGAGAAATGATGGAGACCTAAGCTATTTATAGGGGAGGCTCCCCTTCCAGCCCGTCGGCCCATCCGGCCCGACCCGACCCGACATGCCTTGTTCGTTTATTTCGTCATTTCAACTGTCGTTTTATTTTTGGGATGTTACAAGTCTATCCCGCTTACAATAGGTTTCGTCCCCGAAACATATCATAAGTCAAATAGATGTGGGTACGACTCCCTCATTTTCTTCTCCATTTCCCAAGTGGCTTCCGATCCCTTTCGATTTTTCCATTGGACTTTAACCAATTGGATAATCTTATTACGCAAACGTTTCTCCTTCTTGTCTAAGATGGCCACGGGTTCTTCGATGTAATTAAGGTTGTTATCGACCTTGATGTCAGTAAGTGGTACGTGAGCTGATTCATCCGCCAAACACTTTCGCAAGTGTGATACATGGAAGGTAGGATGAATCCCACTCAACTCATCAGGCAACTCTAACCGATAAGCGACCTCATCAATCCGTGCTATTATCCTGAATGGTCCGACAAACCACAGACTTAACTTTCCTCTCTTCCTGAATCGTATGATTCCCTTCCAAGGTGACACTTTCAACATTACTCTGTCCCCAACATCAAACTTAATAGGCCTTCGTCGTTTATCCGCATAGGACTTCTGACGATTTTGTGCGGCCTTCATTCGTGCTTTGATTTGATCAAACCTTTCCGACGTTTCTCTTACGACTTCAAGTCTTCCTAATTCCTTCTGTCCAATCTCACCCCAACAAACCGGGGTCCTGCATCTTCTCCCATACAACATTTCGTAAGGCGGCATGCCTATCGTCCTGTGATGACTATTGTTAGAGGAGAATTCGGCTAACGGCAGATGACTGTCCCAACTGCTGCCAAAATCGATAATACAAGCACAAAGCATATCTTCCAATGTTTGAATGGTCCTTTCGGACTGACCATCCGTTTGTGGGTGGTATGCCGTGCTAACATTGAGCCTCGTGCCCATCGCCTCGTGAAATCTTTTCCAGAACCTCGGTGTGAATCGTGTGTCCCGGTCAGATACGATCGTCAAAGGCATCCCATGCCGTGCTACTACTTCGTTAATAAACACTTCTGCTAACCTTTCCGACGAGAACGTCTCGCGAATAGGTAGGAAATGAGCACTATTCGTTAAACGGTCCACAATTACCCAAATGGTATCATGACCTTTAGCTGTGCGAGGTAGCTTGGTTATGAAGTCCATGGTAATGTGTTCCCACTTCCACTCCGGTATATCAAGTGGTTGAATCTTTCCATACGGTTTCTGGTGTTCGGCCTTTACTTGTGAGCAAGTCAAGCACTTGCTTACATACTTTGTCACCTCATGTTTCATCCCAGGCCACCAGTATTCCTTTCTCAGATCTTGGTACATTTTATTGGTGCCAGGATGAATAGAGTATCGAGACTTATGAGCCTCATCCAAGATTTTGGTTCTAAGCTCGCCACCCATAGGTATCTATACCCACCCAAAACGTGTCCTAACACCAAGGGTGTTATATTCCAACTTGTCCTGTTGGCCAACCAACCTTTCCTTCTTAATGTTTTCTTCCTTAAGTGCTTCATCTTGAGCTCTTTCAATTTCCCTCATTACATCTGATGTTACCACTAACTGGCAAGCTTTCACTCTAATAGGAGCAGGCACATCCTTTCGGCTTAGAGCGTTAGCCACCACGTTTGCCTTTCCAGGATGGTATATTATTTCACAGTCATAGTCTTTCAACAGTTCCAACCATCGCCTCTGCCTCATATTAGGTTCCTTTTGTTCGAAGAAGTACTTCAAACTTTTGAGGTCGGAGTAAATAGTAAACTTCACCCCGTAGAGGTAGTGCCTCCAGATTTTCAATACGAATACGACAGCAGCAAGTTCCAAATCGTGAGTCGGATAATTAGCTTCATGAATCTTCAACTACCGTGACGCATACGCGATCATTCTCCCGTGTTGCATTAACACGCATCCCAATCCCTGACCCGAAGCGTCAGAGTATACCACTAAGTCTTCATTGCCCTCGGGAAGGGCCAAGACTAGAGCTTGGGTTAGTTTCTCCTTCAATTCCTTAAACGCCTCATCCTGGGTCGAACCCCATTCGTACTTTACCTCCTTCCGATTCAACTTTGTCAATGGCGAAGCTATTTTTGAAAAATCTGGATGAATCTCCGATAGTAGCCTGCCAATCCCAAGAAACTGCGGATTTCAGTTGGCGTCTTAGGAATATTCCATTTCCTTACCGTCACTATCTTTGCTAGGTCAACCATAATGTCGTTCGGGTTAATGACGTGACCTATGAATTGGACTTCCCTAAGCCAGAACGCGCATTTGGAGAACTTAGCATACAAATTTTCCTTCTTCAGAGCTTCCAATACTTCCTTCAAGTGACACGTGTGATCACCCTCATTCTTGGAGTAGATGAGGATATCATCGATGAACACGATTACCGATCGATCCAGCATTGGTCCACAAACTCTATTCATCAAATCCATGAACGTTGCGGGGGCGTTCGTCAATCCAAAAGACATTACGCGGAACTCGAAATGTCCATAATGCGTGCGAAATGGGGTTTTCGGTATGTCCTCTTCCCTCACCTTCAACTAATGGTACCCGGACCGAAGGTCAATTTTTGAGAACCAACTTGCGCCTTGCAATTGATCGAACAGGTCGTCGATCCTTGGTAAAGGGTACTTGTTCTTCACCGTACGTTTATTCAACTCGCGATAATGATACACATTCTCATCAAACCGTCTTTCTTCTTCACAAACAACACCGGAGCACCCCACGGCCAGATGCTCGGTTGGATAAATCCTTTCTCAAGTAACTCGTCTAGTTGTACCATTAACTCTTTCATCTCCACTGGTGATAGTCGATATGGAGCCCTAGCCACAGGCTGGGCATCTAGTACTAAGTCGATTCGAAATTCGATCTCTCTGTCGGGTGGTATCCCAGGCAAATCCTCTGGAAACACCTCCGGGTACTCGCGTACCACGGGTACATCGTCTAGTTCCTTCACTTCCTTACACTTGTCGATCACGTACACCAGATAAGCCTCGCATCCGCGCCTCAAGTAATCTGCTGCCTTAATCATCGAGATGACGTTTGGAATCGGGGCGTCATGATCTTCTAAAACCTCGACTTTGCTACCATCTGGAGCCTTGAGTCGGATTGTCTTTCGTTTACATATAATTTGTGCTTCATTGGCAGTTAGCCTATCCATTCCTAACACAACATCGAACCCACCCAAAACCATGACAAACAACCTGACGGGAAATCTATGGCCTTCTATTTTTACCGTGGAATTGTCAACTACATCAGTCACCCTCGTAGTTCTACCCTCAGCGGTTTCTACGCTAAAGGCCCTTTCTAGTTTACTGACAGTGTACTTCACTCGTTTACAAAAAGTCGCAGATATAAAACTCTTACTTGCACCCGAATCAAATAGCACAGATACAAAAGTGTTGTCAAGGATAAACGTACATGACCCCACGTCGGGGTCCGCTCTGGCCTATTCCTGCGTCAGCGCATAGGCACGATTCTTTGCTCGGGGTCTCTCTTCTTTCTTCTCCGGGCCTTTCCCTTTCCCGGCTTGACCCATTCTAGGCTTGGTGCATTCCCGGCTCATATGACCACCTTCCCCACATTTGTAGCATTTGAAGCCTTGCGGACATTCACGGGAATAGTGTTCGGTTTTGCCGCATTTAAAGCATAGATTAGACCCTAACCGACATTCACCCGTATGTCTTACCCCACATCTTCCATAGACTGCCGCCTCGCCTACCCTGGCCTGCTTGTCCCGAGCCCCAAACAACTTCCCACCTAATTGCTTAGCGGGAAAACTCAGCTTTTTCTTAGGCTCTTCAATTGCAACGACATTCAGCGCCAAATCATCAAATACCACGCCGCTCAGTTCTACTACCGAATCATAGGTCGTAGGGGCGTTTGCCTTAACATAGGTGCGGACCTGGTCCGACAGTCCTTGTATGTAGCATACAATCTTTCTTTCCTCAGTCGTGACAAGATGTGGCACCAGACGTGCCAGTTCATTGAATCGGGTTGTGTACTGCCGGTGCGTCATGCTCCCAGCCTTCAAACCCAAAAATTCCCTATCTACCTTCTCAATCTCGTTCCTTGGGCAGAAATTCTTGATCACCAAAGTTTTCAAGTCAGCCCACATCACCGCATCTACAACCTCGCTCCCTTTTGCTTGACGTACACCTTCCCACCAATGGAATGTTTCCTCTCTCAAGGAGTTAGCAGCAAATTTCACAACTTGATCCGTTCGACAGTCGCTTAGGCGAATGGAAGCTTCCATACGGATTACCCAATCAAAAGTAGCCACCGCGTCCTTCTTCCCAATCAAGATCGGCGGGTCACATGCCTTGTATGACTTATAGTCGCATCCGCGAGCAGGCGGCGCGCTGTCATTCTCGTTATTCTGGGCACCAGTTGCCGCGCTAGACCCACCTTCCCCACTAACCTTCTTCAATGCTTCAGCTAACAGACCTGGCAGAGAAGGCTTCATCAACTATGTGAACTCTCGAGCTATAGCTGCTCTCACTTCTGGTTCAAAGGTGAAAGGTTGTTCTTTAACTAGTGTCTGCTCAGTTCCATGCACACTAACCGCCGGTTCAGTGTGAACACTTCCTTCTTCACTATACTCTTGGCGCGCAGGGGTCCTACCATGCCCACCATTTCGACCGCCGGTACGACCACCGGTACGGCCCCCACCACGTCTTCCGTTTCCTCTCCTTGCCATTTCGTTCTATAAGACAAGGAATCCAATGTCATCACGCTAGTTAACAAATAAAATTCAATAAGCACTGTAAGATGTTAATATACACTGGCCATCTGCAATTAATCATTACATTACCTTTCGATTTTTATTTGACCACCTTTGTGATTCCATCAGAACACAAGTCCTTACCTAACCCTTTCTAAGGCATACTATATATGTAAATAGATACTACCTTCATACCTGATGCTGTGGCTTGAGTTACCCGTACTGGCATCCGGTTTTGGTCCCATTCACAGTTTAAGTTCAGACACTCGGAGTGTCCGAATCTCTCAAACTAGTGCTCTGATACCAACTTGTAAGGCCCCAAACCCAGGAGGCCTCACTTGTTGGATTTACTCATTTACAAACAGTTCTTAAACTTGAATATCAAAATAACGCAGCGGAAAATACTTCAATAAAACATAACCATTACATTGTTCAACATGCGGAAGCGTAACATAGTCTATTACATAAACATAACCTAATCTAATCATAACAGGATGCCAGTCTTCGTATCATCCGGGTAACTCATCAAGCCGCCCAGCATCACCTTCCATCATCGTAACCTGCCTTAACCTGAATGTGCATACTAAAAAGTCAGCTACGCTGGTGAGTTCTAGTTTTAACATAAAACTTTAACTTCAAATAATTTGCCAAAAACATAACTTCACACTTCATTTAATAAAAAGCGTACGTAAAATAATGCAATAACAAAACATAACACTTCATAAACATAAGTCAACGAACATATTAAATCTGCGCCTTCTCATAACCGTCAAATCCAAACGTCACATACTGGCTGAATAACCTAAAGATCACCACCACTAGGCCCATCAATCACCATACTGTCCTTCGGGTGAAGAACTCCTAGGGCCCGATACGTAGGTTATTCAACACTACTTCAAGCCCGGCATCACAAGCATGACACGTACCAAACTTCAAGCACTGCGCCCCATAGGGCACAAGTACCAAACTTCAAGCACGACTACCCCGTAAGGTAAATCGTACAAAACTTCAAGGATCACGATAATCCCCTTGGCGACCGTCATCGCCCTAGTTGTACAACAGTTGGCCAGCCAAAAAGGCCCCTAAAAGGTAAAGGCCCATAACATACTTCCCATACCCATAACCTTCATTCCCTAAGGAATATTGGCAGATTCGTTCGTTTGTGACTTTCGTAAACATTCACTTCTTTTACTTCAAAACTTCAGTTAAAGCATTCGTACGTTTTATTAAAAATCATTCCTTCATTCATAAACACTTCATAAACTTCTTTTGGCAAAATATTTCATAAACACTTCTTTCATAACCCTTCCTTCCAAAACATCGTTCATAAACATCATTTTATAAAACGTCACATACAACATTCATAAACATCGTTTTATAAAATAGTCACATCGTTACGTATGCACATCAGCCCAAAAACATTAGTAAAACACTTAAAAGAGGGCTTCTAGAATTCACCTTATAAGCTAGTCTCGGTTGTCCTAAACAAAGGCCCAACAACGTCACTTCCGATCTGAATTGATTAGTTAAATACACATCTGACCAATACCGACTCTAACGGTTTAACCCTTCTAAACATACTAACTTTACTTAACCAGCCTGATGCCTGCGCACTTAGCAAGTGCGCAGGGACTTATTCTTGCGTACTTAATAAGTGCGCAGACTTTGCTTCATGCGTACTTGATAAGTACGCAGTACCTTCTCCATGCGTACTTGATAAGTACGCATGATCCTCTTCTTGCGTACTTGGTAAGTACGCATGATCATCTTCATGCGTACTTGATAAGTACGCACGAACTGCTTCTTCGCAAAAACCCTAACTTTCGCCTTCGGGTCTGATCACGTCAAGAATCCTAACTTGTTTACTTCAAAACGTTTGCTTTCCATTAAGGAACTCAAATCTATGTTTATCTTTCAGTTTTATCCATGAAAGCATTACCTTTTCACCCAAAACCCGGAAAACCCAAAAACGAACAAAAACTCAGATTTAGTCCCGATCGTTACCTGAATCTAGTTTCTGATCCGGAGGTTCTTCTCACGAGCTCTGGAGCAACACACTTCTCAAATCTTGGCTCGATCCGCCAACTTTCTCTCTCTACGGTTTCTCTCTCTAGAAGTTGCAAATGAGAGAAATAATGGAGACCTAAGCTATTTATAGGGGAGGCTCCCCTTCCAGCCCGCCGGCCCATCCGGCCCGACCCGACCCGACATGCCTCGTTCGCTTATTTCGTCATTTCAACTATCGTTTTATTTTTGGGATGTTACAAATGAAGAACTCAATCCATCTATTTGTAGGCCTCAAAATGAGCAATGCACAGCCATGCATTGGTTTACACGGGCGTGCAAACAACTCGGGAATCAAACGGGTTACAAGTGACAGTGTTCTAGAGCCTTGGGCAGCAAGTAGGGCTTGCACGATCATGCAATGGGATGCACGGCCGTGCATCCCCCTGCCTGCTCCATGCTTCGTCTTTTAGCTACTTGTTGACTTGTTGTTGACCTTGGTTGACTTCTTGGGGGTCAAAGCTCGAGAATGATCTTCCAAAAGGCTTGATTTCTTGGTGTTTTTGACTGATTTTAGCTTTGTTTATCTCAAGACACCGAATAACCTGCAATTATGAAATGTTAACGTTTTAAGTATCAATTGCAATGTTATTATTCAATTAGTACCATAATAGGGGATTATTATGCATGCAAAACATGTATAATTTAGGGCGTATCATAATACCCAACACTTAAACTTTTCTTGTCCTTAAGCAAACTCATGCATGATCAGACGTATAACTAAAAACTATACAAAAGGAAAGGGAGCTCCAAATAGTTGGAGTCTCCGTGATATCTTTTGAGTCGCTTATTCTATTTTTGGGATTTTCTATTTTGGGATGATGAAATCCATGAAAAGCCTACTACAACTTCAATTATGCATAATCCTTCACTCCTAACAATGTTCACTCAACCCTAGGGTTGTATATATATGGATAATGTAAGTTAACTGGAACACTCAAGTTCGAATTAAATTATGCAATGGTCATAAGCTTGTATGCAAATCAAGTCTACACCAACTAACTAAGTAATATGCTTGAATTAAGAGGACTTTAAAAGGGTTGTAATGTGGCAAAAATAAAATAAAGGGTGAAAATGAAAATCTTTTTGGTTGTTAGCGATTTAAAGGGGTTTTAAGGGTTGTAGCTAACGTGGAACACACGGCTAAGACTTCATGACTTAAGAAAGAAAATACTAGTGGGTCCCTCTACAGTACTCAGATAATGAGGGTATATCTAATCTCATGGCTCGTTTATGGTCAGATTGCCAATACCGATACTTCTTATCATGTTAAACTCTTCCCTCATTGCGTAGTACACATTACTGCCTCTCCGTATGGTTCTTTTGGCTTGTAATCTAATAGCACCTACTTTGATCAGATGCGTATACTCATGTTGGGAATAAGTTTGATTCTTGCGGCATTTTCCATCGTGGCTCTAGTTGCAACACTTCACACATTTTCCATATCTTTTGGCTCTTCTTTTGGCGGCGCTTTTTGACAAGCCGCAGAATGGTGGTAGTTGTTCTTGCTTGTGCCACCATTTTCTTACATCATTTGTTGTTTTGAAAACTTTTTCTCGAAGTTCGGAAGGTAATTCAGGCTTTGCGAAATGAATACAAGAAAGCAAATTTAAATCGAAAAAAATGCATGTCCAGCTCTTTAAGGTCTAACCGGTAAAAGACCAACTTTTTTTTAAAGAACAAATCTTCAAGACTAATTTTTCAATAAATCCTTTTCCTCAATTTCCTTGAAATATTTTTCCATATCTTCCTTGTAGATCGTTCGGCTGTTTCTTACTAATACATCCACTTTCTTTTGTATATTCCAATTCCTTGAATAAATCAGATCCTTTCTAAATTGTCTTAATGGTTGCAAACTTGAAATAATGACATAAGATAATCTAATAATTCCCCATCTTGAAGACAGTTAGCCAATAACCGGTGTATACGAAAAGCTGGTTTGGCGATAAATGTGGGTAGTAGAAACTAAAATGCTAAGGCTCAAAGGGCTATCTAGGCGGATATTTTTTTTGGTATTTTGGGTTTAAGGATAATATATAAGGGTAATAAAGTCCTAGGTGCCTCAATCATTTTCATAGGACTACTAGTTCATGGTCTTGATATGTATAAGTCACACAAGTTCTAGTTATGCATAAGATTTGATCGAAAAACACTCAATATACCAAATGAAAGAGAATGTAAAAAATAGGGATAATAATGCTCGTGAAAAGGCTCAGATTATTCTCACATGAAAACGGATGGGATAGGGTTTAGTGATTTGTTATGCATAATATCCATTTGTTTCTACTTGCTATGTTCCCATTTATTCATTTTTATTTAAGCGCGAACTCAAAAAGGTATAGATTTTTAGTTTTAAAATTTTCAAAATTTTTAGGGTTTTAAGAAAATATTTTTTTTGGTTAAAGTAAGGTTTTAGTCAAATGGGTAGAAAATCACGAGTTTAGTTTTACTGCTTTGAGGAAACAAGTTTGTCCTGAATCTCAAATTCCCCACCTCAGACTTAAAATTGTGCATCGCCCTCAATGTACAAATGCTTGTAGTGAAATGCTATGTAGGAATTTAAATGCATGAAGTTTTTAGGGAAAAGAAACTGGTACTCCCCCGGTCATTTCGGTGTATAACCTATGGCCAATGCTTGCGACTGTCGTTAATGTTACACCAAAAACTTCTATCAAATCTCTCATAAATTTGATGTGGTTTGCCGGCGTCGAAGCTTGTAGAGGTGGAGTGGAACTCCTCAAAGAAATAGAGAAACTACTTGGTGATGTTATGCTACTTGACACCCAAAGAAAAACATAAAAACATAAACGGATAATAACAGGTACTAGTTAAACTACTAAGGTCCTAGTATAGAGCAGGCATACCTGGGGGCTGAAGTACGAGAAACTTAAACTTTGGAAAACCAAACCTGAGGTCCATGTGTCCTGCCGTATGCACCAACTTCTCAATTTATTGATGATCATCGGGTTGCCTCCCGGAAGCACCACGTTTATTTAAGGCCAGACCCGTACATGCTTCATCAGTCTATCTTCGGACGGGGGCTTTGGATCTCCCCGTGTCTCCCGTTCCTCCCTTCAAGTCCTTTTTCTTAGTTAATTTTGGCTGTTGGTCAAGTAGTTGTCAATCCAGTTAGTGTTGTTGAGATCCTTGCCTAGGTTAGGTTTCTTTCCTTTGTTGATTTCTTTAGCTTTCTTCGGTTGGTACTCCAGATTAGTGTCTATGAAATGTACAATTTTAAAGGGATCATTGGATAAACATTCGTTACCCCCGATGTTGTAGGCTACCGATTTTTTTCCAACACGAAGTGTCAGAATACCTTCGTTCATGTCAATGGTTGCTCTAGCAGTTGCTAAGAATGGGCGACCCAAAATTAAAGGCACAGAATAGTTGGGCCCCATTTCTAAGACCAAGAAGTCGGCAGGGAAGAAAAACTTGCCGACTTTTACTAGTAAATTTTTAATAACTCTCATAGGTGATTTAATAGTTCCATCCGCAAGCTCGATAGTTGCATTGACAGGTTGCGGATTCCTAATCTTACGTCTTTTGAACATGTTGTAAGGCATTATGTTCACACTTACTCCCAGATCGGCGAGTGCGAAAGTCAGTGGTAGTGGTTCAATGGTACATGGTAAAGAGAACTTTCCAGGATCAGAGAGTATCATTGGAAGGCATCATTCAATGAGAGCGACACATTCATTAGTTCTTTTAACTGCATCTTCCATGTTTCTTTTTTTAGTGAGAAAACCCTTTAAGAAACGTCCGTACTTAGGCATTTGTTGTATTATATCTAGGAATGGAAGATTGATATGAACCTGGCTTAAAAGCTTGATGAATTTCTCATATTTTTCGTCAGTCCTTTGCTTCACTAGCCTTATTGGGTACGGTATGTGAGATTTGAAGGTTTTCTTTGTCGGAACATTAGGAGGAGTGTTCATTGGAGCAGGTTGTGGTTTCTCATTTGGTGGTGATTCTTGAGCGGTTGAGTCTATTACAGGTGGACGAAGTGGTACTCAAGTAAATATTTCCCTCAACGGTGTTTGAACTTCCTCTTCTTCTGGTAATGGAGGTTCTGGATAAACCTTTCTATTTCTGAGAGTGATAACACAAACTTTTGCTTTTGGATTTGGTTCAGTGTTGCTTGGAAGACATCCTGGTTGTCTTTCGGATAGAAGTTTTATAATCTGTCCTAGCTGTACTTCGATGGACTGAAGAGTTGCTTTCTTTGTCCTAAACTCAACTTCATGAAGACTAAACTTTTCCTCGTATTGTTTGTGACGAGCATCCGCTAAGAGGGCTTGACTTTCAGTTGTAGAAATCTACTTAGTTACAGCGTCCTCCAAACTTAACCCGTTACTTGGATTGTTAGTTCCCTAAAATTGTTGACGAAGCCGATAGTTTTGAGATTGTCTTTGTTGAAACTGTTGTTGTCCGAAGCCCGATTTTCCCTGGTTGTTGTTATCCTTCAAGCTGAAATTCGGATGGTTCCTCCATCCAGGATTGTAAGTGTTGCTGTAGGGGTTGTTTTGCGGGTGATTTGTTCCGATAAAGTCAACTTGCTCAACGTCAACCGTGGTTATTTTTGTTTCTCCAGCAGTTTCAGCATTTACCTTGTCCTTGCTGAATTGGTTGATTCGACTGGTGAGGTCGTATACTTGAGTAGAAAGTGAAGTGACAGTATCGACAGAGTGAACACCTTTCTTGGCTCCCCTATTACTTCTAGGATTGTCCCATTGATTGTTGTTCATAGCTATTTCCTCAATAAGGTTGTAAGCTTCCTATTGCCTTTTGTTTCCAAAAATGCCACCTGCAGGAGCGTCGAGTGTCCGACGAGCTTGATTATGCAACCTATTGTAGAATGATGATACTTGTAACCAGAATTCTAGCCCATGATGAGGGCATTTCCTCAATATGTCCTTAAAACGTTCCCATGCATCATATAGTGACTCACCATCTACCTGGGTGAAAGTGGTAATATCATTTCTCAAATTTGCAGTTTTTGCTGGCAGGAAGTACATCGAAAGGAATTTTTGAACTAGATCATCCCATGTAGTGATTGACTCGGTAGGAAGAGAGTTTAGCCATGCCTTAGCTCGTTCCCTTAAGGAGAAGGGAAACATTTGGAGTCGAATAGCGTCATTCGAAACTTCATTCAGTTTGAAAGTGTCACAAATTTTGAGGAAATTTGCAATGTGGTCATGTGGATCCTCGTCGGGTAATCCATGGAAAGTGTATCATGACTGGATCATATGAATAACATGCGATCTGATCTCAAAGTTTTTAGCGTCAACTGTCAGCCTTGTAATGCTAGACCCCAAAGCTTCAAGTGATGGGCTTGCAAAGTCAGAAATAGTGTGGTTTTCTACGGCCATTCTTCTAGTATGGTTTTCACGTAATCGACGGTGAAAGAATATTTTGGGCTATGCTAAAGGTTGATATAGGCTAGTAGTGCAGCTATGGATCAAACACTACATGTAACAAACCTAACAAAAAATCAAATGGAAAATAATAGGGTTAAAAAGGGCTAATCCATTAAATCGAATTTTTCTTGAAATCACCGTGTCCCCGGCAACAGCGCCAAAAACTTGATGGGTGTCGTGTTTAGATATTAAAAAATATATATAAATATATATTTATTTTAGAAATGGTTTCACGAGATCGGGTTTTAAATTTATAAAATGATAAATACTCAAACCAAACACACACAATAGGCAAGTGTACCTATCGCATCGTAATATAGTTTAGGTAAGAACCAAGTATCGAACCAATGGACATGTTCGAGTTCCAATAACCAACATTTGTTATCGTTTAGCCGACTTAATTAGTGAGTGGGTTGTGTGCGCTAGTGAAGCACAAAAGTAAATGACAGAAAAGTAAACGATGGTAAAGTAAATGACAGAAAAGTAAAAATGTGCTTGAAGTGTATAACAGAAATGTAAATAGCAGGAAAGTAAATATCTCGAGGATGATCAGGTCACGAAGAGTATTACTTTGGGCTTCTAATCCGCTTGGTATATCATAATGTTAAGTTGACTAATCCGGTGGTATGATTAATACAAATGTGTGAACGGTACACCGCTAGAGCCTCATTCTCACAACATTTGGTTCACGAATTATGTTCTTTAGAATAAAATGGTAGGATTCCCAGCTAGGGACATCGTTCCCCTCAACTCTTTGAATGCTATCTCCAATTTGGTTTGAGACATCGGACTTAAATATCTTTATTATTAGTTGAAAGAGTGATTATACTTTGTTCACCAGGAGGCGGTGCAACAATGGACCATGTATAAACACGTTCTGTTCCCAACATGAGTTCACAAATTCTTGGTTTCATAACGAGTTTGTATAGAGACATACAATCTTATTAGGATTAACCAAGCCTTGCCTTATCAAAATCAGCTTGTATAAAGACATACATGTTTCAAGAGAAGTTTGATTAAAAAGGTTTCACGGTCTTACACTTTAAAATCAAGAGCACTCACAAGTGTAAAGACAAAATCAAGTAATAATAAAAATCCATCATGAAGATGGTTTTAAGAACGAATGACTAAAGAACATAAGCATACCATTAGATTAATACGTTAAACATTAACATACACCAAACTTCATCTTCACCCTAGCAATGCGAAGAGTTTAGCCACGAATGGCCATACTAACTAGCGTAGCGCAAAGTCTCCCCTATTGCGGACAAAGAGGAGGAGCCTGTCTACTCTAACTATGAAAACGCTCTCTCTAGATGGTGTTTCTTTGCTTCTTAAGGTGTGTCTAATGAAGAACGCAAGCCATCTATTTATAGGCCTCAAAATGAACAATGCAAGGCCGCTCATATGTTTGCACGGGTATGCAAACACCTCGGGAATCAAACAGGGTACAAGTGACAGTGTACTAGAGCCTTGGGGAGCAAGTAGGGCCTTGCACGGCCGTGCATCCCCCTGTATGCTCCCTGCTTCGTCTTTTAGCTTCTTGTTGACTTGTTGTTGACCTTGGTTGACTTCTTGGGCGTCAAAGCTCAGGAATGATCTTCCAAAAGGCTTGATTTGTTGGTATTTTTGACTGGTTTTAGCTTTGTTTATCTTAGGACACTGAATGACCTGCAATTATGAAATATTAATGTTTTAAGTATCAATTGCAAGGTTATTATTCAATTAGTACCATAATATAGGGATTATTATGAATGCAAAACATGTATATTTTAGGGCATATCAACATCCACCAGTCACTGACTTGCGATCCAATTTACATCCACCATGGTCACTATCAGAAAAAGCATATGGTTCAAAAGTACTATCTCGTTGATGCCAACAGCCAAGTTTTGGTGCACCTCTCTGAAAACAAAAAATACGTTTGACTGCGATCTCATGGGATTATTTTGGATTTGACCGGTATCTAGCACAATAGCATACGACAAACATAATATATGGTCTACTCGCAGTAAGATACATCAAGGAATTGATCATGTAATGATAATAATGTGGATCAACGACTTTTCTTTTAAAATCTAGAGACAGATAGTTTGAGCAGCAAAAGGAGTAGATGCAGGACTTGAGTCAGCCATCTTGAATTTAGCTAAAATATCTCTAGCATACATAGCTTGATGAATTAGGATGCTTGCTTCATATTGTTCAACCTGTAATCCTAAGAAAATCGATAACACTCCCACAACACTCATTTCAAATTTTGATTTAATAACTCTCTCAATTTCTTTGCACAATTGTTCATTAGTTGAACCAAAAATAATGTCGTCCATGTAAATTTGGATAAGAACCAAGTCATCCCCAACTTTTCGAGTAAATAAGGTCATGTCAATGGTACCACTTGTAAAATCGTTGTTAAGAAGATAAGTGGACAATGTATCATATCAAGCCCGTGGAGCCTGATGAAGACCATAAAGAGGCTTATCCAATTTATACACCTTGTCAGGAAAATCAGGATCTTAAAACCCTAGTGGTTGTGATGTGTCGTTTTCAATATATAAAATATAATATATTTTTACTATGGTTTTACGAGATCAGATTTTAAATTTATAAAATGATAATTACTTTAACTTAAAAACACACACAATAGGCAAGTGTACCTATCACAGCATAATATAGTTTAGGTAAGAACCAAGTATCGAACCAATGGACACCATCGAGTTCTAGTACCCAACTTTTGTTATCGTTTAGTCGGATCAATTAGTGAGTGGGTTTTCTATGCTTGTGAAGCGGAATAGTAAATGATAGAAAAGTAAATAACTGTAAAAATAAATAACAGGAAAGTAAAAACGTGTGATAATCCGGACTTTTCAGTTAGTTCCGTTAGAAATTCCGTTAAATTCCTATTAAAACCTAACCCAGTTAACTCGATATTTAATCCCAAGGGCTAATTCTGCCAATTTCTGATCTTAAACTGCAGGGACTAGTTCTGCCAAGTCCCAAAGCTTGATATGTTTACTCCCAAAGTCAAAATCAATTCAAATTAATCATGTTTGAATTTTTGAAGTCAAACTCGTGACAATCCACTCAAATTCAAATTTGCAAATCGATTCTGTTGAATTTGAAACCGTTATCGCTCGATTAATGTCATTAACGATTTTAAACATTAATTAAAACATCCATCATTAGCAAATTAAACAGGTTAATGGCGAATTATATCGTAACCGTCGTGAACATCATCATTCATATCGAATTCGATCAATTCGGATATCACTCTTACAAATCAATCGTCTGCACACCTTAATCAAGTCTCCCCAAAGCTTTTCCACACGTCAACGTCACCGGAGAAGGAGTCAGGGTCACCGGAGACCAACCTCATCATCGTCGGCGTCGGTTTTAGTCGATCACCTTCAATTCAAACCGCATTCTGGTAATTAAACCTTTCCTCTGTCTATTTTTACTCCTAGATCGAAAGCCCTACACCAATTAGGGCTTATAACAACAAATTGAACTCGAACCAATTCTAGGGTTCATAACCAATTCGGTTTCATCGAACGATACCGTTGACTCGATTTCAATCAAATTAAATCACTTCATTAGTATCGCAACACTTTGTTTATGGATAACCCTATGCTAATTCGATCTCATAACATCGAATTGTGTAAGAACCCGTATCTAGGGTTTGTTCTTAAGCCTATTTGGGGGTTTTGATCTTAAACTAAATTTCAATCTAATTAAACCACAGGGTTTGACTCGCAAACCTTTGCTTGTCAAAAGCCCTATGATTCCATCGGGTTTTATCATCTGAATTACTTAAATCGAATCCATGCTAAGAACCTAGGGTTTCGGCTTTCAAAACAGAAATTTAACGATCTAAAACTTAGTGTTTTTCGAATTAAACTCACATGCAAACTCGTAAACCTTCAATTAACAAAACCCCAATGCCTTTTGCCTCAATCGTAGTCGAATTCAGTGGATTCGGGGGGGAGATTCGACCGGTTTCACGTAAAGGGGAAGAACACCCAACACATTAGTGTTAAAACTAATCAGATCCGGATATCATCGTGATACCCTAGCGGGCGGGACTGGTTAGTGACTTGTGCGTGTGTGGGAGAGACCCAGGTTCGAGGCCGGGCTCCCACATCTTTTTTTTTAATAGTTTTTCTTGTATTATTTTAATATAAAAATCAAACCTTATAATATTATATTATTATATAAATATGTCTTAGCCCGGGAACAACCCGTGTGCTCGGGTTTGAATTGTTAACACATTTTTATATTATTTCCACTTTTATAAATAAAATAGTATTGTTATTATTAAATGAAAATAATATGTTTATATTATTTTCAAAACCGTAACTTCGTATAAAATAATATGTTTATATTATTTTCAAACACTGACCCGTATTATTAAATAATATATATTTATATTATTTCGAATCATTTTATAACATCGTATATCGGTTGAGATTAAAAAAATATATATAATTAGTTATATTATTTATTCGTATATATATATATATATTATTTTCTTAATTTTCGTGAATGACGAAACACCCGATTATATTTATTATTATTTTTGTCATTCGTCGTGTAAAGTAATTATAATTTGATTATTTAAGAAATTCCAAACTTCGTGGACACGTTCGTCCACTCTTGATTATTAGAGCGTTTCGTTAAGACGTTTCTCATTCCGTGTCGCTGTCACAATTCTCATTTTTATCCCTAATTTATGTGTTTATATTTTTAGGGCATCCGTAAGTCGCTTGAGACTTACACACGTGGTTCCAACTTATCCTTTGTGTGATACTACCTACAACGCAAAGCAGGTGAGTTTTCACGGCCCCTTTTACAGTTTTAACTTGGGGGGAGAAAACATGATTAAACAATTTTGGGATTTTGTAATTCGTATGATATCAATCTTAAAGCTAAGCGTAACACACTATCACAGAAAGCTCTCAACTTATATCGGACCGTTAATATGGATCTTAGCGAGGTAATATTTAGTAGTACTACTGGGTTTGACAAATCCCACCCGCGTTAGTCACGCTAACTCGATTAGATATCGAACGGGTGAAATGTTAGCCTACTCACACCGCCAGTGTCGATAGACCTGGCAGGAGGCAATAAACAAACAGTCAGCTTTGGTTGCTGTCACACCCCCAAATTCCACTAACGGAGTATTACCGTTTGGGAAGTGACAAACCAGGATCTCAGACATTAGTTACATTGAACGACTCTACATGGGACTCAAATGAAAATATCCTTTTAAATCAGAGTATCAATGCGGAAGCGTAAATAAAGTAAATGCGCAAAATACACGCGCCCAAAACCAAAGTCTAAAAGTCCAAACATTCAACCAAACAATGTACATTAAAATAATTCAATCAACATAAATAGACACAAAGCAAAGTAGTTGAATCCCATGCATGCCCTAACGTGCACCTGTGTCTTAGCTTAGCGTCCTGAGAAAACATGTAAGAAAAAGTGTCAACACGAGGTTGGTGAGTTCACAGGTTTTAATATATAAATAAACGTTTACCAGATTTATTGTACAATCAACATAAATACCAAATGAGTAGCTAACCCATGTTCATTGTTTGCTATTACGCTCGCAACCGTAAACTGACTGTTTGTATTGCCTCCCACCAGGTCTATCAACCACGGTGCACGTTTAGGTCAATATTGCACCCGTTCGATATCCAATCGTGTTAGCGCGACTAACGCGGGTGAGGTTTGTCAAACCCAGTAGTACTACCCAACATACCTCGCTATATTCATATTTAAACGGTTCGATGTGAGGACTTTCATGATAGAGTTTACGCATAGTCATAACAATTGATATAAAATGAAGTACAAAAATCAAAAGAGTTGTATCATGTTTTCTCCCCCAGTTTAAAAGCAGTAAAAAGGGGCCGTGAAAACTCACCTGAGCTTGAGTAAGGATTTGAATCACACAAGGGAAAAGTTGGAACCAAGTGTGTAAGTCTCAAAAGACTTACGAATGCCCTAAAATTATAAACACATAAAATTAGGGATAAAGGAAAATAGGAAATGTGACAATGACACGGATTGAGAAGCGTCCTAAAGAAACGCTCTAATATTCAAGAGTGGACGAAAGTGTCCACGGAGTTAGGAATTACTTTACGCGACGAATGACACGACTAATAATAATTATAACCGGGTGTTTTGTCATTCACAAAAATTAAGAAAATAATAATATATGTATACGAGTAAATAGTATAACCAATTATATTATTATTTAGTCTCAATCGACACACGATGTTATAAATTGATTTGAAATAATATAAATATATATTATTTAATAATACGGGTCACGGTTTGAAAATAATATAAACATATTATTTTATATGAATTCACGGTTTAAAAATAATATAAACATATTATTTTCACTTGGGGATAATAACACTAAATTATTTATAAAAGTGGGTATAATATATAATAATAAGTTAATAATTCAAACCCGAGCCTACGGGTTGTTTTTCGGGTTAAAACCTATTTATATAATAATATAATATTAAAATGTTTGATTTTTATTAATTAAATATTAACAGAAAAATGTTTAAAAATAATTTTGGGAGCCCGGACTCGAACCCGGGTCTCTCCCACACCCGCACACAGCCTTAACCATCTCCGCCCGCTAGGGTATCGCGAAGGATACCGGGTTGGAATGGTTTTAACATCAGGCTCTATGTGGTTTTCCTCCCTTAAAGACCCGCGATCGAAACCGGTCAATATCCCTCGATTCGGGCGATGGTTTGACTGAAACAGAAACAAGTTTTGATGCTCAGAGGATTACGAATCCGAGCATGTCATCAATTTTGAAATCGGTTAAAATTTGGTTGTCTAATTTGTCAAAAACAGATCGAAACTTTATTTAGAAAACTTTGAATCGATTAGAAGTATTTCGATGATTAAGATGGTTAAAACTATAGGGCTTTTGTTAATCGGATAGATACGAAACTGATGAAGTAATTTAATTTCGTTTCTTTTCAGTCTAAGATCGAAAACCCCAAATTAGAACGCATATGAACCCTAATTACGGGTTCATGATCAATTCGATAGTGGAAGCCCGTTGTTTCATAGGGCTTTCACTCTACAGACGATTGCGAATCTAATGGAGTAGGTTAATTTGATTTAAAAACGGTTTAGAATTGAATTCGACAGATAGAGTTCACATGAACCCTAATTACGGGTTACAGAGATTTTTATATTAAAAATTGAAATTGGCAAAGGGCTTTCAGTAGAAAAGGTGTTGCGAATCTTTCTGCATAGGTTAATTTCATTTTCATTGGGACTAGATTAGGGCTCGACTAAATCAGTCAGATGATGAACCCTAGGATCAAGAACTCGATCGAATTGATAATGTGAGCCCTAATTGTGTTAGGGCTTTCATTTCAGAGATAAAAGCGAAGCTGATGATGTATCTAGTTACCTGAATTGGTGTCGGGACGGTGGAGATCAACTAAAACAGGTCCGACGATGACTAGTTCGATTCCCGGCGGCTCTTGCTATGAATCCGATCAATTTGACGAGTGCAAAGGTTTCAGAGAGACTCGATTTAGGTGTGCAGTGTGTTGGTTTGCAAATTGGTAACTGATTACAGTCGAATTCGATTGAGTAAGACAGAGGGTCGATGGTTACTTGTTTAATTCTCATTATTAGTGTTAATTCGATTAAATTGGAGGTGTTTAATGGATCAATTATGATCGTTATGATCATTATCATGCACGAACGGTTCTAATTCCAACGGATTTCGGGATATAATTCGCGAATTGGAAATCAAAGGATCCCAATGTTGACTTCCAAAAGTCAACAGGAGTAATTTTGATAAAATTGACTTTGGTGGGTCAATTTATTTGGCTTGGTAGATTCACTCAACTAGTCCCTGAAGTTTTGAATTGATACTGTGACCGAATTAAGCCTCGGGGTTAGATTTGACTAACAGGGTTAAGTTTTTAATAAGAAACTTAACAGAATAGTTAACAGGATTAACCTAAAAAAAGTCGGGTTGTCACAGTTGCGAGCGTTTGAGCTGAACATGAACATAGGTTAGCTACCTATAGATACGTACTGAATGAACATGAATCTAGTAAACGTTTATTTACATATATTGAAACCTGTGAACTCACCAACCTCGTGTTGACATATTTTCTTACATGTTTTCTCAGGTTGCTAAGATAAGACACATGTGCACGTTAGGGCATGCGTGGGATTCAACTACTTTGATTATGACTTATTTATAATTGTTTTAATTATTCTATTGTACTTGTTTTGGTTGGACGTTTTGGACTTTTTGGACTTTTGGACTTTGGTTTTGGGCGCGTGTATTTTACGCATTTACTTTCTTTACCCTTCCGCATTGGTACTATGATTTGAATGATATTTTCATTTTGAGTCCCATATAGAGTCGTTCAAAGTAACTAATGTCTGAGATCCTGATTCGTCACTTCCCAACCGGTAAAACTCCGTTAGTTGAAATTGGGGGTGTGACAGATTGGTATCAGAGCCATTGGTTATAGAGAACTAGGATTGCATACTAGACTATAGCCTCACACATTAGTTACATGTCATTTGGATGTTTGGCACTTATATGTATTGTTACAGGAACATGTCGTCAACCCCACCTTCATCACCTAAGGCACTAGGACATAAGGCACCTATCCTATCATCCCTGGAGCCCAAAAGGCGCCGGACTACTTCCAGTGACTATTCAGTTGATCAGGGGGAAACGAGCAGCGCGCAAGCAATGAATCCTGCTCGCAACTGGAACGCATACCCACAAATGATCCAAAGATGGATCGAAATGGAAAATGTCCCATCACCTTACTTCGGTTCTACTTCTTCATCATCTACCTTGCCTAGCTTGCCATGCACTATGGAACAAGCTTTTGCAGCCTTTGTGTTTTATATGTCTAGAGAGTTAAGCATTGTGAAAGATGCTACTGATGAGATACCAGATATTCTGAAGAGGGAGCCTCAAATAGAGGAGAATAAAGTAGGGATAGAACTTTTGACTGCTGAACTAGGAGTAACTGACCACGTCCATAACCTTTTGGTGGATCGTGTGACACATTTGGAGACGAGGGTGGACACCTCGGACAATGACATGGAAGGAGTTCTGGAGAGGGTGGCTGCTCTGGAAGCTCAGCTACATGTAGCAAACCACACTACTGAAGGTCTTCAAGAGAGGGTAACTCACTTGGAAGCCCAACTACAAGCCGCTCTATTTCCTGAGGAGATTCCACTTTCTGATGGTGAGGAGGAGCCCTTTGAGGAAGAGCCCTTTGAGGAGGAACCCTTTGAGGAAGAGCCCTTTGAGGAGGAACCCTTTGAGGAGGAGCCCTTCGAGGAGGATCCCTTGGAAGAGGAACCGGTGGAGATAGACGATGCACAATCGTATGTTTCTTCCGATGACGAAGATGCTTGATGATCTCCCTATTCCACCTTCCTTTTCATGCCTGTTTTTGCTTATGTTATTTCTCTTTTCAAACCTAGATGGGTAAGGTTGTTCCCATCCAATAAAAGCATGAGAAGTTTAATGTTTGAATTTTATTATTTTGTAGCCTTACAATTTATTTAATTTTCAAAATATTAGATGTTGTATCTTCTTACTCATACCTGAATAATGTTTAATATTTGATATATTTCTCATTGTTTTTCATTTGTGGTTGTGAAGAATCATGTCAGGGAGAGGACGCGGAGGTCGTGCCGGTGGTCGGGGTACCATTAACATGACGCCAGCAGAGCTAGCGGCACTAATAAACGATAGTGTGGCAGAGGCTCTAGCAGCACAAAATGCTGCAGGTAAATGCTTTTAACTATTGACTAGTAATGTCAATCCATCTTCTAAAAACATCTTCCTAAACCTTATAATTCCAATCCTATATTTTCTATATCCAGGCCAGCAAAATCAACAAGCAGCCTGCACTTTCAAGGCATTCATGGATTGTAAGCCCCACACCTTTAGTGGAGCTGAAGGAGCCGTTGGAGGTTTGAGAAGGTTGAATCAGCAATCGCCATGTGCAACTGCCCCATAGCTAATCAGGTAAAGTTTGCCGCCGAAACTTTGGTGGGCCCGGCACTCACATGGTGGAACGGCCAGGTCCAAATGTTGTGTCTGGCCATGGAGAATAGACTCCCGTGGGAGGAATTTGAATCAATGAAGAAGGAGGAATACTGTCCTCGCGATGAAATCCAGAAGTTAGAGGGAGAGTTTTGGAACCTAAAGATTGAGGGTTCTGAAATTGAACTCTACACCACACGTTCCCATGAACTTGCTACTATGTGCCCGCATATGGTAACTCCTGATTACAAGAGAATTGAGCTTTACATTGGAGTCTAGTGCCTCAAATACAAAGCATGATAACTTCTTCCAATCCTACCACTATCCAACAAACTATCCGACTTGCCCATAAGTTAACCGACCAGGCGGTGACATAAGGGACTCTAACTCCGAGAGGTTCGGTTTCTAAACACACCGACAATCACAAACGCAAGTTTGATCACCATTCCAACACCCACAACCACTCTAACTCTCACTCCAAAGGACCCCAGCCCAACCAACCCCAGTTTAATCAACCACAGCAGCAGCAACAACATAGTTTTGAGCCTACTAAGAACTTCAACCAGTCGACCTCTTCAGGTCAAAACCAGGGTGGTTACGCGGGGAAGTCTCCGAAGTGTAACAAGTGCAACTTCCACCACATCGGGTTTTGCAATCGTTGCCAGAGGTGCGGAAAAATAGGTCATGCTGCCAAGGATTGCAGGGGTGAGCTACAAGCTAAACAACCTTTTCAACAACCTGGATCCACAAGGGGTTGCTTTGTGTGCGAAAAGGAGGGACATATTCGGAAGAATTGTCCTCAATTGAAGAAAGGGGTTAATGGAAACCACAACCCTAACCAGAATAACAATGGCAATGGTGGTAACAATGGCAATGGTGGAGGAAATGGTGCGAAGGGACGAGCCTTCGTACTAGGATCTGGAAAAGCCTGTTACGATCATAATGTGGTCACCGATAAGTTTCTCTTAAATAATTACTTTGCTTCTGTCCTTTTTGACACTGGTGCTGATAGAAGTTTTATATCTAAGAAACTTAGTAATATGATAAAAGGAACTCAAACTCTGTTAGAAGCTAAGTATATAATAGAGATAACTGATGGCCAAATAATTGAAGCAACCCACATTCTTAAGGGATGTAAGCTTGAACTAGCTAAACATATGTTTGATATCGACCTTATGTCGGTCACACTTGGTAGTTTTGATGTAATTATCGGCATGAATTGGCTATCTAAAAACCACGCTGAAATTATCGGTCATGAGAAGATTGTTCGTATTTCTCTCCCGAGTGGAGAAACCCTTTCCGTTCAAGGCGAAAGAGTTGGTGCAGTCATGGGCATCATATCTTTTATGAAAGCACAAAAATGCCTTCGAAAGGGGCATACGGCTATTTTGGCTCTTGTTGCTGAGCAGCCGACAGAAGAGAAGCAGATTGATGATATTCCCGTCGTTCGTGAATTTTTAGAAACATTTCCCGAGGATCTGCTGGTCTGCCACCGCACCGTCAAGTTGAATTCCAAATTGATTTAGCGGGGCAGCACCGATTGCTCGGGCACGTTATAGGTTAGCACCTAGTGAATTACAAGAGTTGTCCACTCAATTGCAAGATTTGTTGGATAAAGGTTTCATCCGACCTAGCTCATCGCCGTGGGGAGCTCCGGTACTATTTGTCAAGAAGAAGGACGAAACTTTTCGTATGTGTATTGACTACCGGGAGCTGAATAAAGTCACAATCAAGAACCGCTACCCTTTGCATCGCATACATGACCTCTTTGATCAACTCCAAGGATCAAGTTTCTATTCTAAAATAGATCTTAGGTCCGGCTACCATCAGTTAAGAGTCTGAGAAGAGGATATCTCTAAGACTGCATTCAGAACAAGGTATGGCCATTACGAGTTTATGGTCATGCCTTTCGGATTAACCAACGCACCTGCGGTATTCATGGACCTCATGAACCATGTGTGTAAGCCTTACCTTGACTAATTAGTTATCGTCTTCATCGACGACATCCTCATTTATTCCAAGAACAAGGAAGAACATGAGGAACATCTACGCCTAATTTTGGAATTACTTAAACAAGAGCAACTGTATGCTAAGTTTTCCAAATGTGAATTCTGGATTTGGGAAGTTCAATTTCTAAGGCATGTGGTTAACGAGAAAGGAATACATGTCGACCCATCAAAGATAGAAGCCATCAAGAATTGGGCAGCACCGACGACTCTGACTGAGGTTCGACAATTTGTGGGATTGGCTGGATATTACCGTCGATTCATCGAAGGATTTTCAAAAATTGCTCAACCTCTCACTGCATTAACTCAAAAGGGTAAAGCCTATAATTGGGGCGATAACCAAGAGTCAGCATTCCAACATCTTAAACAGAAACTTTGCAGTGCACCTATTCTAGCTCTTCCGAAAGGAACCAATGATTTTGTAGTGTATTGTGATGCATCTATTCAGGTTCTGGGTTGTGTCTTAATGCAACGCGAAAAGGTGATCGCATACGCTTCACGTCAACTAAAGGTCCATGAGAGAAACTACACCACTTATGACTTAGAGTTGGGATTCGTAGTCTTCATAGTTAAGATATGGAGACATTACTTGTATGGTACCAAATGCACCATCTATACCGATCACAAGAGTCTTCAACATATCTTCGAACAGAAAGAGTTGAACATGCGACAGCGTCGTTGGGTCGAACTCTTAAATGATTATGACTGTGCGATCCGGTATCACCCGGGTAAAGCTAATGTTGTAGCTGATGCCTTAAGTCGAAAGTAAACGAAACCCAAATGAGTTCGAGCGTTACAGCTTACTATTCACCTCGGATTACCTGACAAAATCCGTAGTGCTCAACTCGAAGCTCTAAAAGAAGAAAACCTACCGCTGGAAGGTACACGCGGTATGGAAGCACAACTTGGGGTCAAATCTGACGGTATTCGCTACTTCACCGAGCGAATATGGGTTCCAGTATTCGGAAACCTAAGGGAACTAGTTATGGATGAGTC
Source organism: Smallanthus sonchifolius (assembly GCA_023525975.1). NCBI lineage: Eukaryota > Viridiplantae > Streptophyta > Magnoliopsida > Asterales > Asteraceae > Smallanthus > Smallanthus sonchifolius. The sequence goes on from CM042022.1 coordinate 77,868,080, forward strand.
CCATAAATCTCGTTACTCTATTCACCCAGGTTCCGAAAAGATGTACCATGATCTAAAGGTGTTGTATTGGTGGCCAAGGATGAAGGCCGATATAGCCACCTATGTTAGTAAATTTCTGACTTGCGCGAAGGTCAAAGTTGAATATCAAAAACCATCCGGTCTCCTGCAACAACCAGAAATTCCCATGTGGAAATGGGAACAAATCTCCATGGACTTTATTACAAAATTGCCACGAACCCCTACCGGATGTGATACCATTTAGGTAATTGTTGATCGATTAACAAAGTCCGCTCACTTCTTAGCAATCAAAGAGACCGACAAAATGGATAAGCTTACTCGTACTTACTTGAAAGAGATAGTATCTCGGCACGGGGTGCCAATCTCTATCATTTCGGATCGTGATGCACGATTCACTTCTCGTTTCTGGCAGTTGTTACATAAAGCCTTAGGCACGCGTCTAGATATGAGAACAGCATACCATCCTCAAACGGATGGCCAAACAGAACGTACTATTCAAATGCTGGAGGACATGCTGCGAGCTTGTGTGATTGATTTCGGTAACACTTGGGAGTCTCACCTACCGTTGGTGGAGTTCTCCTACAACAACAGTTATCACACTAGCATCAAGGCAGCTCCATTTGAAGCACTTTATGGACGGAAATGCCGTTCTCCTATTTGTTGGACCGAGGTTGGGGATAGCCAACTCACAGGTCCTGAACTTGTATTTGAAACTTCTGAAAAGATCGTTCAAATTAGAAACCGTATGGCGGCAGCTCGTGATCGTCAAAAGAGCTATGCCGACAAGCGTCGTAAACCCTTAGAGTTTCAAATAGGTGACATGGTCTTACTCAAAGTCTCACCTTGGAAAGGTGTCATTCGTTTAAGGAAACGAGGCAAACTGAATCCTCGTTATGTTGGACCATTCAAGATAATGAAAAGAATCGGACCAGTAGCGTATCAACTGGACCTACCTGAAGGATTTAGTGGTGTACACAACGTCTTACACGTCTCAAATTTGAAGAAATGCCTAGCAGACGAATCACTCGCAGTTCCTCTGGAGGAACTACACATTGATGAACAGTTACGTTTCATCGAAAAACCCGTGGAAATTATGGATAGGGAAGTCAAAACGTTAAAGCACAGTAAAATCCCTATTGTCAGAGTTCGTTGGAACTCGAAATGCGGACCGGAGTTCACGTGGGAGCGAGAGGATCAGATGATACGCAAATATCCTAATCTGTTCAAGCACTCCGCGTCAAATTCTTAAGGTACTATTTAATTTTCGGGACGAAAATTCTTTTAACTAGGGGATGATGTGATATCCCGGAAAAAAAATTTATTATTATTTAATTTTCGGGACGAAAATTCTTTCAACTAGGGGATGATGTGACAATCCGGACTTTTCAGTTAGTTCCGTTAGAAATTTCGTTAAATTCCTGTTAAAACCTAACCCAGTTAACTCGATATTTAATCCCAAGGGCTAATTCTGCCAATTTCTGATCTTAAACTACAGGGACTAGTTCTGCCAAGTCCCAAAACTTGAATTGTTGACTCCCAAAGTCAAAATCAATTCAATTTAATCATGTTTGAAATTTTGAAGTCAAACTCGTGACAATCCACTCAAATTCAAATTTGCAAATCGATTCTGTTGAATTTGAAACCGTTATCACTCGATTAATGTCATTAACAATCTTAAACATCAATTAAAACATCCATCATTAGCAAATTAAACAGGTTAATGGCGAATTATATCGTAACCGTCGTGAACATCATCATTCCTATCGAATTCGATCAATTCGGATATCACTCTTACAAATCAATCGTCTGCACACCTTAATCGAGTCTCCCCAAAGCTTTTCCACATGTCAACGTCACCGGAGAAGGAGTCAGTGTCACCGGAGACCAACCTCATCATCGTCGGCGTCGGTTTTAGTCGATCACCTTCAATTCAAACCGCATTCTGGTAATTAAACCGTTGCTCTGTCTCATTTTTACTCCTAGATCGAAAGCCCTATACCAATTAGGGCTTATAACAACAAATTGAACTCGAACCAATTCTAGGGTTCATAACCAATTCGGTTTAATCGAACGATACCCTTGACTCGATTTCAATCAAATTAAATCACTTCATTAGTATCGCAACACTTTGTTTATGGATAATCCTATGCTAATTCGATCTCATAACATCGAATTGTGTAAGAACCCGTATCTAGGGTTTGTTCTTAAGCCTATTTGGGGGTTTTGATCTTAAACTAAATTTCAATCTAATTAAACCACAGGGTTTGACTCGTAAACCTTTGCTTGTCAAAAGCCCTATGATTCCATCAGGTTTTATCATCTGAATGGCTTAAATCGAATCCATGCTAAGAACCTAGGGTTTCGGCTTTCAAAACAGAAATTTAACGATCTAAAACTTAGTTTTTTTCGAATTAAACTCACATGCAGACTCGTAAACCTTCAATTAACAAAACCCCTATGCCTTTTGCCTCAATCGTAGTCGAATTCAGTGGATTCGGGGGGGGGGGGGGGGGGGAGATTCGATCGGTTTCACGTAAAGGGGAAGAACACCCAACATATTAGTGTTAAAACTAATCAGATCCGGATATCATCTCGATACCCTAGCGGCGGGACTGGTTAGTGACTTGTGCGTGTGTGGGAGAGGCCCGGGTTCGAGGCCGGGCTCCCACATCTTTTTTTGAACAGTTTTTCTTTTATTATTTTAATATAAAAATCAAACCTTATAATATTATATTATTATATAAATATGTCTTAGTCCGGGAAACAACCCGTGGGCTCGGGTTTGAATTGTTAACCCATTTTTATATTATTCCCACTTTTATAAATAAAATAATATTGTTATTATTAAATGAAAATAATATGTTTATATTATTTTCAAAACTGTAACTTCTAATAAAATAATATATTTATATTATTTTTAAACCGTGACCCGTATTATTAAATAATATATATTTACATTATTTCGAATCATTTTATAACATCGTATATCGGTTGAGATTAAAAAAAATAATATAATTAGTTATATTATTTATTCGTATATATATATATTATTATTTTCTTAATTTTCGTGAATGACGAAACACCCGATTATATTTATTATTATTTGTCATTCGTCGCGTAAAGTAATTATAATTTGATTATTTAAGAAATTCCTAACTTTGTGGACACGTTCGTCCACTCTTGAATATTAGAGCGTTTCGTTAAGACGTTTCTCATTCCGTGTCGCTGTCACAATTCCCATTTTTATCCCTAATTTATGTGTTTATAATTTTAGGGCATCCGTAAGTCGTTTGAGACTTACACATGTGGTTCCAACTTATCCTTTGTGTGACACTACCTACAACGCAACGCAGGTGAGTTTTCACGGCCCCTTTTACTGTTTTTACTTGGGGGGAGAAAACATGATTAAACAATTTTGGGATTTTGTAATTCGTATGATATCAATGTTAAAGCTAAGTGTAACACACTATTACAGAAACCCATAACTTATATCGGACCGTTAATATGGATCTTAGCGAGGTAACATTTAGTAGTACTACTGGGTTTGACAAATCCCACCCGCGTTAGTCGCGCTAACTCTATTAGATATCGAACGGGTGAAATGTTAGCCTACTCACACCGCCAGTGTTGATAGACCTGGCAGGAGGCAATAAACAAATAGTCAGCTTCGGTTGCGAGCGTTTGAGCTGAACATGAACATAGGTTAGCTACCTATAGATGCGTACTGAATAAACATGAATCTGGTAAACGTTTATTTACATATATTGAAACCTATGAACTCACCAACCTCGTGTTGACATATTTTCTTACATGTTTTCTCAGGTCGCTAAGATAAGACACAGGTGCAAGTTAGGGCATGCATGGGATTCAACTACTTTGATTATGACTTATTTATAATTGTTTGAATTATTCTATTGTACTTGTTTTGGTTGGACGTTTTGAACTTTGGTTTTGGTCGCGTGTATTTTGCGCATTTACTTTCTTTACGCTTCCGCATTGATACTCTGATTTGAATGATATTTTCATTTTGAGTCCCATATAGAGTCGGTCAAAGTAACTAATGTCTGAGATCCTGGTTCGTCACTTCCCAAACGGTAAAACTTCGTTAGTTCAAATTGGGGGTGTGACAAAACGTGCGTAACGTGTAAATAGCAGAATAGTAAATAGCAGGAAAGTAAATATCTTGGAAATGATCAGGTTACGAAGAGTATTGCTTTGGGCTTTGAATCAGTTTGGTACGTGATAATGTTAAGTTGACTAATCCATTGATATGACTACTACAAACTTGTGACTCGGGTCACCGCTAGAGCCTCGTCCTCACGACATTTGATTCACGAATTAAAATCTTTAAATTAAAATGGTAGTGCCTCCCGTTAAGGACAACAGTTACCCTTAACCCGTCGAATGGTCATCTCCGGGTTGGTTTAAGACATCGAGCGTAAATGCTTTGTATTAAGGTTAAATAGGTGATTATATTTTGCTCAACGGGAGGCGGTGTAATAATGGGACCAAGTATAAAGACGTATCGTTCCCAACATGAGTTCAGCAATTCTTGGTCTCAATAGAAGTTCGTATAAAGACGTACGACCATAATAATGTTGACCAAGCATTGGCTTATCAATCTTTGCTTGTATAAATACATACAAGTTTCAAAAGAAGATTGATTAAAAATGTTTTACGATCTTACGCTTTAAAATCAAGAACACTCACAAATATAAAGACAGATTTAGACAATAATAAAAGCCCACCAAATGGTGGTTTTAAGGACGAACAATTAAAGACATAAGCATACCACTACATTAATACGTCAAACATTAACATGCACCAAACATCATCTTCACCCTAGCAATACTAGAAGTTTAGCCACGAATGGCCATACTAACTAGCATAACGCTGAGCTTCGTAGGCACCCCTGTTGCGGAACAAAGAGGAAGAGCCCCTCTACTCTCTACTCTAACTACGAAATAAGCTTTATCTGGTGTGTTCTTGGGGTATGGATGGATATGTTGAATGAAGAACCCAAGCCATCTATTTATATGCCTCAAAATGAGCAATGCACAACTGTGCATTGGATTGCACGGGCGTGCAAAACCTCGGGAATCAAACAGGGTACACAGGACAGTGTATTGGGCCTTCGGGAGCAAGGGATGCCAATGCATAACCGTGCAATGGGATGCACGACCGTGCATCCCTCCCCTGCTTCCCAGTTTCATCTTTTAGTTGCTGGTTTGACTTCCTTTGACCTGGTTTGACTTCTTGGGGATCAATGCTCGGGTTTGGTCCTCGAAAAGCTTGATTTCTTCATGTTTTAAGCTGGTTTTTGCTCTTTTTATCTTGGGATACCGAATAACCTGTAATTGTGAAATATTTACGCATTAAGTATCATTTGCAAGGCTTTTGTTTGATTAATACCATAATATGGGGATTATTATGCATGCAAAACATGTATAATTTAAGGCATATCAGGTTGACACATATAACATTTTCTTGGAGTTTTCTATACAGGAAAGCACTTTTGACATCCATTTGATAGAGCTTGAAACTTTTGAATGGAGCAAATGCCAGAAAGATTCAAATAGCCTCCAATCGAGCGACTGGAGCAAAAACTTTATCATAATTAATTCCCTCTTCCTATGTAAAACTTTGAACAACAAAACGAGCTTTATTTCACACCACGACACCTCGATCATCATGTTTGTTTCAAATGACTCATCTGGTGTCAATCATATACTTGTTATGTGGTAATTCTACCAAATCCCACAATTTTAGTTTCCCAAACTGTTGTAACTCATCCTGCATTGCTTCAACCTAACTTAGATCATTTAAAGCAACTACAACATTTGTTAGTTCCACTTGAGATATAAAATATGAGTATGGACTCTCATTAATCAATCATGATTGACTTCTAGTTTTAAGACCATATGTGATTGAGCCAATAATATTATCCAGAGAATGACCACTAGGAATATGAGGATGAGAACCTGGATTCACCAAAATACTCTCAGGTAAATTAGTCACGTCTTGATCAGAGACATCAACCAATAAAGAAGGTGTTGACTGTGCAACGCCAAGAGAAGATGCGGAAGTCATTTGTGAAACACCATCATTAACTTGAGAAGCTAGAAAGACTTGAGCATCATCAGTCACAGAATCTAAATTATTGATCAACTCTTTTAAAACATCAACATATTCTGAAGTATCAATGAGATGATTAACTGGATCAGGAACTCGAGGAGTCAAACGTGTTGAAAAAGGAATAAAATCAACTCAATAGTCTTGTTTGTTCTGAACAGAAGATGAGGTAATATTCTCTTCAGCAACATTCAAAGGCAAATTGAAACTGTTAAACATAACATCTACATCATAGAACCAGATACGACTAGTTCGTGTGTTTGTACAGTTCGACTCTTGAATAATTCATGTTCGCTTGTTATAAACTCTGTAAGATTTCTGTGAGGTTGAGTATCCCAAAAGGAAACATTCATTAGATTTGGCATTGAATTTATACATATGATCGTGAGCATTAAGTAGAGTACATGAACACCCGAAAGGCCTGCAGAAATCTTCCTTTTATGAAATAACCATAAGGTGTTTTATTGCGATGTTTCACTACAAGCACACGATTCAAAACGTTACAAGCTGTAATTACAGCTTTTGCCTAGAAAATAATAGGCAATTTTGAATTAACAAGCATCGTGTGAGTAGGTTCAATCAAGGTACAGTTTTTCCTTTCAGCAACACCATTCTGTTGCAGGGTCCTTGTAGCGCTAAATTGTCTTGAAATTCCCTTGTTTGTATAAAAATTATCCAAAGTTTGATTCTTGAATTATGTTCCGTTATCACTTCTAATAGTCTTGACCTTGAGACTGGCTTATATTCTCAATTTTAAGAATAAGACTCTTAAAAATATCTGCAGTTTCCTCCTTCGAAACTAAGAACATTACCCAATGAATACCTCAAAAATCATCTATGAAAACAAGACAATAAGATTTTTTAGCTATACTTTTTACAAAAACGAGACCAAACAAATCCATATGTAGAAGCTATAAGGGAACATATATAGATTTTCAAGATTAGGTTTATGAGATTTCTTATTTTGTTTTCCTTTGGAGCAAGCCATGCATTTATCTATCAAAACAAATTCCTTGCTAGGTAATCCTTGCACCAAGTTCTGTTTCACAAGACTGTTCATGGTTTTCAGATTAACATGCCCAAAACTTCTATGCCACAACATTGATTCTGAATCTGAAGCTTTTGTCAGAAGACACGACATATCACCCCCCGATGTCACATCATTCATGTTAACAACATTTGTATTATTCTTTCAAGGTGTGCACATCAGTATCATATCTTCTGGAAATAATCAACCATGGCTTAAAAATTAAGCATTCATAATCACTAAAATGAACAACAAGGTTTTTATCATAGATTTGAGAGACACTTAATAAATTATAACACAATTCTAGGAAAAAGTTTACTCTTCCAGTGTCAATGTACCATTTGACACCTATCCTTGCCCAGTTATTTTACAACCCTTTTCATCTCCAGCATAAGTTACATAACCGCCATTGAAAAGTTTGAAATCGTGAAGAAGATTTTTTTTCTCCAGTCATATGTCTAGAGCTACAACTATCAAAATGCCAATGGTTGTTGATAGGTCTCCATGGTTGACTCTACACAATGAAAGGAATCAGTGAGAAATTTATAGCCAAGTTTGTTTTAACATGGATTTATCAAAGCATTTAATACAACTATCACTCTTTTATAGATTTTCCTTCTAAAAACACTGTGAATTCTCAACATTAGACTTTAAAATTCCAATTTTGTTTGATATAAAATGTTCAGTAAATTTCTCATCACTGCTAAATTTGTTTGCAGACGTTTTCCAATGTTTTGCAACATGATCCTCAAGCCCAAACACAAAACACCTTTTCACTTTTAGAACATGTTTCTAATTTGAATGAATAATTGATGCGGATGATGATCATGATGAAAATATTTCTTGTGACTTTAACTGTTGATCATCTTTACTATGAACTCTCTTTTCACTCTTCTTTTTAGTCTCATGATCTTTCTTCTGACTCTTTTGTTTTCTTTATTAATCTTCTGTTGCTGACTTTTGAACAATCTTATTTTTCATCTTCCTTTTCGTTTTCCTTATCATGTTTCTTTAATTTTGAATTTTACACATAGATCACATTTGGACATTTCCCATTTCTTTCACATGTAGTAATGAGAAAGTCAGGGTCTGTGGTTGACTTGGGAACTTTTAACGGATATTGATTTGATATGTTAATATCTTCAATCTCTATACAAAATTCTTTACTTTCTTCACATGCATTATTTATTTCATCTTTGACTGGTATGTATGTTGGTATTTCCTCACTCAAATATTTCTCAAAACAATTCGAACTTAAATTTGAAATATTATTAAAAGAAACAGAAGATTGTTCATTACAACTACTAATACTAGAAACATTAGAAAGGTTGGAACAAACATCCAACTTCTTGTCATAATCAAAAGACTTAAAATCTAAACCAACTGGTGAGTCACAGTAATCATCACGAACATCAGCCACACGAGCCGAGCAACTTAAACCTGCATTCACTTTTTCAGATTATGGAACAAACTTATTAGTATGAAATAAGTTATTTGAAGGATGAGGTTCAGGTATGGGTATATAATGATTTGAAGTTGGTGTAGGAAAAACTTTTGCTTTATATCCAATTCCATCTTTCAAAAATGTTAGTCTATTATTACTCAAACACTCATAAAGTTTTTCTTGTGAAAAATTCCATTTTTCAATCTTAATTTGCAAATCAACTACCTCACAACGAGATTTATGTAATTTTTCAGTTAAATCATCAATTAAAAAATCTTTTCTATAAACAAACTCCTTTAATTTTTGAACCTCAACCAAAGTAGAATCAAGGTTAACCTTATAAGCAAATTCATTCTTCTTCATTTCGTCATCGATTTGCTTGATAGTATCCCTTTCATCAACTAAAAGTTGATTTATATGATGATATTTTAACATCTTTTCAATACATTCAGAGGAGCATAAGTGTTCAAATACCAGAGATGAAACATTTGGATTTTATGGTATTGACTTCAATCTTCTCCTCTTCACTCTGTGACTTATCAACAATCACATAACCTTTAACTTCGGTATCCTTCACATCTTCATCAAAAACATCACACACATCTTTAAAAAGATCTTCAACTCTCACCTTCTCAATCTCATCATTCACTTGTTCAACTTTTGATTCACAATCAATAACTTTTTCAATTTACTGAATCACCTCACCAAAACTTTCCACAATATGTGCCATCAAAGCCTGGTTCATTTCACTTTTGACTTCATCGATTTCTGTACTCCAATCAAAATCACCATCAACTTCAATAACCAATGCTTTTGGAGCATTTTTAGAACCCTTTGGAGCATCTGTTATTTGAACAATTCGTGAAGTGGAACCCAATAAAAACACCTCAACTTTGATTTGTCAAAACCAATTCTTTCAGCTCTGTTTAGTCTATCCTGCCTGTTCTTTGAAGATATTTCTTAGCACGTAAAGTGAGCATGGCTATCTGTCATTGAATATCAATTTCTTATAAGTTATGTGGATCTATTTGATCTAAATATTTTGGACTGAAGCTTTCAGGTTTTAGATTTCTTGCCATAAGAGCTTTATAGCTAGAGAAGAAGCTTGTGAATAACTGTCATGATCGTTTCTGATAAGAACAAGAACATGGGAATCTTGTGAATAACTGTCATGATCTTTTCTAATAAGCTTGTAGATTTGCAATTATCAAACAAGAACACGAATAATGTAAATATAATCTTGAGTGTTTATTTCATATGATCTTGATTGTACAAAGATGAATACATGGGAAGCTTTATAAGTTCAAGACTCTAAAACATCTATTTATAGGTCTAAACAATCTCTCAAGACCTTTGATAAGCACACAAGGTCAACTCATTAATACACAAAGTCAAACAAATTCCTGTTAACTCGGATGACTAATTTGTTCATCCGAGTTAACCAGACAGAATATTTTAGCACTTGACTGTTACCTTGGAAGAACAATTTGTTCATCTGAGTTAACTAGACTTCAAATATTTCAGCAACTTCCTGTAGCCTTGCATGACAACTTTGTTCATCCGAGTTAACACACTTAGTCAAAATTCCAGCAACTTAGTATCGCTAGGACTTGAACATTAACTTTGACTTTGTCTTTGACTTTTTCAAAATTCCAGCAACTTAGTATCAGACTTATAGAAACCCACCAATCTCCCCCTAAGACTTTTGCTACCAAAACTCTTCCATTTATCTTTCTTTCTCTAATTTTTCATGAAATTCATATCTGTTGCAAAAGCAAATTCCACTTTCACATAATTACTCCCCCTTTTTGGTAGCATCTTCTACCAAAGATATGATCATTAAAGAGAACTATGAAACAATAGCTTTAGAAACTGTACTTTTCTCCCCCTTAGAGTGAGAACTTGATATGAGAATAATCTGAGTTGACATTAACTTCAGAGTGATTGAGGAACCTAAGCCATGGTTGTCATGGGTTGACCTGATAAATCAAAATAACTCACCTCTAAATATACCAATCCTTTGTATCATTTAAGAGAATTTCACTTGAGCTAAGAACTTTGGGTTTTACCCTCCAAACATGTTTTGGTTTCAAAGTTGTTGAATGAGTACATTGATCTTCAGAAATTCTTATTCTTTAATTTCAGCAACAATGGACTTAGGTAAATAAACCATACTTATATTGAGAGTTGTCTTATGGTTTTTACCTCTTTGTTATTGTGATTGAAAAAACTTGTGTTTTCTTTTAGATCTTCTCTTTTTGGTTTATTAGCTTCATTAGCTTCTTAACCTTTCTTCTCTTTAAGTATTTGATCAACCACCTCCATAACATCTTATAGAACAACCCCTTGTTTATCAACAACCTTGTCTATTTTCTTAGTCATTCTTTCTTCAAATGGTTGAGGCATACAAGTATAATTCCCATTAAATGGATGAGGAACATTGTGATAAGTAATGTCTCCACTTCCGTTCTTTGGAATTGGGGAATTTAACAAGGATGTAGAAGTCTTCTCAAAATTGTAATTATTCCCCAAAAGCTTTATAGCTTCTAATTCTGCTTTGCATTTTGTATACTTGGGAACAACATCATTCAGTTGGGCCTTCGGTATTACCTTATTTTACCACAAGAACTCAATATCAATTTGGAGAGACTTTATCTTGTTCATAAACTCATAATCTTTCATTTCTTGGATTGTCCTTTTATCACACGAGCTTCATCAATCAACTTCTGGATATAAGTTCTATAATGTGCCACCTTGTCAATACATTGATCAGTACATAGATGTTCGGTTACATGAGATGGCAAACCATTGGTGTTTAGCATTTGAACTTGGTTCATTTGCTTATATTCATTCATCTTTAGCTTTCTTTTTCTCATTCTTATTCATATGAAATGAATAAACCAATGTAACAAGCTCTTCCAATGTCATTGTTTCCCAATCTAAAGTCTATTCCATTGCTATTACATCACGAACCAATCTGTCAGGTAATATGTATCAAATCAATCTTCTATTGATAACCTTATTTTTCAAACATATACTAAACTCTTTTAATTCACTTATCAATTTCGCATATCTATCAAATCAATAAGACACAGCCTCATTAAGAGGAGGACGAAAATCTTCAAACCGTTTCATAAATTATTATTTAATATTCACTTTGTCTTGACAATCCATGAAAACAAATCCAAATCAACCAAAAATAGCTTTTGAATCAACCCAAGAGCACATCCAAAACAGATGAAAACGTAAGCGAAACAATTTTGAACTTTCTCGACCAACTAGAAAACACGTTCTTGTGATTCGTATTTCCCGGAAACAACTCCAAAACCCCGGAAATCACGTCCGAAAAACTCGAAACTTCTGTAACAAAGCTTTAATCACTTCAACTTCGGACTTTGTAGCATCAAATGGACACTATCTTTGGATGAGTACAAATCCTTATCTCAAATTCTTTATGCACAATACACTTGTATCGTACAACAATTTGTGAATAAATCAAACAATCTTCAATCTAATGAGTATGAAATGTAGAATTAGTTTGTTTAATCAAACTGAATAATTGGATTGATCGATCAAAGAAACCGGTATTGTAACCGTAATTCTCGAGCTTATGATGAATAAACTGAAGAGAATTTGATCTTCGATCTTCAATTAATAACTCTGTATGATTATTCCTTGGCTTCTGATCTGTTGACTTGATAAATTTGAGAGTATTTCGATTACAATAAGACTAATAATCGATTTAGACGAAAATTATGGAGATTTGGTTTCTTCTCTCTCACACACTTAGTAGGTGTGTTTTTTAAGATGATGTAGAGAGAACAACAGAAAATGACTTATTCCAATTTTCGTGAATATGTACTCTCTCACAAATATATAACTGTGTACAAGAATAATATGCTGATCGAATTCTTTTGAATTCACAGATCTAACTTTAACGTGTTCTATTTAAAACATGCAGTCTGAACTGAATACAATCTAAATTTGCAAATCATCAATATGAACAGCAGCAAAAACGAATTTGAAGACCACGAATCTCCAAATCTGAGCCCTAGGCTCTGATACCACTTGTCATGATCATTTCTGATAAGAATGCTGCTGTTCTAGCGAATCGAGTGACGGAAACACAAGATTCACTTCACAAGAATATAGTAGATTTGCAATGATGAGACAAGAACACAGAACAATTTAAATATAATCTTGAGAGTTTGTTTAGAGCTATAAATAGATGTTTTAGAGTCTTGAATTTGTAGAGCTTCCCATGTATTCATCTTTGTACGATCAAAAACATGTAAAATAAACACTCAAGATTAAATTTACATTGTTCGTGTTCTTGTTTGATCATTGCAAATCTACTATATTCTTTTGAAGTGAATCTTGTGTTTCCGCCACTCGATTCGCTAGAACAGAAGAGTTCCTATCAGAAACGATCCTGACAATAACCCCATATGTTCAGGTGAAATTTTTGGAACATTCTGAGGTGTAGACACACAGTAAGTCTGAGTTGATCCAGCAGAATTTTGAGAAACCTGCACAGAACGAGATAAAGCATTTCTAGTACTAGTAACAGAAGATCCAATAACAGGTGCAATGAGTGCAGAATTATTAGAATTGTAAGAGCTTCATCCATTAGTAGGCCTGGCAATCTCAGCCCAAACCTATACATATGGGTCAATTTGGACCTTTTAAAATACAACAATGGGTTATTTTGGGTCATTTAATACCTCGAACAGGTAGTGTGAAAATAAAAAGTGGGATGGGCGGGTCAGGATGGGCCACGGGATAAAAGAGAACGGGTCATGACTAGCGTTGTTTCTGACTTTCTGCTTCATCGCATATTCGCATCATCTTCCAACTCAAACCCTATACGGATGAGAAGGCTTTGTCTTTGGGAAGTTCCAAGCCCTATAATCGCATCATCTTCCAAGCTCTACAGCAGCTTCTCATCATCTTCTTCGTGCTAGGGTTTCTTCGTGCTAGGGTTTCTGCCATCGCATCATCTTCTTCGTGCTGGGGCATCGCATCATCTTCTTCGTGCTAGGGTTTCTGCCATCGCATTACAGACTCGGTGGTCCCTGTTCATCTTCCAAACGGTAAGTAAGTTCTAATACCTTGTTGAATCCATTTATTCTTTGATCATTATATGGCCAGATGTTATTATTGGGTGAATCCAGTAGCATGGACTAAAATTGAAGCCCATATTGTTTGTATGGTCAACCGTTGACTATTGTGTTTAATTTTGACTTGCAAGTATGTGATTTTTTTTGTTTGACTAGTGTTGATTTAACCATGTTGTGTGTTTGGATGAGCAGAAATGTGATTCATGGTAGTGATGCTGTTGAAAGATTTTAAAATTTTGGTTTAATTCAATTATGGATTAAAATATTTTAAAATTTTGATTTAAAATTCATGGTAGTGATACTATTGAAAGATTTTAAAAATTGATAAAAGATTTTAAAATTTTGGTTTAATTCAATTATGGATTAACAAGCTCATAAGTTTCAAATATGTACCACAGACATGGTTCAATTATGGTTTCGGTCTCACAGACATGGTTCATGTTCTGTAACACCCCAAAAATAGTAATTTAGTAAATAATAACGCGATGGAGACTTAGTCGTCATAAAACAAAAGAAAAACGAATGAGCTTGGGCTCGGCTCCAACGGGCCGAGGGAAGCCGAGGTATATAAGGGCCAAGACAGCCTTGAATCTCTCATTTTTCACCAACACTTCAATCTAGAGAGAGAAAGGGGAGTCGGGTCTAGAGAGAGAAAGTTGACGGATCGTCACGAAATTGTAGGAGCACGTTACTACTGAGCTCGTGAGCAAAACCTCCGAATCAGAATCACAATCCAGGTAATGATTCGACCTTAAACTGAGTTTTTGTTTGTTTTGGGGTTTTCTCGGGTTTTAGCTAAATAGGAGACGTTTTTATGGATGAAACTTGAAAATAAGCTTAGAACTAGCATTTAGAGTGAAAACCGCACCTTTTGATCAAAGAAAGTTGTAAGATTAGCATGATCGGATTAACATTCAAGAATTGCGGACTTGTTCAGGAAACAGGTGCTGCGTCCTGATCAAGTACGTAGTAGGGACGTCATGCACTTACCAAGTACGCAGGAGAAAGATCATGCGTACTTACCAAGTACGCAAGAGAAAGATCATGCGTACTTGTCAAGTACGCATGAGCAAGGCCCTGCGCACTTACTAAGTGCGCAGGTAGCAGACCAGTAAGTAAAGTCAGTATGTTTAGAATGATTAAACCATTAGAGTCAGGATTGGGTCTGATGTGTATTTAACTACCTAATTCAGATCGTACGTGACATTGTCGGACCTTTGTTTAGGACAACCAAGACTAGCTTATCAGGTGAGTTCTATGTGCCCCCTTCTATGTTATATGCAAAACTTATTGAATGTTTTGGGGCCGAAATGTATACACTAAATAAATAAATGATATGAATGCTAATGTGATCATACGTGATATACTAATATATATTTTATATATATGTGAGAATGAATTATGAACAAAGAATGAAACGTATGTTTACAAAGAATGAATGACATAACGTAAATAAATGAAATCTTGCTTTATAATTATTTATATTGCATGTTATGAATGTATGTATACGTTATGGACGGAAACGAAGCTAACAGCTACTTCTGTAGACGGATGACCAGGTGACTATTTTGCAATCGGGAAAGATACGTTCCTTCGCAAGACGTACAAAAAGCATAAATGGGCGGTCGAAGTAAATGCTAAAATAGTATAACGGTTGCATAAACAATAGTTCGCGTGGGAAACGGATGCCTTAGGACAGACGGGCGAATATGACGGACTACGACGGTAGAACGGTTAAGGCGGACGGCCGAAGGTTGGCCGGACGGAAGTTAAGGCGGACGGTTTCTAGGACCGGACGAGTAAAAGGGCTACGACGGTAGCTTAAGGGCGTATGTCTTTGTGATATACGCAGTAAAAGACGGGTTGATCACCCTTATGTGTATGACCAATGAATGTTAAAGGAAAGTAAATGTGAATGCATATCTATGTAATCACATAAGAATGATGTAAGAAAAGTAAAAGCTATGAATACGTATTTATAGAAATGTGTGTATATAATTATGTATACTTATAAAGAAAAGAATGATCATACTTAATCGTTTTAAACTAGAACTCACCAGCGTTAGCTGACTTTTAGTATACATTTCAGGTAGTGGAAGAAAGGGCCGTGCGAAGGCGTGAAGGTTACCCGGCACAAGACTGACATCCCACTCTTGATTGTTAATTAAAAATGTTGTGTTTGTAATTGTTTAGACTTCCGCTGTTGTCTTATGTATCGAATGATGTTTGTTTTCGCTACTCTCGAATGTTTTAATTTAAGTTCAGTATTTATGACTATGTTTATGAGTAAATCCAACAAGTGAGGTTACCCGGGAAAGGGGCCTTGGAAGTTGGTATCAGAGCAATTGTTTGAGAGATTCAGACATCCCTAAATGTCTGGACTCAAGCTGATTATGGGACCAACGCACAGATGTCAGTATGCGTAACCAACGCCAGCACGGTAAGTAAGTACTAAAGTTAATGCACTTGGATAAGAATAGATACATTAACTTAGAGCCAATAGATGTCAATGTCACAACCGATTTGAAGAGTTTTGAACCCGAAAAGCAATGTAAATTAGTAATCACAAACCGGTCACTTTAATTAATAATTTACCTTGCTTGTACTGTTCCAAACTATGATCTGAAGAAATGACATTGATGTATTCCCTTTATAACCATCAGGAAACTAGGAACCATGGCTGGTGGAGGAAGAACAGGATGCCGAGGCGGTCGCACTAGCCGAGTCGGTAGACCTCCATTGAATCAAAGACATGAAGAAGAAGAGAGTGTGCACGCAGAACACACTGAGAGTGTGCAAGAAACAGATGTGACCCCAACTGGGAACGACAATCAAGGGACTATACAGTTGGAACCCGAGGTCAGGGATGCTATTGCCCGTGAAGTCGTACTCACTCTGAGGAAAGTATTGCCTGATCTACTATCCGAGGCACTAAAGAAAAGTAAAGAAGAGGATGAAGGAGACCATGAAAAGAAAGTGTATGACAGTGATGGGGATGAAGTGAAGGTGGGATCAAGCAACCGTGGGTGTACTTACAAAGGCGTCAAGGACGGAGATCCACCCAAGTTCGATGGGAACAAGGATTCAGTGGCTACGTTCGAATGGATTGAGAGGATGAATATTGTAGTCAACATCAGCGAGTGTCGACCGGACCAGGCTGTTAAGTATGTTGCCCATTCTTTCACCAATGAGGCACTAAGTTGGTGGAGGAACATTCAGAGGGCAAAGTCGTCAAACGCTCTTGCCAGAATGACATGGGAAGATCTGAAGAAGCTGATAATCCAAAAGTTCTGCCCACAGAACGAGATTGATCGTGTGGAAAACGAGTTCCTAAACTTCAAGGCGGGCAACAAGACTCATCGCCAGTATACCTCAAGATTCAATGAGCTGGCCCAACTGGTACCACACTTGGTGGAAACTGAAGACCGTCTGATCAAATACTATGTCAAGGGTCTGCCGCAAAGGGTCCGGGTCCATGTGAAAGCTAACCTACCCTCGACCTTCGAGTCAGTAGTGAATCTGAACGGAATCGTCTATGACGATTATGCCAATGAGGACCCTGCACCCGAGACACAAAAGAGGAAGTGGGAGAACCTGTCTAGAGGCACCGGAAAAGGGAATGTAGCAACTGAATTTAAGAAACCAAGGTCGGATGAATATGAAACTTGCAGGAAATGTGGAAGGCAACATTTTGCCGAGTGTCGAATCGGCACCACCACATGCTATAAGTGAGGGAAGCCGGGTCACTTCTCCTGAGAATGCGTAAAGAACGTCAAGTGTCAAGTATGTGGATTGTTTGGACATCTGACAAAGAACTGCAGGAAGGCCGGCCAATCTGGTTCGGGAAAAGATAGGGAAAAGGAACAGCCGCATGCTAGGACTCGAGCCTACGCCCTAACTGAGGAGGAAGTAACGGGAAACCCTGATGTTGTGTCAGGTACGTTCCTAGTTAATAACGAACAAGCTGCTATTTTATTTGACTCTGGTGCTAGTAAAAGTTTTATATCCAATGCATTTAGTCGTAAACTAGGTTGCACTATCAACACCATAGTAAAGGCCTTTAGCGCAAACTGTCATTGGTAAAAATTCGATAGTATTTCAAGTAACAGAGGATTGCATCATAGAAATAGAGGGTCATAAGTTCCCTTCTAGATTATTCCTTCTTACCTTAGGAGGATTCGATATAGTATTGGGTATGGATTGGCTAGCTGTCAACAAAGCTCAAATCATATGTAAACGTAAGAGGATACACCTCAAATCTCCTAGCGGCAGTCCAATTACGGTTTATGGGGATTGGAATTGCACAATGCCGAACATCATCTCGATGATCAAGGCCGAAAGTTACATGAGGCGCGGTTGCGATGCTTATCTAGCATATGTTATTGATGATAGAATGAAAATGAATGAACTCAAGAATGTACCCGTGGTGTGCAACTTTCCTGAAGTATTCCCAGAGGATCTACCTGTGTTACCACCCGATCGGGAAATAGAATTTCAGATTGACTTACTACCAGGAGCTGAGCCCGTTGCCAAAGCACCCTACCGATTGGCTCCGTCAGAAATGAAAGAATTGATGTCTCAACTAGAGGAACTAACAGAAAAAGGATTTATTAGACCGAGCATCTCACCGTGGGGCGCTCCGGTACTATTTGTAAAGAAGAAGGACGGCAGCATGCGCATGTGCATGTACATTGACTACCGCGAGTTGAACAAGAGGACAGTAAAGAACAAATACTCACTGCCTAGAATAGACGACCTTTTTGATCAACTGCAAGGTGTGAGTTGGTTCTCAAAGATCGATCTTAGGTCGGGTTACCATCAGTTGAAAGTAAGAGAAGAAGACGTACCAAAGACCGCGTTTCGCACGCGTTATGGGCATTATGAGTTTCTCGTGATGTCCTTCGGATTGACCAACGGACCAGCAGCGTTCATGGATTTGATTAATAGAGTATGTCGACCAATGTTGGATCGATCGGTGATAGTTTTTATAGACGACATACTGGTATATTCGAAAAGCGAGGGTGATCACCACTGTCACCTAAGAGAGGTTCTGGAGGTGCTAAAGCAGGAAAAGTTGTACGTAAAATTCTCCAAATGCGCGTTCTGGCTTAGGGTAGTCCAATTCCTAGGTCATGTAATAAACCCAAACGGAATTATGGTGGATCCTGCAAAGATCGAGACAGTAAAGGAATGGAAAGTCCCAAAGGCACAAACAGAGATACGAAGCTTTCTGGGATTGGCAGGCTACTATCGAAGGTTCATTCAAGATTTTTCAAGAATAGCCTTGCCACTTACTAAGTTGACATGGAAGGAAGTGAAATATGAATGGGGTCCAACCCAAAACAACTCGTTTGAGGAACTTAAGGCACGATTAACCCAAGCTCCAGTCTTGGCACTACCTGAGGGAAATGAAGACTTGGTAGTGTACTCTGACACTTTGGGTCAGGGTTTAGGTTGCGTACTTATGCAACGAGGGAACGTAATTGCCTACGCCTCGCGAAAACTAAAGATTCACGAGGTTAACTACCCAGAGTTAGCAGCAGTAGTTTTCGCGTTGAAAATATGGAAGCACTATCTGTATGGAGTCAAATGCACCATCTACTCAGATCACAAAAGCCTGAAGTACTTTTTCTGGCAAAAGGAATTAAATATGAGGCAAAGGAGGTGGTTAGAGCTACTGAAAGACTATGACTGTGAAATATTGTACCATCCAGGCAAGGCAAACGTGGTGGCTGACGCTTTAAGCAGAAAGGAAGAATCGGAACCTATACGGATCAAAGCGTGTCAGCTGGTTATAACACCAGATTTGATGAGTGAAATATCAAAGGCACAAGATGAAGCACTATTAGAAGGAAATATAAAATGGGAAAGAATAGTAGGACAACAAGGGAATTTAGATGCAAATGCATACGGTGTACGAACTAAGTTTGGCCAAATGTGGATACCTAAGATTGGTGAGCTTAGAGCCAAAATACTCGATGAGGCCCATAAGTCTCGCTGGTGGCCTGGCATGAAGAAAGAATACTGGTGGCCTGGCATGAAGAATGATGTGACAGAATACGTGAGCAAGTGCCTAACGTGTTCTCTAGTTAAGGCCGAGCACCAGAAACCATGCGGTAAAATGCAACCTTTACCAATACCGGAATGGAAGTGGGAGGAGATCACGATGGACTTCATTACCAAGCTACCGCGAACAGCTAATGGCTATGATACCATCTGGGTGATTGTCGACCGCTTGACGAAAAGTGCTCACTCCTTTCCAATACGTGAGACTTCTTCGTCAGAAAGACTAGCAGAAATATTTATCAAGGAAGTTGTGAGCAGACATGGTATGCCGCTGTCGATTGTGTCCGACAGGGATACTAGATTCACGTCAAGGTTTTGGAAGAAATTCAACGAAGCAATGGGCACTAGGCTGAACATCAGCACCGCTTACCACCCCCAAACTGATGGATAATCGAAAAGGACCATTCAGACCTTGGATAAGAGAAGAAGGGATTTAGAGTTTCAAGTGGGGGACATGGTACTGTTAAAGGTATCACCATGGAAAGGAACCATCCGATTCAGAAAATGTGGAAAACTAAGTCCAAGGTTTGTCGGACCTTTCAAGATTTTAGCAAGAGTGGGTCAAGTTGCTTACAGACTCGACCTACCCGTTGAGCTTAGTGGAATACACCTTACGTTCCACGTGTCGCACTTACGCAAGTGCCTAGCTGACGACACAGCTCACATACCTTACGCGAGATCGAAGTGGATAACAGTCTAAATTATGTGGAGGAACCAATAGCCATTATTGACCGAGCTGAGAAACGACTACGCAATAAGTCGATTCATCTAGTTAAAGTACAATGGAAGCCCAGAAAAGGAAGCGACGTGGGAGAAAGAAGACGAGATGAAGGGACTATACCCTCAATTGTTTAGCGTATAAGCGGTTTCGAGGACGAAACCTCTTTAAGGAGGGTAGACTTGTAACACCCAAAAAATAGTAATTTAGTAAATAATAACGCGATGGAGACTTAATCGTCATAAAACGAAAGAAAAACGGATGGGCTTGGGCTCGGCTCCAAGGGGCCAAGGGAAGCCCAGGTATATAAGGGCCAAGACAGCCTTGAATCTCTCATTTTTCACCAACACTTCAATCTAGAGAGAGAAAGGAGAGTCGGGTCTAGAGAGAGAAAGTCGACGGATCGAAACGAAATTGAAGGAGCACGTTACTACTGAGCTCGTGAGCAAAACCTCCGAATCAGAATCACAATCCAGGTAACGATTCGACCTTAAACTGAGTTTTTGTTTGTTTTGGGGTTTTCTCGGGTTTTAGCTAAATATGAGACGTTTTTATGGATGAAACTTGAAAATAAGCTTAGAACTAGCATTTAGAGTGAAAACCGCATCTTTTGATCAAAGAAAGTTGTAAGATTAGCATGATCGGATTAACATGCAAGAATTGCGGACTTGTCCAGGAAACAGGTGCTGCGTACTTATCAAGTACGCAGTAGGGACGTCTTGCGTACTTACCAAGTACGCAGGAGAAAGATCATGCGTACCTACCAAGTACGCAAGAGAAAGATCATGCGTACTTGTCAAGTACGCATGAGCAAGGCCCTGCGCACTTACTAAGTGCGCAGGCAGCAGACCGGTAAGTAAGGTCAGTATGTTTAGAATGATTAAACCGTTAGAGTCGGTATTGGGTCTGATGTGTATTTAACTACCTAATTCAAATTTTACGTGACGTTGTTGGACCTTTGTTTAGGAAAACCAATACTAGCTTATCAGGTGAGTTCTATGTGCCCCCTTCTATGTTATGTGCAAACCTTATTGAATGTTTTGGAGCTGAAATGTATACACTAAATGAATAAATGATATGAATGCTAATGTGATCATACGTGATATACTAATATATATTTTATATATATACGAGAATGAATTATGAACAAAGCATGAACCGTATGTTTACAAAGAATGAATGAAAGAATGGCATAACGTAAATAAATGAAATCTTGCTTTATATTTATTTATATTGCATGTTATGAATGTATGTATACGTTATGGACGGAAACGAAGCTAACGGCTACTTCTGTAGACGGACGACCACGTGACTATTTTGCAACCGGGAAAGATACGTTCCTTCGCAAGCTAGGACGTACAAAAAGCATAAATGGGCGGTCGAAGTAAATGCTAAAATAGTATAACAGTTGCATAAACAATAGTTCGCGTGGGAAACGGATGCCTTAGGGCAGACGGGCGAATATGACGGACTACGACGGTAGGACGGTTAAGGCGGACGGCCGAAGGTTGGCCGGACGGAAGTTAAGGCGGACGGTTTCTAGGACCGGACGAGTTAAAGGGCTACGACGGTAGCTTAAGGGCGTATGTCTTTGTGATATACGCAGTAAAAGACGGGTTGATCACCCTTATGTGTATGACCAATGAATGTTAAAGGAAAGTAAAGGTGAATGCATATCTATGTAATCACATAAGAATGATGAAAGAAAAGCAAAAGTTTTGAATACGTATTTATATAAAAGTGTATATATAATTATCCATACTTATAAAGAAAAGAATGTTCATACTGAATAGTTTTAAACTAGAACTCACCAGCGTTAGCTGACTTTTAGTATACATTTCAGATAAAGAAAGGAAGGGTCGTGCGGAGGCGTGAAGGTTACCCGGCACAAGACTGACATCCCACTCTTGATTGTTAATTAAAAATATTGTGTTTGTAATTGTTAAGACTTCCGCTGTTATCTTATGTATCGAATGATGTTTGTTTTCGCTACTCTCGAATGTTTTAATTTAAGTTCAGTATTTATGACTATATTTATGAGTAAATCCAAAAAGTGAGGTTACCCGGGAAAGGGGCCTTGCATGTTCAATGAGCCAAATAGCATATTTTAAAATCTGCTATTTGTCATTGTTTAAAACAACCCGTTCTGAGCCGAACCCGTTCTGAGCCGAACCCGTTCTGACCCGAACCCGTTCTGACCCGAACCTGTTCTGACCCGAACCCGTTCTGACCCGAACCAAAATATCATTTTTTTTCTAAAACAACCGGTTCTGACCCGTGACCCGAACCCGCCCGACCCGCCTAGTTTGCCAGACCTATCCATTAGGTATCTGATTTAACCGTCTCTTCTTTGCATCCAACTCAAAAGCTTCTGATTTCTGATCAGCTCAGCCAAAGTCATCTGATAAGGTTGAAATGATCTTTTGATGATCATACATGGAGCACTCCACTCAGCAGGCAGAGAATCTATCAATTTCTTCACTAGGTTTTTATTTGTCAAAACAACTTCGTTCTTTTTCAGCTTGCTTGCTAGAATATTAAACCTTGAGATGTGAGACAACAAACTCTCTCCTTTTATGCTACCAAACAAATCATAATTTTTCTGAATTAAATCAGTTCATCCCTCCTTGACTTCAGCATTTCCTTCATACCTTTCACATAAAGCATAACATAAGGTTTGTGCAGTTTTGTAGTCTTCAAACATATTATTAATGTCTGTGGAAGTGCCATAGTAATAGTTTCATATGCTATATGATCCCTATCAATCACCCTTCGATCATTTTCAGAATAAAGATCAGGATGGGTAATCAGTACCACTCCATCAGCTGTTGTAGACATTGGAACATGAGGTCCACCAATGACTGAATTCCAAATATTGTAGTTCGTATACAGGAAGAAAGACTTCATCCTGTTCTTCCAATTTGAAAAATCATCCACTATCTGCAGTCTTGGGAGGACAATTTCCAGTTCCAGTTTCATTATCAAAAGTCACTTGAGCCATAATTAGAACTTTCAATACAGAATCTTTGAAAAACAAGAATTTGAAAACTTTCTCCGAAAACTTTCCCCGAAACTTTCGCCTAAGAAGTTTTGCTGAAAAGTTTCGATGGTACACAAACTTTTGCTTACACCTTTCGCCGATAAACAACTTTCACCGGAAGACCTTTCGTTCAGAAACTTTCGCTGATTGAACTTTCGCAAACAGATAACTTTCGCTAATTTTAAAAAAACTTTCGTTTTTTGTGAAACTTTTGCTAGAAACTCAAACTTTCGCCAAATTGCATGAAAAACGCTGAAAAATCCAAATCAAGAGCACTAAGGCTCTAATACCAAACTGTAGTCCCAAATACTCTGAATCTCAGTGAAATCTTGATCGGAGTAATCCAAACTAGCAAAACACTCTAAAAACATGATCCGAGATGCAAATACAATCCAAAACATGCTATGAAGATGTAACAATGGTGAAAACTTGATAATCATGAAAAACAAACGAAAACTCCTTCAATTGATTCCAACCGAAGAGATTACAATACACAAGCTCAAGAGGTGATCAAATCAAACCCGAGCTATACAAAATAGGCCCCTAATCACTGATTACAAATCTGAATTTTTGATAAGAAAAAGATGAATACTAAAAGGCTTAAACAACAAGAAACAAAACCTCTATATATACATTTAACAAAACTTGCGCCACGAAAGTTTCAGCGAAAGTTTCTAGCGAAACAAAAGTTTCGCCAAAACTTTCGCTCGAGAAAGTTTTGCATCAAAAGCTTCCTGTCTTCTAATCCGGTTTTGTATGCATCAACTTTTTAAACCCAACAACCTTTTTGACATCATTTTCCATATTTCATAAACATGATAAGCATAAATGACAATCAATATCATAATAGATTTGGTCATAGCTACAGGAGAGAAGGTATCCTCATAGTCAATACCATGAGTTTGAGTAAATCCCTTCGCAACTAAGTATGCACATTTCCATCTATATAGGTTTTCTTCTTGAAAATCCACTTACTTCCCACGGCCTTTCCATTGGGAGGAAGATCAACCAAATCCCAGACTTGCTTGTCATACATAGACTGCATCTCGGTGTCTAAGGCTTCAAGCCATTTGTCATATTCTTTATCTGAAGTAGCGGCTTATAGTTAGTGAGTTTGCATTGATCCAATAAACTAAATATTCTTCATCATCACCTATGAGAAAACTGTATCTCTCAGGTTCCTTACGCACTCTACCTGATTTGCGAACGTCATGTATTACAATTGGTGCTTGAACCATCATAGGTTCCGGTTCAACAATACTTCGTTGAGAAGTAGTTCCAACTTCAGGTCTAGCATTGTGCGGTTTCCAAATTTCTTTAAAATCCGCACTATTTCCACTTGGTTCTTTTGAAATAAAGTCTTTTTCTAAGAAAATTCCATGTCGACTAATAAAGACTTTATTATCGATTGGATGGTAGAAATAATATGTGTCACACCCCAACCGACGGCGGAATCATCGGGGCGGGACATGTAGACTGTTCATGAGCTCAAGGTTGACTAAATTGTAATATGTTAAATCCATTTCCATTCAAACAACATGAATCAAGTTCCAAGTACATAATGAAATACAATTTGTTTTTGAATTAAATTTGACTCGGCACAACCTAACGATACATCCAATACCAATGATCCGTGCTTAGAATGCGTTGCTAGATCTCTGATCAAACTCATATGAAAGCACCTGAAACATGAATAAAATAAGGTTAACTAAAAAGTTGGTGAGTATAACACAGGTTTGTATATAGATAGAATATAGTTTGTAAAACAAATCCTTACATAACATGATAAATAAGACATTTATGGGGAGCAGCTATTGTGTAACCAAGTACAATCAAACCTTTGTAACTAGCATGCAAAAATTGTGTTGTCGGTATCAATCAACCCAATCTGGGTTGGTTTGTCAGACTCAATAGATCTATCACTGAAAATCGTCGGCTTGAAAAGTTAATGATTGCACACAATCGCATACAAAAGGTTAGCACACCTAGCCCTCGGGCATAAAGCTCAAATTGCACACATGAATGTAAATAGGATTTGTACTTGTGTTGTTTGTGTAAATGTAAACATGTAATTTGAATAGTGTTCATGTTTCACCCCAAAAATGTAAAAGAGTAAAAGGGGCTATGTATACTCACTTGGTTTGAAGGCGTAGCTAACACGAAATACTAGCTAGAAATGAGTTCCTTGTAATGCATAACGTTAACCTAGAGCGTAATGTGTATTGAATTAATAGTGTGTACAAATATCTATGTCTAAGTCTAAGTTGAATTGGATGTGTGTAACATGTCATTGATTTGTACTTAAAAGTATTGAATAAAATATAAAGTTCGAAACAATTGTTTTTGGAACATTTTGATTTAAGGTTTGAAATTGATTAACTAAATAAGTAATTTAAATAATTATTGTTTATGAAAATAATGTAAGTATTAAATGTAATTAGGTATAAATAAATAATTATTTACGTTTAAATATAAATCTTTATATGAATTAATTATTCTTATTTAAAAATTTATTTGAAATGTTTATTGGTTTTAGAAATATAAATTTTTTTGGTATTCTGTCAAGATTTTTCTCTCACACACGACCGTGCCTGGAACAAGGCACGATCGTGCTAGGACCACGGGCGCGACCGTGCTAATCAGGTCGCGACCGTGTTGATCAAACAGAAGACACAACAAGGCTGCTCACTAGGCACGACCGTGCCTGGGCCAGGCACGACCGTGTCTAGGGTTCTGATAGCACGACCAGGTCTAGCCAGAAGGCACGACCGGGTCAGAGGGTGAGGCATGACCGCGCTTGGAGAGGCGCGACTGTGTCTTCATGGAGCACGACCGCGCCAGAAGACTAGCGCGACCCTGCCTGTTCCAAAACAGGAACGGATTGGTCGATTCTTACTGTAATAGTGTTAGGAGTCATAGGGCTTTCACCCACCAGGTTATTACTAGTCTTTTTGTGTAGTTTAATTGTATTTAAAACACGTACAAGGTACGATTCGATTAAGCCATTTTAGAACGAACTCTAGATTCGGGTTCGTGTAAATTTCACTATTGTAAGCCCAAATTAGTTTGGGGCTTTTGATCTATAGACTAAATCGAATGTGTGAAAGGTTTCAATTACCCGAAAGGAGAATGAATCGATGGTGTATGGGTAGAATGAGTTCCGGCAATGACGGTTTGATCTTCGGCGTCTTCTGCTACAATCCCGACTAAACCAGCGTGCCTAGAACCCTTAGAGAGGATCGAGTGGTGTAGTTTGTTTGTTTGCTTGAGAGAGTTTGGATTGAAATGGAGGAATTTGTTGTTGCAATGAAGATGATCTACGGTTGTGAGAGGGATCAACAAGATTGGGTTAATAAGTCGTAAAGATGATGATTAAAACCTTAATTTGGTTTGTTAAAGTGTGAAACGGTTACGAATTCGAATGGTTTTGCGATTAAAGGCTGTATTTACGTTTCAACTGATGTGAGGCGCGACCGTGCCTATAAAAGGCGCGACCGTGCCAGACGAGGCGCGACCGTGCCAAAACGTGGCGCGACCGTGCCTACTAGGGTTTCTGGTTATTTACCAAATCAGCCCTTGCAATTTCAACTTTGACAGAATTAGCTTGGTTAGGATTTAACAGAACACCTAACGGGACTACTAACTGGATTAACTCTAAGAGTTGTTACCACATGATTATGAGTTCTAAATCTTTGAATTGAATACGATTGGCTAACGATTAATGAAGTGTAGGTTTGAACAAGTATATGATTCAATGTCGTGTTGGTATTTTATTAGTTAAAATAAATTAAAATAGGGTCGAAAAATCAGGAATGTTACAGTCTCCCCATGTTAAGGGAATTTCGTCCCGAAATTTAACTAATGGAGGCTACTAAAAATCAAGAAAAAAGGCGGAAGTTTTGGGTTCTCGGTTTGATTTTTAGATTCTGGGGAGTGTAACCGTTGTCATGGCTTAGGCCTAATACTCCAAGTTGAATATATAGAGTGATAATGAATTTTGTTTTGAAATGAATTTAAGGAGGAGATTATCGAATAAAAATCCTGGATTTTAAATGTGAGATGTATTATTTGGAATGAATTTGATGGGACCTTAATCGTTAGGGTTTGTGCATGATGTAGTCTAATATGTTTAAAAATGTCAGTGGGTAAGAGATTTCGTATACATTGGTCAAGGTCATAACTTCACGTGACAGGAACAACGCTACTTCTGATAATATGATAGGACACTTATATATAGGAAGTACCATCGGCGTATCCACCATGTCCTTGTCATAACACATCAGTTTTGTTGTTACACATCATGATAAGTTTTAGGTCGCAACACACGACAAAATTTCACTATGTTTCCCATGTGCTGATTTTTATAATTCTGTGTGCACCCATAATTACTCAAATCATCGCATGGTACGTATAGATCATCTCGTTGTGTGCAGGTCAAGAGTGGCAAAATTTCACTCCGTCCATGTCCATTGTTTTCACATAAGAGTCGCTAACAAATAACTATGTCTTTAAGCAGGTAAGTTCACAACTAAAAAGTAGTATAACCTAAAGTTTCTTAGTTTGCTCGTGTTTGAACAAGAGTACGTCAAATCCCGAGTCGTTTCCATGTATTATGGTCTTCAACTTTGGTGAACAAAGTGCATGACCATGTCTTGTGTATAATGTAATCAATCAATTGTAATAATTGTAAGCAATTTGGTTTCATGTATAAAGTAAACACACAAGTCTCATGTATGATCTAGTGTCACGTAGCTCGAAATCAAATAAGTCTCATGTATCGCGTGAACAATTTAGCGCCATGAATTTTGTAAATTATTAATCTCTCGTGCGGAATGTAAGCAACATAGTATCATGTGTATTGTAGGAGATGAAGTTCATGTATAGTGTCGATAACTTAGCATCATGTATTTTGTAAGTCAACAAGTTCTCACGTGTAATGTGAACAACCTAGTATCACATGTATTGTAGGAAACGAATTTCATGTATGGTGTTGACAACTTAGCATCATGTATTTTGTAAACCAGAAGCTCTCATGTGGAATGTAAACAATATAGTGTCATGTGTAATATAAACAGTTTAGTATCATGTATATTGCATAATGTGCAATGTTTAGTATGATACACCTTCTAACCACATGAGTTTCATGTTAATGTGGTCAATCTAGAATTATGTATCAAACAACCAACGGTTATGTGTCATGTATATTGCAAATAACTAAGTTTCGTGTATTATGTGCTCAATCTGGTAGCATGTATATTGTAATTTAGCATGTTTCGTGTGTAATGTGATCAATTCAGTAAATTGTGATTTGTAGGCAAACTAGTTTCATGTATTATGTAATTTGTGTAGCATTGGGTATATTGAGAATAATTGAGTTTCAGGTATCATGTGGTTGCGTTGGGTATATTGTGAACGTGTATACGTAAGTTGTTGAACTTCGTGTGTGACGTATACTAATGGGTTTTGCATGTGATCGAGTGTTGCGGACAAGCGTGTTGTTTGGCGTTCCTGTATAATGTGATAGTTAGGTTGTAACTCTTAAATTTCATTGAGGTTGATGGGAGGGTTAAAGTCTACGCGAAATGGATCGTCTCTGGAAGCGACAAACGAAAGGTAGCGAGGAGGTTTTGAAAACGTTCGGGGAAATGTGTTTACAAACACTGATCTTTGCTTGAAAATAGAAAGTGGTAAATTGTTCCTTGTTGTAGATATAAAGTAGTGAATCTATTGATTAACATAATTTAAATAAATAGACAATTTACGGAAAAATCTTTTTTAATTTAAATTTTCAGCTATTAATAAAATGATATTTCTAAGCGGAATTATTGGCTAAACAAGTAGTCGTATACTTATTTAGCCAGGGTTTAGGAGTATTTTTCTTTAATGAGGAAAATCATAATTATTTATTAATTCGGAATATTATTTTTATAAAATAGATTGTGTTAAGTTTCTCTATCAGGAGAGAAGTTTTATGGAAAATTTATGTTTTTGATACTATCTAAAAGTTTGATAAACATTTTGTTTGAACAAGATAACGAGGTTTTGTTTAAATCGAACAATTGGATGATTTGTTTACGAAGGAGATTGTTGGTAGTGTACTAAATTGTGGTGAATGGGAAAGATAATACTTGGAGAATTTTGATGAAAATATGATGGGTGTAATTCACACTCAACGTATTGAATTTATGAATAATAACTTTGGAAAATATAAAATTTAGTAATGCTGAAATGTATTCAAAACACAGGGAAATGGTTCTCAAACGGAAATAAATAAGAAAAATAATCTTGTTAACGCCTCCTGTAGCTTTCCACTAGAAGGAGAATAATTCCCAAGGCGAGCACCACTTCGAGGATGGAGATTAATTCCTTTTGGTACCCTAATTGGTTTGCTAGGCTATTCATTCCTTGTCCTTGCAAGTCGTGCATTAACCCTTGCTCCATTCTTTGCCTCTCAAATTCTGAGGTCCTTACATATTGGTGCGTGTCATTGATTGGAAATTCGATAGTACTAGTGTGTGCCTTGACATGCCCTACTCAAGGATTAGAGTAATACGGGTAGGGCATTAGATATGGGTCTCTTAGTGGGAGTGGTAGTTGATCCAGGTGTTCGATGTCTTGGGCCAGTGTTCCTAATCCAATCTACCCTTACATCAAACCTTGGTCTAGCACTGCGGGTGTTGGTGATCAATGTACGGGTGATCCGGTGTCTTCTTCCCAATCAGACTCTTCTTCGGGACGACATACTGGGGAGGTAGGAGAGTAGGAGTCCATGCTTAGCAGAAAAACAATGGAAAGGTTGTAAGCGATAAATAAATACTGAGTGTCAAACATAGGAGTACTCATAGGTTTAGAGTTTGACTAGTCATAACGCCGAGTCTTCCCAATAGTATTTTAGGAGTACACTTGACCTATAAGTAGTGTATCCCTGAGGAGAATTCCTAGGAAAGAGGGGTGGGTCACTAGGACACATTTAAGTACCCTACCTTTCCTTAGCCAGAATTCCTCATGGGCCTACACACTCTTCCAGCCATCATGTATTAATAACACTATTGTTGGGCTCATGGTCATGATGAGAATTGTTGTGAAGTGGGCCTTGTGGCCCGAAAGTAAGGTTTATGCATTTCAGTGAGCTTTTGCTTCTTGGAGGATAGATGGACTTCTTAGTTTATTATTGACGGACATTAGGCCCAATAGTTAAAAAAAAAAAATTTGTTGTTCACAAGAGGTGTGGTATTATGTATGTGAGTTTAGGGGTGCATGAATAACTAAGTGTGTATGAGTGTGTGTGAAAACTTAGGATAACACTTTTAAATAAATTAAATAGGTAGCAATGAATAGGAGGAAAAGTTGGCAGGTAATGTGACACATAGATTATTAAGTATTGTATCGTATGATGTAGTTATATAGTATAACATGTAAAAATATTCAAATAAAAAAATAATAATCATATAGCATGTAAGTAGTAATGAGTGTAATCACAAAAGTTATCAAGTAGTGTGACACATAAGTCATTATGTATTGTATCACGTAGTGTATATACTTATGATAGCATGTAACAATATTTACACAAGAACTAATAAAGTAACATGTAGTAGCATGACATTTTATGGGTGTCCTAAAGTTATAGTCTAGGTCAAGAGTGTCTAATAACCTAGTTCCCTATAACCAAGGCTCTGATACCAATCTGTCACACCCTAACCGACGGCGGAATCATCGGGGGGGGGGACATGTAGACTGTTCATGAGCTCAAGGTTGACTAAATTGTAATATGTTAAATCCATTTCCATTCAAACAACATGAATCAAGTTCCAAGTACATAATGAAATACAATTTGTTTTTGAATTAAGATTAACTAGGTCCAAAGCCTATGTGTAGCATGTCTTGATCAAACTCATATGAAAGCACCTGAAACATGAATAAAATAAGGTTAACTAAAAAGTTGGTGAGTATAACACAGGTTTGTATATAGATAGCATATAGTTTGTAAAACAAATCCTTACATAACATGATAAATAAGGCATTTATGGGGAGCAGCTATTGTGTAACCAAGTACAATCAAACCTTTGTAACTAGCATGCAAAAATTGTGTTGTCGGTATCAATCACCCCAATCTGGGTGGGTTTGTCAGACTCAATAGATCTATCATTGAAAACCGTCGGCTTGAAAAGTTAATGATTGCACATAATCGCATACAAAAGGTTAGCACACCTAGCCCTCGGGCATAAAGCTCAAATTGCACACATGAATGTAAATAGGATTTGTACTTGTGTTGTTTGTGTAAATGTAAACTTGTAATTTGAGTAGTGTTCATGTTTCACCCCAAAAATGTAAAAGAGTAAAAGGGGCTATGTATACTCACTTGGTTTGAAGGCGTAGCTAACACGAAATACTAGCTAGAAATGAGTTCCTTGTAATGCACAACGTTAACCTAGAGCGTAATGTGTATTGAATTAATAGTGTGTACAAATGTCTATGTCTAAGTCTAAGTTGAATTGGATGTGTGTAACATGTCATTGATTTGTACTTAAAAGTATTGAATAAAATATAAAGTTCGAAACAATTGTTTTTGGAACATTTTGATTTAAGGTTTGAAATTGATTAACTAAATAAGTAATTTAAATAATTATTGTTTATGAAAATAATGTAAGTATTAAATGTAATTAGGTATAAATAAATAATTATTTACGTTTAAATATAAATCTTTATATGAATTAATTATTCTTATTTAAAAATTTATTTGAAATGTTTATTGGTTTTAGAAATATAATTTTTTTTGGTATTCTGTCAAGATTTTTCTCTCACACACGACCGTGCCTGGAACAAGGCACGATCGTGCTAGGACCACGGGCGCGACCGTGCTAATCAGGTCGCGACCGTGTTGATCAAACAGAAGACACAACAAAGCTGCTATCTAGGCACGACCGTGCCTGGGCCAGGCACGACTGTGTCTAGGGTTCTGATAGCACGACCAGGTCTAGCCAGGAGGCACGACCGGGTCAGAGGGTGAGGCATGACCGCGCTTGGAGAGGCGCGACTGTGTCTTCATGGAGAGTTTCGGCGGTGACGGTTTGATCTTCGGCGTCTTCTGCTGCAATCCCGACTAAACCAGCGTGTCCAGAAGCCTGAGAGAGGATCGAGTGGTGTAGTTTGTTTGTTTGCTTGAGAGAGTTTGGATTGAAATGTAGGAATTTGTGGTTGCAATGAAGATGATCGACGGTTGTGAGAGGGATCGACAAGATTGGGTTAATAAGTTGTAAAGATGATGATTAAAACCTTAATTAGGTTTGTTAAAGTGTGAAACGGTTACGAATTCGAATGGTTTTGCGATTAAAGGCTGTATTTATGTTTCAACTGATTTGAGGCGCGATCGTGCCTATAAGAGGCGCGACCGTGCCAGACGAGGCGCGACCATGCCTATAAGAGGCGCGACCGTGCCAAAACGTGGCGCGACCGTGCCTACTAGGGTTTCTGGTTATTTACAAAATCAGCACTTGCAATTTCAGCTTTGACAGAATTAGCTTGGTTAGGATTTAACAGAACACCTAACGGGACTACTAACTGGATTAACTCTAAGAGGTGTTACCACATGATTATGAGTTCTAAATCTTTGAATTGAATACGATTGGCTAACGATTAATGAATTGTAGGTTTGAACAAGTATATGATTCAATGTCGTGTTGTTATTTTATTAGTTAAAATAAATTAAAATAGGGTCGGAAAATCAGGAATGTTACAATATGCCTTTGTTTCTTTGGGGTATCCGATGAATATTACTTTCTCGCATCCGGGATCTAACTTGTTAGAGGTCTCATATTTAACGTAAGCTTCACAAACCCATACCCTAAGATAGGATAAGTTTGGAGTTCATCCATTCCATAATTCATATGGTGTCTTATCCACTTTATTGCCCGGAACTATGTTAACTATTCGAGCAGTCGTCAACAAGGCGTAGTTCCAAAAGGAGTGAGGCAAGTTTGTATGAGTCATCATAGATTGAACCATATTTAGCAAAGTTCGATTTCTCCTTTCGAACACACCATTGTGTTGTGGTGTTCCTGGTGAAGTGAGTTGAGAAACTATCCCACATTTCATGAGATGTTCATCAAAGTCATAACTTAGATATTCACCACCTCGATTCAACCAGGTGGCTTTTATCGTTTTTCCAAGCTGATTTTGAAACACTTTGAAAACCTCAAATGCTTCAGTAAATGTAATGAAGTACCTCTCACCATTTCTTGACATTGTTCTAAAAGGACCACATACATCAGTGTGTATAAGTCCTAATAGATCCGCAACTCGTCCACCCGTACCGGTGAAAGGCGCTTTGGTCATTTTGCCACAAAGACATGATTCACATATTTCAAAGGATTCCGAACTAGTGAGATCTAGGATTCCATCGGTTTGGAGTTTTGCATACGTTTCTTGTTTACGTGGCCAAGTCTACTGTAATATCCATGATTTTTTGGTATTATTTTTATTCTATTTTATACAATAATGACACTTCATTTCAATTCCGTACCTACCCCATTAATTATTATTTTAACGTGTATTAATTCGAAGTTTCAACCTTCCTTTAACATATTATTTTCTATTACATATATAGCATATGTATGTATATTCACATAAATTTATATATATATATATATATATGTTGTACTATATATACAATTTATAATTTATGAAAATGGAAATTTATTCTTTTATAAAATATTCATGATCAAACAAATAATATTTAGATTTTATAAATTTTATAAACTCAATTTTATAAACCAATTAAAATGATTTGGAAACTAAATGGACTTGATCTTGAACCTCAATTCTAGTTGACCCCCCCCCCCCCTCTTCAAACCCTTAAACCCCCAATTATCATTTGAACTCCCAAATGAACCCCCTTACCTCTCAATTTGGACCTTTATCCACAAATTAAACTCATACCCCCCTCTATCGCCGATTTTGCTTTTCTAGGTCAAACCCAACAACAAATCCGATTAAATCGTTTGAAATTGAAGTTGTTAATGATTGAGGATCATGCTTAGACGTTACTCAAGCAGAACTAAATGTTATTGATGAACCAATTCAATCATAATCAAGTATATTAACTAAAAAACCTCTTCCCGTTGCCATTTGTCGTTTCAAAAATCAAATCGTGAATTCCTATATGATCAAGCTATAAAACCGTATCATAATTGTGCGTGACACCATCTTCTAACTCCCTGAAATCTCAAATCCAACGTATAGCACCTTTGGAGCCCGATCACAGTCCAACAACTCGAACCTGCGTGTTTCAGCCGTTAGTCCCCTACATGTAACCATTCAAGGTAATTCTTATACCTTTTTGCTCGTTTCTGTCTCCTGATTGAAAGCCCCATGGTTGTTGTACCGATCGTTTGATTAATCATGTCAATTTGGGAGCCTATGGTTACGGGGTTCACGATTTGGGGAAGATGAAAGCGTGGACTGGTGGTTTTAATTTAAGCAATCCCATTCTGGACAAGGCATTAAGCCCAGTCCAACGGTTAAGTGTGCATTTGTTCCTTAGGGGAGACCCGGGTTCGAGCTGGGCAACCCCTTTTCTTTTTAAAATCATTTCTTTTTGCATTAAACTCCCTTATAAAAAAATATTTTATAAACTTTGGCATATTCAGATCAGTTTTACTAATTTAAAACATTACGTTTCCAACAAAAGCCAGTTTATTTAATATCTTTATGGTTAAAAAGAACTAATAATTTTTAGTTAAGAATTTATACTCGAACCATAAGTTTATAAAATATATTTAGTACATAAACTTAATTAATTATAAACCTGTACTTTGATAAGAAACTTAATAACCTTTTTATTACAATTTATTTTATAAAACTTTAACACATAATTCAATCTTTTATTCAAGAAATAAATTATGGTTGATTAATTATACCATTAGAAACTTTATATTTCAAAATTTTGGTTTTCTTTAATTACGTCGTTAAACTCTTTATTATTTAAACCTTGGTTTAATTACCTAAATAATTAGGCCATTAATTTCTTTTGAAACACTTTTGTTCATAATAACTAAACTGAATAAATAAAAGGTTTTTATTTATTTATCCAATTATCCATTTATCCAAACTTATTATTTTTCACTTGTTATATTTATTATTTATTTACAAGGGCAAACTAGTTACTCATTTATTTGCCTATTATAAACCAAAGAAACATAAATTGGTTATTCATATATATACACATACTCAATTGTTTACAACACAAATGAAACCCTATGTTCACATATTTTTTACAAGGGATTTCATAAGTAACATGTGAAACTCAAACAAGAATTCTCCAACTTAACCAAGTACCCCCACACCCAATTCCTTTGAACATTAGGACTCCCTTTTAATCATTTGAACACATCATTGATACAGTTATACCATTAAATCATAGGTTAACCTTGTGGTTAGCTAGACACTTGTGCAACAACTTGTTCGTGTGATTTCCAAGCTACATATTACAAGTGAGTTTACATAGCCCCATTTTACATTTTTACATTTTTGGGGTGAAACATGATTACTTTCAAACTATTTGCAATTTATACAATTCAACATCATGACCATGTGTGCAGTTTATGCCTTATGCTTGAATACTATGAGCTAAACTACGTACATGACAAGTACAATCAATAACTCCGTACAAGCCAACGGTAACAATGGTAGATCTATTGTGTCTAACAAACCCACCCAGGTAGGGTGATTGTTTCCGACATTACTTTGGGACAAAATTGAGTGCACTCATAAAGTTTGATTGTACGCCCCAGTTTTAACTATAGTGGTTCTCCATAATTGCCTTATTAAACCATGTTTCAAGTGAATTGTACACAACTCTTGATATTACTTGTAGTGTCAAAACATATGTATGCTCACCAACTATTTTTAGTTGACTTTGTTTTCATCATGTTTCAGATGCTAACATTTGAGAATCATATTTAAGATGCTACACATAGGAATTGAGGACTTAGTTAAATAATAAATTGAACATTGTTGGTGTACTTTGTTTCTCTTGTATGTTTATACATGTTTTGTTTGAACAAGTGTTACGGAAATTTAGATTCAATTAATATATGGAACTTTAGTTTGATCATGTGCTTATGAACAGTCTCCATGTCCGTCCTGATGTATTCCGCAGTCGGTTGGGGTGTGACATCTACAATGTCATAAATATGATTTGTTAAACTTCATTTTTGATCTTTTAGTGTTGAGAGTGTAAATAGAGTTATCGTTACATGAGCCATGAATATCAACTTCATAAATTCTGTTATGAGGCCTAACCTCATGGTACATAACATTGAATTTAAAAGTCAAAATGTTTCATTCATGGAAACCACATGTAAATCCTTGCTCATGCAAACATTGTTCAAATTTAGATATAGGATAGTTGGTAAAAAAATGGAGTACTCTTACATTTGCTCAGTTTCCAACGTGGAGCACTAATTGGCCTTCTCTCATATGTCTAACCTTCTTTAACCCCTGCAACTAATTGCAAATGTGAGTACTACAACTTTTTTCAAATACCCATGAGTTAGTAGTGAAGGCATATAACTCTATTACAAAGACACATGAAGCCGAAGCCGCATTGGGATTCTTCTTCATCTCAGTTTGAAACTTGGGGAAGTCCCTCCTCCAAAGACGTACATCCGCACTATGGAAATAATTGGGGTTCTTTGGAGGGTTGGCAGGTGCCTTTGTTGTTAGTTTTAGGGTCAGTTTCTTGAATCATATAACATGCTTTGGTCTTGCCCTTGCACTCACCTTGAGTAGTTGGATTCTTGACTTGACCCTCCTTTATCATGAGAACCGGTTGAGACTTGGTACTGAAATTCTTCTCGGTAACCCTAAGCATGCCAAAAACCTCTAAAATGGACTTCTTAAAACTATTCATGTTATAATTGATAACAAACTAGTTATATGATGTAACACCCCCAAAATCTGAGAAAAATAAAAGTACGAAGACTAGAACGGTATATAGCCCAAACTTCACGAGCTAAAAGTGAAAAATGAGAAAAATCAGTCGGTAGAGGACCGTTACCGACGCCTTAGCGGTCCGCTACGTTCTCAAGAAGGGTGCATCCAGAGCTGGATGGATGGCACGCTGACTCGTTGGACCATGATCGGTAGCGGACCGCTACTGATAAGCTTCGCGGTCCGCTACGTGTGGGCTAAGGAAACAAGCCGACCATTTGAGGCGATAGCGGTCCGCTAGCCGCCCCTTAGGGGTCCACTACGGGTTCCGTTGGAGCCTATAAATTTAGAATCCATGGGGCTTATCTCAAGATAAAAACGTTCTGAGATCTGACCCCGAACCGTTTCGTGTTCGTAACTATTCATGTTATAATTTATGTTATAATTCGATTTCCCGCTTTTCTTCTGCAATACGCAGTAGATAGTTTCGAGGTAAGGTTCTATCTAGCTACTTACGATTTTTTTACCACTATGGCTTAGGACTATAAGCCAAGAGATTCTGCTATCGTTATAGCAAAGTAATGTACTGAAAAGAAAGAGGAACGCTAAATGTGAGTTTTATGATGCCCACTTTTAAATATTTTAAATGTTTTTGGCTGATGTGCATGATGAAAGATTTTACATGAGTTCAATGAGGCCCTTGTTTAAATACTTATAAAAATGCTTTTGGGATAATAATCCTCATATTATGGTACTAATTGAATAATAACCTTGCAATTGATACTTAAAACGTTAATATTTTGTAATTGCAGGTTATTCGGTGTTCTAAATATAAATCAAGATGACATCTATCAAAAACACCAAAAAAATCAACTTTCTAGAAGGATCATTCCCGAGCTTTGACCCCCCAAGATGTCACAATAGGTCAAGAAGAGTCAACCAGCAGCTAAAAGACAAAAGTGGGCAGCAGGAGGGACGCACGACCGTGTATCCCAATGCACGGGCTCCTAGTACACTGTCACTCGTACCCTATGATTCCCTAGGTGTTTGCACGCCCATGAAATACAATGCACGACCGTGCATCCCAATGATTCCCTAGGTGTTTGCACGCCCGTGCAATACTGTTAGGACATAGTTTGTAATGACAAAAGCTTTGTAATAGTTTAGATCTTATGTCTTTATGTTTTTGTAATGTAATAATGTTCTAAGTGTTTTATGCAAGTTATGCTAGAGGCGAACTTGTTAAGTTCTCCTAGTCTAACAGAGGCAAACTTGTTAAGTTCGCTTAAGTCTATCTGAGGCAAACTTGTTAAGTTCGCTTAGTCCGTTAGAGACGAACTTGTTAAGTTCGCCTAATGCATGTCAGTAGTCTATATATAGATGTTTACAGAGTCAGTTTGTAGATCGAATAGAACAGAGTTGAACGATTGAGTCTATAAACTCTATTGAGAATTGGAATACAATCGTGAATGTTATTTACTTGATTGTCTATATTGTCTTTTGTGTATGCAATCGTTGATTCGTTGGATTCCGCACTTCGAGTTAACGACACGTCTTATCACGAGAACGATCTGTAGAAGTGCCATGAGGACCTACAAGTGGTATCAGAGCTATTGCTCGTGATTCTTGGTGATTCTAGACGGTTTTGTATGCAAATTGACAAGAAATTCATCATCTTTGACATTTTCATTTTCATAGAGTTTTCAAGCTTAATTTGGTTCTGATTTGGTGTTTTTGAAGAGGATTTTGAAGAAATTGATCCGATAGAAAGTTTCTAATTGAGATATTACACAATCCTACAGTTTGATTTTGACTAATTCCTTCAAATCAGTGAATTATGAAGTTTTTTTGGTGATTCTTGGTTCGCGGTTCTGGACTGAACTGTTCTTGAGTTTGAATCTGCTGAAGCAAGCGAACTTGCTGATTTCGTGTGCAGGCGAACTTAGCAGGCGAACTTATCACAAATTAAGCGAACTTATTTTTAGGCGAACTTAATCAGATTTTCTGATTTCTGGTTTAAGCGAACTTATTAAGTTCGCTTCATATTAAGTTCGCTTGGGTATCACAGAAGCGAACTTATTATCTTCGCCTAAGGGTAGTGAGTGTTCAACACTTGTGAAATTTTTCAGGAAAATGGCAAATATGGTACAAGTAACAAATATATTCAATTATGATAATGAGATTGGTACATCTCAAAA
Organism: Smallanthus sonchifolius; assembly: GCA_023525975.1. Classification (NCBI taxonomy): domain Eukaryota; kingdom Viridiplantae; phylum Streptophyta; class Magnoliopsida; order Asterales; family Asteraceae; genus Smallanthus; species Smallanthus sonchifolius. Next base: position 77,907,772 of record CM042022.1, read on the forward strand.
ACCACCGAAGTTGTTGAATCTTGCTGATTATTCTAATTGGAAAGATAGGTTTGATCAGTTCGTATCTTTTACCGATACCAGTCTCTGGATTCCTATTTTAGAAGGTTATACGCATCCGACTTATTCGTGGATGGGACAGGATAATGTTCCAAAGCCGGTGTATGCATTGACGACTGAAGAAAAGTTGCTGTTTTATAGGGAAAAGAAAGCGATGGCAAGTATTTCGATGTCTCTTCCAAAGGAAATATATCACAGTTTCAAACAATTCAAATTTTCTCAACAACTGTGGGAAGCATTACAGAAAAGATGTGAAGGCAGTTTGGATGTAAAAAAGAGTAGAAAAGAGCTATTGAAGAAGCAATTCTTGGTCTTCAAACATTTTCAAAATGAATCTTTGGATGATCTTGCTACCAGATTCTATCATCTGCTTAGTGAACTGTCGAGTGCTTCTGTGGTGTATGAAACTAAAGAAATTAATGATAAGTTATTGGGGGCATTACCATCAAAATTTGATGTGTATACGGTTTTGATCAAAGAAAATATCAAGAACAAAACCATGTCGCTTGAAGAAGTTCTTGGGAAGATTCAATTGCATGACCTGAATATGAAGAAGAAGAAGGAGACTAACATGGAGCATATCCAGGATCCTTCAATGTATTTTGCCAAAACTACTGGTAAAACTAGTACAGGAGTTGCATTCTTTTCTGGCGATGCTCAAGATTCTTCTAATGATCAGTGTTCTGGAGTTCCTATTCATTCTGGTCATTCTAGTCATTCTGGATTTTCTGCGACTACATCTTCTACATCTTCTGGATCTCATATAAATCAAAAGGTTGATGATGATTATCTAGCTATGTTTTCCTCATTCATGGCTTCGTATGAGAATTTTATTGGAGGGAAAATTCATGATCTTGAGGTTATTGAAGAAGATTTCAGACAGATTGACCCTGTTGATCTGGAAGAAATGAACATCCAATGGAATATGGCCATGTTGATGCGTCAAGCAAAGGATTTGTTGAAGAAAACTGGCAGAAAGTATATTGGATCTAATAGTCGATCACGCATGGATTTGATAAAACCAAAGTGTGTTGTTATAACTGTCAAGAGTATGGTCACTTTGCTAAAGAGTGTGTGAAGCAAAAGGTTGAGTTTGATTCTCAGAAGAAGCAGAATAATTTTCAGAATAATCGTAATCAATCACATGGTTCATCTGGAAATTCAAATCATGCATCTGCATCATCGGCATTGGTTACACAGAACGATGAGAACTATGACTGGGGTATTCATCTAGAATATTTAGTGGGTGTTGTAAGTCAAGCCTTTGTAGCAGAAATTCATTCTGAAATATCAGAAGAGGTGACTGATGATGACAGTTCGAGTGATGGCTCAAGTGAGGGTTCGAGTGATGGTTCGAGTGATGGTGAAAGTGTGCAGATTGTTGATGAAGAGATAGAACAAGTGCAGAATATTGATTTTGATGTTGCATCAGGTGTTGCTGAAGATGATATTGTTCTAACACAAAATGCTTCTGATGGTGCTGATTCAGAGAATATTCCCATTGCCAAAGTTTTCATGGAAGACATGTCTGATCCGTCAAAGGTAAAAGACTCTGTTTGTCATATTTACTGTTCTAACTGCATTACTGTTAAAGATAAATTGCAAAAGGTCATGGATGATAACACAAACTTGATTTGTGATATGAAATCGATGCATTCAGTTAATCAGAAACTGAAAGATAATGATAAATTGTGCATCGATAGAATTGAGTCTTTGAAAAGAGACTTAAATTCTCTGGGTTTGAAATATAAAGAACAAGCTTATCATCTGGATATGGCTTATGCTGAAATAGAAAAACGAACTGAAGTTGTTGCTCAAAAGAATAAAGAAATTTCTGACAAAGAGTCTGAGGTGATCAAACTTCATAGAAAGTTGGAAAATTTTACAAATTCTTCTGTTGTTTTGGATTATTTTAATTCAAATGTTGATCCTACTAAACGGGTTGCTGGGATTGGATTTGTTCCTCCACCATTTAATGTAAATTATGTGGTTGAACCTGAAATCATACATGAAGAGGAAATAGATCCAAAAACAGTATTGAAAGTGAACCCGGTAACTGGTGAGGATATGGTGTATGAATCTGATTCTGAGGATGAGGTGTTTGATGAGACGAAAGTTGAAGGTATTCCAAAAGAGGTGAAACTTGATGAACCAACAGTTGTAAAAACTGTTACCCATGATAGATGCATTCTGACTGAACCTGATGAGGTGAAAGTTGTTACACCTAAGCTTTCCCCAATTTTACAGTCAAGTGGTTTTGTTGCTGCTGGTCATCAAAAGGTGCATTCATCAAAGGTGCCTACACAGGTTTATGTTTCAAAGAAATCAGTAAATGTTTCTGGAAAATCTTCTGAAGCTTATTCCTCTTATGGCTCTTCAAACTCAAAGAATTCTTCTTACTTTAGAACTTATAAAGAGAGAAGAGTCTGTTTTCATTGCAATGAAGTTGGTCACATTCTGGTCAATTGTCCTTATAAGAACAAGGGCAAATTGAAGACTGCTCCTTCACAACCAAAAGTGGTGAAAATTCTGAAAAGAACAGATGAGGGAAAGTCATCATTTAGTTTGGAGCAAAATATGTCCTGTCGATCATTTGTTAAATCTTCTGGATTTAAACAGCAGGATAAATTGAACTCTAAATCATTTATCTGTCAAGAGAAACTTGAGATTCCTCATGTTAGAATTTCAAAAGATTCTCAATTTGATGTTAAATTGTCTAGACCACAAAGGAGAAGACGAAACAGAAAATTGAAGAAAATTTTGGAAACATCTGAATCTGATAATAATATATCAAATAATTTTTTTCAAAATAATCAAAAATTGTCTTCTTTGAAAAAGGCTGTTGGTAAAACTTCTATTCCAAAAGTTAATGATAACATTGATTGTGAATTAATAGAAGTTGTTTATTTTGATCAATCTGGACGACCCAAGACCATAATGGCTTAGGTTTCTATTTCTAACTGATTTTCGTTGTTTATGTAGGGACAACCAAGGAGGACTATCAACAATACATGGTATGTGGATAGTGGTTGCTCTCGACATATGAAAGGGAATATTCGATTGCTTGAGGATGTTAAAAACATTGATGGAGGTTATGTCGCTTTTGCGGGGAATAAAGGCGGGTACATAACTGGACAGGAAACTTTAAAGAATGATAAAGTCAAATTTGAGAAGGTGAATTATGTGGAGCAGCTTGAACACAATCTTTTGAGTGTATCACAAGTTTGTGATAAGAAGTTTTCATTCCATTTTAATGAAGCTGAGTGTTATATCTTGAAACTCGGTTTGGTTATTCCTGACGAATGGATTCTCATGATGGCCCCGAGGAGAAATGACACGTATGTCCTTGACATGAGTGTCGCTACTACAACGGATTCAATTCCTACATGTTTACTCTCCAAGGCGTCGGAATCATATTCTATTTTGTGGCACAGGAAGATAGCTCACATCAACTATCGGAAGATGAACTATATTGTTAAGAATGATCTAGTTCTTAGTATTCCGAAGATGAAATTCTCAGTTCCTGATGACTGTATTTCTTGTAAGAAGGGGAAACAACGAAAGAAATCACACAAATCTAAATCGAAGAATTCTATCGTAACTCCTTTGGAGCTGCTGCATATGGATTTGTTCGGTTCGATTAGTATCGGGAGCATTGGTGGAAAATCGTACTGTGTGGTAGTAACAGATGATTTCTCCAGATTTTCATGGGTTAAGTTTCTTTCTTCTAAAGCTGAAACCACTGAGTTGGTACAATACTTAATCCTGGGTTTGGAGAATTTATTCAATCTGAAGGTCAGAAGAATTAGGAGTGACAGGGGCATCGAATTTAAGAATAGCAAGATGGGCTTATTCTGTCTACAAAAGGGAATTCATCATGAATTCAGTGCGCCATATGTTCCTCAACAAAACGGTGTTGCTGAACAAAAGAACAGGACATTGGTTGAAACGGCACGCACGATGCTTGTAGATTCTAAGCTTCCAGTTACTTTTTGGGCTGAAGCTGTGAATACTGTGTGCCACGTTTTGAACAGGATCTTGACCGTCAAGCGACACAACAAGACTTGCTATGAGTTGTTGAATAATCGAAAGCCGAATTGGATTATTTACTACCTTTTGGTAATCCTTGCACCCTGTTGAAAGTTCTAGATGTCCCAACAAAATTCAGTGCTAAGGCTATTGAAGGGATTTTTCTGGGGTATGTTTCCAATTCGACTACCAAGAGGGTTTATAACAAAGAGACGCGCCAAGTTGAAGAATGGTTCCATATTGACTGTTCAAATCGGTCTTTACCTCAAATGGTGATTGGACCAGATTGGGCATTTGATTATGAAAATTTATTCAAGTCTTTTCATTTACCTTCTGATATTTCTCCTGATGAAGCTGTTGTTCTCTATGATTCATGTCAGGATGCACAGCACAATGAATTTCTACCAAATGCAGTTCCAAATTCATTGGTTCCATCTACTTCTGCTCCCGATCCTAATGTTGCTTCTTGTTCGGGACCACAAGATTCAGAGAGTGAGGAAGACAATGCTATTTTTCAAGATTCTTCTGCTGATCCTTTGTTGGGTGATGATTCATTACCTTCGACACAGGATTCGGGGGAGATTCCTACAAATTTAGACTCGAAAATTCCAATTAATCATGATTTGTGTTACCAATCTGATACAACTCGTGTTGAAGTGTTACAGGTTCCTGAGGTCGCTTCCATCAAGGAACTCAAAGATCATCCAGTGACAAATATAATCGGAAATTTGCAGGATGGAGTGAAAAAACGTTCTCTTGTAGACAATACTTGTTTGTATACATGTATTAAAGATTCTGGTGTTCTTGATGATTGCTCACATTCATGTTTTATTTCTCAGGTCGAACCCAAAAATGTTGAAATGGCTTTAAATGATAACAATTGGATAGAGGCTATGCAGGAAGAACTTGCTCAGTTTGACAAACTTAAGGTTTGGAATCTTGTAGATCTTCCGAAGGGTGTATATCTGATTGTTACTAAATGGGTGTTTAAATGTTAGAAAGACGATCGAGGTGTCGTGGTACGAAACAAAGCAAGATTAGTTGTCTAGGGCTTCAATCAACAAGAGGGAATTAATTACACCGAGGTTTATGCGCCTGTTGCGAGGCTTTAAGCTATACGGCTGTTTCTAGCTTACGCTTCTTATAAAGGTTTTAAGGTGTTTCAATTGGATGTGAAAAGTTCGTTTTTATATGGTAAGGTCAAGGAGGAGGTTTATGTTTGTCAGCCGCCGGGGTTTGAAGATCCACTTAATCCGAATATGGTTTTCAAGCTTGATAAGGCCCTCTATGGTCTTCATCAGGCTCCTCGAGCGTGGTATGAAACATTGTCCGCACATCTTTTGGCAAATGATTTTGTTCGTGGCAAGATTGACTCGACCTTATTCATAAAGAAATCAGGGGGAGATTAACTACTGGTGCAGATATATGTGGATGATATTATTTTTGGATCAACAAATGAATGGTTATGCAAACATTTTGAGAGTGTAATGAAGTCGAAGTTTGAAATGTCTGCTATGGGAGAGTTATCGTTTTTCTTAGGTTTACAAGTAAATAAAAAGGAAGATGGTTTCTTTATTCGTCAATCCAAGTATGTCAAAGACATCTTGAGCCGGTTCAAGATGGAGGATTGTACCCCATATGATACTCCGATTCCGGTCAATCATAAGTTGAATTCTGACCCAGATGGAAAAGATGTGGATTGTCGACTTTACAGAGCAATGATTGGATCTCTCATGTACTTAACCGCTTCCAGACCAGATATAATGTTCGCTGTGTGCATCTGTTCTAGATTCCAGGCAAAACCAAAAGAATCTCACTTAATAGCTGTAAAAAGAATCTTTCGTTATTTGAAAGGAAAACAAAGATTGGGACTATGGTATCCACATGGTTCAAACTTTGATTTCAATGCTTATACTGATTCTGATTTTAGTGGTTGTTGTTTGGACAGGAAATCTACAACAGGTGGTTGCCAGTTCTTGGGTAATCGACTTGTTTCCTGGCAATGCAAAAAGCAAACCACAGTCTCCATATCTACATGCGAAGCAGAATACATCGCTGCTGCAAGTTATTGTTCACAGATCCTGTGGATACAACAACAATTAAGAGATTAAGGTTTGAATTGCACATGAACCCATATGCTTATTGATAATAAGCTACAATGTCAATAACTAATAATCCTGTTAAGCATAGTAAAACAAAGCACATTGAGATTAGATATCATTTTACTCATGATTGTGCAGAGAAAAGGTTGATTGAGCTGGTAAAGGTTCACACTGATGATAATTTTGCTGATTTGTTTACCAAGACATTTGATCGTACCGGGTTTGAATTTCTAATCAAAATGATAGGTATGATCAATCCCGAATAAAAGTTTTTCAAAATCAGATTTTCATGGAAAATTTTGTTTTTAATTTCTTTTATTGCTTTATTACATTTCTGTATTTTAAACTTTCAGTAAAAAAGTTCTTAATTTATAAAAAGTCAAAACAAATTGAAAAATATAAATTTTGACATCATTTGAAGTTAGAGAAGAAATGATAGTACATCAGTGATTAGTTCATTTCACACGACCTTAGTAGACCTTTGATATATGATTGATTAAACTGAGTTGTTTTGATCTAAATTTCAAAGTCTGCATAAATGAGAAATGATAGTGTTGTGCATGCTCTAATCTTGATAATATGTTTTCAAATTTGTATATGAGTTTTGAAACTTGAAGTGTCAATAGACTAAAAGCGTTTTGAAACTACTAGTAGTGTGAAAATTAAATATGATATGATTACATCTGTGATTTGAATCCATTATATGCCTGGGTGTGTGTGTAAAAGATCATTATCAGATAAAGAATATATGGTTTTAAAGAATTTCATGAGACCAATATCGAATTATATCTTTAGCACAAATATATTTCAGTTCACATTACTGACCATGCCCCGAAAAACATGCCATGTTTTGTTGAACTAAGATATGCTTTCAAAATCCGTTGAAACATATATTCGCCCTTGGATCAGTTAGATACATCATCTAGTCTGACTCCATTGAATCTTATCCAGATAATAGTTGGATCCTCATACCTGAATCTGTTGATTCTCATTATACAACCAATTCATTAGAATCTTCTGATTCTGAATCATCATGATTCTTATATCCTTTGGGATCTTCTTCTATTCTTGTGCTAAATGAGATAATTTCATCTTGGAAATTGATCTAATCTTAAAAGAAACTGTATATGTCTTGAAGATAGTGCAAATTATATTTTTGTTTGGCATATATGTGGGGTACACGATGTTTTTCATCTAAATGGTACAAAATCACATGAATTTGGTGAATAAACGCTTATAGTTTCAAATCATATAATATTGACAAATTTAAGAATTCATGATTTATATTACAAATTCGGTATGAATAATTGAGAATTTCATAACCTGATCTTATTTACTTAGAAATTTATCGCGTTTACATTGAAATTTATCACGTATCCTTTCAAATATTATTCAAATTGAATGATTTATAAATACTAAAAAAGATACATAGAGTACAAGATGAGTTGGATTGTGTCATATCATAGGTTAACCTTGGTTATTGCTAAAATGTGTGATGAACTACTTAGATACTGATATGATCTTCTTACTCATGATGTTCATTCAAAAAGATGTGATTTTGTATTTTACATTTCAGTTTATACAGATAAAAATTAAAAAATATGTGTTTCTGTTTGTACAGATAAAAATCCAAAAATATGTGATTCCGTTTGTATAGATAAAATTCAAAAAGATTTTGTTTTTTATTTTCCATGAAAATTCTAATCTTTTATTAAATTGTTTGGGATTGGATCAAATACATGCTGCTGACGGAAGTTCAAGAAGTGACAGATTGAAAGTAGGTAAAAATTGGTTCAAGAGAAAAGTTGAAGGCATTAAGTTCGCTTAAATCTGGAGAAGCGAACTTAATATGTTCGCCTAAAATTGGTGAAGCGAACTTATTATGTTCGCTTAGGGCTTGTTAAGCGAACTTAATAAGTTCGCCTAACTAAGCGAACTTAATAAGTTCGCCTAACTAAGCGAACTTAATCTGTATACGGGTTTATCCAGGTGAACTTATTCACTTCATCGTCTCCACAGCTAAAGCGAACTTGACTGGTTGTTGGGTGGTTAATCGATACATTCTGGTTCGAAATTGTTTTGCAAACATAACTAAGGTAATTTCATTGATTTTTGTCAGTTAAATCGTGAGATAAATGAGGTTTTTGTCTCGGTTTGCATTGTTTAACAGAATTCCAAGTGGGTGACCTTGTGCTTCTCAAAGTATCCCCTTGGAAGGGTGTGATCCGCTTTGGAAAGAAAGGCAAGCTAGCACCTCGTTACGTAGGCCCGTTCAAGATCCTTGAAAGAATCGTGAAAGTGGCTTTCAAACTTGAGCTACCTCCAGCACTCAACAATGTTCATCCAACCTTCCACGTGTCCAACCTGAAGAAATGTCTTGCTGATGAGAACCTCCACATACCTCTTGACGACGTGCGCATTGATGAAACGATGCACTTTGTCGAGAAACCGGTGGAAATCATGGACCGTGAGATCAAGCAACTCAAACGCAGCCGCATTCCTATAGTCAAAGTCCGTTGGGATTCTAAACGTGGTCCTGAGTTTACATGGGAACGTGAAGACCAAATGAAACTCAAGTATCCTCACTTCTTCACCGATTCAGCAGCCTCAACTAGTTGAATTTCGAGACGAAATCCCCTCAACATGGGGAGACTGTAACATTTCTGGTTTCTTTTTTTTTTACCATGTAAACGTTTCGATGCAACAACCGTAAATGCAATTACACATACAATACATTATGTTACAATAACAACTGAAAACGCCATTATCTCACAAGCCCCGAGGACCAAAACTGACAAAACTCAAAAACTACAAAACTAGGCAAGCACGGTCGCGCCTAAGACTAGGCACGGTCGCGCCTGCAGACCTAAGCACGGTCATGCCTAATACAGGCACGGTCGCGCTGCTGAAACCACGTGACTCTGCAGAAGTCAGATCACAGCCATACTCGACGATTTCGCAAAATTTAAAGAATGGTCAAAGCCGGTTTTCGCGCGTCAGACCATACTTGACTGAATACAACCTGCAACACGCATCAATTACACTCCAATTTACAGATTTGTTTAATCCCATACCCACCACAATCATGACTCGCGAATTCGTCGATATAGAGCCAGTTGCACGCTTCCTACACCCTCATATGCATCCACACAATCACCCAGAACTCTCACTCGACACTCATACAACCTCTGTCGTCCGATTGATCGCCGAGAAGCAAAGCCGTCGACCCGTAGCCGACTGCATTAAATTGCCCTATTATAACAAGTAAGTAATACACCACTAGCTTCGTATCACCCCCTACTACGAAAGCCCTATGCCAATTCGTAGTAGAAACACTCAAATCGGCCAGATTTTTGAACGAGAAAACGAAACTACACTTTTAGTCGAACTACCACTTAAACACGAAATAAATCCAATTAAACCTTATAGATAGCTTCGTAATCATCCACTAAATGAAAGCCCTAAGAATCCAGAAGTGTTTAATATAAGAATCGAGCGAATTGAGTCTGGAAAAGACCCGACACGGTCGCGCTCATCACTGAGCGCGGTCGTGCCTGACCAAGCACAGTCGTGGTCCGAGTAAGGCCCGGTCGTGCTTACCGAGCAAACAAGTCCTGACCAAAAACAAACACTAGGCGCGGTCGTGCTGGACACGAGCACGGTCGTGCTCCATGACCAGAACCTCTGTAGCCTTCTGACTCGACCACGGGCGCGCTCCAGACACGGAGGCGAGCGCAGTCGTGCCGTTGATGAGCACGGTCGTGCTCAGTCAGAACCGAATCATTACAGTTTCTCAGATTTGATGATTTTTATAAAACTTATGTTATAAACTTAACTGTTTAAACAGAATCTCACCATTATTAAGCACAACAATTATTTTCATCGATTAAATTGTTTTAAACCGATTCTTACCATTTGAAAATACATTTTCATTTAAAATTTCTAAATTTATAAAAAGTTATAACAAGATTTTGTAAAACACTTTATTATGAAAAAGACTTTTATAAACCAATTGTATAAATCCTAGTTACATCAAATAAAACTTATATAAATATAAACTACTTTATATTTTGTGACGTTTTCTAAAATAAGTAGATAAAACGAATTCGTTTGTTTATATTACATTCAATTAAATATATATACCACACTACCTTATATTTTAAATACATAACTAAACGATACAATTCATTAGTGCAAATCCTTACGCTTGCAATACACTGAAACACTATAGTTACTTTAAACCTTATACACCGCATTAATACACGTCATACATTTACTCGATAGGTCAAGCTCCGTGACCCACAAACACTTAACATTTACTTGGTTGTGCAATCTACACTCTCCAACACATGTGAGTCTACATAACCCCACTTTTACTCTTTTTCACCTTTGGGGTGGACATGATTTACATTAAACAAATTGCAACTCTTTCATAGTACAATTCTTACTTGATTACATGAATTATTTGTGCAATATGCTTGAATGCTATGAGTTATTACTATACATACATGACGCAACTCGTGCAATCATTAACTCTGTACAAGCAAACGGTAAACAAGGATAGTACTATTGAGTCTGACAAACCCACCCGGGTAGGGTGTTTGTTACCGACTTCACATTAGGGTAACCTGCGTGTTATGCCTCAGTCACAAGGTTTGATTGTGCACCTAGTATAACTATAGATTCTTCATATTTGTCTTATATACCATGTGAATCAAGGAATTGTATAAACAGTTTTGAACTCTTATTTGTGTGTCAAAACTTATGTATGCTCACCAACTTTTTAGTTGACCCTTGTTTTTAAATCATGTTTCAGGTGCTAACAATTGAGATGATTACAAGTTGCTTCCACCTAGTTTGAGGACCTAGTTAAAAGGCTCTAAAATAAACATTGTTATGTATTTTGTTATGTTTCGTGTACTTGTTGGATTGTTGTTTGATTTCAATGAAAACTGCATGTTTAATTATTTCAACCTTAGCAAAACATGAGCTATGAACAGTCTGCACGCTTCACGCCCCGACGTTTCCGCCGCCGGTTGGGGTGTGACAGATTGGTTTACAATGGTTAATTCCTGATTTCCACACGGATTGAAAGAGTTTTGATTTCTAAGATTGAATTTGAAACGACAGACAGTTCAGGCAAACTTGTTCAAGCGAACTTGTCTAAGTTCGCCTCTTGAAACACTAAGCGAGCTTATTAAGTTCGCCTAGGGGTCAGAAGGGTTTTGGACTTGTAAAATTTTTTGTGTGTTTGAAATTTAAAAAAAAAATATTTTTTTTTTGTTGTTTGTTTGATTGTTTTGTTTTTGTTTCAAATTTTTTTTTCATATTGTTTGTGTTTTGTTATTTGTCTAATATGTGTTTGTTGTCCAAATATTTTTCAGATGGCTCGTCGTGTTGAATACAAGCACAACAAGGTGGCATTGTTAGATCCTAACATGTCAGAGGCCATAAACTTTCAAGGGATTATAGGATTTCTGAATCGCTCACGACTTCGTGTCGCATTATCTGCCGATCCATACATCAGTCTGGTGTATATTCAACAGTTTTGGGACACAATTCATTCAGATACTGACATAGAACCTCATGTTCTTCGAGCCACTGTCAACAATACGCAGATTGCTATATCTGAAGACACTATTCGTGCAGCTCTTGCATTAGGTGGTGCTGTTGATGATCCTATATCATATCCTAATCCTTTGATCATGGGATGCTTTCAGAGGATGGGTTACCGTGGGCGTCCTAATGAAACATAGGCACGTAAAGGTGGTTTGGTGGGTGAATGGAGATACTTCATGCATGTGATTATTCAATATCTCTCTCCTCGTAAAGCCGGTACAGATGGCTTAAAGACTACTCTTCAAGCTGCAATGGTAGCTTTCACATTGAATAAGCGCTTCAATTTTGCAAGATATATCTATCGAGAGATGGTTATGCAAATCACACCTGCTGAAGGTCAAAGATTTTTGATGTATCCTAGGTTTATCCAGATGATTCTGAATCATATTCTTCCTGATCTCCCATAGCATCCGATTAGATTAACTTTGACGCCGATGTCCAAGCGTATCTTTACGGATTGCACTAAAGTGAAACAACAGAATCAAGCATTGATTCCTGTTAATGCTCCATTGTTTGGTCACTTAATCAATCCTGATTATGTTGAACCACCAAATGACAACTGGTTTCATCCTGATGAGATAGCTCAAGGGCAAGGTCAGAATGTTCAACAACAACAACAACCACAACAACCTATTCCACAAGTACAAGTTCCACAACAACAAGTTCCCATACAACAACAAATTCCTATTCAAGAACAAGTTCCAATTCCACAAGCTCAGGTTGATATATCTGGTAATGAACCTGTTCTAGAAGAGGTCGTTCATGAACATGAACAAGATCTAGGGATGAATATGGATGACTTTGTTGATGACGCTGTGAACTCGCCCATTCATAAAGTTGAGGGGAATATGGTGACAGAGAATAAGTCGAATTCTAGCTCAAGTGATAAGATCTTACCTATTTCTGAAGAAACTGTAACATCCCTGATTTTTCGACCCTATTTTAACTTATTTTAACTAATAAAATAACAACATGACATTGAATCATATACTTGTTCAAACCTACACCTCATTAATCGTTAGCCGATCGTATTCAATTCAAAGATTTAGAACTCATAATCAAGTGGTAACACCTCTTAGAGTTAATCCAGTTAGTAATCCCGTTAGGTGTTCTGTTAAATCCTAACCAAGCTAATTCTGTCAAAGCTGAAGTTACAAGGGCTGATTTTGTAAATAATCAGAAACCCTAGTAGGCACGGTCGCGCCACGTTTTGGCACGGTCGCGCCTTGTCTGGCACGGTAGCGCCACTTTTTGGCACGGTCGCGCCTCGTGTGGCACGGTCACGCCTCTTATAGGCACGGTCGCGCCTCACATAAGTTGAAACGTAAATACAACCTTTAATCGCAAAACCATTCGAATTCGTAACCGTTTCACACTTTAACAAACCAAATTAAGGTTTTAATCATCATCTTTACGACGTATTAACCCAATCTTGTCGATCCCCTCGTAACCGTCGATCGTCTTCATTGCAATCACAAATTCCGCCATTTCAATCCAAACTCTCTCAAGCAAACAAACAAACTACACCACTCGATCCTCTCTAAGACTTCTGGACATGCTGGTTTGGTCGGGATTGTAGCAGAAGACGTCGGATATCAAACCTTCATCACCGGAACTCATTCTACCCGTACACCATCGATTCATTCTCCTTTCGGGTAATTGAAACCTTCCACACATTCGATTTAGTCTATAGGTCAAAAGCCCCAAACTAATTTGGGCTTACAATAGCGAAATTTACACGAACCCGAATCTAGAGTTCGTTCTAAAATTGCTTAATCGAATCGTACCTTGTACGTGTTTTAAATACAATTAAACTACACAAAAAGACTAGTAATAACCTGGTGGGTGAAAGCCCTATGATTCCTAACACTATTATCATAAGAATCGACCAATTCGTTCCTGTTTTGGAACAGACACGGTCGCGCTAGTCTTCTAGCACGGTCGTGCTCCATGAAGACACAGTCGCGCCTCTCCAAGCGCGGTCGTGCCTCACCCTCTGACCCGGTTGTGCCTCTTGGCTAGACCTGGCGTGCTATCAGAACCCTAGACACGGTCGTGCCTGGCCCAGGCACGGTCGTGCCTAGTGAGCAGCCTTGTGTATCTTCTGTTTGATCAACACGGTCGAGTCCCTGACTAGCATGGTCGCGCCCGTGGTCTTAGCACGATCGTGCCTTGTCCCAGGCACGGTCGTGTGTGTGAGAAAATTATTGGCAGAATAATTATTTCCATATTTTAAAAACAATAAGTATTTCAAATAAATTTTTAAATAAAAAGAATTGATTTTATGAAGATTTATATTAACATTATTTAAAAAGATCTAATTTATATTCTAAAATAAATAGAAATTATATATTTAAAACTTACAAAATTTAATCTATATTTATTGTTAAACCCTACACTTAATTATTATTTACACAATTTATTTAAACATCTTTATGAAAATAAAGTAAAGAAATTTATATTTAATATAAAACTTTTAATACATTTTCATAACTAAATGACTAAGTTACATATTTTATAAATAAATAAATAAGATTACAATTATTTATTCAAATTACATTTAAACAAAAACTATTTTTTAGGTCATACTTAATCACCTCTAATACTTACATTATTTTTAAGTAAACAAATAATAATTTTATTATTTAGTTATTCCAAACTCAAATTTTATACAACACCATTCAAGTATAAACCACTAACACCTACAACTTCAAATTCCTTATACACACATCCAATTTAACCTTAGACTTAGACATAGACTATTGTGCACACTATTGATTCAATACATATTACACTCTAGGTTAACGTTGTGCATTACGAGGACCCCGTTACTACTTAGTATTTCGTGTTAGATACGCCTTCAAATCAAGTGAGTATACATAGCCCCTTTTACTATTTTACATTTTTGGGGTGAAACATGAACACTATTCAAATTACATGTTTACATTTACACAAACAACACAAGCACAAATCCTATTTACATTCATGTGTACAAATTTGAGCTTTATGCCCGAGTGCTATGTGTGCTAACTTTTGTATGCGATTATGTGCAATCATTAACTATTCAAGCCGACGGTTTTCAATGATAGATCTTTTGAGTCTGACAAACCCACCCAGATTGGGGTGATTGATACCGACAACACAATTTTGCATGCTAGTTACAAAGGTTTGATTATACTTGGTTACACAATAGCTGCTCCCCATAAATGCCTTATTTATCATGTTATGTAAGGATTTGTTTTACAAACTATATGCTATCTTTATACAAACCTGTGTTATACTCACCAACTTTTTAGTTGACCTTATTTTATTCATGTTTCAGGTGCTTTCATATGAGTTTGATCAAGACATGCTACACATAGGCTTTGGACCTAGTTATTCTTAATTCAAAAACAAATTGTATTTCATTATGTACTTGGAACTTGATTCATGTTTGTTTGAATGGAAATGGATTTAACATATTACAATTTAGTCAACCTTGAGCTCATGAACAGTCTACATGTCCCGCTCCGATGATTCCGCCGTCGGTTGGGGTGTGACAGATTGGTATCAGAGCCTTGGTTATAGGGAACTAGGTTATTAGACACCCTTGACCTAGACTATAACTTTAGGACACCCATACAATGCCATGCTACTACATGTTACATTATTAGTTCTTGTGTAAATATTTTTACATGCTATCATAAGTATTTACACTACGTGATACTATACATAATGACTTATGTGTCACACTACTTGATAACTTTTGTGCTTACACTCATTACTATTTACATGCTATATGATTATTTTTATGTAAATATTATTACATGTTATACTATATAACTACATCCTATGATACAATACTTAATAATCTATGTGTCACATTACCTGCCAACTTTTTCTCCTATTCATTGCTACCTATTTAACTTATTTAAAAGTGCTATCCTAAGTTTCCTCACACACTCATACACACTTAGTTATTCATGCACCCTAAACTCACATACATAATACCACACCTCTTGTGAACAACAAATTTTTAAACCATTGGGCCTAATGTCCATCAATAATAAACTAAGAAGTCCATCTATCCTCCAAGAAGCAAAAGCCCACTGAAATGCATAAACCTTACTTTCGGGCCACAAGGCCCAGTTCACAACAAATCTCATCATGACCATGAGCCCAACAATAGTGTTATTAATACATGATGGCTGGAAGAGTGTGTAGGCCCATGAGGGATTCTGGTTAAGGAAAGATAAGGTACTTAAGTGTGTCCTAGTGACCCACCCCTCTTTCCTGGGAATTCTCCTCAGGGATGCATTGCTTATAGGTCAAGTGTATTTCTAAAATACTATTGTGAAGACTCGGCGTTATGACTAGTCAAACTCTAAACCTATGAGAACTCCTATGTTTGACACTCAGTATTTATTTATCGCTTACAACCTTTCCATCGTTTTCCTGCTAAGCATGGACTCCTACTCTCCTACCTCCTCGGTATGACGTCCCGAAGAAGAGTCTGATTGGGAAGAAGACACCGGATCACCCGTACATCGAGCACCAACACCCGCAGCTGCTAGACCAAGGTTTGATGTAAGGGTAGTTTGGATTAGGAACACCGGCCCAAGACTTCGAACACCTGGATCAGCCGCGCCCAGAAACCCGTATCAGACACCCCATCCCCACAATCAACTACCACTCCTACTAAGAGACCCATATCTAATGCCCGACCCGTATTACTCTAATCCTTGAGTAGGGCATATCATGGCACTCACTAGTACTATCGAATTTCCAATCAATGACACACACCAATATGTAAGGACCTCAGAATTTGAGAGGTAAAGAATGGAGCAAGGGTTAATGCACGACTTGCAAGGACAAGGAATGAATAGCCTAGCAAACCAATTAGGGTACCAAAATGAATTAATCTCCATCCTCGAAGCGGTGCTCACCTTGGGAATTATTCTCCTTCTAGTGGAAAGCTACAGGAGGCGTTAACAGGATTATTTTTCTTATTTATTCAGTTTGAGAACCATTTCCCTGTGTTTTGAATACGTTTCAGCATTTCTAAATTTTATATTTTCCAAAGTTATTATTCATAAATTCAATACGTTGAGTGTGAATTACACCCATCATATTTTCATCAAAATTTCTCAAGTATCACCTTCTTCATTTAATACGATTTAGTACACTACCAACAATCTCCTTCATAAACAAATCATCATATTGTTCGATTTAAACAAAACCTTGTTATCTTGTTCAAACAAAATGTTTATCAAACTTTTAGATAGTATCAAAAACATAAATTTTCCATAAAACTTTCAACCTGATAAGGAAAGTTAATACAACCGATTTTATAAATATATATATATATATATATTATTTCGAATTGATAAATAATTATGGTGTTCCTCGTTTAAGTAAATATTTCTAAACCATGGCTAAATTAATATACGACTAATTGTTTAGCCAATAATTTCGCTTAAAAATATTCTCTTATTAAATAGCTGAAGATTTAAATTAAAAGATTTTTCCCATAAATTGTCTATTTATTTGAATTATGTGACTCAATGGATTCACTACGTTATATATCTATAATCAAGGACGACTTACCACTTTCAAATTTCAAACAAAGATCCGTATTTGTAAACACATTTCCCCGAACGTTTTCAGAACTTTCTCATTACCTTTCACTTGTCGCTTCAAGAGACGATCCATACCGCGTAGACGTTAACCCTATCCATCAACCTCAATGAGAATTAAGAGCTAGAACCTAACTACCACATTATACAAGAACGCCAAACAACCCGCTCGTCCGCAACGCTCAACCACATACAAAACCCGTTAGTATACAACACACTCGAAGTTCAATAACTTACACATGCACGTTCACAATATACCCAACGCAACCACATGGTGCATGAAACCCAATTATTATCAATATACCCAATGCTACCCAAATTACATAATACATGAAACTAGTTTGCCTATAAATCACAATTTACTGGATTGATCCAATAACACACGAAACATGCTTAATTGCAATACACATGCTACTAGATTGAGCACATAATACACGAAACTTAGTTGGTTGCAATATACATGACACATAACCGTTGTTTGTTTGATACAGAACCCTAGAGTGACCACATTAACATGAAACTCATTTGGTTAGAAAGGGCATCATACTAAACTGTGCACAATATGCAATATACATGATACTAAACTATTTATATTACACATAATACTATATTGTTTACATTACACGTGAGAGTTTGTTGATTTACAAAATACATAATGCTAGTTGTTCATGCTATACAAGAGACTTGTGTGCTTACTTTATACATGAAACGAAATTGCTTACAATTATTACAATTGATTGATTACATTATACGCATGGTCATGCACTTTGTTCACCAAAGTTGAAGACCATAATACATGGAAACGACTCGGGGTTTGACGTATTCTTGTTCAAACACGAGCAAACTAAGAAACTTTAAGTTATTCTACTTTACTACTCTCTAGTCGTGAACTTACTTGCTTAAGGACATAGTTACTTGTTAGCGACTTTAATGTGAAAACAATGGACACGGATGGAGTGAAATTGTGCCCCTTGAACCGCACACAATGGAATGACCTATACGGTCCATGCGATGATTTGAGTAATTACGGGTGCACACGGAATTATGAAAATCAGCGTATGGAAAGCATAGTGAAATTTTGTCGTGTGTTGTGACCTAAAACTTATCATGATATGTAACAACGAAACTAATGTGATATGACAAGGGCATAGTGGATACGCCGATGGTACTTCCTATATATAAGTGTCCTATAATATTATCAGAAGTAACGTTGCTCGTGTCACGTGAAGTTTTGACCTAGACCAATGTTTATGAAATCTTTTACCGCTGACAATTTTAAAGTATATTATACTACATTTTACACAAACCCTAATTATCAAAATTTCATCAACTTCATTCCAAATAATACATCTCACATTTAGAATTCAGAATTATTATTCGACAATCTCCTCCTTAAATTCATTTCAAAACAAAATTCATTATCACCCTTCATATTCAACTTTAAGGATCATGCCTAAGCCATGTCAAGGGTTACACTTCCCAGAATACAACAATCAAAACTCACCGAGAACCCAAAACTCCCACCTGTTTCTTGATTTTTATAGCCTCCATTAGTTAAATTTCGGGATGAAATTCCTTTAACATGGGGAGACTGTAACATCCCTGATTTTTCGATCCTATTTTAGCTTATTTTAACTAATAAAATAACAACACGACATTGAATCATATACTTGTTCAAACCTACACCTCATTAATCGTTAGCCGATCGTATTCAATTCAAATATTTAGAACTCATAATCAAGTGGTAACACCTCTTAGAGTTAATCCAGTTAGTAATCCCGTTAGGTGTTCTGTTAAATCCTAACCAAACTAATTCTGTCAAAGCTGAAGTTACAAGGGCTGATTTTGTAAATAATCAGAAACCCTAGTAGGCACGGTCGCGCCACGTTTTGGCACGGTCGCGCCTCGTCTGGCACGGTCGCGCCTCTTATAGACATGGTCGCGCCTCGTGTGGCACGGTCGCGCCTCTTATAGGCACGGTCGCGCCTCACATCAGTTGAAACGTAAATACAGCCTTTAATCGCAAAACCATTCGAATTCGTAACCGTTTCACACTTTAACAAACCAAATTAAGGTTTGAATCATCATCTTTACGACGTATTAACCCAATCTTGTCGATCCCCCTCATAACCGTCGATCATCTTCATTGCAATCACAAATTCCTCCATTTCAATCCAAACTCTCCCAAGCAAACAAACAAACTACACCACTCGATCCTCTCTAAGACTTCTGGACATGCTGGTTTCGTCGGGATTGTAGCAGAAGACGCCGGAGATCAAACCATCAACGCCGGAACTCATTCTACCCGTACACCATCGATTCATTCTCCTTTCGGGTAATTGAAACCTTCCACACATTCGATTTAGTCAATAGGTCAAAAGCCCCAAACTAATTTGGGCTTACAATAGCGAAATTTACACGAACCCGAATCTAGAGTTCGTTCTAAAATGGCTTAATCGAATCGTACCTTGTACGTGTTTTAAATACAATTAAACTACACAAAAAGACTAGTAATAACCTGGTGGGTGAAAGCCCTATGATTCCTAACACTATTATCATAAGAATCGACCAATTCGTTCCTGTTTTGGAACAGACACGGTCGCGCTAGTCTTCTAGCGCGGTCGTGCTCCATGAAGACACGGTCGCGCCTCTCCAAGCGCGGTCGTGCCTCACCCTCTGACCCGGTCGTGCCTCTTGGCTAGACCTGGTCATGCTATCAGAACCCTAGACACGGTCGTGCCTGGCCCAGGCACGGTCGTGCCTAGTGAGCAGCCTTGTGTATCTTCTGTTTGATCAACACGGTCGCGTCCCTGACTAGCATGGTCGCGCCCGTGGCCTTAGCACGATCGTGCCTTGTCCCAGGCACGGTCGTGTGTGTGAGAAAATTATTGGCAGAATAATTATTTCCATATTTTAAAAACAATAAGTATTTCAAATAAATTTTTAAATAAAAAGAATTGATTTTATGAAGATTTATATTAACATTATTTAAAAATATCAAATTTCTATTCTAAAATAAATAGAAATTATTTATTTAAAACTTACAAAATTTAATCTATATTTATTGTTAAACCCTACACTTAATTATTATTTACACAATTTATTTAAACATCTTTATGAAAATAAAGTAAAGAAATTTATATTTAATATAAAACTTTTAATACATTTTCATAACTAAATGACTAAGTTACATATTTTATAAATAAATAAATAAGATTACAATTATTTATTCAAATTACATTTAAACAAAAACTATTTGTTTAGGTCATACTTAATCACCCCTAATACTTACATTATTTTTAAGTAAACAAATAATAATTTTATTAATTTATTATTTAGTTATTCCAAATTCAAATTTTATACAACACCATTCAAGTATAAACCACTAACACCTACAACTTCAAATTCCTTATACACACATCCAATTTAACCTTAGACTTAGACATAGACTATTGTGCACACTATTGATTCAATACATATTACACTCTAGGTTAACGTGGTACATTACGAGGACCTCGTTACTATTTAGTATCTCGTGTTAGCTACGCCTTCAAATCAAGTGAGTATACATAGCCCCTTTTACTCTTTTACATTTTTGGTGTGAAACATGAACACTATTCAAATTACATGTTTACATTTACACAAACAACACAAGTACAAATCCTTTTTACATTCATGTGTACAAATTTGAGCTTTATGCCCGAGTGCTATGTGTGCTAACTTTTGTATGCGATTATGTGCAATCATTGCCGACGGTTTTCAATGATAGATCTATTGCGTCTGACAAACCCACCCAGATTGGGGTGATTGATACCTACAACACAATTTTGCATGCTAGTTACAAAGTTTGATTGTACTTGGTTACACAATAGCTGCTCCCCATAAATGCCTTATTTATCATGTTATGTAAGGATTTGTTTTACAAACTATATGCTATCTATATACAAACCTGTGTTATACTCACCAACTTTTTAGTTGACCTTATTGTATTCATGTTTCAGGTGCTTTCATACGAGTTTGATCAAGACATGCTACACGGCTTTGGACCTAGTTAATCTTAATTCAAAAACAAATTGTATTTCATTATGTATTTGGAACTTGATTCATGTTTGTTTGAATGGAAATGGATTTAACGTATTACAATTTAGTCAACCTTGACCTCATGAACAGTCTACATGTCCTGCCCCGATGATTCCGTCGTCGGTTGGGGTGTGACAGAAACCGATTCTGATGGGTCTTGAGATTTTCCCTCAGATCATTATGAAAGGTTGGCTCGTATACCATTGGCTAATGCTGGTAAACGTCTTAAATCTACAGCCAGAAGACAAAGACGTAAGTCCGTTCGGGATCCTCCTTCTGGATCGGTACATGGAAAAAAGAACATTAGTAGATGAGAGTTCTGACAGTGATTTTAATCCGGATCCTAAAGCTCAAAAGCTTATGGCTGCTTCAATTGCTGCTGCTCAATCTTCACAAGGTGTAGAAGATGCTACCTTTGTTGCTTCCTTAATTGTCACACCTCCAGGTTCTAAAGAACAATATCCTGTTCTCACTCCTGTTCCTCCTGTGGTTATTCCTACTCCCAGTACTTCAGTTCCTCAATCTTCAGCTGGTCCTTCTAAGCCTTCTGATTCTGATAGGATTACTTTCCTTGAATCTCAAGTGCTTGCTTTACAAACTCAGGTGGATACTCTTGTATCTACTGATACTCAACGACAGCTGGTGATTCAGACTCAAGCTACGCAGATTGCTGCTATGCAGGCATTAGTGTCCAAGCTTGTTGAGCGTCTTGACGCTCAGGGGGAGTTAAGGATACGTGATGCATGTCACACTAAGTCTATTCAACGACATGATGATGAAGACAATGAACCTTCTGGTAATATTGAGGGTGATCGTCAATACGCTGACGTTAATCCTATATCTAAAGTTCAGAGGGAGTCGACATCACAATCCATTAATGGAAACAAAGATACTTCTGGAGTTAATGAAGAAGAAATCTTATTGTTGGAGTTCTTTGCTGAGTCTAAGGAGGAAGAAGCTGAAAAGATAGCATGTCTTGATGACATAGATGAATTATTCAATGATATAGAAGATGATGTGTCAGATACTGAAATAGAAGAAGGAGAGATAGTGGAGATAGAGATAGAGAAAAGTCAAGACAAAGTGATTTATGAAGGATGTGATGGTCTTAATGTCCCTTATAACTTCATCCAATATGATGTTATTCCTGAGTTTAATTATGAAGGAGCAACAGATTCTATGGACTCATTTGAAGACGTCACACTACCTGAAGATACTGCTGATTCTAAGATTGATACTGATGATGAAAACATTCAATCCAATACAGATGCTGAAGCTAATACTATTCACACTGAGTCTCCAAAGGTGAATGAAGAACCTGTGATGTACAGAAATACAGGTATGACCAGAGAACAGTGGAGAGAAGTTGTAAATAGCTGGATGAAGGTGCTACCCAAGTCTCAAGCACAACCTGCTCAGAAAGAAAACTATGTGAATAAAGAGAGGTGTGTAGGAAGAATCATAAGTTGGTTTTATGATAATGACATAAAACTATTTGCTATTAAAAGATCTGATGGTGTTCAGTACTTAAAGGCGAGGATCAAATATTTCAATACCTTGCCAAGGTGTGAAATAATGGTCTAGCTTCAAAGCCACTTATTAATAGATCAAAGTTTGGATTAGCTGATGTGATAGCAAATCTGATCAAAAGAAAAGGTGGTTCGGGGAAGTATGAAAGGCTAAAGCCTCAAAAAGGGAAGAGAGTGAAGAACATAGATCAAAAGACTGGAAAGTGACCTCGAAGTACAAATTCAGACCAGTACGTGCTGTACACAGGATACCATTGAAGAAGATTCCTCAAGATTTCCTTGGGAATATGAAATGGTGGTATGTCGATGTTAATACTAGTGAAGTAAGGATTGAAGACAAAGATAACAGGGTCATTGTATGTTTCTATGATGCAATGAATCTTATCAATTTTTCAAAGAAAGATTAGAGAACACTGAGAAAGAATGAAATCATGTTTACTGATGAATGGAAAGAACAAGGATTGCAGTACAAGCGAGTGTTGCATATATGTAGAAGATATGGAGTGCATGCAGGAAGCAGATTGCCGGAGAATTGGAAAAGCTCATCATGAAGACAGAAGACTGAAGATCAAGCTATTGTCAAGGGGGAGTCTGTTAGGACATAGTTTATAATGACAAAAGCTTTGTAATAGTTTAGATCTTATATCTTTATGTTTTTGTAATGTAATAATGTTCTAAGTATTTTATGCAAGTTATGCTAGAGGCGAACTTGTTAAGTTCGCCTAGTCTAATAGAGGCGAACTTGTTAAGTTCGCTTAAGTCTATCTGAGGCGAACTTGTTAAGTTCGTTTAGTCTGTTAGAGGCGAACTTGTTAAGTTCGCCTAATGCAGGTCAGTAGTCTATATATAGATGTTTACAGAGTCAGTTTGTAGATCGAATAGAACAGAGTTGAACGATTGAGTATGTAAACTCTATTGAGAATTGGAATACAATCGTGAATGTTATTTACTTGATTGTCTATATTGTCTTTTGTGTATGCAATCGTTGATTTGTTGGATTCCGCACTTCGAGTTAACGACACGTCTTATCACGAGAACGATCTGTAGAAGTGCCATGAGGACCTACAAATACAATGCATGACTGTGCATTGCTCATTATGAGGCCTATAAATAGAAGGCTTGGGTTCTTCATTCCACACACCTCAAGAAGCAAAGAAACACTATCCAGAGGGAGTATTCTCGTAGTTAGAGTAGAGAGAAGAGAGGCTCCTCCTCTTCGTTCCGCAATAGGGGAGCCTACGAAACTCAGTGTTATGCTAGTTAGTATGGCCATTCGTGGCTAAACTCTTTGTATTGCGAGGGTGAAGATGAAGTTTGGTGTATGTTAATGTTTAACGTATTAATCTAGTGGTGTGTTTATGTGTTTAATTATTCGCTCTTAAAACCACCTTCTAGGTGGGCTTTTTAATATTATCTAAACTTGTCTTTACACTTGTGAATGTTCTTGATTTTAAAGCGTAAGACCGTAAAACCTTTTTAATCAAACTTCTCTTGATGCTTGTATGTCTTTATACAAGTGGATCTTGATAAGCCAAGGCTTAGTTAATATTAATAAGGTCGTACGTCTTTATACGAATTTGTTTTGAGACCAAGAATTGGTGAACTCATGTTGGGAATGGTACATCTTTATACATGGTCACATTTTTACACTGCCACCGGTGAACAAAGTCTAATAACTCTTTTAATAATAATAACTAAGCACTTAAGTTTGATGTCCTAAACCAAATCGAAGATAACACCAAGGAGTTGAGGGTAATGATGTCCCTCGCTAGGAGTCCTACCATTTTATCATTAAAGATTATAATTCGTGAACCAAATGTCGTGAGGACGAGGCTCTAGCAGTGACCCGAGTCACACATCTATATTAGTCATACCACTGGATTAGTCAACTTAACATTATCATATACCAAGCAGATTTGAATCCCAAAGCAATACTTTTCGTGACCTGATCATTTCCGAGATATTTACTTTCCTGCTATTTACTATTCTGTTATTTACATTCCTGTTACACACATCACGCACGTTTTTACTTTTATGTTATTTACTTTTCTGCTTCACAAGTATACAAAACCCACTCACTAATTAAACCGGCTAAACAAAAACAAAAGTTGAGTATTGGAACTCGACCGTGTCCATTGGTTCGATACTTGGTTCTTACCTAAACTATATTACCCTGCGATAGGTACACTTGCCTATTGTGTGTGTTTTAAGTTTAAAGTAACTATCATTTTATTTTATAAATTCAAAACCTCATTTCATGAAACTAAAATCTCTAAATATTATTTTATAATATTTACTATATCAAACATCACACATCAAGTTTTTGGTGCCGTTGCCGGGGACACGGTGATTTCAAGAAAGATTCAAGTTAACGGATTTGCTTTTTTTTAACCCTACTATTTTCCATCTGTTTTATGTTACATTTTGTTGCATGTAGTATATGATCCAAAGCCCCACTACTCGTTTATATCAATCTTTAGCAGAGCCCGAAAGATTTTTTCACAGCCGATTACGAGAAAACTGTACAAGAAAAATGGTCGTGGACAACCACACTATTTCCGACTTTGCAAGACCGTTAGTAGAGGTTTTGGGGTCTAGTATCACAAGGCCAATGGTTGACGCTAACAAATTTGAGATTAAATCGCATGTCATTCACATGATCCAATCATCATGCACTTTCCATGGATTACCCGATGAAGATCCACATGCCCACATTGCAAATTTCCTTGAAATTTGTGAAACTTTCAAACTGAACAGAGTCTCGAATGATGCAATTCGCCTTCGAATGTTTCCCTTTTCCTTAAGGGAACGAGCTAAGGCATGGCTAAACTCTCTTCCTACCAGGTCAATCACTTCATGGGATGATCTTGCTCAGAAATTCCTATCAAAATACTTCCCGTTAGCAAAAACTGCTAAGTTGTGAAATGATATTAGCACTTTCACCCAGGAAGATAGGGAATCATTATATGAGGCATGGGAATGTTTTAATGACATGTTGAGAAAATATCCTCACCTTGGGCTAGAAGTTTTGTTACAAGTATCATCATTCTACAATGGGTTGCACAATCAAGCTCGTCAGACACTCGACGCTACTGCAGGTGGTATTTTTGGAAACAAGAGGCCATAAGAAGCTTACAACCTAATTGAGGAAATAGGCATGAACAACTATCGATGGTATAATCCAAGAAGTAATTGGGGAGCCCGACAAGGTGTTCATTCTGTCGATACTGTCGCTTCACTTTCTGCTCAAGTAGACGCCCTCATCACTCGACTTAATCAACTTAGCAAGGGCAAAACAATCACTAAGACTACTGAAGAAGTAAAAAGCATCACTATCGATGCTGAGTAGGTTAACTTTATCGGAACGAATCGGCCGCAGAACAACCCATAAAGTAATGCTTACAACCCTGGATAGAGAAACCACCCAAATTTCAGCTGGAAGGATAACAACAACCGGGGACAATCTCTCTTTGGATAACAACAACAGTTTTAACAAAGACAATCTCAAAACTATCAGCCTTGTCAACAATATCAAGGAACTAACAAGCCAAGTAATGGATTAAGCTTGGAGGATGCGGTAACTAAGTTGATTTCTACAACTGAAAGTCAAGCCCTTCTAGCAGATTCCCGTCACAAACAATATGAGGAGAAGTTTAGTCTACACGAAGCTGAGTTTAGGACACAGAAAGCAACTCTTCAGTCCATTGAGATACAACTAGGACAGATTGAAAAAATTCTATCTAAAAGACAACCAGGATGTCTTCCTAGCAACATTGAACCAAATCAAAAAGCCAATGTTAATGCTATCACTCTCAGAAATAGCAAGGTTTATCCAGAACCCCCATTACCAGAGGAAGAGGAAGTTCAAACACCAAGGAGGGAAATATTCACTGGAGTACCACTTCGCCCACTAGCACATAATCAACCACTCAAGAACCACCAACAAAGGAGAATCCACAAAATGCTCCAGTGAAAAATCCCCTATCATTCCAACTAAGAGAACATACAAATCTCACATACCATACCCAGGAAGGCTAGTGAAGCAAAGGACTGACGAACAATATGAGAAATTCATCGAGCTCTTAAGCCATATCCATGTTAATCTTCCTTTCCTGGATATCATACAAAAAACGCCTAAGTATGGAAGTTTCTTGAAATATTTCCTTACTAACAAAAGAAATATGGTAGAGGCAGTTAAAAATACTAATCAATACGTCGCTCTCATTGAAAGATGCCTTCCAAAGATACTTTCAGAACCCAGAAAGTTTTCTTTACCATGTTCTATCGGACCACTACCGATAACTTTTGCACTCGCTGATCTGGGAGCAAGTGTGAATGTAATGCCATATAAAATGTTTCAAAGGCTCAAAATTGGAAATCCGCGACCTGTTAATGCAACCATTGAACTTGCGGATGGTTCAGTTAAGTCACCTATAGGAGTCAATGAGAACTTACTAGTAAAAGTTGGCAAGTTTGTCTTCCCTGACGACTTCATGGTTTTAGAAATGGGAGCCGACTATTATGTATCTTTGATTTTGGGTCGCCCCTTTTTAGCTACAGCCAGAGATGTTATTGATATGAACGAAGGAATTCTGACACTTCGTGTCGGAAAACAATCAGTAACTTACAACATCAAAGGGAATGAATGCTTATCAAATGATCCCTTTGAAATTGGTCAGTTCATCGATACCAATCTGGACTACCAACTGAAGAAAGATAAAGAAATCAACAAAGGAAAGAAACTAGATCTTGACAAAGATCTTAAAAACACAAACTGGATTGATAACTACTGGTACAAGCTACCAAATTTGAAAGACTTGAATGAAGGAATGGGAGACACGGGGGGAAGTCAATAGCCCCTACCCGAAGAAAGACTGATGAAACACGTACGTGTCTGGCCAACGACCCTTAAATAAACATGGCGCTTCCGGGAGGCAACCCGATGATCATGAATAAATTGAGAAGTTGGTGCATACGACAGGATGCGTGGACCTCAGGTTTGGTTTTTTCAAGTTTAAGTTTCTTATACTTCAGCCTCCAGGTATGCCTTCTCGATACTAGGACCTTAGTAGCTTAACTACTACCTTTTATTTTTGTTTTTCTGTTTGTATGTTTTCTTTTGTCTGTAAAATAGAATAACATCACCATATAGTTTCTCTACTTCTTTGAGGAGTTACATTCCATCTCTACAAGCTGGGACACCGGAATACACATCAAATTTCTAAGAAATTAGATGAAGTCTTTAAAGCAAAGTGTTGACAACAACAAAAAAGTTTTGGCCATAGGTTATACACCGAATTGACCAGGAGAGTACCAGTTTCTTTTCCTTTAAAACTTCATGCATTTAAATTCCTGCATAGCATTCAATTACATGCATTTGTACATTGAGGGCAATGCACAATTTTAAGTGTGGGGTGGGGAATAAGAGATTCAGGACAAGCTTGTAACCTCAAAGCAGTAAAACTAAACTTGTGATTTTCAACCCATTTGACTAAAACCTTAAAACCCAAAAATTTTAAAAAAATTTAAACCCTAAAACCAAAAATCTCTTTGAGTTCACACTTAATTAAATAAATGAATACATGGCAAGTAGAAACAAATGGATATTATGCATAAAATATCATTAAACCCTATCCCATCCGTTTTCATGTGAGAATAATCTGAGCCTTTTCACGAGCATTATTATCATTGTTTTTCGCGTGCTCTTTCGTTTAGTATATTGAGTGTTTTTCGATCGAATGTTATGCATAATTAGAACTTGTGTGACTGATACATATCAAGACCATGAACTAGTAGAAGTATGAAAATGATTGAGGCACTGTAGGTCCCAGCGTGTCTACAGATCGATCCCATACGTATAACACACTACGCGGACACGTATTGCGGAATCCTAATGAATACGCGCGTACGAACTGATAACAACACAAGATAGAACACAAGAATACAAGATTTCCAAATACTCTCAGATATTGTTTTGATAAATGTGTATACAACTAGTAATCAACTTTGTTACAAATGAAAACAAACAACGCACTATTTATAGGCAATAAAACTGCTATAGGCGAACTTAACAAGTTCGCCACACCCATGGCTTAGGCAAACTTGTTATGTTCGCCTATTACAAAACTTAACCTCGTACATAGAAAATATTACAAACTTAAAGTACAAAAGACCTATTATATTACAAAAGCTAGTTGTCACACATCATGTTCCAACAAACTCCCCATTGATGTGTTCAAGTTCTACTCTTCCAATCTCCCGTAACACACTTCCATCACATACTCCATGATTATGACACACATATAAAACCCTCTTGTACTACATTGCCTGTTCTCTCCACTCACTGGTATACATGGTCTCTTTACGCTTGAGCATCAGTTGGTCTTTCCTAGAAAAATTGATAAGATTCATGGTGTCATAGAATCTTCTAACCAGAACCTATCCATCTAGATCTTCATCCACGGCTTCACCAGCATTCACATCCACATACCACCACATGATATTCTCTATACAATCTTATGAAATCATCTTCAATGGTATCTTTGGAACAACTCTCACAGGTTTAAATTTATATCTCCAGATCTTTTTCTTTGATACTAGATCCATTTCTTTCAGTCTTTTTCCCTATTGAGGCTTCAACCGTTCAAACTTACTGAAACTCCCTGCATCCTTTATCAATCTTGCAATCGAATCAGCAATGCCATTCCCCGATTTGTTAATCAATGGTATAGTTGACAAACCATTGACTTCACATCTTGGTAAAGAGTTGAAGTATTTCAGTCTTGGTTTGAGATCTGAACACCATCAGACCTTTTAATTGCAAACAGCTTGAATCATCTTCATAAAACCAACTCATAATCCTTCCTACACACCTTTCTTGATTCACATATTTGGCTTTTTGAATTTGTGCTGGCGGAGACACTGGCAACACTTTCTTCCAGTTTCTCACCATTTCAATCCACTGTTCTTTTGTCATCCCGATCTCTTTATACATCACCGGTTCTTCAGGCATCTCTTCTGCAGTATTAGAAGTAGGTTTAGTAACATCATGATCAGATTCTTTAGACTCTACAATCCTTCTGACAAGTCATATAGAATTACATTATCTAGAAAGAAATCCGTCATCACATTCATTCTGTTACAACCTTCATATGTAATCTTTTGTGTATCTCTTTCAATTTCCAACTCCACTGTCTCACCCTCTTCAATATCAGACAAATCATCATCCTCTAACAATTCATCTAAACCAACCAAACACTCCAACTTATCTGCTTCATCAACATCAGAGTCTTCACATAAAGAATTATCCAACATCTTAGTGGTATGTTTCAGTTGTAGTTCCTTTGTCTGATGAGATCACTTTAGCCTCCACAATCTTTTCAGACTCCCCCAGAGTTAGAGATGTCAGATTGGCATTAGTGTTTTGACGCTCACATTGATCACCAACATCGGGTTCATCGTCATCATTTCTCTTGTTCAAATCTGTTAAGTGACAAGCATCATTCACAGCAACCTTCTCCCCAAGAGCGTCAAGACGCTCTAAAAGCTGAGATAACAAGATCTGCATCTCAACAATTTGGCCATTTTGAGATAAAATGTCTTGTCAATGCTCGAAATCACTTGCTTGAAGGACATCAACCTGAGCCTGAAGACCAACCACCTGGTCTTGTAAACAAGATACTTTGGACTCTAAGACTTCAATCTTGGCATCTCTAGAATCAGTAGTAGTAGAAGGACCCGCCTCATCACTGTTTCAGGGAATAGATGGATTCCCTTGCGGAGTAGGAGCTTGGGATGGAACTGGAGTAATAATCAAAGTGTAACATTTCTAATTTTTATTATTCATATTTCAATTCAATGTAATGCAATTTCGAATTCAATACTCGTGCACTGTCTTATTATTTTTCTTACCGTAAACTAAACGCAATGATTCGATACAAATTCGCAAGTTTCACGCAATTATATACATTTAAACACTATGCAAGAAACTATTTAGTTCAAACTTTTCAAACCTGAAAAGTCAAGGACTAAAGTTGAAAATTTATCAAGACACCCTAATCAGCACGGTCGTGCTTCGTCCTGGCACGGTCGCGCCAAGTGCCTCGACACGATCGCGCGACTGGTCCTGGAACGATCGCGCCCGGTGCCTAAACACGGTCGCGCCTATCTTGGCACGGTCGCGCCTGCGTAACAGTCAAAACGTAAATGTAGTTTCAAAACGCTCGATCGTTTGAAATTTGAAACCGATTACGTTTTATTTTCTTTGACAAAGAAAATATCTCAGTCCATTACAATTTTTATCAATCCAATTTCGTTTTCCTCTCAAGAAACCGTCCAATATTTCTCCCAAGCCTCGAATCATTCTTTTCGATCCTGTTGCTATCAATTAATCAAGGAACTCAATCCTCCGAGCATCTCTAAGTTTTCTTAAGGGGTTGGATCAGCCGGAAATCGCAGCAGAAGACGCCGGGAAGAAATCTCGCCGTCGCCGGAACGTCCTTCTACCGTCCTATATCGATTCTCGGTTATTCAGGGTAATTGAAGCCATTTATTTCATTTAATTAGTCTCTATATCGAAAGCCCCTTACCAATTTGGGCTTACAATATGTAAATCATCCCGAATCAGAACTATTATTTTAGTAAAAATGATTTAATCGATTCCACTCTTAAACACGAGTTACATACAATTAATTTATATGAATAGACTCGTAACGACTCAGTAATCAAAAGCCCTATCAATTCCAACGCTATAAATACAAGATTTGTTCAATTCGTGTCTGATTTGGAAGAGACACGGTCGCGCTAATTATCTAGCACGGCCGTGCCTCATGTAGCGCGGTCGTGCCGACTAGCAGCGCGGTCGTGTCCTCCTGTCCAGACCTAGTCATTCCCTCTGGGCTAATCTCTGTTGTGTCTAAGAATCATAGACACAACCGTGCCGAGCTAAGGCACGGTCGTGCCTCGTGAATTGTCCAAATTGGCCTCTGTTTGATCAAACCCGGTCGCGTCCCGACTAGCGCGGTCGCGCCTGTGGTTCGAGCGCGGTCGTGTCCTTCCCAGGCACGGTCGTGTCAAGGTCAAAATCTTTGATCAGAATTATTGTTGTTTTATTTTAATCTGTAAAAATTCCAGATTAAGTTTTTAAATAAAAATAGTTAATTTTATAAAAAGGTATTTGAAAAGATCAAATAATTAATCTTGGAATAAATGGAAAATCATTTAATTAAAAGTTTATAAAATTAAATTTGTTATTAAACTTTTCATTTAAAACATTTTATTTGTAAGTTACATACTTTATAAATAAATAAATAAAGATTATTTATTTATTCTTTATTTCAAATAAAAATATTTATTTATTTATTAAATCACATTTAACACATACTTTATTTTCATAATCAATGATTTTATAAATATTCTATTTTACTATTCAATTCCCAACCTTAATCAAAATGTTTCAAAAATATTTACTTCAAAACTTTATATATGTTATTCAATACTTTTAAGTACAAATCAATAGTTTTATACACAAATTCAACCCTTATTCTTAGACTAAACTTTGTGCACATATTTGATTCAATATACATTATTATCTAGGTTAACTCGTGCGTATCAAGGATTCTTATTTTATATATACTCTTTGTTAGCTACACTTCCATACCAAGTGAGTATTCACAACCCCTTTTTACTCTTTTACACTTTTGGGGTGGAACATGAACTTTATACACATTACACATTTACATTTACACAAACAACACAAGTGCAAAATCCTATCTACATACATGTGTGCAAAACTTGAGCTTTGTGCCCGAGTGCTAGTTGTGCTAATCTTTGTGAAAACTTATGTGCAATCATTAACTATACAAGCCGACGGTTTTCAATGATAGATCTATTGAGTCTGACAAACCCACCCAAGTGGAGGTGATTGATACCGACAACACAATTTGCATACTAGTTTCAAAGGTTTGGTTGTACTTGATTACACAATAGCTGCTCCCCATAAATGCCTTATTTTATCATGTTTTGTAAGGATTTGTTTTACAACTATATGCTATCTATATACAAACCTATGTTATACTCACCAACTTTTTAGTTGACTTTATTTTATTCATGTTTCATGTTCTAATGTGTGAGATTGGTCAAGATGTGCTACACATAGGCTTGGACTTAGCAATTTAAATCAAGAATCCTATGAGTTGTTTTATGTTTCTTTGTTCGAATTTGGTTTGCACTTGGATTATTTGTGATGGAACTTTGACTTTAAAATATTTCAATTTAGTCAACCTTGTGCTATGAACAGTCTACATGTCCCGCCCCGATGATTCCGCCATCGGTCGGGGTGTGACAGATTGGTATCAGAGCCTTGGTTATAGGGAATTAGGTTATTAGACACCTTGACCTAGACTATAACTTTAGGACAACCACTTATGCTATGCTTCATGATTATGTGCTATGTGCTACATGTTATATGTTACATGCTTAGTATGATTACTTATTATTTCATTTTGATGACTTATGTGTTTTAAATCCATGACTTATTAGGATATTCTTAATAATTAAATAAATAATATCCGTTCCTATATTCTAAAACCTCATAATATTTCTATTTTCTTTTCTATCTTTATCCTTCTTAGCATGTGGAAAAAAATTCTTGAAGCAAAAATCTCTAAAATTTTTATTTCTTCGTTAAGGTTTTTAAACTTGTTAAATTATTTGAGGACACGTGCAATCTGGAAGGGTGACACCTGTATTTTGGGTTTTCTGTCTAGGAAAGCATTTCGCATAAATCCCAATCAACCGAGGGACCCGTATGCTTTCCTGGGAATCCCCGAGATGAGTGTTTACTTATAGGCTAAAGCATGTCTCCTTGAAAAATTATATAAGTTTAATTAACCTTAATGAGGCCATCATCTCAATTTATAGGTGCTGGAACAATACATGCGTACTTGGCTAAGTACACAGGTCATTGATCATGCGTACTTGATAAATACGCAGGACAAAAGCCATGCGTACGTACTAAGTACGCAGCACCAATCTGGTGTACAAGCTAAGTACGCAGGAACACCCTCCTTCGTACTAGCTAAGTATACCGATACATATAATTTTATCTAGTTACAAAAACATGTTTCTACAGACTCCCTTTTAACTATAGCATCAAATTCTATCTATCACTAACACTGACAATCATCAGTTTACAAAGAATGTCCTAACAAACTCCCTCTAAACTAAGGACATCACATGTCTTCTGGCGAGACTTGATCTTCTGGCATTCCACATATGATCTTCCGATCTTCAATCTTCAATCTGCAGTCTTCAATTACCAAGTAATCGTCAAACGCACCGACTCCCCTTTAACTGATGCTTGCATTGTAGATCAAACCATGTGCTTCAATAAGAACCAACTAACCCAACACACCTCATTGTAGTTCATCCTCTCAGTAGTAGCTTCTCCAACCTGATTTAGACTTCCTCCAACTCAGCTGGCATATGATAGAGAGTTTGAATTTCCAATAACACGCATCAAACTAATCAGCTCCCATAGGAATTCCAGTAACATAAACTTCAGTCTTCAAACCCGATGTGTCTAACTCTATCCTGAATCTTCACAAGTCAACCTAATTCCTGAAGATGTTCATTTCCAATTTCCCTATCAATGTAAGCTCCATCTGACTAGACCAGAAACAAGGAAATATTTTCTATCCCGTAGACCAATGATAAAGGTTCCATCTTCAACTAGTAATCCAGCGGAGATCCAGCTTCATCTTGAAAACACATAATAGAATATAACACAAAATCATGCTCAGATGTGATCATCCTGAATCTGAAGTCCAACATTCTTCAATTAGATCTTCATTCCTGGTTAACAACTCCTAATCTGTATACGTTCACCACGGTGAAGTTCCATAACTAGGTTGTTGATATGTCCTAAATTATACATGTTTTGCATGCATAATAATCCCCATATTATGGTACTAATTGATTAATAACCTTATAATTGATACTTAAAACGTTAATATTTCACAATTGTAGGTTATTCGGTGCTCCAAGATAAACAAAACAAAAACCAGCTTAAAACGTGAAGAAATCAAGCTTTTGGAGGACCAAACCCGAGCATTAACCCCCAAGAAGTCAAACCAGGACAACATAAGTCAAACAAGCAGCTAAAAGACGAATCCAGGAGGAAGTGGGGCATTGCACGGTCGTGCAATGCCATGCACAGCCGTACAAAGGCTTTTATGCTCTCCTAGACTCCGGTACACTGCCCTTTGTACCTTGTTTGATTCCCGAGGTGTTTGCACGCCCATGCAATCCAATGCACGGTCGTGCATTGCTCATTTGGAGGCCTATAAATAGATGGCTTGAATTCTTCATTGAAGCATCCCTTACACACCCCAAGAACACAACAGAGAAAGCTTATTTCGTAGTTAGAGGGTAGTAGTAGTGAGTAGAAGGGCTCTTCCTCCTTGTTGTGCAATAGGGGGGCCTACGAAACTCAGCGTTATGCTAGTTAGTATGGTCATTCATGGCTAGACTCTTTGTATTGCTAGGGTGAAGATGAATTTTGGTGCATGTTAATGTTTAACGAATTAATCCAAGTGATATGTTTATATTTTTAACTATTCGTCCATAAAACCACCATTTTGGTGGCCTTTTATTATTGTCTAAATTCGTCTTTATATTTGTGAGTGTTCTTGATTTTTAAAGTGTAAAACCTTTTTAATCAAACTTCTTTTGAAGCGTGTACGTCTTTATACAAGTAGAGATTGATAAGCCAAGGATTGGTTTACATTATAAAGATCGTACATCTTTATACGAACTTATTATACGACCAAGAATTGGTGAACTCATGTTTGGAACGGTACGTCTTTATACTTGCTCCCATTGTTACAACGCCTCCCGGTGATCAAAATATACTCACCTATTTAACTCTAATACAAATCATTTTACGTTTGATGTCTTAAACCAACCCGGAGATGACCATTCGAAGGGTTGATGGTAATTGTTGTCCTTAACGGGAGGCACTACCACTTGTTAAAGGTTTTAAATTTGCAAATCAAATGTCGTGAGGACGAGGCTCTAGCGGTGACCCGGGTCACACATATGTAGTAGTCATATCACTGGATTAGTCAACTTAACATTATCACGTACCAAGCGGATTCGAAACCCAAAGCAATACTATTCGTAACCTGATCATTTTCGAAGTATTCATTTTCCTGTTATTTACTATTCTGTTCGTTACATTTTTGTTACACATTTCACGCACGTTTTTACTTTTCTGCTATTTACTTACAGCCATTTACTTTTCTATCATTTACTTTCATGTTCTATCATTTACTTTCATGTTCCACAAGCACTTGGTTCTTACCTAAACTATATTACGCCGCGATAGGTACACTTGCTTATTGTGTGTGTTTTTAAGTTAAAGTAATTATCATTTTATAAATTTAAAACCTGATCTCATGAAACCATAATATCTAAATATTATTATATAATATTTAACTACATCAAAAATCACACATCAAGTTTTTGGCGCCGTTGCCAGGGACACGGTGATTTCAAGAAAAATTCAAGTTAACAGATTAACCTATGAATTTCTATCTGTTTTTCTGTTACGTTTGTTGCAGGTAGTGTATGATCCATAGCTCCACTACTTGTTTATATCAACCTTTAGAAGAGCCCGAAAGATTCTTTCAATGTTGAATACAAAGAAAACCGTACAAGAAGAATGGCCATTGAAAACCGCACTGTTTCCGATTTCGCAAGACCGTCACTAGAGGCTTTGGGTTCTAGTATCACAAGGCCAACAGTTGACGCTAACAACTTTGAGATCAAATCTCATGTGATCCACATGATCCAGTCATCATGCACTTTCAATGGATTACCCGATGAGGATCCACATCCCCATATTGCAAATTTCCTTAAAATTTGTGACACTTTTAAAATGAACGGAATGTCGAATGACGCAATTCTCCTCCGAATGTTTCCCTTTTCCTTAAGGAAACGAGCTAAGGCATGGCTAAACTCTCTTCCTACCAGGTCAATCACTACATGGGATGATCTAGCTCAGAAATTCCTGTCAAAATACTTCCCGCCAGCTAAAACTGCTAAACTAAGAAATGATATCCCCACTTTCACTCATGATGATGGTGAATCACTATATGAGGCATGGGAACGCTTTAAGGACATGTTAAGGAAATGTCCTCACCATGGGCTAGAAGTTTGGTTACAAGTATCATCATTCTACAATGGGTTGCATAATCAAGCTCGCCAGACACTCGACGCTACAGCAGGTGGTATTTTTGGAAACAAGAGGCCACAAGAAGCTTACAACCTAATTGAGGAAATAGCTATGAACAGCTATCAATGGTACAGTTCAAGAAACACCAGGGGAGCTAGGCAAGGAGTTCATTCTGTCGATACTATCACATCGCTTTCTACTCAAATATTCGCCCTCACCACTCGACTCAATCAACTTTGCAAGACCACCGCTGAGGCTACTGAAGAAGTGAAGAGTATCACCATTAATACCGAGCAGGTTGACTTTATCAGAACAAATCGCCTACAAAACAACCCCTATAGTAATACATACAATCCTGGTTGGTGGAACCATCCAAACTTCAGCTGGAAGGATAACAACAGTCAGGAACAATCTGGCTTCGGACAACAACATCAACGGTTTCAACAAAGACCACTTCAAAACTATCAGACTCGTCAACAATTTCAAGGAACTAGCAAACCAAGCAACGGGTTAAGCTTAGAGGATGCGGTATCTAAGTTAATCTCTACAACTGAAAGTCAAGCCCTTCTAGCAAATTCCCATCACAAACAATATGAGGAATGGTTTGGTCTTCATGAAGCTGAGTTCAAGACATAGAAATCAATTCTACAGTCCATTGAAACACAATTAGGGAAAATTGCAAAACTTCTATCCGAAAGACAACCAGGATGTCTTCCGAGTAATACCGAAACCAATCAAAAAGCAAATGTAAGTGTTATCACTCTGAGAAATAGCAAGGCTTATCCAGAGCCACCAATGCCAGAAGAAGAAGTTCAATCAACAAGGAAAGAGATATTCACCGGAGTACCACTTTGTCCACATATCATAGAAACAACTACCCAAGAACCACAATAAAAGATAACCCCACCTCCTGCTCAAGTAGATACTCCTCCAAAAGTTCTGACAAAGAGAACGTTCCATTCCCACATACCATACCCAGGAAGGTTAGTAAAGCAGAAGACTGACGAACAATATGAGAAATTCATCGATATATTAAGCCAGATCCATGTCAATCTTCCTTTCCAGGATATCATACAACAAATGCCTAAGTATGGACGTTTCTTGAAAGATTTCCTTGCAAACAAAAGAAACATGGAGGAAGCAGTAAAAAGGACTAATCATTGGGTCGCTCTCATTGAAATATGCCTTCCAAAGAAACTTTCAGATCCTAGAAAGTTCTCTCTACCTTGTTCTATCGGACCATTACCAATAACCTTTGCACTCGCTGACCTAGGAGCAAGTGTGAATGTAATGCCTTATGTCATGTTTAAAAGGTTAAATATTGGGAATCCACGACCTGTTAATGCAGCTGTCAAACTCGCAGATGGATCAGTCAAATCACCCATAGGAGTCATTGAGAACTTACTACTAAAAGTTGGAAAGTTTGTCTTCCATGCCGATTTCATGGTTTTAGAAATGGGACCCGACTATTCCGTACCTCTGATTTTGGGTCGCCCATTTTTAGCCACTGCTCGAGCCGTTATTGATATGAATGAAGGAATCTTAACACTTCGTGTCGGAAAAGAATCAGTGACCTACAACATAGGGGGAAATGAATGCCTATCTAATGATCTATTTGAAATTACCCAATTCATCGATACTAATCTGGACTACCAACTAAAGAAAGCTAAGGAATTCAGCAAAGGAAAGAAACTGAATCTTAGGAAGGATTTTGAAAACACTGACTGGATCGATGAGTACTTTGACAAGCTACCAAAACTGAAGGACTTGATGAAGGAACAGGAGATACGGTGGAAGTAGATGGCTCCCACCCAAAGAAAGACTAATGAAACATGTACGGGTCTGGCCAACGACCCTTAAATAAACGTGGCGCTTCCGGGAGGCAACGCGATAATCATGAATAAATTGAGAGGTTGGTGCATATGGCAGAATCATGGATCTCAGGTTTGACCTTTCAAATTTAAGTTTCTCTATCTTCAGCCCCAGGTATGCCCTCTCGATACTAGGACCTTAGTAGCTTAACTACTACCTTTTATTTTTCTTGTCTGCTTTTATGTCTTCCCTTATGTGTCAGGTAGAATAGCATCACCAGATAGTCTCTCTACTTCTTTGAGGAATCACACTCCATCTCTACAACCTAAGGAATCGGAAACCACATCAAATTTCTGTGAAATTCGATCAAGTCTTTGAAGCAAAGTGTTGACAGCACCAATAAGTTTTGGCCTTAGGTTATTCACCGAATTGACCAGGGGAGTACCAGTTTCTTTTCCCTTAAAACTTCATGCATTTAAATTCCTGCATAGCATTTCATTACATGCATTTGTACATTGAGGGCAATGCAGAGTTCTAAGTGTAGGGTGGGGAAATAAGAGATTCAGGACAACTTGTAACCTCAAATCAGTAAAAAATCAACTTATGATTTTCTACCCATTTGACTAAATTTTTACAAAAACCTACCTTTTGTAAAATTTTCAAAATTTTAAACCCTAATATTTAAAACATCTTTGAGTTCGCACCTAATTAAATAAAATGAATACATGGCAAGTAGAAGCAAATGAATATTATGCATAACGATTCGCTAAACCCTATCCCATCCGTTTTCATGTGAGGAAAATCAAGCCTAATACACTGCATCAAATTTGTGGTGCAGTATATATTTATTCGCATGCTCTTGCGTTTGGCATTACTGAGTATTTTTTGATTGAATTTTATGCATAATTAGAACTTGTGTGTCTTATACATATCAAGACCATGAACTAGTAGACGTATGAAAGTGATTCAGGCACCTAGGACCTTATTATCCTTATCCTTAAACCAAAAATATAATCCGCTTAGATAGCCCTTTGAGCCTTAGTCTTTTCTTTTCTACTACCTGCAATTATCACCCAACCAGCTATTCGTAAACACCGGTTATTGGCTAACTGTCTTCAAAATGGAAAAATTATCCTATGTCGTTATTTCAAGTTTATTACCATTGAGGCAACTTCAGAAAGAATTTGTTTTACTCAAAGGAATTGGAATATACAAGAAGGTGGATGTATTAGGAAGAAACAGCCGAACTATCTGCAAGGAATTGATGGAAACATTATTTCAAGGAAATTGAGGAAAAAGAATTGTTGAAGAAATTGTCTTGATTTAAAAAATAAAAAAAGGGGGAGAAAAGAAAAAGAAAGAAGTTGGTCTTTTACCAGTTAGACCTTAAAGAGCTGGATATGCATTCTTTCGATTTCAATTTGCTTTTCTGCCTTCATTTCGCAAACCCTGAATTACCATCCGAACTCCGAGAGAAGATTTTCAAAGCAACTAGTGATGTAATAAAATGGTGGCGAAAGCAAGAACAACTGCCACCATTCTGCGGCTTGTCAAAAAGTGCCGCCAAAAGAAGAGCCAAAAGATACGAAAAATGTGTGAAGTGTGGCAACTGGAGCCACGATGAAAAATGTAGCAAGAATCAAACTCATTCCCAAAGTGAGTATACACATCTGATCAAAGTTGGAGCTGTTAGGCTACAAGATGAAAGTTCCATACGGAGAGGCAACAATTGTACTACGTAGTAAGGAAAGAGTTGGCACTAATGAGAGATCTTGGTCTAGGCAATATGACCATAAACGAGCCCTCGGATTAGTTATACCTTCATGATTCGAGTACTGTAAAAGGACCTGTTAGTATTTTCCATTTTAAGCAATGAAACCGTAGCTGTGTGTTTCACGATAGTTGCAGCCCATTAAACCTTTTAAATCCCTAAAAAACCAAAAAGATTTTCATCTTCACCCCTTTATTTTTATTTTAGCCACATTACAACCCTATTAAAGTTCTCTTGATTCATGCATACTACTTAGTTAAATGGTGGAGACTTGATTTGCATACAAGCTTATGATCATTGCATAATTCGATTCAAACTTGAGTATTCTGTTTGACTTACATTATCCATACATATAACCCTAGAGTTGAGTGAGCATTGTGAGGAGTGAAAGTTTATGCATAATTGAAGTTCTAGTAGGCTTGTCATGGATTCCATCATATAAATATATATATATATATATACAAAAATAAAATAAGCAACTCAAGAGTTATCCCGGAATTTCCAACTACTTGGTGTTCCATTTCCCTTGTAAAGTTTTTAGTTATGGGTATGATCATGCATGAGTTTGCTTGAGTACAAGCACAGTCTAAGTGTGGGGTATTATGATATGTCCTAAATTATACATGTTTTGCATGCGTAATAATCCCCATATTATGGTACTAATTGATTAATAACCTTACAATTGATACTTAAAACGTTAATATTTCACAATTGCACGTTATTCGGTGCTCCAAGATAAACAAAGAAAAAACCAGCTTAAAACGTGAAGAAATCAAGCTTTTGGAGGACAAAACCCAAGCATTGACCCCTAAGAATTTAAACCAGGACAACATAAGTCAAACCATCAGCTAAAAGACGAATCTAGGAGGCAGTGGGGCATTGCACGGTCGTGCAATGCCATGCACGACTGTGCAAAGGCTTTCCTGCACTCCCAGACTCCGGTACATTGTCCTTTGTACCCTGTTTGATTCCCGAGGTGTTTGCACGCACGTGCAATCCAATGCACGGCTGTGCATAGCTCATTTTGAGGCCTATAAATAGATGTCTTGAGTTCTTTATTGAAGCATCCCTTACACAACCCAAGAACACACCATAGAAAGCTTATTTTGTAGTTAGAGTGTACTAGTAGTGAGTAAAGGGGCTCTTCCTCCATGTTCCGCAATAGGGGATCCTACGAAACTCAGCATTATGCTAGTTAGTATGGCCATTCGTGGCTAGACTCTTTGTATTGCTAGGGTGAAGATGAAGTTTGGTGCATGTTAATGTTTAATGTATTAGTCCAAGTGATGTGTTTATGTCTTTAACTATTCGTCCTTAAAACCACCATTTTGGTGGGCTTTTATTATTGTCTAAATCCGTCTTTATATTTGTGAGTGTTCTTTATTTTTAAAGTGTAAAACCTTTTTAATCAAAATTCTTTTGAAGCTTGTACGTCTTTATACAAGTAGAGATTGATAAGCCAAGGCTTGGTTTACATTATTAAGATCGTACGTCTTTATACGAACTTATTATGCGACCAAGAATTGGTGAACTCATGTTGGGAACGGTACGTCTTTATACTTGTTCCCATTGTTACACCGCCTCCCGGTGATCAAAATATAATCACCTATTTAACTCTAATACAAATCATTTTACGTTCGATGTCTTAAACCAACCCGAAGATGACCATTCGAAGGGTTGAGGGTAATTGTTGTCCTTAACGAGAGGCACTACCACTTGTTAAAGCTTTTAAATTTGCAAATCAAATGTCGTGAGGACGAGGCTCTAGCGGTGACCCGGGTCATACATTTGTAGTAGTCATATCACTATATTAGTCAACTTAACATTATCACGTACCAAGCGGATTCGAAACCCAAAGCAATACTATTCGTAACCTGATCATTTCCGATGTATTTACTTTCCTGTTACTTACTATTATAGTCGTTACATTTCTGTTACACACTTCACGCACGTTTTTACTTTTCTCCTATTTACTTTACAACCATTTACTTTTCTGTCATTTACTTTCCTGTTCCACAAGCACACAAAACTTACTCACTAATTAAACAGGCTAAACGTTAACAAAAGTTGAGTATTGGAATTCGACCGTGTCCATTGGTTCGATACTTGGTTCTTACCTAAAATTTATTACGCTGCGATAGGTACACTTGCCAATTGTGTGTGTGTTTTAAGTTAAAGTAATTACTATTTTTTAAATTTAAAACTTGATCTTGTAAAACCATAATCTCTAAATATTATTATATAATATTTAACTACATCAAAAATCACACATCAGTTGTCTATCTGGATTCCGCCCAGATCCCAAATGAGAAATCCAATCATAACTAAATCACATCAAATTTTGAACACAGGCTTGACCAGAGATCATGAAAAAATATAGTTTACACGAGAAATCATAGTTAAGATCCATGTTACGTTAAAGCGGTATATATATATATATATCGGTTTATCCACCACCTCTTTAATATCTTTTGAATACTTCTTAGATTTAATCCCCCTTATTTCTCTGTAAACTATGACCAGCTTCATCACCACTTCACTCAAATCCTCAAAAATCACAACTAGTCAACTCTAGGATTTTATTCTTTTATTCCTTTACAAAGATCCAAAACAGCAAAACCTTGGGTTCAAGTTGTTCTAGTATTCATCCCCTATTAAAGAAGTATCATAGATTCTCGTAGCCTACATATTTAGGTTTGAATACCTAAACAATATGATTCTTTTTCCAAAGACCCAAAGCCGCAACACCTTTACAAATAAACGAGACCTTTAGTCAATGACGACCCAGTTGCTCAAATTGATTCAGCATTCATTCCCTATTAAAGAAGTATCATAGATTCTCGTAGCCTACATTTTCCGTATTGAACACCAAAACAATATATGACAATTGGTATCATCCAACAAAAATCTCGTCCTTGTTTCTCCAAGCCACATCATATAAAAATTTCGGTCCCGAAAAACCAAAACTGATATCTTCTCAAAAATGGCCCGAAACAAGCGTACAAACGATCCCTAAAAA
Source organism: Smallanthus sonchifolius (assembly GCA_023525975.1). NCBI lineage: Eukaryota > Viridiplantae > Streptophyta > Magnoliopsida > Asterales > Asteraceae > Smallanthus > Smallanthus sonchifolius. Next base: position 77,951,641 of record CM042022.1, read on the forward strand.
TTTGGCCTAGAAAAGTTTTCTTTTTTTTTTATCATCCCAGATGCTAGTTCATGCGTACTTAGTAAATACGCAGATATAGGGTGTTCCTGCGTATGCGTTTTTAGTAAGTTCGCAAAGCCAAGTGTACATGCGTACTTAGTAAGTACGTAGGTCAACTCCTCATGCGTACTTAGTAAGTACGTAGGGCTAACCCATGCGTACTTAGTACGTACGAAGAAAAGGTGATTTTGCATACTTATTCAGCACAACAACGTTCTTGACTGATCTTGAGGAGAGCTCGAAAAGTGTTGGATCTGAGAAATTGATGCTTCCAAAAGCTTAGAAATCATCTTCTAACAAACCCCTAGCATTCCAAACACCAAATGAACCGATAACGAACTCGAATTTAAGGATTTTGGCCTAAAAAAAGTAGCGACCCGTATGAACTCAGATCTGCCCAAAACCCTAAAAACTCAAATCTGGAACACAAGAACACCAAGGCACTGATACCAGTTGTAGGTCCCGGGAGCCTCATCACGCAGTGAAAAACAAAGATCTGATCGTTGATTCATGTGGGAACGGTGAAGAACAGACAGAGAAAACCACGAACATAAAGATACAAGAATCGACATAAATGAAACGTAATCCATTACAAAGAAGTTATCTCACATTACAGACCACATACCGAAGGAGTACAAATCTCTCGTTTACGCTCACGGTTCACGGGGGCCGGGAGAGCTCATCCCAGCCCGAACCTCTCTCACCTTGTTCCAAGTTCCACCTACAAATAAGGCCATCTCAATTTATAGGGGCTGGAACAATACCTACGTACTTGGCTAAGTACGCAGGTCATTGGTCATGCGTACTTGATAAGTACACAGGGTAAAAGCCATGCGTACTTACTAAGTATGCAGCACCAATATGGTGTACAAGCTAAGTACGTAGGTACACCCTCCTGTTTACTAGCTAAGTACATCGATACATAGAAATTTATCTATAGTTACAAAAACATGCTTCTACAAGCTGAGATTTGGTTTGTAGTTGGAGGCTCAGTTGGATTCAACGAGGTTCTTATTGGTAGAGCTTCATCATTGTAGACTGGCTTGGGTGGCACCTTTTCAGGAAACTTCTTTCTGAGTTCTTCCAACCTCGTAGTTTTCAAAAGTATTAATTTCATTCCATCTTTGCTTTTATCATTTCATCCTTCATTCTCTTCATTTTGAGTGCCTAATCAACACTAGTATTTCTTCTACAAGCTTTCCAATTTGGTGGTGTTTGTGCACTAGAAGGGTGTTCCATCATTTTACTAATCCTCATGATTTCCCCTTCTAATGCTTCTATGGTCCAGTCTAGATACTGACCTCTTTTTGTAGTGTACTTCTTGTTCTGTATGATCCACTCAATATAATCTTTTTTCTAATGTTGCACATAGATTAGAATCTGTGACTGTTGCCTTTGAAAGTTCTTGGCATTTACGAAAGGCAATGTCCTTTAGGTCTCCGATGATCAACAATTCCTTTGCTAAGATCTGTTGGGTCTCTTTATCAAGCATATCTTTACACTTTACTGCAACATAGTCTTGAATTTGTTTTTCTTTTACGATAATGTATTGCTCCATATTCTTTGGTATTGGATAAGAAGTCATGATGTTTGGCAATGAGGGAAACACTAATTGTCGAGAAGAAGGTGGGTCAAACAATTGTAGAATTTCATGACTTAAGCTCATGATGGGAAGTGATGTTGGTGGAGGTTGTGTAGTTGATAGTGGCATATTTTTTGGTGCATTTGGAGTAGCCTCGTCTTCATCACTTTCATGTACCACCATCTTCCTTCTTTTAGGGGTATTTTTGGTATTTTCTGGAAATGTTGTTAAACTTGAAACTATTGTTGGCACTAAAGCTGGTGCAACAGTAGTTGTACTCTATGTTTTACTCTCAGTCATTTATGTATCTTTTGATGGCTCAATTACTGGAAAAAGTGGTTTTGTTGCAATAGCACTTGTAGCAGTAGTTTCAGGAGTGGGCCTTTTAACTCTAGTTCTTTGTGGTGGTGTAGATATTAGGTTTACTGTTGGATCTATTGGTTCAGATTTGTTTAAGGCTTCAGCTGCATGTCAGGATCATGCCTTTTGACTCCAGGTTCAACACTTTCCTTTACAACTAGTTTTCTTGCAAATCTTGCATGAATCTTTTTTCATGTACCTGAATTATTTGATGATTCTTGATTACCTTTTTCAACATGATCTTCATTTCTCTGTCTGACAACGGCTACAGATTATGCCTCTCTATTTTTTCTTAACCTTTCCTTTTCTTTTGTAGCTTCTTGTGCTTTCTCTGCTTCAGAGTAGTCTGCTTTCTTGTCTTCTTTCTTTTTCTTTTGGGCATCATCATCTGGGAATTAGGAGGAGGTGGTATAACACCAGTTAATTTTTCTAACTGTGTTCTTATTACATTTACATCTGCATGTGTGTCCAAGTATCTTGCATCAACATAATTTCTCATAGCCTCCATATGTAATTTTAGAAAATTATCCAGGGCCCTCTGATTCTCTTTTAGAAGTGGCTGGAAGGCTTTCCATAAGATTGGAGTCAATTCTTCAGGAGTTGGAAGCTTGATTTAGGAAATCACTGTGTTTATTGAAGACTCAAACTCTTTCTTGATGAAGTCTAACAAAGTTGTGTTTTCTTGACTTGGACTTTCAGTAGAAGGCATCTTGGTAAGAGTTTCTTTAATTGTTGAGCAAGAAGCCTCTACATTGGACATTCTCTCCGTCAATTCCCTATATATTAATCCATCACCTAAGTTAATATGATCAGCTGGATTCCCACTTGAAGTGGTTGTATCTGTCCTTGTGACATGAACTTGTTCAATGTCAATGGGTGCAAGTGCCCATTTGTATTGGTCATGGGGACTTCCAACTGTTGTGGAGTGAACTATTGTGGACGCAACCATTGTTGCCCTCAAGGGTGTGTCTTAGCTATGTAACTACTATCAAGATGTGAAACTGTTGTTTCTACAACTGTAGTAGCTACTCCACTTGAGAAATCCTCATGAGATGTACCCTCAGTGATTGCATCAATCAACATATGTAAGGGTGAAGTTTGTGGTAGTGGTGAGTAGGGAAAAAAGCAGTCCTTGGAGATGGACTTTGAGTATGATGCTCAAGTAATACATCAGCTCTAGATGTGGCTTTGGATTTGGATTTTATCTTCCTTAGGATTTTTGCTATGGGTTCTTCTCTTTGGTTAGCAGGAGCAGTAGGCTCATTTTGTTGTGCTAGCTCATCCTCATAAACCAAAATATGTTTTACTGATTCCATCCTTGTAAAAGTTTGTTTTTCAAGAGATTTGATGGTAACCAATTTACCCTATTTGTAAATGTTTTCAGGCATTTCCTTTTGAATATATGACATAACAAGTCTAGGGTACATCAAAATTTTGTTTGTGAAGTAGTGTTGGAACACATGTCTTTAAAAATTATTTTTGAAACTTTGAATCTTTGCCCTGTTAAAATGCCATAAGCCACGTATTGAGTATTTAATTGAATTTCATTCCATGTACCATTCTTCCCTAAAAAACATACCATAAGAGTATGAAAAAGGAATTTTAAACTTGCAGAACACATACCCTTATCCAAAGTTGTTGAGATTATTTGACCAAGATAACCTCTTTCAATGAATTCAATATGCATGAGATGTTTTGTAAATTGGTCAACACCGTCAGCATCACTAAGCTCTAGGCTTGTTGTAAGGATCTCATGAGTTATTGTAACTGGTTTTGAACCAATTTCTGACATAATCGAAATGATGTTGTGTTTTTCGTCTTTGATAACCATGGCATTTTTCCAAAACTCTTCAAGAATAGTCAAATAGATAGGTGGGTTAACTGTAAAAGCTTTGTGATAAGGGGAATCGGTTATCAAATCGATTATTTGGTGATATTGTGGATGATCCTCCGATTTTGTGAGATATGGACGCAGGATGTGAGTAGGTCGAATGGCCATGATCGCGAGTAAGTAAGAAAAGAATCGAAGGAATTTCGTCTTCAGTCGAGTGTGGGAAAAGGTTTAGAATGATATGAATGGGGTTTAATATAGTTTTTTAATAGCATGAAATCTAGGGTTAAAAAGCTAGATGAAACATAACTACTGGTTAATGTTTTTACATCCACCAATTTGAAATTTTCAGAAGTTTTATTTTTCATGTTTTTACAATTTTGATTTTGTAAATGTTATTTTATATATTTTTCGCAGAAGATTATGAAAAAATTATTATGGAATCATTTTTAGTTTTTCTTGTCCCTACACCTCTCCTCAAAACGGGAAATCAGAACGCAAAATCTGGTCCACCAACAATATTATCCGCACCATGCTATACCAATCTCATGTGCCTTTACATTTTTATGCTTGGTTTTTGAACCATTCAACAATAACATAACAAAATTATAACGTGTCAAATTTTAGTGTGCAAAACATAGTTTGAGCCTTCACGTGTAACAAACAACATATTGGTGCCTAGTGCCGAATACAAACCGGCTCGAAACACACCAACACGGGCCCATCCCTGCAGGCTATACCTACTCTGGCCTTCTACATGCTCCACCTTCACCTTCAACGTTCTTGTGTAACCGGGAGGAATTCTGACGTGCATATCTTCAAACGAATCCAAACCAGCCTTCTCTGCAAAATCCTCTGGAAATTGCTACATAAAAATCAAGAGATAACAATTTCAAAAAGGACCATAAGTAACAATAATAAATAGGTATTGGAAACTTATATTTACAAATTGCATAAACTATCTAAGCCTAATACTTACAAGTTTTAGCGCAAGGTGGTCAACAAATGAAACCTTCCCATCATCATGATCATCATCGTTATCAACATCAACATCATAATCATCATCATCGTCATCATCGTCATCATCATCACCATCACCATCACCATCTTCCTCAGCATCATCATCATCACCATCTTTATCAGCATCATCTTCCTCACTTTCTTATGAAGAAAAAATTGGGATTTACCGCTTGCATTGTAAAACGCAATGTGGAACGCATGGGTGTCAACCAAGTTGAACAGCATAGCCCAGCCCAAATCTACACCAAGGTCTTTTGCCATCTTCTGTCATCCACTGGTAAAGGAGAAGAATTGACTTTTCTTTTGGATCTCCAGCTCCCATGACTTACACCAACCATTGGTTACAACGATTGGAACCACCGAAAAGTTATTGTTCAGATGAAGGTGCTCGTAACACAAAGGGAAGACCTGAAGGGTTGAAGACGTTGCATTTAATGTATATATATAGCTACATAGTTTAAATAAGAAAACTTGTTGAAATTATTACCTGAAAAGATGAAACTGAATTTGTGATAATCATCAAGAAGCCTGGATTAGCATAGAACGGAATATCAGCAGTAAGTAAAGAAAAACATGTGAACGGGCATACGTTAAAGGAAATGTACATATTGCATTCAAAACCTTTAGCAATAAGCACACTAGCAGAGTATATCCGAAACAAAGAAAGATAAGAACCTCTACTTTAACATAAAAAATAAAATCTTTACAGTTACCAAAACCATCATGTTTCAAATTCTTTCTTAGTCTCCCTCTTGCTTTCCTGTTCTCTAGGAAGTACTGGGTGGGTGGATACTTTCTGGGTCTACCTCTTTTCCTCTTCTCCACCATGGGTGCTTTCCCCTTCTCTAGGACGTACTGGGTGGGTGGATACTTTCTGGGTCTACCTATTTTCCTCTTCTCCACCATGGGTGCTTTCCCCCTCTCTAGGACGTACCAATCCTGCTCACTCTTCGTTTCTTAAGGTTCCACAATCATAAGCCAACAAAATTACAACTATATTAGTACACCGGAAAAGGAAATTAACCAAAGTAGTAATATTTCGAACAAAATTATATAATTCTACATACACTTAATTACACTCATGGCTGCCTATCATACGATCGACCATAGTAATATTGTTATTTGCAACAAGTAGATCACTCTCATCAACGACACATTTTTTTTTGTCTTGGGTGAGGTTTGAACCCACAACCTCTTTGTTGTGGACTCCTCTCTTACCCTCCCCCCACCCCATTTGGTTGACGTACATTAATCTCATAACAAAAGTAAACCATCGACACAAACCCTTCAAAGCCCCTAAATTAAAGAAATCAAACAGAAAAACCTAAATAAATTAGCTGAAAAGAACCAACGAACATCGCACCTAACCTAGCTAGAGCAACGACATCGTATTATGATGATCAATAATACACATATACGTTACATCCGATCTGTAAGGCCCCTTTCTCGGGAGACCTCATTTGTTGGATTTACTCATAAACATAGTCATTAATACTGAACTTTTAATTAAAATTATTCAACGTAGCGGAAGCGTATAATAAGTCAAATATATAAAATAGCAACAGAAGTTTTAACATTGAACATAAACATTGTTTTAGCATGTAAGCAGTTTAAACGGGATGTCAGTCTTGTATCAGGGTAGCCTTCATGTCTTTGCACATCCTTTTTTCTTCTTACTTGAAGTGCATACTAAAAGTCAGCTAACACTAGTGAGTTCTAGTTTAAAATCAAGTAGGCATAATTATTATTTCTTTATATGTATAAATATATACACACATATAAATACGCATTAACACTTGAATTGCTTTCATTTATCATTCATTGTTAGCATATATAAATATACGTACACATCTTTGGTTTCATTGAACATTCATTGGTCATAAACATAAGGGTGATCAACCCGTCATTTGCTCGCATAAGTCACAAAGACAGATGGTCCAACCTACCGTCGTAGTCCGTCCTCCATGATCGGTTGACTAGCCTTCGGTCGTCCATCATGCAATACCGCCGACCAACCTTTGGCCATCCAGCTTTACCGTGCGACCAACCTTCGGCAGTCCGTCATACCGTACTGCCGTCGTAGTCCGTAATTCGCCTGTTTGCTCTAAGGCAACCGTTTCCCACCCCAAACTATTTATACAACTTTAGTTTTAGTCTACCTTTCTAGACTTTCATTTCTGGCTGCATAATAGTCGAGTGGTCGTCCATCTACCATAGTAGCCGTTAGCTTCATTTCCGTCCTAATGTTTACATACATTCATAACATGCAATATATATAAATATAAAGCAAGATTTTATTCATTTACGTTATGCCATTTATTCATTTAATTCTTTGTATACATACGTTCATTCTTTGTTCATCATTCATTTGCACATATATCACGTATGATCATATTAGCATTCATAACATTCATTTGTTTAGTGTACACACTTCAGCCCCAAAACATTTAAAATGATTAAGACGTAACATATAGGGGGCACATAGAACTCACCTGACTTATATGGATTTATCTCACTTAGCAAGGGAACTTCGAGCTAGGTGGGATGCTAAGAGATCCGTCAAGAGTCATGAATGGAACAAGGTTATAACCTGTATGTTTCATCCGAAATCTATTAGTCCGAAATCTTCTTCAATCGAAATCTCTTTCGGTTGAAATCTTTCTCGGTCGAAATCTATCTCGGTCGAAATCTTTTTCGACCGAAAACTATCCACTTAAAAATATCCTTTATTAAGTAACTATTTCGTTCGAAATCCTTTGTCCGAAAACCATTTTCATTTGAAAACATCTCTCCGAAATCATGTTGTCTGAAATACTTTTCGGACGAGCAATAGTTTTCGGACCATTCATCGAGTTTTCAGACGATTCAACTATTCTAGATCAAATTCTTTGCTTTTTATCCAGGCTTTGATTTTTTTACGTTCAAAACTTATATCTAGCTTCCATGAAGCTAGATGTAAACTTTTTAGCCCAAACCACATGTAAAAATCTCATTTTTTTTTGTGAAAACTTGTTACAAACCCTAAAACCCACTTTCAAACTAAAAACTGAATATGAGGAGGTTTTGTTACATGTTTTCACGTGATCTTTCCTTTTTCCATCTCCAGTGGTGTTTAGCAACGATCTTGGGTCGAGTATGAAGGTCTCGGGTATCGGTTTAGAGCTTTCTCTCTTGACTCTCTCTCTAAGATAAGTGGTGAAGATGATGAAGATGGTAATGCATGAAAGGGAGGAAAACTTGGAGTTTTACTCTCCCCTCCCTTTGCGCCTCCTTAGCCAGGCCCAAGGCCTGACCCCCCCTTTTGCCCGTTAAGCGTTTCGTTATTTCCTGAATCTCGTTCGTATATTCAACCTCTATTATTGTTATTATTATTATTATGGGATGTTACACGATCGAACACAAACGGGTTACCTTGAAAGACGGGAAGACGTTCCGGAAGTTATCGTATAGCTATAGGGGAGAGAGTCAGAGAAGAGATGATGCGAATTACTGTGATGAGGTTTACAAAACCATACATAAACCCACTTAACACACAACACACGTAAAAATAGTTTAAAAAATAATTTATAGATCATACCTATACTTTAAAAAAATATTAAAATCTTTTGATTTGTAATTAAATAAAAGTTTTAGAGATCATACCGGCATGTAGTTTAAAAACCCCATTATTAGCCACACTTTACGAAAAAACTATGACATTTGGTAGCAACACTAGAAAAGTGTGGTCAAATGTGATCTATGGCCACAATATTTGTTTCATGTGACCAAAAACACATCTATTAGCCACACTTCAAGAAAAAAATATGACATTTAGTAGTCACACTAGAAAAGTGTGGCCAAATGTGACCAACTGTTATGGTATTTGGTTGATTTGTTATTCATGTGACCAAAAATACATCTATTTGCCACACTTTAAAACAAAAATGTGACATCTAGTAGCCACTCTAGAATAGTGCGGCCAAATGTGATGGATTGCCATAGTATATTTTTAGTGATGTGGCTAAGAGCTAATAGATATGGCCACTTATTTTAGCTTGTGTGACCAAAGAGTAGTGTTTTGCAATTAGTAAGTGAAACAAAAGTAGTGGCTAAATGTGACGAACCACCATTTTGTTTGATGATGTGGCTAAAAGCTAATACAAAGATATATATATATATATATATATATATATATATATATATATATATATAGTAGTGTTTATTAGCCACGTGTGTTTAAATAGTTATAACTATAAGTATTTTATGGTCACAGTTACAGTTATTTTGTGTGGCTAAAAGTAATCAATGGACACGGTTAATAGTGCGTGTGGCATATAGTCTTTCCACTTCCTGCCGCCAAATCCAATTTGTCAGAGGAAGATGACCGACCAGACGCGGGGTACGCGGGGCGTACCCTCCAGTAAATACCAATTCACCAAATTAGGTTTTCATTCAACCAAAAAACCTCTGTCGCCCTTCTCTCTAAAAAAAATCAAAATGGCGCCGCAATGGAGAGTACGAGCAACTGGTGGTGCAACACCACACTACGAGGGTATTGTACTGTTCTTAAACTTGTGTTTTTTAAGGTAAAATGTGTAACCTAATGGTGAAATTTCAGGTAATCCAAGGCCCATCACACTTAAGATCCCCCACAGGGCCACTTCAGAGCCACTCCCGCCGGCGAGCAGGAATACAACGGTGGCGTTGAGAGCTTCGTTGACTATGTCAACATTGATCTATTTTCGTACAAAGAGTTTGACCATACGGTTAAAGCTCTAAGGTACATGACAGTTGGGTATTTTACCACCTTTTTCAGGATCCCATACCTGTCACTGGAGTATGATGTTGAAGTGTACAGTTGCAATGATATGAGGGTTGTTGCCTTTCACGAGAGGGATGCTACTGAACTCTTCCTCTACCTTGTGAGGGAGCAGGACTCCACCTACTTCTCTGATGCTCTGTTTGGGCAGAGGAGGATACCAGGCAAGCACAGCGAAGAAGATACTACATGGTCCACATCCTCATCTGAGGAGGATGAGGTTTTGTTATCTGATGCTAGGTCATAGTGACCTAGTTTTGAATTTATGTCTGTAATTATGAATTTTTTTATAAAAAATATGGTTATATATATAATATATTAGTTTTTGCTATTTGGTTGATGTATGTGATCGTTGTTTTGTTATTTGATTGTATTGATTGTGTATTTGGTTGATGCAATGCAATGTAGTTTCTCATTAGGAAACTACAGTTAAATAAAGCTAGCTACAATTGCATACCATTTGACCATATACTGACCATTTGATCATTTACAATTGGTCTATAATTGCAGCAATTATATACCATTTGACCATATACTGATAACAGTTGACCAATTTCAAAGATAAATCAAACTAATATAAATCAAACCAAAGACATAGCAGTTGCACAGTTGACCATATCCTTCATTCCAAAGACATAACAGTTGACCATATATTCACCATTTACCATATACTGACCAATATTTGACAATTTGCAATTGGTCTACAATTGCAGAAATTGCATACCATTTCACCATATATTGATAACAGTTGACCATATACTGACCATTTGCAATTGGTCTACAATTGCATCAATTGATAACAGTTGACCATTTGACCATTTTAATTTCAAATAGACACAACTGCTGGTTTTGGAGAACAACCTCACCAGCAGTTTCCCTCACCAGGTCTTCTATAAATGAAACTAATATAAATGAAACCAAAGACATAGCAGTTGCATAGTTGACCATATACTGAAATCCAAAGACATAACAGTTGACCATGTGACCATATACTGATCACTTGACCATTTACCATCTACTAACCAATATTTGACCATTTTCATAGATAAATTATAGATATATATAAAAAAAAACATCAGTTCTTGTACATATTAGTTATGATCTAGTTAGGTCCAGCCACTTGTCCATCCTTAAAGATTCATGCATGATGATCTTCACATCTGCAACAACTTGATTAGGAGGTGGTTCTTTTTGGTTTTTTAGTCCTGCAAAATATGATCTAGCTGTAGCTAAGATTTGGTCTGCAGTTGGAGGCTCAGTTGGATTCAACGAGGTTCTTATTGGTAGAGCTTCATCATCGTATACTGGCTTTGGTGGCACCTTTTTAGGAAATTTCTTTCTGAGATCTTCCAAACTCTTGTAGTTTTCAAAAGTTTTTCTTTCATTCCATTATTTAATTATAGTAGGTTGATCCATCTTTGCTTCTATCATTTCATCCTTCATTCTCTTCATTTTGAGTGTCTTATCAACACTAGTAGTTGTTCTACATACTTTCCAATTTGGTGGTGTTTGTGCACTTGAAGGGTGTTCCATCATTTTACTAATCCTCATGATTTCCCCTTCTTATGCTTCTATGGTCCAGTCTACATACTAACATCTTTATGCAGTGTACTTCTTGTTCTGCATGATCCAATCAATATGATCTTTTTTTAATATTGCACATAGATTGAAATTTGTGACTGTTGCATTTGAAAGTTCTTGGCATTTACGAGAGGCAGTGCCTTCTAGGTCTCTGATGATTAACAATTCCTTTGCTAACATTTGTTGGGTCTCTTTATCAGACATACCTTTACACTTTACTGCAACATCGTCTTGAATTTGTTTTTCTTTTATTTTAATGTATTCGTGAAAAGTCTTTGGTTTTGTATAAGATGTCATGATGTTTGCCAATGAGGGAAACAACAATTGTCTAGAAGAAGGTATGTCAAAGAATTACAGAACTTTTTTATTTAAGCTCATGATTGGAAGTGATGTTGGTGGACGTCGTGTAGTTGCTAGTGGCAATTTGTTGGTGCATTTGGAGTAGCCTCATCTTCATCACTTTCATGTACCACCATCTTCATTTTTTTAGGGGTATTTTTGGTATTTTCTGGAAATGTTGTTGAACTTGAAACTGCTGTTGGCACTAAAGTTGGTGCAACAATAGTTTTACTCTGTGTTGTAGTCTCAGTCATTTCTGTATCTTTTAAGGCTCAACTACTTGAAAAAGTGGTTTTGTTGCAACAACACTTGTAGTAGTAGTTTTAGGAGTGGGCCTTTTAACACCAGTTGTTTGTGGTGGTGTAGATTTTGGGTTTACTGCTGGACCCGTTGGTTCAGATTTGTTTAAGGCTTCACCTGCATGTTCAGGAGCAGGCCTTTTGACTCCAGGTTTCGCACTTTTCTTTACAACTTGTTTTCTTGCAGATCTTGCATGAATCTTTGTTCCTGTACCTGAATTATTTGATGAATCTTGATTACCTTTTTTGACATGTTCTTCAATTCTCTGTCTGACAACTGCTACAGATTATTCCTCTCTATTTTTTCTTAACCTTTTCTTTCGCAGCTTCTTGTGCTTTCCCTGCTTAAGAGTAGTCTGCTTTCTTGTCTTCTTTTTTTGCTTTTGGGCATCATCATCTGGGAATTTAGGAGGAGGTGGTGTAACACTAGTTAATTTTTCTAACTGTGTTCTTATTACACTTACATCTGCATGTGTGTCCTTGTATCTTGCATCAACATAATTTCTCATAGCTTCCATGTGTAATTTTAGAGAATTATCTAGTGCCCTCTTATTCTCTTTTGGGAGTCGCTGGAAGGCTTTTCGTATGATTAAAGTCAATTCTTTAGGAGTTGGAAGCTTGATTTGGGAAATTACTTTGTTTATTAAAGACTCAAACTCTTTCTTGATGGAGTCTAACAAAGTTGTGTTTTCTTGACTTGGAGTTTCAGTAGAAGGCTTCTTGGTAAGAGTTTCTTTAATTGTTGAGCAAGAAGCCTCTACATTGGACATTCTCTCTGTCATATTCCGTATATCTTAATCCATCACCTAAGTTAATAGGATCAACTGGATTCCCACTTGAAGTGGTTGTATCTGTCCCTGTGACATGAACATGTTCAATGTCAATGGGTGCAGATGCCCCCTTTGTATTGGTCATGGGGACTTCCAAAAGTTGTAGAGTGAACTATTGTGGACTCAACAGTTGTTGCCCTCAAGGGAGTCTTAGCTATGTAACTACTGTCCAGATGTGAAACTGTTGTTTTTACAACTGTAGTAGCTTTTCCACTTCAGAAATCCTCATGACATGTTCCCTCAGTGATTGCATCAATCAACATATTTGGGTGAAGTTTGTGGAGGTGGTGAGTAGTGAAAAGAGTCAGTAGTAGTACTGGTAGAAGGACTTTGAGTATGATGCTCAAGTAATACATCAGCTCTAGATGTGGCTTTGGATTTGGATTTTATCTTCCTTCGGATTTCTACTATGGGTTCCAAATCAGGGATTGGTTCTATCCTATGGTTAGCAGGAGCAGTAGGCTCATTTTGTTGTGCTGGCTCATCCTCATCAACCAAAAATTGTTTTGTTGATTCCATCCTTGTAAAAGTTTGTTTTTTAAGAGATTTGATGGTAAACAATTACCCCCTTTTGTAAATGTTTTCAGGCAATTCCTTTTGAATATATGCCATAACAAGTCTAGGGTACATCAAAAAATTTGCTTGTGAAGTAGTGTTGGAACATATTTCTTTAAAAATTATTTTTGAAACTTTGAAGCTTTGCCCTGTTAAAATGGCATAAGCCACGTATTGAGTATTTAATGGATTTTCATTCCATGTACCACTCTTCCCTGAAAAACAATGTTGGACCATGTTTTGTGATAGTCAGTCTAGGTCTAGTATTGATCTTGTAATAGCTTGGTAGGATTAAACTTGTAATCTTATTATTAGTTTTTGTATTGTGCCTAGCGCACTTGACAACTGCGCTAGAGGTTGTTCTAGCATAGTTGTTAAGTACGCTAGAGTTTAGTCTAGCACACTTGTTAACTGCGCTAGAGTTGTTTATAGCGCATTTGATAAGTGTGCTATGTCTGATGTTGGAGTATATAAATAGTTGTGTTTAGTTCTGATTTTAGAGCTTTTGATCAGCTGTCAAGTTTGTAACTTAGGAACTTTACTCAGTGAATATAGGCGTGTTTTGTATTTACTCTCGGTTCATATTGTATTCACAATTGTTTCATAAGATTTTGCAGTATGCTTGTGTTAAAGGAATCTCATCTGATTGCTGTAAAGCGGATCTTTCGATACTTAAAGCGTAAACCAAGGTTGGAATTGTGGTATCTTATTAATTCTGACTTGGATTTCAAAGCTTTTACGGATTCAGATTATGGAGGTTGCGGTTTGGATAGAAAGTCGACTTTTGGTGGTTGTCAATTCTTAGGAAATAGACTCGTGTCCTAGCAATGCAAAAAGCAAACCCCAGTTGCAATTTCAACGTGCGAAGACGAATATATTGCTGCAGCCAGTTGTTGTTCCCAAATCCTTTGGATCCAACAACAATTAAGGGATTATGGTTTAAACTTCACAGAGACACCGATGTTCATTGACAACATTGCCACGATGTCCATCACAAAAAATCCAGTGAAGCACTCGAAAACAAAGCATATTGAAATAAGGCATCATTTCATCCGAGATTGTGCAGAAAAGAAATTGATTGAGCTGGTAAAAGTCCACACTGATGACAACTTTGCTGACTTGTTTACCAAAGCGTTGATTGCTCACGGTTTTAATTTCTTACTCAAATGATTGGGATGTATAATCTTGCATGATAGTGGTGCTCAAAAGGTTTTTCATGGAACCTTTTTATTTTTATTTTCTATATATTTTTTTTATTTTTTATTACATGCTTTCTGAAAAACCCAAACAAATTGAAAAAGATAAAATCGACACTGCTTGAAGTTAGAGAAGAAGTGATAGTACACCAGTAGGTGATCGTACACACATGAACATAGAATGACTACTTGATTTCTGTATTTATGAGTTGAAGTTTGTGCTTATATGATTTGATCTAAACTTCTTAGTTTGCACAAACAGGAAATGATAGCTTCATGAATGCTTGGCATTGACTTCATAATGTATTTATTTGGATATCTACATGTAATTTGAATTGTAAGTAAGCTAGAAGTGTTTTTAGATCATTAGTAGTGTGAAAACATAATGTTCTATGTCACACCTGTGATTTGAACCCATGGTATCCCGGGTGCGTGTGTTCAAAGATAATTATTAGATATAGAATATGAGGCTTCAAGTATTTCATGAGACCAGTATCGGATTATATTGATTAGCATAATTTTTCGGTTCACTTCACTGCCCATGCCCCAAAAAACATGCAATGTGAAGTTGGACTAAGATATGTTTCTGACGACATTTGTTAGAACATATGCTAGCCCTTGGATCAATTATCTTGATTCCATTGAATATATCCAAATAACAGTTAGATCACATTACCATGTTTCATTGAATCAATCGATTCCTTAATCATTCTTATGTTGAAGAATTCTATCGGTACAATCTTTCTGTTGATATGAATCATGATACTTCATTCAAACCATGCAATATGAATCATTCGATTCTGAATCATTCGATTCTGAATCATTCGATTCTGAATCATTCGATTCTGAATCATTCTGATTCTTTATATCCTTCGAGATCTGCTTCTTTTCCTGTTCTAATTGAGATAGTTTCATCCTGGAGATTGATTTTATCTTTCCATAAGTCTCATATGTCTTGGAGATAATGCAATTTACTTTCTGATGGCATACTTGTGGGGTACACGTTGTTTTCATATAAATGGTACTAACTCACAAGAATGTGGGATAAAAACGCTTTTGGTTTCAAATCTTATAATGCTGACAACTTGAATTGACATGTAGTGTATTGCAAATTCGGTACGAATAAGTTAGCAAGTCATGATCTAATCATGTTTACTTTGAACTTTCTCACGTATCATTTCATGCATTTCTAATTGTGAAAAAGAATGTGAAAAATAGAGTTGTGATATCATTGAAATCTTATCTGACTAGAAATTTCAAAAGAATTGATAGTTTATGATGGTTTAAAATGTTAGTTCTGAGAAATTTTTTATTGAGATATCATAGTGTAGCACAAGTTGCTTGTTTGCTAAAATGTGGAAAATTTATGTACACAGAATGCCATAGGTCACCCTTAGATCCAGAATGTGTGTGGTTAATCAAAGATACTGATATGATCTTCTTACTCGCAGTGTTCGACCAAAAATATGTGATTTTATTTGTATAGAAAAATGCCAAAGAGATTTTATGTTTGTTATTTTTGAAAAATACAAAAATATTGTTCTATACTTTTTACCTTTTCTGCATTTGATAATTGAAAATTTCAAAATAATTTAGGTGTGTTTTAATATAAACTTTCAAAAATCCAAAAAGATTTTATTTCTCGGCTTCGATGAAAATTTTATTCTTTTATTTCATACGATTCTGGAATTTCATGTTTGTCGGGATTGATGTTGAAGTTTGTGTTTGAACAGGGTTGAAATTGAAAATTTTGGCTAAGTGTTGATTGCTAACGCAGTTAACAAGTGCGCTTGACTTAGGTCTAGCGTACTTGTCAAGTACGCCAAAGGTAGGCCTAGCGTAGTTGTAAGTGTGCCTGACTAAATGTCTCACGTACTTAGTAAGTGCACCAGCGCAATTTGAAAAGGTATATAAAGGTGTGGTCGACTGTCCAGTTGTAACATTCACAACCTATCACGACCTTAGCATATTTGAGCGAATTTTATTCCTGTTCTTGTTTAACCTGGTGTTTGTTCACATTTCCATCGATATTGTGTTGCTAGTACTTAATCGAACATCAGGTTATCATCATCATCATCTTTGTTCTCGAATTGATCATTTGATTAGGGTTTTCTTCAGGGTTTTGAAGGTTCAAATGCAAAAGTCCTATTTGATCAAAATGTGTAACAAAAATGATGTTAAAATGAAAATTGTTGCTTGTTTTGGAGTTGTTACATGTTTTCGATCCTTCTGGGACTGATATCAAGTTGGATTTCAACAAAATGTGTTGAATCAAAATTTCAAAAATGTTACTCATTTTGGTCTAGCGTAGTTGCGCAAGTACGCCTGAGTAAACCCTAGCGCAATTATAAGTACGCTATCAAATCTTATAGCGTAGTTATTAAGTGCGCCTGAGTATTTTGCCTGATTTAACTTTGAAAATTTTGAAGTCATTATTTGTGATACTGATGTTGTTTTGAACATGTGTATAGTGATGGCTCGTGAATTTGTTAATGATCATAATCAGATTGCTTTGTTGAATCCTGAATGGAAAGGAGCTGTGATGGATTACCAGGAGATTATTTGGTTTTTGAATAGATCAAGGATTGCTTATGCATTGACCGCTGACCCGGTGATATCAAGGTCATATATAGATCAGTTTTGGGAGACTGCTAGATTTGATTGCACTATTACTCCGAGTGTGATTCGAGTTCATGTGAATAATCAAGATTTAGAAATTTCTGAAGAGACAGTCCATCTGGCGTTGCAATTTTGTGATTCTGCTAATGATCCAATGGTTTATAACGGGGTTTTGATTGAGGGTTTCTGGAGGAAACTTATGGGTTATGTAGGTGTGGAAGGTGATGGTCAATACAGAAAGAGATGGTTATTGGATAAGTGGAGATACTTTGCTCATGTCATCATCTCGTGTGTATCATCCAGGAAAGGGGGAAAGGATGGTTTAGCATCAGACTTAGCTTCTGCAATGGTTGGTCTATCTCTGAATAAATGATATAATTTCTCCAAGTATGTATTCATAGAATTACACAATAAAATAGATGCCATTCCAGTCTACCGTTTTATGCTGTTTCCAAGGTTTGTTCAAGTGATCCTGAATTTCCTGATACCAAATCTACTTGTTGTGGCTCCAAGATTACAAGTGAAGACTATTCGTACGCGTGTATTCGCTCAATTTTTAAAGTCTAATCTAGCAGAGGGAAGAGAGCCAGTGCATACACCGTTGTTTGGTCATCTTTTGGATGTGAATTATGTGGCACCACTGAATGATAATTGGTTCAATCCAGAGTCTGATAATGAGCATGTTGATATTGATTATGATGATGAGACTCCACCACACCAAGAGCAAGAACAAGAGCAAGAGCACGAACACGAACATGTTCAGGATTCTCTGTTTGTTGCTAATATTCCAGAGGGTTATGTTGGTGGTGATGATGTTGAAATTGAAGAGACATCGAGTTCAAGTGATTCTTCTAATTCCGAGAGTACTGAGTCCAATTCTGAGTTTAATCCCGAGTCGTATGATTAAACTGATGAAACAGATTCTGAGTTTAATCCCGAATCGTCTGATTCATATGAGTCAGAGGTTCATGAAAGACGTTCAAAGAAGAAAGCTGATGATCTTGTTCAAGCCCAGAAAGCTGCTGCTTTGCTTTCTTCTGCAGCCCAAGCATCTAAGTGTGTGAAGCTTTCAAGTCCTAGTATTCCAGTTTCTACTCCTCAATCCGCGTCGTCTCCGGCTCAAGTTACAACTCCTCTATCTCAAATGGGTGCTAATCTTCATACTATTCTTAATATTCCGCATGTTGAAACATCCTCATCCTCTCAGGCTGATCCGAGGGATGCTAGCATTGCTTACTTGGAATCCCATGTTAGCACATTGGTGAATGAAATGACAAGCTTGAGAAGCCAATCTGTGAGTCAACAGCAACAGATAACGACTTTACATGAGCATCGTTAGCTTCATTTGACAATTATTGAACGTATGAATAAGCAGAACAGTTCTTATGAAGGTAAGGTCGATGCTCAGTAAACAGAAATTACGGAGATGAGAGCATTAGTGAAATCTCTTGTACAACGGCTTGATGCTCAGGGGGAGAGCAGCCGACTGATCTGTCAGGTGATTAAAGAGAAGATGATCCCGATTCTGGAAGAGGTGGTGATCATCAAGCTCCGTTGGATGTCACTCTCATTTCTATGTTTCAAGGGGAGTTGACTCACCAGGTTGAAGATTTAGGAACTAGTGAGAAAGGTGTACATGAGGTGTTGGAGTTGGAATGGAATGTGAATGATTTGGATGTGGAGATTCAGGTAGAAAAGGATAATGAGGAGGTTGTGTATTTGTTAGATAATGGTACCGAGGTCACTGCTCATACTATTGACGATTTTGTTTTTGAAATCAAGATGGAAGACATTATGGAACCCAGTTTTGAAGCTTCGGTTTCTCAAAAGGAAGAACATTCAGATGAGGATGTTCCTAAGCCTGATTCTGCTGAGCGTGTTAGTTTTAGAGATGGTAAAACTAAAGAAGAGTGGATGGAGTGGAAGAAAACTTGGTTTATGAAGTTGCAAGTTCCACCACCATCTCCGGTTCTCAAAAAGAAATATGTGGAGAAGAAAGTGGCTGTGGGAAAGATTGTATCTATATTATTTGACCTGGAATTGAAATTGTTTGCTTTGAAACGACTTGATGGTGTACAATATCTGAAACCTATTGCTAATTCTTTTAACTCATTACCGGACGTTGAACTGTGCAGTTTTGTTCAGAGATATCTTATTATTAGAGGATCTCATGGGGTAGCTGAAGGTTTATGGTCGACATTGAAGTAGGAAGTGTATCCGGAGAAGTTTGAGTATTTTATGCCTCAAGTGGGTCGAAGAGTGTTGGATAAGAGTAAGTATGATCTATTTACCAAGAAGTATTAGAAAATGTTTGTGTACAAGCCTGTTATGTGTTTAACGAAGATTCCGATGAAGAAGATTCCGCAAGATATCCTTGGGAATCTGAAACATTGGTATATTGATTGGTGTACAGGGGAGGCTGTTATGATTGAGAGAGATGTGAATGAGAGAAGAAGGGGAGATTAAAGTTGCGACAAAGAGCTGATCAGAGTATGATCCGATGACTCTAAATTAAATTTTCTGAACATGATTTGTTAATCCTACATGACAACACGTTGATGTATGGGGATGCTTGGGGAAAGCACATGGCTGGACAGTTTGAGAAGATTGTCAGAGTTTGTGTGAAGCATGGGATTCGTACGGGAAGTCAATTGCCAAGCAAATGGAAATGATTGCAGATCAAGAAGACTGAGAGCTGATGTCAAGGGGGAATCTGTTGGACCATGTTTTGTGACAGTCAGTCTAGGTGGATCTTGTAATAGCTTGGTAGGATTAAACTTGTAATCATATTATTAGTTTTTGTATGATTCCTAGCGCACTTGACAAACGAAGTAGAGGTTGTTGTAGCGTAGTTGTTAAGTACTCTAGAGTTTGGTCTTGCACACTTGTTAACTGCTCTAGAGTTGTTTATAGAGCAGTTGATAAGTGTGCTATGTCTGATGTTGGGGTCTATAAATAGTTGTGTTTAGTTCTGATTTTAGAGCTTTTGATCAGTTGTCAAGTTTGTAACTCAGGAACTTTTACTCAGTGAATTTTGACGTGTTTTGTATTTACTCTCTGTTCATCTTGTGTTCACAATTGTTTCGTAGGATTCCGCACTACGTATTCGGTTGTCAAGCTTTCGTATTGATCTGTTGGAGAATCTCGGACCTAACAAACATACCATAAGAGTATGAAAAAGTAATTCTAAACTTGCAGAACACATACCCTTATCCAAAGTTGTTGAGGTTATTTGGCCAAGATAACGTCTCTCAATGAATTCAATATGCATGAGATGTTTTGTAAATTGGTCAACACCATCAGTATCACCAAGCTCTAGGTTTGTTGTGAGGGTCTCAGGAGTTATTGTAACTAGTTTTGAACCATTGTCTGACATAATCGAAATGATGTTGTGTTTTTTATCTTTGATAACCCTTGAATTTTTCCAAAACTCTTCAAGAATAGTCAAATAGATAGGCGGGTTAAATGTAAGAGCTTTGTCATAAGGGGAATCGGTTATCAAATCGATCATGTGATGATATTATGGATTATCCTCCGATTTTGTGAGATATGGACGCAGGTTGTGAGTTGGTCGAATGGCCATGATCGCGAGTAAGTAAGAGAAGAATCGAAGGAATTTTAAACTTCAGTCGAGTGTGGGGAAATGTTCACAATGATATGAATGGGGTTTAATATAGTTTTTTAATAGCCTGAACTGTAGGGTTAAAAAGCTGGATGAAACACAACTGCTTGTTAATGTTTTTACATCCACCAATTTGAAATTTTCAGATGTTTTTAAAGAAAGAGCAGCTGTTTGAAATAACAGCTATTTTATTTTACGTCCGGTCCATCAACAATATTATTCGTACCATGCTATCCCAATCTCATGTGACTTTACATTTTTATGCTTGGTTTTGGAACCATTCAACAATAACCATAACATAAAAAACAAAACAATTTAATAATAAAAAATTTTATTGCGCAAAACAATAACATAACAAAATTATAACGTGTCAAATTTTACTGCGCAAAACATAGTTTGAACCTTCGCTTGTAACAAACAACGTATTATTTTTCTTGACAAATGTGAATTTGTAATTTGTGCCTAGTGCTGAATACAAACCGGACCGAAACACACTAACACGGGCCCACCCCTGTAGACTATACCTACTCCAGCATTCTACATGCTCCACCTTCACCTTCAACGTCCTTGTTATGGAAATGGGAGGAATTCGGACCTGCATCTCTTCCAATGAATCCAAGCCAGCCTTTTCTGCAAAATCCTCTGGATATTGCTACATAAAAATCAAAAGATAACAATTTCAAAAACGAACATAACTACCAGTAATAAATAGGTATTGGAAACTTACAAAGCATAAACTATCTAAGCCTAATACTTACAAATTTTAGTGCAAGGCGGTCAACAAATGAAAGCTTGCCCTCATCATGATCATTGTCATTATCAACATCAACATCAACATCATAATCATCATCATCATCATCATCACCACCATCACCATCACCTTCTTCCTTAGCAACATCATCATCCCCATCATCACCATCTTCATCAGCATCATGTTCCTCACTTTCTTCTGCAGAAAAAATTTGGGCTTTACCGTTTACATTGTAAACCTCAATGTGGAACGCATTAGTATCAACCAAGTTGAATAGCATAGCCCGCCCACATCTACACCAAGGCCTTTTGCCATCTTCTACCATCCACTGTTAAAGGAGAAGAAGTGACTTTTATTTTGGATCTCCAGCTTCCATGACTTACACCAACCATTGGTTACAACGATTGGACCCACCGGAAAGTTGTTCTTCAGATGAAGGTGCTCATAACATAAAGGCAAGACCTGAAGGGTTGAAGAGGTTGCAATTAATGTGTATATATATAGCTACATAGTTCAAATAAAAAAACTTGTTGACATTATTACCTGAAAAGATGAAACTGAATTTGTGATAATCAGCAAGAAGCCTAGATTAGCATAGAACGAAAAATCTGCGGTAAATAAAGAAAGACATGTGAACGGGCATACGTTAAAAGAAATGTACATATTGCATTCAAAACCTTTAGAAATAAGCACACTAACAGAGTATATCCGAAACAAAGAAAGATAAGAACCTATACTTTAACATAAAAAACAAAATCTTTATAATTACCTAAACCATCATGTTTCAAATTCTTTCTTGGTCTCCCTCTTGCTTTCCCCTTCTCTAGGACGTACTGGGTGGGTGGATACTTGGTGGGTCTACCTTTTTCCTCTTCTCCACCATGGGTGCTTTCCCCTTTTCTAGGATGTACTGGGGGTGGATCCCGCTCACTCTTCATTTCTTAACTTTTCACAATCAGAAGCCAACAAAATTATAACTAGATTAGTATACCGGAAAAGGAAATTAACCAAAGTAGTAATTTTTCCAACAAAATTAAATAATTCTGCATACGCTTAATTACACACATAGCTTCCTATCATACGATCTGTGACAACCCGGGCTTTTAGTCTAACCTCGTTAATTAAAACCAGTTAAACTTAACTTAATTACTTAAAATCTTAATCTCAAGGACTATTTCTGTCAAATTTCTAAACCTGAATGCATGAAACTATATGGACTGTTTCTGTCAAGTCCCAAAATTTAATCTTTTGACTCTCAAAGTCAAAATCAAAGGGGGATTTATTCTGTTTGACTTTTGAAAGTCAAACTCGCAAGCCTTTGATCAAATTTGAATTCCATAACCGAAATTTATCCGATTCTGTAACTGAAATGCACGATCACTCTATTAACGACCATGATTGACACCTTAATCGCAACTTTAATCCGACATTAAACTCAATTATGGGAATTAAGTCCAAAACCGTCGACCATTATCATATCCTCATCAAATTCATTCGTTTCTGTTATCATCCTCACAAATCGACCCTCTATACACACGCGACAGACATTTAAGAAGCAATACCACCCGTCAATTTCACCGGAGTTGATGTCGGAGTCGCCGGAGACCAAGCTTGCGTGAGTCCGAATTCCACTTAGTCATACATCATCATTCTAGTAATTGTTTACAGCCTTAGTTTCGTTTCTATTCATAGAACATAAGCCCTATCATTATCAGGGCTTACATTATCGAATTAAACAAGAACAGATTCAAGGGTTCTTACTCTTTCAGGTTTTAATCGAATCCTACTCTAAACCTGTTTTAAATCCAACTAACTTGTATCACCAGACTCGCAATCTCATGTTTAATAATAGCCCTATGTTAATTTAAATGTATAACATCGATTTGATTATAATCCGTAAACTAGGGTTCATCATTAAAACGTTTTGGGGCTTTTGGCTCTATACCTAATTTCAATCAAATTAAACAACACCATCAGATTCGAAAGGATCTATTTAGTGAAAACCTTATGATTCTAACAACTCTTAATATCGAATTTTGTCAAACCAATCCGGTGTTCACACCTAGGGTTCGGCTTTTTGAAACAATAATTAAACGATCCTGAACTCATCGATTTTGAAATCAAACTCAACCTCAAAACCGAAATCAATCACTTAACAAAACCCTGGTGCTTCTGTTTCAATTCGTATTCGAAATCGTTGGATTTGGAATGGTTTTGGTCCGGATCGCGATAGGGGGGAAGAACCCACTAGAGTTTGTGATTAAAACCTTTTGAATTCGGTTCTGTTTGCGATTCCCTAGCGGGCAAGACTGGTAGAACGTGTGACCGGTGGGAAGGAGACCCGGGTTCGAGTCTCCCTCCCCCTGTTTTGGTTTTTATTTATTTTTAAAGCATTATTTAATTATAAAACCCACCCCTATAATATTATATTATTATATTAAAGTGTTTTAGCCGGGAAACGACCCATAGGCTCGGTTTTCAAACTATAACCCATTTTTATTGTTATTTTCCACTTATAAAATAATCTATCTTTATTGATTTCAAACTGAGACTTCGAATAAAATAATATATTTATATTATTTTCAACCTCTCGATCTCAACTAAAAATAATATATATTTTATATTATTTTTGCCATGTTTATAAAAACTTTATGAAACGATTCAAAAATTATAGATAATATAATTTGTTATACTATTTACTCACGTTTATTATATTGATTAAAAATAATATATTTATTAATTTTTTTCCCGCACAAATGATTATTTAGTTAATCCGACGAGCCTAAAAAAATATATTAAATTATATTATTTTTCTAACTTTTGTAAACGACTCAAACACACGAATTTATTTATTTATTTAATATTATTCGTTATTAATGTTCGAGACGTAACGCTTTGATCTTAGTTATTATATTAAGAAATCTTCATTCCCGTAGACACGTCCATCTACTTTTAAATCCTTAGAATGCGTTAAGATGTTCTAACTTTCCGTGTCGTCGTCACAAATCCCAAATTGTCCCTAATTTATGTGTTTATAATTTTAGGGCATACGTAAGTCGTCTGAGACTTACACTTGTGGTTTCAACTTATCTCTTGTGTGAGCCAATCCACTACTCAATCCAGGTGAGTTTTCACGGCCCGTTTTACTATTTTATCTTGGGGGAAAAAACATGTCGCAAACTATTTTTGGAATATTGTATTCATATGTTATCAATGTTAAAGCCAAGCGTAGCACGCTATCACTAAAAGTCCTCAACACACATCGGACCATTAATATGGATCTTAGCGAGGTAATGTTTAGTAGTACTACTGGGTTTCACAAATCCCACCCGCGTTAGTCGCGCTAACTCGATTGGCGATCGAACGGGTGAAATGTTAGCCTATTCACATCGCCGGGGTTGATAGACCTGGAAGGAGGCAAGTAAACAAACAGTCATCTTCGGTTGCGAGCGCTTAAGTTAACACATGGACATAGGTTAGCTACCTATAGATACATATTGAATGACCAATAATCTGGTAAACATTTATTTATATACTGAAACCTGTGAACTCACCAACCTCGTGTTGACATATTTTCTTGCATGTTTTCTCAGGTCGCTAAGATAAGGCACAGGTGCACACATAGGACATGCATGTGATTCTCCTTTTGATTTATGTTTTATTAAATTGTTTGGACTTTCTGTGAATTATGTTTGGGTTGGACTTTTGGACTTTTTGGGCACGTGTGTTTTGCGCATTTACTTTCTTTATGCTTCCGCATTAAAACTCTGATTAATATGATATTTTCATTTGAGTCCCATGTAGAGTCGTTCAATATAACTAATGACTGAGATCCTCGTTTGTCACATCCCAAATGGTAAAACTCCGTTAGTCGAAATTAGGGGTGTGACAGATTGGTATCAGAGCCATTGGTTATAGAGAACTAGGATTGCATACTAGAATATAATCTCACACATTAGTTTGATGTCATAAACCTTGGATGTTTGGCACTTATATGTTATATTATAGGATCATGTCGTCAACTCCACCACCATCACCTAAGGCACCTTCCGTATCGTCCCCGGAGCCCAAAAGGCGTCGGAATAGTTCTAGTGACAACTCGGTGGAATAGCGTGAACCTAGTAATGCACGAGCAAGGAACACGACACTTAATTGGGGTGCATATTCGAAGATGATCCAAAGGTGGATCGAGATGGGAAATGTTCCATCGCCTTACTTTGGTTCCACTTCCTCATCCGCTACTTTACCTAGCTTGCCATGCACCATGGAACAAGCTTTTGCAGCTTTTGTGTTTATCATAACTAAAGAGTTAAAGGAGATGAAGGAGTCCACTAATGAGATACCGGGCATTCTAGAGCGAGAGCCATAAGTGGAAGAAAACAAGGTAGGAATTGAGCTTTTGACTGCTGAACTAGCAGCAACGGATCAGGTCCATAACCTTTTGGTGTATCGGGTTACACATTTGGAGACGAGGGTGGACACCTCAGACCATGATGTAGTAGGGATTCTGGAGAGAGTGACTCATCTAGAAGCCCAACTTCAAGTAGCAGACCATGCTGTTGAAGGGCTTCGGGAGAGAGTGACTCACTTAGAAGCCCAACTACAAACAGCCCTATTCCTAATGGACATTCCACTTTCGGACGACGAGGAGGAGCCCTTAGAGAGGAGCCACCCAAGGAGGAACCGGTGGAGATCGACGATACACAATCATACGTTTCTTTCGATGACGAGTATGTTTGATGATTTTTCTATTCTATCTTTCCTTTTCATTCATGCTTCGTTTATGTTATTTCTCTTTTCAACCTAGATGGGTAAGGTTGTTCCCATTCAATAAAAGCATGAGAAGTTTAATGTTTGAGTTATTTATTTTGTAGCCTTACAATTTATTTAATTTTCAAAACGTTAGATGTTGTATTTCCTTACTTGTACATAAATAATGTTTAATATGCGATATATTTCACATTGTTTTGTATTTGCGAATGTGAAGAATCATGTCGGGTAAATGACGTGGAGGTCGTGCTGGTGGCCGAGGTACCATGAACATGACAACAGCTGAGCTGGCGACGCTAATCAACGATAGTGTGGCAGAGGCTCTCACAGCACAGAATGCCACAGGTAAATGCTTTAGCTATTGACTAATGAGGTCAATTCATCTCTTAAGCGCCTTTCCTAAGCTCTATAATCCCAATCCTATATTATGCTTCTAAATCCAGGTCAACAAAATCAGTAGCCAGCCTGCACCTTCAAGACATTTATGGACTGTAAGCCCCACACCTTTAGTGGAGCCGAAGGAGCTGTCGGACTACTCCGTTGGTTCGAAAAAGTAGAATCGGTGATTGACATGTGCAACTGCCCAGTGGCCAATCAGATCAAGTTCGCCGCTAGAACTTTGGAGGGCCCGTCTCTCATGTGGTGGAACGCTCAGGTCCAGATGTTGGGTCTAGTCATGGCAAATGGACTCCTGTGGGAGGATTTTAAGACAATGATGAAGGAGGAGTACTGTCCTCGTGATGAAATTCTAAAGTTGGAAGGTGAATTTTGGAACCTGAAAATGGAAGGTTCTGAAATTGAGCTGTATACCACTCGCTCCCATGAGCTTGCTACCATGTGCCCACATATGGTGACTCCGGACTACAAGAGGATTGAGCTGTATATTTGAGGTCTAGTGCCACAAATTCAAAGTATGGTTACTTCATCCAACCCTGCTACCATCCAACAGACGATCAGACTTGCCCACAAGTTAACCGATCAGGAAGTGACTCAAGGGACTTTACTCCCGAGGGGTTCGGTCTCTAAATCCACCGAAAATCATAAACGCAAGTTTGATCACCACTCCAACTCTCACTCCAGCTCCAAAGGACCCCAGCCCAACCAACCTCAGCAACAACAGCAACAGCGTAGGTTTGAGCCTACTAAGAACTTCAACCAGACGAACTCTTCAAGTCAAAATTAGGGTGGTTACGCAGGGAAATCTCCCAAGTGTAACTTTCATCACTTCGGAATTTGCAACCGTTGTCAGCGGTGTGGAAAAATAGGCCATGCTGCCAAAGATTGTAGGGGTGAGTTGCAAGCCAAGCAGCCTGGGTCTACAAAGGGTTGTTTCAAGTGTGGGAAAGAGGGACATTTTTGAAAGAATTGTCCTCAGTTAAAGAAGGGAGGTAATGGAAACCACAACCCTAATCAGAATAACAACAATGGTGGCAACAACGACAATAACGGAGGGAATGGTGCGAAGGGACGAGCCTTCATGCTAGGATTTGGAGAAGCTCGTTATGATCATAATGTGGTCACCGGTAAGTTTCTCTTAAATAATTACTTTGCTTCTGTCCTTTTTGACACTAATGCTAATAGGAGTTTTATATCTAAGAAACGTAGTGATATGATAAAAAGAACTCCAACTCTGTTAGAAGCTAAGTATGTAAT
The DNA here is from genome assembly GCA_023525975.1 of Smallanthus sonchifolius. Taxonomy (NCBI): domain Eukaryota; kingdom Viridiplantae; phylum Streptophyta; class Magnoliopsida; order Asterales; family Asteraceae; genus Smallanthus; species Smallanthus sonchifolius. The sequence continues at coordinate 77,979,486 of CM042022.1, forward strand.
AGAGATAGTTGATGGTCAAATAATTGAAGCAACTCACATTCTTAAGGGATGTAAGCTTGAGCTAGCTAGTCATAAACTTGATATCGACCTTATGCCGGTCACGCTTGGTAGTTTTGATGTAATTGTCGGCATGGATTGGTTATCTAAAAACCAAGCTGAAATCATCTATCGTGAGAAAATTGTTCGTATTCCTCTCCGGAGTGAAGAAACCCTTTCCGTTCAGGGCGAAAAGGTTGGTGCAGTAATGGGCATCATATCATTTATGAAAGCACAGAAATGCCTTCGAAAAGGGCATACTGCTATTTTAGCTCTCGTTGCTGAGCAGCTATCAGAAGAGAAGAAGATTGATGATATTCCCATCGTTCGTGAGGATTTGCCTGGGCCTGCCACCACACCGTCAAGTTGAATTTCAAATCGATCTAGCACCCGGAGAGGCACCGATCGCTCGGGTACCTTATAGACTAGCACCTAGTGAATTACAAGAGTTGTCCACTCAGTTACAGGAATTGTTGGATAAAGGTTTCATCTGACCTAGCTCATCGCCATGGGGAGCTCCAGTCCTGTTTGTCAAGAAGAATGACGGAACTTTCCGTATGTGTATCGACTACCGTGAACTGAATAAAGTCACAATCAAGAATCGTTATCCTTTGCCTCGTATAGATGATCTCTTTGATCAACTCCAAGGATCAAGTTTCTATTCCAAGATAGATCTTCGGTCCGGTTACCATCAATTGAGAGTCCGAGATGAGGATATCTCTAAGACTGCTTTCAGGACAAGGTATGGCCACTATGAGTTTATGGTCATGCCTTTCGGATTAACCAACGCACATGCGGTATTCATGGACCTCATGAACCGTGTGTGTAAGCCATACCTTGATCAGTTTGTCATCGTTTTCATCGACGACATTCTCATTTATTCCAAGAACAAGGAGAAACATGAGGATCATCTACACTTAATTCTGGAATTACTTAAAAAGGAGCAGCTGTATGCTAAGTTTTCCAAGTGTGAATTCTTGATTCGAGAAGTTCAATTCTTAGGACATGTGGTTAACGAGAAGGGAATACATGTCGATCCATCAAAGATTGAAGCCATCAAGAACTGGTCAGCACCGATGACTCCGACTGAGGTGCGACAATTTCTGGGGTTGGTTGGATATTACCGTCGATTCGTCGAGGGATTCTCTAAGATCGCACAAACTCTCACTGCCTTTACTCAAAAGGGTATAGACTATAACTGGGGCGATAACCAAGAGTCAGCATTCCAACATCTTAAGCAGAAACTTTGCAGTGCACCTATCCTAGCTCTTTCGGAGGGTACGGATGATTTTGTAGTGTATTGTGATGCATCCATTCAGGGTCTGGGTTGTGTATTAATGCAACGAGAAAAGGTGATCGTATATGCTCCGCGTCAACTAAAGATTCACGAGAAAAACTACACCACTCACGATCTACAGTTGGGAGCTGTAGTTTTCGCACTTAAGTTATGGAGACACTACTTGTACGGTACCAAGTGCACTATCTACACCGACCACAAGAGTCTTCAGCACATCTTCGAGCAGAAAGAGTTGAACATGAGACAGCGTCGTTAGGTCGAGCTCTTGAATGATTATGACTGTGCGATCCAGTATCATCCGGGTAAGGCTAATGTTGTAGCTGATGCCCTAAGTAGAAAGGAAACCAAGCCCAAACGAGTTCGAGCACTACAGCTTACTATTCATCCCGGATTACCTGGCAAACTCCGTAATGCTCAACTTAAAGCTCTGAAAGAGGAAAACCTACCGCTGGAAGGTACACGCGATATGGAAGTACAACTCGAAGTCAAATCGGACGGTATTCGCTACTTCGCTGAGCGAATATGGGCTCCAATATTCAGAAATTTAAGGGAACTAGTCATGGATGAGGCTCATAAATATCGTTACTCTATTCACCCAGGTTCCGATAACATGTATCATGACCTAAAGGTGCTGTATTGGCGGCCAAAGATGAAGGCCGATATAGCCACCTATGTGAGCAAGTACCTGACTTGCGCGAAGGTCAAAGTGGAATATCAAAAGCCTTCTGGTCTTCTCCAGCAACCCGAGATTCCCATGTGGAAATGGGAGCAGATATCCATGGACTTTATCACAAAATTGCCATGAACTCCTACCGGATGTGATACCATTTGGGTAATAGTCGTTCGTTTAACAAAGTCCGCTCACTTTTTAGCAATTAAGGAAACTGACAAAATGTATAAGCTTACTCTTATTTACTTAAAAGAAGTAGTCTCTCGGAACGGGGTACCAATATCTATCATTTCGGATCATGATGCACGATTCACCTCTCTTTTCTAGCAATCTTTACATAAAGCTCTAGGCACGCCTCTAGATATGAGCATATCATACCATCCTCAAACTGATGGTCAGACGGTGCGTAAAATTCAAACCCTGGAGGATATGCTATGAGTTTGTGTGATTGACTTCGGTAACACCTGGGAGTCTCACCTACCGTTGGTGGAGTTCTCCTACAACAACAGTTATCACACTAGCATCAAGGCAGCTCCATCTGAAGCATTATATGGACGGAAATGTCGTTCTCCTATTTGTTGGGCCGAGGTTGGGGATAGTCAACTCACAGGTCCTAAACTCGTACTTAAAACTTCTAAGAAAATCATTCAAATTAGAAACCGTGTGGCAGCAGCTCGTGATCGTCAAAAGAGCTATGCCGATAAGCGTCGTAAACCATTAGAATTTCAAGTAGGGGATATGGTTTTTTTAAAAGTCTCACCTTGCAAGGGTGTCATTCGTTTTGGGAAATGAGGCATACTGAATCCTCGTTATGTTGGACCATTCAAGATAATGAAGAGAATTGGTCCAGTAGCGTATCAACTGGACCTGCCTGAAGGACTTAGTGGTGTACACAACGTCTTTCATGTCTCAAACTTGAAGAAATGACCGGCAGACGAGTCACTCGCAGTTCCTCTTGAGGAACTACACATCAATAAACAGTTACGTTTCATCGAAGAATCGGTAGAAATCATGGATAGGGAAGTCAAAACGTTTAAACGTAGTAAAATCCCTATTGTCAGAGTTTGTTTGAACTCGAAACGCGGACCAGAATTCACTTGGGAGCGCGAAGAACAAATGATGCGCAAGTATCCTCATCTGTTCAAGCAATCCACTTTAAATTTTAAGATACTAATCTAATTTTCGGGACGAAAATTCTTTCAACTAGGGGATGATGTGACACCTAGAATTTTTTTTATTATTTTATTTTCAGGACGAAAATTCTTTCAACTAGGTGATGATGTGACAACCCAAACTTTTAGTCTAACAAACTTAACCTAATTAATTAAAATCTTAATCTCAAGGACTATTTCTGACAAATTTCTAAACCTGAATGCATGAAACTATATGGACTGTTTCTGTCAAGTCCCAAAATTTAATCTTTTGACTCTCAAAGTCAAAATCAAAGGGGGATTTATTATGTTTGACTTTCGAAAGTCAAACTCTCAAGCCTTTGATCAAATTTGAATTCCATAACCGAAATTCATCCGTCAATTTCACCGGAGTTGAAGCCGGAGTCACAAATCGACCCTCTGCACACACGCGATGGACATTTCAGAAGCAATACCACCCGTCAATTTCACCGGAGTTGAAGCCGGAGTCGCCGGAGACCAAGCTTGCGCGAGTCAGAATTCCACTTAGTCGTACACCATAATTTCCATATTCATTATGGTAATTGTTTACAGCCTTAGTTTCGTTTCTATTCATAGAACATAAGCCCTATCATTATCAGGGCTTACATTATCGAATTAAACAAGAACAGATTCAAGGGTTCTTACTCTTTTAGGTTTTAATCGAATCCGACTCTAAACCTGTTTTAAATCTAATTAACTTGTATAACCTGACTCGCAATCTCCTGTTTAATAATAGCCCTATGTTAATTTAAATGTATAACATCGAGATGATCATAATCCGTAAACTAGGGTTCATCATTAAAACGTTTTGGGGCTTTTGGCTCTAGACCTAATTTCAATCAAATTAAACAACACCATCAGATTCGAAAGGATCTATTTAGTGAAAACCCTATGATTCTAACAACTCTTAATATCGAATTTTATCAAATCAATCCGGTGTTCATACCTAGGGTTCGGCTTTTTGAAACAATAATTAAACGATCCTGAACTCATCGATTTTGAAATCAAACTCAACCTCAGAACCGAAATCAATCACTTAACAAAACCCCGATGCTTCTGTTTCAATTCATATTCGAAATCGTTGGATATGGAATGGTTTTGGTCCGGATCGCGATAGGGGGGAAGAACCCACTAGAGTTTGTGATTAAAACCTTTTGAATTCGGTTCTGTTTGCGATTCCCTATCAGGCAGGACTGGTAGAACGTGTGACTGGTGGGGAGGAGACCCGGGTTCGAGTCTCCCTCCCCCTGTTTTGGTTTTTATTTATTTTTAAAGCATTATTTAATTATAAAACCCACCCCTGTAATATTATATTATTATATTAAAGTGTTTTAGCCGGGAAACGACCCATAGGCTCAGTTTTCAAATGATAACCCATTTTTATTGTTATTTTCCACTTATAAAATGATATATCTTTATTGTTTTCAAACTGAGACTTCGAATAAAATAATATATTCATATTATTTTCAACCTCTCGATCTCAACTAAAAATAATATATACTTTTATATTATTTTTGCCACGTTTATAAAAACTTTATGAAAGATTCAAAAATTATAGATAATATAATTTGTTATACTATTTACTCACGTTTATTATATCGATTAAAAATAATATATTTATTATTTTTTTCCGCACAAATGATTATTTAGTTAATCCGACGAGCCTAAAAATAATATATTAAATTATATTATTTTCCTAACTTTTGTAAACGACTCAAACATATGAATTTATTTATTTATTTAATATTATTCGTTATTAACGTTCGACACGTAACGCTTTGATCTTAATTATTATATTAAGAAATCTTTATTCCCATAGACACGTTCGTCTACTCTTAAATCCTTAGAATGTGTTAAGACGTTCTAACTTTCCGTGTCGTCGTCACAAATCCCAACTTGTCCCTAATTTATGTGTTTATAATTTTAGGACATACGTAAGTCGTCTGAGACTTACACTTGTGGTTCCAACTTATCTCTTGTGTGAGCCAATCCACTACTCAATCCAGGTGAGTTTTCACGGCCCCTTTTACTATTTTATCTTGGGGGAGAAAACATGTCGCAAACTATTTTTGGAATATTTTATTCATATGTTATCAATGATAAAGCTAAGCATAGCACGCTATCACTGAAAGTCCTCAACACACATCGGACCGTTAATATGGATCTTAGCGAGGTAATGTTTAGTAGTACTACTGGATTTGAAAAATCCCACCCGCGTTAGTCGCGCTAACTCGATTGGAGATCGAACGGGTGAAATGTTAGCCTATTCACATCGCCGGGGTTGATAGACATGGCAGGAGGAAATTAAACAAACATTCAGCTTCGGTTGCGAGCGCTTAAGTTAAACATGAACATAGGTTAGCTACCTACAGATACATATTGAATGATCAATAATCTGGTAAACATTTATTTATATATTGAAACCTGTGAACTTAACAACCTCGTGTTGACATCTTTTCTTGCATGTTTTCTCAGGTCGCTAAGATAAGACACACGTGCACACATAGGACATGCATGGGATTCTCCTTTTGATTTATGTTTTATTAAATTGTTTGGACTTTCTGTGAATTATGTTTGGGTTGGACTTTTGTACTTTTTGGGCACGTGTGTTTTGCGCATTTACTTTCTTTACGCTTCCGCCTTAAAACTCTGATTAATATGATTTTTTCTTTTGAGTCCCATGTAGAGTTGTTCAATGTAACTAATGACTGAGATCCTGGTTTGTCACTTCCCAAACGGTAAAACTTCGTTATTCGAAATTGGGGGTGTGACACGATCGACCACGGTAGTATTGTTATTTGCAACAAGTAGATCACTCTCATCAACAACACATTTTTTTTTGTCTTGGGTAAGGTTTGAACCCACGACCTCTTGGTTGTGGACTCTCCTCTTACCGCACACCCCCCCATCCCATTCTGTTGATATACATTAAGCTCATAACAAAAGTAAACCATTGAATCAAACCCGCCAAAGCCCCTAAATTAAAGAAATCAAATAGAAAATCCTAAATAAATCAGATGAAAACAAGCAACGAACATCGCACCTAACCTAGCTAGAGCAACAACATCGCAATATACACATATACGTTACATCCGATCGAACACAAACAGATTACCTTGGAAGTCGGGAAGACGTTCCGAGAGAGAATCAAAGAAGATATTATTAGAATTAATTGTGATAAGGTTTACAAAACCATACATAAACCCACTTAACACGCAACATACGTAAAAATAGTTTAAAAAAATAATTTAGAGATCATACCTATAGTTTAAAAAAAATATTAAAATCTTTAAATTTTTTATTTGTAATTAAATAAAAAATTTAAAGATCATACCATCCTGCACTTTAAAAAAATATATAAATTAAAAAACTTAAAATGTACGATTTATAATTAATTAAATAAACAATTTAGAGATCATACATATAGTTGTTGATGATGATGATGATAACCCATATGATCGATGTTGATAACATGTATGATCATGATGTTGATGATGATGATAACCCATGTGATGATGATGATTGGACATAACCCATATATGTGTTGATGGTGTTGATATATAACCCATATATAACACATTTTTTTTTTGTCTTGGGTAAGGTTTGAACCCACAACCTCTTGGTTGTGGACTCTCCTCTTACCGCGCACCCCCACCCCATTCGATTGATATACATTAAGCTCATAACAAAAGTAAACCATTGAATCAAACCCGCCAAAGCCCCTAAATTAAAGAAATCAAACAGAAAAACCTAAATAAATCAGATGAAAACAAGCAACGAACATCGCACCTAACCTAGCTAGAGCAACGTCATCGCAATATACACATATACGTTACATCCGATCGAACACAAACAGATTACCTTGGAAGACAGGAAGACGTTCGGAGAGAGAATCAGAGAAGAGATTATTAGAATTAATTGTGATGAGATTTACAAAACCATACTTATGCCCACTTAACACGCAACATACATAAAAATAGTTTAAAAAAATAATTTAGAGATCATACCTATAGTTTAAAAAAATATTAAAATTTTTAAATTTTTGATTTGTAATTAAATAAAAAATTTAGTGATCATACCAGCCTGTACTTTAAAAAAATATACAAATTAAAAAACATAAAATGTATGATTTATAATTAATTAAATAAACAATTTAGAGATCATATCTATAGTTGTTGATGATGATGATGATAACCCATATGATCGATGTTGATAACATGTATGATGATGATGATAACCCATGTGATGATGATGATTGGACATAACCCATATATGTGTTGATGGTGTTGATATATAACCCATATATATGATGTGCAATGACAACCCATGATATATGCATGCATAATGATTATGATGATAACCCGTATGATGATGATGATGGTCATGATGGTCATGATGTTGATGATTATGATGGTTATGATATAATGATGTTGCCGAGATGATGATTATAATGATGCTAATGCTGATGCTGATGATGATGATGATGCTGATGTTGATTATGATGATAATGATAAACCATATAATGATCATGATGGCTCATAAGCCTTTTAAGGCTCATAAACCATGCAACCCATGTCTCACAACCAATAACCCACAACCAGTGTCACCCATATAAGGGTTATGGGTCAAATGGGCCATAGGTCATGGGTGATATGGGTTATATATGGGCCTTATTGCATTATAACCCATGGCAACTGATGTTGATGATGGTTTAATGATTATAAACCACATGATGATCATAATGGCTCATAAGCCTTGTAAGGCTCATAACCCATGCCAACCATGTCTCACAACCAACAACCCAAAACCATTGTCACCCCTATAAGGCTTATGGGTTAAATGGGCCATGGGTCATGGATAATATGGGTTATATATGGGCCTTATGGAAATTATAACCCATGACAACTGATGTTGATGATGGTGATAATGATTATAAACCATATGATGATCATGATGGCTCATAATCCTTGTAAGACTCATAACCCATGTCACCCCTTGACTCACAACCAATAACCCACAACTAGTGTGACTCTATAAGGCTTATGGGTCAAATATGTCATGGGTCATGTGTGATATGGGTTATGGGCCTTATGGCATTATAACCCATGACACAAAAGCCTTGTGATTCCATAAAACATGTCACCCATACTTCAAAACCAATAACTCACAACCATTTGTGACTCCTATAAGGCTTATGGGTCAAATAGGCCATGGGCCATGGGTGATATGGGTTATGGCATTATAACCCATGAAGTGAAAAGCCTTGTAATGCCATAACCCATGTCACCCATTACTCATAACCAATAACCCGCAACTAGTGTGACCCCTCTCCATGGGAAAACTATATAGCCGATGCTCAAAATAAGTTGATGGACGAGTAGTTGAACTATTTTGTATGATTATACCTTTAGTCAACAACCCAACGTCGGACAACGAATTGGTGATGCTCAAAGGAATTTCACTTCAAACCCTCCTAAAGTGCCAAACCGTCATCCTCCACTGTCAAACCGTTCTCCTGTGGCAAACCTCCCTCCAACACAAGAAGTCCCAAGTTTGGCTGAGGGTACGAAACCGACCATGGTGCGGCAATTTTTTATCTATTTACGTAATGTTTTAAGTAGGTTTATTATAAAGTTAATTTTATAAAAACTCCGTACAATTTAATTTGTTTTTTTTCAAATATATTATAGAATCCGTAAATTATTACCCTATATTAAGCATGGTATACAATATGTAAAGCATGTCACCTTTTAATACAGGTGCCAACAAAAAGACCTACTTCACACACATTTTCAATACACATGTCTTCCTTCACACACATATTCTCCCTCTTTTAAACCCAGAAAGTGAATAAGGTTTCAGAATTCCCAAAAATCACATGGCGGTAACTTAAACAAAAAAACAACGCTAAAATATTGAGAATTCATTTTGTTAATTAGTACCAAAACTTGTGACCCAACCCTCAGAACTTCCACCTCCGTCCTCTTACACTACACTCGAGCTTTACTTTTCGCCAAAACCCTAACTCAAATCCACTCGATTTCAATCCATAACCCTAACCTAAACGAACTCCGATGGAAGAAAACACAAACTCAGGCAAGGAGTTCTTGGGAAACTAACGGTAATCAGGTATGAGTCAACATCTCATATAATCTCAATATATATTAAGTTAACACAATAAGCATTTTTTCTTGTCGGATTCAGGTTTCTAGCATGTATCTACTCCTTTTAATTATAAAAGCATTTTTACAGTTTGGTAACTTACACTTAAGTTAATGTGGTCCCCCTGAATCCTGTTGTAAACCACTAAGGCTATATATGTAGGAAGAAACATAGTATATCTAATACAGATAGATATTTGTTTATTTGTACAAAAATAGGGATTTATAAAAATTTTACGACGACAGAGAATATGCCATGATTGTGATATCTGGTCGATTAACCTACAAGCTCTTTTTGTCCATTTTATAAATAATTATTGCTTTCGGATTAAGCTTAGAGATCAGGAGATATAAAAACAATATTATTACAATAAAAATAGATTAAAAATGCTACCTTTAGACTTGTAAATTTCAGAATCTTGACTTGCATACAGATAGAGAAGGCATTGTTTATAGGAAAAAGAATATATAGACTTAAAATGAATAAGTTAATTCATAAACAAATTAGTGACAATTTTTGGTGGTTGGATTGGTATTATAGAACTTCATATGCCATCTATTCACTACATTATGACAGTAAATTGTCTTCTTTTTTTAATCAAATTAGTGAATTTACAATTTACTCCTTTGGTTTTCCCAACTGTATGATTAGATGTTAGGCTAATGAAACATAATATCAACCAAAATAAAAACTTGTTAGGGGTGGAAGAAAGATACATAAACTGAGAGACAAAGAGTAAATCAATACAATAAGCATGTTTAGATGTTAGGCTAAGAAAGATACATAAAGTTATTTTAGATGATATATCTCATATCATCTCAATAGTAAGCAACTCAATACAATAAGCATCACACCTAGCTATATTAACATAATTTATATATATATATATATATATATATATATATTTATATATATATATATATATATATATATATATGTTTCCAATCTCTAATACTAACAATCTCTATTATATATTGCATGCCATATACGAGCTAGAATGAATCTGCTTGATCACCTTCTTCAGAGTTTTAGAAGACAAGAGTGCGGTAGAAGTCCAATGGTGGAGCAAACAAGAAAAGTAGCGTGATCAAAGTACATTTGTGATGATCACCTGGGACGAGGAGGATATACTTATCTAAGAGATAAACTGGTAACTTCATTCTCTAATTCATGTGTGTTTTTCTCTGTGTATAATGATTTTTGGTTGTATGTCTGATGTGTGTGTGTCTACTTCTTTCTGTTGTATATATTACGAGGTACAAGAAATGAATTTAATGTGGAGGAAAGCAAGGGAAGACAAAAAGGGAGAATACAAGAATGTTAATGTCAAAGTCATTTCAGATAAATTAGTAAGTTTTTATTAAACTGTTGAAAATTATGTTAAAGTCAAATCATTGTCAAACTTGGTTAATTCATAGAGTTCACCTTGTGAGATAAGGCTTAAGGGAAAAATTGTCATTAGCCAGGATTAGTGTTTTGAAGGTTAAAGCCGATAACTCATAGTGACATCTAATTAGACTAACAAACTTGATTATATCTATACATTAATCAGAACTACTGGTGACATCACCCAGATAGTGACATCTAAGTAGGTTGTTTCTCAGCAGTTAGTAAGCAGTTGAAATGGACACAACTGCTGGTTTTGGGAGAACTACTGGTGAAAAACACCAACAACAGTTCTTGTAACCAGCAGTTGTAGCCAGATGTTCTATGCTTGGAGGGAATCACCAGTGTGCACTTTGTTAAGTTAAAGTCTTATTCTTTTGTAAAGTGCTGGTCAGCGACTCGACTTTTGGCAATCAGAATCAGCTGCTCTTTTCAGGATCCAACAATTTACTATAATACATGTTTACTTTGTTAAAAACATCTCACTTCATATTATTTTGACATTTATTTTTGCAGATCAACAGTGAACCTTTATCCGGGCTAAAATGGTGTCTAGTGCTACCACCTCAAAAGTATTTTACATTTTCATTCCTTTTATCATTTTCCATAACCTTATTAAATGAATTGTAGGCTAATTTTGTTGGCAACAATTCAGTGGCATGAAAATGGAGCTCATTTCCATGATGGCATGACTAACCTCAACTCCAACAGAAAGGAAATTGATTTGCTTATTGTCATTCTGCTAGACAACAGTGACTCTTTTTATGGTATTAAATTTTGACACATTGGATTTGCTTATTTTTAGTATACTTCAATCTTTTGTATAAATCTGTGTCAATTCAGTGACATATTATATAATTTATAATAATATATTTTTTATGCATAAAAAATACATGTTCATTGACTTTTGACTTTAACCTAATTTCATGTAAGCTTTTTTTCAATTTGACCCGACAGACATAACATAACCAGATATGACCCAATTAAAGTAAGTAAATTTTTTCCCCTAATTGTAACACATTTTATTAATGGTCTGCTGTTTATATCTGTTCAGATGACCTGTGAGACTGATCTCGGGATTGTTTCTCAATGTTTAACAAAAACATGTGTTTAGGATGAGCAAGCAGTACCTAGATGATTGCTATAGAGCATATTTTGATCAAGTTATAAAGGTGGCAGCATTTTTACCAGTAGAATTGGCCAAAATACCGAAAGACCAAGAAGAAGGAAACCAGCAGCCAAGAAATAGTTTTAGTATTTAGGTTAAAAACTTATGTAAACATTTTGGTTTATTATTCTTAATGTAATTTGGATTTTAGGTTTTCTCATGCATGTTTACTGCTGTTTTCAATTATTTTACCCAAAAATTGAAAATAAAATGGCTAATTACACAAAAATGGCCACATAGAACCCCAGTAAATATTTGTGATCAAAGGTTAGACAATAGCCAAACTTAAAATTACAAAATTTCGTATGGCTATAAATAACCATTAGTGTAACGTCCCGAGAATTTAGAACTAGAAATAGCCCACGAGGAATTGAATAAACATAAGAAAAGGGGAGCGGTCTTGCGCTGGGTGCATGGCCGAAAAGGGCAAGGGTTTGGGCCGTTATAAGCACCAAGATCAGCTCCATTTTCATTTTTCTGCAGAGAGAAAGTGAGAGAGAACTTAAAGAGAGAAAGTCCTGGTTTTCAGATTTGAGCTTCAAGGATCGTTAGCAAGGGTCTCTAGAGCATTTAGCATCACACGGGAAGCGATTTCTGGTAAAGATCTCTCCCAGATCTGAGATTTTAGAAAGTTATGGGTTTTATGGTTTTCGAATCTAAAGGCTAGATTTTTACGTTTAAAAATAAAAACAAAGCTTAGATCTAGCATCATGAGTAATAAACACAATTTTTGAACGTAAAAAGTTCGAGTCTTGATAAGTTTGAGCCTTAGCCGCCATTGCATGCACATTAGGGTTTGTTTGGAGAAGATGAAGCCCACAGGCGAACTTGCTAAGTTCGCCAGGCCTTGTAGTAGCGAACTAGACAAGTTCGTTTTGCAAGTTCGCTAGATGTTGTCTAGCGAAGTTAATAAGTTCGCTGGGCCAATGGGGGCGAACATGTCCTAAGTTCGCCTGGTCAGAAGTGGTGAAACCGTTTAGAGTCAGGTTGAATCTAGTATGTGTTGAATTGTTATGATTGTTCAGATTGTGTGAGATTTTAGTAGGACATTCCCGCTAAGATACCAGGTGAGTTCTAATCCCCTTTTTGCCTTCTTTAGGGGTGGTGTGCATACTTAGTGTAACGCGCTTATTACATATTTTTATATTAATAAACAAAGTGAAACCTATGTTTTAGTGACAAGTTTAAAAAAGGAAAATATATGTTTTGAGTAAAGTATAGTTAAACAAAGTGAAACCTATCATTGGCAAGCGTTTACTATATTTTCATATACATAAAATAAGGCATGATATATGTTTAGTATGATCAAGTTAAAGGAAGTTTATGAACAGAAAGTGAACAGTCTTCCTACAGGAAGTGAACCAGTTGGACAAGGTCCTTGGGACAGATGTTACTTATACAGGATGCCAGACATGGTTGCTACCCATTAGTAAGAGTCTTGATGGCCCGTTAACAGTTGTACAATTAGGATGAGTGACGGCGGTTGCTCAGGGGACTACACAATCCCCCATGTACCAGATAAGCGGTATTGGTTACGAGGACAATACCCGCTGTTAATCACGAGGACAAACATCGTTTCATGTGGTGTTGATCACGAGGACCTTGGATCACGAGGACCAAAGTATGATAAGCGGTATTGATCACAAGGACAATACCGGTTGTTGATCACGAGGACAACATCATGCTAAGCGGTATTGCTCACGAGGATAATACCAGTAGTGATAAGGATTTGACGGTTAAGTGGTACTGATCACGAGGATAATACCAGCAATGATAAGAATTGACGGTTAAGCGGTATTGATCACGAGGGAAATACCAACAGTGATAAGGGATTGGCGGCTACCTTATGAATGTTTTAAACTATTTTGAAAAGTGAAGTATGTAAAGTTTTGCCTTAAGGGCAGTATGTAGGTATTAGTAAATCTTTTGCATAATTGATTTAAAGTAAACGTTAGAACTCACTCAGCATTGCTGATTTTTAGTATGCATATTCGTTAAGTGTAGGTGGCTTTGGATGGATGAGGATGCTTGTCTTGGCAAGATGAGTTACCCGAAGATCAGCATCTGGAATCTCTTTTATGTTTATGTTTCAAGTTTTTGTTGTTTAAGACTAGTTTCAGTTTGTATTAGATAAGTTATGTTTAGACATGTTATGTATTTCCGCTGCGTATGTTAAAGTTTAAATCGTTTTCGCTACAAGTATTGAATGTCTTATGCTTATAAGCTAGGTGTTGATGAGTAAATCCAATAAGTGAGGCCTCCCGTGTTTGGGGCCTTACAATTAGCCACACCATAGGTACTTTATTTTATGTTTGTGTGACGGAATGATAGCAAACGTCATGGGAAAAAAATGTGTGAGCAAAGGTAAGACAATAGTCACACTAAAAATTATAAAATTTCTTGTGGCTATAAATGGCCATTAGCCACACCAAAGTAACTCTGTTTTTTGCTTATGTGACGGAATGATACCAAACGTCATGAGAAAAAAATTATGTATGACTAAAGGTTAGACAATAGCCACACTTATAATTACAAACTTTCGTGTGGCTATAAATAACCATTAGCCACACCATAGTCACTTTTTTTTGTTACTGTGACTGAATAATAGCAAATGTCATGGGGAAAAACTTTATGTGTGACCAAAGGTAAGACAATAGCCACACTTAAAATTCCAAAATTTCGTGTGGCTATAAATAACCATTAGCCACATCATAGTCACTTTGTTTTTTTGTTTGTGTGACGAAATGATAGCAAACGTCATGGGAAAAAAATACGTGTGACCAAAGGTAAGACAGTAGCCACACTTAAAATTACAAAATTTGTGTGGCTATAAATTAACCATTAGCCACACCATAGTCACTTTGTTTATATTTTTTTGTGTGACGGAATGATACCAAACGTCATGGGAAAAAAACAATTATGTGTGACCAAATGTTAGACAATAGCCACACTTCAAATTACAATAATTTTTTGTGTGTTAAGTAAAACATTTTAGCCACTCTTACAATAAATTCATGACACTATATAATATAAACAGTCACACTTACAGTAATTTCATGTGGCCGTTGTTACCATTTAGCCACACTTATTGGGACAAAATGCTTGATCACAACAACCCTTTTTCCACGGTTTTATTAAATAAGTGTGGCTAAAACAAACTTTTTAGTAAATTCATGTGGCCGTTGCGACCCGTTAGCCACACTTAAAGTAAATTCATGTGGCCATTGCTACCCTTTAGCCATACTTAATGGAGGGAATGCTTGATTTTAGCAAAGAAATGTTGATACCCTTTATCCACACTTTTAAGCTGCTACGATCACTAAAAAGTGTGTGTGGCCGTATGATATGTACGATGACTCGAGCTTTGGTCACACTTGAGCTGGAAAAAAAGTGTGCTGTAAGCCAATTTTGTCGTAGTGTTATTTGTACAAAAATAGGGATTTATAAAAGATTACGAGGACTAAGAATGTGTCATGATTGTGATATCTGGTCGATTGACCTACAAGTTCTTTTTGTCAATTTTAAAAATAATTATTGCTTTCTAATTGAGCTTAGAGATCAGGAGATATAAAAACAATATTATTACACTAAAAATAGATTAAAAATTCTACGTTTAGACTTGTAAATTTCATAATCTTGACCTGCATACAGATAGAGAAGGCATTGTTTATAGGAAAAAGAATATAGACATAAAATGGAGAAGTTAATTTATAACCAAATTAGTGACAGTTTTTGGTCGTTGGATTGTTATTATAGAACTTCATATGCCATCTATTCACTACACTAAGACAGTAAATTGTCTTCTTTTTTTTAATCAAATCAATGAATTTACAATTTACTCCCTTGGTTTTCCCAACTGTATGATTAGATGTTAGGCTAATGAAACATAATATAAACCCAAATAAAAGCTTGTTAGGGGTGGAAGAAAGATACATAAACCGAGAGACAAAGAGTAACTCAATACAATAAGCATATTTAGATGTTAGGCTAAGAAAGATATACATAAAGTAATTTTAGATGATATATCTCATATCATCTCAATAGTAAGTAACTCAATACAATAAGCATTACACTTAGCTATATTAACAATATATATATATATATATATGTGTGTGTGTGTGTGTGTTTCCAGCCTCTAATACTAACAATCACTATTATATATTGCATGTCATATACGAGCTGGAATGGATCTGCTTGGTCACCTTCTTCGTAGTTTTAGAAGACAAGAGTGCGGTATAAGTCCAATGGTGGAGCAAACAAGAAAAGTAGCGCTATCAAGGTACATTTGTGATCATGACCTGGGACGATGAGGATATAATTATGTAAGAGATAAACTCGTAACTTCATTCTCTAATTCATAAGTGTTTTTCTCTGTGTATAATGATTTTTTGGTTGTATGTCTGACGTGTGTGTGTCTACTTCTTTCTGTTGTATATATTACGAGGTACAGAAAATGATTTTATTATGGAGGAAAGCAAGGGAAGACAAAAAGGGAGAATACAAGAATGATGATGTCAAAGACATTTTAGATAAATCAGATAAATCACTGTCAAACTTAGTTAATTAATAGAGTTGGAGTGGTGAGATAAGGCTGAAGGGTAAAATTGTCATTAGCGAGGATTAGTGTTTTGAAAGTTAAAGCCGATAACTAATAGTGACATCTAATTACGCTAACAAACTTGATTATATTTATACATTAATGTGAACTACTAATGACATCACCCAGATTGTGACATCTAAGTAGGTTGTTTCTCAACTGTTAGTAAACAACTGGAATGGACACAATTGCTGGTTATGGGGGTACTGCTGCTGAACAACATCAACAACAGTTCTTGTAACCAGCAGTTGTAGCCAGATGTTCTATGCTTGGAGGGAATCACCTGTTTGTACTTTATAGAGTCAAAGTCTTATTATTTTGTAAAATGCTGGTCAACGACTAGACTTTTGGCAATCAGGATCCAACAATTTACTATAATACATGTTTACTTTGTTAAAAAACATCTCACTTCATATTCTTTTGACATTTATTTTAGCAGATCGATAGTGAACCTTTATCCGGGCTAAAATGGTGTCTAGTGCTACTCCATCAAAAGTATTTTACATTTTCATTCCTATTATCATTTCCATAGCCTAATTAATTGAATTGTAGGTTAATTTTGTTATTAACAATTCAATGGCATGAAAATGGAGCTCATTTTCATGATGTCATGACTAACCTCAAGTCCAACAGAAAGGAAATTGATTTGCTTATTGTCATTCTGCAGACAAAAATGGCTCTCTTTATGGTATTAAATTTCCACACACCGGATTTGCTTATTATCAGTATACTTCAATCCTTTGTATAAATGTGTGCTAATTCAGTGACATATTATATAATT
Source organism: Smallanthus sonchifolius (assembly GCA_023525975.1). Lineage (NCBI taxonomy): Eukaryota > Viridiplantae > Streptophyta > Magnoliopsida > Asterales > Asteraceae > Smallanthus > Smallanthus sonchifolius. The sequence continues at coordinate 77,996,755 of CM042022.1, forward strand.
TATAATAATATATTTTTTATGCATAAAAAATATATGTTCATTGACTTTGGACTTTAACATGATTTCATGTAAGCTTTTTTTCAATTTGACCTAGTAGACATAACACAACTAGATATGACCTAATTGTGACACATTTTATTAATGGTCTGATGTTTATATCTGTTTAGGTTATCTATGAGACTAGTCTCGGGATTGTTTCTCAATGTTTAACAAAACATGTGTTTAGGATGAGCAAGCAGTACTTAAATGATTGCTATACAGCATCTTTTGATCAAGTTATACAAATGGCAGCAATTTTACCAGTAGATTTGTACAAAATACCGAAAGAGCAAGAAGAAGGAAACCAGCAGCCAAGAAATAGTTTTAGTATTTAGGTTAAAAACTTATATAAATATTTTGGTTTATTATTCTTAATGTAATTTAATTTTTAGGTTTTCTTTTATATGTTTACTACTGTTTTCAATTATTTTACCAAAAAAATGAAAATAAAATGGCTTATTACACAAAAATGGCCACATAGAACCCTAATAAATATGTGTGATCAAAGGTTAGACAATAGCCACACTTAAAATTACAAAATTTCGTGTTGCTATAAATAACCATTAGCCACACCATAGTTACATTGTTTTATGTTTGTGTGACGGAATGATAGCAAACGTCGTGTGGAAAAAACTATATGTGTGACCAAAGATAAGACAATAGCCACACTTAAAATTATAAAATTTTGTGTGGCTATAAATGACCATTAGCCACACCAAAGTAACTTTGTTTTTTGCTTATGTGACGGAATGATACCAAACGTCATGGGAAAAAAATATGTGTGAACAAAGGTAAGACAATAGTCACACTTATAATTACAAACTTTCATGTGGCTATAAATAAACATTAGCCACACCATAGTCGCTTTGGTTTTTTATTAGTGTGACTGAATGATAGCAAACGTTATAAGAAAAAACTTTATGTGTGACCAAAGGTAAGACAATAGCCACACTTAAAATTCTAAAATATCATGTGGCTATAAATAACCATTAGCCACATCATAGTCACTTTGTTTTTTATTTATGTGATGAATTGATAGCAAATGTCATTGGAAAAAAAATATGTGTGACCAAAGTTAACACAATAGCCACACTTAAAATTACAAAATTCGTGTGGCTATAAATTAACCATTAGCCACACCATAGTCACTTTGTTTTTTTTTTGTGTGACGGAATGATACCAAACATCATGGGAAAAAAAAATTATGTGTGACCAAAGGTTAGACAATACCCACACTTAAAATTTCAATATTTTTTTATATGTCAAGTAAAAGATTTTAGCCACTCTTACAATAAATTCTTGAGACTATATATTATAAACGACCACACATACAGTAAATTCATGTGGCCATTGTTACCATTTAGCCACACTTTTTGGGACAAAATGCTTGATCATAACAACCCGTTTGCCACGGTTTTATTAAATAAGTGTGGCTAAAACAAACTTTTTAGTAAATTCATGTGGCCGTTGCGACCCGTTATCCACACTTAAAGTAAAGTCATGTGGCTGTTGCTACCCTTTAGCCACACTTAATGGAGGGAATGCTTGATTCCAACAAAAAATGTTGATACCCTTTAGCCACACTTTTAAGCTGCTATGACTACTAAAAAGCGTGTGTGGCCGTATGATACCTACGATAACTCGAACTTTGATCACACTTGTGCTGGAAAAAAAAAGTGTGGCGAAAGGCTACGGTCTCACGTTTTTTGTGTGGCCGTAGGCCATTTTTGACGCAGTGCGCACTTACCACAAAGTCGAGTTATAACTCGTCCTACTTTAGAGACGTGTGACAATCGGTCCAAGACTCTTGGTAACTGAAACATCACCTTATACATGTTATAAAGACAATCATGTATTTGGACGAGCGCACTTACCACTAGAAAACTTTAGAAACATCATAAGTGTTCTAAATAGGGTGGCAAAGACTTATATTTTGAAAAAAAGGGTTATGACATTTTTTATTAAATGGGTTTTGCAAAAACGTTTGTTTAATGAAGTTTTTCATGCATTGAGATCGTTGTATTTTAGAAATACATCCGATTTTTATTTTAATTGTCTTGCGTTTAATATTACGGATCGTGACGATTTATTTTAATATCCTAGATATTAATACGTCGGTATTTAAACACGTCGCACCCATTTTAGCTATTAATAAAATCTTTTATTATTAGCCATTGAGTGTTATAAAATAAAGTTCTTATTATTATATTTTAAAACCCAAAATTAAGACCATTTATGATTTTATGGCTTCACATTACCAATATGAAGGTAAGGGCCATCATTTATTTTGGGGCTATTTATAGTTTTTTGTCAATAATTATATAGGACTCTCAGTTCACCCTAAAAAATAGGTAAAAGATGTTTAATTGAATTATGGGATTATGGCTACCTCATGGTAGAACCATGTGGTGTATATGAAATTTGGAGGAGAATGGTATGTTTTTGCTCATTAAAATTTATTTTATCTTACTAACACTCTTATTCTTCATATGAAGTTAATATTTGATGATGATTATATGTGGTTAGAATTAAATATTTAATCACTAAATTGTTGTTTTCATACAAACTTTTAGTTTAGCAAAACATGGCTATCGTGACTTATTAAGTTACACATGTCATGTATTAAGTATTTTGATGTATTTTAAAGTAAGTTAAGTTTAGAGAGATGCTTAATGATTTTTCAATGATGTTTAATGTTTTGAAATTTTATTAGGAATTCCATAACTTTACTTTGTGGTATATGTATTTTTGAGGCTATAAAGTATTTATATAATCTGTTTTGAATAAAACAACTAAAAGACCAAAGTTATGTATTATTATCATTATGATTATGTAACATCCTAAAAATAAAGGAATAAACGAAAATGAATAAACGATAACGGGCTCGAACGGTGCGGGCTTGGACCTGGCCGGGGGTGAACGCATAGGAGGGGGGGAATAAAACCCAAGTTCTCTCCCTTCCTTGCATTCACCATATTCATCATCTTCATCATCTACAACCTACAAAGAGAGTAGAGAGAGAAAGCTTCAAACCACACCCGAGGCCTCCATACGTAGCCCGAGATCATTGCTAGTCGTTACCGGAGATCGAGGGAGGAATAAGCAAGCGTAAACACGTGACAAATCCTTCCTAGATGCGATTTCTAGATTGAAAATGAATTTTAGGGTTTCAAAGTGGGTTTCACAAAATGTTAGGATTTTTACGTATGAATTGGCTTAAAAAGTGTAGATCTAGATTCATGGAAACTATATATAAGTTTTGGACGTAAAAAGATTGAAATTTGGATAAAAAACGAAGCATTTGGCCAAGAACAGTTGAATCGTCCGAAAACTCTATTAATGGTCTGAAAACGATGATGCGTCCGAAAAAGATTTCACCGAAAGAGATTTTGGTCGATAAAGTTTTCGGACAAATGTTTTCGAACGAAATAGCTATTTGATAGAAGACGTTTTGAATATAGGAGTTTTTGGTTGAAATAGTTTTCGACCGAAAGAGATTTCGGTCGAAAAAGATTTCGGATAGTAGGTTTTCGGACAAATATCTAGGTCTTAAACGATATATTGACATGTCTAGTTCGTGACCTTTGGACAAATCAGTTAGTATCCCATCTAGCTTGAAGTTTCATTGCTGAGTGAGATAATTCTGTAGAAGTCGGGTGAGTTCTTATTGCCCTTTTTTCTTAACGGTTTTGGACTGACATGCATACTGTTAGAAAAATAGTTTTAAAAGTTAAAGAATACTTTTATAAGAATTATATATATTTTTATTAAAAAAGGAAAGAAAAAGGGTTAAAGAGTAAAGTATTATCTTTGAAATGAGTTTTAAAAACAGTAAAGAGTTAAGGTAAAGAAAGATAAAGGAGATATACTTTGGTGCATCCCGACAGTGACAGTGACAGTGACAAATGTCATGTTATATGCTAATGTGTTAATATGTGTTATTTGTCTATGTGAAAGTTTATGTGATTGCATTCTATATCGTGTAGTAGTGTAATTGCATTGCACAGTAGTTGCATAGTAGAAAGTCGTGCAGGTATGCTAAAGTAGAAGTCTCACCCCGAGGTGGGAGCAAGTTAAAGTAGAAGTCTCACCCTAAGGTGTGAGCAATGCTAAAGGAGTCTTACCCTGAGGTGTAAGCAATGCTAAAGAGACTTACACTGAAGTGTAAGAGAGAAAGAAAGTCCCACCCTGAGGTGTAGGCAGCGCTAAAGTAAAGTCTTACCCTGAGGTGTAAGCGAGAAAGGGGTCTTGGTCCTCGGACCATGACTCATATGTGATAGTTAAAGAATGTGAAAGTCACTTGTCTTGTACAAGTGAAATAATAGTCAGAAAGAGTAAAGGAGGATACCTTAACGGTTTCTTGAAGGTAAAGCTTTAATGAATGACAGTAACGTAACAGTTTTATAGTTGTAACGTGTAAAGTTTTAAAGTAAAGTTAAAGTGTTTTAAAGATCTAGAAAGAAAAGCTTATTTTATTTTTTATAAAACTAAGCTACAAAAAAGAAAGTTTTTAGTCTAAAGTAAAGATAGAACTCACCAGTGTTAGCTGACTTTTAATATGCATGACAGGTAATAAAAGTGAAGCTAAAGTAAAGTAGCGGAGCCGTGAGGGCATGATAGCATGGACATCGGATTGCTGCGCCGAAGACTGACATTTCCATTTTCCTGATAGTTTATGTTTAAACCATGTTTTATGTTATTGAATGATGAATGTTTTGGATTTAAAGACTTCCGCTATAATAGATTTTGATCCCGGTTTAATAACTATGTTTGACATGTTTTGTGCCAACTATGAGATGTACCCGGTTTGGGGCGTTTCATATTATAAGCATGTTCTATTTATTTGAGACAATAAGCTAAAGAGATGACACCCAAAGGGTCATATTCCCTAAAGCACATTATAAACTTAACTTCTCAAATGATATTATATGATGAGAAGGTTATTTATGAGGAACGGTTGAATAAAGAATTTTCATGTATCACACCTCATATATGCTCCTGAAGTAGCAATATTATTAAATGATTTGAATACCATAATAAAAGTTGTGTGGTTCTAATCCATTCACTAAAGTGAATGTGATTATATAATGATCATTGTAAAAACTTAAGATCATATATGTAAGTGAGGAAATTGTAATGGTGATTATGTTAATAATTAGATCAACCATGTTAATAATGAAATCGACCAGAAGAAATGGCACACTAAGGGGGTGATTGTATGAGAATAAAATGTGGAGAAGTGTTCAAAATAATAATACACTATTCTCTCGTATATTATACAACACGAGTAAAACATATATGATCATAAACCAGAAGTTTACGGATCATGATTACTTAATTGGAATTATAGCTTAGACCATCTCGAGTCACTGATGATGTGCACTACGCCAAAAGTGACTTACTACCACACTTTTTCAATAAACGCCCTGTCACACTTTCGATTAAATGTGTGGCTAAAGGTCATTAATCACATTTCAAAACCTTCTATCCTACTTTTGGCCACACATTTTATTTATACATGTGATCAATTTGTAACAGTTCAAAACCTTTTAGCCATACTTTAAGAAAAAAAACTATGACATTTATTAGTCACACTATAAAAGTGTGGCCAAATGTGATTTACGGCCACAGTATTTGTTTGTTTTTTTGATATATCTGACCAAACACACGTCTATTAGCCACACTTTATGAAAAACCTGTGACATTTGGTAGCCACACTAGAAAAGTGTGGCCAAATGCGATCTACGACCACAGTATTTGTTTCATGTGACCAAAACCACATCTATTAGCCATACTTTAAGAAAAAAAAACTATGACATTTATTAGCCACACTAGAAAAGTGTGGCCAAATGTGATCTACGGCCTCATTATGTGACAACCGCGATTTTCGGGTCAATACCTGTTCCCGTCATAATCATAAATTCATGCATCATACGGGTTAGACTTAATTTTGAGTAATTAGGTCAATTCATACTTAGCAAAGTCCGTTCATTTCATAACTTGCATCAGTAATTTTTGCGTCACGCGCGCGTCACGTTAATTAGTACGAACGTTGGTGATCATCAAATTAAATACTTATAAAAGTAGTTTACTATGTTAAAATATAATATATATTTTAAGACGCAGTTGCAACATTGTCTAGAATTTATTTGACGGTTTATCGCGTATGTTACCGGGTACCGCAGTCCAACGATTCGCTACATGTTGTGTCAGTTAAAGGTTCAAGTAATTATTTAATTTCAAAAATAATTATGATTTTTTTAGAAGCTTAAAACATTTTACGTTTTTATAAAATCGTTTTAAGTAAATAGCATTGAATTTTATAAAACAATATATAAATATTGATGTTAGTATAACTAGTTAAATATTTTATAAAAATCTACCTAGAATTCCTTTGCCACTATCCTCTAGATTTTGAAACCCCTACCCACATCCCCTAAAAATCGTAAACCCATTCCCCTCACTCCCTATTTGAAATTCAAATCCTAACCAACTATCCTCCATCTCCTCTTAATTCTCCCTATAACCTCTCAATCCTCTCCCTATCTTTTCAATTGCACGGAAACTCCAATCAGGAACACTCCAAATTCACAAAAATTCTAAGCAATAACCAAGGTGTTTTCATTTAATTTCAAGCCATTCCGGGGAGTTTCAAGGCCGTGTACGGTGAAATCATCATCTACATACTCAAATCTCCGTCTCTACTAGCAAGCATGATTATTTACTTTAATAAAAATCAACAATTTTTATATTGTATTCTAGTGATAATGAACACATATTTCACCCTGTTTAATTGTTGAATCAAAGGTTTTAACCCGTTAATCTATTATTTTCTTTTTAGATTCATAAATATACATTATTTTCTTTACAAACAGTTTGTACAATGAGTTTAGTCAATTACTTGGCTCGAATACATGGTTGAATTGTGATTTTTGGTTAACATTAATTTTTACTATGAACTGGATTTTTGGGATTTAAAATGAATTTTAATTTTTTTCATTTGAACTCACAGAAACATTTACGAAAACAGATCACATATATATATATATATATATATATATTGATTTTTAGTAGAAAAATATATATTCTCTATACTTATATTTATTTTTGGAATAAATATATTTTCATAAGTGAAACGCGTCACCAACGAGTCGTCGAGTCAAATCTTTTGAAAACGTAACACTTGTTCACATTAAGTCAATTAGGTGAAATTGGATTTGGTTCATTATACATTAGAATGCATTGGTTAGACTTTGATTGGTTTAAATAATTTAGGACACGTTTGAGTAGGGTCTTGCATTTTGGACTTTACTATATGTTTCATTACTCAGGATCATAACTCATTCATCAATTGAGTCTCACGGCCTCTGTTTTACTTGTTTTACAATTTTAGGGGAGAATACATGTACAACATTTTTGCATGAACACAAGTGCACAACACGTTCACGTTTGTTACATGAGTAGTTCAATTATCGTATTAAGTCCCTGGTTTCGGTACCGTTAATTTAGCATGCGTGGAAATATTGAATAGATCTATTTGGGTTGACATCCCCCCCGAGGTTAGTCACGCTAACCGGATAGGATATCAACCGGGTTCATTATTGTCCATTTCATGCAATGTTTTACGATAAGAGCATTGGTTGGGGCATTTCATGGTTCATTGTCTAGCTTCGGTTATAGAGCTCATGGTAACGGTTCAAAACTTATTGTCTGTACAACAATAGTTTCATTAAATATTGTGGTCCATTGAAAACACTTTTGATCAATTTTAAACACTAAAACCTGTGAACTTACCAACATATTTATTGACCCGTTTTAACATGTATATCTCAGGTCGTTGAATTCGGTGAAGGTTAGCATATAAGCATGGAGTCAAATGGCACATAGGGTTGTGTCACGAACATGCATTATTTTATCATTTTGGGACAGTTGTCATTTCATTTTACTTCAGCATAAACTCTGAAATTTTTCGTTTTGGTTTTGGTTATGTTTTGAACGTTTATGTTTTGAAATCATTTAGTGGTCTTCGTTATAACCAATGACTACGATCCATGACAGTCACGCCCAGCGAGAATCCGTTGTGGTTGGGGTGTGACAGATTGGTACCAGAGCCAAAGGTTATAGTGAATTACGTTGCATGTAGTGTGCCTAGTCTGTAGCCATAGTCTCATAACATTACATTACACCACACATGCATTTTCATGACATATATCACATGGTATTCGTGTATTTTTAATTGTCACAGATATGTCTTCTACATCGAACCCCGTTGTTCTCTACGACTCTGACGAAGAGCAATTGCCAGCAGTCCCATCACCGGCAGCATCACCAGCACCATCGGCACCTCTCGAGCCACATGTGTCCGACGATGACAGTGCTCCAGATACGGAGGAGGATAAGGATCCTGGTGAGGACTCGGATGAGCCAGTGACCGACGAGGAACCATAGACCGATGAGGAACCTGAAGAGGGTGGAGCATCACGGATCGATTATGAGGCGATCCCTACTCAGGATAGCCCTCCTATCCAGACGGCACCAGTGGCCACAGAGCCAGAGACTACACCACCACCACCACCACTCGTTAGTGTTAGCCTGATGGGAGCAAAGACGAAGGTGATTGTTTAAAAGAAGGTCGGACTGCCTCGCAAGAGGATATCATCATCATCGCCGGCAGGTAAGACCGCTGACCAGATTGAGCGCAAGAAGCTCAAGACTGACGCTAGGAGGTGGGAGTGGATGCCTGACACTATCTGCCGGTGGATAGACGTAGAGGGGATACCCTAGATCTTTGAGGCGAGTGAGTCATCTCGAGGACCATGCAGACTACCACCGATGGGGGAACCCATCGAGCGCATCATTCCCACACTAGTGGCCCGTGGTTCACACCACGATCATGAGATCTATTCGCTCAGGACTGACCTGGAGGAGTTACATTATGACCGTGACAGACTGGTCGCTTTGAGGAGACGCGTTATTGATCTGGAGGGTGAACAGAAGGTGTTCGACCACTCTCTTACCACTGTCTAGAGCCGAGTTACCACCACAGAGTAGCGGATCACTGCACTAGAGTAGAGAGTCACGTAGGCAGAGCAGCGAGCCACAGCCGCTGAGGAGCATGCTGCGTCCTCGGTAGCACTAGCTGTGATTTTCGCTATGGTAGCTGCAGCAGCCGTTCAGACCGGCACTTTTATCCATTTACCTCATTGAGCCTATCTTGAGTGGGCTGTGCTCACGCAGTATTTTAGTATGAGACTTGTTTTTGAGGAGTTTTATGTACTCTTAAATAATTTACGTTTTGCAAACTATTATTAATTTATTTCATCTTTTAAATTGCAAGGTTGCTTTGATTGTTATGGATGTTGTTAGGTCATGTGCACATGTGTTGACTGTATTGTATGGTGTCTTATTTCTTTTGTCGTTGTGATTAGAACAGAAACTATGCCGCCACGCAGAGCACCTAGAGGCGATGCTGAAGGTAACAACGGGATGACCACTGCACAAATCGAACAACTTGTAGCACAGCGAGTGACCGATGCTATCGCGACTTATGAAGCTAATCGAAACACCGGAGGCGGGGGTGGTTCCGGTGGAGGTACGGCGTGAATCTCAACCTAATATGACATTCTGTGTAAGAAGGTCACTATTCATGGTTAATTGAATTTAACGTGACATTATTATCAATGCAGGAAACGGGAACAATGGATGCTCGTACAAGGCTTTTCTGAACTGTAAGCCCCTCAACTTTAGTGGTACCGAAGGAGTGGTAGGCCTTCACAGTTGGATTGAAAAGATAGAATCAGTCCAGCGAGTTAGTAACTTCAGTGAAGAGGAGAAGACCAAGTATGCCACTTGCACCTTTCATGACGGTGCACTTTCCTGGTGGAATACTCATGCTCAGACCGTTGGGATCGATGTTGCTTACCAGATTCCATGGGAAGAATTGAAACAGATGCTCATAGATGAGTATTGCCCGAGAAACGAAATGCAGAAACTTGAGGTTGAATTCTGGAATCTCATCATGAATAGGGAGGAAGTGGCCGAATATACCACCAAATTCCATGATCTTGCTAGACTATGTCCACACATGATCACTCCCGAGTACAAACGTATTGAATGGTACATTTGGGGTCTTGCACCCCAGATTCAGAGTATGGACACGTAATTAATGATAAGGACATACACGTGGATCCGTCCAAGATAGAAGCAATTAAGAATTGGGAAGCACCAAAAGCACCAACAGAAGTACGCCAATTCTTAGGTTTGGTTGTTTACTACAGACGACTCATTGAGAATTTCTCAAAGATAGCTCAGCCTTTGACTACACTGACCCAGAAAGACAAGAAATTCAATTGGGGCAATAAGCAAGAAACAACATTTCAACTGTTAAAGCAAAAGTTATGTTGTGCACCGATTCTATCTCTTCCAGAGGGATCGGATGATTTCATAGTATACTGCTACGCATCACACCATGGACTTGGTTGTGTGTTGATGCAGAGGGACAAGGTCATTGCTTACGCGTCCCAACAACTCAAAGTTCATGAGAAAAACTACACTACCCATGACTTGGAATTGGGAGTAGTAGTTTTTGCACTCAAGATTTGGAGACATTATCTATACGGTACAAAATGCACTATTTTTACCAATCATAAGAGTCACCAACACATATTCGATCAGAAGGAGCTAAACATGAGACAACGTAGGTGGGTCGATTTACTGAATGATTACGACTGTGAGATTCGTTACCATCCTGGCAAGGCAAATGTCGTAGCAGATGCCTTGAGTAGGAAAGAGCGAGTCAAGACTCTGCGAGTGCGAGCATTAGGAATGACAATTCATACGAGTCTTACTACTCGAATTCGTGATGCTCAGCTTGAAGCACTCAAAGAACCAAACATCAAGGAAGAGTCCTTACGGGGTATGGACAAGCAATTAGAGGTAAAATCCAATGGAATTCGTTACTTCATGAATCGGATTTGGGTAACGAGCTTTGGAAATTTGGGTACCGAGCATTGGAAATTTGAGAGAACTAATAATGGATGAAGCACACAAAACCCGATACACGATTCATCCAGACTCTGACAAGATGTACCAAGACCTCAAGGAACTGTATTGGTGGCCTAACATGAAGGGAGGCATCGCCACCTATGTCAGTTAATGCCTAACTTGCTCAAAAGTCAAGGCAGAGTACCAGATACCATCAGGGCTGTTACAACAACCAGAGATACCACAATGGAAATGAGAGCAGATTTCCCTGGACTTTATCACGAAATTACCCAAAACCTCAAGTTGCTATGACATGATATGGGTAATTGTTGACCGTTTAACGAAGTCTACACACTTCATACCGATCAAAGAAACAGATAAAATGGAGAAATTAACCAGAACTTACTTGAAAGAAGTGGTATCGAGGCATGGAGTGCCAATCTCTATTATTTTCCGATAGAGATAGTCGATTTAGTTCTAGGTTCTGGCAGTCATTATAGAAAGCATTAGGTACACGATTAGACATGAGTACCGCATATCACCCGCAAACAGATGGTCAAAGTGAAAGAACCATCTAGACATTAAAAGACATGCTTAGAGCTTGCGAGATAGATTTCAGAAACAAATGGGACACTCATCTAATGCTAGTTGAGTTTTCTTATAACAATAGTTACCACTCGAGCATTAAAGCTGCACCATTTGAGGGACTCTATGGTCATAAGTGCGGATCACCATTATGTTGGACAGAGGTTGGTGATAGTCAACTCATTGACCCATAAATTATCCATGAAACAACTGAGAAGATTGTTCAGATTCGAGACAGAATCAAAGCTGCACGTGATCGTCAAACTAGTTACACTGACATGAGACGCAAACCCCTGGAATTTTAGGTCGGAGACAAGGTTCTATTAAAATTCTCGCCTTAGAAAGGGGTCATTCGATTTGGAAAACGTGGTAAGCTAAAACCACGATACATTGGACCATTTGAGATTCTAGCTATGATTGGTCCAGTAGCCTACAATCTCAAATTGCCGTAAGTACTCAGTGGTGTACACAACACATTTCACGTGTCAAATCTGAAGAAAGTGTTTATCGGATGAGACATTGGTTATACCACTCGAGGAAATTCAGATTGATGACCAGCTTCATTTCGTTGAAGAACCGATTGAAATCATGGCCCGGGAGGTTAAGAGATTGAAACAGAGTCATATTCTGATAGTAAAGGTTTGATGGACCTCTAGACGAGGACCAGAATTTTCTTGGAAACGCGAGGATCAAATGAAATGCAAGTATCCTCAACTGTTCGAGAATGCACCAGTTGTGGATGACACGAGCTAAATTTCGAGACGAAATTCTTTTCAACATGGGGAGTATGTGACAACCGCGATTTTTAGGTCAATACCCGTTCCCGTCATAATCATAAATTCATGCATCATACGGGTTAGACTTAATTTTGAGTAATTAGGTCAATTCATACTTAGCAATGTCCGTTCATATCATAACTTGCATCAGTAATTTTTGTGTCACGTGCTTCGCGTTAGTTAGTACGAACGTTGGTGATCATCAAATTAAATACTTATAAAAGTATTTTACTATGTTAAAATATAATATTATCGCGTATGTTACCGGGTACCGCAGTCCAACGATTCTCTACATGTTGTGTCAGTTAAAGGTTCAAGTATTATTTAGTTTAAAAAATAATTATGTTTTTTTAGAAGCTTAAAACATTTTACGTTTTTATAAAATCGTTTTAAGTAAATAGCATTGATTTTTATAAAACCATATATAAATATTGTTGTTAGAATAACCAGTTAAATATTTTATAAAAATCTACCTAGAATTCCTTTGCCACTATCCTCTAAATTTTGAAACCCCTACCCACATCCCCTAAAAATCGTAAACCCATTTCCCTCACTCCCTATTTGAAATTCAAATCCTAACAAACTATCCTCCATCTCCTCTTAATTCGTCCTATAACCTCTCAATCCTCTCCCTCTCTTTTCAATTGCACGGAAACTCCAAGCAGGAACACTCCAAATTCTCAAAAATTCTAAGCAATAACCAAGGTGTTTCCATTTGATTTCATGCCATTCCGGGGAGTTTCAAGGCCGTCTACGGTGAAATCATCATCTACATACTCAAATCTTCATCTCTACTAGCAAGTATGATTATTTACTTTCATAAAATTCTATATTTTTATATTTTATTGTAGTGGTAATGAACACCTATTTCACCCGGTTGAATTGTTGAATCAAAGGTTTTAACACGTTAATCTATTATTTTCTTTTTAGACTCATAAATATACATTATTTTCTTTACAAACGGTTTGTACAATGAGTTTAGTCGATTACTTGGTTCAAATACGCGGTTGAATTGTGATTTTTGGTTAACATTAATTTTTACTATGAATTGGATTTTTGGGATTTAATATGAATTTTAATTTTTTTCATTTGAACTCACAGAAACATTTACTAAAACAGATTACATATATATATATATGTATATATATATATATGTATATATTGATTTTTAGTTAGAAAAATGTATATTCTCCGTACTTATATTTATTTTTGGAATAAATATATTTTCATGAGCGAAACGCGTCGCCAACGAGTCGTCGAGTCAAATCTTTTGAAAGCGTAACACTTGTTCACATTAAGTCAATTAGGTGAAATTGGCTTTGGTTCATTATACATTAAAATGCATTGGTTAGACTTTGATTGTTTTAAATAATTTAGGACACATTTGAGTCGGGTCTTGCATTTTGGACTTTACTATACGTTTCGTTACTCAGGATCACAACTCATTCATCAGGTGAGTCTCACCGCCCCTGTTTTACTTGTTTTACAATTTTAGGGGAGAATACATGTACAACATTTTTTGCATGAACACAAGTGCACAACACGTTCACGTTTGTTATATGAGTAGTTCAATTATCGTATTAAGTCCCCGGTTTCTGTACCGTTAATTTAGAAAGCGTGGGAATATTGAATAGATCTATTTTGGTTGACATCCCCACCCGAGGTTAGTCGCGCTAACCGAATTGGGTATCAATCGGGTGCATTATTGTCCATTTCATGCTATGTTTTACGATAAGAGCATTGGTTGGGGCATTTCATGGTTCATTGTCTAGCTTCAGTTATAGAGCTCATGGTAACGGTTCAAAACTTATTGTCTGTACAACAATAGTTTCATTAAATCTTGTGGTCCATTGAAAACACTTTTGATTAATTTTAAACACTAAAACCTGTGAACTCACCCACATATTTGTTGACCCGTTTTAACAAGTATTTCTCAGGTCGTTGAATTCGGTGAAGGTTAGCATATAAGCATGGAGTCAAATGGCACATAGGGTTGTGTCATGAACATGCATTATTTTATTATTTTGGGACTGTTGTCATTTCATTTTATTTCCGCATAAACTCTAAAATTTTTCGTTTTTGTTTTGGTTACGTTTTGAACGTTTATGTTTTGAAATCATTTAGTGGTCTTCGTTATAACCAATGACTACGATCCATGACAGTCACGCCTAGCGGGAATCCGCTATGGTTGGGGTGTGACACATTATTTATTTCATGTAACCAAAAACACATCTATTAGCCACACTAGAAAAGTGTGGCCAAATGTGACCAACTGCCATATTAGTATTTATTTTAATTTAAGTGTGGCTAAAAGTGATAAATAGTCACGGTAAAACGTTTTAAGTGTGGCTAACAGTGATAAATAGTCACGGTAAAACGTTTTAATTGTAAAAATTTGGGCGAAAGACGAGAATTGAACCCGCGCATGGTGGATTCACAATCCACTGGCTTGATCCACTTGGCTACATCCGCCCCTCTACTACTATCTAGTATTACTATATTTTTACATTAACATAAAAAGCATATTTTTTCTTTCTTATTTAATAATAAATAATAAAAGGAATAAATAAGCAAAATTAAAATTATTTTCTATTTTTGATTGAAATTGAATTGGAAATAAAACTTCATAAAATATTGGGAAAAGGCCGTGTGACCTACCTTGACTACGTCGACATTGACGTATTGATTGTGGACCAGTTTAGAGAAATGCTCTCTGTCGTGATCGGGTGTTCATCAAATTTAATATTTGACAGGTACTCCATTCACTATATGATCATAAAACCGGCGCTGGACTATGGACTGGTTCCATTGGACGATGAATGGGATATAAGGGCTTTAGCCCTTTACATGATAGAGTTTGATGAAATATCCTTGTATATGGAGATGATGGAGGAGTCCAGCTTATATACTTCGTCTGGAGATTATCTAGGATGCTACATGACGCTTGCTATAAGTGATGATGGGTATCCATGTTCTATGTGCGGGGGCCTGAAGCTTGCTGCAAGTGATGCTAGGATATGGCAATCTGATGAGGATTTGATTTCGGATGCTAGGTCATGGTAGGTTGATGAAAACAATATATTTTTTGGACAATGTATTCATGTTAATATATTTATATGTATATAGTTGCCATTTAAATGGCAATTCTTTTGGTAAGCTAATTTAGATCTTTTGGTGATATTGTGTATTGTTTAGTAATCTAAATATTTGGTTGATGCTAATAATTAATGATGATTGTATTCAATTGTGTATTTAGTAGATGTGTGTATTGCCATATATGTTGAGGTTAGGCAATATATACTTTGTCTGCTCCAAGAATAATGGGAAGTTGTTGCAGTTGAATTTAAATTATCTTTTGGATGCTTGTTTTTTATGTTATTATGTTATGTTACTATTATTGCCAATAAACATGTAATGTTAATAAATTTGGAAACAATATGTATGTTGGGTCTCTTATCCATCTATAGTCACATGGGTCATGTTTATGTCAAGTGGGTCATATTTTGGACAAATGGGTCAGCAGGATGATTCGTTATGGTCAAATGGGTCAAATTGTAGGTTTAATGGTTGTAGGTGTAAATTGGTCATCTGTGCAGATTAAATGTGACTCAGGTTGTAGGTTTAATGCATTGTGTGTAGGTTTGATGGAAGTTACACCATGTTTAATGAAAGGGTAAAATGGTCATCTGATTTTAAATTGGACAGCTGAGACTTTAATGTCTGCATAAATGAGTCCTTATATATGTTGTTTGAATTCCACACAAAAAGAGCTGAGGTAATTGTTTAGCTATATTTGGCCAAACAAGGCATTGAGTTTGGAAAGGGTTTTATAAAGGCCTGAAACACACAGATGGCTTTATTAGTCAACATAGATGGGTTGAGTGATTAATCCATCTGTGTTGGTCTTAGGCTCTGATAAAACCCTTTCCAAAACTCAATCCATTGGTCATCCAAAAAACTAATGGATCAAAAGCTATCATCTTCAAAGTCTGACCAAGTTAATAATGTTTTGCAGGAAAAACATGTTGAAAAAGAGGTTGTGCAAGACACAAAATCAGTTGTTGAAAAGGATGATGAACAAGCAGCAGAAGCCGAGTACCATGATCCATACGAAAGACTATGATCCCAAAAAGGCTTGGATTTACGAGAGTCCAGAAAAGGAGGTTGACTACGGCTACCATAATCCTGACGAAGGCGAGCATGATTCAGATTCAGACTGGTCAAACGATGACTGTCATTGGAAATAATTTTGGTTATTTGGTTTCAACATTACACTTCATGTATGAACTTAACAAACCTGCATTAGTAGCCATACTTTTGTTGAAATCTCAGTGTGTGTTTTGTGTTTTTCCAGTTGGTCAAATAGTAAATTCAATATGCAGCGGAAGAAATATGATCAATTATTCACAAAACAAACAAGATGATAAAGGATGTTGTCATCACAGATTTCATCACTTCGAATTAAAAAGTACAAAGTGGTGACTGGTGACATCATATGTGAACATTCTATTTACACATTAGTGACATCTAACTAGGTTAACAAACTGTCGGTTTTGGGAGAACTGCTGGTGAACAACCTCACTAGCAGTTTCCCTCACCATGTCTTCTGGGCAGCTCTTTCTTTAATCTTCAACCTCAGTTCTTGTAACCAGCAGTTCTAGCCAGATGTTCTATAAAAACAACAGTTCTTGTACATATTCTTCACTACATAAAAATACAAATAAATTGACTAACGTAATGACAGGGTTCAATCGGCATTACGTAAAACTATTACCTTACAGTCGGTTCTAAAATAGATATTGTGGGACTCATTACCCAAGTCAAGTAGATCTACAGGTGGCAATATATTATCATTGTGAGGAAAAGTTAGAGTACTAAATTCCTCATCGACAACTTCATCCGAATCTCTATAATTTCTGGGAGGTGTCATAAGGACAATATGCATTTTTTCATCCAGCTGGTCTTTAACGTAAATGTAATATTTCTGATTTTCATTCCAGTATAATTAATCATGTTTGAAATCCAATTCTAGTGCAATGGTTATCTTATTCGTACAAATAATTAAACCCTAAGTTCAAAGCAAATTAACAAAAAAAATTTTACACTTGTATCCATTATTAAAAACACTGTATATATATATATGTATGTATATAGATGTATGTATATATATATATATCACACAAGTACATACACATATATAAGCACAAAATTGGCAAATGATCTAACATAATGGTTTGAACCCTAACACTATGGTTTGAACTCTAACACCTTGGTTTGGACCTAGACCCGAAACAATCTCGCTGGTTTGACTTTTAGAAGTAAAACAGGGCCGAATCCTCAAAATCCAAGTCTCAATATTGACCCAATCGATTCCTACAGGTTTCCATCCCACGTACATGTATTAAACGACCCAATCTCGGCCCAAGCAGCAAGTCAATTCGATCGATTAAGCGGCAGATTCAAATTCGAACGGATTTGACTTTGGATAGTCAAATTCCGTATCAATCCGTAACTAATTCGTGAAATCAACACGTCTTAATCCCGTAAATCACTCGCTGGTCAATCACGTACGTACCTAGACCATTATCAGGACCAAATTCAATCTCAAATCAGTGAATTAACGCGTAATCCGTCACCACAACTATTACGGTCAAATTAAAATCAAATCGGCCTTTACGAACGATATTAAACGAATTAAATCCCTCTCTCACTCGCGTATACCTCCACACAAACTCTCCCAACTCTCAATTTACCCGCATTTCACCTCCGGAGACCGATCGAGCTCGAAGATTATCAAGCCCTAGCTTTCTACTGTTCGTGTTCGTCTTGTAACCAAATCAGGTAAGGTTTATTGCATTCGAATCGCCCTCCCATTCCGATCGAAAGCCCCTTATCAATTCGCGTTCATATTACGCATCGAATTCAATTACAACTTGAGTTCATGTAGTGTTCATGCGTTTCTGATTTGGGGATTTGATGAAATTACTTTTCGTATATAAATTACTTTGTTCCTGTTATAATCAGCGAACCACCCGGTCCGATTGGTTAAGACCATGCACCATCGGACCCGGTGGTGTGGGTTCGAAACCCACGGCCCGCATGACTTGCCGGATTTTTGCACCTCATTTAAAAACCCAAACCCGGTCCCAACTCAGTCGCATGTTAAATCAATTCGGAATCCATTCAATTACCGGACCCGTCCCTTGGTCCAGTGGTTTGTTCGTCTGACCCACCCATCACAGACCTGGGTTCGAGTCCCTGTGGCCTGTTTATTTTTAAAAACTCGTTTTAAGACTCCAAAAATTATAAAAAAATTATTTTTATAAACCTTACATCTATTAAAACAGAATGAAACAAGTTTTACAATTTTTTTTTTCATAAAACATCTATTTTTATAAAATAATTCTTAAACACTCAATTTAAATTATGTTATTTATTTTGAGTGAATTATCTATAAAATTGTGTGACAATTTTATAAACACTTTATACAAAGTTTTATAAAATTTAAGTGATATTTTAACACCAAAAAATATTTATAGTTTTATATACCTAAAGAATACATACCCATTTTAATTAAATACAATTAGTTATCATATTCAATTCAAATAGTAAATAAATAAATACATTGATTTATTATTTATATAAATTACATTTACAAAACATACTTAGAATTTAATTATATTTAAATATAAATTGCATACTTTCATAAATAAATAAATAAAGTAACAATTATTTATTTAATTTATATTTAAACAAAATTTGTTTGTTTAGGTTATACTTAAATAAACCTAATACTTACACTATTTTCTAACTACATAAATAAATAACAATTATGTGACTTATTTAGTCATTCAAACTCTAAACCATAAACCAAACTATTTTAAAACCATTTGTTCAATATTCCATTTTATACAACACATTTTCAAGTACAAATCATAATTTCTGACACTCCTATACATACTATAACACAACTCTTTGTACACACATCCCATTTAATCCTAGAATTTGACATAGACTTTTGTACACACTTTTAGTTCACACTAGGTTAACGTGGTGTGTTACAAGGATCACTTTGCTACCTAGTCTCGCATGCTAGCTACACCCTTGATTCAAGTGAGTATTACATAGCCCCTTTTTCACACTTTTACACTTTTTGGGGTGAAACATGAACTCTATTCATACAATTGTTTGCACTTACATAAACTACACAAACACAAATCCTCTTTACATTCATGTATGCAAATTTGAGCTTTATGTTTGAGTACTAGGTGAGTTAACTGTTTGTGTGCAATTTATGTGCAATCATTAACTATTCAAGCCGACGGTTAACAATGGTAGATCTATTGAGTCTGACAAACCCACCCAGATTGGGGTGATTGTTACCGACAACACAATTTGCATGCTAGTTATAAAGGTTTGATTGTACTTTGGTTACACAATAGTTGCTCCCCATAAATGCCTTATTTTATTATGTTATGTTAGGATTTGTTTATTCACATCTATATACTATCTATGTACAAACCTGTGTATACTCACCAACTTTTTAGTTGACCTTGTTTTATTCATGTTTCAGGTGCTAATGTGTGATTTTGATCAAGACTTGCTACACATAGGTTTTGGGACTTAGTTAATTTAATTCAAAAAAAAAATTAGTATTTTCATTTATGTACTTGTTGAATTATGCTATGTTTGTTTGAATGGAAATGAATTTAATGATTAATGTATTACAAGTTAGTCAACCTCGAGCTCATGAACAGTCTACATGTCCCGCCCCGACGTATTCCGCCGTGGGTTGGGGTGTGACAGATTGGTATCAGAGCCCTGGTTATAGGGAAATAGGTTATTAGACACCCTCAACCTGGACCATAACTTTAGGACATCCGCTTATGCCATGCTTCATGATTATGTGATACGTGCTACATGATATGTGTTACATGCTTACTATGTTAATTATTATATCATTTGATGCCTTACTTGTTAAAAATTCATGATATATTAGACTATACTTAAATAATAAATCAAATAAACGATATCCCTACCCATACCCTAAGCCACATCACCTCCTTACCTATTTCTCTATCATCATCATCATAGCATGTGGAAACTTCATGGATCTAAATCTATAAATTTTCTTTATTCCCGTTAAGGTTTTTAAACTTTGTTAATTATTTGAGGACACGTGAAATCTGGAAGGGTGACACCTGTATTCTGGGTTTTCTGTCTAGGAAAGCATTTCATATGAATCCCAATCAACCGAGGGACCCGTATGCTTTCCTGGGAATTCCCAGGATGAGTGTTTACTTATAGGCTAAAGCGTGTCTCCTTGAAAGTTATATATGTAATGTGTCATAGTACCCAAGTGATTATGTCACTATTTGAGTACAGTCCAAACTATGATTAACTATTTTATTTATTATCTTATCCTCTTTAAATCCAATCAACTTTCATAAGTTCTTACATCTTTTCTTGTGTTGTGCAAATCTATAGAATGCCTCCCCGTCGTGCTAACGAGACCAACAACAACACTGATATTGCTGCTATCCTTGCACAACTTGTGACCCAACTCACCCAAGCTAACGGAGCCACTAATGGTACTCATGGAACTAATGGTGGTGGTGGTGCCAACCCACCACAATGCACCTTCAAGCACCTGAACTCATGTAACCCTCTCAAGTTCTATGGTACCGAGGGAGCGAGAGGACTCCTTCATTGGTTCGAAAGTATTGAGGGCACCTTCCTCAATAGTGACTGCCCCGATAACCTTCGTGTTTGTTATGCCACTAGTGTCTTCCAAAAAGGGCGCTCACGTGGTGGAATAGGGAAAGAAGGACTAGAGGCATAGAAGAAACAATGGCCCTACCATAGGATGAGGTTAAGATACTAATGACCGAAGAGTTCTGTCCTCGGAATGAGGTGAAGAAACTGGAAGCTGAGTTTTAGGATCTTGCCGAAGACGGTGGTAAAGTCTGGCTTATACAACTCGGTTCCATGCGTTGAGTGTCCTTGTGCCTCGTCAATCAAAGTAACATGATTTTCTATCCGTCTATCTGCTACTTTGATTGAAAATCATGTTAAAGCTGGAACCTTGTGTCACACCCCGCCAAGGCGGAAACACGAGGCGTAACGTTCACTGGTTTCCAAAGCATATGATTACCGCAAACACATACATGATAAATGGATACATAAACAAGATTAAGATTATACATTACAAAAAAATAATCTGAGTTTACAAAAAGTTAAGATTTCACAAATATGACTCAATTCAATGAGTTATACAAGGGAAATCCTCCTTGAGTAGTATCCATCGTGCATGCATGTAATCTACATTGCTAACCTTGCAGTCATCATTCAATTTCCTGAAAAACATACTTGAAAACATCAACACGAGGTTGGTGAGTTCACAGGTTTAATCAAATAGTTCTTGGTAAAACTCAGTTGTTCATAAATCGTTTCAGTTGTATGTGATAAACAGAATAAGAATTGTTGACCCATTTGTAAACTAGCTAGGAATACAAATAATATGTTCATACATGAGGCGTAACCAAACCATGACAATTGTACATGCCCCTAATTTCGTTATCCGGTTCTATGCGGCCATAAATCCTCCAGATTGTGGTTAGCGCGACTAACCATGACCGGGAGACGTCACTCTCCATAGTACTATTCATAGGACCCTAGACTACAGTTAATGGTTACTACGTTGCTCCAGGGGACTTTTCCGGCCTCAAATTGTTGTTCTCATCTCATGTAAACATACAAGTCGTGTCTTATTCTCTTGTTATCCCATAAAATAATTGTAAGTATGTTTTCCCCCCAAATATTGAAAACAGTAAAAAGGGGCCGTGAAACTCACCTTGAGTTTGTGTATACTTGTAATAAAACTTGTTGTAGTCAACCTTGACTATTCGTACCCTAGATACCAAGGGTAAATTGTGTTAAGACCAAACGTCTTAATTGTAAATTGTTCACCGACTTTGTAAATCTGATTGTTTTGTTTAAACATTTCCGTAGTTGTTCAACACTTGTTTCGTTATAAAATAGTTCCAAGTTACTGCCCAAATGGGACTGATGACCAGGTGTCGAAACTTCTTAGTTTCGATTGGGCAATTGTGCATCGAAACTACTTAGTTTCGATGGAGTAGTCAGGTGTCGAAACTTCATAGTTTCGATTGAGTAAACTGGGTATCGAAACAACCTAGTTTCGATTGTGTAGTTGTTAGTGAAACAATCTAATTTCGATTGACAAGAAGGGTATCGAAACTACCTAGTTTCGATTGAGCAATATGTATCGAAACTACCTAGTTTCGATTGAACAGTTAGTATCGAAACTCCTAGTTTCGATTGAGTAACAGGTATCGAAACTACTTGTTTCGATTGAGTATGAGTATCGAAACTCCCAGTTTCGATTACTGGACTTCTGTTTGACAGAATCAGTCCTGCATATTTATGTTTTAAAACTTGAATTTGTCACACTTTTATTGTTATCTTACTTGCGATTGAACATTTTGTATGCTTAAATACGGTTTTTAAAGAAAATAGAGTAAATAGTTTTGAGTTTTTACCTTAAAACAGTGACGATGGTGATGAGAGAAAACAGAGATGATCTTGAATCTTTTGCTAACTTTTCTTTAGAAATACTTGAAATTCTTCTTAAAACACTGAATTGTGGTGGATTTTGCCTTAAAACTTGACTTCAATTTGAAGAGAAATGGAGAATTTGCCGTAAGAAAATGAGTGATAAAATGGGAATTGTGAGGAAAATGAGTGAGGTGGTATGGTTTTACTTGAGTTTTTCTCAGGAGAGGTATGGGTCGAGGTGTGGGTTTTCTCTGCACTTCGGCCGAGAAAGTCAAGGGTAAGTTGGGTTTAATTAGTATAATAATTAGATTTAGGTATTAATATCAATTATAGTTTTAAAGGGGTAGTTTAATTCGGTTTATTTTCCCCACGGTATTATAATTTTATTCTAAAAATAATTTATTGACCAACTTAAAATTTGTGTAATATATATACGCCTGGATATTTAATTTATCCACTATTGTTCGTCTTAGTCGGTTTGTACTGGTACTTGCACCGGTAATTCCTAGAATTACCCAAGTATAAATTGAGACCATGTACGATATTTGCTAGACTCTAAAGTCCTTGTTTGTGAAATTAAATAAATCACAAAAATAATTATAATGTAAACTTGTTTATAATGTGTACGGATATTGACCTGAAATGTCGGGTGTCACATTCTCCCCTTGTTAAAAGAATTTCGTCCCGAAATTCAATTCGTGTCATCTTGAACTGGTGTATCCTTAAACAAGGATGGGTATTTTGTTTTCATTTGGTCCTCTCGTTCCCATGTATACTCAGGACCACGCTTTGAGTTCCAACGTACTTTAACCAGTTTGATCAGACTACGTCTCAGCTTTTTAACCTTCCAATCTGAAATCTCAATTGGTTCCTCAAAGAAGTGAAGTTTATCATCAATGTGAATCTCGTCAGGCGGTATAATTAGCGTCTCGTCTGATAAACACTTCTTGAGATTTGATACATGAAACGTATCATGTACATTGCTTAGTTCTTGTGGCAACTTGAGCTTGTAAGCTACAGGGCCAACCTTAGCCAGTATTTCAAACGGACCAACGTATCTAGGGTTGAGCTTACCACGGTTACCAAACCTTGCAACGCCTTTCCATGGTGAGACTTTTAACATTACTCGGTCACCAATTTGAAATTCTAATGGTTTCCGTCGGTTATTAGCATAGCTCTTTTGTCTATCTCGGGCCGCTTTCAAACGGTCCTTAATTTTGAAAATCTTATCAGTGGTTTCCTGGACAATCTTAGGGCCTGTCAAATGTTTTTAACCGACTTCCGCCCAACATAGCGGAGATCGACATTTACGACCATATAATGCTTCAAACGGAGCTGCTTTAATGCTTGTGTGGTAACTGTTATTGTAGGAGAACTCAGCTAATGGTAAATGAGTATCCCAATTTCCTCCGAAATCAATTACACACGCACGTAGCATATCCTCTAAAGTTTGAATGGTCCTTTCGCTTTGACCATCTGTTTGTGGGTGATATGCCGTGCTCATGTCAAGACGTGTGCCCATGGCTTCTTGTAATGATTTCCAGATTCTAGACACGAATCTGCTGTCTCTATCAGAGATAATAGAAATTGGCACTCCATGCCTAGTCACAATTTCTTTGATATAAAGCTTTGCAAGTTTCTCGGTTTTATCTGTCTCTTTGATAGGCAGAAAATGAGCTGATTTTGTTAAACGGTCGACAATTACCCATATTGTATCATAACCACTAGATGTCTTGGGTAATTTTGTGATGAAATCCATAGCAATTTGTTCCCATTTCCATTGGGGAATTTCAGGTTGCTGTAATAAGCCAGACGGTTTCTGATGTTCGGCTTTTACTTTTGAACACGTTAAGCACTTACTGACATATGTGGAAATATCTCCTTTCATATTGGGCCACCAATACAATTCTTTTAGATCCTTATACATCTTATCTGAACCTGGGTGAATGGAGTACCTGGACTTGTGGGCTTCGTCCATAACTAACATTCGTAAGTTACCGTTTCTCGGCACCCAGATTCTATCCATGAAGTAAAATGTATCATCCGACTTAGACTCTAATTGTTTGATCATCCCACGTAGTGCTTCATTTTGGATGTTTTCTTCTTTGATTGCCTCTTGTTGTGCCATCCGGATTTGAGTAGTAAGATTCGTATGAATTGTTAATCCTAGGGCACGAACATGAAGAGTTTTAACTCGTTCTTTGCGACTCAAGGCGTCTGCTACGACATTGGCTTTTCCGGGATGGTACTTGATATCACAATCATAATCGTTTAGTAGTTCTACCCAACGACGTTGTCTCATGTTAAGTTCCTTTTGATCGAAGATATGTTGAAGACTCTTGTGATCAGTAAAGATAGTGCATCTTGTACCGTAAAGGTAATGTCTCCAAATCTTGAGTGCAAATACAACTGCGCCCAATTCCAAGTGATGGGTCGTATAATTCTTTTCGTGCACTTTTAGTTGTCGTGAGGCATATGCGATGACTTTGTCTCTTTGCATTAACACACAACCAAGTCCTTGGTGTGATGCATCGCAGTATACGACAAAATTGTCGATTCCCTCCGGAAGGGATAAGATTGGTGCACTACACAGCTTCTGCTTCAGTAATTGGAAAGCTGATTCTTGCTCGTCACTCCAATCAAACTTCTTTTCTTTTTGGGTTAATGTGGTTAAAGGCAAGGCTATTTTTGAAAAATTCTCGATGAATCGTCTGTAGTAGCCAGCCAAACCCAAAAATTGACGCACTTCGGTCGGAGTCTTTGGTGCTTCCCAGTTTTTGATCGCTTCAATTTTTGATGGATCAACGTGAATTCCTTCCTTGTTGATGACATGACCAAGGAAATGCACTTCTCGGATCCAAAACTCACACTTCGAGAATTTAGCGTAAAGTTTCTCGTTGCTGAGTAATTCCAGGATTAATTTCAGGTGATGTTCATGATCCTCCTTGGTTCATGAATATATTAATATGTCATCAATAAATACTATCACGAATTTATCCAAGTATGGTTTGCACACTCGGTTCATGAGATCCATAAAAACAGCTGGTGCGTTTGTCAAACCAAACGGCATAACTAGAAATTCGTAGTGGCCATAACGAGTCCTAAACGCTGTCTTTGGTACATCTTCTTCTTGGATTCTTAGCTGATGATACCCTGAACGTAAATCGATTTTAGAGTAGAAGCTAGAACCTTGTAGTTGATCGAACAAATCATCTATTCGAGGAAGTGGGTATCGGTTTTTGATTGTAAGCTTGTTTAATTCTCGATAATCTATACACATCCTAAAGGTTCCATCCTTTTTCTTTACGAATAGGACCGGAGCTCCCCAAGGTGAGAAACTCGGTCTTATGAAACCTTTATCAAGCAACTCTTGTAGTTGATTTGATAATTCTTGCATTTCAGAAGGTGCTAATCGATACGGCGATCGCACAATTGGTGCGGATCCTGGTACCAAATCGATTCGAAATTCAACTTGCCTCGGTGGTGGTAAACCAGGTAAGTCTTCAGGAAAAACTTCGGGGTAATCCCTAACGATTGGAATATCTTCAAGTCGACGTTCCTCGGGTTTCTTTTCGACGACGTGAGCCAGAAACACGCAATAGCCTTTACGTAAATACTTACGAGCCTTCATACAGTTTATCATTCTCAAAGCCACTCCACTCTTCTCACCTTGAATAGAAAGAACTTCTCCGTTCAGGAGTGGAATATGAACAATCTTCTCAAAACAAATAATCTCGGCGTGATTCTTCGACAACCAATCCATACCAATAACAACGTCAAA
Source organism: Smallanthus sonchifolius (assembly GCA_023525975.1). NCBI lineage: Eukaryota > Viridiplantae > Streptophyta > Magnoliopsida > Asterales > Asteraceae > Smallanthus > Smallanthus sonchifolius. Next base: position 78,023,497 of record CM042022.1, read on the forward strand.
ACTTCCTAAGTCAACAGGTAACAGATCTATACTAAATGTGTGGTTCTCGAAACATAGGGTACAACCTTGAATGACCTCTCCGGTTTTAATTAATTTTTCGTTTGCTAGTTCAATTGTATAATTGTGGTCTAGTTTACTGGGCTTAATACCGAGTAGGGACTTAAAGTCATTTGACACAAAACTCAAATCAGCACCCGTATCGAAAAGTATAGAGGCATAGTGATTATTTATCGGGAACGTACCAGTGACAATGTTCGGATCTTGTCGTGCGTCACCAGCCCCCATCACAAATGCTCTTCCACGGGCCTGATTGTCATTTCGGTTCTTCAACTTTGGACAGTCTTTTCTGAAGTGCTTTGGATCTCCACACTCAAAGCATCCCTGATTCATCCTTCCTGTTCCTGGGTTGCCCTTTCCTGTTACTTGATTTGTCTTATTAGAGTTTGCATTGCTCCAACAGTTATGGGCTAGGTGTCCATACTTTTTACATTTTCCACATTGGGTACACCTTCCACTGTGATGATATTCACACTTGTCACACCTTGGTAGTGCTCCAAGGTATCCATTTTGTTCCACAGTGTTGGCGACAAAGGCTTTCATAGTTTCAGGTCTCTTGTAACTTTGATTCATGTTTTGATTACTTGGTTTTCCAAACCATTTCCTCTTTTCTCCAGATTATCCTTCTTCGGTCTCCTTCTTTCCAAACAAACCATCACGCACAGCATTATCCCTTAGCTTGAATGCTAGAGTTATAGTGCTCTTGGCATCCATAGGGTTCGATGAAGTTACCATGCTTCGTATTTGCGGTGCAAGACCCCACAAGTATCTTTCAACCTTCTTGTATTCTGGGGTGACCATGTGTGGAACCAAGATTGCTAACTCATTGAATCGGTCAGTGTAACTAGCAACATCATCTCCTATCATTTGTAAATTCCACATTTCAGATTCGATCTTTTGCAACTCATTTCGAGGACAGTATTCCTCGATCATCATGGCTTTTAGGTCTTCCCATGACAACTCATATGCTGTCTGCCTTCCCAAAGTCTTTACTTGTGAATTCCACCAAGTTAAAGCTTTATCAGTGAGTGAGCATGTAGAATACTTCACCATGCAGTCAGCAGTGCATTCACTGATATCAATCACTGATTCCATCTTCTCTATCCATCTCATTAGCCCAACTGCACCCTCGGTGCCATTGAAGTTACGGGGTTTGCAAGATAGAAAGGCCTTGTAGGAGCACTTTCTATTTGGAGCATCTGTAGAATTACAAGTCATAACGTCAATAATTCGGATCATGACCATGTGTTACGGCTTATTTATTCTATTACCTCCTGAACCTCCGGAACCTCCAGCTGTACCGCTTCCTCCTGCACCTCCTGCACTGGTACCACTGCCGTTTCCTCCTCCACTATTTTGATTCGCCTCATATTGTTGCATAGCAGCAGCTACTCGCTGTGCTATGAGTTGTTCCACATTTGGAGAAATTGTCTCGTTGTTGTCTCCAGTAGTGTTACGGGGTGTGCTACGCTTTGGTGCCATGACGTTCTTTCTAACACATTAATTAAAAAGAAATAACATTATATGACAATAATGATAGCACATGGCATAAGGATACAACAACATCAAAACATAAACCATTATATACATAGTTAAAACATTCATAGTACATTGTTCCCAAAAGAAACGGATACAAAAGTGATGGGTTCTCATGACCTCATCAGTACTAAAGTTTTAAACTACATAATGTACTATGGGCACAACCCGCCCATAATAGGTTTAGAAGAAGAAGTGAGAGTACAATCCAATCATTATGGCAAGTCCTGCCATAACAAAGCTTGCTCTAGCCACAAATTCTACAGCCAAAGTCCTTTCCTCCAGTGCTTCCACCATGTCTCGGACAGTGACAGTGAACTGCTAGTCCATGTCTTCTCATCTCATGTAAACATACAAGTCGTGTCTTATTCTCTTGTTATCCCATAAAATAATTGTAAGTATGTTTTCCCCCCAAATATTGAAAACAGTAAAAAGGGGCCGTGAAACTCACCTTGAGTTTGTGTATACTTGTAATAAAACTTGTTGTAGTCAACCTTGACTATTCGTACCCTAGATACCAAGGGTAAATTGTGTTAAGACCAAACGTCTTAATTGTAAATTGTTCACCGACTTTGTAAATCTGATTGTTTTGTTTAAACATTTCCGTAGTTGTTCAACACTTGTTTCGTTATAAAATAGTTCCAAGTTACTGCCCAAATGGGACTGATGACCAGGTGTCGAAACTTCTTAGTTTCGATTGGGCAATTGTGCATCGAAACTACTTAGTTTCGATGGAGTAGTCAGGTGTCGAAACTTCATAGTTTCGATTGAGTAAACTGGGTATCGAAACAACCTAGTTTCGATTGTGTAGTTGTTAGTGAAACAATCTAATTTCGATTGACAAAAAGGGTATCGAAACTACCTAGTTTCGATTGAGCAATATGTATCGAAACTACCTAGTTTCGATTGAACAGTTAGTATCGAAACTCCTAGTTTCGATTGAGTAACAGGTATCGAAACTACTTGTTTCGATTGAGTATGAGTATCGAAACTCCCAGTTTCGATTACTGGACTTCTGTTTGACAGAATCAGTCCTGCATATTTATGTTTTAAAACTTGAATTTGTCACAATTTTATTGTTATCTTACTTGCGATTGAACATTTTGTATGCTTAAATACGGTTTTTAAAGAAAATAGAGTAAATAGTTTTGAGTTTTTACCTTAAAACAGTGACGATGGTGATGAGAGAAAACAGAGATGATCTTGAATCTTTTGCTAACTTTTCTTTAGAAATACTTGAAATTCTTCTTAAAACACTGAATTGTGGTGGATTTTGCCTTAAAACTTGACTTCAATTTGAAGAGAAATGGAGAATTTGCCGTAAGAAAATGAGTGATAAAATGGGAATTGTGAGGAAAATGAGTGAGGTGGTATGGTTTTACTTGAGTTTTTCTCAGGAGAGGTATGGGTCGAGGTGTGGGTTTTCTCTGCACTTCGGCCGAGAAAGTCAAGGGTAAGTTGGGTTTAATTAGTATAATAATTAGATTTAGGTATTAATATCAATTATAGTTTTAAAGGGGTAGTTTAATTCGGTTTATTTTCCCACGGTATTATAATTTTATTCTAAAAATAATTTATTGACCAACTTAAAATTTGTGTAATATATATACGCCTGGATATTTAATTTATCCACTATTGTTCGTCTTAGTCGGTTTGTACTGGTACTTGCACCGGTAATTCCTAGAATTACCCAAGTATAAATTGAGACCATGTACGATCTTTGCTAGACTCTAAAGTCCTTGTTTGTGAAATTAAATAAATCACAAAAATAATTATAATGTAAACTTGTTTATAATGTGTACGGATATTGACCTGAAATGTCGGGTGTCACACCTTCTCTAGAAAGGGCACCAAGAAAAATCCCGACACCACAACACCCTCTTTACCTATCAAAGAAGCTAAAGCTAAACCTTACCACAATAATAAGAAAAGAGAGGCTAAGAACTATGTTGTGGTCACTCCTGCTATCCCTATTAACCAAGTTGCCCCCATGGCTCAAGCACCAGTCAAGAAGCCATATGTTGGGATCTACCCACTCTGTGCCACATGCAATTATCACCACCTCCAAAACATTCCCTGTCGCCTTTGCACCCACTGTGGAAAATATGGCCATACGGTCAATGTTTGTAGAGCCAAGGCACTTGCAGGTCAAGTCATCCCACCAACCTGAATCAAACAATAAGTGGCTAATCAAGGTGTTCCAGCTATTGCAAACGGACGTGCTTGTTATGAATGTGGCAACCCGAATCATTTTCGTGACCAGCGCCTGAAGTTCATCAATGCTAAACAAGGCGGAGCTCGTGGGCGTGCTTTCAACATAAAAGCCAATGAAGCTCAGGCCATCAATGATGTGGTCAACGGTACGTTCCTCGTTAATAGTCAATATGCCTCCATTTTATTTGATACCGGTGCAAATAAGAGTTTTCTGTCACTTAAATTTGAACCCTTACTTGCAAAAACACGATCCATATTAGAGAAAACCTTCACCGTTGAAGTAGCAAATGGTGACTCTCTTACAATTGACTCCATTATCCATGACTGCTCTCTAGAACTTAATGATCATACGTTTCCAATCAACCTCGTACCAATGCCACTAGGAAGTTTTGACATCATCATTGGCATGGATTGGTTGTCGAATCACCATTCCGAAGTCATCTATTTCAAGAAGTGTATCCGAATACCTCTATCGTCGGGAGAAACGCTAAGAGTCTTGTCACACCCCGACCGATGGCGGAATCATCGGGGCGGGACATGAAAGACTGTTCATAGCACATGGTTGACTAAATTGAAATATATTAAAGTCAAATTTCCATTACAAGTAATCCAAGTACAAATCAATTTCAAACAAAGAACATAAAATAACTCATAAAATTCTTGTTTTGTTTTGCTAAGTCCAAATCCTATATTGAGCACATCTTGAGTCATTCTCACATATTGGGGCCTGAAACATGAATAAAATAAAGTCAACTAAAAAGTTGGTGAGTATAACACAGTTGTATATAGATAGCATATAATTTGTAAACCAAATCCTTTACATAACATGATAAATAAGGCATTTATGAGGAGCAGCTATTGTGTAACCAAACGTACAATCAAACCTTTGTAACTAGCATACAAAACAAAGTGTGTTGTCGGTTTCAATCACCGCGTACCATGGGTGGGTTTGTCAGACTCAATAGATCCATCATTGAAAACCGTCGGCTTGAAAAGTTAATGATTGCACATAATAGCATACAAGAGGTTAACACACCTAGCACTCGGGCATAAAGCTCAAATTGCACACATGAATGTAAGTAGGATTTGTACTTGTGTTGTTTGCGTAAATGTAAACATGTAAGTTGAATAGTGTTCATGTTTCACCCCAAAAATGTAAAAGAGTAAAAAGGGGTTGTGAATACTCACATGTTTCGAAGGCGTAGCTAGCACAAATACTAAGTAGTATAATGATCCTTGAGATGCACAAGATAACCTAAAGTGTAATATATATTGCATTAATAAGGCACAATAGTCTAAGTCTACGTCTATGGTTGAATTGGATGGAGTTAGTGATTTGGTACTTGAAAGTAAAATAGAAGGTTCGAAATGAATATTCTTAGAACATTTTAAATAAATGTTGAGTTTGGGATTATTACTTAAGTAGATTAAATAATTATTGTTTATGGAAATAATGTAGGTATTATATGTAATTTAGTATAACTAAATAAATGTTTTTGTTTACTTATAAATCAAATAAATAATTATTAACTTATTCATTTATTTAAAAAAAAAATGTAACTTAAACATTAAAATATTATTTAAGAGTAGGATTTATAAATTAAATGTTTGAACTTTTAAATAATTTCCATTTATCTTAAGATTAAACATTTGATCTTTTTTAAATAAAATAATACTGATTTTTTATAATTTCAATCACTTTTATTTTAGAAATTAATCTGAAATACTATGTGTTTAAAAAAAAAATAAAAGTTATAAATATTCTGCCAACACACACGACCGTGCCAACTAAGGGCACGATCGTGCTAGGTCGGGCGCGACCGATCGAGACAGGGCGCGACCGCGCTGGTCAAACAGAGGACAACTAGCCAAGACACTAGGCACGACCGTGTCTATGCTTCAGGGGCACAACCAGAACTAGCCAGCGAGCATGTCTGGGTCTGAGCAGGAGGCACGACCGCGTTGTATGTCAACACGACCGCGTCTCCCGAGGCACGACCGCGCTAGATGATTAGCGCGACCGTGTCTCTTTCAAAACAGACACGAATTGGTTGATCCTTATATTGATGGAGTCGGAATTGATAGGGCTTTCATTCACAAGGTTATTACGAGTCTGTTGGTGTAGATTAATTGTGTTTAAAACATGTTTATGACCGGATTTGATTAAACTATTTTGAATGAAAATATGGTTTCGGGTTCGAGTAGATTTCGATATTGAATGCCCAAATTAGTTTGGGGCTTTTGATCTATAGAATAAATCGACTGAGGGGAAGGTTTCAATTACCCGACAGGACGACGAATTGATAGCGGACGGGTAGAACAAGTTCCGACGTCGGCGGTGTGGTCTCTGGTGCTCTCTGCCGCAACTCCGACCAAAATGATGTCTTCTGAAGCCTTAGGGAGGATCGATTAATGTGTTGGTTTGCTTGGTGGAGAGGATTTACAATGAAACGATGAATTTGATGGTCACAAAGGAGAGTCTTGATACTTTGGAAAATGATCGATCAAGACGGGTTCATTGGCTATAATGAAAATGATTTAAACTCTTAATTGTTTGTTAATGTGAGAAAAGGTTACGAAACCAAACGGTCCAGCGATTAAAGGCTGTTTTTACGTTTCAACTGGTGTGAGGCGCGACCGTGCCTATAAGAGGCGCGACCGTGCCAGACGAGGCGCGACCGTGCCAAAACGTGGCGCGATCGTGCCTACTAGGGTTTCTGGTTATTTACAAAATCAGCCCTTGCAAATTCAGCTTTGACAGAATTAGCTTGGTTAGGATTTAACAGAACACCTAACGGGATTACTAACTGAGTTAACTCTAGGAGGTGTTACCACGTGATTTGAGTTCTAAAACTTCGGATTTAAAAATGCGTTTAGCTAAAAATTGATGAGGTGTGGGTTTGAACAAGTACAAAGTTTAATGATGTACCGTTATTTTATTAATTTAAATAAATTAAAATAGGGTTGGAAAATCGGGAATGTTACAGTCTCCCCATGTTAAGGGAATTTCGTCCCGAAATTTAACTAATGGAGGCTACTAAAAATCAAGAAAAAGGGTGGGAGTTTTGGGTTCTCGGTGAGTTTGACCGTTGATATGATTTAGGCCTGATACTCAAGGTTGAATATGAATGATGACAATGAATTTAGTTTTTGAAATGGACTTAAGGAGAAGATTGTCGAATAGCAATTTGAATTCTAGATGTAAGATGTATTACTTGGAACAAATTTGATGAGATTTTGAAATTTTGAGTTTGTGTAAGATGTAGTCTAACGTGCTCAAAATTGTTAGTGGGTAAAAGATTTCATAAACATTGGTCTAGGTCCAAACTTTACGTGACACGAACAACGCTACTCCTGATAATATGATAGGACACTTATATATAGGAAGTACCATCGGCGTAGCCACCATGCCCTCGTCACATTACATCTGTTTCGTTGTTACACATCATGAAAAGTTTTAGGTCACAACACACGACAAAATTTCACTATAGTTTCCATGCGCTGATTTTCATAATTCCGTGTGCACCCGTAATTATTCAGATCATCGTATGGTCCGTATAGATTGTTTCGTTGTGTGTGGGTAAGGGGGTACAATTTCGCTATGATCACGTCTATTGTTTACACATAGAAAGTCGCTAACAAGTAACTAAGTCCCTAATCAGGTCAGTTCGCAACTAAAGAGTAGTAAAGTAGTAACACTTCAAGTTTCTTAGTTTGTTCGTGTTTGAACAAGAATACGTCAAACCCCGAGTCGTTTCAATGTATTATGGTCTTCAACTTTGGTGTACAAAGTGCATGACCATGTCTTGTGTATAATGTAATCAATCCATTGCAATAATTGTAAGCAAATTTTGTTTCGAGTATATAGTAAGCACACAATCCTCATGTATGATCTAGTGTCACGTAGTTTGTAATCAAACAGGTCTCATATATAGCGTAAATAATTTAGCGTCTTGTATTTTGTAAATCAATAAGCTCTAATGTGTAATGTAAACCACATAATATTATGTGTATTGTAGGAAATGGATCTCGTGTATAGTGTTAGCAACTTAGCATCATGTATTTTGTATAATGTACACCGTTTAGTATAAGGTGCTTTGTAACAAAATGAGTTTCATGTATAGTGTGGTCAATCTAGAACTATGCATCAATGACGCAATTCTTATGTATCACGTATATTGCAAACAATTAAGTTTCGTGTATCATGTGTTCAATCCAGTAGCATGTGTACTGCAAATAAACGTGTTTCGTGCATTACGTAATCAATCAAGTAAATTGTGATTTGCAGGCAAACTAGTTTCATGTATCATGTAATTTGTGTAGCATTGGATATATTGAGAATAATTGAGTTTTATGTACCATAAGATTGCATTGAATATATTGTGAACGTGAGTATTGAACTTCGCGTGCGATGTGTAGTAACGGGTTTTGTATGGGTTCAAGTGCTGCGGACAAACGTGTTGTTTGGCGTTCTTGCATATTGTGGTAGTTAGGTTCAAGTCCTCAAATCTCATTGAGGTTGGTGGGAAAGGTTAACGTTTACGCGATATGGATCGTCTCTTGAAGCGTCGAGTGAAAGGTAACGAGGAGGTTTTGGAAATATTCTGGAATTTGTGTTTATAAATACGGGTCTTTGTTTGAACATAGAAAGTGAGAAATTATTTTTGGTTATAGACAATAAAGTAGTGAAATCATTGAATCGCATATTTTAGATGAATATGCAATTTATGAGAAAAATATTTTTAATCTAAAATTTCAACCTTCGGCTAAACAAGTAGTAGCATAATAATTTGGCCAAAGTTTAGAATTATTTACTTTAACGAATAAAAATCATAATTATTTATCAGTTTTTTTTTTTTTTTTTTTTTAAATATTTTTATAAAATTGATTGCATTAACTTTCCTTATTTGGTGAAAAAGTTTTATGGAAAATTTATGTTTTTGATATTATCTAAAAATTTAATAAAGATAGCGATGTTTTGTTTAAATCACAAAATAGGATGATTTATTTATGAAAGGGTTTGTTGGTAATGCATTAAATCATGTTGAATGAAAGAAGTGATATTTGAGAAAGTTTGATGAAAATATAACAGGTGTAATTTACGCTCCACGGGTCAAATCAATGAACAATAACTGTAGAGTTGAAATATATGGAATTAACTAAATGCTGAAATGTTAAACATTACTCAAAACATAAGAAAATGGCTCTCAAATCGAAAATTTTTAAAGGAAATCAGTAGAAGCTTCTTCTAACGTCGCTGGTAGCTTTTCACTAGGAAGAAGATAATTGCCAAGATGAGCACCGCTATAGTCACTCGAGTAGCAGATCTGGCTTCAGTCCTGGCGGTCTCCGTGCGATGTTCTTGTACTTCCTTTTCGAGGATGGAGATTAACTCCTTTTGGTACCCTAATTGGTTTGCTAGGCTATCCATTTTTTGTCTTTGCAAGTCGTGTATCACTCCCTGCTCTATCCTTTGCCTCTCAAATTCTGTGGTTCTTACATATTGATGGAGGTCATGGGTTGGAATCCCCATAACACTAGTGGGTGCCATGGTTTGTCTTACCCAAGGGTTAGGATGGTATGGGTCGGGCATTAGGTATGGGTCTCTTAGTGGGGGTGGCAATTGATTATGGAGGTGAGGTGTATGATACGGGTTTACGGGTACGGGTGATTCAGGTGTTCGAAGTCTCGGGTCGGTGTTCCTAATCCAGTCCGCCCTTACATCAAACCTTGGCCTAGCAGTTGGGAGTGTTGGTGACCGATACATGGGTGTCTCAGTGTCTTCTTCCCAATCAGATTCTGATCCAGGACGGTAAACCGGGGAGGGAGGAGGGTAGGAGTCCATGTCTAGCAGAAAAACAATGAAAAAAGTTGTAAGTGATAATGAAATGTTGTGGTTTGAACATAGGAGTACTTATAGGTTTTAGAGTTTGACTAGTCATAACACCGAACCTTTCACGATAGTATTTTAGAAATACACTTGACCTATAAGCAATGTATCCCTGAGGAGAATTCCTAGGAAAGAGGGGTGGGTCGCTAAGACACACTTAAGTACCCTATCTTTCCTTAGCCAGAATTCCGCATGGGCTTACACACTCTTCCAGCCATCATGTATTAATAACACTATTGTTGGGCTCATGGTTATGATGGGAATTGTTGTGGACTGGGCTTGGAGGCCCAAAAGTGAGGTTTATTTATTGCAGCGGGCTTCTCATTCTTGGAGGATATATGGGCTTCTTAGTTTATTATTAATGGGTATTAGGCCCAATAGTTTAAGCCTTTGTTTACATAAAGTTATGGTATCATGCGTGTGAGTTCAAAGGTGTATGGAGATTTTGGTGTGTATGTGTGTGTGTTTAACTTAGGATAACACTTTAGTGAAACACATAGGTAGCATGTAAACAGTAATGAATGTAAGCACAAGAGTTATCAAGTAGTGTGACTCATAAACTATCAAGTATTGTAACATGTATTGAAATTACTCAGGATAACCTGTAAAATATTCACATAAGAAGTAATCATGTAACAAGTAATAGCATGGCATAGTATGGGTGTCCTAAAGTTATAGTCTAGGTCAAGAGTGTCAAATAACCTAATTCCCTATAACCAAGGCTCTGATACCAATCTGTCACACCCCGACCGATGGCGGAATCATCGGGGCGGGACATGTAAGACTGTTCATAGCACATGGTTGACTAAATTGAAATATATTAAAGTCAAATTTCCATTACAAGTAATCCAAGTACAAATCAATTTCAAACAAAGAACATAAAATAACTCATAAAATTCTTGTTTTGTTTTGCTAAGTCCAAATCCTATATTGAGCACATCTTGAGTCATTCTCACATATTGGGGCCTGAAACATGAATAAAATAAAGTCAACTAAAAAGTTGGTGAGTATAACACAGTTGTATATAGATAGCATATAATTTGTAAACCAAATCCTTTACATAACATGATAAATAAGGCATTTATGGGGAGCAGCTATTGTGTAACCAAACGTACAATCAAACCTTTGTAACTAGCATGCAAAACAAAGTGTGTTGTCGGTTTCAATCACCGCGTACCATGGGTGGGTTTGTCAGACTCAATAGATCCATCATTGAAAACCGTCGGCTTGAAAAGTTAATGATTGCACATAATAGCATACAAGAGGTTAACACACCTAGCACTCGGGCATAAAGCTCAAATTGCACACATGAATGTAAGTAGGATTTGTACTTGTGTTGTTTGCGTAAATGTAAACATGTAAGTTGAATAGTGTTCATGTTTCACCCCAAAAATGTAAAAGAGTAAAAAGGGGTTGTGAATACTGACATGTTTCGAAGGCGTAGCTAGCACAAATACTAAGTAGTATAATGATCCTTGAGATGCACAAGATAACCTAAAGTGTAATATATATTGCATTAATAATGCACAATAGTCTAAGTCTACGTCTATGGTTGAATTGGATGGAGTTAGTGATTTGGTACTTGAAAGTAAAATAGAAGGCTCGAAATGAATATTCTTAGAACATTTTAAATAAATGTTGAGTTTGGGATAATTACTTAAGTAGATTAAATAATTATTGTTTATGGAAATAATGTAGGTATTATATGTAATTTAGTATAACTAAATAAATGTTTTTGTTTACTTATAAATCAAATAAATAATTATTAACTTATTCATTTATTTAAAAAAAAATGTAACTTAAACATTAAAATATTATTTAAGAGTAGGATTTATAAATTAAATGTTTGAACTTTTAAATAATTTCCATTTATCTTAAGATTAAACATTTGATCTTTTATATATAAAATAATACTGATTTTTTATAATTTCAATCACTTTTATTTTAGAAATTAATCTGAAATACTATGTGTTTAAAAAAAAATAAAAGTTATAAATATTCTGCCAACACACACGACCGTGCCAGCTAAGGGCACGATCGTGCTAGGTCGGGCGCGACCGATCGAGACAGGGCGCGACCGCGCTGATCAAACAGAGGACAACTAGCCAAGACACTAGGCACGACCGTGCCTCGGACAGGCACGACCGTGTCTATGCTTCAGGGGCACAACCAGAACTAGCCAGCGAGCATGTCTGGGTCTGAGCAGGAGGCACGACCGCGTTGTATGTCAACACGACCGCGTCTCCCGAGGCACGACCGCGCTAGATGATTAGCGCGACCGTGTCTCTTTCAAAACAGACACGAATTGGTTGATCCTTATATTGATGGAGTCGGAATTGATAGGGCTTTCATTCACAAGGTTATTACGAGTCTGTTGGTGTAGATTAGTTGTGTTTAAAACATGTTTATGACCGGATTTGATTAAACTATTTTGAATGAAAATATGGTTTCGGTTTCGAGTAGATTTTGATATTGAATGCCCAAATTAGTTTGGGGCTTTTGATCTATAGAATAAATCGACTGAGGGGAAGGTTTCAATTACCCGACAGGACGACGAATTGATAGCGGACGGGTAGAACAAGTTCCGACGTCGGCGGTGTGGTCTCCGGTGCTCTCTGCCGCAACTCCGACCAAAATGATGTCTTCTGAAGCCTTAGGGAGGATCGATTAATGTGTTGGTTTGCTTGGTGGAGAGGATTTACAATGAAACGATGAATTTGATGGTCACAAAGGAGAGTCTTGATACTTTGGAAAATGATCGATCAAGACGGGTTCATTGGCTATAATGAAAATGATTTAAACTCTTAATTGTTTGTTAATGTGAGAAAAGGTTACGAAACCGAACGGTCCAGCGATTAAAGGCTGTTTTTACGTTTCAACTGGTGTGAGGCGCGACCGTGCCTATAAGAGGCGCGACCGTGCCAGACGAGGCGCGACCGTGCCAAAACGTGGCGCGATCGTGCCTACTAGGGTTTCTGGTTATTTACAAAATCAGCCCTTGCAAATTCAGCTTTGACAGAATTAGCTTGGTTAGGATTTAACAGAACACCTAACTGGATTACTAACTGAGTTAACTCTAGGAGGTGTTACCACGTGATTTGAGTTCTAAAACTTCGGATTTAAAAATGCGTTTAGCTAAAAATTGATGAGGTGTGGGTTTGAACAAGTACAAAGTTTAATGATGTACCGTTATTTTATTAATTTAAATAAATTAAAATAGGGTTGGAAAATCGGGAATGTTACAAGTCTTTGGTGAAAATCCTTGTAAAAGACTCAAGTTAATGTCATGCACATAAGTACTTACAAAAGAAGTACGTAGCCTTCTTAGCCCATATTGTTCAAAAGGATGTCAAGGAGAAGAGTATTCAAGACATCCACATCATCCGAGATTTTCCCAAGGTTTTTCCCAAGGATCTATCCAGTCTTCCACCAGTTAGACAAGTGGAATTTCGCATTGACTATGTACCCGAAGCCAACCCCGTGGCTAGAGCTCCATACCGTCTTGCTCCTTCTGAAATGCAAGAACTTGCAAGTCAACTCCAAGAGCTCTCCAAGAACTTGCACCTTCATTGATGATATCTTAATCTACTCCAAAACTAAATCCGATCATGAGCAACATCTTAGGTTGGTTTTGGACCTCTTGAGGAAAGAACAACTATTTGCCAAGTTCTCCAAATGTGAATTTTGGCTAAAGGAGGTTCAATTTCGGGGTCATATCATCAATGAAAAGGCAATTCATGTTGACCCTGCTAAAGATCGAGGCTATTAAGAATTGGAATGCCCCTAAGACCCCCACCGAAGTTCGTTCATTTCTTGGTCTTGCGGGATATTATCGTCGTTTCATTTCAAATTTCTCTAAGATTGTTGTTCCTCTCACCGCCTTGACCCACAAGGGTAAACCTTATGAATGGGGACTAAAGCAAGAAGAAGCTTTCCAAACTCTCAAACGAAAGTTGTGCAATGCTCCTATTTTGACTCTCCCTGATGGGAATGATGATCTAGTTGTCTACTGTGATCCCTCCAACCAAGGTCTCGGTTGTGTCCTCATGCAACGAGGTAAGGTAATCGCTTATGCATCAAGGCAACTTAAGATTCATGAGAAGAATTATATGACTCACGACCTCGAATTGGGTGCGGTCGTATTCGCATTGAAGATTTGGAGACATTACCTTTATGGCACAAAATGTGTGGTGTTCACCGACCACAAAAGTCTCCAACACATCTTTAACTAAAAAGAACTCAATATGAGGAAACGACGTTGGGTTGAACTCCTTAACGACTATGACTGCGAGATTCGTTACCATCCCGACAAAGTGAATGTTGTAGCCGAAGCCTTGAGTCGAAAGGACCATGTCATGCTTCATTGTGTCTGAATTCAAACCGACATTCAAAATCGTATCCTAGAAGCTCAACACGTCTCGGTCACCGAGGGTAACATGTATGAGGAAATGTCGTGTGGTGTTGAACTTCAGCTTGAATCTAAGCCCAATGGCTTACTTTATTACTTGAATCGTATTTGGGTTCCTGATCGCGATGATCTCCGTGCATTTCTCATGAACGAGGCTCACAGGACTCGTTATCCTATTCATCCTGGTGCGGATAAAATGTACCAAGATCTTCACCAACAATATTGGTGGCCCGGTATGAAGAAAGATATTGCTCTCTATGTTGCCAAATGTATAACTTGCTCCAAAGTCAAGGCCGAACACCAACGTCCTTCCATTTTACTTGAATAACCGGAAATTCCCATGTGGAAATGGGAGAACTTAGCTATGGATTTCATTACCAAACTCCCTCGCACCTCAAGTGGTTATGATAGCATCTGGGTGATCATTGACGGCCTCACCAAATATGCTCATTTCTTGCCTATCCATGAAGACTATCGGGTTGAAAAGTTGGCCCGAATTTACATTGACGAAATTGTGAGTCGTCACGGTGTTCTATTAAACATAATCTCCGATAGAGACACTCGGTTCACCTCCTATTTCTGGCAATCCCTCCAAACTGCTCTTGGTACACGATTAGATTTGAGCACGACTTACCATCCCCAATCTAATGGTCAGACCGAGCGTACATTCCAAACTCTTGAGGACATGCTTAGAGCATGCGTAATTGATTTTGGTGGCAATTGGGATACACATCTATCCCTAATTGAGTTCTCTTACAACAATAGCTACCACACAAGTATCAACATGGCTCCATTTGAAGCTCTCTATGGTTGTAAGTGTCGTTCTCCTATCTGTTGGAACGAGATTGGTGAATCACAAATCACTGGTCCCGAGTTGATTCAAGAAACATCCGACAAGATCATTCAAATCCGTGACAACATTCGAGTAGCGAGGAGTCGGCAAAAGATTATGTCGAAAGCGACGAAAACCCTTGGAATTCCAAGTCGGTGATCTTGTTCTTCTAAAGGTGTCTCAATGGAATGGTGTGATCCCTTTTGAAAAGAAAGGCAAGCTAGCACCTCGCTATGTGGGTCAATGTAAGATCCTTGAAAGGATTGGGAAAGTGGCTTACAAACTCGATTTACCTCCATCACTTGGCAATGTGCATCCTACATTTCATGTGTCCAATCTAAAGAAGTGCCTTGCTGATGAGAATATCCATATATCTCTTGACGATGTGCGCATTGACGAAACGATGCACTTCGTTGAGAGACCGATAGAGATCATGGATCGTGAGATCAAGCAGCTCAAGCGAAGCCGTATCCCTATTGTCAAAGTTCGTTGGGAATCTAAACGTGGTCCTGAGTTCACTTGGGAACGTGAGGACCAAATGAAGCTCAGGTACCCCCACTTCTTTGCCGATTTAGTCGCCTCAACTAGTTAAATTTCGGGACGAAATTCCCTCAACATGGGGATAGTGTAACATTTATGATTTTCATTCCAGTATAATTAATCATGATTGAAATCCAATTCTAGTGCATTGGTTATCTTATCCGTACAAATAATTAAACCCTAAGTTCAAAGCAAATTAACAATTTTTTTTTTTTTACACTTGTATCCATTATTAAAAACAATGTATATATATATATGTATGTATATTTTTATATATATATATATATATATATATATATATATATATCACACAAGTACATATACATATATAAGCACACAATTGGCAAATGATCTAACACAACGATTTGAACCCTAACACTATGGTTTGAACCCTAACACCTTGGTTTGGACCTTAAAGTCATGAAATTGGACCTAGACCCGAAACAATCTCGTCGGTTTGACTTTTAGAAGTCAAACAGGGCCGAATCCTCAAAATCCAAGTCTCAATATCGACCCAATAGATTCCTACGGGTTTCCATCCCACATACATGTATTAAACAACCCAATCTCGGCCGAAGCAGCAACTCAATTCGATCGATTAAGCGGCAGATTCAAATTCGAACGGATTTGACTTTGGATAGTCAAAATCCATATCAATCCGCAATTAATTCGTGAAATCAACGCGTCTTAATCCCGTAAATCACTTGCATGTCAATCACGTACGTCCCTAGACCATTATCAGGACCAAATTCACTCTCAAATCAGTGAATTAACGCGTAATCCGTCACCACAACTATTACGGTCAAATTAAAATCAAATCGGCCTTTACGAACGAAATTAAACGAATTAAATCCCTCTCTCACTCGTGTATACCTCCACACAAACTCTCCCAACTCTCAATTTACCCGCATTTCACCTCCGGAGACCGATCGAGCTCGAAGATTATCAAGCCCAAGCTTTCTACTGTTCGTGCTCGTCTTGTAACCAAATCAGGTAAGGTTTATTGCATTCGAATCGTCCTCCCTTTCCGATCGAAAGCCCCATATCAATTCGCGTTCATATTACGCATCGAATTCAATTACAGCTTGAGTTCATGTCGTGTTCTTGCGTTTCTGATTTGGGGATTTGATGAAATTACTTTTCTTATATAAATTACTTTGTTCTTGTTATAATCAACGAGCCACCCCGTCCGATTGGTTAAGACCATGCACCATCGGAC
Organism: Smallanthus sonchifolius; assembly: GCA_023525975.1. Classification (NCBI taxonomy): domain Eukaryota; kingdom Viridiplantae; phylum Streptophyta; class Magnoliopsida; order Asterales; family Asteraceae; genus Smallanthus; species Smallanthus sonchifolius. Next base: position 78,040,193 of record CM042022.1, read on the forward strand.
CCGGTGGTGTGGGTTCGAAACCCACGGGCCGCAAGACCTGCCGGCTTTTTGCACCTCATTTAAAAATCCAAACCCGGTCCCAACTCAGTCGCATGTTAAATCAATTCGGAATCCATTCAATTACCGGACCCGTCCCTTGGTCCAGTGGTTTGTTCGTCCGACCCACCCATCACAGACTAGGGTTCGAGTCCCTGTGGTCTGTTTTTTTTTTAAACTCGTTTTAGGACTCCAAAAATTATAAAAAAAGAATTAGTTTTATAAACCTTACATCTATTAGAATAGAATGAAACAAGTTTTACAATTTTTTTTTTCATAAAACCTCTATTTTTATAAATTAATTCTTAAACACTCAATTTAAATTATGTTATTTATTTTGAGTGAATTATTTATAAAATTGTGTGACAATTTTATAAACACTTTATACAAAGTTTTATAAAATTTAAGTGATATTTTAACACCTAAAAATATTTATAGTTTTATATACCTAAAGAATACATACCCATTTTAATTAAATACAATTAGTTATCATATTCAATTCAAATAGTAAATAAATAAATACATTGATTTATTATTTATATAAATTACATTTACAAAACATATTTAGAATTTAATTATATTTAAATATAAATTGCATACTTTTATTAATAAGTAAATAAAGTAACAATTATTTATTTAATTTATATTTAAACAAAATTTGTTTGTTTAGGTTATACTTAAATAAACCTAATACCTACACTATTTTCTAAATACATAAATAAATAACAATTATATGACTTATTTAGGTATTCAAACCCTAAACCCTAAACCAAACTATTTTAAAACCATTTGTTTAATATTCCATTTTATACAACACCTTTTCAAGTACAAACCACAATTTCCTACACTCCTATACATACTACAACACAACTCTTTGTACACACATCTCATTTAATCCTAGAATTTGACATAGACTTTGTACACACTTTTAATTCATACTAGGTTAACGTGGTGTGTTACAAAGACCACTTTGCTACCTGGTCTCGCGTGCTAGCTACACCCTTGATTCAAGTGAGTATTACATAGCCCCTTTTCACACTTTTACACTTTTTGGGGTGAAACATGAACTCTATTCATACAATTGTTTACACTTACACAAACTACACAAACACAAATCATCTTTACATTCATGTGTTCAAATTTGAGCTTTATGTTTGAGTACTAGGTGTGTTAACTGTTTGTGTGCAATTTATGTGCAATCATTAAGTATTCAAGCCGACGGTTAACAATGATAGATTTATTGAGTCTTACAAACCCACCCATATTGGGGTGATTGTTTCCGACAACACAATTTGCATGCTAGTTACAAAGGTTTGATTGTACTTTGGTTAAACAATAGTTGCTCCCCATAAATGCCTTATTTTATCATGTTATGTTAGGATTTGTTTATTCACATCTATATACTATCTATGTACATACCTGTGTATACTCGCCAACTTTTTAGTTGACCTTGTTTTATTTATGTTTCAGGTGCTAATGTGTGATTTTGATCAAGACTTGCTACACATAGGTTTTGGGACTTAGTTAATTTAATTCAAAGAAAAATTAGTATTTTCATTTATGTACTTGTTGAATTATGCTATGTTTGTTTGAATGGAAGTGAATTTAATGATTAATGTATTACAAGTTAGTCAACCTCGAGCTCATGAACAGTCTACATGTCCCGCCCTGACGTATTCCGCCGTCGGTTGGGGTATGACAGATTGGTATCAGAGCGTTGTTATAGGAAACTAGGTTATTAGATACCCTCGACCTAGACTATAACTTTAAGACACCCACTTATGCCATGCTTCATGATTATGTGTTATGTGCTACATGCTATGTGTTACATGCTTACTATGTTAATTATTATATCATTTGATGCCTTACTTGTTAAAATTCATGATATATTAGACTATACTTAAATAATAAATCAAATAAACAATATCCCTACCCATACCCTAAGCCACATCACCTCCTTACCTATTTCTCTATCATCATCATCATAGCATGTGGAAACTTCATGGATCTAAATCTATAAAATTTCTTTATTCCCTCGTTAAGGTTTTTAAACTTTGTTAATTATTTGAGGACACGTGCAATCTGGAAGGGCGACACCTGTATTCTGGGTTTTCTGTCTAGGAAAGCATTTTGTATAAATCCCAATCAACCAAGGGACCCGTATGCTTTCCTGGAAATTCCCGGGATGAGTGTTTACTTATAGGCTAAAGCATGTCTCCTTGAAAGTTATATGAGTTTAACTAACCTTAATGTGTCATAGTACTCAAGTGATTATGTCACTATTTGAGTACAATCCAAACTATGATTAACTATTTTATTTATTATCTTATCCTCTTTAAATCTAATCAACTTTCATAAGTTCTTACATCTTTTCTTGTGTTGTGAAAATCTGGAGAATGCCTCCCCGTCGTGATAACGAGACCAACAACAAGAATGATATTGCTGCTATCCTTGCACAACTTGTGACCCAACTCACCCAAGCTAACGGAGCCACTAATGGTACTCATGGAACTATTGGTGGTGGTGGTGCCAACCCACCACAATGCACCTTCAAGCACTTGAACTCATGTAACCCTCTCAAGTTCTATGGTACCGAGGGAGCGAGAGGACTCCTTCATTGGTTCGAAAGTATTGAGGGCACCTTCCTCAATAGTGACTGCCCTGATAACCTTCGTGTTCGTTATGTCACTAGTGTCTTCCAAAAAGGGCGCTCACGTGGTGGAATGGGGAAAGAAGGACTAGAGGCATAGAAGAAACAATGGCCCTACCATAGGATGAGGTTAAGAGACTAATGACCGAAGAGTTCTGTCCTCGGAATGAGGTGAAGAAACTGGAAGCTGAGAGTCTGGCTTATACAACTCGGTTCCATGAGTTGAGTCTCCTTGTGCCCCATATGGTCACACCTTTATCCCGCTGCATTGAGAAGTACATTCGTGGATTGCCTAGGCAGATTCAGGATACTGTCTTAGGGAGGAATCCCGCAACACTCAAAGATGCTATGCGTCTATCTGCTACTTTGACCGACAATCATGTTAAAGCAGGAAACTTGCCTAGAAAGGGCACAAGAAAACTCTCGACACCACAACACCCTCTGTACCTATCAAAGAAGCTAAAGCTGAACCCTACCACAATAATAAGAAAAGAAAGGCTAAGAACTATGTTGTGGTCACTCCTGCTATCCCAATTAACCAATTTTCCCCCGTGGCTCAAGCACCAGTCAAGAAGCCATATGTTAGGATCTACCCACTCTGTGCCACATGCAATTATCACCACCTCCAAAACATTCCCTATCGCCTTTGCACCCACTGTGGGAAATATGGCCATACGGTCAATGTTTAAAGAGCCAATGCACTTGCAGGTCAAGTCAACCCACCAACCCGAATCAAACAACAAGTGGCTAATCAAGGTGTTCAAGCTATTGCAAACAGACGTGCTTGTTATGAATGTGGCAACCCGAATCATTTCCGTGACCAGTGCCCGAAGTTCATCAATGCTAAACAAGGAGGAGCTCGTGGGTGTGCTTTCAACATAAACGCCAATGAAGCTCAGGCCATCAATGATGTGGTCAATGGTACGTTCCTCGTTAATAGTCAATATGCCTCTATTTTATTTGATACCGGTGCAGATAAGAGTTTTGTGTCACTTAATTTTGAACCCTTACTTGCAAAAACACGATCCAGATTAGAGAAAACCTTCACCGTCGAAGTAGCAAATGGTGACTCTCTTACAATTGACTCCATTATCCATGACTGCTCTGTAGAACTTAATGATCATACGTTTCCAATCAACCTCGTACCAATGCCACTAGAAAGTTTTGACATCATCTTAGGCATGGATTGGTTGTCGAATCAACATGCCGAAGTCATCTGTTTCAATAAGTGTATCCGAATACCTCTATCGTCGGGAGAAACGCTAAGAGTCTTTGGTGAAAAGCATTATAAAGGACTCAAGTTAATGTCATGCACTACCGCCCATAAGTACTTATAAAAGAAGTATGTAGCCTTCTTAGCCCATATTGCTCAAAAGGATGTCAAGGAGAAGAGTATTCAAGACATCCCCATCATCCGAGATTTTCCCGAGGTTTTTCCCGAGGATCTATCCGGTCCTCCACCCGTTCGACAAGTGGAATTTTGCATTGACCTTGTACCCGGAGCCAACCCCGTGGCTAGAGCTCCATACCGTCTTGCACCTTCTGAAATGCAAGAACTTGCAAGTCAACTCCAAGAGCTCTCCAAAATGGGCTTCATCCGTCCAAGTCATTCATCGTGGGGTGCACCCGTCTTATTCGTCAAGAAGAAGGATGGATCATTCCACATGTGTATTGACTACCGCGAACTCAACAAGCTTACCATCAAAAACCGGTATCCCTTACCTAGAATTGATGATCTCTTTGATCAACTTCAAGGTTCTACTTGCTTCTCGAAGATTTTTCTTCGATCTAGTTATCACCAACTCCGTGTACAAGAGGAAGATATTCCAATGACTGCCGTCCGAACAAGGTATGGTCATATCGTCAATGAAAAGGGAATTCATGTTGACCCTGCTAAGATCGAGGCTGTTAAGAATAGGAATGCCCCTAAGACCCCCAACGAAGTTCGTTCATTTCTTGGTCTTGTGGGATATTATCGTCGTTTCATTTCAAATTTCTCTAAGATTGCTGTTCCTCTCACCGCCTTGACCCACAAGGGTAAACCTTATGAATGGGGACCAAAGCAAGAAGAAGCTTTCCAAACTCTCAAACGAAAGTTGTGCAATGCTCCTATTTTGACTCTCCCTGATGGGAATGATGATCTAGTTGTCTATTGGGATGCCACCAACCAAGGTCTCGGTTATGTCCTCATGCAACGAGGCAAGGTAATCGCTTATGCATCAAGGAAACTTAAGATTCATGAGAAGAATTATACGACGCACGACCTCGAATTGGGTGCTGTCGTATTCGCATTGAAAATTTCGAGACATTACCTTTATGGAACAAAATGTTTGGTGTTCACCGACCACATAAGTCACCCACACATCTTTAACCAAAAAAAAATCAATATGAGGCAACGACGTTGGGTTGAACTCCTTAACGACTATGACTGCGAGATTCGTTACCATCCCGACAAAGCGAATGTTGTAGTCGATGCCTTGAGTCGAAAGGACCATGTCATGCTTCATTGTGTCCGAATTCAAACCGATATTCAAAATCGTATCCTAGAAGCTCAACATGTCTCGGTCACCGAGGGTAACATGTACGAGGAAATGTCGTGTGGTGTTTAACTTCAGCTTGAATCTAAGCCCAATGGCTTACTTTATTACTTGAATCGTATTTGGGTTCCCGATCACGATGATCTCCGTGCATTTCTCATAAACGAGGCTCACAAGACTCGTTATCCTATTCATTCTGGTACGGATAAAATGTACCAAGATCTTCGCCAACAATATTGGTGGCCCGGTATGAAGAAAGACATTGCTCTCTGTTGCCAAATGTCTAACTTGCTCCAAAGTCAAGGCCGAATATCAACGTCCTTCTGGTTTACTTGAACAACCGAAAATTCTTGTGTGGAAATGGGAGAACTTAGCTATGGATTTCATTACCAAACTCCCTCGCACCTCAAGTGGTTATGATAGCATATGGGTGATCATTGACCGCCTCACCAAATCTGTTCATTTCTTTCCTATCCGTGAAGACTATCGGGTTGAAAAGTTGGCCTGAATTTACGTTGACGAAATTGTGAGTCGTCACGGTGTTCCATTAAACATAATCTCCAATAGAGACGCTCGGTTCACCTCCCGTTTCTGGCAATCCCTCCAAACTGTTCTTGGTACACGATTGGATTTGAGCACGGCTTACCATCCCCAATCTGATGGTCAGACCGAGCGTACAATCCATACTCTTGAGGACATGCTTAGAGAATGCGTAATTGATTTTGGTGGCAATTGGGATACACATCTATCCCTAATTGAGTTCTCTTACAACAATAGCTACCACACAAGTATCAACATGACTCCATTTGAAGCTCTCTATGGTCGTAAGTATCGTTCTCCTATCTGTTGGAACGAGATTGGTGAATCACAAATCACCGGTCTCGAGTTGATTCAAGTAACATCTGACAAGATCATTCAAATTTGTGACAGCATTCAAGTAGCGAGGAGTCGGCAAAAGAGTTATGCCGACAAGCGACGAAAACCCTTGGAATTCTAAGTCGGTGATCTTGTTCTTCTAAAGGTGTCTCCATGGAAGGGTGTGATCCATTTTGGGTCCATTCAAGATCTTTGAAAGGATTGGGAAAGTGGCTTACAAACTCGAGTTACCTCCATCTCTTGGCAATGTGCATCTTACATTTCATGTGTCCAATCTAAAGAAGTGCCTTGCTGATGAGAATCTCCATATACCTCTTGATGATGTGCGCATTGACTTAACGATGCATTTCGTTGAAAGATCGGTAGAGATCATGGATCGTGAGATCAAGCAGCTCAAGCGAAGCCGTATCCCTATTGTCAAAGTTCGTTGGGAATCTAAACGTTGTCCTGAGTACACTTGGGAATGTGAGGACCAAATGAAGCTCAAGTACCCCCACCTCTTTGCCGATTCAGTCGCCTCAACTAGCCAAATTTCGGGATGAAATTCCCTCAACATGGGGATACTGTAACATTTCTGATTTTCATTCCAGTATAATTAATCATGTTTGAAATCCAATTCTAGTGCAATGGTTATCTTATTCATACAAATAATTAAACCCTAAGATCAAAGCAAATTAACAAATTTTTTTACACTTGTATCCATTATTAAAAACACTGTTTAGACCTTAAAGTCGTGAATTTGTGCCTAGACCCGAAACAATATCGCCGGTTTGACTTTTAGAAGTCAAACAGGGCCGAATCCTCAAAATCGAAGTCTCAATATCGACCCAATCGATTCCTATGGGTTTCCATCCCACGTACATGTATTAAACGACCCAATCTCGGCCCAAGCAGCAACTCAATTCGTTCGATTAAGCGGCAGATTCAAATTCGAACGGATTTGACTTTGGATAGTCAAAATCCATATCAATCCGCAATTAATTCGTGAAATCAACGCTTCTTAATCCCGTAAATCACTCGTAGGTCAATCACCTACGTACCTAGACCATTATCAGGACCAAATTGACTCTCAAATCAGTGAATTAACGTGTAATCCGTCACCACAACTATTACAGTCAAATTGAAATCAAATCGGCCTTTACGAACGAAATTAAACTCTCCCAACTCTCAATTTACCCGCATTTCACCTCCGGAGACCGATCGAACTCGAAGATTATCAATCCCTAGCTTTCTACTGTTCGTGCTCGTCTTGTAACCAAATCAGGTAAGGTTTATTGCATTCGAATTGCCCCCCCATTCCGATCGAAAGCCCCTTATCAATTCGCGTTCATATTACGCATCGAATTCAATTACAACTTGAGTTCATGTCGTGTTCTTGCGTTTCTGATTTGGGGATTTGATGAAATTACTTTTCGTATTTAAATTACTTTATTCCTGTTATAATCAGCGAGCCACCCGGTCCGATTGGTTAAGACCATGCACCATCGGACCCGGTGGTGTGGGTTCGAAACCCACGACCCGCATGACTGGCCGACTTTTTGCACCTCATTTAAAAACCCAAACCCGGTCCCAACTCAGTCGCATGTTAAATCAATTCGGAATCCATTCAATTACCGGACCCGTCCCTTGGTCCAGTAGTTTGTTCATCCGACCCACCCATCACAGACCCGGGTTCGAGTCCCTGAGGTCTGTTTATTTTTAAAAACTCGTTTTAAGACTCCAAAAATTATAAAAAAATTATTGTTATAAACCTTACATCTATTAGAACAGAATGAAACAAGTTTTATAATTTTTTTTTTCATAAAACCTCTATTTTTATAAATTAATTCTTAAACACTCAATTTAAACTATGTTATTTATTTTGAGTGAATTATTTATAAAATTGTGTGACAATTTTATAAACAATTTATACAAAGTTTTATAAAATTTAAGTTATATTTTAACACCTAAAAATATTTATAGTTTTATATACCTAAAGAATGCATACACATTTTAATTAAATACAATTAGTTATCATATTCAATTCAAATAGTAAATAAATAAATAAATTAAATTATTATTTATATAAATTACATTTACAAAACATACTTAGAATTTAATTATATTTAAATATAAATTGCAGACTTTTATAAATAAATAAATAAATAAAGTAACAATTATTTATTTAATTTATATTTAAACAAAATTTGTTTATTTAGGTTATACTTAAATAAACCTAATACCTACACTATTTTCTAACTAAATAAATAAATAACAATTATGTGACTTATTTAATTATTCAAACCCTAAACCCTAAACCAAGCTATTTTAAAACCATTTGTTCAATATACCATTTTATACAACACCTTTTCAAGTAAAAACCACAATTTCATACACTCCTATACATACTACAACACAACTCTTTGTACACACATCTCATTTAATCCTAGAATTGACATAGACTTTTGTACACACTTTTAATTCACACTAGGTTAACGTGGTGTGTTACAAGGACCACTTTGCTACCTAGTCTCGCGTGCTAGCTACACACTTGATTCAAGTGAGTATTACATAGCCCCTTTTCACACTTTTACACTTTTTGGGGTGAAACATGAACTCTATTCATACAATTGTTTACACTTACACAAACACAAATCCTCTTTACATTCATGTGTGCAAATTTGAGCTTTATGTTTGAGTACTAGGTGAGTTAACTGTTTGTGTGCAATTTATGTGCATCATTAACTATTCAAGCCGACGGTTAACAATGATAGATCTATTGAGTCGGACAAACCCACCCAAATTGGGGTGATTGTTACTGACAACACAATTTGCATGCTACTTACAAAGGTTTATTTGTACTTTGGTTACACAATAGTTGCTCCCCATAAATGCCTTAATTTATCATGTTATGTAAGGATTTGTTTATTCACATCTATATACTCTCTATGTACAAACATGTGTATAGTCACCAACTTTTTAGTTGACCTTATTTTATTCATGTTTCAGGTGCTAATGTGTGATTTTGATCAAGACTTGCTACACATAGGTTTTGGGACTTAGTTAATTTAATTCAAAGAACAATTTGTATTTTCATTTATGTACTTGTTGAATTATGCTATGTTTGTTTGAATGGAAATGAATTTAATGATTAATATATTACAAGTTAGTCAACCTCGAGCTCATGAACAGTCTACATGTCCCGCCCCGACGTATTCCGTCGTCAGTTGGGGTGTGACAATAAAACACTTGTCGTGCTTGTGAGGCCATTATGAACGGATCATCATTGTGGCCTAGTCTGTTAAGTTCGACCAACGTGTAACCAAGACTATCTTGTTTAACCCCATTTCTATTATCAACCCAGTCGCACATGAAAAGAGGAATTTTTTTAATATTGTAATCTAGTACCCATATCTCTCGTAAAACCCCATAGTAAAAGTTTTGTCCAAAGGTTACTAATTCTTTAGAAATGTGCATGTCAGTTGCCTCTACACCAACCCCACTGTTCTGGTGAACTCTACCGTCGCGAGCTTTTGTATGAAATGTATAGCCATTGATGTCATATGCCTCGTATTTCAATACGTTGATGTGTGCTCCATATGAAATCCACTTTACTGTTTCTAATATACTTTCTAGGGAGACCGCTAACTCTTTTTTGACCTGAATTTCATTACAAGGATGAGATTCACCTAGCTTGTACAAACTACAACAGAGAAAAAACAAAGATTATATGTGCTGAAAATTAATTTACCTTGTTGTGTAACCAGTTAACAAACTTTAAGCTATGCTCTTTCTCTAGCTATGCTTGTCATTTACCACCATGTTGGTTTTTCAAAAAGGTCATGTGTTGTCTGCAAGTACATAAATGAGTATCATATTTGATAAATCATGTTGCGAAATAAAAAAAACAAAAAATCTATCATGTTACTAATACTTACTCGATATACGGCAGAACTTCAGGCGTATTTTGCAATACATAGAAATGTGCTTTGAAGAAGAGTGCTGAAGAAACTTGATCCGGTTTACCGGCTGACAAAGGATTTCCCTCCCTAGTATCATTATCATTATGCTTATCATCAAGAAGTCCAATAGTCTTGATGCTTTATTGGTATTCGCTGAAAAACTCAATTGTTTCTTCTACAATATTCTCCTCAGCAATACATCCTTCTGGATAAGTTTTTTTTCGCACATGCCCTTTTATAACCTTCATACATCTTTCAAAGGGATACATCCACTGAAAACATATTGGTCCACACAATTTTATCTCCCTAACAAGGTGCATAGTGTCACACATTGCTCTTCCTTTAGCTTATCAAGTTCTTCTACCTTGATTTCTTTGCTACATATTGACTTAAAAAAAAACAAAGCCTGATTATAGCATATCTTGTGGGTTCTGGCATGATAGATCGTATTGCAAGGGGCAAAAACTGTTGCATAAGCATATGATAATCATGTGATCTAAGTCCCACAAGCTTCCTTTCCTTATGACTCACCAAGCTAGAAAAGTTAGAACAATACCCTTGTGGAACCCTTAAGTTGTATAATGTTTCACAAAACATGTCTTTTTCTTCTTTCATTAATGTGTAGCATGCTGCAGGAAGTATTGTATTGTTACCTTCTATTTTAGCCTGCAACTCTAGTTTTAACCCAATATGCACCAGATCCAATCGAGCAGACAATCCATCTTTTTTCTTTCCCGGAACGTTAATACTCTCAGCCACATTCTTTTCAATATGCATGAAATCAATACAATGTTGAACACACTTATTTCGCCAATACCTAAGTCGTCGAAACCATATGTTGAATTCCTTCCAATAGGTCGGTTCTTGGTGTCCAGAAGATGTTTTTCTTTTTCTCTTATTTCTAGTCGAAGTTTGTAGGATTTCTAATTCTTTACCCTTTCCCCATATACTCGTTATGTGACAATTTGACATTTCAAATTAACTTCGTTAACAATTCCGTTAAAAACCCTGTTAAGTCCTAACCTAGTTAACTGAATATTAAACCTCAGGGACTGTTTCTTTCATTAATTGAACTAAAACTATAGGGACTAGTTATGACATTAGACCAAACTCCAACCCTGTTGACTTTTGAGGTCAAAGTCCAAATTCTGTATTTATGTTGACTTTATAAAGTCAATTAACCAAGTTTTTAACTCACTTCTAACCATAGGGACTAATTCTATCTTTATCTAAACTTCAAACTACAAGGACTAAGGCTGTAATAATTCCAAAGTCGATCATGTTGACTTAGGAAGGTAAAAAATCAGGTGTTTCATACCCTGTTGACTTTTGTAAGTCAAATCCGCAAACCTTTGATCCAAATTCGTGAGATATATCCAAAATTCGTTTAAATTCATAACCGAAATGGACATTAATACCATTATCTACCATCATTGGTTCATTAACGTTGCTATTAACTCGAATTAATCCTATTAATTCTGTTGAAAGCGAAACGGTCGACTACTCATAAAGAATCCAACGAATTCGATCATTAGACATTACAATATTGAAATCAAATACTCTAAACATCTAATTCGCACCCTCCTGAACCTGTTGCACCATTCAATTCGGTTGGATACACACTAGGAGGCGCCGGAGACTAACTCGTCGGACTCGCGACTGTGTTCTAGCCGAACACTATCAATCCGTTATCGTTTCAGGTAATTGAATACACCTTTAGCATCGTTCCCATCCCTATATCAAAAGCCCCATGTTAATTATGGCTTATATCATCGAATCGAACATGAACCGATTATAGGGTTCATGTGATTTCGGATTTAATTGAACCCTACCTTCTACTCGATCTCAATCAAATCAAACCACATGGTTAGATTCGCAACCCATTAATTTATAAAAGCCCTATGATTTCAGAAGTTAATCATATCTAATTCAACCGATTTAATTTCAAGATCATATCTAGGGTTTCGGTAACTGAACCTGTAATTAAACGACCTTAGACTCGATGTTTTTCAAATTAAACTCACCCACAAGACCGAAAACCTTCGATTAACAAAAGCCCCATACTTTTAAGACCTATAGCGATCGTTTTGTTTGGATTCAGGAATGGAATCGTGGTCGGCTTCGAAGGGGGGGGGGGGGATGAACACAGAAATGTTCATGAATAACATCATTCGGATCCTAGTTTTGTCGCGATCCCATATGCGGCTGAGTTGGTTAAAGTGTTAGGCTGTTGGGGAGGAGACCCGGGTTCGAGTCTCCTCACCCCTGTTTTTGTGGATTTAATTTTTAAACATCTATTTTCAATATAAAACCCACCCCTATACTATTATATTAATATATTAAAGTGTTTTAGCCAGGAAAATAACCCGTAGGCTCGGGTTTGGATTTATAACCTATTTTTATTCCCAATTTTAAAATAATATATTTATATTACTTTCAAACCACGAATTCAGATAAAATAATATGTTTATATTATTTTCAACCCGTGACTTCTAGTATAAAATAATATATATTTTATATTATTTCTCCTCGTTTATTTACCTCGTGTAACGTTTTAAACTAATTAATAATATAATTGTTTATATTATCTACTCATGTTTATTATATCGAATAAAAATAATATATTTGTTATTTACCACACAAATGATTATTTTGTTAATCATACGACTAAAAAATAAAATAATATGTATAGTTATATTATTTTCCTAACCATTTTAAATGGCAAACGTACGAAGTTATTTATTTACTTAATATTATTCGTTATTAACATTTGACACGTAGCGCTTTGATCTTAATTATTATATTAAGAAACATATATATTTTCGTAGACGCGTTCGTCTACTCTTAAATCCTTAGAATGCGTTAAAGCGTTCAATCTTCCATGTCATCGTCACAAACCCCATATGACCTTAATTTATGTGTTTATAATTCTAGGGCATACGTAAGCCGTGCAGGCTAACACTTGAGGTTCCAAATCTCTTACTTGTGTGATACTACCTACAACGCAACGCAAGTGAGTTTCACGACCCCTTTTTACTTGTTTTACTATTGGGGGAGAAACATGCTTACACACAAACATATTTTACTTGTTTTCCTGTTGAGGAGAAACAAACATGTACACAAACTATCATACTTTTACTTGTTTTCCCCATGGGGGAGAAACAGGTACGCAGACAAACATTATGTTACATGTTTTTCCCGTTGAGGGAGAAAACATGACACAACTATTTTAGATTATTGTAATTCATATGTTATTACTGTTGAGGCTAAGCGTGACACACTATCACAGAAAGTCCTCATCATACATCGAACCGTTAATATGGATCTTAGCGAGGTAATGTTTAGTAGTAATACTGGGTTTGACAAGCCCCACCCGTGTTAGTCGTGCTAACTCGATTGGAGGTCGAACGGGTGAAATGTTAGCCTACTCACATTTTTCAGAGTTGATACACCTGGCAGGAGGCATACAAACACAAACAGTCAGCTTCGGTTGCGAGCGCTTTAGTAAGACATGGACATAGGCTAGCTACCTATAGATATGCATATTGAATGTACATAATCTGGCAAACACTCTCTTATTACAAACTTGAAACCTGTGAACTCACCGACCTTGTGTTGACACTTTTTCTTACATGTTTCTCAGGTCGCTTTGGCACAGGTTGCACACTTAGGACATGCATGGAGTCCTACTGTCATATCATTCATTTCAAACATTTTAAACAGTTTTACTTATTTACATTATTTGACGCTTGTTGCGTGTAATTACTATTGATTTCCTATTAACGCTTACGCTTCCGCATTTAACTCTGAACATTTATGTTATGACTTTTTAAGTCTCATATAGTGTCGTTTGATGTAACTAATGACTGAGATCCTGGTGTGTCACCTTCCAAACGGTAAAACTCCGTTAGTGGAATTTGGGGGTGTGACACGTAACGTTTTTAACCTCGTTGAATATTTCTTCCCCTGTCATAGGCTCTGCAGCAGTTCTCAGCTCTTGTTTTCCATTGAACGCCTTTGTTTGCTTTCTAAAATGGTTGTCATGTTGTAGATATTTCCTGTGACCAGCATAACTCTGCTTAGATGATTTAGGAAGTCTAACATAGTCAGTTTCTTTCCGACACACTACACAACCATTGAATCCGCTGTAAGGGCAACCACATAGTGTACCAAGAGCAGGGTAGTTATTAATTGTCCATAAAACAACTGCTCGTAGTGTAAACTTTTCTTGTGCATAGGCGTCATATCTTTCAACTCCTTGTTCAAATAAGAGTTCTATATCGTCAATCAAAGGATCCAAAAACACATCAATATCGTTTCCAGGCGCTCCCCGATATTAATAACGAAATCATGATGAACTTTCTTTTCATACACAACCAAGGTGGAAGGTTGTAAATGACAGTTAAAATAGGCCAGACACTGTGATTTCTATTGCCTCTATTTACGTCCACCCTATCAGTGGAAATGCCAAGTCGAAGATTTCTTTGATCATTAGCAATTTCAGGAAATTTGTCATCTATGGCTTTTCATGCGGGTGAATCAGATGGGTGGCGTAAAACACCGAGTTTATTGGAACTGGTGGCATGCCATCTTAAATCTTTTGCTGTGCTCATATAGTGTCGTTTGATGTAACTAATGACTGAGATCCTGGTGTGTCACCTTCCAAACGGTAAAACTCCGTTAGTGGAATTTGGGGGTGTGACACGTAACGTTTTTAACCTCGTTGAATATTTCTTCCCCTGTCATAGGCTCTGCAGCAGTTCTCAGCTCTTGTTTTCCATTGAACGCCTTTGTTTGCTTTCTAAAATGGTTGTCATGTTGTAGATATTTCCTGTGACCAGCATAACTCTGCTTAGATGATTTAGGAAGTCTAACATAGTCAGTTTCTTTCCGACACACTACACAACCATTGAATCCGCTGTAAGGGCAACCACAAAGTGTACCAAGAGCAGGGTAGTTATTAATTGTCCATAAAACAACTGCTCGTAGTGTAAACTTTTCTTGTGCATAGGCGTCATATCTTTCAACTCCTTGTTCAAATAAGAGTTCTATATCGTCAATCAAAGGATCCAAAAACACATCAATATCGTTTCCAGGCGCTCCCCGATATTAATAACGAAATCATGATGAACTTTCTTTTCATACACAACCAAGGTGGAAGGTTGTAAATGACAGTTAAAATAGGCCAGACACTGTGATTTCTGTTGCCTCTATTTACGTCCACCCTATCAGTGGAAATGCCAAGTCGAAGATTTCTTTGATCATTAGCAATTTCGGGAAATTTGTCATCTATGGCTTTTCATGCGGGTGAATCAGATGGGTGGCGTAAAACACCGAGTTTATTGGAACTGGTGGCATGCCATCTTAAATCTTTTGCTGTGCTCATATAGTGTCGTTTGATGTAACTAATGACTGAGATCCTGGTGTGTCACCTTCCAAACGGTAAAACTCCGTTAGTGGAATTTGGGGGTGTGACACGTAACGTTTTTAACCTCGTTGAATATTTCTTCCCCTGTCATAGGCTCTGCAGCAGTTCTCAGCTCTTGTTTTCCATTGAACGCCTTTGTTTGCTTTCTAAAATGGTTGTCATGTTGTAGATATTTCCTGTGACCAGCATAACTCTGCTTAGCTAATTTAGGAAGTCTAACATAGTCAGTTTCTTTCCGACACACTACACAACCATTGAATCCGCTGTAAGGGCAACCACATAGTGTACCAAGAGCAGGGTAGTTATTAATTGTCCATAAAACAACTGCTCGTAGTGTAAACTTTTCTTGTGCATAGGCGTCATATCTTTCAACTCCTTGTTCAAATAAGAGTTCTATATCGTCAATCAAAGGATCCAAAAACACATCAATATCGTTTCCAGGCGCTCCCGATATTAATAACGAAATCATGATGAACTTTCTTTTCATACACAACCAAGGTGGAAGGTTGTAAATGACAGTTAAAATAGGCCAGACATTGTGATTTCTATTGCCTCTATTTACGTCCACCCTATCAGTGGAAATGCCAAGTCGAAGATTTCTTTGATCGTTAGCAATTTCGGAAAATTTGTCATCTATGGCTTTTCATGCGGGTGAATCAGATGGGTGGCGTAAAACACCGAGTTTATTGGAACTGGTGGCATGCCATCTTAAATCTTTTGCTGTGCTCTTCGCTTGAAAGAGTCGTTTAAATCGTGGAATAATGGGAAAGTACCACAATACCTTTGCCGAAATATTTTCGTACATTATTTTAGTCTTCTCATCCACCTTCCACATTGATTTCCCACATCTTCGACATACTGTCAAGTCCGTGTACTCCTTCCTGTAATGAATGCAGTCGTTGATACATGCATGTATCTTTGTGTATCCTGAACCCATTGCCGTCATTATCTTTTTGGCCTCATATGTATTGTTCATCCTTTCATTACCTTCGGGTAGCATCTTTTTCAACAAAACTAAAAGTTCAGTAAAGAACTTATCCGATACTCCATGCTTACTCTTCAAGTTGAGTAGTTGAACAAGAGCTTCAATAACTACACTGGCAGCTTAGGGTTTGGTGAGACGGCAATTAATGATCGACAAAAACCAAAATCGATTACCTTCAATAACTTGGCAGCTTAGGGTTTGGTGAGACAGCAATTAACTTGGCAGTCGATTAGCTGAAAGATTTTGAAATGGGTGATGTAATGGAGAAATTAAATGGCTTCAATAACAATCTTTTACAATTTGAAAAAAAAACAAAATTTTAAGAACCCGCGAGTTTTCGTGTTAATTCTATTTAAATAAACCAAAAGTAACATTTTTATCCATTTTTTTAATAAAAAAAGTACAATATTGACGGTCGTTTTTTCAGGGTTTGGTGTTATGCATGTATGGATCAGGTTTTTAACAGCAGATTGTTTTTTTAGTCAAAAAACCTCATATGGTTTTTTGTTACATGATGTAAATGGTTTTTTTTTTTTTTATCAAAAATAGAGTAATGACGGTTTGGTTTAGCTACTAGCACATATCTTAATGGAGTAATGATGGTTTAGGCGCCATTATTACCATTTCTTAACTTTTCAATGTAAAACTGAAATGACTGGCATTAACCGGATGTTCTATCCAGCTGTTCTAACCAGCTTCTCAAACTGAAATGACTGTTTGTTTACCAATTCTTATAACCATTTATTAACTTTTCAATTATAAATAACCATCATTCACCTGAAGCAACCACCATTCTATCCAGCATTCTTGTATTCTCCCATAGTCCCATACACAATTAAAATGGCTACTTTTGGAGGTTTGGTCGGAGATTTCTTTGAAATGTCTCAACAAGAAATCATAACAGAGGTTGATGCTACCATCAACACGGTCAGGAGGGCGATACAAGAAAATCAACAACTGCTTGATGATCTTCTGAAGCAACCACCCACTCCAGCATGCTACAGGTATGGCACCCTGCTGCTTGAACAACTCTACTCCAACAAAGCCACACTTGCGAAGCTCAACAACTTGAGGCTGGAACTGCTGGAAAGGCAGATTGAGCTTTCAAGAACTATTACATTAAGGTTTGGTTAGTGAGGGTGCTAAAGCTTTGGTTGTGCCCGTTTTTTGGTGAAACTGAAGGTTTTTTTGCTTTGTAAAGCTTTGGTTGTTAAGTTTTTTTTGGTACTTGTGGATGTAATCATGAATCATTTATAATGAAATCTTTTAGTTGGATCACAATATTGTTTTTCATATTTATTACAAATTTTACAAGCCCTAAAATTATTATAAATTAACAATCCCTATTACAAGCCCTAAAAAAACAACACCAATTACAAGCCCTAAAAAAAACAAACACATAATAAAGAGTTTAAACTGCAATCTCTTTTTTAGTTCAGTCCTTGAAGCTTCACTCATTGCGAGTTGATTCTCTAATTCGTTTTTTGCCCTCAGCAAGCCAGGAATGGTGTCCTTATATCTTTTGCACACCACATGATCAAACCACTTAAAATAGCCACATTTTGATGACCCCTATTTCAAATATAGAGAGTGAGTTTTAGGTCCAGAGACGACAAGAATTCCATTTTCAATTTTACTTACCTCAGACGCGCAAGTGTAGAACCTCTGACCTAGATTTTTTGAGGTCCATGATGTTTTTAGCATCACTTCTTGACCACAAGAACAATAAACATGGTCATGATGACCATCAGATCGATTGATTACGCTACTGGATGTGGAAGATTCCATGGCGATCTTGACTTAGGGTTTTTATTTGCGATTGATGAAGAAGATATTCAAAGAATAAATGCTAAATTCTTTCAACCATAATTTATGACACGTGGCTTATAGAAGTCACATGTAAAACAACAGAAAAGTTTAACGTTTATTTTAGTTTATTAAAATAAACTAAAATATGATGATGATAGTGATGGTATATAACCCATATATGATGATGATGATGAATAACCCATATGATGATGATAATGATGGTATATAACCCATATATGATGATGATGATGATGATGTATAACCCATATGATGATGATGATAATGATAACCCATATGATGATGATGATAACCCATATGAGGATGATGATGAAGCTGATGATGATCATCATGACGACCCAAATGATGATGATGATGACGATGACGATGATAACCAATAAGCTTTGCAATGCCACAACCCATGTCACCCATAACACAACCAAACTCACAACCAGTGTGACCCCTATAAGTCTTATGGGTCATATAGGCGGTCATGGGTGAGATGGATATGCCATTTTAACCCATGACCTATATGTCGTGGAATGTCATAACTCGTGCCACCTTTACTCACAACGAGTGTGACCCACCCCTACAAGGCTTATTGGTCATATGGTTCATGGGTGATATGGATTATGACATTATAACTCTTGTCCCATGGTTATATGGTTCATGGGTGGTATGCGGTATGACATTATAACCCATGACCCATGGTCATATGCCCATATGGGTAATGGGTGATATTCAGTAATGTTTTTATGTGTTTTATATATGTAATGATGATGATAACAACCCATAAGATGATGATGATAAACCATATGAGGATGATGATGATAACCCATAAGCCTTGTAATGCCAAAACCCATATCAGCCATAACTCACAACCAATAACCCACGACAAGTGTGACCCCTATAAGGCTTATATATGGGTCATACGGGCCATGGGTCTTGAAGATATGGGATATGGCATTTTAACCCATGACCCATAAGCCGTGTAATGCCATAACCCATGTCACCCTGACTCACAACTTGTGTGACCCCTAAAAGGCTTACTGGTCATATGTGTCGCACCCCCAAAATCCACTAACGGAGTTTTACCATTAGGCGTGTGACAAACCAGGATCTCAGTCATTAGTTACGTCAAACAACACTATATGAGTTTAAACAAAATCCATTAATGTTCAAAGTTAAATGCGGAAGCGTAGACGTTAAAAGTAAACCCAAAATAATTACACGCAACAAAGCGTCAATTAATGTAAATGATGGATAATAAACATTATCCTTTATTGATAAAACCAATGCGACTCCATGATGCGTCCTAGTCTTGATGTGTACCATAGTGACCTGTGAAAACATGCTTAAAGTGTCAACGCAAGGTTGGTGAGTTCACAGGTTTGTAAGTAAATAAACTATTTGTGTGTTTACAGGATCCACATACATAAGTCACACCTATTGTTAGCAAGACAATGTACAAGTTACTCTAAGCGTTCGCAACCAAAGCTGACTGTTTGTGTTTGAATGCCTTCCACCATTAACATCAACAATGGCAAGTGTTTAGGGAAATTTACACCCCTTCGACCTCCAATTGAGCTAGCGCGACTAGCCCGGGTGGGGTTTGTCAAACCCAGTAGCACTACTCAAATTTCCTCGCTATATACCTTATACTAACGGTTCGAGAGTGTAAGGACTTCGTATGTTATGTATGTGTAGGTCCCTCGGGTGTGGCGGATCGTCATATGCAAGTGGGTCTACTAGTCGGACCGGGTGCGGAATGCCCGTGACTAGGCGGAGAGTCTAGCTAAACAAAGTAAACCGACAAGAGAAAATACTTTAAACGTTCTTTGTATTATAAACACTTGAAGGTTACAGAGAAAAGCACTGAGATTACAATCTGCGTATTTGCACTAAAGCCTGCGTACTTAACTTCTGTCAACCTATCCTATTTATACAAGACCTGATGCCTGCGCACTTAGCAAGTGCGCAGGGCAAAATTCTCTTGCGTACTTAGCAAGTACGCAAAGTTACTCTTGCGTACTTGCCAAGTACGCAGGAGCTTTCTCCTGCGCACTTACAAGTGCGCAAAAAACTTGGAGAATTCTGCAACATTCAATATGTAAAAGTAAATACAACTCGATAAAATAATACATAAAGACTCTTACATACAAAGACAATTTCAAACAAGACAAAACAACCTAATACTAAGACTCTATCTATCCAGAGTGTTTGTCACAGGAAAGTGTTTCAACAAACTCCCCCTTGACAACAGCTCTGGATAATCTTCAGTCTTCGGTCTTCACATCTTCAGTCTTCACAGCGCTTGATCTTTAGCTTCCATCTTCTTCTTGTAATCAAGGCAGAACTTAATCACCTTGTCATATTTAGAAGCAAGGAGCTTTGTCCACTCATCCGTGTAGACGCAATAGCGTTCTGCTAGTACCTCTAGATCTTTCATAGAAAAGTTGATGAAGCAGACTTCATCAAAAATTCTGATCAGTTCCTTTGGCACCATGTTCCCGCTCTCTGAACGTCCTTTACCCATGATCACAGCCTCGCCCGTCTTTGGATCTACGTACCAGTACCACATGTCACCAAGAATATCCTGAGATAACTTGCTCAGGGGATTCTTAGTTTCACATCGCACTGGCTTGTATACCAATTTATTTATGTGGTTCTTAGTCACAGGATGTACAGCGTGCTTATGCTTGACTCTCTTGGGCACTTGAGGCTTGAACATCTCGAACTTCCCTGATCTTCGTATTTGGGAAAGGAGCTGAACGCTTCACTGGTGGGTTTCAAGTATTGAACCCCGCCAGATCTTTTGATAGCGAACAGCTGCTTGTCCTTCTCGAACCTTACAGCCAAGATCATCCCTGTTGCTCCGTGTTTGTCTATTATAGACGTCTTTTGCCACACAGGAGCTGGACCATTTGATGAAGTAGAAGGCATGTCTGTTTCTTTCGGTGCCTCTGGGTCCACAGGTTCAGGGTCAACTAGGGAGGCTTCAGTCGAGGCTTCTACATTACTGGCCTGCTCGACTGAACCTGTGTCGAGCGGAGCGTCGAAGGATGGAAATTCAAAGATCTACATCTTCTAGCTCATAATCTCCTTCCCCGTCACCCTTGGGAATTTTGATGACAACATCTTCGTCATCATCATCCCAATCGTCACCAGAGTCGATCTCTCCTTCTTCTAGATTGAAGAGAGCATCGATCTGCGCTTCACTGGAATAGTCAGGCTCTAGATATAGGATCTCATCGTCAGATAAGTCCTTAAGTACTTCAGCCACTGACTTTCCTTTCTCATCACCACCACCACCAGAGGTATCACCACCCTCTTGATGAGTCGACTCCCCCTGAGCCATTGGAACAGCAGAGATGGGCACGAAGCTTGGTGCTCGCCTCCACTAGGACCGGCTTCGGGATCCTTGTCCTTGTCGTCATCCTTAGTCAAGTCGACCGGATGACACGCCTCATCACCAGTAGTCCTCTTCTCCTTCTCTTTCTCTTTCTCTTTCTCTTTGTCCTTCTCCCCCTGAGCATCAAGCTTCTTGGTCAGATCAGCAATCAGCTTGACCATCAGCTCATGCTCCTTCCTCTGAGCATCAAACCTCATCTCAAAGGATGACCCATGACCCAGAAGCATTTCATTTGTCTTGATTAGAAGTTCATTCTAGGCCATGACGTTTTTCAGTCGTTCCTCAGTCCATGTTCTCTGGCTACGAAGGATTGTAACTTCATCTACCAAAGAGTTGATCTGTGCTTGTTGAGCGTCAGACTCCTCCTTCGATTTCTGAATAGTCTTCAGTAATCTAGCAACTTGGGTTTCCAGAACATCTATCCTAGCATCATTTGGATCAGGATGTCTGGATGAGGATGCCTCGACAGTGTGAATAGGGGAGGAGAATATGGTGTCAAAGTCAAACCCTTGCGTGAAATCTCCATAATTGAAGGGTTGACTGAGAGGCTCAATGGTGGTAGTTGGGTTGGAAGATGTGACGGGAGTTGTTGGGGTAATGGTAGGGGTGATGGTGACTGACTCCGTGAGAAGTGGAGTAGTCACCGCCACCTGAGGAGTTGTGGTAGGGAGGGTCACTATCACAGGAATCACTTATGTGATTGTAGTGACGGCCACTTCAATTTGTACTTGTGGCCTCCTCCTCCTACGGTAAAGCTGCTGTGAAGGTGGGGTGGAGGCTGAATCCAGACTAGCAGCTGATATTTGTACTTGTTGCTGAGCCTCCACCACACTAGGGATAGAAGGCTATTGCCTATCGCCCCTGTTCATGTGAATGCTTTCCCTTCTTTGTCTTTGTATAGTAGCGTCAGAGTCTGGCTCGTATTCGCTGCTAGAGGACTGTCGTTTTCTCTTGGAGGACGACTCAGGTAGGGTTACCTTAGCCGTTCTCCGTGGGTGTACCTGCGACGGTGCATCATCGGAATCTGAAGAATCTGACTCAGTCGCTTCCGAATCGGATCCCTCAGCACCTTCATGGCCTCCTTCGTCGTCTCCATCATCAGACGAACCATCATCACTCTCCATTTCCTCCTGTTGTTCATCGGAATGTTCGCTCAATTCAGGCTCCGAGTCGGGACTGTACCATCTCCAGTCACCTGGGGCCACATACGCTTCATTGATGAGGTGGCCAAAGATTTCTGTATGCACAGGGGTAGGATCTACACTGCCTGGCTTTAGGAATTGGGCGAATACTCTTTTGTCCACCCGCTTTACTTGCAGTCTCTCCCCTATGGCAGGAAGGTTTGGCAACGCATCATTAATCAGAAGTTGCACAAACCGATGGTATAACAAGAACCGAAACCTCTCCGCTGTGTTGATCTGGTCATTGATGGCCTTAAAGATGTATCAGGAGAAGTTGTAGCCCTTGTTGAGAGAAAAGCCGACCATGGCTGCTGCAAGGTCATGACCCATGGCATCTTTACCAGCTTTCCTTGATGAGATGCACATGATCATGATGTGGGCGAAATATCTCCATTGGTCTAATACCCACATCTTTTTGTATGAAGCATAGTCCCTCGCACCGACATATCCCATTCTTTGTCTCCAACACCCGTCCACAAAGTAGTCTGGATAGGCTGTCGGGTCAGTCACGAGGTCTCTGAATTGAAGGACCCTTCGTATAGTATCTTCAGAGAAAGCAATAGCATGCCCAGCAACAATAGCCCTTATAACGTTAGGGGTTACCGTGCAGTCGTGCTGTGCAGTTTCCTAAACTGCTCGAGGTAGGGTCTTGACACGATCGGGTCAGCAGAAATGGCGTAGCTGATTCTTTAGCGGTTCAAGAAATCAACTATGTCTCTGTACTACAATGCTGCACCCTTCCACTCAGGTTCAGTGTTAGCTAACAGGTTGAATTCGTTAGTAAACGCCCGAGCCATGATATGCAAAAACACACAGAAAACATAATAAGAACAACACGTATCATTGGAAACGGATAAACATGACTCAGTATAGCAGTTACTCTTTGAACATAATTTCAGACTTAGGAATTTTTGCCAAGTGTTGGTCCTGCGTACTTAGCAAGTACGCAGGAGTTTCCTCTTGCGTACTTAACAAGTACGCAGGAAGTGCTTCTTGCGTACTTGTTAAGTGTGCATGAAACGTACTTGGTGAAAAGTTCAGAAGTTTGAAATCCAAATTGATGTTCAAAAATTGGTGTGTATTGGGTCACCACTAGGTCGGAATCAACGATTCGAGCCTATTGGACCAATATTTACACCAAATACATGCTAAACTTGACCTAATTTGGTCTAACAGTCAAACGAGCAACCGTCGGTTCAAATTCTAGCCTAAAGTCAAAATCAAACACACGAATGGATGATTAAAGGTAGATTAGTGATTGAATAATGATTATTAACAAGTTTTAATTATTAGGTATTACCCAAACAACCCAAAAATTGTCTAAAAATTCTCGAACAATAACCTAGGATAATCGGTCCAAAATCGAGAGTTTTTGTGGATGGATTAAGCCCAAAATCTCACCAAATCGATGTAATGAAGTGATGAAACTTGTAGTGGGACGAAAAATCGGATTGGAACACTTGAATTTTTGAGTAAGTTTGCAGAGGGAAAAATCTATTTGAATGTGGTGAAAAACCCTGAAAATTTCTAAGTCCTCTTTATATACTCAACATCAAAAGGCCGTGCGTACTTAATAAGTGTGCACGTTTTAACTCGTGCGTACTTATAAGTGCGCAAGCTTTAACTCTTACGTACTTACAAGTGCGCAAGACTTAACTCTTGCGTACTTGTTAAGTACGTAGGGCTTACCTCATGCGCACTTACAAGTACACACAAACCCTTAAGTGCGCAAACTTTCAACTCAAATTTATGAAGTTTTTCAAGTCAAATAACGAACAAGTTAAAAATATTCAATCAAGAGGATTCAAATACAATTCAGGAAGGTTAAACACAAATATTTTTTGCTTTTCTGAATAAAAATTGAACTATGCATAAACTTAAAATCTTTTTGATCTTTTCTAATAAGAATATACAAGTATTCACACAAACTATTTTTGATCAAAGACACGAGCAGAGGATCATATTAGACTATCTTTTAGCAAAAACGATACAATATAAACATCAAAGAATATGGGATCATGTCACGGATTACTATTTATTCATACGTAATAAGCACCTAAACAAGTAATTCACGTTGACAATATTATAAGATTTGAAACTATAAGCATCTTTGTATCACATTCTTGTGTATTAAAGTATTATTTATAAGATATACAACGTGTACCCCACTGATATGCTATACTAATGTAAATTGCATTATCTCACGGCATCTAAGATTTTCCCAATGATTTTCTAAATTTTCAGAATGAGGTTACATCTATTAGTATAGGAAAAATCAAGCAAAATCCATAAGGATTATCAGGAATCATAAGATTCAGAATCGAGTGATTCATTTGTCTTGGTTTCATTTGATTTTCTTCATTGAATATCGGTATGATGATTCAGGATAATATATATGATGTTTGAGTTTTAAGGTAAGGGGATCCAACTTTTATCTGGATTTGATTTCAATGAATCAGGAGTGATTCAAGGGTGAATACATGCTCAACGGTTAATTGTGCTAACGTGAATTACTTGTTTTAGAGTACCAAAGTTTCAAATCTTATAATATTATAAGAATTGACATCCACCAGAAGTTGACTTTCTGTCAAGGTTACAACCGCCATAATATGAATCAGTGTAGGCTTTGAAGTCGAATGACTGCTGCTTAGAGTACCAAAGACCTAATCGGGGTTTCCCTTTCAGGTATCTGAAAATTCTCTTCACGGCTATCATATGTGACTCCTTCGGTTGAGACTGAAACCCTGAGCACAAGCACACAGCAAACATTATATCGGGTCTTGAAGCTCTGAGATACATAAGTGATCCGATCATCCCACGGTACAATCTGCTATCTACATCCTTTCCATCTTTTTCAGGATGAAGACCATGATTGAATGGGATGGGTGTGCCATAAGTACTGCTATCATTCATCTTGTATTTTGACAAAATGTCCTGCACATACTTAGTTTGATGTAGATAAATGCCATCCTCTCTTTGACTGACTTGCAGACCCAGGAAGAATGATAATTCACCCATATTACTCATTTCAAACTTGGACTTCATCACCTGCTCGAATTCCCTACACATCCCTTCATTGGTAGATCCAAAGATAATGTCGTCGACTTATACTTGTACAAGAAGAATGTCACCTCCTGCTTTCCTAATGAAGAGGGTCGAGTCAATCTGTCCATGGTCGAAACCATAAGATAGTAAATGCTTAGATAATGTCTCATACCATGCCCGCGGTGCTTGATGAAGACCTTAAAGTGCTTTGTCGAGCTTATACACTTTATTGATATTATGCGGATCTTCAAAACCGGGAGGTTGAGTGACATAGACCTCTTCATGAACTTTACCATAAAGTAAAGCACTCTTCACATCGAGTTGGTAGACCTTGAAGCCGACATATGTGGCATAAGCCAAGAACAGTCGAATGGCTTCAATTCTAGCAACTGGGGCATATACTTCCGTGTAATCCAAGCCCTCTTGCTGATAAAAACCCTGAACAACCAATCTTGCTTTGTTCTTCATAACCACATGACGATCATCCGTCTTGCATTTGAACACCCATCTGGTTCCAATTGGCTTAAAGCCTTTTGGCAAGTCAACCAAATCCCACACATGCAACTTTTGGAATTGAGACAATTCATCTTGCATCGCCTCAATCCAGCAGTTGTCAGTGAGAGCCTCCTTCACATTCTTCGGCTCTAACTGGGACACGAATGCAGCATGCAGACATGTTTCCATGACACCAGTGTCACGTATCTCTGTGTAAAGACTGGTGTTCTCAGTGATGGTTCGATGACGAGTCTGAACACCGGCATAAGGATCACCAATATTGTTGTCTATTGGATGATTCCTATGCACTCTCTTCTCCAGTACAATCGGTTCCTGAATTTCTGGATCTAGATTCATGCTTAACTCCCCCATTTCCTATGTTCCAGAGGAAGAAGATTCAATGTTAATTGGATCAGCTGGAGCTTCATTTCCTACAGTTGTGTTAGGATTAGCTTGAGCGTCATTTCCAACAACAAGAACATCTTCACTGTTATCACTGTCATGAGTTCCAGATGCAGATGCAGCATTGGAATCAGGAGTTACAATCGGTACAGTAGCACGAGTAGAGAAGCTGGAGTCATTGTCGCCACCCAATAATTCATAAACATTCGCGGCGTCAACTTCAGATAGATCAGGAAGATTGAATGACATGAATAGCGCATCATAATAAAAACCCCAAGCAGGACCTGTTGGTTCGGGTGGAATGCTGTGTTTATTACAATCCACTTCAAACCATTCCTCGACAGTACGAGTTCCTATGTTGTACACTCTCTTGCAGGGCGAGTTGGCAACGTATCCTAAGAAGATGCCTTCCACCGCTTTTGCATGAAACTTAGACTGGCGGTCTTTGTACTATAGCAACAAGGAACAAGGACTACCAAAAGGAACTAGGTAATCAAGATTGGGAATTCGATTGTTGATCAACTCGTAACAAGTCTTGTTGTGCCTTTTCACAACCAGAACTCTGTTTAAGACGTGACAAGCTGTATTAACGGCTTCTGCCCAGAAAGTGACAGGAAGCTTTGCATCCGACAGCATAGTCCTTGCAGTCTCAATCAGTGTTCTGTTCTTCCGTTCAGCAACTCCGTTCTGCTGAGGCGTGTACGGCATGCTGAATTCGTGACGGATCCCTTTCTTGAGACAGAAAAGCTCCATCAAATTATTCTTGAACTCAGTTCCGTTGTCACTCCTTATCCTTCTAACTTTCGGCTTGCAAAGAGATTCCAAGCTCAGGATCAAGTATTGTAGAATATCAGCAGTCTCGTCTTTAGTACCTAAAAAATGCACCCAAGAAAAATGTGAGAAATCATCAGTTACTACTAGACAGAATGACTTACCTCCAATACTCCTGATACTTATGGGGCCAAACAGATCCATGTGTAATAGCTCCAAAGGGGTATCAATAGAGTTTTGGAGCTTGGGCTTGTGAGACTTCCGTTGCTGTTTGCCCTTTTTACAAGGCATACAGTCATCTGCAATGATAAACCTCAGCTTAGGAACCCCGGTTACCAAACCGTTTTGGACAAGATGATTCATTTTACGATACAGAATATGTCCGAGTTTCCTATGCCACAAGATGGAGTCGAGCTCTGTCGCTTTAGTAAGCAAACATGTAGGAACTGATGAGGTGGTTGTTGCCATGCTCATATCGATCTGATAGGTGTCGTTTGTTCTTGGCGCTCTCATCAGGATCCAATCATCGGGAACTTCAAAATCGGGTTTGAGAATCAGGCATTCTGACTTGTCAAACATCACCGAGTACTCCTTATCACACATTTGGGAGACACTCAACATGTTATGCTTCAGCTGCTCGTAGAAGTTGACATTGTCAAAGCTAACACAACCGTTCGAAACCACGCCTTGACACGTGATGCTGCCGCCTTTTTCTCCGGCAAAGGCCACATAGCCGCCTCTGAATGGTTTAACATCTTGAAGCAAGGCCATGTTTCCTTTTATGTGCCTGGAACATCCAGTATCTACATACCAGCGGGTAGAGATAGTACCCTTCGGACGTCCCTGCACGAGTCACAAAAGAATTAGTTAGATTTGGAGACCCAAGCCATTGTGGTCTTTGGTCATCCATCCTTTTCAAAATAAACTACTTCCTTTAACTCACAGTCATGATGACTGTTCAAAATTGATGAATCTTTAGAAGAAATAGAACTAGGAGTTTGAGAAGTTTTGGATTTTACAGTCCAGGATCTCTTCTGTTTCTTAACCAGAACAGGAGACTTTGAATCAACAACAGCAGGTGAACATGTGGAAGCTTCACCTGATTGAGCTGAAGTCAGCTGTTCCAGCTTTCTCAACCTCTTGTTTCTTCTCCTTCTCTATGGCTTTGAGAGTCTCGCCACAGATTTCTCACCAGTGCGTGTACTACCGGAGGTAGATACACAAGGTACAGCGGGTTGCGTTACCTTTCTTGGAACAGATGGTTTAGCTTCAGATTTGATCTTAGGCTTTACCATCGGTTTGACTGTTGGTTTCACCACATTTTGCTTTGGATGTTTGGGAGATGGTTTCACTAGTGGCGACCTGGGGATAGCAGCTGGTTGTGAAACAACAGGCCGTTTCCCTTCGTTCTTCGAAGGACAGTTCACAAAAATGTGACCAACCAAGCCACAGTGAAAACAATTCCTCTTGTCTACATAAGTTCTCTTGTAAGGCTCATTAGATCTGGCTTTAGATAACTCAACATTATGAGAAGGAGGAGTTGGTTTATGAACATTAGTCTGAACCTTAACAGTTTAGTTTTTGGGAGTATAATATTTTTCCAAATTTTCTTTATACCCAAGCCCATAATGAGCTGAAAAAGCTTCTTTCTTTGCTTGGTTAAGACTTTTATACCCCCCATACAGCATTACATTTAGATTATCATTTGTTTCAATGATATCGGGTTCAGTTAAAATGCAATTATCACCATTAGTGATAACGTTTTTCTTTACCTTTTGTTCAGTCAACAACTCCTCAGATACTACTCCTTCAGGGCAAGAGTTAACCAACCCATCTTTAGAAGCAGTAACAAACTCCTCACTAGATGTGGAGTTAGCTTTACTTGAGGATTCATCCTTTTTAGGGGAATCATCCTTATCAGAGGACTCATCTAGACAAGTGAGATCAATGTCTATTAAGCTATTGACAAAATTCCTGCTCACTGGTGGAGGAATGGCATTAGTACCCAAACCTAACCCATTCAGTTTTCTCACCACAGACTCGTAGTGTTCCACTACAAAGCGAGAGTTTTTCAACTTCTCATTAGTGCATTTTAACTGCAAGATCTCATTTTGCAGTTTGTTGATTTCATTGTTCCGTTTTTCTAACCCCCTGTATGCAACATCTAAGTGAAGCTGTTGATCACTTATTTTTAAGGAATATTCACATTTTTCTTTTTTCATCGTTTCAATAGAATCTTTAAAACGTTTTTCATTTTCTTTATAGTTTAGAGCCGCCATACTTAGGGGTTCGATTTTGTCTTGGAGCCTAGAATTTTCAAGTTTTAGCCCTAGACATTTAGAACATGAAATAACAAAGAAAGGGTTAGAATCTACCTCAGACGACGAGCTTGTTGCTTCTCCAATGGCCATGAGAGCAACAGCAGTGGTCGATTCCTCTTCATCAGCTACAGGAGCTTCCATTTCTTCAGCTTCCTTCACCTCCTCTGTAGCAGCAGATGTAGATTCTTCTAGGTTAGCCATAGAAGCTTCCCTTTTCTCTGCTTCCATCATCTCCATGATCTCAGCCATGAGACCAACCTGGGTTTGTGCGATGATGGCATCTTCAAGATGAACACCCCAATCAAAGTTGTTGTCCTGTTGGGCTACCAGTGAATTGGATGTTCCACTTTGGCTTTGATTGTGGTGGTTTGATTTGTTATGGCCATGGCTGTTTCCTTGGCTGGGTCGGGTAAAACCAGAGGCAGGTGCTCTGTCTTTCTGACACTCTCGAGCAAAGTGTCCATAGTTCAGACACTTGTAGCATTTGGCCTTAGATTTGTTAAACCCGACCTTGGCATTAGGATGTCCGCCAATAAACTTTCTTGCTGTTCTGTTCAGGAAACGCTTGGCTCTCCTCAATAGCATGGCCATATTCCATTGAATATCCATGTCCTCCATGTCATCAGGATCCACTTGATTAAAATCTTCTTCAATCGTCTCTGGATCAGTAAGCTTGCCACCTATGAAATTCTCATACGCAAGCATACAAGATGAGAATAGTGCTATATGATCTTCAGCTATTATGGCTATAGCTGATTGGTTAGCTGAAGACGTAGCCGGAGGATTTCTTGAGGTATTTTGATGATGAGACCCCAACCCTGATCCTGAAGCATAGCAAGCATGACCACCACACCCAGTTGAGTGGTCTTCTTCAGTAGGATTTCCAGTGAAGAGGGCAATTCCAGAGCCCGGTGACTTGGATGTAGAGGTCATCCCATGATACATAGAAGGGTCTTGTATCTGGGGTCTTCCTGAGCTCTCCTTTCTCCTTAGGTTCATGTCATGAGCTTGAACCTTTCCAATTGCCTCCTCAACTGTCAACTCATAGAATTTAGGATTTTCCCTCATCAGGGTTGTGTACATCTCAAATTTGGGTGGTAAAGCATCCACAAACTTTTCCACCATCTCTTCATCTGGATACCTGAGCTCAAAAGCCTTCAACTCAGTCTGTAAATGGTAGAATCTAGAGATGAGGTCATCCAAAGATTCGTTCTCTAAGAATCTGAAGCACGCATACTGCTTCCTGAGAAGATCCCGCTTACTCTTCTTGATGTCACTATTTCCTTCGAATCTCTTCTGTAAAGCTTTCTAGAGATCCTTAGAATTGTCATTCCCTCAGAAACTGTGGACCAATTCCCGAGTTAATGCCATAGTGATCGAACCAAGTGCCTTCTTTTCTCGGTCATAAGTTTTTTTTTCTTCGTCAGAAAGCTTAGATATAGTTATGGTTTCATCAAAATAGATGTGCGTGGGATGCTTATATTCCTCAAGGATTGGTATCCATAGCGATGAGTCGGTATACGAAACGTAGTGCTCAAAACGTGCTTTCCAATTAAAATAATCGTTCACGTTCAACAACTTTGGTGGTTTCTGTGGTGTACCGATCTCATTATCATAATTCAGCAGGTTTCCAAGATTCTGAAGATTCAGCATAGTGATACTTAGTCGAATTTCAGAAAAATCAGACACAGTTGCGCACTTGATTTTTGGCCTTGCACACTTGAGAAATGGTCTTGCGTATTTAGATTTCCTCTTGCGTACTTGTAAGTACGCTGGATTAAATGTAAGTACGCAGGATATAACTTAAGTTCGCACAAGTTCAATATTGCGCACTTATAAGTACGCAGGAGATAAGTCTTGCGTATTTAGTAAGTACGCACAAAACTGTACTTTTTGCCAGAAATGGTAAGTACGCAGGATACCTTTTCAGCAACTTTCACCTAACTATTCCGGTCACCTGAAAGTCGCCGGAGATGGTAAAAATTCGTCTGATGATTAATGCAAATGAGCCAAAGGGTCAGAAAATTGTTTCTAACCAACCTTTGATGCTCAAAACACTCAAATACACAACAAAAATCAGTTTTTGAGTGATTTTTGTTTCTAAAATAGTGCTCAAGAGCTACCCCTATTTTATCACAAAAATCAACAAAAAATACCTCTTTTTGCTTGTAAAAACTCTCCAAACTCACTCACAAAACCCGAAATCAGGAGCAAATGCTCTGATACCACTTGTAGGTCCCTCGGGTGTGGCGGATCGTCACATGAAAGTGGGTCTACTAGTCGGACCGGGTGCGGAATGCCCGTGACTAGGCGGAGAGTCTAGCTAAAAAAAGTAAACCGACAAAAGAAAATACTTTAAACGTTCTTTGTATTATAAACACTTGAAGGTTACAGAGAAAAGCACTGAGATTACAATCTGCGTATTTGCACTAAAGCCTGCGTACTTAACTTCTGTCAACCTATCCTATTTATACAAGACCTGATGCCTGCGCACTTAGCAAGAGCGCAGGGCAAAATGCTCTTGCGTACTTAGCAAGTACGCAAAGTTACTCCTGCGTACTTGCCAAGTACGCAGGAGCTTTCTCCTGCGCACTTACAAGTGCGCAAAACACTTGGAGAATTCTGCAACATTCAATATGTAAAAGTAAATAGAACCCGATAAACTAATACATAAAGACTGTTACATACAAAGACAATTACAAACAAGACAAAACAACCTAAGACTAAGACTCTATCTATCTAGAGTGTTTTGTCACAGGAAAGTGCTTCAACATTATGCGCTTAAGTAAATAAGTGGTAATGAAATATTATGTGATCTATGTTTGTTTGTGTGTATGTTTCTCCCCCAAGGGGAAAACAAGTAAAAGAATGTTTGTTTGTGTGCATGTTTCTCCCCCAACAGGAAAACAAGTAAAAAGGGGCCGTGAAACTCACCTGTGTCTCCAATGTAGCGTCATAACAATTCCCGATGTGAGTAAGTGTGCCAAAGTGGCGAGCAATTCTACTACCCGTGTGCATTCACCATCATAACCCTAATCATAGATATTGTATGTAATTAATTAACTACTGATACTAGGGTTAGACATCACGTGTGCGATTGAGCTTTGCGGATTCACTAAAGTATTATTGGTTCAGTATGTGATGTTGGTTTAATGATCGGTAAAACTCGTTACTTAGGTTGAGTCGGATCCTTAACTAGTAGGTGTTATAAAAGTAGTGGTTAGAAAGTATAAGTTTGTCTTGCATCTAAACGCACATGACTATACGTGTTAATAATCTATACAAATAATCCATGTTAACGCGACTCTTAACAGAATGTGTGCAACTCGATGTTTTAAATAACGGTGTCAAGGTTTTGTAATATGTTCGAATGAGTATCCATAAATATATATGTATATATATTTTCAAAACATTAAACTACATTTGTATCGTATCGTACTTTGTAAATAATCGTCCGGGTTTATTTAAAGTATTTGCGTCAATACTAATGTGCATATGTTATGTAAATACATATGTATGTACTTTAATCTAAGTACTATGACGCGTAGTAAATCACTTGGTTTTTATAAAAAAAATGTATACACATATATTTATATATGTGAAATACCTGCAGTAGTTATCACGGGTTAGATCATTCACGGGTTAGATCATTCCAGAGGCTTGATTGGTTATTTGGAATTGCGTCGACAACTTCGTTCATTGCTTATTTGAAAGAAAAGTTTAATCAATAGTCCTGCTTGGGTCAAGTTTCTCCACCGTTCCAATCGGGGAAAAGATTCGAGATTTACCATGTCATTATGCGCGCGCAGACAAATGGCAATAACGAGTTTGAGTTTATACCGGCGAAAACTTGGTAAGTTAGGTTGTTTTATCCACCAAAAAGCATTCAATAAGTACTTGAACCACCAGAGGTTGAAATTAGGCTGAGGTGTGTAAGTGACAGAGCTTTTGTATTAAGCATCGAATTGTTGTTCCTTAGGCGATTAACAATCATTGATCCAAAATAAATAAATAAAAATTTACATAGGAAAGGAGGATAAGGAATACTCAATCACAGGTGGAGGTACCATTAACGATTTGGGTCACATAACCATCAAGGTCGAGGGAGTGTTTCTATACGTGTTTAGGGGTTTCATCAGTAAATTATCAATTTCCATTAGAGTCGAAGTACGACCGCGCTAGTAGGGAAATTTGTGAGGTCACACTGAGACTTCTGGTGAGACCCGCGCCTATAAGGTAATCGTCGGTCAACGCAAAGGCTAAAGAAGAGGTTAACATGTAAGGAAAAAATTTTATGAGATATTGATTCCAGCAATATAAGGGATAGGGTAATTGTTTAAGCTATCGTGTTCAACTGAGGGTTAGTTAGATTGGATCCCCGCTTTCTAATGTCATTGAGACAACTGAATCATTTTTGAGAGAAAGAAAAAAAAATATCCGATTGCAGAGTTGGATATGCTGGGGTATAAATCAAATTAGACTATGGATCAGCCACAGGGCAAAGTAATAGGGTAAAGGGGAATTTATTGTTGGAGTGTAAGGGATAAAGTGTTAGCTTATGAGGTATTCTTCAAATTCCGCTTACATACTTGGAGTCAATGGGTTTACCATGAGGTTCTATTATAGTTTCAATCGAGATGGTTTCCTTGATCAAGTTTGGATGAGAGTCTTAAGTTCACTAAGAGTCTTACATGAGTGGAAATAAAATGACGGATTCCATTGATGATAGTTCAGTGTGTTCGTAAACATCTTCAACCTGATAGTCACGTCTATCAAGTGTTTAACAGGTTTAACAATACCAACTAGTCACTGAGCGGGTTACGAGAATTTCTACTCACAGTGGAAACTTAAGTCTGTAAATCATGGATTAGGACCATTTATCCACACACTAGGTTTCACCAGGACTTACATGCACCTTAAATTACTATTACGTGTGCACCCGTAATGATAATTTGCTTTGCATGCTCACCCTAGTTCTCCCTGTCCTGTGTCAAAATGTCCCTCAAATTTTTTTTATTGCCGAGTACAAAGTGTTGCCAGATATGATAAGTCATCGAAAGACTTAGTCATCAACCATAAATTGATCAGCCATGACTCATACCAGGATGAGTAGTCGGGAATCATTTGGGTCCAAGTATTCTGCAATAATACGTGCAACTGTCTGCCTCCACACGGTGTACCTCACGTGAAGTCCATGGGTTCGGGCTTGAAGTAGAGTAAAGCTAGTGAGGTCGGGGTATTGTTGCTAGTGGGTGCCAGAGGGACTCGCTTCCGATGAAACCAACTCCCAAAGAGACATGTGCTAGTGTTGGGTGTCGTCCCTAACACGGGCCTAAGAATGCCCATTATACTCGACGGTGTCATCGATAGGGTCAAGTCGGTGTCTTCTTCGGCTTTGGTGGTGTGGAAAAGGGTGCAGATGATGGTGGTGTGAGAGACACTTCCGAAGGCTCCGTCTTGCTGCCCTAGGACGGGAGTGGATGTTGTTTTGTCGATTCCAAGGGTGTCGCCACCGTGAATGAAGGTGCAATGAGAATGACGTGTTCCTCGTCAGCAGAGGGTGATGTGGATGATGTCCACATGCCCGCAATGCAATGTATGTATGGCTGTTATGTGTGTATATGTATCATGTATGAGTGTATGTGTTGTGTAACCAATGCATGTGTGTGGTTATAGTCTAATATGCAATCCTAGTTCTCTATAACCAATGGCTCTGATACCAATCTGTCACACCCCTAAAATCCACTAACGGAGTTTTATCGTTAGGCGTGTGACAAACCAGGATCTCAGTCATTAGTTACGTCAAACGACACTGTATGAGTTTAAACAAAATCCATTAATGTTCAAAGTTAAATGCGGAAGCGTAGACGTTAAAACTAAACCCAAAATAATTACACGCAACAAAGCGTCAATTAATGTAAATGATAGATAATAAAGATTATCCTTTATTGATAAAACCAATGCGACTCAATGATGCGTCCTAGTCCTGATGTGTACCATAGTGACCTGAGAAAACATGCTTAAAGTGTCAACACAAGGTTGGTGAGTTCACAGGTTTATAAGTAAATAAACTATTTGTGTGTTTACAGGATCCACATACATAAGTCACACCTATTGTTAGCAAGACAATGTACAAGTTACTCTAAGCGTTCGCAATCGAAGCTAACTGTTTGTGTTTGAATGCCTTCCGCCATTACTAACATCAACAATGGCAAGTGTTTAGGGTAATTTACACCCCTTCAACCTCCAATTGAGCTAGAGCGACCAGCCCGGGTGGGGTTTGTCAAACCCAGTAGCACTACTCAAATTTCCTCGCTATATACCTTATACTAACGGTTCGAGAGTGTAAGGACTTCGTATGTTATGTATGCGCTTAAGTAAACAAGTGGAAATGAAATATTATGTGATATGTGTTTGTTTGTGTGTATGTTTCTCCCCCAACGGGAAAACAAGTAAAAGAATGTTTGTTTGTGTACATGTTTCTCCCCCAACAGGAGAACAAGTAAAAATGGGCCGTGAATCTCACCTGTGTCTTCAATGTATCGTCATAACGACTCCCGACGAGAGTAAGTGTGCCAAAGTGGCAAGCAATTTTACTACACGTGTGCGTTCACCATCATAACCCTAATCACAGATATTGTATGTAATTCATTAACTTCTGATACTAGGGTTAGACATCACGTGTGCGGTTGAGCTTTGCGGATTCACTAAAGTATTATTGGTTTAGTATGTGATGTTGGTTTAATGATCGGTAAAACTCGTTACTTAGGTTGAGTTGGATCCTCAACTAGTAGGTGTTATAAAAGTAGTGGTTAGAAAGTATAAGTTTGTCTTGCATCTAAACGCACATGACTATATGTGTTAATAATCTATACAAATAATCCGTGTTAACGCGACTCTTAACAGAATGTGTGCAACTCGATGTTTTAAATAACGGCGTCAAGGTTTTGTAATATGTTAGAATGAGTATCCCTAAATATATATGTATATATATTTTCAAAACATTAAACTACATTTTTATCGTATCGTACTTTGTAAATAATCGTTCGGGTTTATGTAAAGTATTCGCGTCAATACTAATGTGCATATGCTATGTAAATACATATGTATGTACTTGAATCTTAGTAGTATGACGCGTAGTAAATCGCTTGGTTTTTATAAAAAAATATATTTATATATGTGAAATACTTGCAGTAGTATTCAAAATAATAATAACATCATTTTTGTTAAACCAAGATAATATTTATTTTAAATACGCATCGTTTATAAGTCAATGTCTATAGTTCTCGTTTAGTCGGTTACGCGTCCAGGTTATTTTTGTTATTGTTTGGCTAAAAATAATATACTTCCGACAATACGTTATTATCACTTGTTTATCCAAAACATCACATGGAAATATAGATATTTCGATAGTGAATCTCTAATGTTCAACAATACCAACCGCATACACGCGTCTCGTTTTCTCATAATTAAATATACCCTTTTTGTACTCGTTTATACCTTTCCGTATGCTCGGTTCGTGTATACGAACCCGCTGACACGCGTGACCAGTTGACCAAGTTTGACCGACAATCGTAACCACCAAGATAGCTAGATCTATAACATGTAAAGATGGATACGAAGATTAGAGACATGTATTCAAAGGATCGGGTTTTGTTATTGGTTTTACCTCGACTCACTGGAAAAGAGAATGATATAAAGGACATGCAAGAGATCGGAACAAAGGAAAACCATGCAGCCAAGAATCAGGTCTCCAGGATGTTCGCCGGAAAATCGGCTTTGCCGGAATCATCGCCAGAACCCTAGCACGTTGCCGAAAAAACGAAAGTAAAGGACAACGTGTTGCTGCGTTGCATCCTGAACACGAGTAGACCACCGAGTCTGCCGCCCTTGGTCTCTTATGCACAGCCACCCCCATCGTGACTCTGGCAAAGGCCCCCCGGAAACCTCCTGTGGTGGCAAAACCCTAGAGCCGCCACCACCTCCTCACCGGATTTCCGCCACCATCATCGCGAACCAGGGGAAACCACTACCACCACTCTGCTTAGAATCACGAGGGCAACCGGGAACACCACTCCACTCGCCGCCACTCGCCGAAAAACCCAGAGCCGCCGTGCGCCGCCGCCTGATGCCACTATGGGATGCCGCTACGCCGCCGTGCTCGCTCGCCGGAGGAGGCCGCCTGAGATGTGGCCGGCCCTCCCCCTCCTCCCTTTTGATATCTCTCTCTCTACAAATGAGAGCATTTTTGTGTGTGTGTGTGTGTTTTTGGAGGTGTAAAAATGAGGAAGATGGAGGCGAAACTCAAAAAGGGGTATTTATACTTAGTGTTAAGGGTGGGTGTTTGCAAGGGATTAAAATACTGGTTTGTGGAACTGGGTATCCGTCCGTGTCTTGTATCGACTAAATTTCTCAAGTCACTAATTTTTAAATACTTAAAATTATTAAACTTCATTAATAATATTTTCTAAGTAATTAAATTATGATTTCCTCATTTAAACGAGTGCCCACGCCAGTGCACGCCTGCACTGCGTGTCTAAACGTTTTTCTTGTTCAAACGTTTCGCGCTCTGAAATGTGAATATTATTTCTTTAATATTTAAAAGTAATAACTGTAAATAAAGATGAGAAATATAAATAATCAATATATTATTCAATCGTAGTAGGTACATGTTAACCGAATCAAGCTTACGCCGGTATTTGTCGTAGCCGCGCGTTCTGTGTCGGATAGCTCACGCGTAAATTCATAAATAAATGTATGAAGTAAATATTAATAATTACTATTAATATTTAGTATTAGTGGTCAGGTATCACGTTGTGTGTCGGTTATCAACCGCGTACGCGTTAATCTTAATTACCGTAGGCCGCAAGATTATGTAAACCCTAATATGTGATCTAGAATCATAATGTGATCCGTTAAGTAGAGTTGGAAGTTTGGTTCACCAACGTTCCGGCTTAGACTCGTGTGTGATCCGGTAATTCTCTGAATTACCGCTACGTGAGTGTTTGAGAGATACCGACACATTTAATTAACCCTAATTAAATCTAATGCATGAGTGACTGACTGTGCTAACTGAGTTTGTATAACCATATGCTTCAGATAACAGTGTTTGTGTTACCGGAGTTAACCTGAAAATGTCGGATGTCACAATATGGGTAGATCATGGGTAATACGGGTTATGACATTAATTATAACACATGACCCATGGTCGTATGGGTCATAGGTGGTATGGGGTATGGCATTATAACTCATGACCCATGGTTATGTGGGTAATGGGTGATATTAAATAATGTTTTTATGTGGTTTATGTAACGAAGATGATGATAAGCCATATGATGATGATGATGATGATGATAACCCATAAGATGACGATGATAACCCATCTAAGGATATAATGATGGTGATGATCAGGACAACTGATGTCGCCCAGACGGTCTATAAAACCTAACAAATAAACCTAACACAGACTCCTAAGTAATAAATGGAAAACCTATGAACTATACCGCACTAACCGGCAAGTGTACCTATCGAGTGTAGCAAAACTTAATGGTAAACCGTAATATCGAACCCTAGAGACACTATGAAAACAAAACTAGACTCCGACACGGACTAAAGATTTAATTGGTTTGGGGGGGGATTGACTACACTACTGAATTAAACTAAGGATACAATAAACTAAGGTCGACTCAACTATCGAGACAAAGGACAAAGGTAATATCAAAAATGGGAAGAATATCACCTAGGTCGGAATCCTACTTGCAAAGCACAACTTCTATCGGTCATGGAAACAAAAATGAATCTGAGTTTCTAAGGAAACAACTCTAGACAGCCTAGTGGATCCCTAATCACTCGCGGGGTGTCACCAACTAAGGAACCTAAAGATGTAATAACTCACCAGATTGTTGAATCACTTCTCAGGTATTTCCAACTATGATAAAGTACCCTAATAGACAGATTACCTTACAGTCTCTCCGTCCACCAATACACTCAAAGAATGCACGGGGTAATCTCAATATAACAACTATGATACGAATAACAACAATCACTAGACACCTAATACCGGCCTCCTCTCAAACAGCTGACACTCGGATTCTTAATGACGAAGAAAAAACGACTAATTCTCACCTCTCGGGTATTGAAATAGGATACACATTCAATTATAATCAGCAATCAAAGACAATTCCTATGGCTACTATGTATAGCAAACCACCCTAATCATAAACCCTAAGATCTATGACCAAGATACGCAGATCATACTGCTAGACAAACACAATCAATGCAAGGAATTGAAATCAAAAGA
The DNA here is from genome assembly GCA_023525975.1 of Smallanthus sonchifolius. Lineage (NCBI taxonomy): Eukaryota > Viridiplantae > Streptophyta > Magnoliopsida > Asterales > Asteraceae > Smallanthus > Smallanthus sonchifolius. Next base: position 78,080,379 of record CM042022.1, read on the forward strand.
TCAGATCTAAACATGCAATAACATCACAATTATCAACTCAAGATCGCTTACAAAATCATAAATCCAATAATATAATCCAAAAAACTGACAAAAATCAAAACTTTAACAAGTATTCATCAATTTACCTTGGCAATATCAAAGTTTTAGCCTAGGATCATGCTTAAACAACTAAAAACAGATGTAAAAACATAAACCATGGTATCAAACATCCAAATCAAAGATAAAAATCCAATCTTGTAAACCAAATATGTAAAACTACAAACCTTGGATCCAAAGATTCAATCTTTAGCATTCAATTGGCTTCCAATCTCCCAAAATCGCCTCTGGTCTCTCTCTAGACGGATAAAAATCGAACTCCTCACTTTATGGCAATCAAATTCTATTAAAAGTCGAAATTAGAGTTTTTCTCGGATTTCCTCTCTCTTGCGTACCGTGAGACATTTCCATAGGTTCCTCGCGTACCGTGAGAAACAAAATAGTCGCGACCCTTCCTGGCTTCCCTCGCATACCGTGAGGTTCCTGGTCTCCACTCTTCACGTACCGCGAAGGACCTATTTTTAAAATTTTTCACTTTTGATCCCTAGACTTTCTTCCGGCTTCGTTCTCTTGATCGGTTTCTTCATGATATTCACTTGTATTCCACACGAGCTCCGGAAAACATACAATAGACTCAAATACAGACTTAACCGACTCAAAACGAACATAAAACTATCTAAAACGAACTAAAACACTAGGAATAAAGATCTGTGCTTTGCACTACATCAAACATCCCCACACTTAACCTTTTTTCATCCTCGAAAAAGCTGCAAATGGAATCATAACTAGCATCTAACATAACAAACATCAATTACCAATTAGCAAAATATACTCACGCGTTAAATAGCAATAATCATTATTTCTGTTCGATTAAACCCAACACCAACTTTCAAGCCCCCGTTACGTGTTCTAATTCCATTTACCAAGCATATCAATCAATCTATGTGACTCACACTTAACAGTTACAGCTCTACCTAATCCCGTCTCACGGTCATGTTTAGGCACGGATCAAACCATATACAGTTACCCTACCACGTTAAACTAAAATTTACAGGTTTCAGAAATCAGATGAAATATGAATGAAAGGATGATAATGAGCATTAATCAAATGTATGAATCAACCTCACCTAGTGGTGCGTCTCCCAAGTTACCATCCCAGAAGGTAGCACATAGGATGCAGTTTATCAATTAAGCACATAAGAATCACTTACAGGCGTTTTCTCTAAGTGGCCATCCCGAAGGGTAACACATAAGAAACACTTAGTATTCCAATCAAATAAGCTCATGAATTATGGAATTTATGGATGCGGGCGCCACCAAAACTCGGATTTATTCTCATAAAAAGAGAGTGGTGTGCAATGAAATTTCAAAAACCTCTAAATTTTAACTTAACGTGGTACCTATCACCCTATGTTGACAGTTTCAGTATTACCATTTCTCTAAGATGAATACCCATAAGATATCATGATTTTATTACGTTATTAATTCTAAGTAACACTCACAGGCTATTAAAGCTTTACTAACTGGCTGGGTCTACCAAAACATCACTAATTAGACGCGTTTTCAATTATTTATATCATTTAAACTCACAAGTAGATCCAGTTGCCCTATCATTTTCCAAGTATAAGCAGTTATTTCCAAGGACATTTTTCTAAATTTTTTAATTTTTTTTTGTATTTTTGAATATTTTTTATTTTGTTTTAATTTTTATAAACAAGACAAAACAAAACTAAAAATAAAAATAAAAATGCAGAGATAAAAGGAATCGACTTAGCTGGTAATGTAGCAGTGAATATATCCAGCTTCCTTCATCCTTATGTGCACCGTATAGCATTTCGGTCACGGTTGCACAGACTGTCGGGCTTGCCTTTACAAAATTCATATAAGTGATAATCGATCCCGCCCAAATGGAGATTGAGTACGGGCGGAATGATAAAACTTGTAAAATAAACTTCACAACAAACCTGCAGCATTGAACTGACTCAAATAAAATAAAAACTGACTCACTAACAAAATAAAGACTCAAGATAGATAGAATGCAGAGAAATGTAGTCGATGGGTGGCTAACACATAGACATGAATGCCATGGCAAGGTCGGTCATTGGTCACGAACGGTTTCTAGTTTCCCATGGTCGGTGGTGGTCGGTGAATGATATGATGATAGATATGGTGATGCATGGTAGATGAAGAATGGTAGTGTAGTGGATGATGGATGATGATGGTGGTGATAAACGGGTGTGAAAACCATGGGAAACCAAAGGAAGAAAAGTGAAACCAGGAACCCCTCGCGTACCTCTAGAGCCAAGGCCGCACCCCTCATGTACCGCGAGGGAGCAAGAATTAAGCCGTCTCTAGGTTTTGTCCTTCGTGCACTGCGAAAGGATTTCCCTCTGTGCTTTGAGTGCCGCGAGAGGTGGCTGGTAACAGAAAGTTTAGAGAATTTTTCAACTTTTTATACTTAGAAAATTTTTGACCCTTCTAAAAATCTTTTTCACCCAATTTTCTTAAAAACCTATTCCAAGCATAAAAACATATGTCAAACTACCTGGAACTTCATTCCCGATGATTTTTCTCACTGACTCAAGCACGATATCCTGCAAAACAAGACACAAACAAAACATAGATTGAAAAATACAAAAAAAAAAAAATAGACACGGACTCAAACCAAGTAGTGCACACAAACTCTACATCCCGGGCACTTGCCCGAGACTCAAGCAAGCCTATCAGGAGGCTTTTCCTTAATCATAACCGGCACCGCCTTCATCCTTCTCGGTCTCCCGGTTCTCCAGAACCTCATCAAGCTCATACTCCTATCAAACTTCAAATTTCTACTATGTATATCACATCGTTCCTTCCACCGAAGCTTAAACTTACCAGTTCCAAAGATAATATGATTCAAGTATCCTAGTAACTTATCACCTCTAAACATCCCCACACTTGGGGTTTTCACTCTCTCAAAATCAGATGAATCTATCAAAGCATGGGTTCTCTTCCGGGGTGGCCTAGACCTAGGAACACTAGAACTAGGGGTCGGATCAATAATTCTCCTTTCACAAAGCACAATGGTGATGGGTAACAGTTCAGGAATGGCATTTTCTATATGTGGGTCCTCTAAACCTTCCCCCGGATCTACGGGATCCTCTACAACCTCCATCAACTTCCTCACACTTGGGGTTTTTCCTATGATTTCTTCAAAATCCGACATCATCTCTAGTAGATCATCAGGCATCTCATCGTCGTAATCGTCCGACTATGCCAACAACATCTCTAGTTCCACCGCCCAATCAGATGGTTTTTCTATATTAGGGGCGGGTTCACCTACTTCTATCTCATATGGATTTGAGTCCTGATGATAGTCCATGAAGGCATCAAGCATGCACACGGAGTAGCTATGCTCGCCAACATCCCTCTCAGACTTTTCAGCATAAAAAATAACCGTCTCATCCCTCCACACGAAGTGTGAGTTTCCCGTCAAAGACATCGATTACTGCCTTGGCGGTGCGCAAGAATGGGCGCCCGAGGATGAGTGGGACTCTGTCATCCACCTCCATGTCTAGAATGACGAAGTCCACGGGGAAGACAAACTTACCTACTTTCACTAACAGATTCTCCACAATTCCACATGGATACTTGACTGAGCGGTCAGCCAAGGAAATACTCATGCGCGTCGGTTGTGGTTCACCAAGGTCTAGCTGCTTTTATAACGAATAGGGAATCAGATTGATGATAGCACCTAGGTCGGCCAACGCGTGGTGTAAGGGCAAACTGCATAGGAGACACGGAATCGTGAACCGCCCTGAGTCTCCCAATTTCTCGGGCAGCTTGTTTTGCACCACATCAGAACATTGCTCACTAAGTGAGACTTCAGAGATCCCTCCTAGTTTCTTCTTGTTGGAAAGAAAATCTTTGAGAAATTTGCCATAGTTCGGCATGTGCTGGAGGACCTCTATAAACGGAAGATTGACCTTGAGTTGCTTAAACATATCAAGGAAAGTACCGTATTCCCTAGCATTCTTATATGGCAGCAAGCGCGCTGGATAGGGAACACGACTCAAGTCAATCTTGGGGGATTTCATCTCCACCCCCTTCTTGTCTCCTCTGCACTCTCGGCAGGCTTTTCTACTACAATCTCTTCATCCAGCGTGTCACACCCCGACCGATGGCGGAATCATCGGGGCGGGACATGTAAGATTGTTCATAGCACATGGTTGACTAAATTGAAATATATTAAAGTTAAATTTCCATTACAAATAATCCAAGTACAAACCAAATTCAAACATGAAACATAAACACAACTCATAAAGTTCTTGATTTAAATTGCTAAGTCCAAATCCTATGTTGAACACGTCTTGAATCATTCTCACATATTGGGGCCTGAAACATGAATAAAATAAAGTCAACTAAGAAGTTGGTGAGTATAACAAAGTTGTATATAGATAGCATATAGTTGAAAACAAATCCTTTACAAAACATGATAAAATAAGGCATTTATGGGGAGCAGCTATTGTGTAACCATGTACAACCAAACCTTGTAACTAGCATGCAAAAATTGTGTTGTCGGTTTCAATCACCGCGCACCATGGGTGGGTTTGTCAGACTCAATAGATCTATCATTGAAAACCGTCGGCTTGTATAGTTAATGATTGCACATAATCGCATACAAAGGTTAGCACAACTAGCACTCGGGCACAAAGCTCAAATTTTGCACACATGTATGTAAATAGGATTTTTGCACTTGTGTTGTTTGCGTAAATGTAAATGTGTAATGTGTAATGTGTATAGAGTTCATGTTCCACCCCAAAAGTGTAAAAGAGTAAAAAGGGGTTGTGAATACTCACTTGGTATGGAAGTGTAGCTAACAAAGATTATAGATAGCAAATATGATCCTCGAAATGCACAATTTAACCTAAAGAGTAATGTGTATTGAATCAAATAGATGCATAAAGTTTAAGTCTAAAATGAAAGTTGAATTTGTGTATATAAAACTATTGATTTGTATTTTAAAAGTATTGAATAAAATATATAGAGTTTGAAGTAAAATATTTTTGAAATAATTTGATTAGGTTTGAATTGAATAATTGAATAAATATATATAATTACATTTTATGAAATAATGTAAATATTAATTGTAATTAAGTACAAATAAATAAATGATTTTGATTTAAAATGTAAATTAAATAAATAATCATTATCTTATTTATTTATAATTTTTGTAACTTAATTATTTAAAATATCATTTAAGTGTAAGATAATAAATATAAATTTAATTTTTCATAAACTTTTAAATAAATTGTATTTATGCCAAGATTAAACTTTTAATCCATTTTTAAATACAGAAAACATATTTTTATAAAATCTGATACATTTACTGATTAAAATATATGAAATTATAATTCTGTTAAAAGTTCTGAGTCTCACACGACCGTGCCTCGGAAGGGCACGATCGTGCTCAAGCCAGGGCCGCGACCGCGCTAGTCGGGGCATGACCGGGTTGATCAACAGAGGGCACAAACTAGACCAGTCAACAGGCACGGTCGTGCCTTGGCCCGGCACGGTCGTGTATATGATCTTTAGACACAACAGAGACTAGCCCAGAGGGCATGACAGGGTCTGGACAGGAGGACACGACCGCGCCGCTATTCAACACGACCGCCCTACATGAGGCACGGCCGCGCTAGATGATTAGCGCGACCGTGTCTATTCCAAATCAGATAAGAATTGAACAAATCTTGTATTTATAGCGATAGGTTTGATAGGGCTTTTGATTACTGAGTTACTACGAGTCTCTTCATATAATTTAATTGCATGTAAATCGTGTTTAAGTATGGATTCGATTAAATATTTTCTTATCAAAATAATCATTCTGTTTCGGACGATTTCTGTAATGAAAGCCCAGATTGATAGGGGCCTTTTGATATATGGACCGAAACGAAAAGGAGGGATGATTCAATTACCTCAAACAGAAAGGAATCGATAGCGATCGGTAGAAGGGAGTTCCGGCGACGGCGATAACGGCTTCCGGCGACTTCGGCTACAATTCCGGCTAGGCCAGAGAGTCCAGCGACTTGACGAGATTCGGGAGGTGCGAATTCCTTTCTTGATTGGGAGGATTTGGGTTCAGAGGAGGATCCGATTTTTTTTTTTGCTTGAATTGCTTGAGAGAGATTTCGAGATTGATGGTATGAAACTGAGACGTTTGTAAAATTTGAAAATGGTAATACACTCGTTAAGGGGAAAAGAAACGTAGGGCTGTTACGGATTCTCAACGATCGGGTGATTAAACTGCATTTACGTTTCAACTGTTACACAGGAGCGACCGTGCCCAAATATGGCGCGACCGTGCTTACGCACCGGGCGCGATCGTTCCAGGACCAGTCGCGCGATCGTACCGAGGCACTTAGCGCGACCGTGCCAGGACGAAGCACGACCGTGCTTACCTAGGGTTTCTTGTTGTTTTTCAACTTTAGTGCTTGACCTTTCAGGTTTGATTAGTTTGAAATAAATAGTTTTTTGCATAGTGTTTAAGTGTATATAATCGAGCAAAACTTGTAAATTTGTATTGAATCATTGCATTTATTTTACGGTAAGCAAAGTAATACGGCAGTGCACGAGTATTGAGTTCGAAATTGTATTACATTGAATTGAAATATGAATACTGAAAATCAGAAATGTTTCACAGCGACTCTTCTTCATCTACCCCCGGCGGGCTCTCCCTTTCTTCGGCCATCTTAGCATCGATTGCAGCAAATCGAGCTCTCCAATCTACCTTCTTCACTTCCTCTACTGAAGGTATGCCATACTCAATGGAGTGGGAGTCATCCTCTACAACCTCTTTCTTCTCCACACTCCTGACTGACACGGCCATCACTAAAGCGTTGGAGCTTGAAGATGGACCTCCCTGTCGATCTTTCAAGACCTGAGCGATGTCTCCTACCGTGCGTTGCAAATCCTGGAATGCCGACTGCTGATTCTTCAATAGAGCATCGTGGTTATCCGGTCTTTGCCAAGCATCCCTATCATTTTGCACTAACTGAGCAAGCAACAGTGTCTGATTCTCTATCATCTCCTCAATATTCCTTGTATTGACACTGCTTCCTGAACTTGCTCCTCCTTTAGCTCCTTCATACTACTGTTGGTGACCATTAAACCCAGGCGGGTTATTTCCAGATCTCCATCCCGAGGCAAAAGAATTGTAGTTGTTGTACCCTCGGTACTGGTTCTGGTTGCCAGCAAAGCTCACGTGCTCCTGATTATTGGCTTCGAGATCCTCCCTTGTGGTGATTGAGTTGTCGGGGAGAGTGTCGAGCCAAGTAGATGCATGCCCAGAGAGGGAGAATGGGAATAGACACAAGTAGATAGCGTCCATAGACACACCCGTGATATTGAATGTATCACATATCCGCGTGAAGCGGGACAAATGTCCGGTGCATCCTCATCCTCGAGGCCATGGAATTGAGTAGCATGAGTGATCGTACTCATGATATGTGATGGGATCTGCCATGTATCGGTGTTCAGAATAGTGGGGCAAGTGATCGAAGATCTCGTGCCCGTGACCCCATCACTGGCCCTCTGGTGCACAGTACGTCTCGCTGGTGGGTCAGCGTCGCCCATAGTAGGAAATGGGATTGGGCTACTACAACGTACCTGGGATTTACATAGCTCCTTTAAAAGCTCCCGAAAGTCACGGGTGCGCTCGTAACAAAGACTCAAAGACGTACAGAAAGACTCGATTCTAAATTAGACACTCAGATAAGACTCACTAGTGTCACAGAAGACAAGTAGCACACAAGACTCAAAAGAGAACAAAACAAACCAAAAATCACTAAAAGAACTAGTCAGAGTTCTTTTAAAACTTGATGTAGCCCAGACGGTCTATAAAAACTAACAAATAAACCTAACCTAGACTCCTAAGTAATAAATGGAAAACCTATGAACTATACCACACTAACAGGCAAGTGTACCTATCGAGTGTAGCACAACTTAATGTTAAACCAAAATATCAAACCCTAGAGACACTACGAAAACAAAACTAGACTCTGACATGGATTAAAGATTTAATTGGTTTGGGGGGATTGACTACACGGCTGAATTAAACTAAGGATGCAATAAACTAAGGTCGACTCAACTATCGAGACAAAGGACAAAGGTAATCTCAAGAATGGGAAGAATATCACCTAGGTCGGAATCCTACTTGCAAAGCATAACTTCTATCGGTTATGGAAACAATAATGGATATGGGTTTCTAAGGAAACAACTACAGACATCCTAGTGGATCCCTAATCACTCACAGGGTGTCACCAACTAAGGAACCTAAAGATGTATTAACTCACCAAATTGTTGGATCACTTCTCAGGTATTTCCAACTATGATAAAGTACCCTAATAGAAAGATTACCTCTTAGTCTCTTCGTCCACCAATACACTTGAAGAATGCACGGGGTAATCTCAAGATAACAACTATGACACAAATAGAAATAATCACTAGACACCTAATATCGGCCTCCTCTCAGACAGCTGACACTCAGATTCCTAATGACGAAGACTAAACGACTAGTTGTCACCTCTCGAGTATTGAACTAGGATACACTTTCAATTCTAATCAGCAATCAAAGACAATTCCTATGGCTACTACGTCTAGCAAACCACCCTAATCACAAACCCTAAGATCTATGACCAAGATACGCAGATCAAACTGGCAGACAACCACAATCAACGCAGGAAATTGAAATCAAACAAAAGATCAGATCTAAACATTCAATAACATCACAATCATCAGGCATCTCATCGTAGTAATTATCCGGCTGTGCCAATAACTTCTCTTGTTCCACCGCCCAATCAGATGGTTTTTCTATATTGGGGGCGGGTTCACCTACTTCTATCTCATATGGATTTGAGTCCTGATGGTAGTCCATGAAGGCATCAAGCATGCACACGGAGTGGCTATGCTCACCAACATCCCTCTCAGACTTTTCAGCATAAAAAATAAACGTCTCATCCCCCACACGAAGTGTGAGTTTCCCGTCAAAGACATCGATTACTGCCTTGGCGGTGCGCAAGAATGGGCGCCCGAGGATGAGTGGGACTCTGTCATCCACTTCCATGTATAGAATGACGAAGTCCACGGGGAAGACAAACTTACCTACTTTCACTAACAGATTCTCCACAATTCCCCGTGGATACTTGACTGAGCGGTCAGCCAAGGAAATACTCATGCACGTCGGTTGTGGTTCACCAAGGTCTAGCTGCTTGTATAACGAATAGGGCATCAGATTGATGATAGCACCTAGGTCGGCCAACGCGTGGTGTAAGGGCAAACTGCATAGGAGACACAGAATCGTGAACCGCCCTGAGTCTCCCAATTTCTCGGGCAGCTTGTTCTGCACCACAGCAGAACATTGCTCACTAAGTGAGACTTCAGAGATTCCTCCTAGTTTCTTCTTGTTGGAAATAAAAACTTTGAGAAATTTGCTATACTTCGGCATGTGCTGGAGGACCTAAACGAAAGATTGACCATGAGTTGTTTAAACATATCAAGGAAAGTACCGTATTCCCTAGCATTCTTATAAGGCAGCAAGCGCGCAGGAAAGGGAACACGACTCAAGTCAATCTTGGGGGACTTCATCTCCACCCCCTTCTTGTCTCCTCTGCACTCTCGGCAGGCTTCTCTACTACAATCTCTTCATCCAGTGACTCTTCTTCATCTACCCCCGGTGGGCTCTCCCTTTCTTGGGCCATCTTAGCATCGATTGCAGGAAATCAAGCTCTCCAATCTACCTTCTTCACTACCTCTACTGAAGGTATGCCATACTCAATGAAGTGGGAGTCATCCTCTACAACCTCTTTCTTCTCCACACTCCTGACTGACACGGCCATCACTGAAGCGTTGGAGCTTGAAGATGGACCTCCCTGTCGATCTTTCAAGATCTAAGCGATGTCTCCTACCGTGCGTTGCAAATCCTGGAATGCCGACTGCTGATTCTTCAATAGAGCATCGTGGCTATCCAGTCTTTGCCGAGCATCCCTATGATTTTGCACTAACTGAGCAAGCAACTGTGTCTAATTCTCTATCATCTCCTCAATCTTCCTTGTAATGACACTGCTTCCTGAACTTTATCCTCCTTTAGCTCCTCCATACTGCTGTTGGTGACCATTAAACCCAGGTGGGTTATTTCCAGATCTCCATCCCGAGGTAAAAGAATTGTAGTTGTTGTACCCTGGGTACTGGTTCTGGTTGCCAACATAGCTCACCTGCTCCTGATTATTGGCTTCGAGATCCTCCCATGTGGTGATTGAGTTGTCTGGGAGAGTGGCGAGCCAAGTAGATTGACGCCCAGAGAGGAAGAATGGGAATAGACGCAAGTAGATAGCGTCCTTAGACACACCCGTGATATTGAATGTATCACATATCCGCGTGAAGCGGGACAAATGTCCGGGTGCATCCTCATCCTCATGGCCATGGAAATGAGTAGCATGAGTGGTCGTACTCATGACATGTGATGGGATCTGCCATGTATTGGTGTTTAGAATAGTGGGGGGAGTGATCGAAGATCTCGCGCCCGTGACCCCATCACTGGCCCTCTGGTGCACAGTACGTCTCGCTGGTGGGTTAGCGTCGCCCATAGTAGGAAATGGGATTGGGCTAGTAGAACGTACCTGGGATTTACACAGCTCCTTTAAAAGCTCCCGAAAGTCACGGGTGCGCTCATAAAGCTCTCGTTCGGGCTCTGGACAAGCTGAATAAGGTGGTGATCCTTGCGAACGAGTATGGTGCATAAACAGAAAGACCATAGAAGGAAACATAACAAAGACTCAAAAACGTACAGAAAGACTCGATTCTAAATTAGACACTCAGATAAGACTCACTAGTAGCACATAAGACAAGTAGCACACAAGACTCAAAAGAGAACAAAACAAACCAAAAATCACTAAAAGAACTAGTCAGAGTTCTTTTAAAACTTGATGTCGCCCAGACGGTCTATAAAAACTAACAAATAAACCTAACCTAGACACCTAAGTAATAAATGGAAAACCTATGAACTAGACCGCACTAACAGGAAAGTGTACCTATCGAGTGTAGCACAACTTAATGGTAAACCGGAATATCGAACCCTAGAGACACTACGAAAACAAAACTAGACTCTGACATGGATTAAACATTTAATTGGTTTGGGGGTTGACTACACGGCTGAATTAAACTAAGGATGTAATAAACTAAGGTCGACTCAACTATCGAGACAAAGGACAAAGGTAATATCAAGGATGGGAAGAATATCACCTAGGTCGGAATCCTACTTGCAAAGCACAACTTCAATCGGTTATGGAAATAATAACGGATCTGGGTTTCTAAGGAAACAACTATAGACAGCCTAGTGGATCCCTAATCACTCGCAGGGTGTCACCAACTAAGGAACCTAAAGATGTAATAACTCACCACATTGTTGGATCACTTCTCAGGTATTTCCAACTATGATAAAATACCCTAATACACAGATTACCTCGTAGTCTCTCCGTATACCAATACACTCGAAGTATGCATGGGGTAATCTTAAGATAACAACTATGACACAAATAGCAACAATCACTAGACACCTAATACCGGCCTCCTCTCAGACAGCTGACACTCAGATTCCTAATGACGAAGACTAAACGATTAATTCTCACCTCTTGGGTATTGAACTAGGATACACATTCAATTCTAATCAGCAATCAAAGACAATTCCTATGGCTACTACGTCTAGCAAACCACACTAATCACAAACCCTATGATCTATGACCAAGATACGCAGATCAAACTGGCAGACAACCACAATCAACGCAAGAAATTGAAATCAAACACAAGATCAGATCTAAACATCCAATAACATCACAATTATCAACTCAAGATCGCTTACAAAATCATAAATCCATTAATTAAATCCAAAAAACCAACAAAAATTGAAACTTTAACAAGTATTCATCAATTGACCTAGGCAATATCAATGTTTTGGCCTAGGATCCTGCTTAAATAACTAAAAACATAAGTGAAATCATAAACCATGGTATCAAACATCCAAATCAAAGATAAAAATCCAATCTTGTAAACGGAATACGTAAAACTATAAACTTGGGATCCAAAGATTCAAGCTTTAGCCTTTAATTGGCTTCCAATCTCCTAAAATCGCCTCTGGTCTCTCTCTAGACGGATAAAAATCGAACTCCTCACCTTATGGCAATAAAATTCTATTAAAGTCGAAATTAGGGTTTTTCTCGGATTTTCTCTCTCTCGCGTACCGCAAGACATTTCCATAGGTTCCTCGCATACCACGAGAAACAAAATAATCGTGGCCCTTCCTGGCTTCCCTCGCGTACCGCGAGGTTCTTGGTCTCCACTCTTCGCGTACCGCGAAGGACCTATTTTCTTCATTTTTCACTTTTGATCCTTGGACTTTCTTCCGGCTTCATTCTCTTGTTCGGTTTCTTCATGATATTCACTTGTATTCCACACGAGCTCCTGAAAACATACAATTGTCTCAAATACAAACTTAACCGACTCAAAACGAACATAAAACTATTAAAAACGAACTAAAACACTAGGAATAAAGATGTGTGCTTTGCACTACATCAACGACCCATATGATGACGATGATAACCTATTTCACCTATAACTCACAACCAATAACCAACGACCTGTGTGACCCCTATAAGTCTTATATATGGGTCATACGGGCCATGTGACATGGGTGGTATGCATTTTAACCCATAAGACATGTAATGCCATAACCCATGTCACCTTGACCTGACTCACAACCAGTGTGACCCCTACAAGGCTTACTGATCATATGGGTCATGGGTGATGTTAAGTAATGTTTTTATGCGGTTTTTGTAATCTTTTAATTTTAATTTATGTTTTGTTTTTTTAGGGGTTAATTATATATGTGGTTTATGTAAATTTTTATTTTTTTTTTAATTTATGCAATGTTTTAAGTAGGTTTATTATAAACTTAATTAGTTTTTTATTTTTTTACAAATATATTTTAGAAAGCGTAACTTGTTTTTAGTTTAAAAATTCCCCAAAACTACATGGCGGGATCTTAAACAAAATCAGCGGTAAAATTTTAAGAAAAATGTTGAAACTTCAATTAGGTCACAAAATCAGCGATAAAATTTTAAAGAAAATTCCCTAAAACTACTTGCCCCAATTCGATTTCAGACCCGTCCTCTTCCATTCCGATTTCAAATCCGTCATCTTCCACTCCGATTTCAAATCCGAGCTTTTGTATTTCTGATCAGAAATCTGATTTCATTAATCTAAAACTCATGGACGGTGAAGATGATCAATTCAACGACGATGGATATAACTATTCATCACACGACTATGAAAGCGATGATCATCACAATGACGATTTGATGGTTACCAAGCTAGGTGAATCAGAAGTCAATGAAGATATCGACCTGGATCTCAGTTTAGCTACAACGAAAACAACTAAGAGGGGGTTGACCAGGTTACCAAAGTTACGTGCAGCATATATAAAACTCTGGTGGAAGAAAACACAAAGTTTCGTTTGATGAACTGGGTAGGTTAACTGGGGAATATAGATCAGAATTTCCAAGTTATTTGGGAGACATGGTAAGGGAAAAAGTCGGATTAAGGTTTCTAGCATGGAAGACGGTGCGAAAAGAAGTAAAGGATAAGTTGTGGGAAGAATTAACGGTTAATCTACTTCTTTTAAGTTTTGATTATAAATATGCATTTTTACAGTTTCATTTTCGTATGACTAATTAACTGAAGAAACTCATGGTAATCAGGTATGAATCAACATCTAATATCATCTCAATATATAGTAAGTTGATACAATAACATATTTTGTGGCCTTTTATAAAAGTTTTGTAAATATATAAAAAAATTTAAAATGTAATTTAGTTGCGAATAATGTTGACATAAAAGTTATGAAATTATCATTTCTCTCTGAAAACACAAAAGTTGAGAATACAAATTAAATTAGTTTTTCAATTTTTGGGGTCGTAAAGCGGTTGTTTTAGTTGCTTGTACTATATAGCCATCCCTGATCAAACATACCTATCTATACAAGCTAATTAATACTAACAAACTAGCCTATATGTTGCAGAAATATTATGATATTGATGCATGTCATAGGCATTTTGTGATGAATAAGCTTGGTTACCTTTTTTGAAATTTTAGAAGAAAACTGTATGTGGGATACATAGTACCCAACCTACGTAAACCGGTGAAACTTAAGATAATTCCTAAGCAGTAGCGTACATTGGTGGAACAAGCAGACTGGGACAAGTTCGTTACATAGACACAATCAGACGAATTCAAGGTTTTAATCATTTACTCTAATTAATGTTCATCATTATATTTTTAATCTTTCTCTTTTAAACTCTAATAAAATAATTAAAATATGTGTTGGAAGAATCTTTCGAAAACAAGAAAAGAAGCATGATCAAAGTACATTTATGATCATCACCTGGGACGAGGAGGATATACTTATCTAAGAGATAAACTGGTAACCTTATTCTTTAATTCAAGTGTCTTTTTCTGTTGTATGTCTGATGTGTGGGTGTCTACTGCTTTCTGTTGAATATATTACAAGGTACAAAACAACGAAATTTCACCTCATGAAATCCCCTCCCATGCTTTGATGTGGACGAAAGAAAGGGAACACAAAAAGGGAGAATACAAGAATGTTGATGTCAAAGTCATGGCAGATAAAATAGTAAGTTTAACTTCAAACTTTTGGAAATTATGTTAAAGAAAAATCATTGTCAAACTTTGTTGATATATTTTAGGTGACATTTAGCTTTGTATTGGTCTTTATGTGTTTTCGTTATTGTAATTGTGTCTTTGTAATGTTTTGATTAGTTAAGTTCCGAGACAGAAGAACTTACTAAGTTCGCCTATGCCATATGAGTGGCGAACTTAATAAGTTCGCCTATGTCGAACATACTAAGTTCGCCTGTGGCAGTTTGATGTTTATAAATAGTGTTTACTTGTATGTTTTTAGTAACAGTCTTTGAATGTGTACTTGTAAGCACTTTGATTGAAGTAATACAAAAAGCTTTATGAGAATCTTGCTTTGTGTGATCTTATTAGTTCGTTTAGTGTTTACTCGTTAGGATTCGGCACTACGAGTGTACGCTGTGTGTTATACGAGTTGTGTTCGATCTGTAGACTCGCTGGGACCTACAATTGGTATCAAAGCTATTGCTATTGATTGGAGATCATCGTGTGATACAGTTTTGATCTAATTGTGCATCAAAAGGTTGAGATTTTTGGAGTTTTTGTGTGTTGCTGGGTTCTATACAAGTATCGATCTGATTTTAGCCGAATTCGTCAATTTTGAAGAAGTTTTTATTGAAATTGATCCTATAGATTTGTTCTAATTCATGTTTTGATAAATCTTACGGTTTGAATTTGATTGATTCCAACAAATATGTAAGATTCGATGATTTTCATCTTGTTTGGCGCGTTTGTGTGATAAAGAACACTTCCTCTGTGTTCTTCAGCTGCGTCTAGCGAACTTAGTCTTTCTGTTACAAAAGGCAAACTTGTTAAATTCGCTCCTTCCTGGTTAGGCAAACTTGCCTAAGTTCGCTTAAGGCAGATTGTGTTTTTCAAAATTATTCTAAGTGTTGAATTTCAAATTTGTGAAGATGTCAACTTATACTCAAGCAAGTGTAAGCAATATAACAAACATTTTGAACTATGACAATGAAATTGGTACTCCAACCAAACCCCCAAGATTGATGAATATGAAAGAGTACTGAAACTGGAAAAGTCGGTTTGAAAATTATGTCAACATCAATGATACTAGTATGTGGATTCCTATTGCTGAAGGATATACACATCTAACTTATACTTATATGGGTATATCAGATACAACAAAACCAGTTCTAGCTTTGACTGTAGAAGAGAAGACTGTGTATTATAGAAAAAAAAGGCATTAGCTGCCTTGTCTATGTGTTTGCCTTTGGACATTTACCATACCTTCAAGAAATACAAAACTTCTCGTGATCTTTGGGAAGGTTTAGCCAAGAGATGTGAAGGATCAACTGACATCAAGAAGAGCAGAAGAGAGTTACTAATGAAACAATTCAGTGTGTTTAAGCATTTTGATGGTGAGACAATTGATGAATTGATGTCCATATATTATCACTTGTTAAGTGAAATGGTAAACAATGACATTACTTACAAGAATGAAAAAGTACTTGAGAAATTTCTAGAAGCTTTACCTGCTCATTTTGAAATGTATTCCATAATTATCAAAGAACATCCTGGGTTTGATAAAATGAGTCTTGAAGATTTAATGGGAAAGATTCAGTCATATGATTTGAACAAAAAGAAGAAAGACAGTTTATCAAGATCCAAGCATTTATTTTGGAAAGAATGTGTCTTCACCAAAGTCTGGTATTGCTTTATTTTCAGGGGAAATTTCTAATAATCAAGGTTCAAAGGAGAGTTCAAGTGGGGAATCTACCTCTTGTTTAGTTGCTTCAAGTTCTAGTTGCTCGAAGAATTGTCAAAGTGAAATTCATTCTTGTTCACCAAAGATGTCTACTGAAGCTGCTGATGACATGATGGCCATGATTGCTTCTTTTCTTACTTCTTATGAAAATTTCATTGGAGGCAAGATAACAGATCCTGATATGATAGAGGAAGACTTCAAACAGCTGGATAAAGATGCTCTTGAAGAGATGAATATTCATTGGAATATGGCATTATGGATGAGGCAAGGAAAGGAACATCTGAAAATGACAGGAAAGAAGTTCATCGGAGCTACTAGCATGACAAGAATTGGATTGGATAAGTCAAAAGTGAACTGTTATAATTGTCTAGAATTTGGGCACTTTGCTAGAGAATGTACAAAGCCCAAGGTTCAGTATCAAAATTCATCTTCAGGAAACAAGAATAACCAGAGTGGTCAAAGTTCTTCTACATCTTTGATTTCTCAACAAGATGAAAATTATGATTAGGGAATTCATTTAGAAGACATTGCTGCTCATTTTAGTCAATATTTTCTTGCAGAAGTTCACATTGAAGAGGGTTCTGATAGTGGTTCATCTTCAGATAGTGACACTAGTGATTCTGGGAGTGTTGCTGAATGTAATAAGCCTACAAGTCAGAAGGTGGAAGATAAAACAGAAGTTAAAGTAACCACTAAAGAGCTAGTGAATGAGTTTGTTGCTGCAGGAAAGGTGACAGAAAAGATTGCTGAGATGTGTACGGAAGCAAGTGGATTCATGGCTGACACTAAACAGGTAAATGAGGTTATTTCTTATCCTTGTTCTAAATGTATTGTTTTTTATTTGAAAATTTTGAGATTGTGTGATGACAACACCAACCTCCTTTGTGACTTGAAGGCAAGCTATCAAACTAATCAAATTTTGAAAGAAAATGAGAAGCTTTTAAATGAAAGAATTGAGTCAATGAAAGATGACATCAAAGTTTTACAATCAAAAGTAAATGAACAGGCTTTTCAAATTATTGTGGCATACTCTGAGTATGAAAAGAAAATAAATGAGCTTGCCTAGTCACAAAGTGAAGTCACCAAGTTGTTAAGAAAGCTTGAAGGTTATAAGAATTCCAGTTTCTTATTTGAATACTATAATGGCAAAGCTAGTGGTGAAAAGGTTGTTGGTGGAGTTGGTTTTTGTTCTCAAGAAGATAAGAATGTTGGGGGAGTGGGATATTGTCCTCCATTCAATGGTAATTACACATCAAGGAGTGTTGAAGAGGTAAAAGAAGAAGATTTGGAACCAAAGACCATTCTTAAAGTCAATCCGGTTACAGGTGAAGATATGGTTTATAATGAATCCAGTGATGATGAGTGTTTTGATTCTGAAGCTAAAGGAAAAGTGAAAGATTATATGATAAAAGAACCTGTTGTTGTCAAGAAACTCACCAGAGATAGGTGCATTTTGACAGAACCTGATGAGGACATTGAGCAACCGAAAACAAAACTTTCAAAACCTTTTGTGACTGCAGGTTTTGATTTTCAAGAAGTTCATGACATTGAAAAAACATCAAATGTGAATTTTATAAAAGAAAAGGTTGTTTTGGAAAAATCAAAAGTTGTTCAATTTTCTAACACTGCTTCTTAGTGTGAATCATCTTGTTCAAAGGAGGTTCAGAAAGAAAGATTTGTTCGTGTTTATAAAGAAAGACGTGCATGTTTTCATTGTGGGGTGATAGGACATATATTGTTAAATTGTCTAAACAAGAATGTTGGAAAGCGTCTAAAATATCCTAGATTGGCTAGACCATTTGTTAAACCAACTGTTGAGAAGAAGGTGATGAAACCAGTCGAGAAGGTTGAGGTGCAGACATCATCAAACAAACCTGTGATGAAAACAATATCAGTAAAATCTGTGATAATGAAAGATGAGGTCAATAAGGGGATGAAACCTGTTATGAGAGTTTCAGATGATCAAGTAAATTCAAAGATTAACTCGTCTGAAGTTAAAACAACTGTTTCTTCAAGTGGTGAAACAAAAGAAAGAAACAAATTATCACAACCACAAGGAAGAAGAAGAAACAAGAAATTAAAGAAGCTCTTGGAACAGTCAGTGGTAAAAGACGTTAGTGAAAGTTCTGAGAAGTTCAAGCCGAGTGATAGTGGTCATTCACAGTGGAAATCAAAAGTTTATGAGTCTGATTCAGTTACAAAGTCTCTTAGAAAAGAGAAGAGATTTGATTGTACCTTAAAAGAAATTGTTTATTTTGATAAGTTAGGCTGACCCAAGACCACTATGGCTTGGGTCTCGATTGCTAACTAAAATTTGCTGCTTGTATGCAGGGAACTCCAAGGAGGACTATTGGCAATAACTGGTATGTTGACAGTGGATGTTCTCGGCATATGACAGGCAATCTTAACTTATTGCAGAACATGAAAAAAATTAAAGGCGGATATGTAGCATTTGCTGGAAAGAAAGGAGGAAATATTTCTAGCCAAGGCACATTTTGCAATGGATGTTTGAGCTTTGAGAAAGTCAGCTATGTGTAGCAGCTTGAACACAATCTATTATCTGTTTCGCAAGTCTGTGACAAAGATTTCTCATTTCATTTTAACAAGAAAGAGTGTTTGGTTCTAAAGCCAGGGTTTGAGATTCCTGAAGATTGGATCCTTATGCATGCTCCTAGAAAGAATGACACTTATATGTTGGATTTGAGTACTTCAACGACAACTTCGTCAGTTCCAACATGTCTTCTTTCTACAGCTTCAGAGTCCAAATCAACTTTATGGCATCGGAAGCTGGCTCACATTAATCTTTACAAAATGAATCATTTGGTGAGAAATGGGCTTGTTTCTGGTGTTCCAAACATGAGGTTTCACGTGTCCGAAGACTGTATTCCATGCAAGAAGGGGAAGCAGCATAGGAAATCTCATAAATCAAAGATGACAAATTCAATTGTGACTCCTCTTGAGTTGTTACATACGGATTTATTCGGACCTATTAGCATCAAGAGTGAAGGTGACAAATCATATTGTTTGGTGGTGACTGATGATTACTCGATATTTTCTTGGGTGAAATTTCTTGCTTCAAAAGATGAAACTGCATAAATTATGAAATTCTTGATTATAGGGTTGGAGACTCTATTCAATTTGAAGGTCAGAAGAATTCGTAGCGATAATGGAATTGAGTTTAAGAATGAAGTAATGAATTTATTCTGTATTCAGAAACGCATTCATCATGAGTTTAGTGCTCCTTATGTTCCTCAACAGAATGGTGTAGCTGAACGAAAGAATAGAACGCTGATTGACACGACTCATACAATGTTATCTGATTCTAAACTGCCAGTAACTTTTTGGGCAGAAGCTGTAAATACGGCGTGCCATGTTCTTAATCGGGTTCTAATTGTGAAGCGACACAACAAAACGTGCTATGAATTGCAGAATCGTCGGAAGCCAAATCTTGATTATCTTTTGCCTTTTGGTAATCCTTGTACTATGATGAAGACTCGAGATGTTCAAACAAAATTTAGTTCTAAGGTAATTGAGGGAATTTTCTTGGGGTATGTTGCTAATTCCCGCAACAAACGAGTTTTCAATAAAGAGAGACGACAAATAGAAGAATGGTTTCATGTGGATTGTGATAATCATTCTGTTCCCCAGGATGCCAAAGGACCTTCATGGGCTTTTGATTATGATGCTCTCTTCAGATCTTTCAATTTTTATTATGATGAGTCCTCAGTTGAAGCTGAATTTTTGTAGTAGTCATGTTGTAACAACAATGATTCAACTGTCGAGCCACGATCGGTTGTACCTATTGTGGTTCGTCCTCTTGTTGATCCGAATGGAGCTTCGACCTCCGGTTTAACTCATGAAAGTGAAAGTGAGGATGATGAGGTTATATTTCAGGAGTCATCTATTGATCCTCAAACTATAATCGATGATTCATCAACACAATCACAGACTCAGGCGGAGTTACCTTCTAATCTTGATGCTGTGATTCAGGAAACAGTGATACCTCAAACTCGGGTTCATAAGAATCATCCTACTAACAATATTATTGGTGATTTGAATGTAGGTGTTCAGACCCGTCATAGAACTCTTGCTGAAAATTCATGTTTGTATGCTCAGATTGTGGATAAGGGCATAATGGAGACGTGTTCGCATGCGTGTTTTATATCTCAAACTGAGCCAAGCAGTGTGGCTGATACTCTTGATGATGATTGTTGGATAGAGGCTATGCAAGAGGAACTAGCTCAATTTGACAAATTACATGTTTGGGATTTGGTTGACTTGCCAAAAGGCACTAGATCAATTGGAACAAAGTGGGTTTTCAAATGTAAACGTGATGATCGAGGTGTTGTGGTTCGCAATAAAGCAAGGCTTGTTGTCCAAGGTTTTAACCAACAAGAAGGGGTCGACTACACATAAGTTTATGCTCCGGTTGCGAGGAATGAGGCTATACGTTTATTTCTTGCCTTTGCATCTTTAAAAGGATTTAAAGTTTTTCAGCTTGATGTGAAGAGTGCTTTCCTTTATGAAAAAGTTAAGGAAGAAGTTTAAGTTAAACAGCCGCCTGGTTTGGAAGATCCAAAGTTTCCAGATAGTGTTTTCAAACTTGATAAGGCATTATATGGTCTTCATCAATCTCCTCGTGCTTGGTATGAAACTTTGTCAGTGCATTTGTAGAAAATGGATTTGAACGTGGTCAGATTGATTCAACTCTTTTCATAAAGAAAGCAGGGGGAGATATCTTACTAGTTCAGATGTATGTTGATGACATAATTTTCGGGTCGACGGATGTTGAAATGTGCAAAGATTTTGAGAGGGTTATGAAGCTGAAGTTTGAAATGAGTCGTATGGGTGAATTATCCTTTTTCGTAGGTCTTCAAGTGGATCAGATGGAGGATGGATTTTACATTCATCAAACCAAATATGTGTCAGATATTTTGAAAAAGATTGAGATGACAGATGCATCAGATTTTAGTACTCCAATCCCTGTTAGCCACAAACTTGGTTCTGACTCAAAAGGAAAGGATGTAGATTATCGGTTATACAGAGGAATGATCGGATCTTTGATGTATTTGACTGCGTCTAGACCTGATATTATGTTTGTTGTTTGTTTGTGCTCGAGATTTCAATCTAAACCGAAGGAATCTCATCTGATTGCTTTGAAAAGAATTTTTCGATATCTGGAGGGTAAACCGAAGTTAGGGTTATGGTATCCTAATAACTCTGATTTTGATTTTAAAATGTTTACAGATTCAGATTATGGAGGTTGCAGTTTAGATTGGAAATCAACATCTGGTGGATGTCAGTTTCTTGGAAATAGATTAGTGTCATGGCAATACAAAAACCAAACTTTTGTTGCCATTTCTACTTGTGAAGCTGAATATATTGCAGTTGCTAGCTGTTGTTCCCAAATCCTATGGATCCAACAACAACTTCGGGATTAAGGTCTGAACTTCACAGAGACACCGATGATGATAAACAATACCGCCATGATGTCGATCACAAATAATCCGGTAAAGCACTCGTAGACGAAGCACATTGAAATTCGACATCATTTTATTCGAGATTGTGTAGAAAAAGAGACTCATTGAGTTTGTGAAAGTCCACACAGACAATAATTTTGTAGATCTGTTTATTAAGCATTCGATCGGTCAGGGTTTGAATTTCTTACTAAAATGATTGAAATGTTTAATCCTGCTTGAAAAAGGTTTTCAAAATGATTTTCTTGGAAATTTTGTTTTCATTTTTTTTTTAAAAATAATAATTTTCTAATTTTTAAGTTTGTTAGTCGGCTTGCTATATGAAAATCCAAACAAATTTAAATCGACACTGTTTGAGGGTAGAGAAGAAATTATAGTACATCAGTAGGTGATTATACACACATGACCATAGACTGACTACCTGGTTTCTGCACTTATGTTTATTCTCATATGATTTGATCTAAGCTTCTTAGTTTGCACAAACAGGAAATGATTGTTTCATGACTGCCTGACATTTTAATTTATTAATTTGTATATGTTGCATGTAATTTGAATTGTCAGTAGGCTATAAACGTTTTTAGACAATTAGTAGTGTGAAAACATAATGATCTATGTCACAACTGTGATCTGAACCCATGGTATGTCAGGTGTGTGTGTTAAAAGATCATTATCAGATATAGAATATGAGGCTTTAAGAACTTCATCAGACCAATATCGGACTATATTGATTAGCACAATTTTTTGGTTCACTTCACTGCCCATGCCCCGAAAAACATGCAATGTGAAGTTGGACTAAGATATGTTTCTGACGACATTTGTTAGAACATATGCTTGCCCTTGGATCATTTATCTTGATTCCATTAAAGATATCCAGATAATAGTTGGATTACGCTACCCTGTGTCATTTAATCAATCAATTCCTTGATCATTCTTATGTTGAAGAATTCTATCGGTACAATCTTTCTGTTGATATGAATCATGATACGTCATCCAAACCAAGCAATATGAATCATTCGATTCTGAATCATTTTGATTCCTTATATCCTTCAGGATCTGCTTCTTTTCCTGTGCTAATTGAGATAGTTTCATCCTGGAGATTGATTTCATCTTTGCATAAGACTCATATATCTTGAAGATAGTGTAATTTACATTTCTGTTGGCATACTTGTGGGGTACACGTTGTTTTCATATAAATGGTACTAACTCACAAGAACGTGGGATAACAACGTTTTTTGTTTCAAATCTTATAGTGCTGACAACTTGAATTTACATGTAGTATATTTCAAATTCAGTAAGAATAAATCGGCATGTCATGATATGATCATGTTTACTTTGAAGTTTATCGCGTATCGTTTCATGATTTTCAAAAGTTTGATAGTTTGTGAATGATAAAATTGTATTGGTCCTGAGAATTTCATTGCTGAGATATCATAGTATGTTGAACAATATCGTATGCTTGTTTGCTGAATTGAGATTTGTATATACACAGAATACCAAAGTCCATCCTTAGATCTGCTAGGGATTTATTTCCAGAATGTGTGTGTGATTCATCAAAGATACTGATATGATCTTCTTGCTCACAGTGTTCGACCAAAAATATGTGTTTCAGTATGTACAGATAAAATCCAAAAAGATTTTAAATGTGTTTTAGCATATATTTTGAAAAATCAAAAAGATTTTAATTCTTGTTCAGTTTATTCAAAATTAAAATTCCAAAAAGATTTTCTTTTTATCTTCCATGAAATCATAACTGACAGGATTGCATTTTATTTTTACAGGTTGAAGGTTTGAAGGATGTTTTGAGAATATGAGTGGAAATTTAAAAAGTTCAAAATTTTCATCTTGAACTTAGAACTAGCGAACTTGCGAGTTAGTTTAAGTTCGGCTGGGTGGCAAACTTATTAAGTTCGCTTGTTAGGCGAACTTGTTTACAGGGTATAAGTGTATATTCTGGCGAACTTAGTTGTTTACCCCTGTTTGACTTTGAGCGAACTTAAGTTGAGCGAACTTGTTTGACTTTGCCCAAATCGTTTTTTCTGTGTAATAACTCGGTATTTTTCTAGCTGATTCTTACTCCTAATCATATTGTGAATCTATTGAAGGTAGAATTCCATGTTTTCATCCACTGATTAGGTAGATTCGATGGTATTCGGACTTAGGGTTTGCGTAAATTCTGTTATGTCTTTGTTTAAGGTGTGTTTGTGGTTAGAATTATAAATTGATGGTTTATACATGATAATCGGTTGTTTGCGACTGTTCTGTATGCTTTTGTGACACCCAGCATTTCAGGTCAATATCCACATTTCATAAACGCACGTTCATAATTATTATTTCCTGATATTTTATTTTGACTAAGTAAAGTCAAGAAGTCTAGCAAAGAAGTTTGTTCCAAGTCTAGTAAACCGTAAAGAGTTACTAGAAAAAGTAAGCAGGATAACCCGACTTAATGCGAACGTAAATGGTTAAATAAAATAACCAGAAAAATATATATATATATATATTACACAAAATTTACGTTGAGCCAAGATTCTAATATTTTCTTCAACGAGCCATAAAATGGTTAAAAATTCTAATACCATAATAAATTAATATTTAAAAATTGTTATCATTAACCCCAAACCCACTTCTTGACTTTCTTGGCCGAGAGTCAGGGGAGCCATTCTCCCACTTGCCTATTTCACTCAAATTCAGAGGAAAACCATACCTCTTCACTCGAAACTTCACCATTCCTTTCAAACCTTCTCTTTTCTTACGGCAAATTCCCAATTCCCTTTCAAATCGAAGTCCAGTTTTAAAGCGAAAATCACCAGAATTCGGTGTCATAAGGAGAATTTCAAGTGTTCTTGAAGAAAGCTTAGAAAAAGATTCAAGACTACTTCTCTGTTTTTCTCTAAAGATCGCCATTCTCGGTTTGAGGTAAAAACTCGATACCATCCATATTATTTGCTTTAAAACCGTAACTAAACATACAAATCGTTCAAACGCAAGTAAGATAACAAGAAAACTGTGTCAAACTCAAGATTTGAACATAAAAATATACAGAGTGAATTCTGTAAATCAAAGTGCAGGTATCGAAACTATAGTTTCGATACCTGTTGGTCAATCGAAACTGGGAGTTTCGATACCTATTGATCGAAACTAGGAGTTTCGATACCAGTTATTCAATCGAAACTAGGAGTTTCGATACCGGTTGTTCTATCGAAACTGGGAGTTTCGATATCTATTCCTCAATCGAAACTAGGAAGTTTCGATGCCTGTGTACAATCGAAACTAGGTAGTTTCGATACTATTCTTGCCAATCGAAACTAGGTAGTTTCGATACCTATTTCACTCAGTCGAAACTAGGAAGTTTCGACATCTGTTCTGTTCAATCGAAACTAAGAAAGTTTCGATACCTGTTCATCAGCCCATAAGGTAGTAACTCAGAACTATTTTTATAACAAAATAAGGTTGGAAAAACTAAAAAGATAATTAAAACAAAAGTAATCAGCTCGGCCAAGTCAAGTGACCAATTTGCGTTTAAGACGGGTAGTCTTAACGTGTATGTTATCCTTGTGTAATTAGGATACGGATAGGCGAATCTGCCGTCATTCAAATTTTTGCTAGCATTCATACTGTCGAGGTGAGTTTCACTAATCCCCCTTTTTCTAAGTTTTTGAAATGATTTGGGGTGGAAACATACTTGTAAAAGACTTTTGTGTATAAATGAATGGAACTAATGATCTGACCGTATGTATGTATTGAGGGAACAATAAAGCGCTTAAAGTCCTCGTAATAAATTAGTAACCATTAGCTATGGATTTAGCCCGGGATTATATGAATAGTACTATTGGGGGTGACGCCTCCGGTCATGGTTAGTCGCGCTAACCAGGGGTCAAAATGGCCGAATGACCGCATATTGTCTTACTCGCAGAAAGGCGAGGGGAGGCACAGAAAGTTGGGGTTTGGTTACGGTCTCGTACATTACATACTATTTTGTATTCCTTGCAAGCTTACAAATGGGGTCAATAGATCGGATTAGTAATAATATTCATTGGTAATACATACAAAAGAGTTCTGATCAGGGTAAAGTGATCAGGTTTATCAAAAGAGTTCTGATCAGGTTAAAATGATCAGGTTTTACACAAAAGAGTTCTGATCAGGGTAAAGTGATCAGGTTTATCAAAAAAGTTCTGATCATGTTAAAATGATCAGGTTTTACACAAAAGAGTTCTGATCAGGGTAAAGTGATCAGGTTTATCAAAAGAGTTCTGATCAGGTTTTACACAAAAGAGTTCTGATCAGGGTAAAGTGATCAGGTTTATCAAAAGAGTTCTGATCAGGTTAAAATGATCAGGTTTTACACAAAAGAGTTCTGATCAGGGTAAAGTGATCAGGTTTAAAGTAAAGAATTCTGATCAGGTTAAGGTGATCAGGTTTAAACGAAAGAGTACTGATCAGGTTAAAAAGATCAGGTTTAACAAAGAGTTTTGATCGGCAAAAAGATCAGATTTAAACATTGGGTTTATGATAACTCTTTATAATACCTTGTGAACTCACCAACCTCGTGTTGACAGTTTTAAGTATGTTTTCAGGAAATTGAACGTGGTCATCAGGTTAGCAATGTAGGTTACATGCATGCACGTGGATACGGCTTTTGGGAGGATTTCTCTTGTATAACTCATGGTCTTGAGTCATATTTGTGAAATCTTAAACATTTGTAAACTCAAATTGATATTTTGTAATGTAAATATTTTAAATTCAGTTATGTATCCAATTACATGTATGTGTTTGCGGTAATCATATGCTTTGGAAACCAGTGAAAGTCGCGCCTTGCGTTTCCGCCCTGGCGGGGTGTGACAGAACTTGGTATCAGAGCCATTGATTATAGCGAACTAGGTGTCTAAAACGGAACCTAGTCTATAATTAGAATGGCTCACTAAAATGTTTTCATTGCATAAGCATTGCATAACCAGTCATCATGTCATGTGGATATTGTAGTCACAAGTATGTCGTCACATTCACACTCTGACCCCGTCTCTGACTCTGAATCCAACGAGGAACTTTCTGCCTCACGCCGTAAAAATCGAGTACAAGTTCGCAGCTCGACACCACCCAATGTCGCCCTGGGAGAACCGCCCATCGTCTACCGAAAGAAAAGCGGAGGACCAGTTAAGGTGCAAAGTGCTAGGAAGAAGGTTCGACTTCCGTGCAAGAGAAACCTGGCAGCCCGTGACCCGAAAGACTTGGAGACCGATGAGAAACCACCGAGGCAACGACCCTGCTACCACCCTACCGTGGGAACTATCCGTTGGATGCCCCGTACTCTGGCACGTTGGAGGGAGATGGAGAGCATCCCATCTACCTTTGAGCTTGGAGAGTCTTCTAACTCCCCAACACCCCTACCCCACACTGGGGAAGCCATAGAGCTCACTGTGCCTACCTTGGTAGCTCGCGTTCGTACGCATGAGGAGCGTCTTGATGATCTCCTAGATGATATTCGGGCACAGGGGGATGCAACCAGGCGTTTACGTCAAGGGCTCGGATCTCGAGTACAGACTCTGGAGGATAGCACTCGAGACATACAGAGTGCCACTGACTACCTCGAGTTGAGAGCTGATATGGACTGGCAGTTCACTCTCACGGTCCGAGACATGGTGGAGGCGCTGGAGGAGAGGACTTTGGCTGCAGAATTTATGGCGAGAGCTAGCTTTGTCATGGCAGGACTTGCCATGATGATCGGGTTGTACTCCCACTTCTTCTTTTAAACCTATTATGGGCGGGTTGTGCCCATAGTACGTTATGTAGTTTAAAACGTTAGTACTGATGAGGTCATGTGAACCCATCTCTTTTGTATCCTTATCTTTTGGGAACAATGTACTAGGTATGTTTTGACTATGTATGTAATGGTTTATGTTGTAATGATAGTTGTTCATGTTTGATGTTGTGGTATCCTTATGTCATGATCTATCATTATTGATATATGATGTTGTTTCTTTTTAATTGACATATTAGAAAGAACGTCATGGCACCTAAGAGTGGGACACCCCGTAACACTACTGGTGATAACAACGAGACAATTTCCCCAAACATGGAACAACTAATAGCACAGCGAGTAGCTGCCGCTATAGAGCAGTATGAAGCAAACCGAAATAGCGGAGGAGGTGCAGGTGATAGCGGTACCGCAGGGGGTAGCGGTACAGCAGGAGGTTCCGGAGGTTCCGGAGATGCTCCAAATAGGAAGTGTACCTACAAGGCCTTCCTATCCTGCAAACCCCGCAGTTTTAATGGCACCGAGGGTGCAGTAGGACTAATGAGATGGATAGAAAAGATGGAGTCGGTGATCGATATTAGTGAATGCACCACTGACTGTATAGTGAAGTATTCTACCTGTACGCTCACTGATAAAGCTTTAACTTGGTGGAATACTCAAATGAAGACTTTGGGGAGGGAGACAGCGTATCAATTGTCTTGGGAAGATTTGAAAAACATGATGATTGAGGAATACTGTCCTCGGAACGAATTGCAAAAGATTGAAACTGAGATGTGGAACCTACAGATGATAGGAGATGATGTAGCGGGATACACCGACCGCTTCAATGAATTGGCACTTCTGGTACCTCATATGGTCACACCAGAACATAAGCGTGTGGAGAGGTATCTGTGGGGCCTTGCGCCTCAAATTCGAAGCATGGTAACATCATCTAATCCAATAGATGCCAAGAGTGCTATAACTTTAGCATTCAAACTAAAGGATGATGCAGTACGTAATGAATTGTTTGTGAGGAAGGAGAATGAGGAAGGTAGATCTGGGGAGAAAAGGAAATGGATGGGAAAGTCAAGTAACAAATCTGGAAAACAAGAGTTTAAGAAACAAGGAACTGTGAAGGCTTTTGCAGCCAACACAGTGGAAAGAAAGGAGTATGATAGGGGCCTACCGAGATGTAAGAGGTGTGGAAATCATCATGCCGGTGTTTGCATCAAGTGTGGAAAATGCGACAAGTTTGGTCACACCGCTCAAGCTTGTCGAACTAACAACCGATTGGGGAAAATCAAACCGGGATGTTTTGTATGTGGTGATCTAAAACACTTCAAGAAGGATTGTCCCAAGTGGAAGAATCAGAACAATGCTCAGGCACCAGGGAGGGCATTTGTGATGGGTGCAAGGGACGCACGCCAGGACCCGAACATCGTCACTGGTACGTTCCCGATAAATAATCACTATGCCTCTGTACTTTTTGATTCGGGTGCGGATATGAGCTTTGTATCGAATGATTTTAAATCCTTACTCGGTATTAAGGCCAGCAAACTAGATCAACGTTATACAATTGAATTAGCAAATGGGAAATTAATAGAAACCGGAGAGGTCTTTAGGGGTTGTACTTTATGTTTAGAAAACCGTACATTCAGTATAGACCTTCTACCCGTCGAGTTAGGGAGTTTTGATATTGTTATTGGTATGGATTGGTTAACCAAGAATCGTGCCGAGATAGTATGCTTCGAGAAGATTGTACGTATTCCCCTACCAAGCGGAGAAATTCTTTCAATTCAAGGCGAAAGGTGTATAACGATGTTAAAAACGATAAATTGCATGAAAGCTCATAAGTATCTACGCAAGGGTTATTGTGCATTCCTGGCTCACATCGTCGAGAAGAAACCCGAAGAACGTCGACTTGAGGACATACCAGTCGTCAGAGATTATTCGGAAGTATTTCCCGAAGACTTACCAGGAATACCACCATCAAGACAAGTCGAGTTTCGGATCGACCTAGTACCAGGAGCCGCACCAGTTGCACGATCTCCGTATCGTCTAGCCCCTTCCGAGATGCAGGAACTGTCGAGTCAACTACAAGAATTACTTGACAAAGGTTTCATAAGACCGAGTTTCTCACCATGGGGAGCTCCGGTCCTATTTGTAAAGAAAAAGGATGGAACCTTTAGAATGTGCATTGATTATCGAGAGTTGAACAAACTGACAATCAAAAACCGGTATCCTCTTCCTCGAATAGACGATTTGTTTGATCAACTTCAAGGTTCCAGTTTCTATTCTAAAATTGATCTACGATCAGGGTATCATCAACTAAAAATTCAGGAAGAAGATATACCAAAAACGGCTTTTAGGACTCGTTACGGTCACTACGAATTTCTAGTTATGCCATTTGGCTTGACTAATGCACCAGCTGTTTTCATGGATCTCATGAACCGCGTGTGCAAGCCGTACTTGGATAAATTCGTGATTGTGTTTATCGATGACATATTGATATATTCACGAACCAAGGAGGAACATGAACATCATTTAAAATTAATCTTGGAACTACTCAGGAATGAGAAGCTTTATGCCAAATTCTCTAAGTGTGAGTTTTGGATCCAAGAGGTTCATTTTCTCGGACATGTCATCAATAAGAATGGTATTCATGTAGACTCATCCAAGATTGAAGCTATCAAAAACTGGGAAGCACCAAGAACTCCGACTGAGGTGCGTCAATTTCTGGGTTTGGCAGGATATTACAGGCGATTTATAGAGAATTTTTCAAAAATAGCCTTGCCTTTGACCACGTTAACCCAGAAGGACAAAAAGTTTGATTGGACTGATAAACAAGAATCAGCTTTTCAATTGCTGAAGCAAAAACTTTGCAGTGCACCAATCCTATCCCTTCCAGAAGGGACTGACAATTTCATTGTGTACTGTGACGCATCACACCAAGGTCTGGGATGTGTGTTGATGCAGAAAGAAAAAGTCATAGCATATGCATCCAGACAACTAAAGGTGCATGAAAAGAATTATACGACCCACGACTTGGAATTGGGTGCAGTCGTGTTTGCACTCAAGATTTGGAGACATTACTTATACGGTACAAAATGTACTATCTTTACAGACCACAAGAGTCTCCAGCATATCTTTAATCAGAAAGAACTCAACATGAGGCAACGTCGTTGGGTAGAACTACTGAATGATTACGACTGTGATATCAAGTATCACCCTGGCAAAGCAAATGTCGTAGCAGATGCCTTAAGTCGTAAAGAACGAGTTAAAACACTCCGTGTTCGTGCCCTAGAATTGGCAATTTATACGAGTCTCACGACTCAAATTCGGATGGCACAACAAGAAGCAATCAAAGAAGAAAACAGTCAGAATGAAGCTTTACGAGGAATGATAAAGCAGTTAGAACCAAAGTCAGATGACACTTTATACTTCATGAATAGAATTTGGGTGCCATGTTTTGGTAACATACGGGAGTTGGTTATGGACGAAGCCCACAAGTCCAGGTACTCCATTCACCCAGGTTCGGATAAAATGTATAAGGATCTGAAAGAATTCTACTGGTGGCCGAACATGAAAGGAGAAATTGCTATTTATGTCGGTAAATGCCTGACATGTTCAAAAGTAAAAGCAGAACATCAGAAACCGTCGGGATTGGTACAACAACCCGAGATACCTCAATGGAAATGGGAACAGATTTCCATGGATTTCATTACAAAGTTACCCAAGACGTCGAGCGGGTATGACACTATATGGGTAATCGTCGATCGTTTGACGAAATCAGCTCATTTTCTACCCATCAAAGAAACGGATAAAACCGAGAAACTTGCAAAGCTTTATATCAAGGAAATTGTGGCTAGGCATGGAGTACCAATTTCTATTATCTCTGATAGAGACAGCAGATTCGTGTCGAGAATCTGGAAATCATTACAAGAAGCCATGGGCACACGTCTTGACATGAGCACGGCATATCACCCACAAACAGATGGTCAAAGTGAAAGAACTATTCAAACATTAGAGGATATGCTCCGTGCGTGTGCAATTGACTTCGGTGGAAATTGGGATACTCATTTGCCACTAGCTGAGTTTTCATACAATAACAGTTACCACACCAGCATCAAAGCCGCTCCGTTTGAGGCTTTGTATGGTCGAAAATGTCGTTCACCGCTATGTTGGGCAGAGGTTGGCGACAAACATTTAACCGGTCCTAAAGTTATTCAAGAGACCACAGATAAGATTTTCAAAATCAAGGATCGTCTGAAGGCCGCCCGTGACAGACAAAAGAGTTACGCGGATAATAGACGAAGACCTTTAGAATTTCAAGTAGGAGACAAAGTCATGTTAAAGGTCTCACCTTGGAAAGGAGTTGCAAGATTTGGCAACCGTGGCAAGCTTAACCCTAGGTACATTGGACCGTTTGAAATATTGGCTAGGGTTGGCCCTATAGCTTACAAGCTCAAGTTGCCACAAGAGCTAAGCAATGTACATGATACGTTCCATGTATCAAATCTCAAGAAGTGTTTATCAGACGAGACATTAATAATACCGCCTGATGAGATTCACATAGACGACAAGTTGCACTTCATTGAGGAACCTATGGAAGTCACAGATTGGAAGGTTCAGAGAACAAGGAGCAGCCGTGTTAAGCTGGTCAAGGTACGTTGGAATTCAAAGCGCGGCCCCGAGTATACGTGGGAGCGGGAAGATAAAATGAAATCCAAGTACCCGTCATTGTTTACAAAAACACCAAGTCAGAGTGACAAGAACTGAATTTCGGGACGAAATTCTCTGTAACATGGGGAGAATGTGACACCCAGCATTTCAGGTCAATATCCACATTTCATAAACGCACGTTCATAATTATTATTTCCTGATATTTTATTTTGACTAAGTAAAGTCAAGAAGTCTAGCAAAGAAGTTTGTTCCAAGTCTAGTAAACAGTAAAGAGTTACTAGAAAAAGTAAGCAGGATAACCCGACTTAATGCGAACGTAAATGGTTAAATAAAATAACCAGAAAAATATATATATATATATATATTACACAAAATTTACGTTGAGCCAAGATTCTAATATTTTCTTCAACGAGCCATAAAATGGTTAAAAATTCTAATACCATAATAAATTAATATTTAAAAATTGTTATCATTAACCCCAAACCCACTTCTTGACTTTCTTGGCCGAGAGTCAGGGGAGCCATTCTCCCACTTGCCTATTTCACTCAAATTCAGAGGAAAACCATACCTCTTCAGTCGAAACTTCACCATTCCTTTCAAACCTTCTCTTTTCTTACGGCAAATTCCCAATTCCCTTTCAAATCGAAGTCCAGTTTTAAAGCGAAAATCACCATAATTCGGTGTCATAAGGAGAATTTCAAGTGTTCTTGAAGAAAGCTTAGAAAAAGATTCAAGACTACTTCTCTGTTTTTCTCTAAAGATCACCATTCTCGGTTTGAGGTAAAAACTCGATACCATCCATATTATTTGCTTTAAAACCGTAACTAAACATACAAATCGTTCAAACGCAAGTAAGATAACAAGAAAACTGTGTCAAACTCAAGATTTGAACATAAAAATATACAGAGTGAATTCTGTAAATCAAAGTGCAGGTATCGAAACTATAGTTTCGATACCTGTTGGTCAATCGAAACTGGGAGTTTCGATACCTATTGATCGAAACTAGGAGTTTTGATACCAGTTATTCAATCGAAACTAGGAGTTTCGATACCGGTTGTTCTATCGAAACTGGGAGTTTCGATATCTATTCCTCAATCGAAACTAGGAAGTTTTGATGCCTGTGTACAATCGAAACTAGGTAGTTTCGATACTATTCTTGCCAATCGAAACTAGGTAGTTTCGATACCTATTTCACTCAGTCGAAACTAGGAAGTTTCGACATCTGTTCTGTTCAATCGAAACTAAGAAAGTTTCGATACCTGTTCATCAGCCCATAAGGCAGTAACTCAGAACTATTTTTATAACAAAATAAGGTTGGAAAAACTAAAAAGATAATTAAAACAAAAGTAATCAGCTCGGCCAAGTCAAGTGAACAATTTGCGTTTAAGACGGGTAGTCTTAACGTGTATGTTATCCTTGTGTAATTAGGATACGGATAGGCGAATTTGCCGTCATTCAATTTTTTGCTAGCATTCATACTGTCGAGGTGAGTTTCACTAATCCCCCTTTTTCTAAGTTTTTGAAATGATTTGGGGTGGAAACATACTTGTAAAAGACTTTTGTGTATAAATGAATGGAACTAATGATCTGACCGTATGTATGTATTGAGGGAACAATAAAGCGCTTAAAGTCCTCGTAATAAATTAGTAACCATTAGCTATGGATTTAGCCCGGGATTATATGAATAGTACTATTGGGGGTGACGCCTCCGGTCATGGTTAGTCGCGCTAACCAGGGGTCAAAATGGCCGAATGACCGCATATTGTCTTACTCGCAGAAAGGCGAGGGGAGGCACAGAAAGTTGGGGTTTGGTTACGGTCTCGTACATTACATACTATTTTGTATTCCTTGCAAGCTTACAAATGGGGTCAATAGATCGGATTAGTAATCATATTCATTGGTAATACATACAAAAGAGTTCTGATCAGGGTAAAGTGATCAGGTTTATCAAAAGAGTTCTGATCAGGTTAAAATGATCAGGTTTTACACAAAAGAGTTCTGATCAGGGTAAAGTGATCAGGTTTATCAAAAGAGTTCTGATCAGGTTAAAATGATCAGGTTTTACACAAAAGAGTTCTGATCAGGGTAAAGTGATCAGGTTTATCAAAAGAGTTCTGATCAGGTTAAAATGATCAGGTTTTACACAAAAGAGTTCTGATCAGGGTAAAGTGATCAGGTTTATCAAAAGAGTTCTGATCAGGTTAAAATGATCAGGTTTTACACAAAAGAGTTCTGATCAGGGTAAAGCGATCAGGTTTAAAGTAAAGAATTCTGATCAGGTTAAGGTGATCAGGTTTAAACGAAAGAGTACTGATCAGGTTAAAATGATCAGGTTTAACAAAGAGTTTTGATCGGCAAAAAGATCAGATTTAAACATTGGGTTTATGATAACTCTTTATAATAACTTGTGAACTCACCAACCTCGTGTTGACAGTTTTAAGTATGTTTTCAGGAAATTGAATGTGGTCGTCAGGTTAGCAATGTAGGTTACATGCATGCACGTGGATACGGCTTTTGGGAGGATTTCTCTTGTATAACTCATGGTCTTGAGTCATATTTGTGAAATCTTAAACATTTGTAAACTCAAATTGATATTTTGTAATGTAAATATTTTAAATTCAGTTATGTATCCAATTACATGTATGTGTTTGCGGTAATCATATGCTTTGGAAACCAGTGAAAGTCGCGCCTCGCGTTTCCGCCCTGGCGGGGTGTGACAGCTTTTGATCGTGTTTGTCATCTGATTTGTGAAATCTGATTTCTGTGTTGCTTAATGGGTTCTAGCGAACTTGTTCAGGCGAACTTAATAAGTTCGCCATGGGACTTGTAACGAACTTACTAAGTTCACCACAGTGTGCCTTAGGGTTCAATACTTGGCATTTTTTTTTGTGTTTGTCATTTTTATTTTTGTTAAATTACTTTTTTATTTTTTTTTGTTTATGTTTAAATGCTAAAGTCTAACTATGTATTTTTGTGCAGATTATGGACAGACAGGTTGTTAATTGGATCCTGATCAACCAGAGGCAGTTAATTACCGTCAGATCATTACTTCTTGAACAGATCAAGACTGAGGGTTGCTTTATCTGCTAATCCAGTTATCAGCCTACAATACATTCAACAGTTCTCGGATACAGCTGACCATGATTGTAAAGTTGAACCAAATGTGATCCGAGCTACAGTGAACAATCAGGCTATTGCTATTTCAGTTGCAACAATCAGAGAAGCTTTGAGTCTAGGTGGTGATGCAGAGGATCATATTAGCCTTCCAAATCATTTAATTACTGGATGTTTTCACCGTATGGGCTACAGGAGAGTTAGTTGGACAATGGAGATACTTCATGCACGTGATAATTCAGTGCTTGTCTCCAAGGAAAGCAGGAACATATGGTTTGAAGTCTGCTTTACAGGGTGCAATGGTGGCACTAACTCTAAACAGACCATTCAATTTTGCTTCTTACATTTACAGAGAGTTAGTTGCACAGATAAATCCACCAGAGGGATAAGGTTTCTTGATGTATCCAGGATTTCTTCAAGTCATCATTAATCATTTGATTCCAAATCTACCACTGTTGAATCCGAGACTTACACAAACTCCAATGACAAAAAGAATTTTCTCGGATTGCATCACAATCAAAAGAGGTGATCCAGCTTTGATTCCAGTTCAGACACCGTTGTTTGGTCACTTGATTAATCCTAATTATGTGTCTCCACCAAATGACAACTGGATCAATGCTGATGAACAACAGCAACAACAACAGCAAGCAGTACAAGTTCAAGCATAAGTTCAACAACAACAACAACAACCTGAGCAGCCACAACAGCAACAACCAAATCCTGAACCTGATCATCATGAAGCTATTGGTGAACATGAGGAACAAGTAGAAAATGTTGAACATATGGATGTCAATCCACCATCTCCTCAGCTAGAAAATGTAGAGGCTGTTGAAACTAGCACTAGTTCCAGTTCAAATTCAGGAGATACTATTGAAAAGCAAGCTGATTCTAGTGATTCTAAAAAGACAGAGATGGATTTCAGTCCTGAGCATTATGCTCAGTTGGCTACTCATCCAATAATTCCAAAGAAGATGCAAGGGAGAAAGTCAGCTCGGGGTCCTCCTCCTGGTGTTGTACTAGGAAAGAGACAGTTACGGGATGAATCATCTGATTCAGATTATGTTCCTGACCCTCCAGTGATAAAGAAGTCCAAAGCTATAGAAGGGACATCTAATGTCATTGATGACTTAGTGTTTGTGGATTCTTTGTTTATCTCACCTTCACATACACCGACAAATTCATAACTTCCTACTACTAGTGATAGATCTTCTATTCCTCATCAAACAGAAGGTGAAAAAGACAAAAAAATTATAGTTTTAGAACAAAACGTTTCTACTTTAGAAGCTCAAGTGGTTGGCCTTCAAGGTCAGATAGATGTTCTAAGAGAAAATGATGCTAAGCGTCAACAACAATTTAACTCCCAAAATGGTCAAATAGCTGAGATGGAGATCTTAATATTTCAGTTAATTGAGCTCCTTGACGCTCAGGGGGAGAATCCAGAGAAGCCAAGAGACGATACTTGTCCTACTGAAGGTATACAAAAGAATAATGATGATGATGAGCCAGATATGGATAAAGGCAGAAGTGAACGTCAAGACGCAACTGTTACTATTACTGGTGCTACTAGTGGTGTTCTTGATATTGTTTCTATATCCAATGTTTGTGGTGAATCTGGTGGCTCTGAAGATGATCGTCGAGATGAACAAGATAAAGATATTAAAGCTATTACGTACAAGTTAGATGATTCATTCTATGAAGATTCTGATGGTGATCTTGGTTATAAGCTTGATTGTTTAGATGATCTTGATGATCTGTTTGATGATGAGGAAGTGTCGGATATTGAAGAAGGAGAAATTGTGGAGATAGAGATAGAGAAGGATGATATAGATACTACTTATGAAGGTGTAAAGGTGACACTTGACTTTGTTCAAAACAATGTGATTCATGAGGTATGTTCTGATGAATATGAAGATGCTGTGAACAAAGAACCTGAGGTTGCAAAGCCTGTTTCTCCACCTGTTTTATACAAAGATATTGGTATGACTAAGGAAAAGTGGCTAGAGGTAGTGAAAAGTTAGAAGAAAGAACTACCGGTGACACCGTCATCTCCCATTCAAAAAGAAAAATATGTTAATAAGGGTCACTGCAATGGAAGAATTATCAGCTGGTTTTATGAAGAAAAATTCAAATTAATTGCTATCAAAAGAACATATGGTGTTCAGTACTTAAAACCAAGACTGAAATACCTGAATTCTTTACCAAGATGTGAGATGAATGGATTAGCATCAAAGCCTTTGATAAATAGATCTGGTAATGGTATTGCAGATACAATAGCCAGGCTGATCAGAAGAGAAAGTGAGCTGGGAAAATTTGAATGTTTAAAACCCCAAAAAGGGGCGTGTAGAAGAGTAAATGATCAAGTATTGAACAAGAAGGTTATCAAGTTTAAATACAAACCAGTGAAGACTATGAAGAGAATCCCTTTAAAGAAAGTTCCTCAGAATTTCATAGGGAATATGAAATGGTGGTTTGTGGATGTTAATACTGGTGAGGCAGTGATAGAAGATAAAGATGGGAAGGATATATACAATTCTATGATGCTCTGACCTAGGTAAATTTTTCAAAGAAAGACCATAAAACTTTAAAAAGAAAAGAGATCATGTATACAGGAGAATGCAGAGAACAAGCTATGCAATATAATCTCGTGTTGCAGCTTTGCATCAATCAAGATTTACATGCTGGAAGCAAGGTTTTGGAGAGTCAGAAGAACAAGTGAAGACTTAAATACCAAGCTAATGTCAAGGGGGAGTCTGTTGGTATATTTTAGGTGACATTTAGCTTTGTATTGGTCTTTATGTGTTTTCGTTATTGTAATTGTGTCTTTGTAATGTTTTGATTAGTTAAGTTCTGAGACAGGCGAACTTACTAAGTTCGCCTATGCCATATGAGTGGCGAACTTAATAAGTTCGCCTGTGGCAATTTGATGTTTATAAATAGTGTTTACTTGTATGTTTTTAGTAACAGTGTTTGAATGTGTACTTGTAAGCACTTTGATTGAAGTAATACAAGAAGCTTTCTGTGAATCTTGCTTTGTGTGATCTTATTAGTTCGTTACGCGTTTACTCGTTAGGATTCCACAGTACGAGTGTACGTTGTGTGTTATACGAGTTGTGTTCGATCTGTAGACTCGTTGGGATCTACAAACTCAGTTAATACAGTTGGAGTTGTGAGATAAGACTGAAGGGTAATTAAAACTGTCATTAGCCAGGATCAGTGTTTTAAACTTAAGGCCGGTAACTCATAGTGACATCTAACTAGGCTAAAAAACTTGATTCTATTTATACATTAGTAAGAACTACTAGTTACATCACCATGATTGTGACATCTAAGTAGGCTAACAAGCTTGTTTGTCAGCACATATTAAAATTGCCGAAACAAGTAAACAGCTGGAATGGACACAACTGCTGGTTCGGGGAACTGCTGGTTCGGGGAACTACTGGTGAACAACTTCAACAGCATTTCATGTAACCAGCAGTTACAGCCAGATGTTATATGCTTGTAGGGAATCAGCAGTTTGCTCTTTGTAAAGTCAAAGCCCTATTCTTCTGTAAAGTTCTGGTCAACGCCTGGAGTTTCGGTTTTCAGAATCAGCAGTTCATGTAACTAGCAGTCACAGCCATATGTTCTATTATTGTAGGGAATCAAAAGTTTGCTCTTTGTAAAGTCAAAGCCCTATTATTCTGTAAAGTTCTAGTCAACGCCTGGAGTTTCGGCTTTCAGAATCAGCAGTTCTTTTCAGGATCCAACAATTTACTATAGTACATGTTTACTTTGTTAAAAAACATCTCTCTACATTCTTTTGACATTTTTTTTGCAGATCGACAGTGAAACACGAATCATGGATGGAACCCTGAATCTTGAACCGGGCACGGATGCCCTCACAGTAGTATTTGGGAAGGAAAGAGGTGGATTTTTAAAGGGGGTTGGCTATGGAGTGACTTCCAGTAGATATTGGAATGTTCCTCGAACAAAAGGATCATCAAAAGAATGAATTGCACTACTTATGTGTCAACTATACAAA
Source organism: Smallanthus sonchifolius (assembly GCA_023525975.1). Classification (NCBI taxonomy): domain Eukaryota; kingdom Viridiplantae; phylum Streptophyta; class Magnoliopsida; order Asterales; family Asteraceae; genus Smallanthus; species Smallanthus sonchifolius. The sequence goes on from CM042022.1 coordinate 78,119,906, forward strand.
AAAGATGAAAAGATTAACACCCTGCCCATTTAGATGGAAGAGACACAAAATAAACTTAATCAAGTTCTACAACATTTGGATGCACAAGGAGTGTCGTTGTTAACAACACAAGTAAAAGTGACTTCTTTTATTCACAAATTAATTAATGCTTTAACATTTGCCCCTCTATCGTTACATTTTGTAGGTGAATTCTTTGGACAATTATGTTGGATCTAACCAAAGTACTTGTGCTACCACATATAAACTGGGGCAAAAGAAAATGGTATTTGAAAATTTCATTCTTTTTTTATGCCTGCTCCATAATCTAATTAATTGAATTGTAGGGCAATTATGTAGACAATAATGTTGGCTCTAAGGACAATACTAATGCTACCCCATATAACGGATCATGTAAAGAAGTGCAAACATAAGTCACTCCTCAGGTAAGTATCTGAAAATTTAATTCTTTTTTTTTATTTTGCATGTGAGTGTTGATTTTCCATGACCTAATTAATTGAATTGTAGGCCAATTCTATGGAGACCAAACTTGACAAAACAACAGTGCAAACAGAAGTCACTCCTCATAGTAACTTATATAAAAGGTTGAAAACCAGGAAAAGGATAGATGATGTATCACAAGAAGATGTCCCATCTCATTTGGAATCAAAAGAAGATGACACACAGGTACATATTGCGTGAAATGCACATATATATTGACTTTAACTTTACCATGTTAATATATCCAACAAATTTTTGTAGACATTTAAGTGTAGTCTGTGTCATACAAATTTAAACAATTGCGTGGCACGTGGTACAATTCATTAGTCAACGAAATCACAAACCATTCATGGATTTCCACTACAAGATGATTGCTATAGAGTTTCTATTGATGAATCAATAAAGGGGGCATCATTTCTACAAATAGAAACTAGTGAGTTCAAAAAAGTTAAGGAGGCATTACATTCTTTTGTTCCTTGGCCAAAATCTCTTGTCAAAAGTGACCAGCAGGTTTGTTCCCTAATTAAAATCGAATTAAATGCAACTAATTAAAACAGGTATTAATATTTGTTTCCATGTTTTGTTGCTTTAGCTACCAGATCCACCATCCAATCAAACACAAAACACTACAACTGAAGTTGCTAAGAAGCAAAAGGAAACTTTTACAATGCTAAAAGACATCAAAAAACATCAAGGAACAAGAACAAAACCAGCAGCCAACAAATAGACATTCTTTAGTATTTAACATAAAACTTATGTATTGATTTTGTTTTATTATTAAGATTTATTCTTAATATAATTTGGTTTTCTCACGCATGTTTACTGATGTTTATAATTATTATATACAAAAAACTGAAAATGAAATGGCAAATTACACAAAAATGGCCACATAGAACCCCAGTAAATATGTATGACCAAAGGTAAGACAACAGCCACACTTAAAATTCCAAAATTTCATGTGGCTATAAACAACCAATAGCCACACCATAGTTACTTTGTTTAATGTCAGTGTGACGAAATGATAGCAAACGTAGTGGGAAAAAAACCTATATATGTGACCAAAGGTAAGACAATTGCCACACTTAAAATTACTAAATTTCGTGTGGCTATAAATGACCATTAGTCACACCAAAGTAACATTGTTTTTTGCTTATGTGATGGAATGATACCAAACGTCGTGGGAAAAAAATTATGTGTCACCAAAGGTTAGACAATAGCCACACTTATAATTACAAACTTTCGTGTGGCTATAAATAAATAATTAGTCACACCATAGTCACTTTGTTTTTTGTTAGTGTGACTGAATAATAGCAAACGTCATAGAGAAAAACTTTATGTGTGACCAAAGGTGAGACAATAACCACAATTAAAATTCCAAAATTTTGTGTGGCTATAAATAACCATTAGCTACACCACAGTTACTTTCCTTTATGTTTGTGTGACGGAATGAAAGCAAACGTCGTGGGAAAAAAAACTAGATGTGTGACCAAAGGTAAGACAATAGCTACACTTAAAATTATAAAATTTTGAGTGGCTATAAATGACCATTAGCCACACCAAAGTAACTTTGTTTTTTGCTTATGTGACGGAATGATACCAAACGTCATGCGAAAAAACAGTTACGTGTGACCAAAGGTTAGACAATAGCCACACTTAAAATTACAACAATTTTTTGGGTGTCAAGCATGTTTAGAAACATAATCTACGGAAGTTTGTTATTTACCAACTAAAGTAGGGTGTGAATCTGTAAATATTCTGGAAATAATATATAAAAAATATATCATAACGAGTATACCATTTAATGTTTTAAATCGATACATCGTCCAAAGGGTTATCAAATTCACTACTTGAAGTTTGCGTGATATGTGGCTTAGATAATAAGATAGCAAGCACATTATTCCAAAATAGCATATTTGTTTTTGGTAATAAAGTGGAATTAATCCCAAGTTACTGGTGATTATTGGAATAAGTGGTGAATATCATATGTTCATACACAAATTGCTTTTATTCAGACGAGCACTAATCGTCCAGTTGATTGCAAAGCCAACGATTATGAGGGCAAAGGTTCATGCTTGTTGTTGTGCGATGAATTACACCTCTTTTTAGCATCAAATTAATCTCAAATAATAAATGATTTCCTTGTAAATTGCAACTATCTGTACTAAATTGCATTAATAGTAATTTACAGGTCTACATGGTGAAAAGAAGCAATTATGGAGAAGAAACCGATAGATATCTACCATCATTGGTTCATTAACGTTGCTATTAACTCGAATTAATCCTATTAATTCTGTTGAAGGCGAAACCGTCGACTACTCATCAAGAATCCTACGAATTCGATCATTAGACATTACAATGTTGAAATCAAGTACTCTAAACATGTAATTCGCACCCTCCTGAACCTGTTGCACCATTCAATTCGGTTGGATACACACTAGGAGGCGCCGGAGACTAACTCGTCGGACTCGCGACTGTGTTCTAGCCGAACACTATCAATCCGTTATCGTTTCAGGTAATTGAATACACCTTTAGCATCGTTCCCATCCCTATATCAAAAGCCCCATGTTAATTATGGCTTATATCATCGAATCGAACATGAGCCGATTCTAGGGTTCATGTGATTTCAGATTTAATTGAACCCTACCTTCTACTCGATCTCAATCAAATCAAACCACATGGTTAGATTTGCAACTCATTAATCTATAAAAGCCCTATGATTTCAGAAGTTAATCGTATCGAATTCAACCGATTTAATTTCAAGATCATATCTAGGGTTTCGGTAACTGAACCTGTAATTAAATGACCTTAGACTCGATGTTTTTCAAATTAAACTAACCCACAGGACCGAAAACCTTCGACTAACAAAAGCCCCATACTTTTAAGACCTATAGCGATCGTTTTGTTTGGATTCAGGAATGGAATCGTGGTCGGCTTCGAAGGGGGGGATGAACACAGAAATGTTCATGATTAACATCATTCGGATCCTAGTTTTGTCGCGGTCCCATATGCGGCTGAGTTGGTTAAAGTGTTAGGCTGTTGGGGAGGAGACCCGGGTTCGAGTCTACTCACCCCTGTTTTTGTGGATTTAATTTTTAAACATCTATTTTCAATATAAAACCCACCCCTATACTATTATATTAATATATTAAAGTGTTTTAGTCAGGAAAATAACCCGTAGGCTCGGGTTTGGTTTTATAACCTATTTTTATTCCCACTTTTAAAATAATATATTTATATTACTTTCAAACCACGAATTCAGATAAAATAATATGTTTATATTATTTTCAACCCGTGACTTCTAGTATAAAATAATATATATTTTATATTATTTCGCCTCGTTTATTTACCTCGTGTAAGGTTTTAAACTAATTAATAATATAATTGTTTATATTATCTACTCATGTTTAGTGTATCGAATAAAAATAATATATTTATTATTTTTCCACACAAATGATTATTTTGTTAATCATACGACTAAAAAATAAAATAATATATATAGTTATATTATTTTCCTAACCATTTTAAATGGCAAACGTACGAAGTTATTTATTTACTTAATATTATTCGTTATTAACATTTGACACGTAGCGCTTTGATCTTAATTATTATATTAAGAAACATATATATTTCCGTAGACGCGTTCGTCTACTCTTAAATCCTTAGAATGCGTTAAGGCGTTCAATCTTCCGTGTCATCGTCACAAACCCCATATGACCCTAATTTATGTGTTTATAATTCTAGGGCATACGTAAGCCGTGCAGGCTAACACTTGAGGTTCCAAATCTCTTACTTGTGTGATACTACCTACAACGCAACGCAGCTGAGTTTCACGACCCCTTTTTACTTGTTTTACTATTGGGGGAGAAAGATGCTTACACACAAACATATTTTACTTGTTTTCCTGTTGAGGAGAAACAAACATGTAAACAAACTATCATACTTTTACTTGTTTTCCCCGTGGGGGAGAAACAGGTACGCAGACAAACATTATGTTACATGTTTTTCCCGTTGGGGGAGAAAACATGACACAACTATTTTAGATTATTGTAATTCATATGTTATTACTGTTGAGGCTAAGCGTGACACACTATCACAGAAAGTCCTCATCATACATCGAACCGTTAATATGGATCTTAGCGAGGTAATGTTTAGTAGTACTACTGGGTTTGACAAACCCCACCCGCGTTAGTCGCGCTAACTCGATTGGAGGTCGAACGGGTGAGATGTTAGCCTATTCACATTTGCCAGAGTTGATACACCTGGCATGAGGCATACAAACATAAATAGTCAGCTTCGGTTGCGAGCGCTTTAGTAAGACATGGACATAGGCTAGCTACCTATAGATATGCATATTGAATGTACATAATCTGGCAAACACTCTCTTATTACAAACTTGAAACCTGTGAACTCACCAACCTCGTGTTGACACTTTTTCTTACATGTTTCTCAGGTCGCTTTGGCACAGGTTGCACACTTAGGACATGCATGGAGTCCTACTGTCATATCATTCATTTCAAACATTTTAAACAGATTTACTTATTTACATTATTTGACGCTTGTTGCGTGTAATTACTATTGATTTCCTATTAACGCCTACGCTTCCGCAGTTAACTCTGAACATTTATGTTATGACTTTTTAAGTCTCATATAGTGTCATTTGATGTAACTAATGACTGAGATCCTTGTGTGTCGCCTTCCAAACGTTAAAACTCCGTTAGTGGAATTTGGGGGTGTGACACGTAACGTATTTAACCTCGTTGAATATTTCTTCCCCTGTCATAGGCTCTGCAGCAGTTCTCAGCTCTTGTTTTCCATTAAACGCCTTTGTTTTCTTTCAAAAATGGTTGTCATGTTGTAGATATTTCCTGTGACCAGCATAACTCTGCTTGGCTGATTTAGGAAGTCTAACACAGTCAGTTTCTTTCCGACACACTACAAAACCATTGAATCCACTGTAAGGGCAACCACATAGTGTACCAAGAGCAGGGTAGTTATTAATTGTCCATAAAACAACTGCTCGTAGTGTAAACTTTTCTTTTGCATAGGTGTTATATCTTTCAACTCGTTGTTCAAATAAGAGTTCTATGTCGTCAATCAAAGGATCCAAAAACACATCAATATCGTTTCTAGGCGCTCCCGTTATTAATAACGAAATCATGATGAACTTTCTTTTCATACACAACCAAGGTGGAAGGTTGTAAATGACAGTTAAAACAGGCCAGACAATGTGATTTCTATTGCCTCTATTCACGTCCACCCTATCAGTGGAAATGCCAAGTCGAAGATTTCTTTGATCGTTAGCAATTTCAGGAAATTTGTCATCTATGGCTTTCCATGCGGGTGAATCAGATGGGTGGCGTAAAACACCGAGTTTATTGGAACTGGTGGCATGACATCTTAAATCTTTTGCTGTGCTCTTCGCTTGAAAGAGTCGTTTAAATCATGGAATAATGGGAAAGTATCACAATACCTTTGCCAAAATATTTTCGTACATTATTTTAGTCTTCTCATCCACCTTCCACATTGACTTCCCACATCTTCGACATACTGTCAAGTCCGTGTACTCCTTCCTGTAATGAATGCAGTCGTTGATACATGCATGTATCTTTGTGTATCCTGAACCCATTGCCGTCATTATCTTTTTGGCCTCATATGTATTGTTCATCCTTTCGTTACCTTCAGGTAGCATCTTTTTCAACAAAACCAAAAGTTCAGTAAAGAACTTATCCGATACTCCATGCTTACTCTTCAAGTTGAGTAGTTGAACAACAGCTTCAATAACTACACTGGTAGCTTAGGGTTTGGTGCGACGGCAATTAATGATCGACAAAAACCAAAATCGATTACCTTCAATAACTTGGCAGCTTAGGGTTTGGTGAGACGGCAATTAACTTGGCAGTCGATTAGCTGAAAGATTTTGAAATGGATGATGTAATGGAGAAATTAAATGGCTTCAATAACAATCTTTTACAATTTGAAAAAAAATGAAATTTTAAGAACCCGCGAGTTTTCGTGTTAATTCTATTTAAATAAACCAAAAGTAACATTTTTTATCCATTTTTTTAATAAAAAAAGTACAATATTGATGGTCGTTTTTTCAGGGTTTGGTGTTATGCATGTATGGATCAGGTTTTTAACAGCAGATTGTTTTTTTATTTAAAAAACCTCATATGGTTTTTTATTACATAATGTAAATGGTTTTTTTTTTTTATCAAAAATAGAGTAATGACGGTTTGGTTTAGCTACTAGCACATATCTCAATGGAGTAATGATGGTTTAGGCGCCATTATTACCATTTCTTAACTTTTCAATGTAAAACTGAAATGACTGGCATTAACCAACTGTTCTATCCAGCTGTTCTAACCAGCTTCTCAAACTGAAATGATTGTTTGTTTACCAATTCTTATAACCATTTATTAACTTTTCAATTATAAATAACCATCATTCACTTGAAGCAACCACCATTCTATCCAGCATTCTTGTATTCTCCCATTGTCCCATACACAATTAAAATGGCTACTTTTGGAGGTTTGGTCGGAGATTTCTTTGAAATGTCTCAACAAGAAATCATAACAGAGGTTGATGCTACCATCAACACGGTCAGGAGGGCGATACAAGAAAATCAACAACTGCTTGATGATCTTCTGAAGCAACCACCCACTCCAGCACGCTACAGGTATGGCACCCTGCTGCTTGAACAACTCTACTCCAACAAAGCCACACTTGCGAAGCTCAAAAGCTTGAGGCTGGAACTGCTGGAAAGGCAGATTGAGCTTGCAAGAACTATTACATTAAGGTTTGGTTAGTGAGGGTGCTAAAGCTTTGGTTGTGCCAGTTTTTTGGTGAAACTGAAGGTTTTTTGCTTTGTAAAGCTTTGGTTGTTAAGTTTTTTTTGGTACTTGTGGATGTAATCATGAATCATTTATAATGCAATCTTTTAGTTGGATCACAATATTGTTTTTCATATTTATTACAAATCTTACATGCCCTAAAATTATTATAAATTAACAATCCCTATTACAAGCCCTAAAAAAACAACACCAATTACAAGCCCTAAAAAAACAAACACATAATAAAGAGTTTAAACTGCAATCTCTTTTTTAGTTCAGTCCTTGAAGCTTCACTCATTGCGAGTTGATTCTCTAATTCGTTTTTTGCCCTCAGCAAGCCAGGAATGGTGTCCTTATATCTTTTGCACACCACATGATCAAACCACTTAAAATAGCCACATTTTGATGATCCCTATTTCAAATATAGAGAGTGAGTTTTAGGTCCAGAGACGACAAGAATTCCATTTTCAGTTTCACTTACCTCAGACGCACAAGTGTAGAACCTCTGACCTAGATTTTTTGAGGTCCATGATGTTTTTAGCATCACTTCTTGACCACAAGAACAATAAACATGGTCATGATGACCATCAGATCGATTGATTATGCTACTGGATGTGGAAGATTCCATGGCGATCTTGACTAAGGGTTTTTATTTGCGATTGATGACGAAGATATTCAAAGAATAAATGCTAAATTCTTTCAACTATAATTTATGACACGTGCATTATAGAAGTCACATGTAAAACAACAGAAAAGTTTAACGTTTATTTTAGTTTAATAAAATAAACTAAAATAAGATGATGATAATGATGGTATATAACCCATATATGATGATGATGATGATGTATAACCCATATGATGTTGATAATGATGGTATATAACCCATATATGATGATGATGATGATGTATAACCCATATGATGATGATGATGATGATAATGATAACCCATATGATGATGATGATAACCCATATGAGGATGATGATGAAGCTGATGATGATCATCATGACGACCCAAATGATGATGATGATGATGATGACGATGACGATGACGATGATAACCAATAAGCCTTGCAATGCCACAACCCATGTCACCCATAACACAACCAAACTCACAACCAGTGTGACCCCTATAAGTCTTATGGGTCATACAGGCGGTCATGGGTGAGATGGATATGCCATTTTAACCCATGCCGCCTTTACTCATAACTAGTGTGACCCACCCCTACAAGGCTTATTGGTCATATGGTTCATGGGTGATATGGATTATGACATTATAACCCGTGTCCCATGGTCATATGGTTCATGGGTGGTATGCGGTATGACATTATAACCCATGACTCATGGTCATATGCCCATATGGGTAATGGGTATTATTCAGTAATGTTTTTATGTGTTTATATATGTAATAATGATGATAACAACCCATAAGATGATGATGATAAACCATATGAGGATGACGATGATGATAACCCATAAGCCTTGTAATGCCAAAACCCATATCAGCCATAACTCACAACCAATAACCCATGACAAGTGTGACCCCTATAAGGCTTATATATGGGTCATACGGGCCATGGGTCTTCAAGATATGGGTTATGGAATTTTAACCCATGACCCATAAGCCGTGTAATGCCATAACCCATGTCACCCTGATTCACTGTCACACCCCCAATATTTATTCACTTAATAAATAAATTAGGGTTGCAACGATTGGTAACATTACACAACAGCGGAAGCTAAATGAAGACTTCTAGATTGTCAAACATCATTACAGAAACTAAAAGAATACATAGACCTAAATTCATATAAGTCTAAATTGACTTGACGTTCTGCGACCATACGTCTTCGTCTTCTAAGGTCTTAATCCAAAAGCTTAACCTATTCCAACTGTGCCATCGGTGTGAATTTCCTGAAAAACATACTTGAAAGTGTCAACACAAAGGTTGGTGAGTTCACAGGTTTAGTTGGTTCATTGTAAAGTAGTTTTCCTTGAAAACACTAATATCGTGTACATGGCCGTACTATAAAACTGTTTTTCCGTAAACCTTAAAAATGTGTTTATGGGCTTAATATAGAATAGTTTTCCTCGAAAACATGTGATGACTTCTAAGTCATAAAGTGAGTCATTTTCCCTAATGAAAACAAGTGATGACTTATTAGTCATGAAATGAGTTTAAACCCATGTTAAGCCCTCTTTAATGATAAGATCGTTAACCAAAACGAGTAGTGGGTTCATGTGTTTAAACCAAATAGTTCTTGTAAATCCATGTGTTCGTAAATTGTTCCACTTGTTCGTAAATTGTCCCAAGTGTTTGTAAATTGTTCCAATTGTATATGATAAACAAAACAAGTGATGTTGACCCCATTTGTAAACTAGCTAGGAGTACAAATAAATGTTCATACATGAGGCGTAACCAAACCATGACAATTGTTCCTTTGCCCCTCTCATTTGTTATCAGATGCTATGCGGCCATAAATCCTCCAGATTGCGGTTAGCGCGACTAACCATGACCGGGGGACGTCACTCCCCATAGTACTATTCATAGGACCCTAGGCTACAGTTAATGGTTACTAAATTGTTCCAGGGGACTTTAGCGAACTCTTTGTTCGTAAACTAAGGCAAACATAAGGTCGGGTCTTGTTCTCTTATTACCATATGAAAATGTTTGTAAATGTGTTTCATGTTTTCTCAAATGTATCAAACATTTATTTTTCATGGTTTCAAATACATATGCAAATGTGTTGTATAAGTATGTTTCTCCCCCGATGTTTACAAAACATTAAAAGCTAAAAGGGGGCCGTGAACTCACCTGATGAGCAAACAATGAAGCAAAGCAATTTAAGTAGCAACTAGCAAAGTCCGTAAATACGTGAGCCAACCTAACCATGCCCTATGGTAAAATAAGACACTATAAGGTCAAAACAATGTTTCTAAGGTTTAAGTTGATCGTGTATACGATTCACCCAATTAGACTCGACATGAATACTACTTTATGTTTCCGACAGTTTTGACATGAGGACCGTTAGTGACGAGTTGTGAAAATAAGATATATTTTTGTACACTTATATGCATAAGTTATGTATCTCAAGACATGTCTTTACATGTACAAAGCCACATCATGGATGGGGTTGAAAATAAATATATAGTATGGGAGGTAAAACTTTTACATCAAAATAGCCTTTAGTAATGTATTTGGGTTTTCAAGTCAACTTGTGTCGTGTTTTTAGTTAATTTATCGAACTCAATAATTTATGGAATTTTTACCACACTCAAATAAGTGTATTGGCTATATATAAATGTATAGATTATAATTTATAAAGGGGTTTAAGGGTTTCAAACAAAAATCATAACACAAAGAGGTTAACAACTTCGGTTTTGTCTGGTAGGTCTCAGGAATCTTGACGGTTGGGGGTGAAAATGTTGATTTCATCATAAGAGGCTGTATGGGTTTTATTACAAACACAAAATGCTAGTTTTAGGAAAAAGAATCAAATCATTTGAACCATTTTTGAGTGAGTTATGACCTATACAAGTTGTCCTTATGAATCTGTCCAAAAATTTTAGCATTGACCCATTTTCTTGTATCAACCTTTTGGGGTATCAAAACTCCACCAAAAATCACGAAATAAATTGGGATGGAAAGAGTACTCTTTAAACATAATTTTAGACTTAAGAAACATCCATTTTAGTTTAGTTTTGACTAGGATACGACCGTCCAAAGTGGACTAAAAATTCTGCCAGCATGTTCTCGTTTTGAATGGTGACTTTTCTTTTAAAATAAACACTACATAGGTGAACTTTTACACAAAACAACTAGTGTACTTAATAAAAATCAAGACTTAGGATATGAACACTCACTTAGTGCAAGCGAGGAGAAGGAAGAATGAGAGGTTGGAACTTGAATCTTTGCAAGAACACCTTATAACTCTTTATCTCTTGCTTGAACACTTGTTTCTTCACTAAAGGAATTTGGAATTGGGCATATGCATGTGTGTGAATGTTTTCAGCCGTCAGAAAAGGGAAAAATAGAGTGAAGTGTTGGTCATTTTTCTGAGAAAATCTTCCTTATATAATCAAAATATCTAGAGCATAATCATTTGAATTTGACACTTGATCTTGACAAGGTATGGTTTCATGGTACTAAAACCACAAAATCATCCAAAGATCTAGCAAAGTGGGTGAAGTTGGTGATGGGTGATGATGAGGGTTTGGTGGTGATGATGACGATAGGTGATGGTTGTGGTTCAACACAGTATGCTACCCGCAATTAATATCCGTTAAATACTCGGTTTAATAAATAATTTCAAGACCGTAACAATATAAATAAAATATGTAGGGTTTATAATATATATATGTATATATATATATATATATATATATATATATATACGTTCATCGTTTAGACGCGTTAAATGCGTAAAGTATGTATTAAAGTATAAAATAGGCGTTAACGAACCCAAATAATAACCGGTTATATATTTACATATAATTACACAAAATAATGAGGTAGAATGTTTTCCTAACATTTGATATTTGTCCCCAATGTATATTTTGTATAAAATAAATATACTTCTAGACTTTACTTGTATAAAATTTATTAATCGCCAATGACCGTACATCGCAGGTTATAAATGTTTATTACCTAGTAAATCTTATAATTACTAAAATATGACATGTGTTCCTTTGCTAGACTTCTGACAGTACCTTGTCAAAAATAATGATCTAGGAAATATGAAATATGAACGTGCTAAAATGAATATGGATTTTGACCTGAAATACTGGGTGTCACATTCTCCCCATGTTAAATAGAATTTTGTCCCGAAATTCAATTGATGTTATCTTGAATTGGTGTATTCGTGAACAAGGACTGGTACTCGGTTTCCCTCTGATCTTCATGTTCCCATGTATACTCAGGGTCATGGTTTGAGTTCTAACATACCTTAACCAATTCATTACGGTTACGCCCTGTTCCTTGGACTTTTTTTTAGTCAGTGATTTCAGTGGGTTCCTTAACAGAGTGTGGTTTCTCACTTATGTGAATTTCGTTAGATGGTATGATTTGTGTTTGTCTTGACCACCCTTCTTGAGATCGGACACATGAAACGTATCATGTATGTTGTTTAGTTCTCGTGACAACTTAAGCTTGTAGGCTACAAGGCCAACTCTAGCTCGTATTTCAAACGGTCTCCATTATCTATTGTTATGTTTGCTACGATTGCCAAACCTGGCAACTCCTTTCCAAGGCGAGACTTTTAACAAAACTCAGTCTCCAACTTGGAATTCTAATGGCTTTCGTCTGTTGTTAGCACACCTCCTTTGTCTATCTTGAACGGCTTTCAGACGATCTTTAACTTCGAAGATTTTGTCGGTAGTTTCCTGGCCAATATCAAGACCAGTCAAATGCCTGTCGCCAACCTCCGCCCAACTTAGCGGTAAGTGAAATTTACGACCATACAAAGCCTCAATGGAGCGGCTTTAATGCGGGTATGGTAATTTTTATTATGTGAAAACTCAGCCAACGGTAATTGGGTATCCCAATTTCCTCTGAAATCGATTACACACGCGCGGAGCATATCTTCTATAGTTTGAATGGTCCATTCACTTCGACAGTCCGTTTGTGGATGACATGCAATACTCATGTCAAGGCGTGTGCCCAAGGATTCTTGTAATGATTGCCAGATTCTTGACACAAATCGGTTGTCTCTAGATAAGAGATAATGGAAACTGGCACCCCATGTCAAGCCATAATTTCCTTAATATATATCCTTGCACGTTTCTCTGTTTCACCAGTCTCTTTGATTGGCAGAAAGTGACCGAATTTCATCAAACGATGCACGACTACCCATATAGTATCATAGCCGCTAGACGTTCTGGGTAGTTTCGTAATGAAATCCATTGAAATCTGTTCCCATTTTCCACTGAGTAATCTCAGGTTGTAGTGATCACCCAGGTGATTTCTGACATTCTGCCTTTACTGTCTAATATCTACCAACATAAATAGCAATTTCCCCTTTCATGTTCGGCCATCAATATATTCCCTCGAGATCTTTCTACATTTTATCCGATCCTGGGTGAATGGAGTACTTGGACTTATGGACTTCATCCATGACCACACATGTAGGTTACCAGTACTTGATACCTAATTTATGTCCGTATCATCTAACTTAGGCTCCAATTCTTTGATTTCCATTTACTTGGTGGTCGGTATTCGAAAACAAGGTGAATACTTCTCCGACTACCAATATTAGATGTGCAAGGATCCCCTATTTGATTCCCCTCATTATGGTGGAATTGTGTGATACTCATCCCTAGTAATGAAAGAAATGGTATATGAGAATCTTGAGTGTATGCCGACACATACCTTCTATTCATCTACGCATTATGATGCACAATAGCCAGATCTCTATAGATCTTTCAAAGGAATTACTCAATGAGGTGTTCAGGTTTTAGTTGAAGATCGGGTAGCAATGGTATAATATGGGAATGAAACTTTATGTTTGTCCCTCTTATGCTTTTTGAAATCATTTTCTCGGAGTAAGACTTTATTCTTATTTCAGGTTTAGTGTTATCCAGGATCTTCCTTTCTAGGTGTCGTAATGGATTTAAGATTTTGATGTTCCTTGTGAGCTCTCTCTAGAAAAGGTCAAGTCTAATCACCACTTCACCCTTTGCTTTCACTACCTTTCCGCGGCAGACTAGCATTTAGGTTGTATTATCCTGATATGTAAGCTCATGACTTGACTACCATACCCTTGAGGTATGTAAGCCATATGAAGTTCCATGTTTGTTTAGAATATTCACATTCTGTCTCGGTGAGGAAATGAACAGAGAGACTGTGAGAATAGTCACATAGAATTAGTGTTTTCCCGACATGGGTTATAGGTTTGTCAACCTATCAAGTTGGCCGAAAGGGTTTGGGAGTTTTACAATTGCCAACTATTAGTCATTCAGTGTGTCTGCACTTCCCTGGCATCCGAATGGTACTTTAGTGACTTACCATTACGTATTCCACTCATACCAGTCATAGTCTCAAAGTCCTTAGTACTAGGACTCAGGTCATAATATTGAGGTAATGAGTGTTGAATCATCAAAATTTTTGTACTTTTTCTGCGCTGCGTTAAGAAGTCATTTCTTAACAATAGATGCCCTAGGGCTTCCTAATTATAGAAATCTGGGAGTGAAAGAAGTGATTACGCCTCTCTTCTAGGCTGAAAACTGGGATCCGTTCAACAAGATGATCCTTGAGGAAGTGCGGGTACAAAAGGGTATAAAATTATCCTTCTCAGATCCTTGTGGACAGTGGTCCGTTGTGAACAACTTGTGCTTACATCCCTTATGCATATCATGAACTAATGAGATTAGTAAGAAATCCCGCTCTTGGGACTCTTTCAAGAGTTTTATATGTCGTTTTCTTGTTAGTTCGATAATAGTTGTTAGTCCATACTTATGTTTCTTTGGCATTTGTTTCAGCATAAATCACGGCTTATTCGTCACTGGATGAATAGTCGGGCTTAACGGTGAACTGAATGTCAAAGGTTGTGAGAACAACCATGTTTGTCCAAAATCCTGAAATATCAGATTACCTACTTGTCTCATGTCGAGCTTCCACAATATCCATAGGTTCCATGTGTATGCAGGTCAGAGTAATATTTTGCCCCATTATTGAAGTTAGTGCATAACACTCTTGGCGTAACTTTCAAGCAATTGAGAGATTGAACTGTATGATGGATCCTGAGATTACGATATAATCTCCCACAATAATTGTGCAATTATTGTAAGTGTTAGTTTTGGTAACGCTCAACTTGAAGCATTCCTGACAAGTAGAATCTCAAAGAATGAATGTGCGAATTCCATCATTGTTCATGATTCACTAAGGATTGGTTGAATTCAATTTGAATTTCTCTCGTTCCTCCAAAACTAGGAGAATGCTTTGTGAACATCTAATTGAGAAGTCCGATTTGTTAAGATCTAATCCTTAATCAATTGACTGAGAACATGGTTTGATCATTAGCTTAGATAGCAAGACTCACTAAAGTTCCCATGCACTGCAAAATATGATTACGTGTGCACCCGTAATGATAATTTACTTTGCATGATCCATGTAGTGTTCCTTCTATCCCCAACTTTTAAATCAATGGGATTTGAAATGTTCATTAGATCGTGTTTGCACACTTGTTCAGGGGTGTGTATTGTTTTATCGGATTACTCTTAATTATGTGTACCAATACTCATGAATCTGCCGAATATGGCTGTTGTCCGATGAGGCTAATGGTAGAGAGGCACCACCAGTGTCTCTTAAAATAAAATATGTATGGTGAAAGTCAGGCACTATGTGTTGGGCAGAGATCCTCAAATGAGTGTCGAGCAACTCATGCTCCAAGTCTGTGTATATGCATGGATCCACATGATCCTGATGTATGTCTGGGTCTCCTGACCCTTGGAGTTCTCTCCCATTTAGTCCTGCTTATCCACTTTGGATTCCCTGCTGTCTGGGCAATCCCGTCTGCCATATCTCATGGCGAAAGTCTAGGCATCCGATCCGACAACTTATGAAGAAGAGTATTTATACCGCAAATACGTTAGAAAGATAGCTGCCTCCCTAGCTGGAGTAGTTGTGGTGCAGGTATAGGTACAGATTCTGGTACGGGTTCAGCCTGTTGTGATACCAAGATCGGTAACGGACGATTGCTGCCGTCGTCGCCCAAGCTCAGCTCGTAACTCGATCTTCTAAGGTTGCAGTATGCTGAGTACCCATTATTCTTGACTCGTAATCCAAACAATAACATGTTGTAAGTGTTTATTATTTCCACATTGTTGTATGTGTTTAAGTGTTCATTACATGTGCCATGTAATTGTATTAGTGTAGCTAATGATACCCTAGTGTAACTCCATACACTAATAGTCTACACAAATTGTTCGGCAACGGTTGGAATTCCTATACTCAAGTCTTGGGTGTTTCTAGTGTGATGCAAGTCTTAGAAATCTTGGTCCCTAAATGATTCTGGTTAGAGCCTAGGTGTCACTAAGGAAACCTAATTCGCTAAAACCATTGCTCTGATACCAATCTGTCACACCCGCAATATTTATTCACTTAATAAATAAATTAGGGTTGCAACGATCGGTAACATTACACAACAGCGGAAGCTAAATGAAGACTTCTAGATTGTCAAACATCATTACAGAAACTAAAAGAATACATAGACCTAAAGTCATATAAGTCTAAATTGACTTGACGTTCTGCGACCATACGTCTTCGTCTTCTAAGGTCTTAATCCAAAAGCTTAACCTATTCCAACCGTGCCATCGGTGTGAATTTCCTGAAAAACATACTTGAAAGTGTCAACACAAAGGTTGGTGAGTTCACAGGTTTAGTTGGTTCATTGTAAAGTAGTTTTCCTTGAAAACACTGATATCGTGTACATGGCCGTACTATAAAACCGTTTATCCGTAAACCTTAAAAATGTGTTTATGGGCTTAATATAGAACCGTTTTCCTCGAACACATGTGATGACTTCTTAGTCATAAAGTGAGTCGTTTTCCCTAATGAAAACAAGTGATGACTTATCAGTCATGAAATGAGTTTAAACCCATATTAAGCCCTCTTTAATGATAAGATCCTTAACCAAAACGAGTAGTGGTTTCATGTGTTTATATCAAATAGTTCTTGTAAATCCATGTGTTCGTAAATTGTTCCAGTTGTTCGTAAATTGTCACAAGTGTTTGTAAATTGTTCCAATTGTATATGATAAACAAAACAAGTGATGTTGACCCCATTTGTAAACTAGCTAGGAGTACAAATAAATGTTCATACATGAGGCGTAACCAAACCATGACAATTGTTCCTTTGCCCCTCTCATTTATTATCAGATGCTATGCGGCCATAAATCCTCCAGATTGCGGTTAGCGCGACTAACCATGACCGGGGGACGTCACTCCCTATAGTACTATTCATAGGACCCTAGGCTACAGTTAATGGTTACTAAATTGTTCCAGGGGACTTTAGCGAGCTCTTTGTTCGTAAACTCATGCAAACATAAGGTCGGGTCTTGTTCTCTTATTACCATATGAAAATGTTTGTAAATGTGTTTCATGTTTTCTCAAATGTATCAAACATTTATTTTTCATGCTTTCAAATACATATACAAATGTGTTGTATAAGTATGTTTCTCCCCCGATGTTTATAAAACATTAAAAGCTAAAAGGGGGCCGTGAACTCACCTGATGAGCAAACAATGAAGCAAAGCAATTTAAGTAGCAACTAGCAAAGTCCGTAAATACGTGAGCCAACCTAACCATGCCCTATGGTAAAATAAGACACTTTAAGGTCAAAGGAATGTTTCTAAGGTTTAAGTTGATCGTGTATACGATTCACCCAATTAGACTCGACATGAATACTACTTTATGTTTCCGATAGTTTTGACATGACGACCGTTAGTGACGAGTTGGGACAATAAGATATATTTATGTACACTTATATACATAAGTTATGTATCTCAAGACATGTCTTTACATGTACGAAGCCACATCATGGTTGGGGTTGAAAATAAATATATAGTATGGGAGGTAAAACTTTTACATCAAAATAGCCTTTAGTAATGTATTTGGGTTTTCAAGTCAACTTGTGTCGTGTTTTTAGTTAATTTATCGAACTCAATAATTTATGGAATTTTTACCACACTCAAATAAGTGTATTGGCTATATATAAATGTATGGATTATAATTTATAAAGGGGTTTAAGGGTTTCAAACAAAAATCATAACACAAAGAGGTTAACAACTTCGGTTTTGTCTGGTAGGTCTCAGGAATCTTGACGGTTGGGGGGTGAAAAAGTTGATTTCATCATAAGAGGCTGTATGGGTTTTATTACAAACACAAAATTCTAGTTTTAGGAAAAAGAATCAAATAATTTGAACCATTTTTGAGTGAGTTATGACCTATACAAGTTGTCCTTATGAATCTGTCCAAAAATTTTAGCTTTGACCCATTTTCTTGTATCAACCTTTTGGGGTATCAAACCTCCACCAAAAATCACGAAATAAATTGGGATGGAAAGAGGACTCTTTAAACATAATTTTAGACTTAAGAAACATCCATTTTGGTTTAGTTTTGACTAGGATACGACTGTCCAAAGTGGACTGAAAATTCTGCCAGCATGTTCTCGTTTTGAATGGTGACTTTTCTTTTAAAATAAACACTACTTGGGTGAACTTATACACAAAACAACTAGTGTACTTAATAAAAATAAAGACTTAGGATATGAACACTCACTTAGTGCAAGCGAGGAGAAGGAAGAATGAGAGGTTGGAACTTGAATCTTTGCAAGAACACCTTACAACTCTTTATCTCTTGCTTGAACACTTGTTTCTTCACTAAAGGAATTTGGAATTGGGCATATGCATGTGTGAGTGTTTTCAGCCATGAGAAAAGGGAAAAATAGAGTGAAGTGTTGGTCATTTTTGTGAGAAAATCTTCCTTATATAATCAAAATATCTAGAGCATAATCATTTGAATTTGACACTTGATCTTGACAAGGTATGGTTTCATGGTACTAAAACCACAAAATCATCCAAAGATCTAGCAAAGTGGGTGAAGTTGGTGATGGGTGATGATGTGGGTTTGGTGGTGATGATGACGATAGGTGATGGTAGTGGTTCAACACAGTATGCTACCCACAATTAATACCCGTTAAATACTCGGTTTAATAAATAATTTCAAGACCGTAACAATATAAATAAAATATGTAGGGTTTATAACATATATATATATATATATATATTTATATACGTTCATCGTTTAGACGCGTTAAATCCGTAAAGTATGTATTAAAGTATAAAATATGCGTTAACGAACCCAAATAATAACCGGTTATATATTTACATATAATCACACAAAATAATGAGGTAGAATGTTGTCCTAACATTTGATATTTGTCCCCAATGTTTATTTTGTATAAAATAAATATACGTCTAGACTTTAATTGTATAAAACTTATTAATCGCCAATGACCGTACATCGTAGGTTATAAATGTTTAGTACCTAGTAAATCTTATAATTACTAAAATATGACATGTGTTCCTTTGCTAGACTTCTGACAGTACATTGTCAAAAATAATGATCTAGGAAATATGAAATATGAACATGCTAAAATGAATACGGATTTTGACATGAAATACTGGGTGTCACACTCACAACTTGTGTGACCCCTAAAAGGCTTACTGGTCATATGTGTCGCACCCTCAAAATCCACTAATGGAGTTTTACCGTTAGGCGTGTGACAAACCAGGATCTCAGTCATTAGT
Source organism: Smallanthus sonchifolius (assembly GCA_023525975.1). Taxonomy (NCBI): domain Eukaryota; kingdom Viridiplantae; phylum Streptophyta; class Magnoliopsida; order Asterales; family Asteraceae; genus Smallanthus; species Smallanthus sonchifolius. The sequence goes on from CM042022.1 coordinate 78,139,513, forward strand.
TACGTCAAACGGCACTATATGAGTTTAAACAAAATCCATTAATGTTCAAAGTTAAATACGGAAGCGTAGACGTTAAAGTTAAACCCAAAATAATTACACGCAACAAAGCGTCAATTAATGTAAATGATAGATAATAAACATTATCCTTTATTGATAAAACCAATGCGACTCCATGATGCGTCCTAGTCCTGATGTGTACCATAGTGACCTGAGAAAACATGCTTAAAGTGTCAACACAAGGTTGGTGAGTTCACAGGTTTGTAAGTAAATAAACTATTTGTGTGTTTACAGGATCCACATACATAAGTCACACCTATTGTTAGCAAGACAATGTACAAGTTACTCTAAGCGTTCGCAACCGAAGCTGACTGTTTGTGTTTGAATGCCTTCCGTCTTTACTAACATCAACAATGGCAAGTGTTTAAGGAAATTTACACCCCTTTGACCTCCAATTGAGCTAGCGCGACTAGCCCGGATGGGGTTTGTCAAACCCAGTAGCACTACTCAAATTTCCTCGCTATATACCTTATACTAACGGTTTGAGAGTGTATGGACTTCATATGTTATGTATGTGTAGGTCCCTCGGGTGTGGCGGATCGTCACATGCAAGCGGGTCTACTAGTCGGACCGGGTGCGGAATGCCCGTGACTAGGCGGAGAGTCTAGCTAAACAAAGTAATCCGACAAGAGAAAATACTTTAAACGTTCTTTGTATTATAAACACTTGAAGGTTACAGAGAAAAGCACTGAGATTACAATCTGCGTATTTGCACTAAAGCCTGCGTACTTAACTTCTGTCAACCTATCCTATTTATACAAGACCAGATGTCTGCGCACTTAGCAAGTGCGCAGGGCAAAATGCTCTTGCGTACTTAGCAATTACGCAAAGTTACTCTTGCGTACTTGCCAAGTACGCAGGAGCTTTCTCCTGCGTACTTACAAGTGCGCAAAACACTTGGAGAATTCTGCAACATTCAATATGAAAAAGTAAATACAACTCGATAAACTAATACATAAAGACTCTTACATACAAAGACAATTGCAAACAAGACAAAACAACGTAAGACTAAGACTCTATCTATCCAGAGTGTTTGTCACAGGAAAGTGTTTCAACAAACTCCCCCTTGACAACAGCTCTGGATAATCTTCAGTCTTCGGTCTTCACATCTTCAGTCTTCACAGCGCTTGATCTTTAGCTTCCATCTTCTTCTTGTAATCAAGGCAGAACTTAATCACCTTGTCATATTTAGAAGCAAGGAGCTTTGTCCACTCATCCGTGTAGACGCAATAGCGTTCTGCTAGCACCTCCAGATCTTTCACAGAAAAGTTGATGAAGCAGACTTCATCAAAAATTCTGATCAGTTCCTTTGGCACCATGTTCTCGCTCTCTGAACGTCCTTTACCCATGATCACAGCCTTGCCCGTCTTTGGATCTACATACCAGTACCATATGTAACCAAGAATATCTTGAGATAACTTGCTCAGGGGAATCTTAGTTTCACATCGCACTGCTTGTATACCAATTTATTTAAGTGGTTCTTAGTCACAGGATGTACAGCGTGCTTATCCTTGACTCTCTTAGGCACTTGAGGCTTGAACATCTCGAACTTCCCTGATCTTGCTCCTCACTGCAGAACCACCCACAAACCCATCGCCACTGCGTGATTGGAATGACCCAGCAGCTCTCGGTTTGCTAGGTTCACAAGGTCGTATTTGGGCAAGGAGCTGAACGCTTCACTGGTGGGTTTCAAGTATTGAACCCCGCCAGATCTTTTGATAGCGAACAGCTGCTTGTCCTCCTCGAACCATACAGCCAAGATCATCCCTGTTGCTCCGTGTTTGTCTATTATAGACGTCTCTTGCCACACAGGAGCTGGACCCTTTGATGAAGTAGAAGGCATGTCTGTTTCTTTCGGTGCATCTGGGTCCACAGGTTCAGGGTCAACTGGGGAGGCTTCAGTCGAGGCTTCTACATTACTGGCTTGCTCGACTGAACCTGTGTCGAGCGGAGCATCGAAGGATGGAAATTCAAAGATCTCTCCATCTTCTAGCTCGTAATCTCCTTCCCCGTCACCCTTGGTAATTTCGATCACAACATCTTCGTCATCATCATCCCAATCATCACCAGAGTCGATCTCTCCTTCTTCTAGATTGAAGAGAGCATCGATCTGTGCTTCATTGGAATAGTCAGGCTCTAGATATAGGATCTCATCGTCAGATAAGTCCTTAAGTACTTCAGCCACTGACTTTCCTTTCTCATCACCACCACTACCAGAGGTATCACCACCCTCTTGATGAGTCGACTCCCCCTGAGCCATTGGAACAACAGAGATGGGCAAGAATTCTAAAGCTTGGTGCTCGCCTCCACTAGGACCGGCTTCGGGATCCTTGTCCTTGTCGTCATCCTTAGTCAAGTCGACCGGATGACACGCCTCATCACCAGTAGTCCTCTTCTCCTTCTCTTTCTCTTTCTTTTTGTCCTTCTCCCCCTGAGCATCAAGCTTCTTGGTCAGATCAGCAATCAGCTTGACCATCAGCTCATGCTCCTTCCTCTGAGCGTCAAACCTCAGCTCCAAGGACGACCCATGACCCAGAAGCATTTCATTTGTCTTGATTAGGAGTTCATTCTGGCCAGGACATTTTTCAGTCGTTCCTCAGTCCCTGTTCTCTGGCTACGAAGGATTGTAACTTCATCTACCAAAGAGTAGATCTGTGCTTGTTGAGCGTCAGACTCCTCCTTCGATTTCTGAATAGTCTTCAGTAATCCAGCAACTTGGGTTTCTAGAACATCTATCCTAGCATCATTTGGATCAGGATGTCTGGATGAGGATGCCTCGGCAGTGTGAATAGGGGAGGAGAATATGGTATCAAAGTCAAACCCTTGCCTGAAATCTCCATAATTGAAGGGTTGACTGAGAGGCTCGATGGTGGTAGTTGGGATGGAAGATGTGACGAGAGTTGTTGGGGGTAATGGTAAGGGTGATGGTGACTGACTCCGTGAGAACTGGAGTAGTCACCGCCACCTGAGGAGTTGTGGTATGGAGGGTCACTATCACAGGAATCACTTCTATGATTGTAGTGACGGCCACTTCACTTTGTACTTGTGGCCTCCTCCTCCTACGGTAAAGCTGTTGTGAAGGTGGGGTGGAGGCTGAATCTGGACTAGCAGCTGATATTTGTACTTGTTACTGAGCCTCCACCACACTGGGGATAGAAGGCTATTGCCTATCGCCCCTGTTCTTGTGAATGCTTTCCCTTCTTTGTCTTTGTATAGCAGCGTCAGAGTCAGAGTCTGGCTCGTATTCGCTGCTAGAGGACTGTCGCTTTCTCTTGTAGGACGACTCAGGTAGGGTTACCTTAGCCGTTCTCCGTGGGTGTACCTGCGACGGTGCATCATCGGAATCCGAAGAATCAAACTCAGTCGCTTCTGAAGCGGATCCCTCATCACCGTCATGTCCTCCTTCGTCGTCTCCATCATCAGACGAACCATCATCACTCTCCATTTCCTCCTGTTGTTCATCGAAGTGTTCGCTCAATTCAGGCTCCGAGTCGGGACTGTACCATCTCCAGTCACCTGGGGCCACATACGCTTCATTGATGAGGTGGCCAAAGAGTTCTGTATGCACAGGGGTAGGATCTACACTGCCTGGCTTTAGAAATTGGGCGAATACTCTTTAGTCCACCCGCTTTGCTTGCAGTCTCTCCCCTATGGCAGGAAGGTTTCGCAATGCGTCATTAATCAGAAGTTGCACAAACCGAGGGTATAACAAGAACCGAAACCTCTCCGCTGTGTTGATCTGGTCATTGATGGCCTTAAAGATGTATCGGGAGAAGTTGTAGCCCTTGTTGAGAGAAAGGCCGACCATGGCTGCTGCAAGGTCATGACCCATGGCATCTTTACCAGCTTTCCTTGATGAGATGCACATGATCCTGACGTGGGCGAAATATCTCCATTGGTCTAATACCCACATCTTTTTGTATGAAGCATAGTCCCTCTCACCGACATATCCCATTCTTTGTCTCCAACACCCGTCCACAAAGTAGTCTGGATAGGCTGTCGGGTCGGTCGCGAGGTCTCTGAATTGAAGGACCCTTCGTATAGTATCTTCAGAGAAAGCAATAGCATGCCCAGCAACGGTAGCCCTTATAACGTTAGGGGTTACCGTGCAGTCGTGCTCTGCAGTTTCCCAAAACTGCTCGAGGTAGGGTCTTGACACGATCTGGTCAGCAGAAATGGCGTAGCTGATTCTTTAGCGGTTCAAGAAATTAACTATGTCTCTGTACTGCAATGCTGCACCCTTCCACTCAGGTTCAGTGTCAGCTAACAGGTTGAATTCGTTAGTAAACGCCCGAGCCATGATCTGCAAAAACACACAGAAAACATAATAAGAACAACACGTATCATTGGAAACGGATAAACATGACTCAGTATATCAGTTACTCTTTGAACAGAATTTCAGACATAGGAATTTTTGCCAAGTGTTGGTCCTGCGTACTTAGCAAGTACGCAGGAGTTTCCTCTTGCGTACTTGAAAAGTACGCAGGAAGTGCTTCTTGCGTACTTGTTAAGTGCGCATGAAACGTACTTGGTGAAAAGTTCAGAAGTTTGAAATCCAAATTGATGTTCAAAAATTGGTGTGCATTGGGTCACCACTAGGTCAGAATCAACGATTCGAGCCTATTGGACCAATATTTACACCAGATACCTGCTAAACTTGACCTAATTTGGTCTAACAGTCGAACGAGCAACCGTCGGTTCAAATTCTAGCCTAAAGTCAAAATCAAACACTCGAATGGATGATTAAAGGTAGATTAGTGATCGAATAATGATTATTAACAAGTTTTAATTATTAGGTATTACCCAAACAACCCAAAAATTGGCTAAAAATTCTCGAACAATAACCTAGGATAATCGGTCCAAAATCGAGAGTTTTTGTGGATGGATTAAGCCCAAAATCTCACCAAATCGATGTAATGAAGTGATGAAACTTGTAGTGGGACGAAAAATCGGATTGGAACACTTGAATTTTTGAGTAAGTTTACAGAGGGAAAAATCTGTTTGAATGTGGTGAAAAACCCTGAAAATTTCTAAGTCCTCTTTATATACTCAACACCAAAAGGCCGTGCGTACTTAATAAGTGCGCACGTTTTAACTCGTGCGTACTTACAAGTGCGCAAGCTTTAACTCTTGCGTACTTACAAGTGCGCAAGACTTAACTCCTGCGTACTTGTTAAGTACGCAGGGCTTACCTAATGCGCACTTACAAGTACGCACAAACCCTTAAGTGCGCAAACTTTCAACTCAAATTTATGAAGTTTTTCAAGTCAAATAACGAACAAGTTAAAAATATTCAATCAAGACGATTCAAATACAATTCAGGAAGGTTAAACACAAATATTTTTTGCTTTTCTGAATAAAAATTTAACTATGCATAAACTTAAAATCTTTTTGATCTTTTCTAATTAGAATATACAAGTATTCACACAAATTATTTTTGATCAAAGACACGAGCAGAGTATCATATCAGTCTATCTTTTAGTAAAAACGATACAATATAAACATCAAAGAATATGGGATCATGTCATGGATTACTATTTATTCTTACGTAATAAGAACATAAACAAGTAATTCAAGTTGACAATATTATAAGATTTGAAACTATAAGCATCTTTGTATCACATTCTTGTGTATTAAGGTATTATTTATAAGATATACAGCGTGTACCCCACTGATATGCTATACTAATGTAAATTGCATTATCTCACGGCATCTAAGATTTTCCCAATGATTTTCTAAATTTTCAGAATGAGGTTACATCTATTAGCATATGAAAAATCAAGCAGAATCCATAAGGATTATCAGGAATCATAAGATTCAGAATCGAGTGATTCATTTGTCTTGGTTTCATTTGATTTTCTTCATTGAATATCGGTATGATGATTCAGGATAATATATATGATGTTTGCGTTTTAAGGTAAGGGGATCCAACTTTTATCTGGATTTGATTTCAATGAATCAGGAGTGATTCAAGGGTGAATACATGCTCAACGGTTAATATAGAGACATGTCTTGATTCAATCTCTCCTTGCATACTTGTGAGTATGGGCAGTGAGATGAACCACATTAATTGTGCTAACGACATACCCCGAAACTGACCTCAAAAGAAAATTATTGCCAAAATCTAACACCCTTTATCTGATAATGATCTTTTCTATTCTTTTATGCACACACACTTGCAAACATGGGTTCAAATCACGGTTGTAATTTGTAATTTAGATTTAGTTTCCACACTACTAGTGGATTCAAAGACGCATACAGCCTACTGACAATTTAAATTACTTGTAAATAAGCAAATTAAAAACATAATAAGTTAAACAATTAAGTAAGCATGACACAATCATTTCCCATATGAGCAGTCTGTGACGTTTAGATCATTTCTGATGTACAATCATTTCCTCTTTTCTCAAGTTAACTTTGAAATTTTCTCAATTTTCTAATTTGTTTTTTTTTTTTGTAAAATATTTTGAAACTTAAAAGAACTATACAGAAAATTTAAAAGAAATAAAATATAACTTCCATGAATTGAATTGATTTAAGAAAAATTAATTTTCACTCAGGATTGAACATTCATATCAAGTTGACAAGATGCTCAAAACGGGATCGATCAAATACCTTTGTGAAAAGGTCAGCAAGATTGTCATCCGTGTGAACTTTTACAAGTTCAATTAAATGCTTTTCAGCACAATCACGGATGAAATGATGGAGAATATCTATATGTTTAGTTTTGGAATGTTTCACCGGGTTATTTGTGATGGACAAGGTGGCATTGTTGTCAATAAATAGAGGAGTTCCAGTGAAGTTTAAGCCGTAGTCTCTCAACAGCTACTGAATCCACAGTATCTGAGAACAACCACTCGCTGCAGCAATGTATTCTGCTTCACAAGTTGAGATAGAAAACGTTGAATGCTTCTTACACTGCCAGGAGACCAGTCTGTCTCCTAAGAATTGACATCCACCAGAAGTTAACTTTCTGTCAAGGTTACAACCGCCATAATCTGAATCAGTGTAGGCTTTGAAGTCGAATGACTGCTACTTAGAGTACCAAAGACCTAATCGGGGTTTCCCTTTTAGGTATCTGAAAATTCTCTTCATGGCTATCATATGTGACTCCTTCGGTTGAGACTGAAACCTTGAGCACAAGCACACAGCAAACATTATATCGGGTATTGAAGCTCTGAGATACATAAGTGATCCGATCATCCCATGGTACAATCTGCTATCTACATCCTTTCCATCTTTGTTAGGATGCAGACCATGATCGACTGGGATGGGTGTGCCATAAGTACTGCTATCATTCATCTTGTATTTTGACAAAATGTCCTGCACATACTTAGTTTGATGTAGATAAATGCCATCCTCTCTTTGACTGACTTGCAGACCCAGGAAGAATGACAATTCACCCATATTACTCATTTCAAACTTAGACTTCATCACCTGCTCGAATTCCCTACACATCCCTTCATTGGTAGATCCAAAGATAATGTCGTCGACGTATACTTGTACAAGAAGAATGTCACCTCTTGCTTTCCTAATGAAGAGGGTCGAGTCAATCTGTCCATGGTCGAAACCATTAGACAGTAAATGCTTAGATAATGTCTCATACCATGCCCGCGGTGCTTGATAAAGACCTTAAAGTGCTTTGTCGAGCTTATACACTTTATTGATATTATGCGGATCTTCAAAATTGGGAGGTTGAGTGACATAGACCTCTTCATGAACTTTACCATAAAGGAAAGCACTCTTCACATCAAGTTGGTAGACCTTGAAGCCGACATATGTGGCATAAGCCAAGAATAGTCGAATGGCTTCAATTCTAGCAACTGGGGCATATACTTCCGTGTAATTCAAGCCCTCTTGCTGATAAAAACCCTGAACAACCAATCTTGCTTTGTTCTTCATAACCACATGACGATCATCCGTCTTGCATTTGAACACCCATCTAGTTCCAATTGGCTTAAATCCTTTTGGCAAGTCAACCAAATGCCACACGTGCAACTTTTGGAATTGAGACAATTCATCTTGCATCGCCTCAATCCAGCAGTTGTCAGTGAGAGCCTCCTTCACATTCCTCGGCTCTAACTGGGACACGAATGCAGCATGCAGACATGTTTCCATGACACCAGTGTCAAGTATCTCTATGTAAAGACTGGTGTTCTCAGTGATGGTTTGATGACGAGTCTGAACACCTGCATAAGGATCACCAATAATGTTGTCTATTGGATGATTCCTATGCACTCTCGTCTCCGGTACAATCGGTTCCTGAATTTCTGGATCTAGATTCGTGCTTAACTCCCCCATTTCCTATGTTCCAGAGGAAGAAGATTCAATGTTAATTGGATCAGCTGGAGCTTCATTTCCTACAGTTGTGTTAGGATTAGCTTGAGCGTCATTTCCAACAACAAGAACATCTTCACTATTATCACTGTCATGAGTTCCAGATGCAGATGCAGCATTGGAATCAGGAGTTACAATCGGTACAGTAGCACGAGTAAAGAAGCTGGAGTCATTGTCGCCACCCAATAATTCATAAACATTTGCGGCGTCAACTTCAGATAGATCAGGAAGATTGAATGACTTGAATAGCGCATCATAATCAAAACCCCAAGCAGGACCTGTTGGTTCCGGTGGAATGTTGTGTTTACTACAATCCACTTCAAACCATTCCTCGACAGTAATAGTTCCTATGTTGTACACTCTCTTGCAGGGCGAGTTGGCAACGTATCCTAAGAAGATGCCTTCCATCGCTTTTGCATGAAACTTAGACTGGCGGTCTTTATACTGTAGCAACAAGGAACAAGGACTACCAAAGGAACTAGGTAATCAAGATTGGAAATTCGATTGTTGATCAACTCGTAACAAGTCTTGTTGTGCCTTTTCACAACCAGAACTCCGTTTAAGACATGACAAGCTGTATTAACGGCTTCTACCCAGAAAGTGACAGGAAGCTTTGCATCCGACAGCATAGTCCTTGCAGTCTCAATCAGTGTTCTGTTCTTCTGTTCTGCAACTCCATTCTGTTGAGGCGTGTACGGCTCGCTGAATTCGTGACAGATCCCTTTCTTGAGACAGAAAAGCTCCATCAAATTATTCTTGAACTCAGTTCTGTTGTCACTCCTTATCGTTCTAACTTTCAGCTTGCAAAGAGATTCCAAGCTCAGGATCAAGTATTGAAGAATATCAGCAGTCTCGTCTTTAGTACCTAAAAAAATGCACCCAAGAAAAACGTGAGAAATCATCAGTTACTACTAGACAGAATGACTTACCTCCAATAGAGTTTTGGAGCTTGGGCTTGTGAGACTTCCGTTGCTGTTTGCCCTTTTTACAAGGCATACAGTCATCTGCAACGGTAAACCTCATAGGAACCCCGGTTACCAAACCGTTTCGGACAAGATGATTCATTTTACGATACGAAATATGTCCGAGTTTCCTATGCCACAAGATGGAGTCGAGCTCTATCGCTTTAGTAAGCAAACAGGTAGGAACTGATGAGGTGGTTGTTGCCACGCTCATATCGATCTGATAGGTGTCGTTTGTTCTTGGCGCTCTCATCAGGATCCAATCTTCGGGAACTTCAAAACCGGGTTTGAGAATCAGGCATTCTGACTTGTCAAACATCACCGAGTACTCCTTATCACACATTTGGGAGACACTCAACAGGTTATGCTTCAGCTGCTCATAGAAGTTGACATTGTCAAAGCTGACACAACCGTTCGAAACTACGCCTTGACAAGTGATGCTGCCGCCTTTTTCTCCGGCAAAGGCCACATAGCCGCCTCTGAATGGTTTAACATCTTGAAGCAAGGCCATGTTTCTTGTCATGTGCCTGGAACATCCACTATCTACATACCAGCGGTTAGAGATAGTACCCTTCGGACGTCCCTGCACGAGTCACAAAAGAATTAGTTAGATTTGGAGACCCAAGCCATTGTGGTCTTTGGTCGTCCATCCTTTTCAAAATAAACTACTTCCTTTAACTCACAGTCATGATGACTGTTCGAAATTGATGAATCTTTAGAAGAAATAGAACTAGGAGTTTGAGAAGTTTTGGATTTTGCAGTCCAGGATCTCTTATGTTTCTTTACCGGAACAGGAGACTTTGAATCAACAATAGCAGGTGAACTTGGGGAAGCTTCACCTGATTGAGCTAAAGTCAGCTGTTCCAGCTTTCTCAACCTCTTGTTTCTTCTCCTTCTCTGTGGCTTTGAGAGTCTCGCCACAGATTTCTCACCAGTGCGTGTACTACCGGAGGTAGATACACAAGGTACAGCGGGTTGCGTTACCTTTCTTGGAACAGATGGTTTAGCTTCAGATTTGATCTTAGGCTTTACCATCGGTTTGACTATTGGTTTCACCACATTTTTCTTTGGATGTTTGGGAGATGGTTTCACTGGTGGCGACCTAGGGATATCAGCTGGTTGTGAAACAACAGGCCGTTTCCCTTCGTTCTTCGAAGGACAGTTCACAAAAATGTGACCAACCAAGCCACAGTGAAAACGGTTCCTCTTGTCTACATAAGTTCTCTTGTAAGGCTCATTAGATCTGGCCTTAGATAACTCAGCATTATGAGAAGGAGGAGTTGGTTTATGAACATTAGTCTGAACCTTAACAGTTTGGTTTTTGGGAGTATATTATTTTTCCAAATTTTCTTTATACCCAAGCCCATAATGAGCTGAAAAAGCTTCTTTCTTTGCTTGGTTAAGACTTTTATACCCCCCATACAGCATTACCTTTAGATTATCATTTGTTTCAATGATATCGAGTTCAGTTAAAATGCAATTATCACCATTAGTGATAACGTTTTTCTTTACCTTTTGTTCAGTCAACAACTCCTCAGATACTACTCCTTCAGGGCAAGAGTTAATCGACCCATCTTAAGAAGCAGTAACAAGCTCCTCAATAGAATCTTTAAAACGTTTTTCATTTTCTTTATAGTTTAGAGCTGCCATACTTAGGGGTTCGATTTTGTCTTGGAGCCTAGAATTTTCAAGTTTTAGCCCTAGACATTTAGAACATGAAATAACAGAGAAAGGGTTAGAATCTACCTCAGACGACGAGCTTGTTGCTTCTCCAATGGCCATAAAAGCAACAGCAGTGGTCGATTCCTCCTCATCGGCTACAGGAGCTTCCATTTCTCCAGCTTCCTTCACCTCCTCTGTAGCAGCACATGTAGATTCTTCTAGGTCAGCCATAGAAGCTTCCCTTTTCTCTGCTTCCATCATCTCCATGATCTCAGCCATGAGACCAACCTAGGTTTGTGCGATGATGGCATCTTCAAGATGAACACCCCAATCAAATTTGTCGTCCTGTTGGGCTACCAGTGCATTGGACGTTCCACTTTGGCTTTGATTGTGGTGGTTTGAGTTGTTGTGGCCATGGCTGTTTCCTTCGCTGGGTCGGCTAAAACCAGAGGCAGGTGCTCTGTCTTTCTGACACTCACAAGCAAAGTCTCCATAGTTCAGACACTTGTAGCATTTGGCCTTAGATTTGTCAAGCCCGACCTTGGCATTAGGATGCCCGCCAATAAACTTTCTTCCTGTTCTGTTCAGGAAACGCTTAGCTCTCCTCAATAGCATGGCCATATTCCATTGAATATCCATGTCCTCCATGTCATCAGGATCCACTTGATTAAAATCTTCTTCAATCGTCTCTGGATCAGTAAGCTTGCCACCTATGAAATTCTCATACACAAGCATACAAGATGAGAATAGTGCTATATGATCTTCAGCTATTCTGGCTATAGCTGATTGGTTAGCTGAAGACGTAGCCGGAGGATTTCTTGAGGTATTTTGATGATGAGACCCCAACCCTGATCCTGAAGCATAGCAAGCATGACCACCATACCCAGTTGAGTGGTCTTCTTCAGTAGGATTTCCAGTGAAAAGGGCAATTCCAGAGCCCGATGACTTGGATGTAGAGGTCGTCCCATGATACATAGAAGGGTCTTGTATCTGGGGTCTTCCGGAGTTCTCCTTTCTCGTTAGGTTCATGAGCTTGAACCTTTCCTATTGCCTCCTCAACTGTCAACTCATCGAATTTAGGATTTTCCCTCATCAGGGTTGTGTACATCTCAAATTTGGGTGTTAAAGCATCAAAAACGTTTCCACCATCTCTTCATCTGGATACCTGAGTTCAAAAGCCTTCAACTCAGTCTGTAAATGGTAGAATCTAGAGATGAGGTCATCCAAAGATTCGTTCTCTAAGAATCTGAAGCACGCATACTGCTTCCTGAGAAGATCCCGCTTACTCTTCTTGATGTCACTATTTCCTTCGAATCTCTTCTGTAAAGCTTTCCAGATATCCTTAGAATTGTCATACCCTCGGAAACTGTGGACCAATTCCCAAGTTAATGCCATAGTGATCGAACCAAGTGCCTTCTTTTCTCGGTCATAAGTTTTCTTTTCTTCGTCAGAAAGCTTAGATATAGGTTTGGGCATGGTTTCATCAAGATAGATGTGCGTGGGATGCTTATATTCCTCAAGGATTGGTATCCATAGCGATGAGTCGGTATACGAAACGTAGTGCTCAAAACGTGCTTTCCAATTAGAATAATCGTTCACGTTCAGCAACTTTGGTGGTTTCTGTGGTGTACCGATCTCATTATCATAATTCAGCAGGTTTCCAAGATTCTGAAGATTCGACATAGTGAATAAGTAGTCAAATTTCAGAAAAATCAGACACTGTTGCGCACTTGATTTTTGGCCTTGCGCACTTGAGAAATGGTCTTGCGTATTTAGATTTCCTCGTGCGTACTTGTAAGTACACAGGATTGAATGTAAGTACGCAGGATATAACTTAAGTTCGCACAAGTTCAATCTTGCACACTTATAAGTACGCAGGAGATAAGTCTTGCGTATTTAGTAAGTACCCACAAAACTGTACTTTTTGCCAGAAATGGTAAGTACGCAGGATACCCTCTCAGCAACTTTCACCTAACTATTCCGATCACCTGAAAGTCGCCGGAGATGGTAAAAATTCGTCTCATGATCAATGCAAATGAGCCAAAGGTCAGAAAATTGATTCTAACCAACCTTTTATGCTCAAAACACTCAAATACACAACAAAAATCAGTTTTCGAGTGATTTTTGTTTCTAAAATAGTGCTCAAGAGCTGTCCCTATTTTATCACAAAAATCAACAAAAATACCTCTTTTTGCTTGTAAAAACTCTCCAAACTCACTCACAACACTCGAAATCAGGAGCAAATGCTCTGATACCACTTGTAGGTCCCTCGGGTGTGGCGGATCATCACATGCAAGTGGGTCTACTAGTCGGACCGGGTGCGGAATGCCCCGTGACTAGGCGGAGAGTCTAGCTAAACAAAGTAAACCGACAAGAGAAAATACTTTAAATGTTCTTTGTATTATAAATACTTGAAGGTTACAGAGAAAAGCACTAAGATTACAATCTGCGTATTTGCACTAAAGCCTGCGTACTAAACTTCTGTCAACCTATCTTATTTATACAAGACCTGATGCCTGCGCACTTAGCAAGTGCGCAAAGCAAAATGCTCTTACGTACTTAGAAAGTACGCAAAGTTACTCTTGCGTACTTGCCAAGTACGCAGGAGCTTTCTCCTGCGCACTTACAAGTGCGCAAAATACTTGGAGAATTCTGCAACATTCAATATTTAAAAGTAAATACAACTCGATAAACTAATACATAAAGACTCTTACATACAAAGACAATTACAAACAAGACAAAACAACCTAAGACTAAGACTCTATCTATCCAGAGTGTTTGTCACAGGAAAGTGCTTCAACAGTATGCGCTTAATTAAATAAGTGGTAATGAAATATTATGTGATCTGTGTTTGTTTGTGTGTATGTTTCTCCCCCAAGGGGAAAACAAGTAAAAGAATGTTTGTTTGTGTGCATGTTTCTCCCCCAAAAGGAAAACAAGTAAAAAGGGGCCGTGAAACTCACCTGTGTCTCCAATGTAGCGTCATAACAATTCCCGATGTGAGTAAGTGTGCCAAAGTGGCGAGCAATTCTACTACACGTGTGCATTCACCATCATAACCCTAATCATAGGTATTGTATGTTTTTCATTAACTACTGATACTAGGGTTAGACATCACGTGTGCGGTTGAGCTTTGTGGATTCACTGAAGTATTATTGGTTCAGTATGTGATGTTGGTTTAATGATCGGTAAAACTCGTTACTTAGGTTGAGTCGGATCCTCAACTAGTAGTTGTTATAAAATTAGTGGTTAGAAAGTATAAGTTTGTCTTGCATCTAAACGCACATGACTATACGTGTTAATAATCTATATAAATAATCCATGTTAACTCGACTCTTAACAGAATGTGTGCAACTCGATGTTTTAAATAACGACGTCAAGGTTTTGTAATATGTTAGAATGAGTATCCCTAAATATATATGTATATATATTTTCAAAACATTAAACTACATTTTTATCGTATCGTACTTTGTAAATAATCTTTCGGGTTTATGTAAAGTATTCGCGTCAATACTAATGTGCATATGTTATGTAAATACATATGTATGTACTTGAATCTAAGTAGAATGACGCGTAGTAAATCGCTTGGTTTTTATAAAAAAATATATTTATATATGTGAAATACTTGCAGTAGTATTCAAAATAATAATAACATCATTTTTGTTAAACCAAGATAATATTTATTTGAAATACGCATCGTTTATAAGTCAATGTATATAGTTCTCGTTTAGTCGGTTACGCGTCCAGGTTATTATTTGGCTAAAAATAATATACTTCCGACAATACGTTATTATCACTTGTTTATCCAAAACATCACACGGAAATATAGATATTTCGATAGTGAATCTCTAATGTTCAACAATACCAACCGCATACACGCGTCTCGTTTTCTCATAATTAAATATACCATTTTTGTACTCGTTTATACCTTTCCGTATGCTCGGTTCGTGTATACGAACCCGCTGACACGCGTGACCAGTTGACCAAGTTTGACCGACAACCGTAACCACCAAGATAGCTAGATCTATAACATGTAAAGATGGATACGAAGATTAGAGACATGTATTCAAAGGATCGGGTTTTGTGATGGGTTTTACCTCGACTCACCGGAAAAGAGAATGATATAAAGGGCATGCAAGGAGATCGAAACAAAGGAAAACCATGCAGTCAAGAATCAGGTCTCTTGGATGTTCGCCGGAAAATCGGGTTTGCCGGAATCATCGCCAGATCCCTAGCACGTTGCCGGAAAAACGAAAGTAAAGGACAACGTGTTGCTGCGTTGCATCCTGAACACGATTAGACCACCGAGTCTGCCGCCCTTGGTCTCTTATGCACAGCCACCACCATCGTGACGCCAACAAAGGGCTGCCGGAAACCTCCTGTGGTGGCAAAACCCTAGAGCCGCCACCACCTCCTCGTCGGATTTCCGCCACCATCGTCGCGAACAAGGGGAAACCACTACCACCACTATGCTTAGAATCACGAGGGCAACCGGGAACACCACTCCACTCGCTGCCACTCGTCGAAAAACCCAGCGCCGCCATGCGCCGCCGCCTGATGCCACTATGCGATGCCGCTACGTCGCTGTGCTCGCACGCGGAGGAGGCTGCCTGAGATGTGGCCGGCCCTCCCCCCTCCTCCCTTTTGATATCTCTCTCTCTACAAATGAGAGCATTTGTGTGTGTGTGTGTGTGTGTTTTTGGAGGTGTAAAAATGAGGAAGATGGAGGCGAAACTCAAAAGGGGTATTTATACTTAGTGTTGAGGGTGGGTGTTTGCAAGGGATTAAAATACTGGTTTGTGGAACTGGGTATCCGTCCGTGTCTCATATCGACTAAATTTCTCAAGTCACTAATTTTTAAATACTTAAAATTATTAAACTTCATTAATAATATTATCTAAGTATTTAAATTGTGATTTCCCCAGTTAAACGAGTGCCCACGCCGGTGCACGCCTGCACTGCGTGTCTAAACGTTTTTCTTATTTCTTTAATATTTAAAAGTAATAACTGTAAATAAAGATGAGAAATATAAATAATCATTATATTATTCAATCGTAGTAGGTACAGGTTAACCGGATCAAGCTTACGCCGGTATTTGTCGCAGCCGTGCGTTCTGTGTCGGATAGCTCACGCGTAAATTCCTAAATAAATGTATGAAGTAAATATTAATAATTACTATTAATATTTAGTATTAGTGGTCAGGTATCACGTTGTGTGTCGATTATCAACCGCGTACGTTTTAAACTTAATAACCGTAGGCCGAAAGATTATGTAAACCCTAATATGTGATCTAGAATCATACTGTGATCCGTTAAGTAGAGTTAGAAGTTTGGTTCACCAACGTTCCGGCTTAAACTCGTGTGTGATCCGGTTTTCTCTGAATTACCGCTACGTGAGTGTTTGAGCGATACCGACACATTTAATTAACCCTAATTAAAATCTAATGCATGAGTGACTGACTGTGCTAACTGAGTTTGTATAACCATATGCTTGAGATAACAGTGTTTGTGTTAACGGAGTTAACCTGAAAATGTCGGATATCACAATATGGGTAGATCAGGGGTGATACGGGTTATGACATTAATTATAACACATGACCCATGGTCATATGGGTCATAGGTGGTATGGGGTATGGCATTATAACTCATGACCCATGATTATGTGGGTCATGGGTGATATTAAATAATGTTTTTATGTGGTTTATGTAACGAAGATGATGATAAGCCATATGATGATGATGATGATGATGATGATAATCCGTAAGATGACGATGATAACCCATCTAAGGATATAATGATGGTGATGATCAGGACAACTGATGTCGCCCAGACGGTCTATAAAAACTAACAAATAAACCTAACATAGACTCCTAAGTAATAAATGGAAAACCTATGAACTATACCGCACTAACAGGCAAGTGTACCTATCGAGTGTAGCACAACTTAATGGTAAACCGTAATATCGAACCCTAGAGACACTACGAAAACAAAACTAGACTCCGACACGGACTAAAGATTTAATTGGTTTGGGGGGGTTGACTACACTACTGAATTAAACTAAGGATACAATAAACTATGGTCGACTCAACTATCGAGACAAAGGACAAAGGTAATATCAAGAATGGGAAGAATATCACCTAGGTCGGAATCCTACTTGCAAAGCACAACTTCTATCGGTCATGAAACAATAATGGATCTGGGTTTCTAAGGAAACAACTCTAGACAACCTAGTGGATCCCTATTCACTCGCGGGGTGTCACCAACTAAGGAACCTAAAGATGTAATAACTCACCAGATTGTTGAATCACTTCTCAGGTATTTCTAACTATGATAAAGTACCCTAATAGACAGATTACCTCACAGTCTCTCCGTCCACCAATACACTTGAAGAATGCACGGGGTAATCTCAAGATAACAACTATGATACGAATAACAACAATCACTAGACACCTAATACCGGCCTTCTCTCAAACAGCTGACACTCGGATTCTTAATGACGAAGAAAAAATGACTAATTCTCACCTCTCGGGTATTGAAATAGGATACCCATTCAATTCTAATCAGCAATCAAAGACAATTCCTATGGCTACTATGTATAGCAAACCACCCTAATCATAAACCCTAAGATCTATGACCAAGATACGCAGATCAAACTGGCAGACAAACACAATCAATGCAAGGAATTGAAATCAAACACAAGATCAGATCTAAACATGCAATAACATCACAATTATCAACTCAAGATCGCTTACAAAATCAAAAATCCATTAATATAATCCAAAAAACTGACAAAAATCAAAACTTTAACAAGTATTCATCAATTTACCTAGGCAATATCAAAGTTTTAGCCTAGGATCATGCTTAAACAACTAAAAACAGAAGTAAAAACATAAACCATGGTATCAAACATCCAAATCAAAGATAAAAATCCAATCTTGTAAACCGAATATGTAAAACTACAAACCCGGGATCCAAAGATTCAAGCTTTAGCCTTCAATTGGCTTCCAATCTCCCAAAATTGCCTCTGGTCTCTCTCTAGACGGATAAAAATCGAACTCCTCACTTTATGGCAATCAAATTCTATTAAAAGTCAAAATTAGGGTTTTTCTCGGATTTCCTCTCTCTTGTGTACCGTGAGACATTTCCATAGGTTCCTCGCGAACCGCGAGAAACAAAATAGTCGCGACCCTTCCTAGGTTCCCTCGCGTACCGTGAGGTTCCTGGTCTCCACTCTTCGCTGTCACACCCCCAATTTCAACTAACGGAGTTTTACCGTTTGGAAGGTGACACACCAGGATCTCAGTCATTAGTTACATCAAACAACACTATATGGGACTTGAAATGTCAAAACATAAAAGTTCAGAGTTAATGCGGAAGCGTAAACGTTAATATGAAATCAAAAGTAATTACACGCAACAAGCGTCGATTAATGTAATTAAATAAATTGTTTAAAGTATTTGAAATGAATGATATGACAGTAGGACTCAATACATGTCCTAAGTGCGCAACCTGTGCCAAAGCGACCTGAGAAACATGTAAGAAAAAGTGTCAACACGAGGTTGGTGAGTTCACAGGTTTCAAGTTTACAATAAGAGTGTGTTTGCCAGATTATGTACTTTCAATATGCATATCTATAGGTAGCTAACCTATGTTCATGTTTTACTAAAGCGCTCGCAACCGAAGCTGACTGTGTTTGTATGCCTCCTGCCAGGTCTATCAACTCTGGCACATGTGAGTAGGCTAACATTTCACCCGTTTGATATCCAATCGAGTTAGCGCGACTAACGCGGGTGGGATTTGTCAAACCCAGTAGTACTACTAAACATTACCTCGCTAAGATCCATATTAACGGTTCGAAATAAGATGAGGACTTTCTGTGATAGCATGTTACGCTTAGTCTCAACAGTGATATCATATAAAGTACCATAATCAAATAGTTGCGTCATGTTTTCTCCCCTGGCGGGAAAAACAATATTTGCTTGCGTACATGTTTCTCCCCCACGGGGAAAACAAGTAAAAGTATGATAATTGGTGTTTCATGTTTGTTTCTTCCTCAACAGGAAAACAAGTAAAATACGTTTGTGTGTAAGCATGTTT
This sequence comes from Smallanthus sonchifolius, assembly GCA_023525975.1. Classification (NCBI taxonomy): domain Eukaryota; kingdom Viridiplantae; phylum Streptophyta; class Magnoliopsida; order Asterales; family Asteraceae; genus Smallanthus; species Smallanthus sonchifolius. The sequence goes on from CM042022.1 coordinate 78,158,627, forward strand.
CTCCCCCAATAGTAAAACAGGTAAAAAAAAGGGGTCGTGAAACTCACCTGAGTCTGAGTTGAGCGTAGTAATTAGCACCACACAAGGATGCAACACTAACCACAAATGGATTTCACGCTGACAATCTATGAATGCCCTAGAATAAGATGTGACAGTTAGGAACACGTAAGAGTTTGTGACAACGACACGGAAAGATCGAACGTCCTAAACTATACCTAGGATCAACGGTTAGACAAACGTGTCCTCGGGTTTATATAATTTCTTAATTTAATAATTAAGATAGATGCGATTTGTATCGAAAGTTTCTAATTACGAATAATATTATTGAATATGTATTCGTGTGTTTTTACCATTAAAATAATGGTTTAGGGAAAATAATATTAATATATTATTTTTAAGTTGAAGAGATAATACGATAATTAAATATGTGACAAAAATAATAAATATATTATTTTTATTCGAACTCTTAAGCTTCGGTAATAATAGAAATAACTAAATTGTTTTTAAACGTGTGAATAATAATCAAAACCAGTTATGACATCAAACCCGAATATTAATATAAAATAACCGTTTGCTTGTTTTTAATAAAATGATAATAATTTCATGAAATAATAATTTAATATTATTTCTAATACTTAAAAATGTATTATAATATCAATCCCGTCACTACGTGAGTTTTCCGGGTTCCAAACATGTTTATATATTATAATAATAACATAGGTTTGTTTTTGTTTAAAAGTAATATATAAAAAGTTACTAAAAGAAAAAGATGTTGGCAGAGGGACTCGAACCCGGGTCCCCTCCCCAACAGCATAACGACTTAACCAGTCCCGCCTGATTAGGAATCGCGATATGAATCGGATCAGAACGGTTTTAACGCAAGGTTCCCCTAAGTTCTTCTTCCCTTGCGTGAACCGAACCAAACCCAAGCCCAAAACCATCGGATTCGATATCGTTTGAGCACAAAAGCATAGGGGTTTTGTTTCTTAGGGTATTGCGAAACTGAGGATACAAACAATTGTAAAAATGGTTGAGATTTGAGTTGTTAATTTCAGTTTCAAAGCCGAAACCCTAGAATATGAACACGAAATCAAATTGTTCAAATCTGATATTAAGAGTTGTTGAAACCATGGGGCTTTTACAGAGTAAGGTATTGCGATTATACCCATATAAATTAATTGGATTTTAATCGAGTCTAGGGTAAAGTTCGATCAAACCGTATTCATATGAACCCTAGAATCGGGTTCATGATCAATTCGATGATATAAGCCTCTAAAAGGTTAGGGATTTTGTTATATAGATAAAAACGAAGGTGTGGGTATGTTTAATTACCAGAATGAAGTTCTAATTGGTGGTGCACGGCTAAAATGTGTTCCGAATTCGACGAGTTAGTCTCCAGCGACTCTGGTTCTTTCTCCGGCCGAGTTGATGTGTGTTACAGGTTCAGTGGGAGTCATTTGAGGTGCGCAGGGTATTGGATTGTAGAATTGTTCATGAATTGTTGCGAATTGATGAGCACAAGAGCCGAACTCGACGGTTATACTTGATTACTCGTTATTGGGATTAATTTCGTAGTAATATCGAGGATTAAAGGCTTAATAATGGACTTTAATGTCATGAACGTGTATAACCGTTATCAATTCAGACAGAATTTGATTATAGGATTCGAATTTGGCTCAAACAAATGTAGTTTGACTTTACAAAGTCAACAGGGACTAAAATTATGAAATCTTGACTTTCAAAGTCAACCAAAACAAGTTTGGGTTAATTGCAGAATTAGTCCATGTGGTTTCCATGTATTAGAGTCTGAATATAGGCAGAAATAGTCCCTGGGGTTTGTAAAAGAGTTAACTAGGCTAACTGAGTTCGCGTGAGATAACGGAGTTTGAATTAACAGTTTTAACCAAAATTTGCCGGGTGTCACATCATCCCCTAGTTGAAAGAATTTTCGTCCCGAAAATTAAAAATAAAAAAAATTTCCGGATGTCACATCATCCCCTAGTTGAAAGAATTTTCGTCCCGAAAATTAGAATTGTACTTTATGTGTTTGATGTGGATTGCTTGAAAAGATGAGGATACTTTCGCATCGTCTGATCCTCGCGCTCCCATGTGAATTCCAGTCCGCGTTTCGAGTTTCAACAAACTCTGACCATAGGGGTTTTACCGCGTTCAAGCGTTTTGACTTCCCTATCCATGATTTCTACTGGTTCCTCAATGAAACATATCTGTTAATCGATTTGTAGTTCCTCAAGAGGAATAACGAGTGACTCGTCTGCTAGACATTTCTTCAAGTTTGAGACGTGAAAGGCATCGTGCACTCCACTAAGTCCTTCAGGTAGGTCCAGTTGATACGCTACTGGCCCGATTCTCTTCACCATCTTGAATGGTCCAACATAACGAGGATTCAGCTTGCCTCGTTTCCCAAAACGAATGACACCCTTCCAAGGTGAGACTTTTAACAAGACCATATCTCCTACTTGAAATTCTAATGGTTTACGACGCTTGTCGTCATAGCTCTTTTGACGATCACGAGCAGCTGCCATACGGTTTCTAATTTGAATGATTTTCTCAGAAGTTTCAAGTACGAGTTCAGGACCTGTAAGTTGATTATCCCCAACCTCGGCCCAACAAATAGGAGAACGGCATTTCCGTCCGTATAATGCCTCGAATGGAGCTGCTTTGATGATAGTGTGATAACTGTTGTGGTGGAAGAACTCCACCAACGGTAGGTGAGACTCCCAAGTGTTACCAAAATCAATCACACAAGCTCGTAGCATGTCCTCCAGGGTTTGAATTGCACGCTCTGTCTGGCCATCAGTTTGAGGATGGTATGCTGTGCTCATATCTAGACGCGTGCCTAAAGCTTTATGTAACGACTGCCAGAAGCGAGAAGTGAATCGTGCATCACGATCCGAAATGATAGAAATTGGCACCCCGTGCCGAGATACTACTTCTTTCAAGTAAATGCGAGTAAGTTTTTCCATCTTGTCTATTTCCTTGATTGCTACGAAGTGAGCGGACTTTGTTAAACGATCAACGATTACCCAAATGGTATCACATCCGGTAGGAGTTCGTGGCAATTTCGTGATAAAGTCCATGGATATCTGCTCCCATTTTCACATGGGAATCTCTGGTTGTTGGAGAAGACCAGAAGGCTTTTGATATTCTACCTTGACCTTTGCGCAAGTCAGGCACTTGCTCACATAGGTGGCTATATCAGCCTTCATCTTTGGCCACCAATATAGCACCGTTAGGTCATGGTACATCTTGTCAGAACCTGGATGAATAGAGTAACGAGATTTATGAGCCTCATCCATGACTAGTTCCCTTAAGTTTCCGAATATTGGAACCCATACTCGTTCGGCGAAGTAGCGAATGCCGTCAGATTTGATCTCGAGTTGTGCTTCCATACCGCGTGTACCTTCTAGCGGTAGGTTTTCCTCTTTCAGAGCTTCAAGTTGAGCACTACGGATTTTGTCAGGTAATCCGGGGTGAATAGTAAGCTGTAATGCTCGAACTCGTTTGGGTTTGGTTTCCTTTCGACTTAGGGCATCGGCTATAACATTAGCCTTACCCGGGTGATATCGAATTGCGCAGTCGTAATCATTCAAGAGCTCGACCCAACGACGCTGTCTCATGTTTAGCTCTTTCTACTCGAAGATATGCTGAAGACTCTTGTGATCGGTGTAGATGGTGCACTTGGTACCGTACAAGTAGTGTCTCCATATCTTAAGTGCGAAAACTACGGCTCCCAACTCTAGATCATGAGTGGTGTAGTTTTTCTCGTGAATCTTTAGCTGACGCGATGCATATGCGATCACCTTTTCTTGTTGCATTAACACACAACCCAGACCCTGAATAGATGCGTCACAATACACCACAAAATCATCCGTTCCCTCCGGAAGAGCTAGAATAGGTGCACTGCAAATTTTCTGCTTAAGATGTTGAAATGCTGACTCCTCGTTATCGCCCAAGTTATAGGCTTTACCCTTTTGAGTTAAGGCAGTGAGAGGTTGTGCAATCTTAGAGAATCCCTCAATGAATCGCCGATAATAAACAGCCAATCCCAGAAATTGTCGCACCTCAGTCGGAGTCGTCGGTGCTGCCCAATTCTTGATGGCTTCAATATTTGATGGATCGACATGTATTCCCTTCTCGTTAACCACATGTCCTAAGAATTGAACTTCCCGGATCCAGAATTCAAACTTGGAAAACTTAGCATACAGCTGCTCCTTTTTAAGTAACTCCAGGATTAAACGTAGATGTTCCTCCTTGTTCTTGGAATAAATGAAGATATCATCAATGAAAACGATGACGAACTGATCAAGGTAGGGTTTACACACACGGTTCATGAGGTCCATGAATACCGCGGGTGCGTTGGTTAATACGAAAGGCATAACCATAAACTCATAGTGGCCGTACCTTGTCCTGAAAGCAGTCTTAGAGATATCCTCATCTCGGACTCTCAATTGATGGCAACCAGATCTAAGATCTATCTTGGAATAGAAGCTTGATCCTTGGAGTTGATCAAATATATCATCTATGCGGGGTAGAGGATAACGATTATGGGTCGTTACTTTGTTCAGCTCACGATAGTCGATGCACATGCGGAAAGTCTCATCCTTCTTTGTTGACAAATAGGACTGGAGCTCCCCATGGCGATGAACTAGGTCGGATGAAATCTTTATCCAACAAATCTTGCAGTTGTATGGATAGTTCTAGAAATTCACTAGGTGCAAGTCTACAGGGTGCCCGAGCAATAGGCGTTGCTCCGGGTGCTAGATCAATTTGGAATTCGACTTGACGATGCGGCGGAAGACCAGGCAGATCTTCGGGAAATAATTCCGGATAATCACGAACGATCGGTATGTCGTCAATCTTCTTCTCCTCATATGGCTGCTCGGCGACGAGAGCCAGAATGTCAGTATGACCTTTAAGTAGACATTTATGCGCTTTCATGAAGGATATGATGCTTATGACTGCACCACTCCTTTTGCCTTAGACAAAAAGGATTTCCCCTCTAAGGAGAGGAAGGCAAATATTTTTGTCACAACAGTTGGCCTCAGGTCGATTCTTGGATAACCAATTCATACCGACAATAAGGTCGAAACTGCCAAGTGTAACTGGCAGAAGGTCAATGTCAAGTTTATGACTAACCAATACTAGTTTCCATCTGTAAGAATGCGAGTTGTTTTGATTTTCTGAGCGTCTGCTATCTCAATTGTATACTTGGCTTTTAACAGAGTTGGAGCACTACACACTAATATGGGGTTTGTGAAGTCATACTGAGGCTTCTAATGAGACCCGTGCTTATAAAGCAAGTGTCAGTCAATGCATAGGCTAAGGGAATAGGTTCACATGTAAGAATGAAAAGTCTAATGAGATATAGATTCCAGTAGCATAAGATATAGGATATATGTCTAAGTAGTTGCGTTCAACTGATGGTTGGTTAGGTTAAATCTTCGTTTCCTAATGTCATTGGATCAACAGGATCATTTCGTGAAGAAAGAAATCCGTTTACAGGATTGAATATGCTGGGGTAAAATTCGAAGTTAGACTAAGGATTAGTCACAAGATGAGGTAATAAGGTCAAATGCGATCTATTGTTGGAGTGTAAGGAATAACGTGTTAGCATAGAAAGAATTTCTCAAATTCGGTGTACATAGTTGGAATCGATAAGTTTGCTATGAGATTCTATTAGAGTTTCAATCAAGATGGTTTCTATCATCACGTTTAGATGAGTGTCTTAATTTCACTAAGACTCTTACATGAGTGAGAATAACATTGATGGATTTCATTAATGATAGTTCTATGTGTCCATAGACATCTTCGACCTGATAGTCGCGTCTATCAACCGTTGAACGAGTTTAACGATACCAACTAGTCGTTGAGTAGATTACAAGAACTTCTACTGACAGTGGAAGTTTAAGTTTGTAGATCACTAATTAGGACCATTTATCCACACACTAGGTTTCACCAGGACTTACATGCACCTCAAATTATTATTACGTGTGCACCCGTAATGATAATTTGCTTTGCATGCTCACCCTTGTTCTCCCTGTCCTGTGTCATAATATCCTTTAGGTTATATTGTTGAGTATAGAGTGTTGTCAGATATGATAAGTCATTGAAAGGAGTAGTCATCAACCATAAGTTGATCGACTAGGACTCATATCAGGATGAGTAGTCAAGGATGGTTTGATCTGAGTATTCACTCGAGTGAAACACAATACAGGAGTCCAATCCAGCGGATTGTAAATGAGAACATGTAACAAACATGTACATGAAGTGCGACTTCGAGAAATGAAACTAATTCATGAATACAAGTTATAGGAAGCAGCATAGTAGCCGTCCTTTCAACTGAGTCATGATAGGGTTTGAATATGCGTTCTCAACTTTGTTGTCAATCTATTCTCAACAGAATATTGACCAAAGAAGCGAGCCCATGGCTCGGGAAAGTGATGACATCTATGTGTCAATAGATTCTGCAATAATGCGTGTAACGGTCTGCCTTCATTCGGGGTATTGTTGCTAGTGGGTACAGTAGGGACTCGCCTCCGACGATCCCAATTCCCAAGGAGATACATGTTAGTGCTGAGTGTCGTCCATAATATGGACCTGAGAAAGCCCACCATACCCAACAGGTGATGGTGATGTAAGTGACTCCTCCGAAGGCTCCGTCTCGGTCTCGCTGCCCTCGAACGGGAGTGGATGATGTTCCGGTGATTCCCCGAGTGTCGCCACTGGGAATGATGATACAATGCAAATGATGTGTCCCTTGACAACTGAGGGTGATACGGATGGTGTTACATGCCTGCACTGCAATGTATGTATAGTTGCTATATGTATCACATATAAGTGTCTGTGCCGTGTAACTAATGTGTGAGGTTATAGTCTAGTATGCAATCCTAGTTCTCTATAACCAATGGCTCTGATACCAATCTGTCACACCCCCAATTTCAACTAACGGAGTTTTACCGTTTGGAAGGTGACACACCAGGATCTCAGTCATTAGTTACATCAAACAACACTATATGGGACTTGAAATGTCAAAACATAAAAGTTCAGAGTTAATGCGGAAGCGTAAACGTTAATATGAAATCAAAAGTAATTACACGCAACAAGCGTCGATTAATGTAATTAAATAAATTGTTTAAAGTATTTGAAATGAATGATATGACAGTAGGACTCCATACATGTCCTAAGTGCGCAACCTGTGCCAAAGCGACCTGAGAAACATGTAAGAAAAAGTGTCAACACGAGGTTGGTGAGTTCACAGGTTTCAAGTTTACAATAAGAATGTGTTTGCCAGATTATGTACTTTCAATATGCATATCTATAGGTAGCTAACCTATGTTCATGTTTTACTAAAGCGCTCGCAACCGAAGCTGACTGTGTTTGTATGCCTCCTGCCAGGTCTATCAACTCTGGCACATGTGAGTAGGCTAACATTTCACCCGTTCGATATCCAATCGAGTTAGCGTGACTAACGCGGGTGGGATTTGTCAAACCCAGTAGTACTACTAAACATTACCTCGCTAAGATCCATATTAACGGTTCGAAATAAGATGAGGACTTTCTGTGATAGCATGTTACGCTTAGTCTCAACAGTGATATCATATAAAGTACCATAATCAAATAGTTGCGTCATGTTTTCTCCCCTGGCGGGAAAAACAATATTTGCTTGCATACCTGTTTCTCCCCCACGGGGAAAACAAGTAAAAGTATGATAATTGGTGTTTCATGTTTGTTTCTTCCTCAACAGGAAAACAAGTAAAATACGTTTGTGTGTAAGCATGTTTCTCCCCCAATAGTAAAACAGGTAAAAAAAAGGGGCCGTGAAACTCACCTGAGTCTGAGTAGAGCGTAGTAATTAGCACCACACAAGGATGCAACACTAACCACAAATGGATTTCACGCTGACAATCTATGAATGCCCTAGAATAAGATGTGACAGTTAGGAACACGTAAGAGTTTGTGACAACGACACGGAAAGATCGAACGTCCTAAACTATACCTAGGATCAACGGTTAGACAAACGTGTCCTCGGGTTTATATAATTTCTTAATTTAATAATTAAGATAGATGCGATTTGTATCGAAAGTTTCTAATTACGAATAATATTATTGAATATGTATTCGTGTGTTTTTACCATTAAAATAATGGTTTAGGGAAAATAATATTAATATATTATTTTTAAGTTGAAGAGATAATACGATAATTAAATATGTGACAAAAATAATAAATATATTATTTTTATTCGAACTCTTAAGCTTCGGTAATAATAGAAATAACTAAATTGTTTTTAAACGTGTGAATAATAATCAAAACCAGTTATGACATCAAACCCGAATATTAATATAAAATAACCGTTTGCTTGTTTTTAATAAAATGATAATAATTTCGTGAAATAATAATTTAATATTATTTCTAATACTTAAAAATGTATTATAATATCAATCCCGTCACTACGTGAGTTTTCCGGGTTCCAAACATGTTTATATATTATAATAATAACATAGGTTTGTTTTTGTTTAAAAGTAATATATAAAAAGTTGCTAAAAGAAAAAGATGTTGGCAGAGGGACTCGAACCCGGGTCCCCTCCCCAACAGCATAACGACTTAACCAGTCCCGCCTGATTAGGAATCGCGATATGAATCGGATCAGAACGGTTTTAACGCAAGGTTCCCCTAAGTTCTTCTTCCCTTGCGTGAACCGAACCAAACCCAAGCCCAAAACCATCGGATTCGATATCGTTTGAGCACAAAAGCATAGGGGTTTTGTTTCTTAGGGTATTGCGAAACTGAGGATACAAACAATTGTAAAAATGGTTGAGATTTGAGTTGTTAATTTCAGTTTCAAAGCCGAAACCCTAGAATATGAACACGAAATCAAATTGATCAAATCTGATATTAAGAGTTGTTGAAACCATGGGGCTTTTACAGAGTAAGGTATTGCGATTATACCCATATAAATTAATTGGATTTTAATCGAGTCTAGGGTAAAGTTCGATCAAACCGTATTCATATGAACCCTAGAATGGGGTTCATGATCAATTCGATGATATAAGCCTCTAAAAGGTTAGGGATTTTGTTATATAGATAAAAACGAAGGTGTGGGTATGTTTAATTACCAGAATGAAGTTCTAATTGGTGGTGCACGGCTAAAATGTGTTCCGAATTCGACGAGTTAGTCTCCAGCGACTCTGGTTCTTTCTCCGGCCGAGTTGATGTGTGTTACAGGTTCAGTGGGAGTCATTTGAGGTGCGCAGGGTATTGGATTGTAGAATTGTTCATGAATTGTTGCGAATTGATGAGCACAAGAGCCGAACTCGACGGTTATACTTGATTACTCGTTATTGGGATTAATTTCGTAGTAATATCGAGGATTAAAGGCTTAATGATGGACTTTAATGTCATGAACGTGTATAACCGTTATCAATTCAGACAGAATTTGATTATAGGATTTGAATTTGGCTCAAACAAATGTAGTTTGACTTTACAAAGTCAACAGGGACTAAAATTATGAAATCTTGACTTTCAAAGTCAACCAAAACAAGTTTGGGTTAATTGCAGAATTAGTCCATGTGGTTTCCATGTATTAGAGTCTGAATATAGGCAGAAATAGTCCCTGGGGTTTGTAAAAGAGTTAACTAGGCTAACTGAGTTCGCGTGAGATAACGGAGTTTGAATTAACAGTTTTAACCAAAATTTGCCGGGTGTCACATTCGCGTACCGCGAAGGACCTATTTTTAAAATTTTTCACTTTTTATCCCTGGACTTTCTTCCGGCTTCGTTCTCTTGATCGGTTTCTTCATGATATTCACTTGTATTCCACACGAGCTCCGGAAAACATACAATAGACTCAAATACAGACTTAACCGACTCAAAACGAACATAAAACTATCTAAAACGAACTAAAACACTAGGAATAAAGATGTGTGCTTTGCACTACATCAAACATCCCCACACTTAACCTTTTTTCGTCCTCGAAAAAGCTGCAAATGGAATCATAACTAGCATCTAACTTAACAAACATCAATTACCAATTAGCAAAATATACTGACGCGTTAAATAGCAATAATCATTATTTCTATTCGATTAAACCCAACACCAACTTTCAAGCCCCCGTTACGTGTTCTAATTCCATTTACCAAGCATATCAATCAATCTATGTGACTCACACTTAACAGTTACAGCTATACCTAATCCCGTCTCACGGTCATGTTTAGGCACGGATCAAACCATATAGATTTACCCTACCACGTTAAACTAAAATTTACAGGTTTCAGAAATCAGTTGAAATATGAATGAAAGGATGATAATGAGCATTAATCAAATGTATGAATAACCTCACCTAGTGGTGCGTCTCCCAAGTAACCATCCCAGAAGGTAGCACATAGGATGCAGTTTATCAATTAAGCACATAAGAATCACTTAGAGGCGTTTTCTCCCAGTGGCCATCCCGGAGGGTAACACATAAGAAACACTTAGTATTCCAATCAAATAAGCTCATGAATTATGGAATTTATGGATGCGGGCGCCATCAAAACTCGGATTTATTCTCATAAAAAGAGAGTGGTGTGCAATGAAATTTCAAAAACCTCTAAATTTTAACTTAACATGGTACCTATCACCCTATGTTGACAGTTTCAGTATTACCATTTCTCTAAGATAAATACCCATAAGATATCATGATTTTATTACGTTATTAATCCTATGTAACACTCATATGCTATTAAAGCTTTACTAGCTGGCTGGGTCTACCAAAACATCACTAATTAGACGCGTTTTCAATTATTTATATCATTTAAACTCACAAGTAGATCCAGTTGCCCTATCATTTTCCAAGTATAAGCAGTTATTTCCAATGACATTTTTCTAAATTTTTTAATTTTTTTTGTATTTTTGAATATTTTTTATTTTTTTTAATTTTTATAAACAAGACAAAAAAAACTAAAAATAAAAATAAAAATGCAGAGATAAAAGGAATCGACTTAGCTGGTAATGTAGCAGTGAATATATCCAGCTTCCTTCATCCTTATGTGCACCGTATAGCATTTCGGTCGCGGTTGCACAGACTGTAGGGCTTGCCTTTACAAAATTCATATAAGTGATAATCGATCCCGCCCGAATGGAGATTGAGTAAACTTCACAACAAATCCGCAGCATTGAACTGACTCAAATAAAATTAAAATAAAATAAAAACTGACTCACTAACAAAATAAAGACTCGAGATAGATAGAATGCAGATAAATGTACTCGATGGGTGGCAAACACATAGACATGAATGCCATGGCAAGGTCGGTCATTGGTCACGAAAGGTTTCTAGTTTCCCATGGTCGGTGGTGGTCGGTGAATGATATGATGATGGATATGGTGATGCATGGTAGATGAAGAATGGTAGTGTAGTGGATGATGGATGATGATGGTGGTGATAAACGGGTGTGAAAACCATGGGAAACCAAAGGAAGAAAAGTGAAACCAGGAACCCCCCGCGTACCTCGAGAGCCAAGGCCGCACCCCTCATGTACCGCGAGGGAGCAAGAATTAATCCGTCTCTAGGTTTTGTCCTCCGCGCACCGCGAAAGGATTTCCCTCTATGCTTTGAGTACCGCGAGAGGTGGCTGGTAACAGAAAGTTTAGAAAATTTTTCAACTTTTTATACTTAGAAAATTTTTGACCCTTCTAAAAATCTTTTTCACCCAATTTCCTTAAAAACCTATTCCAAGCATAAAAACATATGTCAAACTACCTGGAACTTCATTCCCGATGATTTTTCTCACCGACTCAAGCACGATATCCTGCAAAACAAGACACAAACAAAACATAAATTGAAAAATACAAAAAAAAATAGACACGAACTCAAACCAAGTAGTGCACACAAACGCTACATCCCGGGCACTTGCCCGAGACTCAAGCAAGCCTATCAGGAGGCTTCTCCTTAATCCTAACCGGCACCGCCTTCATCCTTCGCGGTCTCCAGGTTCTCCAGAACCTCATCAAGCTCATAATCCTATCAAACTTCAAATTTCTACTATGTATATCACATCGATCCTTCCACCAAAGCTTAAACTTACCAGGTCCAAAGATAATATGATTCAAGTATCCTAGCAACTTATCACCTCTAAACATCCCCACACTTGGGGTTTTCACTCTCTCAAAATCAGATGAGTCTATCAAAGCGTGGGTTCTCTTCTGGGGTGGCCAAGACCTAGGAACACTAGAACTAGGGGTCGGATCAATGATTCTCCCCTCACAAAGCACAATGGTGATGGGTAACAGTTCAGGAATGGCATTTTCTATATGTGGGACCTCTAAACCTTCCCCTGGATCTACGGGATCCTCTACAACCTCCACCAACTTCCTCACACTTGGGGTTTTTCCTATGATTTCTTTAAAATCCGACATCTTCTCCAGTAGATCATCAGGTATCTCATCGTCGTAATCGTCCGGCTATGCCAACAACTTCTCTAGTTCCACCGCCCAATCAGATGGTTTTTCTATATTAGGGGCGGGTTCACCTACTTCTATCTCATATGGATTTGAGTCCTGATGGTAGTCCGTGAAGGCATCAAGCATGCACACAGAGTGGCTATGCTCGCCAACATCCCTCTCAGACTTTTCAGCATAAAAAATAACCATCTCATCCCCCACATGAAGTGTGAGTTTCCCGTCAAAGACATCGATTACTGCCTTGGCGGTGCGCAAGAATGGCCGCCCGAGGATGAGTGGGACCCTGTCATCCACCTCCATGTCTAGAAAGACGAAGTCCACGGGGAAGACAAACTTACCTACTTTCACTAAAAGATTCTCCACAATTCCCCGTGCATACTTGACAGAGCGGTCAGCCAAGGAAATACTCATGCGCGTCGGTTGTGATTCACCAAGGTCTAGTTGCTTGTATAACGAATAGGGCATCAGATTGATGATAGCACCTAGGTCGGCCAACGCGTGGTGTAAGGGCAAACTGCATATGAGACACGGAATCGTGAACCGCCTTGAGTCTCCCAATTTCTCGGGCAGCTTGTTCTGCACCACATCAGAACATTGCTCACTAAGTGAGACTTCAGAGATCCCTCCTAGTTTCTTCTTGTTGGAAAAAAAATCTTTGAGAAATTTGCCATACTTCGGCATGTGCTGGAGGACCTCTATAAACGGAAGATTGACCTTGAGTTGTTTAAACATATCAAGGAAAGTACCGTATTCCCTAGCATTCTTATAAGGCAGCAAGCGCCCTGGATAGGGAACACGACTCAAGTCAATCTTGGGGGACTTCATCTCCACCCCCTTCTTGTCTCCTCTGCACTCTCGGCAGGCTTCTCTACTACAATCTCTTCATCCAGCGAATCTTCTTCATCTACCCCCGGCGGGCTCTCCCTTTCTTCGGCCATCTTAGCATCGATTGCAGCAAATCGAGCTCTCCAATCTACCTTCTTCACTTCCTCTACTGAAGGTATGCCATACTCAATGGAGTGGGAGTCATCCTCTATAACCTCTTTCTTCTCCACACTCCTGACTGACACCGCCATCACTGAAGCGTTGGAGCTTGAAGATGGACCTCCCTGTCGATCTTTCAAGATCTGAGCGATGTCTCCTACCGTGCGTTGCAAATCCTGGAATGCCGACTGTTGATTCTTCAATAGAGCGTCGTGGCTATCCAGTCTTTGCCGGGCATCCCTATCATTTTGCACTAACTGAGCAAGAAACTGTGTCTGATTCTCTATCATCTCCTCAATCTTCCTTGTATTGACACTGCTTCCTGAACTTGCTCCTCCTTTAGCTCCTCTATAATGCTGTTGGTGACCATTAAACCCAGGCGGGTTATTTCCAGATCCCCATCCCGAGGCAAAAGAATTGTAGTTGTTGTACCCTCGGTACTGGTTCTGGTTGCCAGCATAGCTCACGTGCTCCTGATTATTGGCTTCGAGATCCTCCCATGTGGTTATTGAGTTATTTAGGAGAGTGTCGAGCCAAGTAGATGCACGCCCAGAGAGGGAGAATGGGAATAGACACAAGTAGATAGCGTCCATATACACACCCGTGATATTGAATGTATCACATATCCGCGTGAAGCGGGACAAATGTCCGGGTGCATCCTCATCCTCGAGGCCATGGAATTGAGTAGCATGAGTGATCGTACTCATGACATGTGGGATCTGCCATGTATTGGTGTTCAGAATAGTGGTGCGAGTGATCGAAGACCTCGCGCCCGTGACCCCATCACTGACCCTCTGGTGCACAGTACGTTTCGCTGGTGGGTCAGCGTCACCCATAGTAGGAAATGGGATTGGGCTAGTAGAACGTACCTGGGATTTACACAGCTCCTTTAAAAGCTCCCGAAAGTCACGGGTGCGCTCCTAAAGCTCTCGTTCGGGCTCTGGACAAGCTGAATAAGCTGGTGATCCTTGCGAACGAGTATGGTGCATAAACAGAAAGACCATAGAAGGAAATATAACAAAGACTCAAAGACGTACAGAAAGACTCGATTCTAAATTAGACACTCAGATAAGACTCACTAGTAGAACAGAAGTCAAGTAGCACACAAGACTCAAAAGAGAACAAAACAAACAAAAAATCACTAAAAGAACTTTTCTGAGTTCTTTTAAAACTTGATGTCGCCCAGACGGTCTATAAAAACTAACTAATAAACCTAACCTAGACTCCTAAGTAATATATGGAAAACCAATGAACTAGACCGCACTAACAGGCAAGTGTACCTATCGAGTGTAGCACAACTTAATGGTAAACCCTAATATCGAACCGTAGAGACACTACGAAAACAAAACTAGACTCTGACATGGATTAAAGATTTAATTGGTTTGGGGGGTATGACTACATGGCTGAATTAAACTAAGGATGCAATAAACTAAGGTCGACTCAACTATAGAGACAAAGGACAAAGGTAATATCAAGAATGGGAAGAATATCACCTAGGTCGGAATCCTACTTGCAAAGCACAACTTCTATCGGTTATGGAAACAATAATGGATCTGGGTTTCTAAGGAAACAACTATAGACAGCCTAGTGGATCCCTAATCACTCGCAGGGTGTCACCAACTAAGGAACCTAAATATGTAATAACTCATCAAATTGTTGGATCACTTCTCAGGTATTTCCAACTATGATAAAGTACCCTAATAGAAAGATTACCTCTTAGTCTCTCCGTCCACCAATACACTTGAAGAATGCACGGGGTAATCTCAAGATAACAACTATGACACAAATAGAAACAATCACTAGACACCTAATATCGGCCTCCTCTCAGACAGCTGACACTCAAATTCCTAATGACGAAGACTAACGACTAATTCTCACCACTCGGGTATTGAACTAGGATACACATTCAATTCTAATCAGCAATCAAAGACAATTCCTATGGCTACTACGTCTAGCAAACCACCCTAATCACAAACCCTAAGATCTATGACCAAGATACGCAGATCAAACTGGCAGACAACCACAATCAACGCAGGAAATTGAAATCAAACACAAGATCAGATCTAAACATCCAATAACATCACAATCATCAGGCGGCTGTGCAAACAACTTCTCTAGTTCCACTGCCCAATCAGATGGTTTTTCTATATTAGGGGCGGGTTCACCTACTTCTATCTCATATGGATTTGAGTCCTGATGGTAGTCCGTGAAGGCATCAAGCATGCACACGGAGTGGCTATGCTCGCCAACATCCCTCTCAAAATTTTTAGCATAAAAAATAACCGTCTCATCCCCCACACGAAGTGTGAGTTTCCCGTCAAAGACATCGATTACTGCCTTGGCGGTGCGCAAGAATTCGCGTCCGAGGATGAGTGGGACTCTGTCATCCACCTCCATATCTAGAATGACGAAGTCCACGGGGAAGACAAACTTACCTACTTTTACTAATAGATTCTCCACAATTCCCCGTGGATACTTGACTGAGCGGTCAGCCAAGGAAATACTCATGCGCGTCGGTTGTGGTACACCAAGGTCTAGCTGCTTGTATAACGAATAGGGCATCAGATTGATGATAGCACCTAGGTCGGCCAACGCGTGGTGTAAGGGCAAACTGCATAGGAGACACGGAATCATGAACCACCTTGAGTCTCCCAATTTCTCGGGCAGCTTGTTCTGCACCACAGCAGAACATTACTCACTAAGTGAGACTTCAAAGATCCCTCCTAGTTTCTTCTTGTTGGAAAGAAAATATTTGAGAAATTTGCCATACTTCGGCATGTGCTAGAGGACCTCTATAAACGGAAGATTAACCTTGAGTTGTTTAAACATATCAAGGAAAGTACCGTATTCCCTAGCATTCTTATAAGGCAGCAAGCGCGCTGGATAGGGAACACGACTCAAGTCAATCTTGGGGGACTTCATCTCCACCCCCTTCTTGTATCCTCTGCACTCTCGGCAGGCTTCTCTACTACAATATCTTTATCCAGCGACTCTTCTTCATCTACCCCGGGCGGGCTCTCCCTTTCTTCGGCCATCTTAGCATCGATTGCAGCAAATCGAGCTCTCCAATCTACCTTCTTCCCTTCCTCTACTGAAGGTATGCCATACTCAATGGAGTGGGAGTCATCCTCTACAACCTCCTTCTTCTCCATAATGCTGACTGACACGGCCATCACTGAAGCGTTGGAGCTTGAAGATGGACCTCCCTGTCGATCTTTCAAGATCTAAGCGAAGTCTCCTACCGTGCGTTACAAATCCTGGAATGCCGACTGCTGATTCTTCAAAAGAGCATCGTGGCTATCCAGTCTTTGCCGAGAATCCATATCATTTTGCACTAACTGAGCAAGCAACTGTGTCTGATTCTCTATCATCTCCTCAATCTTCCTTGTAATGACACTGCTTCATGAACTTGCTCCTCCTTTAGCTCCTCCATACTGCTGTTGGTGACCATTAAACCCAGGTGGGTTATTTCTAGATCTCCATCCCAAGGCAAAAGAATTGTAGTTGTTGTACCCTCGGTACTGGTTCTGGTTGCCAGCATAGCTCATGTGCTCCTGATTATTGGCTTCGAGATCTTCCCATGTGGTAATTGAGTTGTCAGGGACAGTGGCGAGCCAAGTAGATTGACGCCCAGAGAGGGAGAATGGGAATAGACGCAAGTAGATAGCGTCCTTAGACACACCCGTGATATTGATTGTATCACATATCCGCGTGAAGCGGGACAAATGTCCCGGTGCATCCTCATCCTCGAAGCCATGGAATTGTGTAGCATGAGTGATCGTACTTATGACATGTGATGGGATCTGCCATGTATTGGTGTTCAGAATAGTGGGGCGAGTGATCGAAGATCTCGCGCCCGTGACCCCATCACTGGCCCTCTGGTGCACAGTACGTCTCGCTAGTGGGTCAGCGTCGCCCATAGTAGGAAATGGGATTGGGCTAGTAGAACGTACCTGGGATTTACACAGCTCCTTTAAAAGCTCCTGAAAGTCACGGGTGCGCTCGTAAAGCTCTCGTTCGGGCTCTAGACAAGCTGAATAAGGTGGTGATCCTTGCGAACGAGTATGGTGCATAAACAGAAAGACCATAGTAGGAAACATAACAAAGACTCAAAGATGTACAGAAAGACTCGATTCTAAATTGGACACTCAGATAAGACTCACTAGTAGCACAGAAGACAAGTAGCACACAAGACTCAAAAGAGAACAAAACAAACCAAAAATCACTAAAACAACTAGTCAGAGTTCTTTTAAAACTTGATTTCGCCCAGACAGTCTATAAAAACTAACAAATAAACCTAACCTAGACTCCTAAGTAATAAATGGAAAACCTATGAACTAGACCGCACTAACAGACAAGTGTACCTATCGATTGTAGCACAACTTAATGGTAAACCAGAATATCGAACCCTAGAGACACTACAAAAACAAAACTAGACTCTGGCATGGATTAAAGATTTAATTGGTTTGGGGGGGTTGACTACACGGCTGAATTAAACTAAGGATGCAATAAACTAAGGTCGACTCAACTATAGAGACAAAGGACAAAGGTAATATCAAGAATGGGAAGAATATCACCTAGGTCGGAATTCTACTTGCAAAGCACAACTTCTATAGGTTATGGAAACAATAATGGATCTGGGTTTCTAAGGAAACAACTATAGACAGCCTAGTGGATCCCTAATCACTCACAGGGTGTCACCAACTAAGGAACCTAAAGATGTAATAACTAACCAAATTGTTGGATCACTTCTCAGGTATTTCCAACTATGATAAAGTACCCTAATAGACAGATTACCTCTTAGTCTCTCCTTCCACCAATACACTCGATGAATGCACGGGGTAATCTCAAGATAACAACTATGACACAAATAGCAACAATCACTAGACACCTAATACCGGCCTCCTCTCAGACTGCTGACACTCAGATTCCTAATGACGAAGACTAAACGACTAATTCTCACCTCTCGGGTATTGAACTAGGATACACATTCAATTCTAATCAGTAATCAAAGACAATTCCTATGGCTACTACGTCTAGCAAACCACCCTAATCACAAACCCTAAGATCTATGACCAAGATACGTAGATCAAACTGGCAGACAACCACAATCAACGCAAGAAATTGAAATCAAACACAAGATCAGATCTAAACATCCAATAACATCATAATTATCAACTCAAGATCGCTTACAAAATCATAAATCCATTAATTAAATCCAAAAAACCAACAGAAAATGAAACTTTAACAAGTATTCATCAATTGACCTAGGCAATATCAATGTTTTAGCCTAGGATCATGCTTAAACAACTAAAAACATAAGTGAAATCATAAACCATGGTATCAAACATCCAAATCAAAGATAAAAATCCAATCTTGTAAACCGAATACGTAAAACTATAAACCAGGGATCCATAGATTCAAGCTTTAGCCTTTAATTGGCTTCCAATCTCCCAAAATCGCCTCTGGTCTCTCTCTAGATGGATAAAAATCGAACTCCTCACCTTATGGCAATCAAATTCTATTAAAAGTAGAAATTAGGGTTTTTCTCGGATTTTCTCTCTCTCGCGTACCGCAAGACATTTCCATAGGTTCCTCGCGTACCGCGAGAAACAAAATAATTGTGCCCTTCCTGGCTTCCCTCGCGTACCGCGAGGTTCTTGGTCTCCACTCTTCGCGTACCGCAAAGGACCTATTTTCTTCATTTTTCACTTTTGATCCTTGGACTTTCTTCCGGTTTCATTCTCTTGTTCGGTTTCTTCATGATATTCACTTGTATTCCACACGAGCTCCTGAAAACATACAATAGACTCAAATACAAACTTAACCGACTCAAAACGAACATAAAACTATCTAAAACGAGCTAAAACACTAGGAATAAAGATGTGTGCTTTGCACTACATCAACGACCCATATGAGGATAACCTATTTCACCCATAACTCACAACCAATAACCAACGACCAGTGTGACCCCTATAAGGCTTATATATGGGTCATACGGGCCATGGGACATGGGTGATATGCATTTTAACCCATAAGACATGTAATGCCATAACCCATGTCACCCTTATCTGACTCACAACCAGTGTGACCCCTACAAGGCTTACTGGTCATATGGGTCATGGGTGATGTTAAGTAATGTTTTTATGCGGTTTATGTATTCTTTTAATTTTAATTTATGTTTTGTTTTTTTAGGGGTTAATTATATATGTGGTTTATGTAAATTTTTAATTTTTTTTTTAATTTATGAAATGTTGTAAGTAGGTTTATTATAAATTTAATTAGTTTTTTATTTTTTTACAAATATATTTTAGAAAGCGTAATTAGTTTTTAGTTTAAAAATTCCCCAAAACTACACGGCGGGATCTTAAACAAAATCAGCGGTAAAATTTTAAGAAAAATGTTGAAACTTCATTTAGGTCACAAAATCAGCGATAAAATTTTAAAGAAAATTCTCCAAAACTACGTGCCCCAATTCGATTTCAAACCCGTCCTCTTCCATTCCGATTTCAAATCCGTCCTCTTCCACTCCGATTTCAAATCCGAGCTTTTGTATTTCTGATCAGAAATCTGATTTCATTAATCTAAAACTCATGGACGGTGAAGATGATCAATTCAACGACGATGGATATAACTATTCATCAGACGACTATGAAAGCGATGATCATCACAATGACGATTTGATGGTTACCAAGCTAGGTGAATCAGAAGTCAATGAAGATATCGACCTGGATCTCAGTTTAGCTACAACGAAAAAAACTAAGAGGGGGTTGACCAGGTTACCAAAGTTGCTTGCAACATATATAAACTCTGGTGGAAGAAAACACAAAGTTTCGTTTGATGAACTTGGTAGGTTAACTGGGGAATATAGATCAGAATTTCCAAGTTATTTGGGAGACATGGTAAGGGAAAAAGTCGGATTAAGGTTTCTAGCATGGAAGACGGTGCCAAAAGAAGCAAAGGATAAGTTGTGGGAAGAATTAAAGGTTAATCTACTTCTTTTAAGTTTTGATTATAAATATGCATTTTTACAGTTTCATTTTCGTATGACTAATTAACTGAAGAAACTCATGGTAATCAGGTATGAATCAACATCTCATATCATCTCAATATATAGTAAGTTGATACAATAACATATTTTGTGGCCTTTTATGAATGTTTTGTAAATATATAAAAAAATTTAAAATGTAATTTAGTTGCGAATAATGTTGACATAAAAGTTATGGAATTATCATTTCTCTCTGGAACAAACAGACTGGGACAAGTTCGTTACATAGACACAATCAGACGAATTCAAGGTTTTAATCATTTACTCTAATTAATGTTCATCATTATATTTTTAATCTTTCTCTTTTAAACTCTAATAAAATAATTAAAATATGTGTTGGAAGAATCTTTTGAAAACAAGAAAAGAAGCATGATCAAAGTACATTTATGATCATCACCTGGGACGAGGAGGATATACTTATCTAAGAGATAAACTGGTAACCTTATTCTCTAATTCAAGTGTCTTTTCTGTTGTATGTCTGATGTGTGGGTGTCTGCTGCTTTCTGTTGAATATATTACAAGGTACAAAACAACGAAATTTCACCTCATGAAATCCCCTCCCATGCTTTGATGTGGAGGAAAGCAAGGGAAGACAAAAAAGGAGAATACAAGAATGTTGATATCAAAGTCATGGCAGATAAAATAGTAAGTTTAACTTCAAACTTTTGGAAATTATGTTAAATAAAAATCATTGTCAAACTCTGTTGGTATATTTTAGGTGACATTTAGCTTTGTATTGGTCTTTATGTGTTTTCGTTATTGTAATTGTGTCTTTGTAATGTTTTGATTAGTTAAGTTATGAGACAGAAGAACTTACTAAGTTCGCCTATGTCATATGAGTGGCGAACTGTGTCAAGCTTACTAAGTTCGCCTGTGGCAGTTTGATGTTTATAAATAGTGTTTACTTGTATATTTTTAGTAACAGTCTTTAAATGTGTACATGTAAGCACTTTTATTGAAGTAATACAAAAAGCTTTCTGAGAATCTTGCTTTGTGTGATCTTATTAGTTCGTTACGTGTTTACTCGTTAGGATTCGGCACTACGAGTGTACGCTGTGTGTTATACGAGTTGTGTTCGATCTGTAGACTCGCTGGGACCTACAATTGGTATCAGAGCCTATTGCTATTGATTGGAGATCATCGTGTGATACAGTTTTGATCTAATTGTGCATCAAAAGGTTGAGATTTTTGGAGTTTTTGTGTGTTGCTGGGTTCTATACAAGTATCGATCTGATTTTAGCCGAATTCGTCGATTTTGAAGAAGTTTTATTGAAATTGATCCTATAGATTTATTCTAATTCATGTTTTGATGAATCTTACGGTTTGAATTTGATTGATTCCAACAAATATGCAAGATTTGATGATTTTCAGCTTGTTTGGCGCGTTTGTGTGATAAAGAACACTTCCTCTGTGTTCTTCAGCTGCGTCTAGCGAGCTTAGTCTTTCTGTTACAAAAGGCGAACTTGTTAAATTCGCTCCTTCCTGGTTAGGCAAACTTGCCTAAGTTCGCTTAAGGCAGATTGTGTTTTTCAAAATTATTCTAAGTGTTGAATTTCAAATTTGTGAAGATGTCAACTTATACTCAAGCCAGTGTAAGCAATATAACAAACATTTTGAACTATGACAATGAAATTGGTACTCCAACCAAACCCCCAAGATTGATGAATCTGAAAGACTACTGAAACTGGAAAAGTCGGTTTGAAAATTATGTCAACATCAATGATACTAGTATGTGGATTCCTATTGCTGAAGGATATACACATCTAACTTATACTCATATGGGTATATCAGATACATCAAAACCAGTTTTAGCTTTGACTGTAGAAGAGAAGACTGTGTATTATAGAAAGAAAAAGGCATTAGCTGCCTTGTCTATGTGTTTGTCTTTGGACATTTACCATACCTTCAAGAAATACAAAACTTCTCGTGATCTTTGGGAAGGTTTAGCCAAGAGATGTGAAGGATCAACTGACATCAAGAAGAGCAGAAGAGAGTTACTAATGAAACAATTCAGTGTGTTTAAGCATTTTGATGGTTAGACAGTTGATGAATTGATGTCCAGATATTATCACTTGATAAGTGAAATGGTAAACAATGACATTACTTACAAGAATGAAAAAGTACTTGAGAAATTTCTAGATGCTTTACCTGCTCATTTTGAAATGTATTCCATAATTATCAAAGAACATCCTGAGTTTGATAAAATGAGTCTTGAAGATTTAATGGGAAAGATTCAGTCATATGATTTGAACAAAAAGAAGAAAGACACAGTTTATCAAGATCCAAGCATTTATTTTGGAAAGAATGTGTCTTCACCAAAGTCTGGTATTGCTTTATTTTCATGGGAAATTTCTGATAATCAAGGTTCAAAGGAGAGTTCATGTGGGGAATCTACCTCTTGTTTAGTTGCTTCAAGTTCTAGTTGCTCGAAGAATTGTCAAAGTGAAATTCATTCTTGTTCACCAAAGATGTCTTCTGAAGCTGCTGATGACATGATGGCCATGATTGCTTCTTTTCTTACTTCTTATGAAAATTTCATTGGAGGCAAGATAACAGATCCTGATATGATAGAGGAAGACTTCAAACAGCTGGATAAAGATGCTCTTGAAGAGATGAATATTCATTGGAATATGGCATTATGGATGAGGCAAGGAAAGGAACATCTGAAAATGACAGGAAAGAAGTTCATCGGAGCTACTAGCATGACAAGAGTTGGGTTGGATAAGTCAAAAGTGAAGTGTTATAATTGTCAAGAATTTGGGCACTTTGCTAGAGAATGTACAAAGCCCAAGGTTCAGTATCAAAATTCATCTTCAGGAAACAAGAATAACCAGAGTGGTCAAAGTTCTTCTACAGCTTTGATTTCTCAACACGATGAAAATTATGATTGGGGAATTCATTTAGAAGACATTGCTGCTCATTTTAGTCAATATTTTCTTACAGAAGTTCACATTGAAGAGGTTTCTAATAGTGGTTCATCTTCAGATAGTGACACTAGTGATTCTGGGAGTGTTGCTGAATGTAATAAGCCTACAAGTCAGAAGGTGGAAGATAAAACAGAAGTTAAAGTAACCACTGAAGAGCTAGTGAATGAGTTTGGAGCTGCAGGAAAGGTGACAGAAAATATTGCTAAGATGTGTACAGAAGCAAGTGGATTCATGGCTGACACTAAACAGGTAAATGAGGTTATTTCTGATCCTTGTTCTAAATGTGTTGTTTTTTATTTTAAAATTATGAGATTGTGTGATGACAACACCAACCTCATTTGTGACTTGAAGGCAAGCTATCAAACTAATCAAATTTTGAAAGAAAATGAGAAGCTTTTAAATGAAAGAATTGAGTCATTGAAAGATGACATCAAAGTTTTACAATCAAAAGTAAATGAACAGGCTTTTCAAATTGATGTGGCATACTCTGAGTATGAAAAGAAAATAAATGAGCTTGCCCAGTCACAAAGTGAAGTCACCAAGTTGTTAAGAAAGCTTGAAGGTTATAAGAATTCCAGTTTCTTATTGAATACTATAATGGCAAAGCTAGTGGTGAAAAGGTTGTTGGTGGAGTTGGTTTTTGTTCTCAAGAAGATAAGAATGTTGGGGGAGTGGGATATTGTCCTCCATTCAATGGTAATTACACATCAAGGAGTGTTGAAGAGGTAAAAGAAGAAGATTTGGAACCAAAGACCATTCTTAAAGTCAATCCGGTTACAGGTGAAGATATGGTTTATAGTGATTCCAGTGATGATGAGTGTTTTGATTCTGAAGCTAAAGGAAAAGTGAAAGATTGTAATATAAAATAACCTTTTGTTGTCAAGAAAGTCACCAGAGATAGGTGCATTTTGACAGAACCTGATGAGGACATTGAGCAACCGAAAACAAAACTTTCAAAACCTTTTGTGACTACAGGTTTTGATTTTCAAGAAGTTCATGACATTGAAAAAACATCAAATGTGAATTTTATAAAAGAAAAGGTTGTTTTGGAAAAATCAAAAGTTGTTCAATTTTCTAACACTGCTTCTTAGTGTGAATCATCTTGTTCAAAGGAGGTTCAGAAAGAAAGATTTGTTCGTGTTTACAAAGAAAGACGTGCATGTTTTCATTGTGTGGTGATAGGAGATATATTGTTAAATTGTCTAAACAAGAATGTTGGAAATCGTCTAAAAGATCCTAGATTGGCTAGACCATTTGTTAAACCAACTGTTGAGAAGAAGGTGAGGAAACCAGTCGAGAAGGTTGAGGTGAAGACATCATTAAACAAACCTGTGATGAAAACAATATCAGTAAAATCTGTGATAATGAAAGATGTGGTCAATAAGGGGATGAAACCTGTTGTGAGAGTTTCAGATGATCAAGTAAATTCAAAGATTAACTCGTCTGAAGTTAAAACAATTGTTTCTTCAAGTGGTGAAACAAAAGAAAGAATCAAATTATCACAACCACAAGGAAGAAGAAGAAACAAGAAATTAAAGAAGCTCTTGGAACAGCCAGTGGTAAAAGATGTTAGTGAATGTTCTGAGAAGTTCAAGCCGAGTGATAGTGGTCATTCACAGTGGAAATCAAAAGTTTCTAAGTCTGATTCAGTTACAAATTCTCTTAGAAAAGAGAAGAGATTTGATTGTACCTTAAAAGAAATTATTTATTTTGATAAGTTAGGCTGACCCAAGACCACTATGTCTTGGGTCTCGATTGCTAACTAAAATTTTCTGCTTGTATGCAGGGAACTCTAAGGAGGACTATTGGCAATAACTGGTATGTTGACAGTGGATGTTCTCGGCATATGACAGGCAATCTTAACTTATTGTAGAACATGAAAAAAATTAAAGGCGGATATGTAGCATTTGCTGGAAAGAAAGGAGGAAATATTTCTAGCCAGGCACAGTTTGCAATGGATGTTTGAGCTTTGAGAATGTCAGCTATGTGGAGCAGCTTGAACACAATCTATTATCTGTTTCGCAAGTCTGTGACAAAGATTTCTCATTTCATTTAACAAGAAAGAGTGTTTGGTTCTAAAGCCAGGGTTTGAGATTCCTAAAGATTGGATCCTTATGCATGCTCCTAGAAAGAATGACACTTATATGTTGGATATGAGTACTTCAACGACAACTTCGTCAGTTCCAACATGTCTTCTTTCTACAGCTTCAGAGTCCAAATCAACTTTATGGCATCGGAAGCTGGCTCACATTAATCTTTACAAAATGAATCATTTGGTGAGAAATGGGCTTGTTTTTGGTGTTCCAAACATGAGGTTTCACGTTTCTGAAGACTGTATTCCATGCAAGAAGGGGAAGCAGCATAGGAAATCTCATAAATCAAAGATGACAAATTCAATTGTGACTCCTCTTGAGTTGTTACATATGGATTTATTCGGACCTATTAGCATCAAGAGTGAAGGTGACAAATCATATTGTTTGGTGGTGACTGATGATTACTCAAGATTTTCTTGGGTGAAATTTCTTGCTTCAAAAGATGAAACTGCAGAAATTCTGAAATTCTTGATTATAGGGTTGGAGACTCTATTCAATTTGAAGGTCAGAAAATTCATAGCGGTAATGGAACTGAGTTTAAGAATGAAGTAATGAATTTATTCTGTATTCAGAAACGCATTCATCATGAGTTTAGTGCTCCTTATGATCCTCAACAGAATGGTGTAGCTGAATGAAAGAATAGAACGCTGATTGACACGGCTCATACAATGTTATCTGATTCTAAGCTGCCAGTAACTTTTTGGGCAGAAGCTGTAAATACGGCGTGCCATGTTCTTAATCGGGTTCTAATTGTGAAGCGACACAACAAAACGTGCTATGAATTGCTGAATCGTCGAAAGCCAAATCTTGATTATCTTTTGCCTTTTGGTAATCCTTGTACTATGATGAAGACTCGAGATGTTCAAACAAAATTTAGTTCTAAGGTAATTAAAGGAATTTTCTTGGGGTATGTTGCTAATTCCCGCAACAAACGAGTTTTCAATAAAGAGAGACGACAAATAGAAGAATGGTTTCATGTGGATTGTGATAATCGTTCTGTTCCCCAGGATGCCAAAGGACCTTCATGGGATTTTGATTATGATGCTCTCTTCAGATCTTTCAATTTTTATTATGATGAGTCCTCAGTTGAAGCTGAATTTTTGTATGAGTCATGTTGTGACAACAATGATTCAACTGTCAAGCCACGATCGGTTATACCTATTGTGGTTCGTACTCTTGTTGATCCGAATGGAGCTTCGACCTCCGGTTTAACTCATGAAAGTGAAAGTGAGGATGATGAGGTTATATTTCAGGAGTCATCTATTGATCCTCAAACTATAATCGATGATTCAACAACACAATCACAGACTCAGGCGGAGTTACCTTCTAATCTTGATGCTGTGATTCAGGAAACAGTGATACCTCAAACTCGGGTTCATAAGAATCATCCTACTAACAATATTATTGGTGATTTGAGTGTAGGTGTTCAGACCCGTCATGGAACTCTTGCTAAAAATTCATGTTTGTATGCTCAGATTGTGGATAAAGGCATAATGGAGACGTGTTCGCATGCGTGTTTTATATCTCAAGCTGAGCCAAGCAGTGTGGCTGATGCTCTTGATGATGATTGTTGGATAGAGGCTATGCAAGAGGAACTAGCTCAATTTGACAAATTAAATGTTTGGGATTTTGTTGACTTGCGAAAAGGCACTAGATCAATTGAAACAAGTGGGTTTTCAAATGTAAACGTGATGATCGAGGTGTTGTGGTTCGCAATAAAGCAAGGCTTGTTGTCCAAGGTTTTAACCAACAAGAAGGGGTCGACTACACATAAGTTTATGCTCCGGTTGTGAGGAATGAGGCTATACGTTTATTTCTTGCCTTTGCATCTTTCAAAGGATTTAAAGTTTTTCAGCTTGATGTGAAGAGTGCTTTCCTTTATGAAAAATTTAAGGAAGAAGTTTAAGTTAAACAGCCGCCTGGTTTGGAAGATCCTAAGTTTCCAGATAGTGTTTTCAAACTTGATAAGGCATTATATGGTCTTCCTCAAGCTCCTCGTGCTTGGTATGAAACTTTGTCAGTGCATTTGTAGAAAATGGATTTGAACGTGGTCAGATTGATTCAACTCTTTTCATAAGGAAAGCAGGGGGAGATATCTTACTAGTTCAGGTGTATGTTGATGACATAATTTTCGGGTCGACGAATGTTGAAATGTGTAAAGATTTTGAGAGGGTTATGAAGCTGAAGTTTGAAATGAGTCGTATGGGTGAATTATCCTTTTTCGTAGGTCTTCAAGTCGATCAGATGGAGGATGGATTTTACATTCATCAAACCAAATATGTGTCAGATATTTTGAAAAAGATTGAGATGACAGATGCATCAGATTTTAGTACTCCAATCCCTGTTAGCCACAAACTTGGTTCTGACTCAAAAGGAAAGGATGTAGATTATCGGTTATACAGAGGAATGATCGGATCTTTGATGTATTTGACTGCGTCTAGACCTGATATTATGTTTGTTGTTTGTTTGTGCTCGAGATTTCAATCTAAACCGAAGGAATCTCATCTGATTGCTTTGAAAAGAATTTTTCATTATTTGGAGGGTAAACCGAAGTTAGGGTTATGGTATCCTAATAACTCTGATTTTGATTTTAAAATGTTTACAGATTCAGATTATGGAGGTTGCAGTTTAGATCGGAAATCAACATCCGGTGGATGTCAGTTTCTTGGAAATAGATTAGTGTCATGGCAATACAAAAAGCAAACTTTTGTTGCCATTTCTACTTGTGAAGCTGAATATATTGCAGTTGCTTGCTGTTGTTCCCAAATCCTATGGATCCAACAACTTCGGGATTAAGGTCTGAACATCACAGAGACACCGATGATGATAAACAATACCACCACGATGCCGATCACAAATAATCCAGTAAAGCACACGTAGACGAAGCACATTGAAATTCGACATCATTTTATTCGAGATTGTGTAGAAAAGAGACTCATTGAGTTTGTGAAAGTCCACACAGACAACAATTTTGTAGATCTGTTTATTAAGCATTCGATCGGTCAGGGTTTGAATTTCTTACTAAAATGATTGAAATGTTTAATCCTGCTTGAAAAAGGTTTTCAAAATGATTTTCATGGAAATTTTGTTTTCATTTTTTTTTTAAATAATAATTTACTAATTTTTAAGTTTGTTAGTCGGCTTGCTTTCTGAAATACCAAACAAATTTATATCGACACTGTTTGAGGGTAGAGAAGAAATTATAGTACATCAGTAGGTGATTATACACACATGACCATAGACTGACTACCTGGTTTCTACACTTATGTTTATTCTCATATGATTTGATCTAAGCTTCTTAGTTTGCACAACCAGGAAATGATTGTTTCATGACTGCCTGACATTTTAATTTATTAATTTGTATATATTGCATGCAGTTTGAATTGTCAGTAGGCTATAAACGTTTTTAGACCATTAGTAGTGTGAAAACATAATGATCTATGTCACAACTGTGATTTGAACCCATGGTATGCCGGGTGTGTGTGTTAAAAGATCATTATCAGATATAGAATATGAGGTTTTAAGAACTTCATGAGACTAGTATCGGACTATATTGATTAGCACAATTTTTTGGTTCACTTCACTGCCCGTGCCACGAAAAACATGCAATGTGAAGTTAGACTAAGATATGTTTCTGACGACATTTGTTAGAACATATGCTTGCCCTTGGATCATTTATCTTGATTCCATTGAAGATATCCAGATAATAGTTGGATTACGCTACCCTGTGTCATTAAATCAATCGATTCCTTGATCATTCTTATGTTGAAGAATTCTATCGGTACAATCTTTCTGTTAATATGAATCATGATACTTCATCCAAACCAAGCAATATGAATCATTCGATTCTGAATCATTTTGATTCCTTATATCCTTCGTGATCTGCTTCTTTTCCTGTGCTAATTGAGATAGTTTCATCCTGGAGATTGATTTCATCTTTGCATAAGACTCATATATCTTGAATATAGTGCAATTTACATTTCTGTTGGCATACTTGTGGGGTACACGTTGTTTTCATATAAATGGTACTAACTCACAAGAACGTGGGATAACAACGTTTTTTGTTTCAAATCTTAAAGTGCTGACAACTTGAACTTACATGTAGTATATTTCAAATTCAGTAAGAATAAATCGGCATGTCATGATATGATCATGTTTACTTTGAAGTTTATCGCGTATCATTTCATGATTTTTAAAAGTTTGATAGTTTGTGAATGATAAAATTGTATTGGTCCTGAGAATTTCATTGCTGAGATATCATAGTATGTTGAACAATATCGTATGCTTGTTTGCTGAATTGAGATTTGTATATACACAGAATACCAAAGGCCATCCTTAGATCTGCTAGGGATTTATTTCCAGAATGTGTGTGTGATTCATCAAAGATACTGATATGATCTTCTTGCTCACAGTGTTCGACCAAAAATATGTGTTTCAGTATGTACAGATAAAATCCAAAAAGATTTTAAATGTGTTTTAGCATATATTTTGAAAAATCAAAAAGATTTTAATTCTTGTTCAGTTTATTCAAAATTAAAATTCCAAAAAGATTTTCTTTCTATCTTCCATGAAATCATAACTGACAGGATTGCATTTTATTTTTACAGGTTAAAGGTTTGAAGGATGTTTTGAGAATATGAGTGGAATTTGAAAAAGTTCAAAATTTTCATCTTGAACTTAGAATTGGCGAACTTGCGAGTATGTTTAAGTTCGCCTGGGTGGCGAACTTATTAAGTTCGCTTGTTAGGCGAACTTGTTTACAGGGTATAAGTGTACAGTCTGGCGAACTTAGTTGTTTACCCCTGTTTGACTTTGAGCAAACTTAAGTTGAGCGAACTTGTTTGACTTTGCGCAAATTGTGTTTTCTGTGTAATAACTCGGTATTTTTCTGGCTGATTCTTACTCCTAATCATATTGTGAATCTATTGATGATAGAATTCCATGTTTTCATCCACTGATTAGGTAGATTCGATGGTATTCGGACTTAGGGTTTGCGTAAATTCTGTTATGTGTTTGTTCAGGGTGTGTTTGTGGTTAGAATTATAAATTGATGGTTTATACATGATAATCGGTTGTTTGCGACTGTTCTGTATGCTTTTGTCGTGTTTGTATCATCTGATTTGTGAAATCTGATTTCTGTGTTGCTTAATGGGTTCTAGCGAACTTGTTCAGGCGAACTTAATAAGTTCGCCACAGGGACCTGTAGCGAACTTATTAAGTTCACCACAGTGTGCCTTAGGGTTCAATACTTGGCATTTTTTTGTGTGTTTGTCATTTTTATTTTTGTTAAAAAAAAAATTTTTATGTTTAAATGCTAAAGTCTAACTGTGTATTTTTGTGCAGATTATGGACAAACGGGTTGAATAGAAGCATAATCAAGTAGCTTTATTGGATCCTGATCAACCAGAGGCAGTTAATTACCGTCAGATCATTACTTCTTGAACAGATCAAGTCTGAGGGTTGCTTTATCTGCTAATCCAGTTATCATCCTACAATACATCTGGTAAATTTTTCAAAGAAAGATCAGAAAACTTTAAAAATAAAAGAGATCATGTATACAGGAGAATTGAGAGAACAAGCCATGCAATACAATCTCGTGTTGCAGATTTGCATCAATCAAGATTTACATGCTGGAAGCAAGGTTTTGGAGAGTCAGAAGAACAAGTGTAGACTTAAATACGAAGCTAATGTCAAGGGGGAGTCTGTTGGTATATTTTAGGTGACATTTAGCTTTGTATTGGTCTTTATGTGTTTTCGTTATTGTAATTGTGTCTTTGTAATGTTTTGATTAGTTAAGTTCTGAGACCGGCGAACTTACTAAGTTCGCCTATGCCATATGAGTGGCGAACTTAATAAGTTCCCCTGTGGCAATTTGATGTTTATAAATAGTGTTTACTTGTATGTTTTTAGTAACAGTTTTTCAATGTGTACTTGTAAGCACTTTGATTGAAGTAATACAAGAAGCTTTCTGAGAATCTTGCTTTGTGTGATCTTATTAGTTCGTTACGCGTTTACTCGTTAGGATTCCGCACTACGAGTGTACGTTGTGTGTTATACGAGTTGTGTTTGATCTGTAGACTCGCTGGGATCTACAAACTCAGTTAATACAGTTGGAGTTGTGAGATAAGACTGAAGGGTAATTAAAATTGTCATTAGCCAGGATCAGTGTTTTAAACTTAAGGTCGGTAACTCATAGTGACATCTAACTAGGCTAAAAAACTTGATTCTATTTATACATTAGTAAGAACTACTAGTTACATCACCATGATTGTGACATCTAAGTAGGCTAACAAGCTTGTTTGTCAGCACATATTAAAATTGCCGAAACAAGTAAACAGCTGGAATGGACACAACTGCTGGTTCGGGGAACTACTGGTGAACAACTTCAACAACATTTCATGTAACCAGCAGTTACAGCCAGATGTTCTATGCTTGTAGGGAATCAGCAGTTTGCTCTTTGTAAAGTCAAAGCCCTATTCTTCTGTAAAGTTCTGGTCAACGCCTGGAGTTTCGGCTTTCAGAATCAGCAGTTCATGTAACTAGCAGTTACAGCCATATGTTCTATTCTTGTAGGGAATCAACAGTTTGCTCTTTGTAAAGTCAAAGCCCTATTATTCTGTAAAGTTCTAGTCAACGCCTGGAGTTTCGGCTTTCAGAATCAGCAGTTCTTTTCAGGATCCAACAATTTACTATAGTACATGTTTACTTTGTTAAAAAAACATCTCTCTACATTCTTTTGACATTTTTTTTGCAGATCGACAGTGAAACACGAATCATGGATGGAACCCTGAATCTTGAACCGGGCACGGATGCCCTCACAGTAGTATTTGGGAAGGAAAGAGGTGGATTTTTAAAAGAGGTTGGCTATGGAGTGACTTCCAGTAGATATTGGAATGTTCCTCGAAAAAAAAAGGATCATCAAAAGAATGAATTGCACTACTTATGTGTCAACTATACAAAAAAGATGAAAAGATTAACACCCTGCCCATCCAGATGGAAGAGACACAAAATAAACTTAATCAAGTTCTACAACATTTGGATGCACAAGGAGTGCCATTGTTAACAACACAAGTAAAAGTGACTTCTTTTATTCACAAATTAATTAATGCTTTAACATTTGCCCCTCTGTCGTTACATTTTGTAGGTGAATTCTTTGGACAATTATGTTGGATCTAACCAAAGTACTTGTGCTCCCACATATAAACTGGGGCAAAAGAAAATGGTATTTGAAAATTTCATTCTTTTTTTATGTCTGTTCCATAATCTAATTAATTGAATTGTAGGTCAATTATGTGGACAATAATGTTGGCTCTAAGGACAATACTAATGCTACCCCATACAACGGATCATGTAAAGAAGTGCAAACAGAAGTCACTCCTCAGGTAAGTATCTGAAAATTTAATTCTTTTTTTTTTTAATTTTCCATGCGAGTGTTGATTTTCCATGACCTAATTAATTGAATTGTAGGCCAATTATACGGAGACTAAACTTGACAAAACAACAGTGCAAACAGAAGTCACTCCTCAGAGTAACTTATATAAAAGGTTGAAAACCAGGAAAAGGATAGATGATGTATCATAAGAAGATGTCCCATCTCATTTGGAATCAAAAGAAGATGACACACATGTACATATTGCGTGAAATGCACATATATATTGAATTTAACTTTACCATGTTAATATATCCAACAAATTTTTGTAGACATTTAAGTGTAGTCTGTGTCATACAAATTTAAACAATTGCGTGGCACGTGGTACAATTCATTAGTCAACGAAATCACAAACCATTCATGGATTTCCAATACAAGATGATTGCTATAGAGTTTCTATTGATGAATCTATAAAGGGGGCATCATTTCTACAAATAGAAACTAGTGAGTTCAAAAAAGTTAAGGAGGCATTACATTCTTTTGTTCCTTGGCCAAAATCTCTTGTCAAAAGTGACCAGCAGGTCTGTTCCTTAATTAAAATCTGATTAAATGCAACTAATTAAAACAGGTATTAATATTTTTTTCCATGTTTTGTTGCTTTAGCTACCAGATCCACCATCCAATCAAACACAAAACACTACAACTGAAGTTGCTAAGAAGCAAAAGGAAACTTTTACAATGCTAAAAGACATCAAAAAACATCAAGGAACAAGAACAAAACCAGCAGCCAACAAATAGACATTCTTTAGTATTTAACATAAAACTTATGTATTGATTTTGTTTTATTATTCAAATTTATTCTTAATATAATTTGGTTTTCTCACGCATGTTTACTGATGTTTATAATTATTATATATAAAAAAATGAAAATGAAATGGCAAATTACACAAAAATGGCCACATAGAACCCCAGTAAATATGTATGACCAAAGGTAAGACAATAGCCACACTTAAAATTCCAAAATTTCATGTGGCTATAAACAACCATTAGCCACACCATAGTTACTTTGTTTAATGTCAGTGTGACGAAATGATAGCAAACCTCGTGGGAAAAAAAACTATATATGTGACCAAAGGTAAGACAATAGCCACACTTAAAATTACTAAATTTCGTGTGGCTATAAATGACCATTAGTCACACCAAAGTAACTTTGTTTTTTGCTTATGTGACGGAATGATACCAAACGTCATGGGAAAAAAATTATGTGTGACCAAAGGTTAGACAATAGCCACACTTATAATTACAAACTTTCGTGTGGCTATAAATAAACAATTAGTCACACCATAGTCACTTTGTTTTTTGTTAGTGTGACTGAATGATAGCAAACGTCATAGAGAAAAACTTTATGTGTGACCAAAGATGAGACAATAACCACACTTAAAATTCCAAAATTTCATGTGGCTATAAATAACCATTAGCTACACCATAGTTACTTTCCTTTATGTTTGTGTGACGGAATGAAAGCAAACGTCGTGGGAAAAAAACTATATGTGTGACCAAAGGTAAGACAATAGCTACACTTAAAATTACAAATTTTCAAGTGGCTATAAATGACCATTAGCCACACCAAAGTAGCTTTGTTTTTTTGATTATGTGACGGAATGATACCAAACGTCATGCGAAAAAATAATTATGTGTGACCAAATGTTAGACAATAGCCACACTTAAAATTACAATAATTTTTTGGTTGTCAAGCATGTTTAGAAACATAATCTACGAAAGTGAGTTATTTACCAACTAAAGTAGGGTGTGAATCTGTAAATATTCTGGAAATAATATATAAGAAATATATCATAACGAGTATACCATTTAATGTTTTAAATCGATACATCGTCCAAAGGGTTATCAATTCACTACTTGAAGTTTGCGTGATATGTGGCTTAGATAATAAGATAGCAAGCACATTATTCCAAAATAGCATATTTGTTTTTGGTAATAACAGTGGAATTAATCCCAAGTTACTGATGATTATTGGAATAAGTGGTGAATATCATATGTTCATACACAAATTGCTTTTGTTCAGACGAGCACTAATCGTCCAGTTGATTGCAAAGCCAACGATTATGAGGGCAAAGGTTCATGCTTGTTGTTGTGCGAAGAATTACACGTCTTTTTAGCATCAAATTAATCTCAAATAATAAACGATTTCATTGTAAATTGCAATTATCTGTACTAAATTGAATTAATAGTAATTTACAGGTCTACAAGGTGAAAAGAAGCAAATATGGAGAAGAAACCGATAGATATCGAAGTTCAAGGACTTAGAAAAAGAAGATATTCTATAGAAGACACCATACGCGTCGTAAGATTTTGTACGGGCCGTACGATTGTCCAAGTTCCTAAAGTTTAGCCACATCTTAAGAGCGTATGGCCGTATGGCACTATACGGGTCGTATGAATTACCCTAATCGAAGCTTTTATAAAGAGATTGATGGCTAGAAGAAAAAGATATACCTTATAAAGACTCAAATACATCATCATACCAGTTCCAAAACACCTGAAGAAGCAGGAGAGAATTTGAGGAGAAGTTTAGAAGTGAATGATTCCAGTTTGAAATCATTTTCGGGGGAAGCGTTGAAAACTGGAGCCTTATACTCGGTTCTATCTTTCTTCTATTTCTTTGATTATGTTTCAAAACATGCTTGTTTTATCTTTTAAAACTATGGGTAGCTAAACTCATTTGTTTCATCTAGATGTAGATGAATTTTGCCTATGAATGTTTAATTATTTGATTAAGTTTATGAAGCTTTAACGGTTTAATTAATCTTATTTCAAGATCTTATGTTGCATATGTGTTCCTACTCATGTTTGATTCAGCTTTGAGCTGGATATTGGTTTGATTCTAAAGTGTAAAGCCTACTCTTTGGAATTATTATTTGTAAGGCCCTTTCCTAAGAGACCTCACTTGTTTGATTTACTCATAAACATAGTCATCAATACTGAACTTTAATTAAAATCATTTAACTTAGCGGAAACGTAAAGCAAGTCAAATACATAACATAGCAGCGGAAGTCTTAACATTAAACATAAACACTGTCTTAATATGAAACTCAAATAAATAAGATGTCAGTTGTGCCGGGTAGCCATCACGCCCCTTCTTCTTGTTACCTGAAGTGCATACTAAAAGTCAGCTAACGCTGATGAGTTCTATTTTAAAAGCAATCAAATATTAAGTTTATCTTATTAGAAAGTATATATGAATAAATACATATATGTATATATATATATATGTACTTTATTTACTTTACTGCTTTCTTACATCATTCATAATGAGTATGTACATACATACATAATTATTTCTCGGTGCACATTCATTGGACATACACATATGTGTGATCAACCCGTTACTTTGCTTACGTGAGTCACAAAGACAAACGTTCTCGAACTACCTTCGTAGCTCATTTACTTAACCGTCCGGCACTAGAAACCGCCGTCATATCTTAAAACCGTCCGGCAAACCTTCGGTCGTCCGTCTAAACCGTCCTACCGTCGTAGTCCATCATATTCGCCCGTCTACCCTAAGGCATCTGTTTCCCACTTGAACTAATTATACAGCCATGAATCGATTAGGGACTTATTCCACCGTAGTGGCCTTAGTTTAGTCTACCTTTCTAGACTTTCATTTCTGGCTGCATAATAGTCGAGTGGTCGTCCGTCTACCGAAGTAGCCGTTATCATCGTTTCCATCCATGACGTTCATTCATACTTAGCAAGCAATATATTAATGGATATAAAGCAAGATTTCATTTTTACACGTTATGTCATAGTTTTCATAATTGGCATGCAATATATACATGGATATAAAGCAAGATTTCATTTTTTTATATGTTATGTCATTCTTTCATTTCATAGCTTATATACGTACTTGTCATTCTTG
Source organism: Smallanthus sonchifolius (assembly GCA_023525975.1). NCBI lineage: Eukaryota > Viridiplantae > Streptophyta > Magnoliopsida > Asterales > Asteraceae > Smallanthus > Smallanthus sonchifolius. The sequence goes on from CM042022.1 coordinate 78,195,441, forward strand.
CATTCACAATGTATTATCACATAACACATAAGGCTACATAAAGCATTTCTATCTTTCATTCAATTCAATTCATGTATACACTTCAGCCCCAAAATATTTAAAATCGTTTGCACGTAGCACATAGGGGAAACATAAAACTCAACTGACTTCTATGGGGTTTATCACACTTAGCAAGGGAACTCCGAGCTAGGTGAGATGCTAACAGATCTGTCAAGGGTCACGAATGGAACAAGGTTATAAACTATATGTTTCATCCAAAATCTATATGTTCGAAATCATCTTAGACCGAAATCTTTCTTGGTCGAAATCTATCTCGGTAGAAATCTTTTTTGATCGAAAACTATTTACTTAGAAATATATTTTATTAGATAACTATTTCATTCGAAATCATTCGTCCGAGAACTGCTTCATTAGGAAACACCTGTCCAAAATCATGTTGTCCGAAAATACTTTTCGGATGGCCAGAGTTTTCGGGCCATTCAAGGAGTTTTTGGACGATTCATACGTTCTTGGCTAAAATCGTCGTTTTTTATCCAAGTTTGAGTCTTTATACGTTCAAAACTTTGGTATGACACCCACGAAGCTAAATACACCCTTTTAGCCCAATTCATATGTAAAAATCTTGTCTTTTGATTCAAAACCCACATAAGCCCTAAAACTCATTTCTTAACCAAAAACTCAAATTCAAGCTTAGTGGTTACCTGTTTTCGTTTCCTTTTTGTTGCTAGACGTTCCTGAGATGATGACACATGATTTTGAGCTTTTAAGCCATGTTCCCAAGCTTTCACTCTCTAGACCCGTGCTCTCCTTTCTCTCTCTAAGTTTGCGAAACAATGGCTAATAAAGGGAGGGTTCTAATCTTGCCTTTATATACTCGGGCTCCCCTTCGGCCCATTGGAGCCAAGCTCAGGTCCGTTTCCCTTCCTTTTATTTTAAATCCCGCTCTTGCCCTTATTTATTCATTCTATATTATTTCAGGATGTTACAAGTCTACCTTCCTTATAGAGGTTTCGTCCTCGAAACTCTTTAATAGATAAACAACTGCGGATACAGTTCCTTTGTTTCATCCTCTTTCTCCCACGTAGCTTCTGACCCTTTTCTGTGTTTCCATTGTACTTTAACTAAAGAAATCGACTGATTGCGTAGTCGTTTTTTGGCTCGGTCAAGAATAGCTATCGGTTCTTCTACATAGTTCAAACTATTATGCACTTCGATCTCGTCAAAGGGTATGTGAGCCATATCGCCGAGAAGGCACTTGCGTAAGTGCGATACGTGGAATGTTGGGTGGACTCCACTGAGCTCATCGGGGAGGTCAAGTCGGTAAGCAACTTGGCCAACTCTTGCTAAGATTCTGAAAGGTCCGACAAACCTTGGACTTAGTTTGCCACATTTTCTAAATCGTATAATTCCTTTCTAAGGCGACACTTTCAGTAGTACCATGTCCCCTATTTGAAACACTAAATCTCTTCTTCTCTTATCCGCATATGATTTTTGTCTGTCTTTAGCGGCTTTCACGCGTGCTTTGATCTGGTCGAATTTCTCGCAAGTAGCTTTGACCACTTCGAGACTTGCAAAGTCTTTCTGTCAAATTTCCCCCCAACAGACCGGGGTTCTACATCTTCTTCCATACAGCATCTCAAATGGCGGCATGCCAATGGTTGAGTGATAGTTGTTGTTATATGAAAACTTAGCCAATGGCAGATGGTTGTCCCAACTCCCACCGAAATCAATGATACAAGCCTGGAGCATGTCCTCCAAGGTCTGAATGGTCCTTTCTGACTGACCATCGGTTTGAGGAAGGTTAGCGGTGCTAATGTTCGGTCTAGTGCCCATTGCTTCGTTGAATTTCTTCCAAAACCTTGATGTAAATCTGGTGTCCCTGTCGAACACAATTGACAATGGCATACCATGTATGCTTATAATTTCATTGATGAATAACTCTTCTAGCTTCTCACATGAAAAAGCCTCACATATTGGTAAGAAGTGAGCACTTTTCGTCAATTACCCAACTGGTATCATTGCCTTTAGTTGTTCGCGATAGCTTGGTAATAAATTCCATTGCGATCTCTTCCCACTTCCATTCCGGTATCGACAAGGGTTGCATTTTACCGCATGGTTTCTGGTGCTCGGCCTTGACTAGTGAACAAGTTAGTCACTTGCTCACATATTCTGTCACATCGTTCTTCATGCCAGGCCACCAGTATTCTTTGTTTAAGTCTTGATACATTTTGTTCATCCCATGGTGGATAGAGTAGCGAGACTTATGGGCCTCATCAAGGATTTTGGCCCTAAGTTCACCAATCTTAGGTATCCACATCCGGCCAAAACGTGTTCGTACACCGTACGCATTGGCCTCCATATTACCCTGTTGTCCTACTATTCTTTCCTGTTTCACATTCCTTTCTAACAGTTCTTCATCTTGTGCCTTCGCTATTTCATTCATCAGATCTGGGGTTATAATTAACTGACATGCTTTGATCCGGATAGGGATCGACTCTCCCTTTCTGCTTAAGGCACCAGCCACTACATTTGCCTTGCCTGGATGGTACAATATCTCACAATCATAATCTTTTTGCAGTTCCAACCACCTTCTTTGTCTCATGTTTAGTTCTTTTTGTTCGAAAAAGTACTAAAGGCTCTTGTGATCGAAGTAAATGGTGCATTTAACCCCGTACAGATAGTGTCTCCATATCTTTAACGTGAAAACCACCGCCGCCAATTCCAGATCGTGAGTCGGGTTATTAACCTTGTAGAATCAAAGACTGATGGCTACAAAATTCTCTAAGTACAAATGCTGCTGATCTCAGAGTTTGCTGCTGACCAACAATCTGCTGCGGACAAGCTTATCTGCTGCGGATACTTGTTCTCCTGCTGAAGAACAAATCTGCTGCGGATAGCCTTATCTGCTGAAGACCAAAGTTGTTGCGGATAAGCTTCTCAGCAGCATCAACACTTGATGCTGCTGACAGGCAAATCATTAGCAGCTCTGGATGGTTACATTTTGCTGCTGATCAACATCTTTGCTGCTGACAGCCTTGTGCCTTGAAGACAAATCGTTGCAGCTGACTATCCATACCAAGCGTCACTGACAACTTTCTGCAAAAGCAACTGACACACTCAAAGCAGAAGGAACCTCAATGGTGCAACCAATGAAACTCAACAATGCTCTTCTCCAAGCATGCAAGTATTGATGCATAAAGAAGACGCTTCAATAAAGTTAACTAGATATAGACAAAACATGTAATAGTTAGCTAGATACAAAAAATCAACGGTCTGTGTTAGATCTGATTCTTAGAATCAAGGGGCTGTCTTGATTCTAAGTGAGTATAAATAATCTGTAAACACTTCATTGTAAGTGTGCTTTTTGTGCTTCTTCGAAATTAGAGTTTTTCATTTGTAATCGTTTATTCACAAAAGATTAATACAAAAGTGTTCTTATCAGTATTCTTTCTATGTACTCGATTGTAATTGTGTAGTTGTTATTGTTTCCGCCAATCTCAACTAAGAACAGAACCATCTTGTAATTTCACGATCCTACAAGTGGTATCAGATCTTTGGCTCAGATTTAACAAACTAACACTTGTTTAATCACTTCTGGTTCTATTCTAAACTCTCTCTCCTTCAAAAAGTCACCAAGAACATAAATGGCACAAAGCAACGGGCTTGAAGACATCCTGAAGCAGCAGTATGAAAACTTCGTCTAGAAGGAAGGTGAGTCTCTAACTGTTTCATACAATAGAATTACCTATCTTGTAGGGGAGCTGCAGTGCTCAAAGGTGAAGCTAGAGAATGAAGATATTCTCAAAAAGTTCATCAGGTCTTTACCTAGCTGCTGGACACTCTACACAGTGTCCATTAGAAGAACTGAGAATCTGAAGACTCTCCAAATGACTGAGCTCTTCGGTATGCTAAAAACCTATGAGCTAGAGATGATTCAGGCAAAAGAAAGAAGCTCAAGCTACCAAACAGCCTCAACATCCACCACCACCTCCTCTGCCCTCCATTCTGAGCACTCGGGTCCTAGTTCAAGTAACTACTATCCTCCCATCATCACCCATTCTGGAAAATTCGACTGGAGCTTTCAATATGAAGAACTGCCCGTCAACAATCAAGCTCTAATGGCAGACACTACAGAGATACCACCTCAGGTATTTGAACATCTTTGCTCTCAAGCCTGTATTAATAAAGTTTTGGGTTATAGAAAGCACAACCAAAACCTCATAGATCAAAATGAAGAGTTTCATCAGATGAAATCTGAGTTCAAAAAGGTTGAAAATACTTATAAAGAAAAGGTTGACTGCCTTAAGAAAGAGATTTCATCGCTAAAACACGAACAAACTAATCTTGAAACTCAGATTGATGATCTACTGGTCAAATTAAAAGCTACCAGAGCTGAACTGGCAGAACAGAAAGTTCATGTTGAAAAATATGAATTTTCCTCCAAAAAGTTACAAAGACTTTTAGATATTCAAGTCAATGAGAAGGTAAAGACTGGACTTGGGTATAAAAATGATCAGTAGAAATCTGTTTCTCCTCCTGCTGACTATATTGCCATTTACGAACCAAGCTTCAATGTTGCAAATCTTGACACTACAAACCGAAACCTTGATCCTTCAATGGATGAACCTTTCGTCGAAGACTACACTACCTCATCGGAATCTGAGTCAACCTACTCAGACGATGATAAAACCAGTACAGCCCCATCTGAAGCTGTTCTGAATAGAGCTGAAGTTCTTTTTGTTCTTCCAGCTGTTCAAGCCCCTGTACCATTCAACAAGATCAAGATCAGCTATCCTCTAGATGGAAGAAAGCTAAACATTGAAAAGGGACAGACATCAGAACCCACAAACCCCAAGCCTCAGTTCAAGCCAATCACAAAGAGAAAGGTATTTGATATATGTCGTAAGCCGGAAGAAAAAGTTCCATATGTTCAAAGGACCCTAGAAGAAGCCACCTTTGAACATAACAAAGCTCATCCATGGAACATCAAGGATATGTTCCAAAAAAAGAACTATATGTACTGTGAAAGGGACAAACTGGCGAAATCATGCTTTGTGTGTGGGAGATACAATCACACTGCCAGCACATGCTTCCACTACCTTCAGCAGTAAAAGAATCTCAAGCAACACGCTTTTGAGAAGACAAAGAAGAACAAACAGGTAAGAAGGTTTGAAGCTAAGACAACTCAATTTAGAAACTCTCTTTCTCCATCAAGGGAGCAGTTGTCAAAAACTCTACAATCTTGCATCATTTGTGGTGAATCAGACCACTTTGCTGTAAACTGTAAGTTTAACCCTTTCAACCAGATCCTTCATCAAGCTCCTCAAAGACAAAGGGTAAAGAAGGATCAGCATACATCGGTTGTTAGTCCAGTTAAGCCCAAGAAAACAAAGCAGAAGCTTTCAGCAGCAACCAAGTCTGCTGCTGATAAGCTAAAATCCTCCACAGCAAAATTTGCTGTTGATAAGGCAAAGACATCAGCAGCAAGAGTGTCCACTACTGATAAGGCAAAACCCAAGGCAAAGCCTACAGTAGCAAAGAATGCTGACACTTCAACAAAGCTGTCAGCAGCAGGATCTACTATCAACAAGCCAGAAACATCAGTAGCAAAATCTGCTGCTGACAATGTGAGGAAAACTAGAAAACCACCAACTCAACAATGGAAGGCAAAGAAACCACCAAGCATCATCATCGGTTCAGTTGAATGAATCTATCCTTTGTTGTAAATATGTATGTCCTCTGAGAGGAATCCCAGGTGCCAAGAAACCATGGGTGATGGGGATGAAGAGGCTAGGTCTAAGGCCCCATCTGGATCCAAGGATTCCACAACTGTGGATGAGGACAGACTGAAACTTCATATCTTGGAATTGACAGCCAGGGTGAATATGATAGAGGCACATCAATGCCCAACTTTTCTTACTCCATCCTTTGTATCATTGGGCACCCAAACTGATGCTTATTTGTCCACTGATGCAACCAAAAAGGGGGAGATGGTCCCAATGGAGAAAGACTCAGACAGCTTTGACGACTGCAGGCTGTATTTCAAAGTACAAGATGGCTGTTTTCGAAGCTTTTTCTTTTGGTTGAAAGGATAGTCAAAAATGTGAAAAAGCTTCAGCAACAAAGGCAATAAGAGAATTTTGGTAGCATCAGTCTAGGGGGAGTTTGTAGAATCAAATACTGATGGCTACAAAATTCTCTAAGTACAAATGCTGCTGATCTCAGAGTTTGCTGCTGACCAACAATCTGCCACGGACAAGCTTATCTGCTGCGGATACTTGTTCTCCTGCTGAAGAACAAATCTGCTGCGGATAGCCTTATCTGCTGAAGACCAAAGTTGCTGCGGATAAGCTTCTCAGCAGCATCAACACTTGATGCTGCTGACAGGCAAATCATTAGCTGCTCTGGATGGTTACATTTTGCTGCTGATCAACATCTTTGCTGCTGACAGCCTTGTGCCTTGAAGACAAATCGTTGCAGCTGACTATCCATACCAAGCGTCACTGACAACTTTCTGCAAAAGCAACTGACACACTCAAAGCAGAAGGAACCTCAATGGTGCAACCAATGAAACTCAACAATGCGCTTCTACAAGCATGCAAGTAATGATGCATAAAGAAGACACTTCAATAAAGTTAACTAGATATAGACAAAACATGTAATAGTTAGCTAGATACAACAAATCAACGGTCTGTGTTAGATCTGATCCTTAAAATCAAGGGGCTGTCTTGATTCTAAGTGAGTATAAATAATCTGTAAACACTTCATTGTAAGTGTGCTTTTTGTGCTTCTTCAAAATTAGAGTTTTTCATTTGTAATCGTTTATTCACAAAAGATTAATACAAAAGTGTTCTTATCAGTATTCTTTCTGTGTACTCGATTGTAATTGTGTAGTTGTTATTGTTTCCGCCAATCTCAACTAAGAACAGAACCATCTTGTAATTTCACGATCCTACAAACCTCGTGAACCTTTAACTGTCGCAAGGCATAAGCAATCACTTTTCCTAGTTGCATAACTACACAACCCAATCCCTGACCCGAAGCATCAGAATAGACTACGAAGTCTTCATTTCCCTCAGGTAAGGTTAAGACTAGAGCATAGGTCAATCGTGTATTTAGTTCTTCAAACGCATTGTCTTGGGTTGGGCTCCATTCATACTTTACTTCCTTACATGTTAGTTTTGTTAATGACAAGGCTACTCTCGAAAAATCCTGGATGAATCTCCTATAGTAACCTGCCAAACCCAGAAAACTGTTGTCACACCCGTAACATAGGACAGTCATCTACCAGAGTAGTACCTCCAACAGATATGTTCCCATGTAAGAGCAACGGGTCTAGGAGAGATTTATACACCACTCTTTCGTAGATATAACATTTCGTTCATCAGATACCTACATACCGGTTGAAGGTCGCCTTCTAGTTACTGTGACGTTGATATCAAAAACGCACAACGGAAGACTTATAATCATAACTTATTCCATTTCATAACATAACGTTTATACAATAGGGACTGACTGGCAAAATAGAACATAAACAACTCTAGACTTATAGCTCATAAATAATCATGCCATCCACTCAGGCCTTATGGTTACCCAAGGACCTGTTCTCAGTCATCCCTATATCCAAAATCTGTACATCCTTTGGAATGCCAACTACAAGCTAGGGTTCACTTGTGCTCAAAAACATTTGAAAACATTTTGGGTCAACTTAATGCTGGTGAGTTCATAAACAAAATCATATTTACGGTTATCTTTGATACAGGGATGAATGCCCCGTCTGGGTCTTACAACCATCCCCTCCAATCTGTCACCCAGTAACCTCTGCTTTACTTAGGTTCTGAGTCTACAAAATACATATATACAGAGACCTTATGTCATGCTGGTCCCGTACGTACCAGTTCTAAAACAAGAGGATCGGTCTTGTCCCTAGGTCTCACCCCAATCATGGCCATAATAAGTACTTATTATGGATATATGCACGGATAGTATTGGGATCTCAGATAAAAATCATTTACGAAACATTTATAGAGCACAGTTCAGAGGAACTCACCTCAAGCAGAATCTCCTCCTGTATCGAATATAACAAGCAACACTTCCACAGAACCCTAGATCATTTTTTACATTATTATAATCAATAACCCTATCTTAGGTTTACACGAAGAAACCTCACGGTGTTTAGAAACCTTACCTCGGCACTATCTACGGTAATTTGTGGACGAATAATGAGAAACTGGACTTTCAAGAGCACACCAGAACCTCGGGAATTCGGCTACCAGAGCTTAGGTGTGTGAAACTAAAAGTGTTGGTGTGTGCAAAATGATCGAGCTCGACCCATCTATTTATAGAGTGAAATCGGACCTATGTCGGTCCATTATGTAGGGGGATAGCGGTCCGCTATCGCCCTGCCTGCGTCAGCCCTACACGCGTCTTGTTCCTATTGGACCCGCCTAATTTTTGCGGCTAGCGGACCATTATGGTTCTGGATAGCGGTCCGCTATCGAGCCACACGTCAGATTTCAATCGATGAGTCATAGGACACGCGTCAACACCTCATTCATACCTTCGTCAACACATATCGGACCGATATGTATTGGATGTCGGTCCGACATCCGTCCTATTTTCAGAATTTTACTTTTACTCCTCCATCTTTGAAGAACATACAGTTTAACCCCTGAACTTTATCTTTTTCTACTTTTAGCCTTTATTTTACTTGGGAATCATCTGGGTGTTACAAATCTCCCCTCCTTAAAAGAATTTCGTCCTCAAAATTTAGGATTCATTAAACAGATGAGGATACTTAGTTTTCATATGTTCTATTAATTCCCAAGTTTTGTTGGCATCTTTTCGACCTTGCCACTGTGCCAGTACCGTTGGTATGGTCTTCTTTCTGAGCTTTCGATCTTGGGTTCCTAAGATTTTAACGGGTTGCTTAGTTAAATGGAGCTTATCATCAACGTGTACATCATCTAATGAGATTGCCTGATCGGGATCTGCTAAGCACTTGCGTAAACATGACACATGAAAAGTGTTATGAATACCCTGCAATGCTTCTGGCAGTTCAAGTTTATATGCTACAGCTCCAATTCTTTCTATGATCTTATAACGCCCAATATACCTTGGCCCTAATTTTCCATGTTTCCTGAAACGTACAACACCTTTCCAAGGTGATACTTTCAACAGAACATAGTCACCTACTTGGAATTCTAACGGTCGTCGACGTTTATCTGCCTAACTTTTCTGTCGATCTTGTGCAGCTTTTAATATTTGTTTGATCTGGATTATCTTATCAGTTGTTTCCTGCAAGATTTCTGGCCCAGATAGTTGGCTATCTCTCACTTCCATCCAACAAATTGGAGTTCTGCACTTCCTACCGTATAATGCTTCAAATGGTGCAGCTTTTATACTCGAATGGTAGCTGTTGTTGTAAGAAAATTCTATCAATGGAAGATGATTATCCCAGCTACCTCAAATTCTATTGCACAAGCCCTCAGCATGTCTTCTAGGGTTTGGATTGTTCTTTCACTTTGTCCATCAATTTGTGGGTGATATGTTGTACTTATATTGATTCGAGTTCCCAACACTTTCTTGAAACTGGTCCAAAATCTGGACGTAAATCGACTATCTCTATCAGAGATAATAGATAGCGGTATACCGTGGCAGCTTACAATTTCATTGATGTAGATTCGAGCTAACTTATCCATGGGATAGTATTTACTGATAGGAATAAAGTGTGTCAATTTGGTTAGTCTATCAACCACAACCCAAATAGCATCATATCCTTTCTGGGTTCTCGGCAGTTTTGTGAAAAGTACATAGTAATCCTATCCCATTTCCACACAAGTATCTCTAACTATTGTAGTTGACCTACGGGTTTCTGATGTTCGATCTTAACTCGAAGAAAAGTTAAACATTTTTCTATATACTAAGCTATGGATCTCTTCATGTTCGACCACCAGTAATGGGTTTTCATTCCCTTGTACATTTTATCAGCTCCAGGATGTATCGAGAATTTGGATTTGTGAGCTTCATCCATTATCTTTGTTTGGATTTCCCCAAGTCTAGGAATCCAAATTCTGCTACCAAATCGTAGGATTCCATCATCGCCTTTGGTTAGTAACTTTTGTTTACCAACCATGCGCTCCTTCTTGATGTTATCTTCTTGTAGTGCTTGTGTTAGAATTTCCTTGATTTGATCCATCCAATCTATCTTGATTTCTGACCATAAGGTTCTTATCTGGATAGGCTTAATTCTCTCCTTCCGACTTAATGCATCTGCTACAACATTAGCTTTCTCGGGACGGTATTTAATCTCACAATCATAATCATTAATGAGTTCCATCCATCTCCTTTGTCTTATATTCAATTCATTATGATTGAATATATGTCAGAGACTTTTATGGTCTGTATATATCACACACTTAGTACCATATAGTTAGTGTCTCCAAATATTTAGAGCAAACACTATGGCACCAAGTTCGAGATCGTGTGTGGTATACTTCTTCTCATGAACCTTTAGTTGTCGTGATGCATAGGTTGTCACCTTTCCTTGCTACATCAACACACAACCTATACCAATTCGGGAAGCATCACAATAGATGACGAAGTCATCATTCCCTCCGGGTAATGCTAAGATTGGGGTTGAACTAAGTTTCTGTTTAAGGGTTTTGAATGCCTCCTCTTGCTTCTGACTCCATTCAAACTTCACAGCTTTCTAAGTTAAGGTAGTTAATGGAGTAGCAATCTTGGAGAAGTCATGTATAAACTTTTGGTAGTATCCAGCTAGACCAAAGCTCCAAACTTCAGTCGGTGTCTTTGGGGTTTCCCATTTCATTATTGCTTTGATCTTGGTTGGATCTACTTGAATTCCCTGATGGTTTATAACAGGCCCTAAGAATTGTACCTCTTGTTTCCAAAACTCGCATTTGGAAAACTTAGCAACAATTTCTCTTTTCTAAGAGTTTCCATGATTATCTAAAGATGTTTGGCATGTGCTTCTTGAGTTCCAGACTAGATAAGGATATCATCTATGAACACTATAATGAATTTGTCCAAAAATGGTTTACAAATTCGGTTCATTAGGTCCATAAATGCTGCGGGGACATTAGTTAAACCAAATGATATAACTAAGAATACATAATGTCTATATCGGGTTCTAAAGGCTGTCTTAGGTACATCTTCTTTCTGTACGTTTAACTGATGATATCCTGATCTAAGATCAATCTTCGAGAAGTATTTAGCTCCATGCAACTGATCGAACAAATAATCTATTCTTGGCAATGGATATTTGTTCTTTACAATGAGTTTGTTTAGTTCTCGATAATCTACACACATCCGCATGCTTCCGTCTTTCTTATTTAGAAACAACATCGGTGCTCCCCAAGGCGAAGTACTTGGACGTATGAAACCTGTGTCTAATAGTTCTTGAATTTGCTTCATCAGCTCTTTCAATTCAGACGGTGCTAGACAATATGGTGCCTTAGCCACGGGTTTAGCTCTGGGAATGAGTTCGATTCGGAATTCAATTTGTCTATCTGGTGGTAGACCAGGTAATTCTTCCGGAAATACATCCGGGTGATCGCATACTATAGGAATGTCTGTAATCTGCCGTTCGGGTTTAGAATTTAAAGCATAAACTACGAATACACAACATCCTGTATTCACACATTTCTTAGCCTTGGCTACAAATATTGTTTCAATCTTATTCTCATCGCTATCGCATTGTATTAACATACACTCTCCGTTAGGCCTACAAATCCTAACTGTCTGTTGGTCACAATCGATCTGAGCATGGCATTGGTTCAACCAATCTATTCCAATGATAACATCGTACTTGCTCATACTTATTGACATTAATTCAATCACTGAATTTTCGTTGCCTAGAGCCATCTTGCAATTCGCATACGATTCGGTTATCCTAGTTTGCTCACCACTTGTCGTCTCAACTACGTAAACACGCTCAAGTGAAGTTGGTTTCATACCTAAATGCAAACTAAAGGCATCTGAAACAAAACTTCTATTTGCTCCCGTATCGAATAGGATTTTAGCATAAATATTGTTAACTAGAAACGTACCAGCTACCACTTTGGCATTTTTGTTTCTCTTTCCTTCACCTGTCACACACACTCGACCTTTAGCTCCTACCCTGGGTTTCGGCTGAACAGGTTTTGTATAATTTCTTGCCAGATGTCCCATTTCATTACAGTTGAAACATCTAAGGGATGGACAATACGTTGCAATATGCCCTGTCCTCTTGCATTTGTAACATCTCATTTCCTGAGGATTTCTTACTCGATTATTTCCTTCTCTCCAGGGGAACTTAAAATTTCTTTGTTTAAATCGATACATAGTTTCCTCACTATTTCTCTTTGTTTCTACTAGTTTTATCTCTGCCTTTTTCTCAGCCTTCTCCTTGGCTTCTTGAGCTGCCACATCATTGTAAACCATGGTACTTAATGCTAAAGTCGCATCCATTATTTGAGGTGCAGAGGTTTTTACCAAGGTACGCACCTTTAATGGCAAACCCCTAATAAAATGTTTGATTCTTCGGGGTTCGGGTGTCACCAGATGTGGCACCAGTTTATGTCTAGTTACTAATCTTTCTTATTAGTATCTAAATCCCTTAAACCGCGGCTCTGATAGCAACTTGTCACACCCGTAACACAGGACAACCATCTACCAGAGTAGTACCTCCAACAGATATGTTCTCAGGTAAGAGCGACAGGTCTAGGAGAGATTTATACACCGCTCTTTCGTAGACAGAATATTCCGTTCGTCAGATAACTGCATACTGGTTGAAGGTCGCCTTCTAGGATATATGCATGGATAGTATTGGGATCTCAGATAAAAATCATTTACAAAACATTTATAGAGCACAGTTCAGAGGAATTCACCTCAAGCAGATTCTCTTCCTGTATCGAATATAACAAGCAACACTTCAACAGAACCCTAGATCATTTTTGACATTATTATGATCAATACCCCTATCTTAGGTTTACACGAAAAAACCTCATGGTGTTTAGAAACCTTACCTCGGCACTATCTATGGTAATTTGCGGACGAATTCCGAGAAACCGGACTTTCAAGAGCGGACCAGAACCTCAGGAATCGGGCTACTAGAGCTTAGGTGTGTGAAACTGAAAGTGTTTGTGTATGCAAAATGATCGACCTCGACACATCTATTTATAGGGTGAAATCGGACCTGTGTCGGACTGTTATGCAGGGGGATAGCGGTCCGCTATCGCCTTGTCTGTGTCAGCCCTACACGCATCATGTTCCCATTGGACCCACCTAATTTTTGCTGCTAGCGGACCGTTATGGTTCTGGATAGCGGTCCGCTATTGAGCCACGCGTCAGATTTCAATCGAAGAGTCATAGGACACGTGTCAACACCTCATTCATACCTTCGTCAACACATATCGGTCCGACATCCGTCCTATTTTCAGAATTTTCACTTTTAGTCCTCCATCTTTGGAGAACATGCAGTTTAACCCCTGAACTTTGTCATTTTCTAGTTTTAGCCTTTATTTTACTTGGAAATCATCCGGGTGTTACAACTACATATCTCTGTTGGTTTCTTTGGGACGTTCCATTCTTTTACTGTCTCGATCTTTGCATGATCTACCATAATGCTGTTTAGGTTTATGACATGACCTAGGAATTGGACTTCCCTAAGCAAGAACGCGCATTCGAAGACTTTTGCGTACAACTTCTCCTGCTTCGGAATCTCCAAACCTTCCCTTAGGTGACGGCGGTGGTCACCCTCATTCTTTGAATAGATGATAATTTCATCTATGAAAACTATCACTGACCGATCCAACATTGGTCGGCATACACTATTCATTAAGTCCATAAACGCTGCAGGTGTGATGGTTAGTCCGAAGGACATCAAGAGGAATTCATAATGTTTATAACGCGTGCGAAACACGGTTTCTGGTACGTCTTCCTTCCTTACTTTCAATTGATGGTAACCCGACCTAAGCTCGATCTTGAGAACCAACTCGCGCCTTGTAGTTGTTCAAAAAGATCATCTATTATAGGCAGTGGTTACTTGTTCTTTACTATTCGTTTGTTCAGTTTACGGTAGTCGATGCACATGCACTGTCTTTCTTCTTTACAAATAATACCGGGGCGCCCCATGGTGAGATGCTTGGTCTGGTAAATCATTTCTCTGTCAGTTCTTCACGTTGAGACAGTAATTCTTTCATTTCTGACTGAGTCAATCGGTAGGGTGTTTTGGCAACGGGTTGAGCCCCTGGCAGTAAGTCAGTCTGAAATTCTATTTCCTGATCGAGTGGTAAGCCAGGTAGGTCCTCTGGGAACACTTCTGGAAATTTGCACACCACGGGTACGTCTTTGAGCTCTTTCGTTTTCATTTTATTGTCAATAACATACGCCAGATAAGCTTCGCAAGCGCGCCTCATATAACTTTGGGCCTTAATCATTGAAATGACGTTTGGCATCGTGTTGTTCTAGTCACCATAAACCATAATTGGACTGCCGTCAGTGGCTTTGAGATGTGTCATCTTTCGCTTACATACGATTTGTGCTTCGTTGGCAGCTAACCAATCCATGCCCAATACTATGTCAAATCCTCCTAAGGTTAGGAGGTACAATCAAGAAGTAAACTTATGGCCCTCTATTTCTATCATGCAATCGCCAGTCATTCGGATGACTACTGAGTTTCTACCGATAGCAGTTTCTACGCTAAAGGCCATTACGAGGTTGGTGATTGTGCAGTTTAGTTTGCGACTAAAATCATTTGATATAAAGCTTTTGCTTGCACCAGAGTAAAATAAAATAGCAGAATTTTCATCATTAACTAGAAACGTACCTGACACAACATCAAGATTCCATCTGGCCTCCTCCTCGGTTAAAGCATAGGCTCGAGTCCTAGCCTTGGGCTGTTCCTGCTCTTTCCCCTTCCCTGAACCAGATTGCCCCGTCTTCCTGCAATCTTTTGTCAGGTGGCCAAACAGCCCACATCCTTGGCACTTGTTGTCCCTCACATAATCTTTGGAGTAGTGCCCTGCCCTTCCGCACTTATAGCACATTGTGGAGCCAGCTCTGCGCTCACCGCGGTGTTGCCTTCCGCACTCCGTGCATGTTTCATACTCATCGGTCCTTGGCTTCTTAACTTCAGTTGCAACGGTTCCCTTTTCATTTCCCTTAGACAGGTTCTCCCATCTTCTTTTTGGGGCTTCCGGCACCGGGTCCTCATTTGCATAATCATTATATACGATTCCAGACAGATTTACTACCGACTCTAAGGTCGAGGGTAGATTAGCATTCACATTAACACGAACCCTTTGGGGCAGGCCATTGACATAGTACTTAATGAGTCGCTCTTCTGTCTCTACTAGATGAGGTACTAGTTGAGCCAGTTCGTTGAACCTGGAAGTGTACTGGCGATGAGTCTTGTTGCCAACCTTGAAGTTTAGGAATTAATTCTCCACCCGATCAATCTCGTTCTGGGGACAGAACTTTTGGATTATCAGCTTTTTCAGATCTTCCCAAGTCATCCTTCTGAGATCGTTTGGTGACTTAGTCCTCTGAATGTTCCTCCACCAACTCAGTGCTTTGTTGGAGAAAGAGTGAGCAAAATACTTAACAGCCTGGTCGGGTCGACACTCGCTTATGTTGATTACGCCGTTCATCCTCTCAATCTATTCAAACATAGCCATCGAATCCTTGTTTCCATCAAACTTGGGCCGGTCACCGTCCTTAAATCACTTCGGCGGGTCATAGTCCTTAACTGCCTGAGCGTACCTTTGCTCGTGCTCGGTTCGTTTACAAACCGAATCGAGCCGATCGGCTCATTTACAAACCGAGCCAAAATCAAACGAGCATATTTCCTGGCATTTTTCGAACGAGTTCGAGCGAGTTTTGAGCGTCGAGCATTTTGGATAGCCCTACCCGGGTGTTCAGTCCCACAGTCACCTTATCCCCATCACTATCATACACTTTCTCTTGTTGGTTCTCTTCCTTCTCTTCCTTGCTCTTCTTAAGTGCCTCAGATAACAAATCAGGCAATACGTCCTTCAGAGTTCTTACAATCGCACGGGCAATAGCATCCCTAACTTCGGGTTCCAGTCGTAGGGGCCCTTCATTATCATCTGCCGGTGGGGTTACATTTGTTTTATGCATGCTCTTAGTGGGTTCCACATGCACACTTTGTTCCTCCTCTTGCCTTTGATTCAATGGTGGCCTACTAACTCAGCCAGTACGACCGCCTCGGTGTATAGTTCTTTTTCTACCAGCCATAGTTCTCTAGGTTGTCCTGATGGGTAAAAAGGGAATACATCAATGTCATTCCTTCAGATCATAGTTTAGAATAGTACGAGCAAGGTAAATTCTTAAATACATTGACCGGTTTGTGATTAATAATTTGCTTTGCTTTTCGGACTCAAAACTCTTCACATTAGTAGCGACATTGACATCTATGTGTTCTAAGTTAAGGCATCTATTCCTATCTACAAGCATTAACTTTACTACTTACTTACTGTGCTGGCATTGGCGTCGGCTACCCATACTTACATCCTTGCGTTGGTCCCATTATCAGCTTGATTCCAGACATTTAGGGATGTTTGAATCTCTCAAACTATTGCTCTGATACCAACTTATAAGATCCATTTCCCTAGAGACCTCACTTGTTGGATTTACTCTTAAGCATAGTCATCAATACTGAACTTTAGTTAAAATCATTCAACTTAGCGGAAACGTACAGCAAGTAAAATACATAACATAGCAGCGGAAGTCTTAACATTAAACATAAACATTATCTTAACATAAAACTCAAATAAATGGGATGTCAGTTGTGCTGGGTAGCCATCACGCCTTAGCACGCCCCTTCTCCTTGCTACCTGAAGTGCATACTAAAAGTCAGCTAACGCTGGTGAGTTCTAGTTTAAAAGCAATCAGATATTAACTTTATCTTATTAGAAAGTATATATGAATAAATATATATATATATATATCTATATATATATATATATGTATTTGTACTTTCTTTACTTTACTGCTTTCTTACATCATTCATAATGAGTACGTACATACATACATACATACTTATTTCTTGGTGCACATTCATTGGTCATAAATATATGGGTGATCAACCCGTTACTTTGCTTACAGGAGTCACAAAGACAAACGTTCTCGAACTACCATCGTAGCTCATTTACTTAACCGTCCGGCACTAGAAACCGTCCGTCAAATCTTAAAACCGTCCGGCAAACCTTCGGTCGTCCGGCAAAACTAATTATACAGTCGTGCATCAATTGAGGGACTTACTCCACCGTAGTGGCCTTAGTTTAGCTACCTTTCTAGACTTTCATTTCTGGCTGCATATTAGTCGAGTGGTCGCCCGTCTACCGAAGTAGCCGTTATCATCGTTTCCGTCCATAACGTTTATTCATACTTAGCAAGCAATATATTCATGGATATAAAGCAAGATTTCATTTTTACACGTTATGTCATACTTTTCATACTTGGCAAGCAATATATATACGTGGATATAACGCAAGATTTTATTTTTTTATATGTTATGTCATTCTTTCATTTCATAGCTTATATACGTACTTGTCATTCTTGTATTCACAATGTATTATTACATAACACATAAGGCTACATAAAGCATTTATATTTTTCATTCAATTCATGTATACACTTCAGCCCCAAAATATTTAAAATCATTTCCACGTAACACATAGGGGGCACATAGAACTCACTTGACTTCTATGAGGTTTTATCACACCTAGCAAGGGAACACCGAGCTAGGTGGGATGCTAAAAGATCTATCATGGGTCACAAATTGAACAAGGTTATAAACTATAGGTTTCATCTGAAATCTATATGTTCGAAATTATCTTCGACCGAATTCTCCTTCTATCGAAATCTTTCTCGGTCGAAGTCTATCTCGGTCGAAATCTTTTTCGACCGAAAACTATTTAGTTAGAAATATCTTTTATTAGGTAACTATTTCGTTCGAAATCTTTCGTCTGAGAACTGCTTCATTCGAAAACACTTGTCTGAAATCATGCTGTCCGAAAATACTTTTTGGGCAGCCAGAGTTTTCGGGCCATTTAAGGAGTTTTCGAACGATTCATATGTTCTTGGCCAAAATCGTCGTTTTTATCCAAGTTTGAATCTTTTTACGTTCAGAACTTTGGTATGACACCCATGAAGCTAAATACACCCTTTTTAGCCCAATTCATACGTATAAATCTCGTCTTTTGATTCAAAACCCGCATAAGCCCTAAAACCCATTTCTTAACCAAAAATCTCGTCTTTTGTGGCGTGTTCCCGAGCTTTCTCTCTCTAAACTTGTGCTCTCCTTTCTTTCTCTATGTTTGGGAAACAATGGCTAATGAAGGGAGGGTTCTGATCTTGCCTTTATATACTTGGGCTCCCATTCGGCCCATTGGAGCCAAGACCGAGTCCGTTTCCCTTACTTTTATTTTAAATCCCGCTATTGCCATTATTTATTCATTCTATATTATTTCGGGATGTTACATTATTCCACATTCTTGAGATATAGTCTTTGGGCTATAGTCTAGGTCTTGCTACTCTGGCGAAAGTAAGGTAGGTATAGGTTATCTGGGGTAAAGGAAAAGCACCTCTTGGTAATTAAATCTAAATAAAAGGAATTAAGAGTATGTTAGAGTTTTCCTTATGTACTCTGGAATTAGCAAAAACCTCTAGCGAGTGATACTTCTTCGGGGTATATCATGGAGGTTCTAGGACATAAGATAGTTGATTAAGATTTTCTTATGGTGTTAATATTGTCTATAACACGATCATTCCTTGGATTTCCAACAAACCTAGCGGGTGAGGATTTCTATCACAAGCTCAGTTGTTAAGATGGTGGTTAATTATTCATAGTAGCGGCCCTAGTAGGACCGGCAGTGAGTCCAAAAGTTTTAGAACGTCACTCGTCCAGATTACTCTGGCGAGAGTCTTGCCTTTAAGGAACCACCCTCATAAACTAGACCATTCAATTATCCATTCTAGAATTAGTCAAAAAGTTTTGAAATAAAGATTAAACAGTTTCTTCATCTCTGATTTTATCCAAAAGTTATCTTTTTCTGTACTTTAATAAATGGTTAAGGTGTGATAGTAACTAACTAAATAAAAAATCTATACTTAATAAATAAGTAACCGGTTGCATCGCTTGTCACAATTCCCACTTATTTTTAATTCATTTAATATTTCCTAAATGTTCGTTACTAACTATATAACTTTCCTAAGATTCATTTGACTCGAAATGTGTATGTATGTATATTTTAGTAATACGAACACGAACCGTATGACTCATTTTGACCCGAAATGTGTATGTATGTATATGTATATATGTATATGTATTTATGGGTTTGTATTATTTGATTATTAATTTGTATCTAATATAAATTTGACCCGTTCTCATTTATTTATTTAGTTTTTTTAACTTGAGTTATTTGGTTATTTATATCTAATATAAATTTGTAACGAAATTGTAACTTTTCGAGATTATTTGGGAATGAATTAGGCTTTTATTAACTACACCGAACCCGAACACGATAACGGTAATACTTTTCTACTACACCCAAAATTGTTTGTATTAGGCAACACTTTTGTACTACACCGAACCCGAACACAACACACATATTCGCGTGTTGACCCGAGCACGACCTGTTTGATCCGAAAGTGTTTTATTATTTTTTTTAAATGTTAATACTTTAACTTTGTATAAGACACGTAATCAATTTATTTTTTTTATATAAAATATATTTTTTTTGTTAAATAAAATAAAAAACAAATGGGTTAAACGGGTCAGCACGTGAACCCGAACACGACACATGTATTCGCGGGTTGACCCGAGCATGACCGTTTGACCCGAAAGTGTTTTATTATTATTTTTTAAATAATAATACTTTAACTTTGTAAGTGGATACTTTAAACATGCTTATAATCTTTAATCTTTAATGATAATAATGCATAACTTTGGTATTTTAGTTGCTTTATTCAATACCGATTATATAAATATTTCGTAGCCTCTAAAAGACATATACCAAAAAGTAAAGTTATAGAATTCCACTAAAATTATAAAAAAAAACATTAAACATCATTGCAAAAGCATTAAACATCGATCTGCATTTAACTTACTTTAAAATTTTGTATCCATCAAAATACTTGATGCATGATACATGTAAACTAATAAGTCATGATGACCATGTTTTGCAAAATTAAAGGTTAGAATGAAAACAACAGTTTAACGACTAAATACTTAATTCTAACCACATATAATCATCATCATATATTAACTACATAAGAAGAATAATAGTGTTTGTAAGATAAAATCAATTTTAATGAGGAAAGACATACCATTTTACTCCAAATTTCATATGCGCCACAAGATTCTACCATGATGCAGTCATGATTTCATAATTCAATTAAACAACTTTTATCTATTTTTCTTAGCCTGATCGCAAGTCCCATATGATTATTAACAAAAATATATGAACAACCCCAAAATAAATGATGATCCTTAACTTAATATTGGTCATGTCAAACCATAAAATCACAAATGAACTTAAATATCATGAAGTAAATGTCGTCATTACAAGCCATTAAAATATCATGAATGAAGTTTAAAAACTCATTATATTGTTTATGTTACAATTGTTTCTATGGAATATCTAATTAAAAAAAAGTAACATTATAATTTATTCAATTAAGTATTGACAAATCAAGTTATAATATTTTCATATATTTAGTAATTGAGCAATGTCATAACAATATAGATAATATACAACTATGATGTAAATAATCTTAATACTCGTATTCAAAAATGTTATGAATAATTATTTCAATGCTAGAAATCAATTTGTATAAATTTGAATAATACATGTCTAAGAGCATGTGGTATTGTTTCGTGAGGTGGGTTCCGTGAGCCATGCTCACATCGTGAGGCATATGGCACACCGCCCCCTTGTTTTAGTGAGTGGGGTAGCGAAGGTCACTCGTGAGATTTCTCATAGAAAGGAGAGACATGTTAAATTATTTTCTTAATTATTCATTTGCTAATATTAATTATTTATTTTCTAATATTAATAAATACATTAATTATTTATTTATTATGATTATAAAAACAATATTAATATTACTAAAATAATCAAATTTTCTTCTAAAATGATTGCATAATATCTGAGATCATGTTTTTAATTTAATATTAGTTTTTTTATGTTTTTTTTTAATTTATGTAATTTTAATTAATGATATTTTATTTAATATAATTTTATTTATCTTTATTATTATATAATTTTATTAATACTTTTTTTTAATAAATATTAAATTAGAAAATGCATTTAATGCTCACACCACCCTCACTCACTTGGGTATTTCCCTTGTCAAGTGAGGTTGGTGTGAGAGTAGATGGAGATGACGTGGCGCCACATGTCAACCACTTTTTCCTTCACTAAATCTTCACTCATTAGAGTATACCACATGCTCTAAAACATGTGACTATTATTTTAAAACTAATTACTTACGTAATATATTAATTATCGTATTTGAAACTAACTTGCATTATGTAGTATTTAATTACTATAAATAAGAAATATAAAGTCATTATGTGGATGTTAAAATGTCATTGAATAACTAATAATGTGATATGAATGGTTATGAATATGAAACATGAAACTTAAATATTATGATATGTAGTAATGAATAATTATGAAACATTAAAATTTATTAACAACTAATAAAATGATATTGAATAAATAATAAATTCGAAGCAATGCACATAAGTCTATATAGCATAAACATATAAATGTTAACATATGAGTTTTAAATTTAACTTCTAATCTCATAGTATGTCATTTGTTTAAATCATTTCTAATATTAATATTATGGTTAAGAAAGACCAAAGATAATTGGATACAAAATAAAGTTGATACTATCATGCAGTGGCAGATCCATGATTTTTTCTCAGCGGATGAAAAAAAAAGGCTAAAAATAAATTTACTATGGTAAAAGAAATGGTAAAAATAAACGGTAAAAATCAATACAGTTTGAATAGGTAAACATTGTTCTTTGTTTACAAATGCTAAAACATATAGTATAAGTTCTTAATGTTTGACTTCTTACACCACATGGCCTATTTAAAAACCCATCATCTACTACTGGACTTCAATGCAGAGATCTAGATTATTAGTTTCTATGAGCTTCGATTTTTTTAAGTTACTTTGGGTTCCTTTTAAGAGATTTTTGACAAAACTTGGAGGTGCCTAAAAAATTATAACCTAATTAACACTAGAAAAAAAACTTGAAGGGGTGCCTTTGTCCCCCCTAAGCTTTTTATACATCCGCCACTGCTATCATGAAAATCAAGGTGATTAGTTAATAATATTTCTTAATCTTTACTTGCTTAATAATTTTAAAATGAACATATGCGCATAATTGATATGCTATGTATATAGTCATGATCATGTAAGCATTATAAATTAAAATAAACTTATAACTTGTAGGATGATTTTAATGAACATACTTTGATGAAGCAATTGCAAAATCAATTTTGAGAACCATGATCCTTACGACTTCATAAGAATGAACTTTCAAAGCCTCGTGCTGACAACATGTTGTGGAACGACGCCTATTAGCAGCATCCAATATGCACATGTTATAGAGAGAGAAGAATGAGAGAACTCTTTTCTTATTTAGATGTATTATACTAAATAAAGGGAACTTCTATTTATAAGGTCTTCACATTGATACACAATGAAATGAAGAGATGGAAGTTATGTATGTGGAAATCACCTTATTATGATGCATTCATAACAAATTCCAATATTTATGTCTAATGGGTTCAAAAAAAAATTTGAATTCAATTCAAAAACCTAATTGAGAACACGATTCAGATGCTAACAGAATTCATAAGAGTATGTGGTATACCCAAGTGAGTGAGTGTTTAGTGAGGGAAAAAGTGGCTGTCTCGTGGCGCCACGTCATATTCTTCAATTCTCACACCAACCTCATTTGGCATGAGAAATACCCAAATGAGTGAGGGTGGTGTGAGCATTAAATGAAAATTTTAATTTAATAATTATTTAACTAATAAATTTATATTAAAAAAAGACATGAATAAAAATTACATTAAAAAAAAGACATAAATAAAAATTTTAATAAAAAAGGACACAAAAAAAAATTCAAATAACAAAAATAAAAGTCACATAAAAGTTTAAATAATATAAATAAAACTACTCGATTCCATATTTTACCTTGATCTCGTTTTGTTTCCTCTCAAGAAAGGCCCGTCGGTGGGACAGTGATCTGATCAAGATTGAGAGCGATAATTTCCATCTCTTCTTTTTCTATTTTTCGAACAGGTTTTGGTTAAAAGGTTGTAGTTGGGTGAACGCCTTTGGGTTTGTCGGAGACCGTAGGTTGAACACGTTTTGTTGTGACGCGTAATGAAGCCAAAACATGTTCGGATCGTTAGGATTCATGACTTGGTGTAGAGAGTAAAATGAGATTTATTTATAGAGATGAGATGAGATTTTTTATAGAGAGAAAATGAGATTTTTTATAAAGTGGATAATGAGATTTTTGATGTGTTTTATAAAATGGGTAAAATTGTTATTTATAGTGGGTAAAAAGGATTTTTTCTATTAATTTTTACCGTTCAACGGTAATATATTGAAAAATTTACCCGTTGAAGGGCTTGATTCTTCCTTCTCATGCCATGAAGATCCTCACGTAAAGCACTCACCCACCCCCTCACGCCATCAAGGGGATGGTGTTGCACCCACCTTCATGCCGTGATTGAGGCTCACGAGACCTCTCACGGATGGTATACCACTTAATCTAAGATAAAAACCGAAATAATTCAATTTCATTTTGGTTTGAACAATGAAGAATAACTTAACCTAATTTCATCTATCTTGTCTAATTAATGTTATAAAATCCTTCCCAAAATCCATGGTTGAGGAGAGAGAAGATGATGTCGATAGACAAGTCGCCATCCATGATCAGATGCCTATTTATATTTCCTGATTTTGGCATTTCTCCATCCTCCATCTTCACAAGATTCCAAGAAACACCATCTTTCATACTCTCTTCCGATCAACCTAGTAGTGTTTTTATTCCTCTTTCTTAAGGATCAAAATGGTGAGCGAGTCCAGATTTACTTCGTTGCCTGATTTCTTCGACCCTTCTGCGGACGACATCTTCAGTATTCTGGAGGGTGTTTCCGATGAATACTTGACCTTGACCCCTTTAGATGAGACGGAGTGTGGGGTTAACCACGGTGGTTTGCATCACTTAGTTTCCCCAAGTGGTGTACCAGAGGCAACGCTTGAGGAGTTTTCAACACGAACCAAGAGACAAAAAGTGTTAGAAGAAGGCTATGAAAACTCAGACGGGCCGGTGAAAACGACTCATGTTACCGTGGAGAGGAACCGGAGGAAGCAGATTAACGAGCACTTAGCGGTTCTCCGGTCACTGATGCCGTGTTTTTATGTGAAAAGGGTATCATACTTAACTCCTCATTTGTTATCTTTTTTTATAAATAGACTATTCCTCATTTGTTATCTTTTTTTATAAATAGACTATACACAAACGTGAAACTAGCTAGAGTTATTCTTGTTAAAACTGATAATTTGCAATAAACAACTCTCAAACTTCAAGGGGCGGCAGTGATAAGTAGTTTCCCGCCTTTAATCCCTTGAAGGTCACCTGCGCAGCACAACATGCGTTATACACGATCTTGTTGGCTAGCAGGGTACTGACTGGTCCTATAAGTATTCTGGTAACGAGTTCTCTTATGGTGTGTTTATGCAAACTATAGGGGGATCAAGCATCAATAATCGGAGGGGTAATCGACTTCATCTCGGAATTGCAACAAGTGCTCCAGTCTTTAGAAGCAAAGAAGCAAAGAAAAGTGTACATTGAAGTATTGAGCCCAAGGCTTATTTCAAGCCCTAGAACCATACCTCTGAGCCCTAGAAAACCGCCTTTGAGCCCAAGGCCAAGCTTGCCGATTAGCCCCCGAACACCACAATCGGCAAGCCCATACAGGCACCGGTTACCATCTTACCTACTCTCTCCATCATCCATGACTAATACCACACCAGCTTCTCCTTGTAATTCTTCATCAAATTCTGACACCATTAACGAGCTTGTCGCGAATTCGAGGTCATCCGTTGCTGATGTTGAGGTAAAGTTCTCAGGGGCTAATCTTCTTCTAAAGACTATATCACCGTGGTTAGCAGGGCAAGCATCAAAGATAATATCGGCTCTTGAAGACTTATCTCTTGAAGTCCTTCAGGCTACAATCAACACTGTTGATGAAAGGATGGTTAACTCATTTACCATTAAGGTAAAACCTATCTTCAAAGCTTATTTAGTTTTCTAAAATACATTTTCATTTTCATGATATGCATGCATGCTTACATTAAATATATATATTTCATTTTTTATTTATATATTTTATGAATCTTTTTTTTGAGAAAACCTATTTTTTTTAATATCAATTGTATCATACTTTTACTTTTAAATTACTCCAAATAATTTATATCATGCCATGGTTTAAACCCAGGATCACTATTCTAAAAGGCAAAAGTCTCTACCAAGTAGGCTGGTATCACATTCGCTTAAAAACCTAAAATTAATCACCTTTTTCTTCTTCTTAGTTATGTTAATTTATATTAAATTTAGAAACCTAATTCAACTAAGAGCTTGTTAGTTCAAGTTTCATAACATATAGCTTTTAGGGTTTGAACTCAAGACCTTTCAAGGATTATCATATGTAAGGTGTATTCAAGTACCATCAAACTAAATATTTGGTTACCCAAATTGATAACTAATTTTTAACAAGTAACTAACAATAAAATGTATCGTTTCACTACAAGCAAATTATGATTATTTTTAAAAAAAATCTTAATTAATTATGTCACAAGAAAGATATACCACATTTCTTAACTCTTCTGTGTTTGCTTCTTTAACATAATCTGTCTAAAATATTTGGTTCATACCAAGTATTGTTTCTGTTGCCATTACTCTAAAAAGGTTGTTACAAATTTCCCAAGAAAAGCCAAATTTTAGGGTTTTCGATTTAAAATTCAAAGAAAATAGTTTGAGAGAGTACTGAACTTATTTAATATACTGAGAAGAAGACACAATGGTTCTCTTCATGTTTTTTTTGGTGGACCTGAGGATGTTTGATCTTTGGTTCATGAAATTTGTTTTTATATAGCTCATACAAACATACAGAAACGACATAGGAAATAAGTCATCGAGCGTAATAAAGGAGGTTCAGTAAGGTAGATTCTGGAGATGAAAGAGGTAACAACAAGGTAACGTACAGATAGTGCAGACAATAATTAATTCATGATGTTAAATATATAATATAATGGCTAAACAAGTGTACCATGAAATAGGGTACTCCATATGAATGCATTTCTTTAAAACTACCATAAAATGTTATTAACTATCATGAAACAAATTAAAAAAGATAAAAGAAAGTGTAAAGGAAGGTTGGCTCAGATTCAAAACGATATACTCAAAATTTTCAAGTTATTTATGAAATGTGTGTAGCTTTATAAATACTTATTGAATAGGTTTGATGTTATTATTTAAAATAATAATAATAACAATAATAATAATACTTTTATTATGTTCAAAATTTAAACTAAATTTATAGATTAAATTATTAAAAGTATATCAGTAACATTTTTGTTTAAAGTAGAAAATTTATAGTACAAAAAGTAGACTAAAATAAAAGAAAAATGCAAAACTTTGGGTTAAGAAATTAGATTATTTTAAATGATAAGTATAATAAGTTATTGAAAAAAATAGTTTGATAAATATCTTAAAATCCACACTTCCTATTTGAGAAATACTTTTTCAATCAAGTCCATTTTGTATTTGTTTTTTTTAAACAACAATACTTAAATTGTCTATAAATAAATCAAAACCTACACTATGCAAGATTTGAACCATGATTCCTTTTGGTTATGGGCTATACTACTTAACTACCAAGATATCCTTTTAGAAACCTATTATGTATTTATTATTGATAGAACATTTAATAATGGTAGCCCCAAGACTTTCCATAGTAAAGATCTTGGGTTCGAATCCGGGTCACATCAAAAAAGTGGCATGTAGCCAGGTCAGCTGGTTACCCAGTTGGGGGTTCCGCTTGTGGTGGGCTGCCTTTGATGTTTTAGGTGTTGTCCCTGGGAAACCCAATTATCCGAAAATATCTTGGTGTTGTCGTTAAAAAAAAAGAACATTTAATAATCAGTCTTGGAACCAAAACCTACTGCTCCAAATTAAAGGCAACTTAGTCTTATTGGAGTATTGTTACCGTTACAGCATTAAAGTTTTACATTCTTTTTTTTTATATTTTTCTATGTATTTTTTTTATAGTGGTCAATAAACGAGTGCGTTGATTTGTGGCCTTTTATTTTGGTAGATTGGAATTGAATGCAGGCTAAGTGCTGAGGACCTCGCACAACACGTTCAGCTCACTTTTTGCTAGTACATTTTTCGGTTCAAATTTTTTGGATTACTGTATCGTTGCCTTGAGATCATACCCAATGCATCGTGTGTTATATGCGATGTCTTGGACATGATCTTTATTGGAGTAGGATACCGGTCGCCATCTAATGAAGCAGGGAAGGTAAAGTGGATTAGAACCCTAACAGCATCTGTCTATCTAGTAGTAATGATTGATCGAACGATGTAACTGTGATTCGATAAGTTGTGGATTTTATTTCTTGTTTGATTAATTTGATAACACGTACGTATATTTCTCATTGGTACTCTTTGACTTAATCTTGGGTTTCGTATTTATTTTTATTATATGTTTTAAGATTAATGGTTAAGTTGATTGTTTATTAACAATCTGTTTTTCTATATAAAAGAAAGGGTAGATAATTTTGGTTGTTCGTCATGCATGTTTGTCCGCTTGAGGAGAAACGATGATTATGAACATTAATTATGTTTAAGCAGATGAAATTATTTTATAATAAGGC
Organism: Smallanthus sonchifolius; assembly: GCA_023525975.1. Taxonomy (NCBI): domain Eukaryota; kingdom Viridiplantae; phylum Streptophyta; class Magnoliopsida; order Asterales; family Asteraceae; genus Smallanthus; species Smallanthus sonchifolius. Next base: position 78,223,448 of record CM042022.1, read on the forward strand.
CTTGGGGTATACCACGTGAAAGGTGGCCGTGGAGCTGACTTGGCAGGCGTGCGCCATGAAACACTGCGCCGCCTGCGCGTGGACCACGGCTGTGGGATGTTTCGCTGGAGAAATCCACAAACGTTGAGAAGGGGGCAACGGCTATATATAATGCCGTTGAATGGCTCTATTTGTTAAAAAAATTAAAGTCTTTTAATTTCCTTCCATCCTTTATATATAATTACCTTTCTTTTATAAAAATAACACACTGTCAACCAAATTTAAAAAAAATACACACATTCTTTAAACTTTATAAAAAAAAATGGACCCGAACCAAGAACCGAACAACGCCAACCCCTTTTCGTTGCCTCCTCCGCCTCCCGCGTAATTCAACCGAATGCAACAACAAGGGTGTCCGAACAATTCGGCATTTGCAACTACCAAATGCAATAACAACAAGAACAACAACCTCCTTCAACCCAACCATAGGCTATCAACCATAATTCGAGTCACTAACCGAGTCCCAAACAGTACCCGAGACCGAAACCGTTCCCGATCCCCAAACCACTCGCAAAAAGGGGGAGATCATTTGTTTTCGATCGGGCCTCAAAAGTGGACGCCCAAGGAAGAAGAAATTTGTGACAACCGTGAATTTTCAAGTCCTATTCCATGCAACTAAATATCTACGACTCATACGTGATGCATTATTAGACTTAGTTTGTATACAAGCCAAGATAAATCCGTTAGGATATCCAATCAACTCGGATCATTGCCATAAATATATATAAATTGTTCCATGCATGCAAACATTCACCACCTTATATAGTGCAACATTTTATCAAAATCACCTATTAACTACATGTATTGGTGACATTTAAACCTTTCCAAGCTTATAAAATTCTAATATTTGATCATACTAATGATTGTATTAGGTTACTAAGCCCTAAAAAGTCATTTTATACTTAGTGATTTCAAAGTAATTCTTATTGCATTTTATATAATTTCTAATGCTTAAAAATATTTCTTTTACTTATTTATATCCACCATTTTTATAAAATACACATTTATATTAATAAGTACATACATTTTATCACTAATTAAGTATTAATACCCTAAACTACACCCTGATCTTCTTAAATTACTACTAATCCCTTAAAAGCCTTCCAAATATGGATAAGATTGCAAGACCATACCTTTTCAACACCACCTTACCTCATCGCCCCCTCCCCTACACCCTACACCTCCCCCTACCCTCTCCAATTCGGCCATCAAGAGAGGGCTAAATACCTCCCCCATTCCTCACACCATTAACTTCATTCTTCTTCCTCCACACTCACAAGTAATCTCCCATCTTTCTCTAATCTTTCACTCACACGTACACAAGAGGTGTTCTTGGTGTTCTTGAGCCTTCAAGGGCTGCTCTATCACAAGAATCCAACATCTCATCTTGTTTTTTATGAACAAAAGGTAAAAACAAGAACAATAGTGTAAGTAATTTACTAGTTTATGTTCAATCTTGGTTTCTTTCTTTTTATACCTACTTGAATGTTCATGGGTTTCTAGATCTTCATCCAAATACTACTTGTGTAATTTGAGGATGATGGTCAATGATCAAGCCTAAACCATGAACCTTCATTCAACACCCAAAATTAAGTTTGTTTAAACATGCATAACTTTAAGAAAAGACTTTGTTTTTACATCAATTTTTCTTCTACTGTGACACCTGCCAAAATATCACCCAATTGTACCAAAAATGAAAGTCATGAGGACTAGAATCGTCAAAACCCAAACCGGAGGAGGTGTCGAAAAGTGTGGAGGGGTATCAATTCTCCAGTTGCTGAAATCTGATCCTCCTATTTAACTGATAGGGTCGGATTCAAACTCCTCCTTGATGGTGGCCTTCGGTAGTAAATGAAACCATGAGAAATTGTCAACTTCCATAGGTGCGGAATGATTTTCTATGGGTTCTTGTTTGATCTCAGTTGGGCTATAATAACTACGGTAACTGTTTCCTCCTGATATTCTACCTGTAAGTACGACACTCATCTATCTTAGTATAAGTGTCTACCTACTTTCACTAGTAGTCATCTCTTTTCTTAATCTGGTTAAAACTTAGATACTAAATCCAAGTATCTAGTTCGCTAAAACCTTAGTCTTTGCTAACAACCAATGTCACACCCCGGCAAGGGAACACTCGAGACGTTTCTGGGCAGCGACCCCTCTTGGTACCATTCACATGCTTTGATTTCAGATTTTGTATTGTGTGGCGGAAATTGTTTTCAAATGATCGTTTCTATCATAAATCACAACCTTGAGGGTCGGTTTTGTAATTACAAGAATCTTGTCGTGTGGACAAAGGCCTTTATTTAAATACTAGGGTTTAACACCCCAACTTGTTTTGATACATTGATTCCAAAATCAAAATCCCTGACAACAGTCAGTCATATTTTCCTACAAGGAAGGTAAACGCCTAAGGATCATAATCCTTAGGACACTAGCCTTCTAATCTTTTCTTGAGGTCCTTTCTGTGGTTAGGTATCCTTTTCCACCATGGCACGAACTAGTATAATATTTTCTCGTTGTACCCGGTCTAAGTGTGTACCCCGACCCAGTCAACAACAAAACTTACAACCACCCTCGGGACATGCGTTGTTCAATTTATTCCTTTCCTGAAAACATTTGAAAATGAACATTAGCGATGAGCTGGTGAATACTTTATGACACAAAAATCCCTTATCAAATGGAAAAACAATTTATTAAATAAATAATCATATCTTTCGAAGGGAGACAACAAACATATTACTCCGTCCCTTTTATGGTGCGTATACATTGGTCACATACTCGAGGGAGACGTGGATTTGCTGATCCCCCGTTTTACACAATCACTCGACCTAATATGTGCCAACCCCGTCCGACCGTATATTCCTGGACAATTATAAACATTTGATCAAATTTTACATATACATTTAAGTGTGTAACAAGTCACCCCTGAGGTTATATCCGTAGCCAACCCTACAAGGCGGTATGCGTTAAGTATTTAATTTCCTGTTTTGCCCTTTTTTCGTAAACGTAAATAGTTTGATCGTATCGTGTGATTGTTTGAAATACACTCACGATGTAAAACCGCATTTAAGACTAGTATTCACCTTGATTTTGGAGTGGAAAGATAGTAACTAGGTACGTAGCAGCTTAGTGGGTTGAGGCTTAATGCTCTAGCACCTTAACATGACTTCTACGCGCTTCTTGGATTTCTTCGGCTAAAAACGCTTTAGTCTGGACAGCAGAGGGAGGCTCGGGATCAGTGGGTAAAGTCATCACTAGAGTCCTATAAGCAAAAGTGATTATAACCAGTGAGGTCCTATTCGTGTAATGAGTAAGTCATAAAGAGGATGTCTAACAGGTGTGAATTTAAATAACGAGTTTTAACAATTCAAGTGAACAACTCACACACCAAATTAAACAATCAAGGATTTGATGTCGAAGCATTTCATTACGTGATCATTCTCATTGGAGCGGGAGTGTTTGATCATTATCATTGTAATGAATGAAGAAGATCCATTCATGCACATGGATTTTCCAAAAGTATGAGGATACATATACTTTATTCCTGCTTGATTTTCTCTCATGGAGATCACATCGTGATTTAATCTAAAAGGAGATTATCAGAAATCTAGTAAATATATGTCTGATAGTTTAATGGAATGTTCATGTGTTAGTTCTCAATCAGGTAGTTGGTCATTCATTGCAACCAGTCAATGCCTTAATGTATTCTACCCTTCTAGAACAAAAGGTTCTGACATCTCATCTGTCCAATCAGTACATAGGTTGAACCGATTCAAATGAGTTCCAAGGAATAGTATCGACGCACACCATTTCTCACAGAGGAGTTGGAATGGTTCAGATAAGAATATTTACGAAAAGGATGTCAACAATATTTACTGTAGCTTCTACATGTTATAATAGGTTTATAAACCAAATTTCATATTTTTTTGAGTTGTCTATCTATTATTTTAATTTTTGGCCTTATAAATATCAATAAAAAGGCAAAAAACATAAGATCTATTTCCAAGACATCAATAAATTGAAAAAAAATATTTTCTACAGTAGATATATAATACATAATGAGTTTATAAATTTATTAGTTAGTTTTACTAAGCTTGGGTCATTTTTATAAGTTTTCGGGTGTTAAAAACTCAAATTTATGCAAAACTGGCACTTTTAAAAGAAGGAAATTAGATCTTTCAAACTTGGAATTCAAAACCTTTTAAACTATAGTTAAATAACCTAATCCAAAAGTATTTTTAGTATTTAAAGTGCTATTTATAAGAAAAAACATAAATATAAGTCACTTTTTTAAATAACTAAAACTAGGGACTAAAGCCGTCAAAACCTGAAAGTTTGTTGTTTTGTAACAAGTTTTATAAATACATATTTAGTTTAGTTTAGATATGAAGTCTTGGTTCTTTGGGTAGATCTAAACTTAGACAAAGTTACTCGCTTTCGAAAACCGAACGTTTACCTGTTTAAAACATGGAGATCTGTAACGGCATTATTAACTCATTTTCGAACACAAACTTGGTTCTCATCAAAGAATTATAAACATGATCTCCTAACAAAATTTTGGTCAAGGATTATATATTCTTTTATAAGAAGAAATGTCATCCGTTTGACTTCTTAGAGAAACGATCTTTCGAATCACCATCTAAGTACATTATTTTGCATAATAAACATTAGCATGGTGACACGAGTTAGACTTGCATTAATACTTTAGGGTTGGTCCGTATATCTCATTAGTGTCCGAGTATGACTATTCCTATCACTCTCTTTGTGGATACTTACCAAATTCACTTCAACACCAGGTGAGTCTTCGTGGCCCCACATTTGCTTATACTATATTCGGGGGGGGGGGGGACATGTTATACTTTGTTTATACAAAATGTGTACTACTTATGCGTGCACATATAACTTGTATAGTAAATATACATTACCTGAGACTGAATTATCACACACTTAAGGACATATAAACGCACGCAACCAGTTACCTCATTGATTTGAGTTGAGGGATAATATTAATAGTACTGTTGGGTTGACACCCCCATTCATGGTTGGCCATGCCAACCCATAACATTGAAGCATTAAATGAATGCATATTTCTACTAAATTAAAACTTACTAATGCTTCGTGATAAGACATTAGCTGGGGCACTAAAACGGTTACTAGGCTCGGTTGTGGACTCATCGTAATTACATTATACTTGTGCAAATAACTAAAGCTTTACGTGATTTCTCAACTGTACACTTGATTCATTAGACCTGCGAACTCACCAACTATTTTTAGTTGATCATTTTTAAACATGCTTTTCAGGTACAAACGCCTAGCTAAACTTGGAAAACGTTCTTAGACACGTCATGGGAATTTTAGAAGATTTATATTTCTTGAAACATTATGTATTTTGTAAAAACAGCTATGACGTGTATGCTTTATGTTGTATGAAACTCAGTATTCCTCATTTAAACCAGGTGTGATGAAACTACTTAACTGTTACGCCCTGCGTTTCGGTAACATCCCGAAATAAAAAAATGAACGAATAATAACAAGATCAGGATCTAATCAAGAGTTAGATGAAGGGTACGAGATTGGGCTTGAGCTCGGCTCCAATGGGCTGAAATAGCCCATGCATATAAAGGGGGGAATCAGCTCATCTTCCTCATTCCATCACATTCAAGCTCTAACTTCTGCTCCATCTTGCTTCTCCATCATCATTGATTGTTTCTACACAAAGAACCACGAGTTTTGAGATAAGATCGATCTCAGATCTGAGTTTTTCATCAAAAATGGGGTTTTAGGGTTTATGGGGTTTTTAACAAAAAGGAAGGATTTTTACGTATGAAAAGTGGGTTAAAGCTCAGATCTAGCTTCATGGAAGTTAGATAAACATTTTGAACGTAAAAAGTTAAGGTTTTGGATAAAAATCAGACTTCAAATGCTCAATGTTCTTGAGCCGACTCTCGAGAGTCGGCGCGCATGCATGTGGCGATTCTCAGCGAGGAAGAAGAAGAGAGTCGACTGTCAGATTGTGATACCCGACAATTCCAAGTTAACCCAGTTAACTCAATTACAAATCTAAGGCCCAAACCCGGGAGGCCTCACTTGTTGGATTTACTCATTCACAAACAGTTCTTAAACTTGATTATCAAATAACGCAGCGGAAAATACTTCAATAAAACATAACCATTAATTGTTTAACAACGGAAGCGTAACATAGTCTATTACATAAACATATCATAGTCTAATCATAACGGGATGCCAGTCTTCATGATCAACCGGGTAACTCTTCTCGCTTGCCAAGCATCACCGTCCATCATCCATACCTGCCTTAACCTGAATGTGCATACTAAAAAGTCAGCTACGCTGGTGAGTTCTAGTTTTCATTTGATTTAAGAAATGGTTCATCATTCAAAACATTCATTAGGGTTTAACATCACGTATAAGAAAACAGGGCCTTTCATTCATCATTGAAAACCTTCAAACATTTTTCCTCATCATAAACACATTGAACGGATCATTTGTTTAAAACATTTAACATTCTTTTAAGTCATACATTACTATCTAAATCTGTATTACCATTCGTACTGTCATTTAGTATGGTATTGCCCCTAAGGCTTGTAACATTCCTGATTTTCCGACCCTATTTGAATTTATTTTAATTAATAAAATAACAATACGACATTTAAAACCTTCAAGGACTAGTTGTGTAATTAGTCAAATCTAATTATAATAAAGTTGAAAGTCAAAGAAAAATTGAGAAATTATGTTACCGTTAACTTTTAATAAATTAAATTAACAAATTCTTGACCAACTTAACTCGACTCAAACCCGAGGGACCAGTTCCGCCAGATTCAGAACTTTTGAACATGAAACTGCAGGGATCAATCTGTAATTAACTCATTTTCGATTTAGTTTGACTTCAGAAAGTCAAACTGCCGTTTTTGCTCGAATCCGAACCCCACACCCGGAATCTGTTGCAATTCGTAACCGCTATACACGTTGGTGTCATTATCGATCTTTATACAGCAATTAACAGCTTCGTCGTTACACGATTGAACTCCATTTACAGCAAATTAAACCGTGACCGTCGACCTATTTTCTTATTACCCACCAATTCACAACTATCAATCGTTTACACAGAAATCAATCACCTGCAAATCTCTAACGAATCCCCCAGAGCCTATTACACTATCCAATTTCATCGAAGAAGTACGCAGAGTCGCCGGAAAACCGATCCGTCTCAGTAGGCATTCGTTTAGTCGATCGCGGTCAATTCGAACATCATTCCAGTAATTGAACCTATCATTAGCTTCTTTTTATCACTACATTAAAAGCCCTATGCTTATTAGGGCTTACATTACAGAATCAAGCAAGATATGATTCTAGGGTTCTTAACATTTGCGGATTTAATCGAACCCTACCCCCGACTCTGTTTAAACCAAATTAATTCATACCAGTAGATTCTAAATCCATCTTTATTTGATAACCCTATGCCAATTCAGTCTCATATCATCGACTTAATCAAGACCCCGTAACTAGGGTTCGTTCATAAAGCAATTTGGGGGTTTCGACCCTAGACTTAATCATAATCCAATTAAAACATACTGATAGATTCGCAAGACCTTAATTAGTAAAAGCCCCATGTTTATATCGCATTCCATTATCAGAATCATTCAAATCAATTTTGAGTTTAAGCTTAGGGTTTCGGCTTTTGAATCCGTAATTTAACAATCCTAAATCCGTCGTTTTTGCAATTAAAACTCACCCCAGACTCGTTTGGAGTTAACAAACAAAACCCCTAAGATCTTGCAGTCGGTCGCTACCAGATTTGGTGGGATTGGGACTGAGTTCGATCGGCTCGGGTAAAGGGGAAGAACTCTCCGGGTTTGCTTGTTAAAACCATTTCGTCCCGGACTTGTGTGCGATACCCTAGCGGGCGGAGATGGTTGGGTGAGTGTGCTGGTGTGGGAGAGACCCGGGTTCGAGTCTCTCCACGCCCTTTTAATTTTTAAAACATTTTTGAGTATTAATTTAATAAAAACCATACCCCATATTATTATATTAATATATTAATGTGTTCTAGCCTCGTAAAACCACCCGTAGGCTCGGGTTTGGTTTATAACCTTTTTTTTCTCTTAAAAATACCAACTTTTAAAATAATATAGTTACATTATTTTCAAACCCCGATTTTGAATAAATAAAATATTTATATTATTCCCAACCCGTGAATCCCATTAAAAATAATATATATATTTAGATATTTTCCTTCGCCTCGTTTATAAACTCGTGTAACGTTTTCAAACTTATAAATGATATAATTATGTATATTAGTTACCCACGTTTATATCCCCGAATGAAAATAAATATATTTATTATTCATATAAATTGTAATTTCAACTCGCTTAGTGTTAGATGGTATACAACACTAATTTTTATAAACTTATATATATTTACCCAAAGTTGACGTATTTTCATGACTAAATAACTAAATGAGTATAGACTTAATTATTTTGTTTATATTTAAAGCAAGTTAATTTCACACTACGTTTTAGATAAATAAATCTAATTTATCTAGTTAATTAACCCCAAGCTCTAAATCATTATTTTAAGGACACTATATCTCAACTTTAATAATTATAAGACAATTATCCAAGAATAAAACGCAATCACCTATACAACCTTTTTATATAATTCGACACGAACTCATTACACAATTTCCTATACTCACATCCTTTGAAGCCCTAGATTTCGATTTAGATATTTTATTAATTCATCTTCATACGCAATACACTCTAGGTTAACGTTGTGCATTACAAGGATCACTTTGCTACCTAGAGTCTCGTGTTAAATACACATTTGATTCAGGTGAGTATTCACAACCCCTTTTTACTCTTTTACATTTTTGGGGTGAAACATGAACACTATTCAACTTACATGTTTACATTTACGCAAACAACACAAGTACAAATCCTATTTACATTCATGTGTGCAATTTGAGCTTTATGCCCGAGTGCTAGGTGTGCTAACCTCTTGTATGCTATTATGTGCAATCATTAACTTTTCAAGCCGACGGTTTTCAATGATAGATCTATTGAGTCTGACAAACTCACCCAGGATGCGCGGTGATTGAAACCGACAACACACTTTGTTTCGCATGCTAGTTACAAAGGTTTGATTGTACTTGGTTACACAATAGCGGCTCCCCATAAATGCCTTATTTATCATGTTATGTAAAGAATTTGGTTTACAAACTATATGTTATCTATGTACAAACTTGTGTTATGCTCACCAACTTTTTAGTTGACCTTATTTTATTCATGTTTCAGGTGCTTTCATATGAGTTTGATCAAGACATGCTACACATAGGCTTTGGACCTAGATAATCTTAATTCAAAAACAAATTGTATTTCATTATGTACATTGAATTTGATTCGTATTTGTTTGAATGGAATTTGATTTAACATATTACAGTTTAGTCAACCTTGAGCTCATGAACAGTCTTACATGTCCCGCCCTGATGATTCCGCCATCGGTCGGGGTGTGACAGATTGGTATCAGAGCCTTGGTTATATGGAACTAGGTTATTAGACACTCTTGACCTAGACTATAACTTTAGGACACCCATACAATGCTATGCTACTACATGTTACATTATCAATTCATGTGTGATTATTTTTACATGCTATCCTAAGTATTTACACCATTTGATACAATACATGATGACTTATGTGTCACACTACTTGATAACTCTCATGCTTGCACTCATTACTACCTACATGCTATATGATTATTCCCTATGTGAATATCTTCATATGTTATACTATATGATTACATTACATGATACAATACTCAATAGTTTACGTGTCAACTTTTCCTTCTATTCATAGCTACCTACTTAAATTATTTAAAACACTATCCTAAGTTTAACACACACACATACACACCAAATTATTCATACACATTTAGACTCCCATACATGATACCATCACCTTTATGAACAAAGACTTGAATTATTGGGCCTAATGTCCACCAATAATAAACCAAGAAGCCCATCTATCCTACAAGAAGAAGAAGCCCACTAAAATGCATAAACCTTACTCTTGGACCCCAAGGCCCAGTTCACAACAATTCTCTTCATAACCATGAGCCCAACAATAGTATTATTAATACATGATGGCTGGAAGAGTGTGTAAGCCCACGAGGAATTCTGGCTAAGGAAAGATAGGGTACTTAAGTGTGTCTTAGTGACCCACCCCTCTTTCCTGGGAATTCTCCTTAGGGATACATTACTTATAGGTCAAGTGTATTTCTAAAATACTATCGTGAAGGTTCGGCGTTATGACTAGTCAAACTCTAATACCCATAAGAACTTCTATATTTGACATTTCATATTTCATTATCACTTACAACTTTTTCATTGTTTTTCTGCTAGACATGGACTCCTACCCTCCTCCCTCCCCGGTTTACCGTCCTGGATCAGAATCTGATTGGGAGGAAGACGCTGAGACACCCATGTATTGGTCACCAACACCCCCAACTGCTAGGCCAAGGTTCGATGTAAGGGCGTACGGGATTAGGAACACCGACCCGAGACTTCGAACACCGGGATCACCCGTACCCATAAACCCGTATCATACACCTCACCCCCATAATCAATTGCCACCCCCACTAAGCGACCCATACCTAATGCCCGACCTATACCATCCTAACCCTTGGGTAAGACAAACCATGGCACCCACTAGTGTCATGGGGATTCCAACCCATGACCTCCATCAATATGTAAGAACCTCAGAATTCGAGAGGCAAAGGATAGAGCAGGGAGTGATACACGACTTGCAAAGACAAAGAATGGATAGCCTAGCAAACCAATTAGGGTACCAAAAGGAGTTAATCTCCATCCTCGAAAAGGAAGTACAAGAACATCGCACGGAGACCGCCAGGGCTGAAGCCAGATCTACTACTCGAGTGACCATAACGGTGCTCATCTTGGCGATTATCTTCTTCCTAGTGGAAAGCTACCAGCGACTTTAGAAGAAGCTTCTACTGATTTTCCTTTGAATTTTCGATTTGAGAACCCTTTTCCTTATGTTTGGAGTAATGTCTAACATTTCAGCATCTAGTCAATTCCATATATTTCAACTCTACAGTTATTTTTCATTGATTTAACCCGTGGAGCGTAAATTACACCTGTTATATTTTCATCAAACTTTCTCAAATATTACTTCTTTCATTCAACATGATTTAGTACATTACCAACAATCCCTTTTATAAATAAATCATCCTATTTGATGATCTAAATAAAACATCACTATTTTGTTTAACAAAATATTTATTGAATTTTTAGAACATAAATTTTCCATAAAACTTTTCACCTAATAAGGAAAATTAATGCAATCAATTTTATAAAAATATTTTGTTTCTTCCTTTTGACTGATAAATAGTCATGATTTTTATTTCATTAAAGTAAATAATTCCAAATTTTGGCTAAATTAATATGCTACTACTTGTTTAACCAAAAGTTGAAATTTTAAATTTAAAAAAATAAAAATAAAAAAAAATATATTTTCTCATAAATTGCATATTCATTTAAAATATGTGATTCAATGATTTCACTACTTTATATGTGCACAACCAAAAACAATTTCCCACTTTTTATGTTCAAACAAAGACCCGTATTTGTAAACATAATTCCCGAATATTTTCAAAACCTTCTCGTTACCTCTCACTTGGCACTTCAAAAGACGAACCATACCACGTAGACGTTAACCCTTGTCACCAACATCAATGAGATTTGAGGACTTGAACCTAACTACCACATGATGCAAGAACGCCAAACAACACGTTTGTCCGCAGCACTCGGTCACATGCAAAACCCGTTAGTACACATTGCACGCGAAGTTCAATACTCACGTATACACGTTTACAATATATCCAACGCAACCACATGATACATGAAACTAAATTGATTACAAAGTACTTTACACTAAACGGTGTACACTATACAAGATACATGATACTACGTTGCTAACACTATATATGAGATCCATTTTCTTCAATACACATAATACTATGTTGTTTACATTACACGTTATAGTTTATCGATTACAAAATACAAGACGCTAAATTGTTTACTCTATATATATGAGACTTATTTGATTACGAACTACGTGACACTAGATCATACATGAGATTTGTGTGCTTACTATATACTCGAAACAAAATTTGCTTACCATTATTGCCATGGATCGATTTCATTATACACAAGACATGATCATGCACTTTGTACACCAAAGTTGAAGACCATGATACATTGAAACGCCTCGGGGTTTGACGATTCTTGTTCAAACATGAGCAAACTAAGAAACTTTAAGTGTTACTACTTTACTACTCTTTAGTTGCAAACTGATCTGACTTGGGACATGATTAATTGTTAGCGACTTTTATGTGTAAATAATAGACATGATAATAGTGAAATTGTGCCCTTTCCCACACACAACGAAACTATCTATACTGACCATACGATGATTTGAATAATTACGGGTGCACATGGAATTATAAAAATCAGCGTATGGAAACTATAGGGAAATTTTGTCGTGTGTTGTGACCTAAAACTTATCATGATATGTAACAACGAAACTGAAGTAATATTACAAGGGCATGGTGGATACGCCGATGGTACTTCCTATACATAAGTGTCCTCTCATATTATCATAAGTAGCGTTGTTCGTGTCACGTGAAGTTTTAACCCAGACCAAGGTTTTAGGAAATCTCGTACCCACTAACAATGTTGAGCATATTAGACTATATTTACACAAACTCTAAATGTCAAAATCCCATCAATTTCATTCCAAGTAATACGTTTCACATTTAGAATTCAAATTCTTATTCGACAATCTTCAATTCAAAACAAAATTTATTATCACTCTTCGTATTCAAAGTATCAGGCTTAAGTCATGTCAAACGGTTACACACCCCAGAATCCAACACTCAAAGCTACCTGAGAACCCAAAACTCCCTCCTCTATCTTGACTTTTGCAGCCTCCATTAATTAAATTTCGGGACGAAATTCCCTTAACATGGGGAGACTGTAACATTCCTGATTTTCCGACCCTATTTGAATTTATTTTAATTAATAAAATAACAATACGACATTTAAAACCTTCAAGGACTAGTTGTGTAATTAGTCAAATCTAATTATAATAAAGTTGAAAGTCAAAGAAAAATTGAGAAATTATGTTACCGTTAACTTTTAATAAATTAAATTAACAAATTATTGACCAACTTAACTCGACTCAAACCCGAGGGACCAGTTCCGCCAGATTCAGAACTTTTGAACATGAAACTGCAGGGATCAATCTGTAATTAACCCATTAATTAAACCGTGACCGTCGACCTATTTTCTTATTACCCACCAATTCACAACTATCAATCGTTTACACAGAAATCAATCACCTGCAAATCTCTAACGAATCCCCCAGAGCCTATTACACTATCCAATTTCATCGAAGAAGTACGCAGAGTCGCCGGAAAACCGATCCGTCTCAGTAGGCATTCGTTTAGTCGATTGCGGTCAATTCGAACATCATTCCGGTAATTGAACCTATCATTAGCTTCGTTTTTATCACTACATTAAAAGCCCTATGCTTATTAGGGCTTACATTACAGAATCAAGCAAGATATGATTCTAGGGTTCTTAACATTTGCGGATTTAATCGAACCCTACCCCCGACTCTGTTTAAACCAAATTAATTCATACCAGTAGATTCTAAATCCATCTTTATTTGATAACCCTATGCCAATTCAGTCTCATATCATCGACTTAATCAAGACCCCGTAACTTGGGTTCGTTCATAAAGCAATTTGGGGGTTTCGACCCTAGACTTAATCATAATCCAATTAAAACATACTGATAGATTCGCAAGACCTTAATTAGTAAAAGCCCCATGTTTATATCGCATTCCATTATCAGAATCATTCAAATCAATTTTGAGTTTAAGCTTAGGGTTTCGGCTTTTGAATCCATAATTTAACAATCCTAAATCTGTCGTTTTTGCAATTAAAACTCACCTCAGACTCGTTTGGGGTTAACAAACAAAACCCCTAAGATCTTGAATTCGGTCGCTACCAGATTTGGTGGGATTGGGACTGAGTTCGATCGGCTCGGGTAAAGGGGAAGAACTCTCCGGGTTTGCTTGTTAAAACCATTTTGTCCCGGACTTGTGTGCGATACCCTAGCGGGCGGAGATGGTTGGGTGAGTGTGCTGGTGTGGGAGAGACCCGGGTTCGAGTCTCTCCACACCCTTTTAATTTTTAAAATATTTTTGAGTATTAATTTAATATAAAAACAATACCCCATATTATTATATTAATATATTAATGTGTTCTAGCCTCGTAAAACCACCCGTAGGCTCGGGTTTGGTTTATAACCTTTTTTTTTCTCTTAAAAATACCAACTTTTAAAATAATATAGTTACATTATTTTCAAACCCCGACTTTGAATAAATAAAATATTTATATTATTCCCATCCCGTGAATCCCATTAAAAATAATATATATTTAGATATTTTCCTTCGTCTCGTTTATAAACTCGTATAACGTTTTCAAACTTATAAATGATATAATTATGTATATTAGTTACCCACGTTTATATCCTCGAATGAAAATACATATATTTATTATTCATATAAATTGTAATTTCAACTCGCTTAGTGTTAGATGGTATACAACACTAATTTTTATAAACTAATATATATTTACCCAAAGTTGACGCATTTTCATGACTAAATAACTAAATGAGTATAGACTTAATTATTTTGTTTATATTTAAAGCAAGTTAATTTCACACTACGTTTTAGATAAATAAATCTAATTTATCTAGTTAATTAACCCCAAGCTCTAAATCATTATTTTAAGGACACTATATCCCAACTTTAATAATTATAATACAATTATCCAAGAATAAAACGCAATCACCTATACAACCCTTTTATATAATTCGACACGAACTCATTACACAATTTCCTATACTCAAATCCTTTGAAGCCCTAGACTTCGATTTAGATATTTTATTAATTCATCTTCATACGCAATACACTCTAGGTTAACGTTGTGCGTTACAAGGATCACTTTGCTACCTAGAGTCTCGTGTTAAATACACATTTGATTCAGGTGAGTATTCACAACCCTTTTTTACTCTTTTACATTTTTGGGGTGAAACATGAACACTATTCAACTTACATGTTTACATTTACGCAAACAACACAAGTACAAATCCTATTTACATTCATGTGTGCAATTTGAGCTTTATGCCCGAGTGCTAGGTGTGCTAACCTCTTGTATGCTATTATGTGCAATCATTAACTTTTCAAGCCGACGGTTTTCAATGATAGATCTATTGAGTCTGACAAACCCACCCAGGATGTGCGGTGATTGAAACCGACAACACACTTTGTTTTGCATGCTAGTTACAAAGGTTTGATTGTACTTGGTTACACAATAGCGGCTCCTCATAAATGCCTTATTTATCATGTTATGTAAAGGATTTGGTTTACAAACTATATGTTATCTATGTACAAACTTGTGTTATACTCACCAACTTTTTAGTTGACCTTATTTTATTCATGTTTCAGGTGCTTTCATATGAGTTTGATCAAGACATGCTACACATAGGCTTTGGACCTAGATAATCTTAATTCAAAAACAAATTGTATTTCATTATGTACATTGAATTTGATTCGTATTTGTTTGAATGGAATTTGATTTAACATATTACAATTTAGTCAACCTTGAGCTCATGAACAGTCTTACATGTCCCGCCCCGATGATTCCACCATTGGTCGGGGTGTGACAAGGCTTAACTACACGAAGACTGATAATACCATACATTTCGTCAATTCCCTTTTGTATTACCCCTAAGGCTAACTTCACGAGGACCGACAATACCCATTCAGTTGCCCCTATGGCTCTCATGTCCATAGACCGACAACCTCCATCGACGGCTATGGCTCATGGCCATAACACCGTCGGATCATAATTTAACCTTACATAGGGTCACGTTAACCCCTAAGTAATCGTCGTTACTCCCTACTAGTTGTACAACATCAAACCATTGATATGCCACAAATACACTGCCCCTGTTGTTCTTATGGCAACTATGGCTCGCTGTCCATAATCTACCACAAGGCTGGGAATTACATTCCCAGACTTCATTCGTCAATTCCCTTCATTCGACAGATTAGATTTGTAATGACTTCTTTAAAACCATTGCCATTTTTCTTTTCCTTTCATAAAACCTTTTCATTCATTTTCGAAACCCTTTACCTTTAGTTTAAACCATTTCTTTATAAACATTTCGTTCGTAAACATTCCATTCATAAAACTTTCTTTCCATAAACCGTTCATTCCAAATCATTTTATTTCGTAAACATAGTTTCATAAGCATCATTTTATAAACATAGTTCATAAACATCGTTTCATAAAACATCATTTCATATGTATGCACACCAGCCCGAAAACATTATATAAAACATTTAAAAGAGGGCTTCTAGAACTCACCTGATAAGCTAATCCGGGTTGCCCTAAACAAAGGTCCCACTACGTCACTTCCGATCTAAATTTGATAGTTAAATACACATCAAACCCAATCCTGACTCTAACGGTTTAACCATTCTAAACATACTAACTTTACTTAAACAACCTGATGCCTACGCACTTAGCAAGTGCGCAGACCCTGCTTCCTGCGTACTTGATAAGTACGCAGGATCCTCTTCCTGCGTACTTGATAAGTACGCAGTGCCCTCTTCATGCGTACTTGATAACTACGCAGGACCTGCTCCGTGCGTACTTGATAAGTACGCAGGATAAGTTTCTTTGCAAAACCCTAACTTTCGCATTCAGGTCTGATCACGTCAAGATCCCGAATCTGTTTACATTCAAAACGTTCGTTTTCCATTAAGGAACTCATATCTATGTTTATCTTTCAGTTTTATCCATGAAAACGTTACTTTTTCACCCAAAACCCGAAAAACCCAAAAATGAACAAAAACTCAGATTTAGGCCCGATCGTTACCTGAATCTAGTTTCTGATCCGGAGGTTCTTCTCACGAGCTATGGAGTAACACTTTGCTGAAATCTCGGGTCGATCCGCCAACTTTCTCTCTCTACGGTTTCTCTCCCTAGAACTTGCAAATGAGAGAAATGATGGAGGTCTAAGCTATTTATAGGGGAGGCTCCCCTTCCAGCCCGCCGATCCATCCGGCCCGAACCGACATGCCTTGTTCGTTTATTTCGTCATTTTAACTGTCGTTTTATTTTTGGGATGTTACAAGTCTACCCCCCTTACAATAGGTTTCGTCCCCGAAACCTATCCTAAGTCAAATAGATGAGGGTACGAATACCTCATCTCCTTCTCCGTTTCCAAAGTAGCTTCCGATCCCTTTCGATGTTTCCATTGGACTTTAACCAATTGGATAATCTTATTACGCAAACGCTTCTCCTTCTTGTCTAAGATGGCCACGGGTTCTTCGATGTAATTAAGGTTGTTGTCGACCTCGATGTCAGTAAGTGGTACGTGAGCTGATTCATCCGCCAAACACTTTCGCAAGTGTGATACATGGAAGGTAGGATGAATCCCACCCAACTCATCTGGCAACTCTAGCCGATAAGCGACTTCACCAACCCGTGCCATTATCCTGAATGGTCCGACGAACCTCAGACTTAACTTTCCTCTCTTCCTGAATCGTATTATTCCCTTCCAGGGTGACACTTTCAACATTACTCTGTCCCCAACATCAAACTCAATAGGCCTTCGTTGTTTGTCCGCATAGGATTTCTGACGATCTTGTGCGGCCATCATTCGTGCTTTGATTTGATCAAACCTTTCTGACGTTTCTCTTACTACTTCAAGACTCCCTAATTCCTTTTGTCCAATCTCACCCCAACAAACCGGGGTCCTACATCTTCTCCCATACAACATTTCGTAAGGCGGCATGCATATCGTCGTGTGATGACTATTGTTGTAGGAGAATTCGGCTAACGGCAGATGTCTGTCCCAACTGCCGCCAAAATCGATAATACAAGCGCGAAGCATATCCTCCAAGGTCTGAATGGTCCTTTCGGACTGACCACCCGTTTGTGGGTGGTATGCAGTGCTGATATTAAGCCTCGTGCCCATCGCCTCGTGAAATCTTTTCCAGAACCTCGATGTGAATCGTGTGTCCCGGTCAGATACGATCGTCAAAGGCATCCCATGCCGTGCTACTACTTCGTTAATAAATACTTCTGCTAACCTTTCCGATGAGAACGTCTCGCGAATAGGTAGGAAATGAGCACTCTTCGTTACACGGTCCACAATTACCCAAATGGTATCATGACCTTTAGCTGTGCGAGGTAGCTTGGTTATGAAGTCCATGGTAATGTGTTCCCACTTCCATTCCGGTATATCAAGTGGTTGGATCTTTCCATACGGTTTCTGGTGTTCGGCCTTTACTTGTGAGCAAGTCAAGCACTTGCTTACATACTTTGCCACCTCATGTTTCATCCCAGGCCCCCAGTATTCCTTTCTCAGATCTTGGTACATTTTATTGGTGCCAGGATGGATAGAGTATCGAAACTTATGAGCCTCATCCAAGATTTTGGTTCTAAGCTCGCCACTCATAGGTATCCATACCCGCCCAAAACGTGTCCTAACACCCAGGGTGTTATATTCCAACTTGTCTTGTTGGCCAACCATCCTTTCCTTCTTAATGTTTTCTTCCTTAAGTGCTTCATCTTGAGCTCTTTCAATTTCCCTCATCACATCTGATGTTACCACTAACTGGCAAGCTTTCACTCTAATAGGAGCAGGCACATCCTTTCGGCTTAGAGCGTCAGCCACCACGTTTGCCTTTCCAGGATGGTACATGATCTCACAGTCATAATCCTTCAGGAGTTCCAACCATCGTCTCTGCCTCATATGAAGCTCTCTTTGTTCGAAGAAATAGTTCAAACTTTTGTGGTCAGAGTAAATAGTAAACTTCACCCCGTATAGGTAGTGCCTCCAGATTTTCAATGCGAATACGACAGCAGCAAGTTCCAAATCGTGGGTTGGATAATTAGCTTCGTGAATCTTCAACTGTCGTGATGCATACGCGATCACTCTTCCGCGTTGCATCAACACGCATCCCAATCCCTGACCCAAAGCGTCAGAGTATACCACTAAGTCTTCATTGCCCTCGGGAAGGGCCAAGACTGGAGCTTGGGTTAGCCTCTTCTTCAATTCCTTAAACGCCTCATCTTGGGTCGACCCCATTCATACTTTACCTCTTTCCGAGTCAACTTTGTCAACGGCGAAGCTATTTTCGAGAAATCCTGGATGAATCTCCGATAGTAGCCTGCCAATCCCAAGAAACTACAGATTTCAGTTGGCGTCTTAGGAATATTCCATTCCCTTACCGTCATTATCTTCGCTGGGTCAACCATAATGCCGTTCGGGTTAATGACGTGACCTAGGAATTGGATTTCCCAAAGCCAGAACGCGCATTTGGAGAACTTAGCATACAACTTTTCCTTTTTCAGAGCCTCCAACACCTCCTTTAAGTGACATGCGCGATCACCCTCATTCTTGGAGTAGATGAGGATATCATCGATGAACACAATTACCGATCGGTCCAGCATCGGTCGACACACCCTATTCATTAAATCCATGAACGCTGCGGGGGCGTTTGTCAATCCAAAAGACATCACGCGGAACTCGAAATGTCCATAACGCGTGCGAAATGCGGTTTTCGGTATGTCTTCTTCCCTCACCTTCAACTGATGGTACCCGGATCGAAGGTCAATTTTTGAGAACCAACTTGCGCCTTGCAATTGATCGAACAGGTCGTCGATCCTTGGTAAAGGGTACTTGTTCTTCACCATTCGTTTGTTCAACTCGCGATAATCAATACACATTCTTATCGAACCGTCTTTCTTCTTCACAAACAACACCGGAGCACCCCATGGCGAGATGCTAGGTTGGATAAATCCCTTCTCAAGTAACTCGTCTAGTTGTGCCATTAACTCTTTCATCTCCACTGGTGCTAGTCGATATGGAGCCTTAGCCACGGGGCTGGGCATCTGGTACTAAGTCGATTCGAAATTCAATCTCTCTGTCGGGTGGTATCCCAGGCAAATCCTCTGGAAACACCTCCGGGTACTCGCGTACCACGGGTACATCATCTAGCTCCTTCACTTCCTTACACTCGTCAATTACGTACACCAGATAAGCCTCGCATCCGCGCCTCAAGTAATTTCATGCCTTAATCATCGAGATGACGTTTGGCATCGGGGCGTCACGATCTCCAAAAACCTCGACTTTGCTACCATCCGGAGCCTTGAGTCGGATTATCTTTCGTTTGCATATAATTTGTGCTTCATTGGTAGTTAACCAATCCATTCCTAACACGACATCGAACCCACCCAAAACCATGACAAACAACCTGACGGGAAATCTATGGCCTTCTATTTTTATCGTGGAATTGTCAACTACATCGGTCATCCTCGCAATTCTACCCTCAGCGGTTTCTACGCTAAAGGCCCTTTCTAGTTTACTGACAGTGTACTTCTCTCGTTTACAAAAAGTCGCAGATATAAAACTCTTACTTGCACCCGAATCAAATAACACAGAAACAAAAGTGTTGTCAAACTCTTACCTGACGCTACATCGGGGTATGCCCTGGCATGGTCTTGCGTCAGTGCGTACGCACGAGTCTTTGCTCGGGGCCTCGCTTCTTTCCTTTCCGGGCCTTTCCCTTTCCCGGCTTCACCCATTCTTGATTTCGGGCACTCCCTACTCAGATGACCAGCATCCCCACAGTTATAGCACTTGAAGTGTTGTGGGCATTCACGGGAGTAGTGCCCGGTCTTGCCACACTTAAAGCACAAGTTAGATCCCAATCTACATTCACCTGCATGCTCCCTTCCACACTTCTTACAAACAGTCGGCTCATTCACCCGAGCCCTCTTATCGCGAGTCCCAAACATCCTTCCACCAGTTCGCTTGTTCGAGAAGCTCGGTCTCTTCTTTGGTTCCTCAATGGCAACGACATTCAACGCCAGATCATCGAATACCACGCCGCTCAGTTCTACTACCGAATCATAGCTCATAGGAGCGTTTGCCTTAACATAGGTGCGGACCTGCTCCGGCAGCCCTTGAATGTAACAGGAAATCTTTCTTTCCTCAGTCGTGATAAGGTGTGGCACCAGACATGCCAGTTCATTGAATCGAGTTGTGTACTAACGGTGCGTCATGCTCCCGGCCTTCAAACCCAGAAATTCCCTCTCTACCTTCTCAATCTCGTTCCTTGGGCAGAAATTCTTGATCACCAAAGTTTTCAAGTCAGCCCACATCATCGCATCCACAACCTCGCTCCCTTTTGCTGGACGTACACCTTCCCACCAATGGGATGCTTCCTCTCTTAAGGAGTTAGCAGCAAATTTCACAACTTGATCTGTTCGACATTCGCTCAGACGAATGGCAGCCTCCATACGAATCACCCAATCAAACGTAGCTACCGCGTCTTTCTTCCCAGTCAAGACTGGCTGGCCTTGAAGGACTTATAGTCGCAACCACGGTTAAGCGGTGCGTTGATTGCCTCAGTGTTTGGGGTATCAACCGCCGTGTTAGACCCACCCGTCTCATTAACCTTCTTTAATGCTTCTGCCAACAGTCCTAGCAAAGAAACTTTCATCAAGTCTGTGAACTCTCGAGCTATGGCTGCTCTCACTTCTGGTTCAAAAGTGAAAGGTTGTTCTTCAACCTGTGTCTGCTCGGTTCCATGCACACCAACCGCCGGTTCAGTGTGAACACTTCCTTCTTCACTATACTCTTGGCGCGCAGGGGTCCTGCCGCGACCGCCGTTACGACCACCGATACGGCCCCCACCACGCCTTCCGTTTCCTCTTCTTGCCATTTTGTTCTATAAGACAAGAATCCAATGTCATCACGCTAGTTAACAAATAAAACTCAATAAGTACTGTAAGATGTTAATATACACTGGCCATCTGCAATTAACCATTACACTACCTTTCGATTTCTATTTGACCACCTTTGCGATTCCATCAGAACACAAGTCCTTACCTAACCCTTTCTAAGGCATACTACATGTGTAAATATATACTACCTTCATACCTGATGTTGTGGCTCGAGTTACCCGTACTGGCATCCGCTTTCGGTCCCATTCACAGTTTAAGTTCAGACACTGGGATTGTCCGAATCTCTCAAACTATTGCTCTGGTACCATCTTGTAAGGCCCCAAACCCGGGAGGCCTCACTTGTTGGATTTACTCATTCACAAACAGTTCTTAAACTTGATTATCAAATAACGCAACGGAAAATACTTCAATAAAACATAACCATTACATTGTTTAACAATGAAAGCGTAACATAGTCTATTACATAAACATATCATAATCTAATCATAACGGGATGCCAGTCTTCATGATCAACCGGGTAACTCTTCTCGCTTGCCAAGCATCACCGTCCATCATCCATACCTGCCTTAACCTGAATTTGCATACTAAAAAGTCAGCTACGCTGGTGAGTTCTAGATTTCAATCGATTTAAGAAATGGTTCATCATTCAAAACATTCATTAGGGTTTAACATCACGTATAAGAAAACAGGGCCTTTCATTCACCATTGAAAACCTTCAAACATTTTTCCTCATCATAAACACATTGAGTGGATCATTTGTTTAAAACATTTAACATTCATTTAAGTCATATATTACTATGTAAATCTGTGTTACCATACGTACTGTCATTTAGTATGGTATTGCCCCTAAGGCTTAACTGCACGAAGACCGACAATACCATACATTCTGTCAATTCCCTTTTGTATTGCCCCCAAGGATAACTGCACAAGTACCGACAATACCCATTCAGTTGCCCCTATGGCTCTCATGTCCATAGACCGACAACCTCCATCGACGGCTATGGCTCATGGCCATAACACCGTCGGATCATAATTTAACCTTACATAGGGTCACGTTAACCCCTGAGTAACCTTCGTTACTCCTAAGCAGTTGTACAACATCAAACCATTGACATGCCACAAAGACACTGCCCCTGTTGTTCTTATGGCAACTATGGCTCGCTATCCATAATCTACCACAAGGCTGGGAATTACATTCCCAGACTTCATTCGTCAATTCCCTTCATTCGACATATTAGATTTGTAATGACTTCTTTAAAACCTTTGCCCTTTTTCTTTTCTTTTCATAAAACCTTTTCATTCATTTTTGAAACCCTTTACCTTTAGTTTAAACCATTTCTTTATAAACATTTCGTTCGTAAACATTCCATTCATAAAACTTTCTTTCCATAAACCGTTCATTCCAAATCATTTTATTTCGTAAACATAGTTTCATAAGCATCATTTTATAAACATAGTTCATAAACATCGTTGCGTAAAACATCATTTCATATGTATGCACACCAGCCTGAAAACATTATATAGAACATTTAAAAGAGGGCTTATAGAACTCACCTGATAAGCTAATCCGGGTTACCCTGAACAAAGGTCCCACTACGTCACTTCCGATCTGAATTTGATAGTTAAATACACATCAAACCCAATCCTGACTCTAACGGTTTAAACATTCTAAACATACTAACTTTACTTAAACAACCTGATGCCTACGCACTTAGCAAGTGCGCAGACCCTGCTTCCTGCGTACTTGATAAGTACGCAGGATCCTCTTCCTGCGTACTTGATAAGTACGCAGTGCCCTCTTCATGCGTACTTGATAACTACGCAGGACCTGCTCCGTGCGTACTTGATAAATACGCAGGATAAGTTTCTTTGCAAAACCCTAACTTTCGCATTCAGGTCTGATCACGTAAAAATCCCGAATCTGTTTACATTCAAAACGTTCGTTTTCCATTAAGGAACTCAAATCTATGTTTATCTTTCAGTTTTATCCGTGAAAACGTTACTTTTTCACCCAAAACCCGAAAAACCCAAAAACGAACAAAAACTCAGATTTAGGCCCGATCGTTACCTGAATCTAGTTTCTGATCCGAAGGTTCTTCTCACGAGCTATGGAGCAACACTTTGCTAAAATCTCGGGTCGATCCGCTAACTTTCTCTCTCTACGGTTTCTCTCTCTAGAACTTGCAAATGACAGAAATGATGGAGGTCTAAGCTATTTATAGGGGAGGCTCCCCTTCCAGCCCGCCGGCCCATCCGGCCCGACCCGACATGCCTCGTTCATTTATTTCATCATTTTAACTGTCGTTTTACTTTTGGGATGTTACAATAAACCTCAGGGATTAATCCTATCATAATTTAAACTCAAAAATGCATGAAATAACAGGGATTAGTCCTGCCAACACCTAAAACTTGATATGTTGACTTGCAAAGTCAAAATCAAAAGTTTTTGGTTTCTGTTTGACTTTTAAAAGTCAAACTCATGATGTTCTAGACTCAAATTCACATACATAACTGGAATTCGTTTGAACTAGTAACCGAAATGCACATTAACATCTTAATCGATCATCATTGAGTCAATTAACATCACCAGTATGCGCGAATTAATCCCATTATTGGGAATTAAAGTTGTAACCGTCGAGTTCATCCCTATTTCACACAAATTCGTATAAACTCGATCATTATTCCTGAAATCAAACCTCTGCGCACCTCTATCGCACATCTCAGAAGCAATTGCTCCGTTCAATTCGACCGGAGAAGGAACCAGAGTCGTCGAAGGCCGAGCTCGTCGTGGTCGGAACCTGTTTTAGTTGAGCACCATCAATTCGACTCCAAACTAGGTAATTGAAACCATCCTCTGATTCGTTTTAGCCTGTAGAATGAAAGCCCTAACCTAATTAGGGCTTACATTACCGAATTTATCACGAACAAATACCTAGGGTTCTTCGTATGAACCAGTTAATCGATCACCGACTAGACTCGATCTAAATTCAATTAAAAGGCATGGTTAGTTTCACAATCTCATACTCTGTAAAAGCCCTATGCTAATTCAATCTTTTAACATCAAATCGATCATGAACCGAATCTAGAGTTCATATGGATTTCGGATTTGATCGAATGCTGGTCTAGACACGATCTCAATGCAATTAAACTATATGGACAAACTCGCAATCTCTCACTCATTGAAAGCCCCATGAATCCAACCTTTTTATTATCAGAACCAATAGAATTGATTTCGTGTTCTTAAACTAGGGTTTCGACATTTTCAAAACATAATTAAACGATCTTAAACTCGATGTTTTTTTTCAATTAAACTCGTGATCAGATTCGCATTAGACCAGTAATCAAAACCCCTAAACCCCTGTGTTCATCCACGATCAAAATAAGTTGAAATTGGTTGGGTTTTGGATCGGGATGCGTAGGGGGAGGAACACAGGAACCTTCAGTGTTAAAACAGTTTCAATCCGGTTTTGTTTTCAAAACTCTAGCAGGATGGAGTGGTTAGTGTGTCATGCTGATGGGGAGGAGACCCGGGTTCGAGTCTCTAAACCCCCATCTTTTTATTTGGACACTTTTTACATTATATTTTTATATAAAAACATTTCCCATATTATTATAATGTTATATAAATACATTTTGAACCCAGAAAAAACCCGTAAGCTCGGGTAGGAATTTATGACTAGTTTTAAATTATTATCCCCACATTTTAAAACAATATAATTATTTATATTATTACTTACAGTTATTATTTAACTCTTACAAACACAAAACATTTAGTTACTATTAATAACTTGTGTTTGGTGACGTTTTGTGCGAAACACATCAATAATATATAATAAACTAGGGATTCTCTAATCCCGGCGACATGTTTGTCTACTCGTTAATCATTAGTGTGTCTTAGGACATCCGACCCATCTCGAATCATTGTCACAAACTCTTACGTGTTCCTAACTGTCACAAATCATTTTAGGGCATTTGTAGATTGTCCGCGTGCAATATAATTGTGGTTTTTGTTTCATTCTCGTGTGGTGCTAACTACCTACGCTTACACAACTCAGGTGAGTTTCACGGCCCCTTTTACTATTTTAAATTGGGGAAGAAAACATGACGCAAACACTTTTGATTATTGTAATTCATATATTATCACTTGTTATAGACTAAGCGTAATGCTCTATCTTGAAAGTCCTTACACATCGAACCGTTTAATATGAACATAGCGAGGTAATTTTGACAAACCCCACATGCGTTAGTCGCGTTAACTCGATTGGAGGTCGAACGGGTGTATTATTGACCTAAACATGGCACCATTGTTGATAGACATGGTGGGAGGCATTCAAACACAAACACAAACAGTCAGCTTTGGTTTCGAGCGCTTTAGTAAACATGAACATAGGTTAGCTACCTATTGATATATACATTGAATGTACATAATCTGGCAAACGCTTTTACAAACTGAAACCTGTGAACTCACCAACCTAGTGTTGACACTTTTCTTACATGTTTTCTCAGGTCGCTAAGGCACAGGTACACACTAGGACATGCATGGAGTCTCTTTATCATTTTCAACACTCATCAAACAATTAAACTATTCATCTGCTTTCTATTTGCTTTGACTTTGGGTGCGTTTGCTTTGCGCATTTATTACTTTGTTTATCACTTCCGCATTAACTCTTAACATTTTATGATATTTGTTTATGTCCCATATAGTGTCGTTTGATATAACTAATGTCTGCGATCCTGGTTTCTCACACGCCAAACGATAAAACTCCGTTAGTGGATTTTGGGGGTGTGACAGATTGGTATCAGAGCATTGGTTATAGAGAACTAGGATTGCATACTAAACTATAACCACACCCATTAGTTACACAACATAGACACTCAAACAGGCACTAATACATTACTTTATGGTAGATGTCTACCCCACCCACATCACCAGTTGCTCAGGAGCATGATGTTCCTATTCTATCTTCACCGGAGCCCAAGAGGCGTCAATTTGGCCCTATAGATGACACCATTGTGTATGATGAGCCGTTCCGTGTGTGGACAGAAGGTAACTCGCACGATTGGGAGTGGTACCCTAGTTTGATCAAGAGCTGGATCCGGCAGGAACGGGTCCCGTCTCCATATTTTGCAGCCGCTACTTCTACTGCACAGAGTTTACCACTTTTGCCATGCACTATGGAGCGGGCTTTAGCTGCTTTTGTAGCTACTATGGATCAGGAGATCTAGAATATGAGGGATGCTGCAAGAGAAATCACCGGCCTTTTAGAATGTGAAAGGCAGGCAAACGAGAAGATTGAGAAGCTGACAGCAGAGTTAGCTGACACCGATCACTATCACGAGAACTTAGTGGATTCGTTCCATCTAATGGAGACTCGAGTGGACACACTAGAGGCTACCGTCGAAGTAGCCTAGGCCAGGATTATGCAACTAGAGGCACAACTTGAGGCTGCCCTTGAGGCAGAAGATGCACAAGATGTTGCGTCTAAAGAAGAACAAGCTGACGAGGAGGATGACGAGTCAGTTGTTTCTTCAAATGGCAGTGGCGTTTGACACTTTATCTTATTCTTGTTTATTTCTTTCATTTCTAAACCTAAATGGGTAGGGTTGTTCCCATCCAACATATATTTCTTGATTTTGATGTTTTGATTTATTTACTTTGTAGCAGTTACAATTTATCTAATCAAGAACTATTATTGAAATATTAGATGTTGTGGTTTAGTTTCCATTTATTTACTCGTACTTATATGATGATGATATGCGATATATTTTCTCATTATTTTTATTTGTGAATGTGAAGAATCATGTCTGGACGTGGTCGTGGATGCGGTGGACGAACTGATGGCCGCGGTAACATCAATATGACATCAGCATAACTAAAACACTTATCAATGATAGTGTAGCTGAAGCCTTAGCTGCACATAATGCTGCAGGTAAATTCGATATCCGTTGACTCTAGCAAGTCAATTCATCACTCAACTCACTTTTCGAACCTTGTAACCTCAATTGTATATGGTTTTTCAATCCAGGCTAGCACAACAACCCGCCAGCCTGCACTTTCAAGACTTTCATGGACTGCAAGCTCCACACGTTTAGTGGAGCTGAAGGAGCTGTCGGTTTTCTCCGATGGTTCGAGAAGGTTGAATCTGTGTTTGCTATGTGCAACTGTCCATAAGCAAACCAAGTCAAATTTGCTTCAGGTACTCTGGAGGGTCCTGCCCTCACCTGTTGGAACTCACAAGTTCAGATTTTAGGTCTGGACATGGCTAACGCCCTACCCTGGGATGAGTTCAAGAGAATGTTACGGGAGGAATAATGTCCTCGTGAAGAAATCTAGAAGATAGAAGGTGAATTTTGGAACCTAAAAATGGAAGGTTCCGAGATTGAACTGTATACTACTCGTTCACCCGAGTATGTGGTCATGTGTCCTCACATGGTGACACCGGCATATAAGAGGATACAGAGGTACATTGATGGCCTGGTACCCAAAATCCAAAGTATGGTCACTGCTTCTAACCCTACCATCATACAACAAACCATCCGCCTTGCTCACAGGCCGACAGACTAAATTGTAACTCAAGGTACCCTACCTCCGAGGGGCTCAACTTCCAAAACTTCTGTCAGTAACAAACGAAAGTTTGATTGCAACACCAACGCCAAGAGTTTCCAGTCAAACCCACCGCAACAGCCGCAGCGTAGGTTCGAGCCTACCAAAACTTTCAACCAGTCAACCACTTCAGGTAAAATCCAAAGTGGTTATGCTGGGAAATACCCCAAGTGCAACAAATGTGGTTATCACCATAATGGTACTTGTGAAGGCAGCGTTGCCAGCTGTGTGGCAAGATGGGTCATGCTGCGAAGGATTGTAGGGGTGAACATCAACCCAAACAACTCTTTCAACCACAGGGATCTACCAAAGGATGTATTGAATGTGGCAAAGAAGGACACTTCCGGAAGGATTGTCCTCAATTGAAGAAGGAGGGAAATGGTAATGGCAACGGAAATAATTAAGGCAACAACGGTAACAACAACGAGAACGGTGCGAAGGGGCGAGCCTTCGTGATTGGTTCCATGGAAGCAAGAAATGATAACAACGTGGTTACCGGTAAGTTCTTTCTGAACGACTGCTTTGCTTCTGTACTTTTTGACACTCGTGCTGATAGGAGTTTCATATATAAGAAACTTAGTGATCTGTTAAAGGAAACTCCAACCCTTTTAGAAACTAAGTACATTATAGAGATAGCAGACGACCAGATAATCGAAGCAACTCACAAACTTAAGGGATGTAAGCTAGGATTGGTTGATCATAAGCTTCATATCGATCTCAGGCCGGTCACACTTGGTAGTTTCGATATAATTGTCACTATGGATTGGTTATCCAAAAATCAACTAAAATCATTTGTCGTGACAAAATTGTTCGCCTTCCTCTCCCTAGTGGAGAAGTTCTTTCTGTCCAAGGCGAAAAGAGTGGTGCTGTCGTGGGCATCATATCTTTCATGAAAGAATGGAAATGTTTGCGTAAGGGTCATACTGCTATTCTGGCTCTTGTCGTCGAACAACCATCCGAAGAGAAGGAGATTGATGATATTCCAATTGTACGTGACTTTCCCCAGGTATTCCCCGAAGACTTACCTGGTCTTCCGCCTCATCGTCAAGTCGAATTCCAAATTGATTTAGCACCCGGAGCTGCGCCTATTGCTCGGGCACCGTACAGACTTGCGCCTAGTGAGCTACAAGAATTGTGTAGACAACTGCAAGAGTTGTTCGATAAGGGTTTTATCAGACCTAGCTCATCGCCATAGGTAGCTCCAGTCTGATTTCTCAATAAGAAAGATGGAACTTTTCGTATGTGCATCGACTACCACGAGCTGAACAAAGTAACCATCAAAAATCATTATCCTCTACCTCGCATTGACGACCTGTTTGATCAACTCCAGGGATCAAGCTTCTATTCCAAGATCGACCTTAGATCCGGTTACCATCAACTAAGAGTCCGAGATGAAGACATCTCTAAGACTGCATTCAGAACTAGGTACGGCTACTACGAGTTTATGGTCATACCTTTCGAAATAACCAACGCACCCGCGGTGTTCATGGACCTCATGAACCGTGTGTGTAAACTCTACCTTGATCAATTTGTCATCGTTTTCAATTATGATATCCTCATTTATTCTAAGAACAAGGAAGAGCATGAGGTCACCTACGTTTGATTCTGGAATTGCTGAAACAAGAGCAATTGTACGCAAAATTTTCCATGTGCGAATTCTGGATTTGTGAAGTTCAATTCTTAGGGCATGTAGTCAACGAGAGAGGAATACATGTCGATCCATCTAAAGTAGAAGCCATCAAGAATTGGGCGGCACCAACGACTCCAATAGAGGTGCGACAATTTCTGGGATTGGCTGGCTACTACCGAAGATTCATCGAGGGATTCTCAAAGATCGCTCAACCTCTCACTACTCTAACCCAAAAGGGGAAACCCTATAACTGGAGTGAAACCCATGAATCGGCATTCCAATTGTTGAAACAGAAAATCTGCAGTGCACCCATCCTATCTCTTCCAGAGGGAACGGAAGAATTTATAGTGTATTGCGATGCCTCCATCCAAGGTCTCGGTTATGTGTTAATGCAACGCGAGAAGGTTATCGCGTACGCTTCCCGGCAACTAAAAATTCATGATAAGAACTACATGACTCATGATTTAGAGTTGGGACTTGTAGTGTTTGCAATGAAGATCTAGAGACATTACTTGTACTGTACCAAGTGCTCCATTTACACCGATCACAAGAGTCTTCGGCACATCTTCGAGCAGAAAGAGTTGAACATAAGACAGCATCGTTGGGTCGAACTCTTGAATGACTATAAATGTACGATCAAGTATCATCTGGGCAAAGCGAATATGGTAGCCGATTCCCTAAGACGGAAAGAAACCAAACCTAGATGAGTCCGAGCATTACAACTCACCGTTCACCCTGGATTACCTGATCAAATCCGTAGTGCTCAGCTCGAAGCCCTGAAGGAGGAAAACCTACAGTCAGAAGCCACACGTGGTATGGAGAACCAACTCGAAGTTAAATCGGACGGTATTCGTTACTTCGCAGAACGGATATGGGTTCCAAAGTACGTAAACATAAGGGAGCTTGTAATAGATGAATCTCACAAATCTCGGTATTCTATCCATCCTTGTTCTGACAAAATGTATCATGACCTAAAGGTTCTCTAATGGTGGCCGAACAAGAAAGCTGATATGACCACCTATGTTAGCAAATGCCTGACATGCTCGAAGGTCAAGGTCGAATACCAAAAACCTTATGGTTTACTTCAACAACCAGAGATCCCGATGTGGAAATGGGAGCAGATTTCCATGGATTTTATTACCAAACTACCTCGAACTCCTAGCGGATGCGACACCATCTGGGTGATCATAGATCATTTAACCAAATCCGCTCACTTCCTAGCAATCAAAGAGACTGATAAGATGGAGAAATTAACTCGTATCTATCTGAAGGAAGTAGTCTATCGACACGGAGTGCCAATCTCAATCATTTCTGATCGTGATGCTCGATTCACCTCATGTTTCTGGAAATCATTACAAAAAGCTCTAGGCACGCGCCTAGATTTGAGCACAACATACCATCCTCAAACAGATGGCCAAACTGAACATACTATTCAAACCCTAGAGGACATGCTACGAGATTGTGTGATTGATTTTGGTAACAGTTGGGAAACTCACTTGCCTTTAGTGGAGTTCTCCTACAATAACAGTTATCACACTAGCATCAAGGCAGCACCGTTTGAGGCATTATACGGGCGGAAATGCCGATCACCTATCTGTTGGGCTGAAGTTGGGGATAGCCAACTTACGGGTCCTGAACTTTTGCTCGAAACTTTTTGAAAACCGTTAGAATTTCTAGTAGGTGACATGGTCCTATTGAAAGTCTCACCTTGGAAAGGTGTAATTCGTTTTGGGAAACAAGGCGAGCTAAACCCTCGTTATGTTCGACCATTCAACATAGTGAAAAGAATTGGCCCAGTAGCGTACCAAGTGTACCTATCTAAAGGACTGAGTGGTGTGCCCAACGTCTTTGACGTCTCAAACTTAAAGAAATGTCTAGCAGACGAGACACTCGTGGTTCAATTCGAGGAACTACAAATTGATGAACAATTATGCTTCATTGAAGAACCGGTAGAAATCATGGATAGGGAAGTCAAAACGCTCAAACACAGTAAAATCCCTATTGTCAGAATTCATTGGAACTCGAAACGCGGACCGGAATTCACATGGGAGCGCGAGGATCAGATGATGCGTAAGTATCCTCACCTCTTCAAGCAATCCACGTCAAACACATAAGGTATCATTTTAATTTTCGGGACGAAAATTCTTTCAACTAGGTGATGATGTGAAATCCGTAAAAAAAAATTATTATCCTAACTTTCAGGATGAAAATTCTTTCAAATAGGGGATGATGTGACACCCGACAATTCCAAGTTAACCCAGTTAACTCAATTACAAACCTCAGGGATTAATCCTGTCATAATTTAAACTCAAAAATGCATGAAATCACAGGGACTAGTCCTGCAAACACCTAAAACTTGATCTTTTAACTTTTAAAAGTCAAACTCATGATGTTCTAGATTCAAATTCGCATAACATAACTAAAATTCGTTTGAACTAGTAACCGAAATGCACATTAACATCTTAATCGATCATCATTGAGTCAATTAACATCACCATTATGCGTGAATTAATCCCATTATTGGGCATTAAAGTTGTAACCGTCGAGTTCATCCCTATTGCACACAAATTCGTATCAATTCGATCATAATTCCTAATATCAAACCTCTGCGCACCTCTATCACACATCTCAGAAGCATTTGCTCAGTTCAATTAAGCCGGAGAAGGAACTAGAGTCGCCGGAAGCCGAGCTCGTCGTGGTCAGAACCTGTTTTAGTCAAGCACCATCAATTCAACTCCAAACCAGGTAATTAAAACCATCCTCTTATTCGTTTTAGCCTGTAGAATTAAAGCCCTAACCTAATTAGGGCTTACATTACCGAATTTATCATGAACAAATACCTAGGGTTCTTCGTATGAACCGGTTAATCAATCACCGACCTAGACTCAATCTAAATTCAATTAAAAGGCATTGCTAGTTTCGCAATCTCATACTCTGTAAAAGCACTGTGCTAATTCAGTCTTTTAACATCAAATCGATCATGAACCGAATCTAGGGTTCTTATGGATTTTGGATTTGATAGAATGTTGGTCTAGACACGATCTCAATGCAATTAAACTATATGGACAAACTCGCAATCTCTCACTCATTGAAAGCCCCATGAATCCAACCATTTTATTATCAGAATCAATAGAATTGATTTTGTGTTCTTAAACTAGGGTTTCGGCATTTTCAAAACAGAATTAAACGATCTTAAACTCGATGTTTTTTTCAATTAAACTCGTGATCAGATTCGTATTAGACCAATAATCAAAACCCCTAAACCCCTGTGTTCATCCACGTTTAAAATAGGTTGAAATTGGTAGGGTTTTGGATCGGGATGCGTAGGGGGGAGGAACAAAGGAACCTTCAGTGATAAAACAGTTTCAATCCGGTTTTGTTTGCAAAACCCTAGCGGGCTGGATTGGTTAGTGTGTTGTGCTGATGGGGAGGAGACCTGGGTTCGAGTCTCTAAACCCCCATCTTTTTATTTGGCCACTTTTTACATTATATTTTATATAAAAACATTTCCCATATTATTATAATGTTATATATAACTTTTTGAACCCGAAAAACACTCGTATGGTTGGGTAGGAATTTACAACTCTTTTTAAATTATTATCCCCATATTTTAAAATAATATAATTGTTGATGCACTTTCCTGTGACAACACTCTGGATAGAGTCTTAGTTTGTATTTCTAATGTCTGTAATTTGTCTTTGTATGTAAGAGTCGTTATGTAATAGTTTATCGAGTTGTATTTACTTTTACATAGTGTATGTTGCATTTCTTCTAAGTGTTTTGCGCACTTACATGTGCGCAGGAGAAAGCTCCTGCGTACTTAGTAAGTACGCAGGAAGACCCATGCGTACTTGCTAAGTACGCAAGAGCATTTGGTCCTGCGCACTTGCTAAGTGCGCAGGCATCAGGTTTGTATAATTAGGTTTGGTTCACAGAGGATAAGTACGCAGAACTCATATCTTAGGCGAACTCAGTTTGTTAAGTATGCAATTTGTGATCTCTCTGTAACCGTCGAGTGTTTATAATAGAAAGAGCTTTTATTATGACTCTCGTGTTTGGTTTACTTTGTTTTACTTAGACTCTCCGCCTAGTCACGGGTATTCCGCACCCGGTCTGACTAGTAGACCACTTGCTTGCAACGATCCGACACACACGAAGGGACCTACAAGTGGTATCAAAGCATTGCTCTTGAATTCGAGTGTTGTAAGTGAGTTTGGAGACGTTTTTACTGAGTTTTACAAGCAAAAGGAGGTATTTTTGTTGATTTTTGTGATAAAAAGGGGTAGCTCTTGAGCACTTTTTTAGAAGCAAAAATCTCTCAAAAACCAATTTTTGTTGTGTATTTGAGTTATTTGAGCATCAAAGGTTGGTTAGAAACAAGTTTCTGACCCTTTGGCTCATTTGCATTAATCATCAGACCAATTTTGACCATCTCCAACGATTTTCAGGTCACCGGAAAAGGTTGGTGAGAGTTGCTGAAAAGGTATCTTGCATACTTACCATTTAAAAAAAAAAAGTAAGTACAGTTTTCTGCGTACTTACTAAATACGCAAGAGTTATCTCCTGCGTACTTACAAGTGCGCAAGACTGAACTTGTGCGAACTTAAGTTATATCATGTGTACTTAATCATTTCCTCCTGCGTACTTACAAGTACGCAAGAGCAAGTCTTAAATAACCAAGACTATTTCTCAAGTGCACAAGGCCAATCCCAAGTGCGCAACTGTGTCTGATTTTTCTGAATTTTGACTAAGTGTTCACTATGTCGAACCTTCAGAATCTTGGAAACATGTTAAACTATGATAATGAGATCGGTACACCTCAGAAACCACCTAAGTTGCTAAACGTAAACGAATATTCCAATTGGAAGGCACCTTTTGAGCACTACATTTCATATACCGACTCATCATTATGGATACCAATCCTTAAGGGATATAAGCATCCCACACACATCTATCTTGATGAAGTGATGCCAAAGCCTATCTCTAAGCTTGATGAAGAAGAAAAGAAAGCTTATGATCGAGAAAAGAAGGCTCTTAGTTCAATCACAATGTCATTAACTAGGGAGTTGTTCCACAGTTTTCGAGGTTATGACACTTCGAATGACCTTTGGAGAGCATTACAGAAAAGGTTCGAAGGTAATAGCGACATCAAGAAGAGTAAGAGGGATCTACTCCGGAAGCAGTATGAATGCTTTAGATTCTTGGAAAATGAATCTTTAGATGATCTCATCTCTAGATTCTATCATCTACAAACGGAGTTGAAAGCTTTTGAACTCAATTATCTAGATGAGGAACTGGTGGAAAAGTTTCTAGATGCTTTGCCACCAAAGTTTGAAATGTACACAACCCTGATTAGGGAGAATCCTAAATTCTACGAGTTGACAGTAGACGAGGCTATTGGTAAGATTCAAGCTCATAACATGAATCTTAAGAAGAAGGAGAGCTCAGGAAGACCTCAGATACAGGACCCTTCCATGTATCATGGGACGACTTCCACTTCAAAATCATCAGGCTCTGGAATTGCCCTTTTTACTGGAAACTCTACTGATGGTGACCACTCAAATGGGTGTGGTGGTCATGCTTGTTATGCATCCGGATCAGGGTTGGGAACCAATCATCAGTATACCTCAAGAAATCCTCCTGCTACGTCTTCAGCTAACAACTCAGCTACAGAATAGTTGAAGATCATGTAGCTTTATTCTCATCTTGTATGCTTGCATATGAAAATTTCATAGGTGGCAAGCTTACTGATCCAGAGACGATTGAAGAAGATTTTAATCAAGTGGATCCTGATGACATGGAGGACATGGATATTCAATGGAATATGGCCATGCTTTTGAGGAGAGCCAAGCGTTTCCTAAACAGAACAGGAAGAAAGTTTATTGGCGGGCATCCTAATGCCAAGGTCGGGTTTGACAAATCTAAGGCCAAATGCTACAAGTGTCTGAACTATGGACACTTTGCTCGTGAGTGTCAGAAAGACAGAGCACTGCCTCTGGTTTTACCCGACCCAGCCAAGGAAACAGCCATGGCCAAAACAATCCAAACCACCACAATCAAAGCCAAGGTCTAACGTCCAATGCACTGGTAGCCCAACAGGACGACAGCTTTGATTGGGGCGTTCATCTTGAGGATGCCATCATCGCACAAACACAGGTTGGTCTCATGGCTGAGAT
This sequence comes from Smallanthus sonchifolius, assembly GCA_023525975.1. NCBI lineage: Eukaryota > Viridiplantae > Streptophyta > Magnoliopsida > Asterales > Asteraceae > Smallanthus > Smallanthus sonchifolius. The sequence continues at coordinate 78,259,836 of CM042022.1, forward strand.
CATGGAAATGATGGAAGCAGAGAGAAGGGAAGCTTCTATGGCTGACCCAAAAGAGTCTACCACTGCTGCTACAGAGGAAGAGGAGGAAGCTGAAGGAAAGGAAGCTTCTGTAGCTGAGAAAGAGGAATCGACTGCTGTTGCTCTCATGGCCATTGGAGAAGCAACAAGTTCATCTCATGAGGTAGACTCTAATCCCTTTTCTATTGTTTCATGTTCTAAGTTTCTAGGGCTAAAACTTGAAAACTCTAAGCTCCAAGACAAAATCGAACCCCTAAGTATGGCAGCTCTAAACTATAAAGAAAACGAAAAACGTTTTAAAGAATCTATTGAAACATTGAAAAAGGAAAAACGTGAGTATTCTTTAAAAATGAGTGATCAACAGCTTCACTTGGATATTGCTTATAAGGGGTTAGAAAAACGGAACAATGAAATCAACAAACTGCAAAGTGAGATCTTGCAGTTAAAATGCACTAATGAGAAGTTGAAAAACTCTCGCTTTGTGGTGGAACAATACGAATCTGTAGTGAGGAAAATGAATGGTCTAGGTCTTGGTACCAATGCCATTCCTCCACCAATCAGTGGGAAGTTTGTCAATGGCTTATTAGACATTGATCTCACTTGTCTAGATGAGTCCTCTGATAAGGATGATTCCTCTAAAAAGGATGAATCCTCAAGTAAGGCTAACTCCAAATCTAGTGAGGAGTTTGTTACTGCTTCTGAAGATGTGTCGGTTAACTCTTGCCCTAAAGGAGTAGTATATGAGGAGTTGTTGACTGAACAGAAAGTCAAGAAAAACATTATCACTAATGGTGATAATTGCATCTTAACTGAACCTGATGTCATTGAATCAAATGAAAAACTTAAGGTAATGCTTTATGGGGGGTATAAAAACCTTAACCAAGTAAAGAAAGAGGCTTTCTCAGCTCACTTTGGGCTTGGTTACAATGAAAATTTGGAAAAACACTATACTCCCAAAAATAAAATTGTTAAGGTTCAGACTGCTGTTCAGAAACCAACTCCTCCTACTCATAATGCTGAGTTATCTAAGGCCAGATCTAATGAGTCTTACAAGAGAACTTATGTAGACAAGAGGAACTGTTTTCACTGTGGCTTGGTTGGTCACATTTTTGTGAACTGTCCTTCTAAGAACCAAGGGAAACGACATGTTGTTTCACAACCAGCTGTTATCCCCAGGTCGCCACCAATGAAACCATCTCCCAAACATCCAAAGCAAAATGTGGTGAAACCACCAGTCCAACTGATGGCAAAGCCAAAGATCAAATCTGAGGCCAAACCATTTGTTGCAAGAAAGGTAAAGCAACCTGCTGTACCTCGTGTGTCTACATCTAGTAGTACATGTACTGGTGAGAAATCTGTGGCTAGACTCTCTAAGCCACAGAGAAGAAGAAGGAATAAGAGGTTGAGAATGCTGGAACAGCTGACTAAAGCTCAATCAGGTGAAGCTTCCACAAGTTCACCAGCTGTGGTTGAGCCAAAGTCTCCTGTTCTGGTTAAGAATCAAAAGAGATCCTGGAACAAGAAAGTAAAAGGTTCTCAATCTCCTGTTCCCAAATCCTTCAAAGATTCACCAATTTTGAACAGTCATCATGACTGTGAGTTGAAAGCAGTAGTTTATTTTGAGAAAGACGGACGACCCAAGACCACAATGGCTTGGGTCTCCAAATCTAACTAATTCTTTTGTTACTCGTGCAGGGACGTCCGAAGGGTACTATCTCTAACCGCTGGTATGTAGATAGTGGATGTTCCAGGCACATGACAGGAAACATGGCCCTGCTTAAAGACGTTAAACCATTCAGAGGCGGCTATGTGGCCTTTGCCAGAGAAAAAGGCGGCAGCATCACGTGTCAAGGCGTGGTTTCAAACGGTTGTGTCAGCTTTGACAATGTCAACTTCTGCGAGCAGCTGAAGCATAACCTATTGAGTGTCTCCCAAATGTGTGATAAGGAGTACTCGGTGATGTTTGACAAGTCAGAATGCCTGATTCTCAAACCCGGTTTTGAGGTTCCCGAAGACTGATTCTGATGAGAGTACCAAGAACGAATGACACATATCAGATCGATATGAGCGTGGCAACAACCACCTCATCAGTTGCTACTTGTTTGCTTACAAAAGCGACAGAGCTTGACTCTATCTTGTGGCATAGGAAACTCGGACATATTTCTTATCGTAAAATTAATCATCTTGTCCGAAACGGTTTGGTAACCGGGGTTCCTAAGCTGAGGTTTACCGTTGCAGATGACTGTATGCCTTGTAAAAAGGGCAAACAGCAACGGAAGTCTCACAAGCCCAAGCTCCAAAACTCTATTGATACCCCTTTGGAGCTATTACACATGGATCTGTTTGGCCCCATAAGTATCAGGAGTATTGGAGGTAAGTCGTTCTGTCTAGTTGTAACTGATGATTTCTCACATTTTTCTTGGGTGCATTTTTTAGGTACTAAAGACGAGAATGCTGATATTCTTCAATACTTGATCCTGAGCTTGGAATCTCTTTGCAAACTGAAAGTTAGAAGGATAAGGAGCGACAACGGAACTGAGTTCAAGAATAATTTGATGGAGCTTTTCTGTCTCAAGAAAGGGATCCGCCACGAATTCTGCGCGCCGTACACGCCTCAGCAGAATGGAGTAGCTGAACGAAGAATAGAACACTGATTGAGACTGCAAGGACTATGCTGCCGGATGCAAAGCTTCCTGTCACTTTCTGGGCAGAAGCAGTTAATACAGCGTGTCACGTCTTAAACAGAGTCCTGGTAGTGAAGAGGCACAACAAGACTTGTTACTAGTTGATCAACAATCTACTTCCCAATCTTGATTATCTAGTTCCTTTCGGTAGTCCTTGTTCCTTGTTGCTACAGTACAAAGACCGCCAGTCTAAGTTTCATGCAAAAGCGGTGGAAGGCATCTTCTTAGGATACGTTGCCAACTCACCTTGCAAGAGAGTGTACAACATAGGAACTCGTACTGTCGAGGAATGGTTTGAAGTGGACTGTAGTAAACACAGCATTCCACCAGAACCAACAGGTCCAGCTTGGGGTTTTGATTATGATGCGCTATTCAAGTCATTCAATCTTCCTGATATATCTACAGATGACGCTGCAAATGTTTATGATTTATTGGGTGGCGGCGATGACTCCAGCTTCTCTACTCTTGCTACTGTACCGATTGTAACTCATGATTCCAATGCTGCATCTGCATCTGGAACTCATGACAGTGATAACAGTGAAGATGTTCTTGTCGTTGGAGATGACGCTCTAGCTAATCCTAACACAACTGTAGGAAATGAAGCTCCAGCTGATCCAATTAACATTGAATCTTCTTCCTCTGGAACACAGGAAATGGGGGAGTTAAGCACGAATCTTGATCCAGAAATTCAGGAACCGATTGTACCGGAGACGAGAGTGCATAGGAATCATCCAATCGACAACATTATTGGTGATCCTTATGCCGACGTTCAGACTCGTCATCGAACCATCACTGAGAACACGAGTCTTTACACAGAGATACTTGACACTGGTGTCATGGAAACATGTCTGCATGCTGCATTCGTGTCCCAGTTAGAGCCGAAGAATGTGAAGGAGGCTCTCACTGACAACTGCTGGATTGAGGCGATGCAAGATGAATTGTCTCAATTCCAAAAGTTGCACGTGTGGGATTTGGTCGACTTGCCAAAAGGCTTTCAGCCAATTGGAACCAGATGGGTGTTCAAATGCAAGACGGATGATCGTCATTTTGTTGTGAAGAACAAAGCAAGATTGGTTGTTCAGGGTTTTTATCAGCAAGAGGGCTTGGATTACACGGAAGTATATGCCCCAGTTGCTAGAATTGAAGCCATTCGACTGTTCTTGGCTTATGCCACATATGTCGGCTTCAAGGTCTATCAACTTGATGTGAAGAGTGCTTTCCTATATGGTAAAGTTCATGAAGAAGTCTATGTCACTCAGCCTCCCGGTTTTGAAGATCCGCATAATATCAATGAAGTGTATAAACTCGACAAAGCACTTTATCGTCTTCATCAAGCACCGCGGGCATGGTATGAGACATTATCTAAGAATTTACTGTCTAATGGTTTCGACCGTGGACAGATTAACTCGACTCTCTTCATTAGGAAAGCAGGAGGTGACATTCTTCTTGTACAAGTATATGTCGACGACATCATTTTTGGGTCTACCAATGAAGGGATGTGTAGGGAATTCGAGCAGGTGATGAAGTCCAAATTTGAAATGAGTAATATGGGTGAATTGTCGTTCTTCCTGGGTCTGCAAGTCAGTCAAAGAGAGGATGGCATTTATCTACATCAAACTAAGTATGTGCAGGACATCTTGTCAAAATACAAGATGAATGATAGTAGTACTTATGGCACACCTATCCCAGTCAATCATGGTTTGCATCCTGACAAAGATGGAAAGGATGTGGACAGCAGGTTGTACCGTGGGATGATCGGATCACTTATGTATCTCACAGCTTCAAGATCCGATATAATGTTTGCTGTATGTTTGTGCTCAAGGTTTCAGTCTCAACCAAAGGAGTCACACATGATAGCCGTGAAGAGAATTTTCAGATACCTGAAAGGGAAACCCCGATTAGGTCTTTGGTACTCTAAGCAGCAGTCATTCGACTTCAAAGCCTACACTGATTCAGATTATGGCGGTTGTAACCTTGACAGAAAGTCAACTTCTGGTGGATGTCAATTCTTAGGAGACAGAATTGTCTCCTGGCAGTGTAAGAAGCAGTCAACTGTTTCTGTCTCAACTTGTGAAGTAGAATACATTGCTGCAGCGAGCGGTTGTTCTCAGATACTGTGGATTCAGCAGCAGTTGAGAGACTACGACTTAAACTTCACTGGAACTCCTCTATTCATTGACAACAATGCCACCATGTCCATCACAAATAACCCGGTGAAACATTCCAAAACTAAACATATAGAGATTCGCCATCATTTCATCTGTGATTGTGCTGAAAAGCATTTAATTGAACATGTAAAAGTTCACACGGATGACAATCTTGCTGACCTTTTCACAAAGGCATTTGATCGATCCCGTTTTGAGCATCTTGTCAACTTGATAGGAATGTTTAATCCTGAGTGAAAACTAAGTTTTCTTAACTCAATTCAATTCATGGAAGTTAAATTTTTAATTCTTTTAAAATTTTCTGTATAGTTCTTTTAGTTTTTAAAATATTTTACAAAAAAAAAATGGAGAAAATTTCAAAGTTAACTTGAGAAAAGAGGAAATGATAGTACATCAGAAATGATCTAAACACCATAGACTGCTCATATGGGAAATGATTGCGTCATGTTTACTTAATTGTTTAAGTTATTATGTTTTTAATCTGTTTATGTACAAGTTACTTGAATTGTCAGTAGGCTGTATGCGTCTTTGAATCACTACTAGTGTGGAAACTAAATCTAAATTACAACTGTGATTTGAACCCATGTTTGCAAGTGTGTGTGTGTAAAAGAATAGAAAAGATCATTATCAGATAAAGGATGTTAGATTTTGGTAATAATTTTCTTTTGAGATCAGTTTCGGGTTATGTCGATTAGCACAATTAATGCGGTTCATCTCACTGCCCATACTCACAAGTATGCAAGGAGAGATTGAATCAAGACATGTCTCTGCGTTAACCGTTGAGCATGTATTCACCCTTGAATCACTCCTGATTCATTGAAATCAAATCCAGATAAAAGTTGGATCCCCTTACCTTATTCAATCACCATATATATTATCCTGAATCATCATTCCGATATTCAATAAAGAAAATCAAATGAAACCAAGACAACTGAATCACTCGATTCTAAATCTTATGATTCCCGATAATCCTTATGGATTCTGCTTGATTTTTTTCCTGTGCTAATAGATGTAGCTTCATTCTGTAAATCTAGAAAATCATTGGAAAAATCTTAGATGCCTTGAGATAGTGCAAGTAAGAATAGCATATCAGTGGGGTACACGTTGTATATCTTATAATTAATACCTTAATACACAAGAACGTGATACAAAGATGCGTATAGTTTCAAATCTTATAATATTGTTAACTTGAATTACTTGTTTATGTGCTTATTACGTATGAATAAAGAGTAATACATGACATGATCCCATATTCTTTGATGTTTATATTGTATCATTTTTGCTAAAAGATAGCCTGATATGATCCTCTACTCGTGTCTTTGATCAAAAATAGTTTCTGTGAATACTTGTATATATTTATCTAGAAAAGAAAAAAAAGATTTTAAGTTTATGCATTGTTCAATTTTAATCAGAAAAAGCCAAAAATATTTTATGTTTAACCTTCATGAATTATATTTGAATCCTCGTACTTGAATATTTCTTATATTGTTCGTTCGTTGATTTGAAAAATCTTCATAATTCTGAGTTGGAAATTTGCGCACTTAAGGTCTGTGCGTACTTGATAAGTTCGCACGAAGTAAACGTTGCGTACTTAACAAGTACGCAAGAGTTAGTCTTGCGCACTTGTAAATGCGCAAGAGTTAAGTCCTGCGTACTTGTAAGTATGCAAGAGTTAACTCGTGCGCACTTAACAAGTACGCACGACCGATGAGTGATGGGTATAAAAATGACACTTAGAATTTTTTCTGAGTTTCACACTTTCAAACCTAAGAGCTTCCCTCTGCAAATTAAACTCAAAATCGATTGTGTCTAAACCATCTTTTCGTCCCGTCTATACTTTCATCATCTCATTACATCGCATTGGTGAGAATTTAGACCGATTCCATCCATAAAATCGTGACATTCGACTGATTTGTGACTTAGAAAACTTTACGTTAAAATCTTGAATTTGTGGGTAAAATTTGGGGTTGTTTGGGTAACTTATTGTGTGTTTCATGCAAATAGGAACCTTAATCGATTCTCTAATCACCCTTTGATCCTCGATTTGAGCCGTCGGTTGAAGCTCGCTCGACAGTGGGTCGGCGACTGTGTTAGGTCAAAAATTGGTGAAATGTTGGTAGTTTGTGGTGTTGATAATGGTCCCATAGGTTAGCATCCTTGATTCCGACCGAGTGGCGACCTAATCGACCCGTTTTTTGAACGACCAATCAACTTCTGAATTTTGTTCTTAAGTGTTGTTCTTGCGCACTTAACAAGTACGCAAGAAGCAATTCCTGCGTACTTAACAAGAAAAAGCTGCGCACTTGCTAAGTGCGCAGCACCAACACTTAGAAATTTTTCTAAGTCTGAAATTTTTGTTCATTAAGTAACTACTACACCATGTCATGTTTGTTTGTTTCCAATAACATACGTTGTTCTGATTATGTTTTCTGTGTGTCTCTGCAGACTATGGATCGGGAATTCACTAACGAATTCAACTTGTTAGTGAACACTCAACCTGAGTGGAAAGGGACATCTTTGCAATATCGGGAGATCGTTGATTTTCTGAACCGATCAAGAATAAGTTATGCAATCTCAGCTGACCCAACAGTCTCAAGACCTTACTTGGAGCAATTCTGGGAGACGGCAGAGCATGACTGCACGGTATCCCCTAATGTCATAAGGGCTACTGTTGATGGTCGGGCTATTGCTTTCTCTGAGGATACAATAAGAAGGGTCCTGCAGTTCGGAGACCTCACTACCAACCCGACATCCTATCCAAATTACTATGTGGATGGGTGTTGGAGGCATAGAATGGGATATGTCGGAGCGAGGGACTATGCTTCTTACAAGAAGATGTGGGTTTTGGATCAATGGCGGTATTTTGCCCACATCATGATCGTGGGTCATGACCTTGCAGCAGCCATGGTGGGCTTGTCTCTTAATAGGGGCTACAACTTCTCTCGCTACATCTTCAAAGCAATCAATGATCAGATCAATACAGCAGAGAAGTTTAGGTTCCTATTATACCCGAGGTTTGTGCAACTTTTGATTGATGATGCATTGCCAAACCTACGTGCTATCGGGGAGAGACTACAAGTAAAACGGGTGGACAAGAGAGTATTTGCTCAGTTTCTAAAGCCAGGCAGTGTAGATCCTACCCCTGTGCATACTGAACTCTTTGGCCACCTGCTTAATGAAGCATATGTCGCACCAGAAGATTGGAATTGGTATAGTCCCAATTCGGCACCAGAGATGAGTGATGATTCTGATTAACAACAAGAAGAAGAGAATGAAAGTGATGGAGGTGATGACGAAGGTGGTGATGGTGGTGCTGAGGAATCCGATTCAGAAGCAACAGAATCGGATTCTTCTGATTCCGATGACGCACCATCCCGGGCACACCCGAGGAAATCGGCACAGGTAACCCTGCCTGAGTCGTCTTCTAAAAGAAAGCGACAAAGCTCGAGCAGCGAATATGAGCCGACTTCTGACTCTGACGCTGCTCTACAAAGACAAAGGCAAGAGAGTGCCAACAAGAAGAGGAGCGATAGGCAAGAGGTTGCTATCCACAGGGTAGTAGAGATCCTGACTGTGCAGCAAGTACAACCTGCAGCTGACAGTCCAGAGTCAGAATCTACCCCACTAGCACAACAACTGTACAGAAGGAGGAGAAGGCCACTAGTACAAGGTAATGTGGCAGTAACGGCGGTCACAGAGGATATTCCTGTGACGGTGACCCTCCCTACTCCAACCGTCCAGGTGACGGTGACTACTCCACTTCTCACGGAGTCAGTCACCATCACCCAAACCATAACACCCACTCCCATCATTACATCCCCACACCCAACTCACACCACTGAGCCGTCAGGTCAACCCTTCAAGTATGGTGATTTCTCACATGGGTTTGACTTTGACACAATCTTCTCCTCCCCCATCCATAATGCTGAAGCCTCATCATCTAGGCATTCTGATCCATATGAAGCAAGGATCAATGTCTTAGAGACCCAAGTTGCTGAACTGTTGAAGACCATTCAAAAGTCAAAGGAGGAGTCTGATGCTCAACAAGCTCAGATTAATTCCCTGGCCGATGAAGTTAGGATTCTCCACAGCCAGAGAACAGGGACAAATGAGCAACTGAAGAATGTTATGGAACAGAACGAGCTGCTGATGAAAACCAATGAAATGATTATAGGCCACAAAACTTCACTTGAGCTAAGGATGGATTTACAGAGAAAAGAGCACGAAGCGATGGTCAAATTAGTTGAAGAACTGACCAAGAAGCTTGATGCTAAGGGGGAAAAAGGGAAAGAGCAAGAGAAAGAGAAGGAGAAAGAGAAAGAAAATAAATCCACTCGTGCTGAGCCTTGTCATCCAGTCGACTTGACTAAGGATGATGATAAAGACAAGGATCCTGAAGCCGGTCCTAGTGGAGGTGAGCACCAAGCTTTGGTGATTGTGCCCATCTCTTCTATTCCAATGGCTGAGGGGGAGTCTACTCAGCAAGAGGGTGGTGATACATCTGGTGGTGGTGGTGATAAAGGGAAGTCAGTGGCTGAAGTACTTAAGGACTTATCTGATGATGAGATCCTATATATAGAGCCTGACTATTCTAGAGAAGCACAGATCGATGCTCTCTTCAATATAGAAGAAGGAGAGATCGACTCTGGTGATGACTGGAATGATGAAGATGAGGATGTGGTAATAGAGATTCCCAAAGGCGACGGGGAAGGAGAGTACGAGTTAGAGGATGGTGAGATCTTTGAAGTACCATCGCTCGAAACAGGCTCAGTTGACATGGCAAGTAATGTTGAAGCTACAACTGAAGCCTTCCAAGTCGACCCTACACATGTGGACCCCGAGGCACCAAAAGATAAAGACATGCCTTCTGCATCATCTAAGGGTCCAGCTCCCGTGTGGCAAAAGACGTCCATCACAGACAAGCACGGAGCTACAGGTATGATCTTGGCTGTTAGGTTAGAGGAGGACAAGTAGCTGTTCGCCATCAAAAGATCTAGGGGGGTTCAATACTTGAAACCAACCAGTGAGGCGTTCAACTCTTTGCCCAAGTACGACCTTGTGAACCTCGCAAACCGTGACATGCTGAGTCACTCGTGTCATGCAGTAGCAATGGGTTTGTGGGTAACACTACAGCGGGAAGAAAGATCAGGGAAATTTGAATACTTCAAGCCTCAAGTGCCTAGAAGAGTCAAGGATAAGCACGATGTACATCCTGTGACTAAGAAGCACATAAAGAGATTGGTATACAAGCCAGTGCAATGTGAAACTAAGATTCCCCTGAGCAAGTTACCTCAGGATATTCTTGGTGACATGTGGTACCAGTACATTGATCCAAAAACGGGCGAGGCTGTGGTTATGGGTAAAGGTAAGTCAGCAAGTGGAAACATGGTGCCAAAGGAAGTGATCAGGATATTTGATGAAGTCTGCTTCATCAATTTTTCTGTGAACGATCTGGAGGTACTAGCCGACAAGTACTACATCCACATTGACGAATGGACAAAGCTTCTTTCTGCCAAATACGGCAAGTTGATCAAGTTCTGTCTTGATTACAAAAAGAAGATGGAAGCTAAGGAACCAGTGCTGTGAAGACTGAAGATTAAAGACTGCAGACGATGAAGATCCTGTTGTCAAGGGGGAGTTTGTTGATGCACTTTCCTGTGACAACACTCTGGATAGAGTCTTAGTTTGTATTTCTAATGTATGTAATTTGTCTTTGTATGTAAGAGTCGTTATGTAATAGTTTATCAAGTTGTATTTACTTTTACATAGTGTATGTTGCATTTCTTCTAAGTGTTTTGCGCACTTACATGTGCGCAGGAGAAAGCTCCTGCGTACTTAGCAAGTACGCAGGAAGACCCATGCGTACTTGCTAAGTATGCAAGAGCATTTGGTCCTATGCACTTGCTAAGTGCGCAGGCATCAGGTCTGTATAAATAGGTTTGGTTCACAGAGGATAAGTACGCAGAACTCATATCTTAGACGAACTCAATTTGTTAAGTACGCAATTTGTGATCTCTCTATAACCGTCGAGTGTTTATAATAGAAAGAGCTTTTATTGTGACTCTCGTGTTTGGTTTACTTTGTTTTAGTTAGACTCTCCGCCTAGTCACGGGTATTCCGCACCCGCTCCGACTAGTAAACCACTTGCATGCAACGATCCGACACACACGAAGGGACCAACAATAATTATTTATATTATTACATATGGTTATTATTTAACTCTTACAAACACAAAACATTTATTTAGTATTAATAACTTGTGTTTGGTGACGTTTTGTGCTTAACACATCGATAATAAATAATAAACTAGGGATTCTCTAATCCCGACGACATGTTTGTCTACTCGTTAATCATTAGTTTGTCTTAGGACATCCGACCCATCCCGAATCATTGTCACAAACTCTTACGTGTTCCTAACTGTCACAAATCATTCTAGGGCATTCGTAGATTGTCCACGTGCAATCCAATTGTGGTTTTTGTTGCATTCTCGTGTGGTGCTAACTACCTACGCTTACACAACTCAGGTGAGTTTCACGGCCCCTTTTACTGTTTTAAATTGGGGGAGAAAACATGACGCAAACACTTTTGATTATTGTAATTCATATATTATCACTTGTTATAGACTAAGCGTAACGCTCTATCCTGAAAGTCCTTACACATCGAACCATTTAATATGAACATAGCGAGGTAATTTTGAGTAGTACTACTGGGTTTGACAAACCCCATCCGCGTTAGTCGCGCTAACTCGATTGGAGGTCGAACGGGTGCATTATTGACCTAAACACGGCACCATTGTTGTTAGACATGGTGGGAGGCATTCAAACACAAACACAAACAGTCAGCTTCGGTTTCGAGCGCTTTAGTAAACATGAACATAGGTTAGCTACCTATTGATATATATATTGAATGTACATAATCTGGCAAACGCTTTTACAAACTGAAACCTGTGAACTCACCAATCTAGTGTTTGCACTTTTCTTACATGTCTTCTCAGGTCGCTAAGGCAAAGGTACACACTAGGACATGCATGGAGTCTCTTTATCATTTCCAACACTTATAAAACAATTAAACTATTCATCTGCTTTCTATTTGCTTTGACTTTGGGCGCGCTTGTTTTGCGCATTTAATACTTTATTTATCGCTTCCGCATTAACTCTGAACATTTTATGATATTTGTTTATGTCCCAAATAGTGTCATTTGATGTAACTAATGTCTGAGATCCTGGTTTGTCACACGCCAAACGGTAAAAATCCATTAGTAGATTTTGGCGGTGTGACACCGATAGTCGACTGTTAGGGAGTCGACTGTCAGAGTCGACTGTCAGAAAGTAGACTGTCTGATAGTCGACTGTCTGAGAATCGGCCCTCTATGAAAAATGCTGAGTATCGACTCATTACACAACACAAAGTCCTGCACTCATGAGTGTAGCTAGCGATTCTCCTAGCCGACACTCGAAATTGTACTTTGACTTATGTACTTTGACTCATGAGTGTGGCTAGCGATTTTCCTAGCCGACACTCAAAAATGCTGACTTTTGCATGAAATAATAGAAATTGTACTTTGACTTATGTGGAGATCAGTATACGCATTAACTGTAGCTAAAACATCACCTTCGGGTTAAACACCGAAAAACAGGTGAGTTCTATGTGCCCCCTATATGATATGTGCAAACCTTTTCAATTGTTTTGGGGCTGAAGTGTATATATTAAATGAATGAATGTTATGAATGCCAATATGATCATACATGATATATATACGAATGCCAATGTGATCCTACGTGATATATGAAAATAAATAATGAACAAAGAATGAAACGTATGTATGCAAAGAATGAAATGAATAAATGACATAACGTAAGTGAATGAAATCTTGCTTTATATTTATATGTAATGCATGTTATGAAAGTATGTAAACGTCATGGACGCTACGATGATAACGGCTACTTCGGTAGACGGACGACCACGTGACTATTTTGCAGCCGGGACATATACAGACCTTCATCAGCTAGGCCGTTTGAATGGAAATGACAGACGACCACCTTCGTGTCGGACAATTGCAGTAATAAGTAGAACGGTTGCATAATTAATAGTTCGCGTGGGAATCGGGTGCCTTAGGGCAAACGGGCGAAAGGATGGACTACTTCGGTAGACACGGTATGAAGGACAGGCTACTTCGATAGACACGGTATGAATTACAATGAAGGACGTACTACTTCGGTAGACGTGGTAGGACAGAGCGTTTTTCTTTGTGACTTACGCAATCAATGATGGGCTGATTACCCTTATGTGTACGACCAATGAATGTTCAATGTATGCATATGCACATATTATGTGTATAGTCAATGTATGTTCATTGAAAACGAAATACAAATGAATGACCAATGTTATACATAATTGCTTTAAACTAGAACTCACCAGCGTAAGCTGACTTTTAGTATGAACTTCAGGTAACAAGAGGAAAGGACGAGTAAAGGCTTGAAGGCTACCTGGCTCAAGACTGACATCCTGTTAATTGAAATTATGTGAAGACAATGTTTATGATTTATGTTAAGACTTCCACTGTCTATGTATTTGAATGATGAATGCTTCTGCTGTGTTTAAATGTTTTTAATTAAAAGTTAGTGATTAATGGCTATGTTTATGACTAAATCCAACAAGTGAGGTCACCCGAAAAAGGGGACTTACAAGTTGGTATCAGAGCAATAGTTTGAGAGATTCAGACATCCCTAAATGTCTGAACTCAAGCTGATAATGGGACCAAAGCACGGATGTAAGTATGGGTAGCCAACACCAACGCCTGCATAGTAAGTAAGTACTACGGTTAATGCCTGTAGATAGGAATAGATGTCTTAACTTAGAACCCATATATGTCAATGTCACCACTGATGTGAAGAGTTTTGAACCCGAAAAGCAAAGAAAATTATTAATCACAAACCGGTCACTGTAATTAAGAATTTACCTTGCCCGTACTGTTCTAAACTATGATCTGAAGGAATGAAATCGATGCATTCCATTTACTTATTAGTAAATCTAGAAAACTATGGCTGGTAGGGGAAGAACTGGACACCGAGGAGGTCGTACTGGCCGAGTCGGTAGACCACCATTGAACCGAAGACGTAATGATGAGGAAAGTTTGCATGTGGAACGTGAGGAGAGCGTGCACGAAGAACGTACTGAGAGTGTGCACGAAACTAATGTGAATCCACCGGGTGAATGCAATGAATGATCACTACGACTGGAACCTGAAGTCTGGGATGCTATCGCTCGTGAGGTCGTGTTAACTCTGAAAGACATACTGCCTGACTTACTGTCTGAGGCACTAAAGAAAAACAAAGAGGAAGAAGAGGAAAACCCCCGAGAAAAGGTTTATGACAGTGATGGGGACGAGGTAATGTGGGGCTGACCACACAAGGATGTACCTACAAGGGATTCAAGGACGGTGACCCGCCCAAGTTTGATGGGAACAAGTATTCAGTGGCTACATTTGAATAGATTGAGAGGATGAACGACGTACTCAACATAAGTGACTGTCGACCCGACCAAGCCGTTAAGTTCGTCGCTCACTCTTTCACCAACGAGGCACTGAGTTGGTGGAGAAACATTCAAAGGACTAAGTCACCAAATGCCCTAAGAAGGATGACCTGGGAAGACATGAAGAAGCTAATAATCCAAAAGTTATGTCCTCAGAACGAAATTGATCGGGTGGAGAATGAGTTCCTAAACTTCAAGGCTGGCAATAAGACTCATCGCCAGTACACTTCCAGGTTCAACGAACTGGCTCAACCGGTACCTAATCTAGTTGAGACAGAAGAGCGACTGATCAAGTATTATGTCAAGTGCTTGCCCCAAAGGTTCTGTGTTCATGTAAAAGCCAACCTACCCTCGACCTTCAAGTCAGTAGTGAATCAGAGTGGAATCATCTATGACGATTATGCCAATGAAGACCTGACTCCAGAAGCACCAAAGCGGAAATGGGAAAACACGTCAAACGGTAATGGAAAGGGAAACTATACCTCTGAGGTAAAGAAGCCAAGGGCTGAGGAGAATGAATATTGCACAAAGTGCGGGAAGTAACACCGCGGAGAGTGCCGTGTCGGCTCCACCATGTGCTACCGATGTGGGAAGGCTGGCCCTACTCGAAAGACTCTAGGGGTAATACCAAGTGCCAGAACTGTGGCATGTTTGGACACGCAACCAAGGATTGTAGGAAAACCAGACAGTCTGGTTCGAGAAAGTAAAAGGAACAGAAACAACCGAAGGCTAGGACCCGAGCCTATGCCTTAACCGAGGAGGAAGCTAGAGGAAATCCTGATGTTGTTTCAGGTACGTTCCTAGTTAATGATGAACATGCTGCAATTCTGTTTGATTCTGGGGCTAGTAAAAGCTTTATATCGAATAACTTTAGTTGCAAACTTGACTGCTCAATTAGCACCATAGTAAAAGCATTTAGCGTAGAAACAGTCGTGGGTAGAAACTCTGCGGTATTCCAAATGACAGATGATTGAAAAATAGAAATAGAAGGCCATAAGTTTCCTTCTAGACTATTCCTTTTGACCTTAGGAGGATTCGATATAGTTTTGGGCATGGACTGGTTAGCTGCCAACAAAGCTCAAATCATATGTAAACAAAAGATGGTACATCTCAAAGCTACTGACGGTAGTCCGATTACGGTTTATGGGGATTGGAATTGCACGATGCCAAATGTCATCTCAATGATCAAGGCCGAAAATTACATGAGGCGCGGTTGCGAAGCTTATCTGTCGTATGTTATTGACAATAGAATAAAAACAAAAGAGCTCAAAGATGTACCCGTGGTGTGCAACTTTCCAGAAGTGTTCCAAGAGGACCTACCTGAATGTTTTTAGTTAAAAGTTTAGTGATTAATGACTATGTTTATGAGTAAATCCAACAAGTGAGGTCACCCTAAACCCTAAACTCTAAACCCTAAACCCTAAACCCAGATAACGACAACTAATAGTATTGCTATCAATGTAGGATCCAAAGGGTTGCACCACGAGCAACGAATAATAAGATTATTTAAAAGATAATCCAACACGATCGCAGTTAAAGCGAGACGAGAGACGTTTAATTATTTGTAATTAGATTACGAATAATTAAAATGAATTAAATTAGTTAATTGTCAAAGGGTAGATAATTAGAGAAATAATTTAATAATTATCAAATTGTTTGATAATTACTGATTAGGTAAATTTGCTAGATTGATTATTAATTGATTTAATAGTTAATTAGTAAATTAAAATGTATTTAATTAATATTATTAAAACCCTAACTTAATCCCCAAGTTTAGGAGATCTACATAGGGATTAGGTGTAGGAGGAAAATACAGAGAAATATATTGGAAACCCTAATCACCCAATCTCCCTCTCCCTCTGCTTGCGTCCGCCGACCCCCCCTGTGCATTACCGTCGCTAGCCATAGACCACCTCCGCCGCACCGTCATGAACCGCCGCCGTCACTATGCCGGGTTCGCCGCCGATGTTCAAAGCATTTTGTGAACTGGTTAGGAACCGGGTTTGCATGGTGAGACGATTTAGAGGAAACCAAACGTGTTTGGTTGCCACAGGAATTCGTGTTCGTAGATTTAGCGACTGTGTTCGTTGATTTGTGGTGTTTCTATTGGGTTAGCTGTTTACTTATGGGAAGTTAGAACTCTAAACTGACTATGGTTATTTTTGTTTCTGTTATGTTTGCATCTGAACTTTTGGTGGGCAGTCTAGGGTTTTGGTCTAGACCGGTTCGTACATGTTTTGTTCCGCTGCGTTTATGTCTAAATTGTTTTGAAACCCATGTACGAAACCTCAACAGTGGTATCAGAGCCAGGTTTACAAACTATCAGACCAATTATTTATAATTACAATCACTAGTTTAAAAATGAAAAGTGAAATTTGCTTTATATTTAAAGGACGAAAAATGTAATTTATTATATATATAATATATATACACACATACATACATACACACACGTGTGTGCACCCGGTTCATGTCGAGCAATGTGTATGAAGTGGGAGGGAATAATTTCAAAATATATATATATCACACAAAATACAAAACTTAGATACCTAATTACACAACCTATATACATAGGAATGCAACCTTTACGTACAATATAATAATAAGGATAATTAAATATATATATATATATAGCAATATTATGCTGAAGTTAGTGTGAATGAAACGTTCGATTTGTTATAGTTTAAAAAAATAATAAGTATAAACGAGTTGTATACATTTAAAAAAAATTATGAAATTAAATTCAAAGTAAACAATTATGTATTTTCCTTTTTTGCCATGTTGTTAAAGTTAATTATGAAATTCCTCTACCTCTATCTTAATTATTGGTTTGTCTTGAACAAGAATTTAGTTTGATATAGTACGGTTCCCAACATTTTTCATATTCGTTTTTTTAGAAGGCAAATTTCAAATTTCTTAATTCATGATGTAAATGAGATTTGAAACCATTATCTTCTCAAACCTTCTTATTATTAAAGGATTTTCCTCTATTACTGTACCACCAACCCCAATATATTTTTTATATTCATTGATCTGATATATGTACCATTTGTATATATTAGTCTTAAAAGAATAATATGTATGAAATTCATAATTTTTTTCTATTTATTTGTTATGTATTGAAATTAGTTTATACATTAAGTAGTATATTAGAAGGGGTGTCCGTGCGATACGCCGGGGAACACAGACACTATTAATCATGTAACTTGTTAATTTTTTTAAAATTAAAACTATAGCAATACCATAATCAAATTAAGGAGAATAAAATGCTCGTTTTTATAGTGTATTTTTTTTAAAATATAAACTTACCAAAAAATTATGCCCGTTTAAAAATCATGGAGGAAAGTTGGTTTAAAAGTTAACAATATATATTAAAGGATTTGTACTGTTGAAAATCATGCTCAGGAACTCAAACACAGAATTTGATCTCAACCAAGATCGACTCTTTTATTAATATCAAAAACTAAAACCACACTTTACAATGATCCCTAAGCCGTCTATTTATACTAAAACTAAACTAATCCTAACCCAACTCAATAACTATTAAATAATCAAATAGATAAAAAAAATATCATTCCTAGTCTAATACGAACTCAACCAAACAATTAATAAATTAATATTAATAATTATCTTTAATCAAAACTAATACTTTATTCTCTCCCTTAGTCTTGATTTGTACATCCTGGATCTTGAATTCCTAGCAAGACCCGTAACTCTTCCATCCTTAGATCGTTTACCTCACATCCTTCTTTTCGATCCACTCCTTGATCACGTACGCTAATGTATTTAACCGACCCAATTTTTGATCTTAGCAGCCTTATATCTTTCAATACCATCATGATAATCACAATCATGATCTTCATTTTTATCAATAACCCGAATCACTCAGGTCTTTCACACCAACTTGAATCACTCAAGTTTAATCATCATCACAACTTTTTTCTATATAGGTATCGCACCTTCATCCCCAATCTCAATCACTCGGATTCTTCTCCCCGTTTCACACGGTCTTCAATCCTCTCTCACAGAGAATCTTCGCCCATGTTTGATCACTTGCTGATCACAAATCTGCCTTGGTTACTAATCAATCCATCACGGATAGACAACCACGTTCTTCACCGTTATCACACCGTACCACCCTAAATCGCATAGGTAAACACTTCACATATCCCTATACCCTTCGAAGGTGATCCATCTTTCACACAATCTGATTTGCTCAGATCGATACCTTCCTTTGTTGACTCGCACAACCCTTCGTTTGGAACTCACAGACGCTTTCACAATTCGATCTCTCATGGGTCGAATTTCAGCAACTTCCTTCTATCTTCTTTCGTTTGCAGCCCTGCAGCCACAGGGGCTGCTACCCTTTCTAAAAAAAAACGACTCTCAAACCGGGTTTCTTTTTTCCGAGCTCTGATACCAATTGTTGGAAATCAAGCCTAAGAATACAAACACATAATTTGTTCTCAACCAAGATCGACTCTTTTATTAATATTGAAAACCAAAACCACACTTCACAATGATACCTAAACCTCTATTTATACTAAAACTAATCTAATCCTAACCTAACTCAATAACTATTAAATAATCAAATAAATAAATAAACTCACTCCTACTTTAATACGAACTCAAGCAAACAATTAATAAATTAATATTAATAAATATCTTTAATCAAATTAATCCTTCCTGTACCATATGTTTTAAAAATTATAATTTCGTAACCTTTTAAAATTATGTAAAATTACCTTTTCGTCCTCCTCATATATATTATAATACAGTATAGATATTTTGTATATTTCAAATCCAATGACAAGTTCTTTGCTTATTTCTTTTTTTTGAAAATCAAAAATCTAAATGAAGGATTTTTTTTCGTCCTCTTAAAATTTTAACGGGTTTTTTTTAACATATAGTATATTTTTAGTAGAATTTAATAAAAATAAAACTACATAAATATTAAGATAGACTTATAAAAAGGTTTATTAATAAAAGTAATAAATTAAAAATTCATTATAGCAAAAAGAATGTGGACGGGGTTGTTAGTTTTAACTTTTAAGTGCTGGACATACATGAGTGTGTGATGATGAAGGTTTTTGGCTCCGAATATCATGCATAGCGTACGACTACTATTTGCATCATTGCATGAGTATTCTGGAGTTGCCGGAGACGGCGGATGTCACGGTGGTTCTGCAACTTATCTGGTACCTCAGCAGCCATCTGTATTTGAATTCAATGACCGTGGGACCTTGCTGCGTTCAATGCGCACTCAGACCACGATATTTCCGTGCCTTCTCTCATGTTACACATTAATTAATTCATTCCATCTTTCAATTTAAAAATCTTTTGTTTTCTTTTAACTAATTATGAGATACATTTCTTTTAAAATAGCCAACTCTCACATTCTTCAAACCTTCTTTATATATATATATATATATATATACTAGTTTAGAACCCGTGTAATACATACGGGTGGAAAATATCAATAAATAAAATTCTTAAATCTTTGTGTATATATTTTATAAGAGTAAAAATGTATTACATATATCAAGTATAGAAAACAAAATTCAAAATATGTAAAAATTAATATCGGGTTTCGAAAATACGTTAATTACAATTTAATTAATTTTACTTTCATTTACTATTTAATTGGAAATAAAAGTTATATAATTAGATTTCAAATTTTCTTAATAATCTATACTATATAATACATAAAGGAGTAAATTACAAAAATCATCCTTTATGTTTATACCATTTTTCACTGTATGTCCTTTAACCAAAAAATTGACAAATATCATCCTTTACGTTTACAAATCTTACACGTTATGTCCTTTGTCCCTAACCTAGTTAAATTTCTCAGTTAAGTCTAGTCATGTGCATGGCACATGAGGGTACTTGTGACGTTTCGGATTTTCGTTCTCGTACTTATATTAAAACTGTCATGTAATCATTCTCTATTTTAATGAGTGTAAGAATTTATTTAGTTTTTATATAAATAGGTATTTTATGTTATAGATTTAATTTAATAAGAATTTTATAATATAAAAAAAAACTAATATAAAAATTCTACATTTGAAAAGTTGCATATTTAATAAAATAACATATTTTAATAAGATTAATAACTTTAAAAAAAAAAATTATTATTATTTATAATAATAATAATAATAAAATAAAGTTTATAAAAAACATTTTTTTTGTTAATTTGATTTAAAAGAAATTAAATTAATTTATTTAAATAAAAGTTCAGGGGTTGCTTTGTAAATAAACAAACTGAAAGGATTTAAAACTAAAATCGTTTGAGGGGCTGTTTCTGGTCAAATGAAACTACAGGGACCATTCAGTACTTATTTTAAGGGTTAAAGCGTGCTAAACTAAACTCGAGGGACTAAAACTGCCAATACCCTTTTCGTTTATCCGGTCACCCCTTCCAACGGTCCGGCGGGTAAAGGATTTTCCGGCGATGCCCGACAAAGCTGTTCCCCTGCACCTCAACGACTGCTAAAAGCTTCTATGGCTTCGTCTCCTCCACGCGAACAAAACCCCCCGACAAATTTGTCTCCCAAACATAGGAATCGACCAATCCCGTTGGTGGCCGAGATACCCAGGTCCAAATTCGTGCCCGACAGGCCACCTCCACGCCTGATGAATGTCGGGTTAGTTTCGTCTCGTCCAGAACAATGTCGGAACGTGCTCAATTGCACGTTTGAGCATAGAAAGCAAGCCCGCCTATAAATGACCATTGTCGGCCCTGCTCGAGCTCGCTACCCTCCGTCTACGCACTCTCACTCCAAATTGAGAATTCCATCACTTTCGTCGTCCCTGAAAGAAGTTGTGACCAAGGATTCAGAAGCTAATTCCATCTAGAAGTTCAATTCCATCTTTGGACTTTTCGGACAAAAGACTTCTGCCGTCCAGGCCTGCTTCGACTTGGTTACAGTTTCCGAGCAAACCTAAGTCCTCGGACATGGGTTGCCGGTTGCCGAGGACCAGCGACCAGCACGGGTTGTGTGTATATCAATTAAACGACACACACATAACCAGCGATGGGCAGTAGCCCGGCTGGTTATGCGTGTGTGTGTTTGTGTATCAGGTCGCGGGTTCGATCCGGGTGGCCTACGGCCCAACCCATTTTTTTTCTATTTTCTGTTTTAAAAATATAATTTAGTTTATTTAATTATCCCACCATATTTTAATGCCATATTTATACAATAAAAACCAATACGAGTCGGTTAACTCGTTCATTTATTTTGAAACCGATTAAACACTCTTTTTATCTATAACCTATTTCATTATTTTTATAAATCTTGTAATATTATTTAATTACATTTTTATATATAAAACATCCCATATTTTTATAAATCTTGTAATATTATTTAATTACATTTTTATATATAAGACACCCCATATTTTTATAAGTCTTGTAATATTATTTAAATACATCTTTATATATATAAAATGTCCTATATTTTTATAAATCTTATAACATTTTTATAAACTTATTAAAATACATTTAATATCTAAAATATCCCATTTTTATATAAACCTAGCAATTTTTTTAATAAGCTTGTTTAAATAAAGTTTAAATAAAGACTTTTCTTTATTTGTTATCATTATAAATACATTAAATATAATAATACTTGTATAAAACAATATATATATATATGTATTCTTATAAGTTAAAGTTTTACAAAAACCATTAACATTTTATTTCCATACATTATACAAATAAATATTAAGGAAGAATTATATTAAAGCCCACATACATTTAAATACAAATACACACCAATACGCATACAATAATACTCATTTGTCTACATAGGGTATCAACGTGCTTAGGCTTCCACGTACTTATCACCTACACGCGTGGAAAATACCCGCTTGCAAGGTGAGTTACATAGCCCCTATTTTAAATTTTTATACGTTTTGGGGTGAAACATTATACATGCTACTCACATTGTTTATACGTGTTATACATGAGACTATATGCTTATTCTTTGGATGTACATACATTTAAACACAAGACAACCAACTGTAATATTGATGGATCTATTGTGCCTGACCAGCCCACCCGGTTAGGGTGTTTATTACTGCATACTCGGATATAACCGCGGGTTATATTCAAACATAACGGATATAGTGGGTAACTATAGTCAAACATACCGGACATAGCTGTTGTGCTCTGTTCAAGCGCGTCAAACTCGGTTTGAATTGTGATTAAATAAATGATACATCATATGCTATGTTTAACAATATAAACAATGAGTTGCAAAACGATTTACAACCACTATTTACAGGAAATACTAAACCTATGTACTCACCAACTTTTTAGTTGACACTTGATTTAAATAATGTTTCAGGTTTGGATATGTGACTGCTTGCCGAAGATCTCTCCACTTAGGAACTATGGACCTAGTTAAATAAATTAATGTTATGAACTAGACTAGGTTATTTGAAATGTATTGTATTTGGAACTTGTTGTCTTTAAATTTAATTAATGAATTATGCAACCTTTAGTTATCATGTGCTTTTGAACAATCGTCCCATTGTCCGCCTCGATGATTCCGCCATCGGTCGGGGTGTGACAGATTGGTATCAGAGACATGGTTATAGGGAATTAGGTTATTAGACACAATGACCTAGACTATAACCCTAGGACTCCCTTTTATGTGTTATGTGCTAAATGATAAATTGCTATGTGAATTATTTGTAGTTAGGTATTATTTGAATTTTCCCGAGTTTGGTACATGAGACTTATACACATACATACAAGGCTTTGATACATGATACATACTTTACATACACATTTGACAAACAAACTTATGCAAACAAATACACTACCCATCCTTATCCATACTCTTTCCTAATCCGTATTAATTGCAACAATTCCTACACATTTTATACTCATAGACTCTCAAGTCTATCAAAATCTTGAAAATCTCATCAACGACTTAATTTCTTGAGACCAGTAAAGGACACGTGCAATCTGGAAGGGTGACACCTGTACATTGGGTTTTCTGTCTAGGAAAGCATTTTGTATAAATCCAAATAAACGGACCCGTATGCTTTCCTGGGAATTCCTGAAGTGAGTGTTTACCTATAGGCTAAAGCATGTCTCTTCGAAAGTTTCGGGGAATTATTTAAAGTTGATAAGTCAATGTATTCGCAAGGATACAATCCGAACTTAAACTCAAAATTTGGGGACGTTATAGCAAGATAGGAAGAACTAGACGAACATGCAAAGCAAATCATTATTACGGGTGCACACGTAATGACGATTTGTAGTGCATGCAAGTCCCGACAATTCCTATTATGCAAATAATGATCTATAACATCATGTCCTACCCGGAAAAGATGACCTAGTTTCCCCTATCAACTTAAAATAAATACACATGCACTGGCACGTGTCATGATAAATCTCGTATTTCTGCTTACATTATTTCCCATTATAACTCATATTTATCCGTCTTATCTAAAATATCATTGTCTTTTCTTATGGTGTTAGAATGCCTCCTCGACGTGCAAACTATAGCACTTCTAACCCGGATCTTGCTACTCTCCTTGCCCATCTAGTAGGGCAAATGACACAAGCAAATAACAACAGTGACGGGTCTCACAACATGCAAGGGAACGGTGGTACCAACCCGCCTCACTGCACGTTTAAGCACTTTAACTCGTGCAATCCTACAAAATTCTTCGGGACTGAAGGTGCTACCGGCCTACTTCAATGGTTTGAAAGCATGGAAAGCACATTCCAAAACAGCGACTGTCCCGATAATCTTCGGGTTCGTTATGCCACAAGTGTACTCCAAAAGAGAGCCCTCACCTGGTGGAACAGTGAGAAACGCACTCGTGGGGCTGAGGTTGCTACATCCTTATCATGGGATGATCTGAAGAAGGCCATGACTGATGAGTTCTGTCCTCGGAATGAAATGAGGAAACTCGAGGCTGAATTTTGGGATCTTGCCCAAGACAGCGGGGAAAATTTGGCTTACACCACCCGGTTTCAAGAGCTAAGTTTGCTGGTGCCTCATATGATCACTCCCCTTGCTCGGGGAATTGAAAAATACATAGGCGGCCTGCCTATGCAAATTCAAGATGCTGTGCTAGGAAGCAATCCTCCTACTCTTGAAGCTGCCATCCGCCTATCTGCTACACTATCCGACAACCATGTCAAAGCCGGAACCTTAACCAGAAAGGGTTCCAAGAAGGTTGTGTCTACTCTTGCGGCCGTCAAAGATGTGAAACCCGAGTCTTCTAACCGCAACAAGAAACGTAAGAGTCGAAACTTCGCAGCCGTAACTCCCGCTGTACCTGCTATTCAAGCGGCCCCTTTGGGTCAAAACCCGAAGACTTATATGGGCCCGAATCCCCAATGCCAGACCTGCAAGTACCATCAACCTGCCAATCTACCATGCCGTTTGTGCTCAAGCTGCGGGCGATATGGACATGTGGTCACTACTTACCGTACCCGTCCTCCCGTCCATCAAGCTGCTCCAGCCAACCGTCCCGTCTATCCGGCACCTCTCAATGGTCGGACATGTTACGAATGTGGAGACCCAAACCACTTCCGTGACCGATGCCCAAAACTTCATCATCAAGGTGGTCCCCAAGGACGAGCGTTTAATATAAACGCTAATGAGGCACAAGCAAACAACGACGTGATAAACGGTACGTTTCTCGTAAACAATCATTATGCATCCATTTTATCTGATACCGGTGCCGATAGGAGTTTCGTGTCTCTTACCTTTGAATCTCGACTTGCTAAACAAAGAACGAAACATGACAATCCTTATTCCGTGGAGATAGCAAACGGGAAAACTATTGCTATAAACTATGTTATCCGCAACTGCAATCTCGAGCTTAATAATCATGAATTCTCTGTTGACCTCCTTCCAATGCAATTGGGAAGCTTCGATATTATAATTGGCATGGACTGGTTATCCAAGCACCATGCCGAGGTTATTTGCTATGAAAAGTGCATTCGTATACCTCTCCCTTCGGGTGACACGTTAGTTATTTTCGGTGAAAAACCGTGTCGTGATCTTCAAATTATGTCTTGCACATTGGCACAAAAGTACTTGCGGAAAAAGTACGTTGCATTCTTATCCCACATATGTGACACCCGACATTTCAGGTCAATATCCGTACATAATATAAACAAGTTTACATTTTAATTGTTTTTGTGATTTATTTAATTTCACAAACAAGGACATTAAAGTCTAACAAAAACCGTACATGGTCTCATTTCATATTTTGTAATTCTAGGAGTTACCGGTTCACGTACCAGGATAACCCGACTAAATACGAACACTAGTGGTTAAATTTACACTTAAATCTAATTAATTGATTTATTTAACCCCAACCCACTTCCTTGACTTTTCGGCCGAAATTCAGAGAAGCCATTCCCCCATCTATTCCCAAGATTTACATATACTTACCATTTCCAAACACACATTCCACCGTATATTTTTCTCTCTTTACGGCAGCAACATCAACGCCTTCATCCTCATCATATTCTCAAGAGTTCATCCATTTTCAAGCTCAAAGTTATCTATCTTTTGGGTGTTATACGAAACATCCAAGTGTTTTTCTCAAGAATCAAGCTAAGGAGCTCAAGATCATTATCTGTGTCTCTCAAAATCATCATTCTCTGTTTAAGGTAAAAACTCAATATTACCCATATTATTTTCTTTAAAACCGTAGCTAAACATACAAATCGCTCGAACGTAAGAAAAATAACCAGAAAAGTGTGTCAAATTTAAGATTAAAACATAAAAATATGCAGGACTGATTCTGTCGAAACAGAAGTCCAGTAATCGAAACTATAGTTTCGATACCAGTTTACTCAATCGAAACTAGGAGTTTCGATACTAGTTGTTCAATCGAAACTAGGTAGTTTCGATACATATTTCTCAATCGAAACTAGGTAGTTTCGATACCCTTCTTGCCAATCGAAACTAGGTAGTTTCGATACCAGTTTTTGCTCAAATCGAAACTAGGAAGTTTCGATATCTAATCTGCGCAATCGAAACTAGGAAGTTTCGACAACTGTCCTACTCAATCGAAACTAGGTAGTTTCGATACCCAACTACTCAATCGAAACTAGGTAGTTTCGATACCTGTGTCAGTCCCCTTTTGGGCACTAACTAAGATCTGTTTATAACGAAACAAGTGTTGAACAACTAAGAGGATATTTTAAACAAAAACAAGCAGATTTACAAAGTCGGCGAACAATTTGCAATATGAGACGTTCGGTCTTAACACAATTTACCCTTTGGTATCTAGGGTAAGAATAGTCAAGTTTGACTACAACAAGTATCATTACAAGTATACACAAACTCAAGGTGAGTTTCACGGCCCCTTTTTACTATTTTGTACTATTTGGGGGAAGAACATACTTATAACTATTTTTATATGATAACAAGAAAACAAGACCCGACCTTTATGTTTGCATGAGTTGATACATTTGGAGCTCTTAAAGTCCCCTGACCATCATATTTATAACCATTAGCTATGGATTAGCCTAGGAATCTATGGATAGTACTATTGGGTCTGACACCCCCGGTCATGGTTAGTCGCGCTAACCATGGGTCCCTCTGGCCAAATGACCGCATAGTGTTCTAATATTGCTCGTGAGGTACGAGTGAGGGGCAAAACACCTGGTCTTAGTTTGGTTATGCCTCATGTATGTACATATTATTTGTATTTCTAGCTAGTCTACAAATGGGTCAACATTACTTGTTTTGTTTATCATATTCATTGAAACGTTTTCGTGCAGATGGATCTGCCAATCACTTATACACCAATGGTTTTGCCATTTGTTTACGTGGAAATGTTTTTATCAATGTTTTCAAGGAAAACAGTTTCATACTATGGCCATGTACACAGTATCAATGTTTTCAGGAAAAATGACTTATTTTATGACTATGAAGTCATCACATGTTTTCGAGGAAAACAACCTTACATTAAACCCGTGTACATATTTTCAATGTTTTCAAGGAAAACAGTTTCGCATCATGGCCATGTACACAATATCAATGTTTTCAAGGAAAATCACTTTACATTGCAACATTCAAACCTGTGAACTCACCAACCTTTGTGTTGACATTTTTAAGTATGTTTTTCAGGTATGTTTTTCAGGTAATTCAAAGCCATGGCATGGTTGGAATAGGCTAGCTATGTTGGATCAATTCCTAGTAGCTGGAAGGACGTAGAATATCAAGTCTCAAGTCTATCGTTGATCTAGAAGAACTTAGATCATAGTATTACTTAGTTTTCGTAATTGTATATGTAATCAAGTCTTAGAAATCACTATTACAGCTTCCGCTATAGTGTAATGAACCAATCGTTGCAACATGTATTTATTTAATAAGTAAATAAATTTGGGGGTGTGATAGATTGGTATCAGAGCAATGGTTCTAGCGAATTAGGTTTCCTTAGAGATACCTAGTGTTGGTACACATATGTCCCCAGTTCATTGTAAGCGTTCGAGTCAAATGTAATCAGTCAGTTGTGATATAAAACAGTGTGTTTTGAGTATTTATGGTTGTTTATGTTTATTATTATTGATCACCGTTGATATATACCCTTAACATGTTTAAATAATACTTATGCAGAAGTTGTTCATGCTGATGAGTCAGAATGGACTCAGTCGCACGAATGAGTCATAAGTATGGCTCATTCGTACGAATGAACCATAAGGATGGTTCAATCTGCCGAATGACTCAGTCGCACGAATGGATCATCCGTATGAGCCATTCGTACGACTGGAACCTGCAGACTATAAATACATCTTAAATCGTGTTGTTAAAAAACCAAGTCATATCAATCAACCCTAGCCGCACGAAATCGTCCAGAGACTTTGTCCAACTTCATAGTTCGTTCCCGGATCGATTCCTACACGTTCATAACGTTTATCAATCGTTAGATTGATCCGGGTTGTCGTTCTCACTGATTGGATCGCCAATCAAATAGAATTCCGCACTATTTGATTCGGTTTCACGTTGAATCTATTGTAATCCGTACGTACACGGTCCTAACAAGTGGTATCAGAGCTTTGGCTCGTGATTCTTCGTGTATTCAATCTTGTTTTGGTATAAAATTCTCGTTTTTGTTCAAAAACTAAATTTTTCGTGGTTAAATCTTGTTTTACTTGTGTTTTTGCGAAAAAGTCATTGCTTTACACTTAGTTCTTGTTTTCTAAAGTTCTCAAGCCCAAAGTCAAATCTCAAAGAACTGGTAAAAAGTTCTCAAGCCCAAAGTCAAATCTCAAAGAACAAATCAAAAGTTCTTCATCCTTCAAAGCTCAAACACTCCAAAAGCTCAAAAGCCAAATTACCAAAAATGCCCAAGTACCCAAAACCTAGCCTAAATCTCTCTTATCTCACACATATTCTCTAGTTGAATGAATACAACATAATCACTGGTATAACGGAATTCTTGTGCATACCTGGATACGAAAGTATGTTGAGCAGTGGGAACCATTCGAATATCACAAGTGCTGATTGTTCCGATTTTGGTGAGTTTAAATGGATTATATACTGGTAATCGACTGGATCGGCAGTGTGCTAACATATCATAACTTGAACAAAACATGATGTCAACCGCTTCGTATACTGATATGATTCCCCAAAATTACAAGTCTCACAAAAAGAATGTGCTTTCTGTTTTTACAGCTTCTATTAATTTTGTGTACAGTATTTTATTTTTTAAAGTTAAAATTACTTGAAAAGTCTCAAATACTAGTGTCAATGCCTGTATGATTCCACATGGATCTTTCCTTTAGTCTGTGACATCAGAACGGGTGTTCTGTTGAGGGGGAGAAAGTTTTAAATGTTTGTTTCGTTTAAATCTCAGTTTGCTTTATTTCCTTTAAAGGTTTTGATTTTATTTTTATTATTGGACTGTGCGACAAGACAAGACTCCTTGAAACTAAAATTCTGAATCCAAACAAGACAGCTTGTCAAAATTTTGAAAAAGTAAAAGGGTCACGTCTGAGGTGACCAGTTAGGAAACTGGGAAGACTGGGTAAAAGGATCACGTCTGAGGTGATCAAATTAAGTAAAATGTTTGAGGTAAAAGGGTCACGACTGAGGTGACCGAGTGCAAGAGTGAATCGAACATGTCACACACCGATGGATTCACTCAGTAGCACGAATGGACCATACGGTTGGTCCATTCAGACGTATGAAACTCTGGTGTACGTATGAGCCATAAGTATGGTTCAGTCATACGATTGGTCCATGCGATTGAGTCTATTCGCACGACTGGATATCAGTCGCACGATTGGAACATATGGTTGGTCCATTCGCACGAATGGTGAGTGCGATTGGCCCATTCGCACGAATGAAGGTCAGGTAAGTATATAAACCACTCAATCGCAACTGTTCCCCTATCGTTCAAACTACTCAGTCGCAAAACCCTAATCGCCCCACACCCCTTTTCAAATTTTTCGTGAAATCTTGCCATTCCAAGCACTCCAAAAGATTGTACAAGGTTAGTGCATATATCCTACATGTTTTAGTCGAATTTAAATTGGTAATAACATGTTCAAATCCGGCCATTAAAACCCTAAATCTAAAATCACAAATCGAACAAAGAATAGGGTGTTATTGACCATGAAACCACCCGAAATCACTTAATCGGTCGTTTATGATTGTTTGTATGTCGATCTTGTGGTGTTTCATTCATTGTGAATTTTTAAAAATTTGGGCGCTCGTGTTCTGTCATACGACTGAAAAATTGAACAAGAGCTTCAGTCGTACGACTGGCCCAGTCGGACAAAATGTGTTCCATTCGGATGTTCAATCGTCCGAATGGACCAGTCGGTTAAGCCAGTCACACGTATGACTCATTCGCATGATTCAGTCGTGCGACTGAGGCTATTCGCATGATTCAGTCGTGCGACTGAGGCTATTCGCATGAATCAGATTGCCAAGTTCAAATTTTCTGATTTACTTGGGTATCACTAACAATGAGTGCTGTATGAATTGAATAATGTTACAGATAAGATGGACAGGTTTCCTATTTCAAACAAGAACAACATTTGCGCTTATATGGGGACCACGTCTAAGAATTCTGCTGATTTTGTTAATATAATCCATTTCCTAGCCAGATCAAGGATCTCACATGCAATCTCAACGCCATGCACGCCATACCGCTCCCATCAGCTGGATTTTTGGATGAATGCTACTGTTGACAAGAGTGAAAGACCTCACGTGATTCGAAGTTCTATTTTTGGTCAACCAATCATCTTTGGTGCGGAGGATATTAGGAGGATATTACTTTTTGGTGAAGAGACTGTCAGCACAACGGTATTAAACAAGTATCTGGTTCGAGGGTGTTTCTTACGAATGAAGTATGTTGGGAATATCGAGAGTGGAGTGCTGAACAAGAGTAACCTGTGTCCTCCTTTCAAGTATCTTGGGCACATTCTTCTAAAATGCATGGGATCTAGAAGAGGAGGGTTTGATGAGCTAAACGAAGTGATGCAAAGCGCATTTGTAGCATTAGTACTAAATCTTCCATATAGTTTCTCTCATATGGTCTTCAATTTTATGAAAGAGAACTTGGAGCACAAGAAGGATAAGTACTGCATGTATCCTCGGTTTCTTCAAATGCTTATCAACGACAAATTGCCGGATCTACCAAAAGAAGATGACGATAAGATATTTTTGGAGGTCATGGATGACACGACCTTAAATAGAATGAAGGTGTATAGAGGCAGGTCAGTGAAGCCTCCGGTGAGAAGATTGTTCGGTCATCTGAGTAACCCAGCTTATGTGGCGCCTGGTGGGAAGAAGTGGCGTCATGATGATAGCGATTCAGATAGAGAAAATATGGTCATTCCGGTTGACTCAGATGATGACAATGATGATCAGGGACATGGTGGCAGTGCTGGAACTTCTCATGTCACATCTACCACGACATCCACCACTGTTCCCACAACACCAAGCCAGCCAGGTTCATCAGCTGCTGGTGGATCAGTCCAGGAGGAAGGTCCATCCTCATCTCAACCTGAAATATCCATAAGGGACGATCCACTGAGCTATGACCTCAGAGATGAATCCAACTCAAGTGATGAAGAACCACTAACCACCACAATTGGAAGTAGAGTGGTTGGATTAGACAAGGGAAAGAAGGTAACTGTAGAAAGTGGTTCTAAACTGAAAGAAAAGGATCCAACTTATTCTCCAGATTTTCACGGCACACCGATGCCAGGATCTAGAAGGAAAAGGATGGCCAAACCACCAAAGGAAAAGCAGACGAAAAGACAACGGTTTGAGCTGGTAACTTCAGCGCCTACGTCATCTATCCCCGTTACATCTACACCCACCACCACTACTCTACCTACCACAACACATTCCTCACCTACTCTACCTACCACAACACATTCCTCACCTACAACTACCACCTCCAACACTTCTATTCCTTCCCATACCACCCAAATACCTACACCCATCTTTACATCCTCCACCACAGGGCCGTCTACTACTAGGTTCACATCTGCCTCGCCTCCCGTGTCCATTCAAGAACAGCTCTCCAACATGAGCATGTTGGTAATGAAACTGCTGGCAAGTGATGAGGTCAAATCAAAACAGATATCTCTACTGACCTCTCAGCATGAAGAACAAAATAGACAAATTGTGGAGCTAACAAAGAAAAATACTGAAAGTCAACTAGCTCTGCAAACTCAATCTCAGGCTTTAACAGCAACCAAAAAGAAGTTGAAGAAGATTTCTAAGTCTCAAAAATGGTTGATGGATAGGCTCAGAGTAAAGAAAGACGGTACTCTGAAAATTAAGGGAAATGACGATGGAGGAGACGACGGAGATGAAAGTGATAGCACTGAGAGTGACGAAGACGATGATGATGAGAAGGATGATGAAGAAGGAAGTGATGATGGCGATGAAGGAAGTGAAGAAGATGATGATGATGAAGAAGGTGGAGAGGCAACCAAGGAAGGTAGATCAAAAACTGAACATGATAAAAATGCCTCCACCTCTCAGCCTCAACCTGAGCCATCCACTAAAGAAAAGACAAAAACCCAAGACTCCACTGAAGCCCATGATGTAACTCCCCTACAGAAAGTACAAGCTAAACTGACCATGATTCTGGATGCCCAAGGCATTGTCCAGCAATCGGTCAGTCACTCTAAAGAAGAGGGGGAGATAATTCACAACCTCACTCGGGAACAAATAGCTGAACTGTTCCTATTGAATCCCGATGAGGTTGTCACAGAAGAAAAGGATGCTGCATCGGCTAGTGGCAGTCCTGAAGAAGAGGTAGAAGACATTGAAGAGATAATAATTGAAGATGTGACAGAAGAAAAGTCCTCTTATGTAGCAGATAACAATGAGGAACTTCCGACCCTAAATGATCTATTCTGTCAAACCTCTTCAGATGATCTTCACAGGAAGATACAAGAGAAAGTGGCAGATGTAGGGACCTCCGGGCCAAGCTCTGAAGATGTAGAAACAAAAAAGGCCGAATGGGAGGCATGCACTGCTGAAATAAGAATGAAGAAAATGCCCCCTCCCCCTGTCGAATATACAAAGTTTTATAACATTAGGGGGAGCCACGAATGGGGAAAAATCATCAGCTGGGCTTACTTCTCTGATCTTAACGTTTACGCTGTCAAAAGAGAAGGTGGAGTCCAGTATTTCAGATATGCACACGAGCTAAAGACGCTGCCAGGATTCGAGATGAACCGGTTAGCATGTTTGAAATTATTATATGCTGAAGAAGGGGGTAGATCGGGTTGGTTGGAAAGAGCGTTGAAGTTCGAGTACCGCAATAAATGGGTAAACTTCAAGCCTCAAAGACCACAACGTATTATTCACAAGAACAAAATCAATCCGATCACAAAGCGCCCCAAGGTAACATTGAAATGGCAGCCACCGACTACAATGAAGAAGATCCCACTTCGAAAATTACCTCAGAACTTCTCGAGGTATTTCAAGTGGTGGAATTACGATTCAAGAACGGGTGAAGCTGTTATTGTATTGGATAAAGGTGATGATTGGGAAACAATTCGAGTGTATGATCCCATGTGGCTCACAAACTTGTCAGAACGAGATGTTTATACTTTGTACAAGTGTCCAATATTTTCAGATATATGGGATATGGAGCAAGCGCTACAATTTCAACGTGTTATCGAAGTGTGCTTTGCGTACGAGATACACGCTGGAGTTTCATGGAAGGAGAAGACAAAGGAATTTCTGAGGACTGATTGAAGATAGAATGAACTAGGTCCAAGGGGGAGTTTGTTGGTACACATATGTCCCCAGTTCATTGTAAGCGTTCGAGTCAAATGTAATCAGTCAGTTGTGATATAAAACAGTGTGTTTTGAGTATTTATGGTTGTTTATGTTTATTATTATTGATCACCGTTGATATATACCCTTAACATGTTTAAATAATACTTATGCAGAAGTTGTTCATGCTGATGAGTCAGAATGGACTCAGTCGCACGAATGAGTCATAAGTATGGCTCATTCGTACGAATGAACCATAAGGATGGTTCAATCTGCCGAATGACTCAGTCGCACGAATGGATCATCCGTATGAGCCATTCGTACGACTGGAACCTGCAGACTATAAATACATCTTAAATCGTGTTGTTAAAAAACCAAGTCATATCAATCAACCCTAGCCGCACGAAATCGTCCAGACACTTTGTCCAACTTCATAGTTCGTTCCCGGATCGATTCCTACACGTTCATAACGTTTATCAATCGTTAGATTGATCCGGGTTGTCGTTCTCACTGATTGGATCGCCAATCAAATAGAATTCCGCGCTATTTGATTCGGTTTCACGTTGAATCTATTGTAATCCGTACGTACACGGTCCTAACACCTAGGCTCTAACCGGACTCATTTAGGGACCAAGATTCCTAAGACTTGCATCACACTAAAAACACCCAAGACTTGAGCATAGGAATTCCAACCGTTGCCGAACAATTTGTGTAGACTATTAGTGTATGGAGTTACACTAGGGTACCATTAGCTACACTAATACAATTACATGGCATATGTAGTGAACACTTAAACACGTACAACCATGTGAAAATAATAAACACTTACAACATGTTACTGTTCGGATTACGAGTCAAGAATAATGGGTACTCAGCATACTACAACTTTAGAAGATCGAGTTACGAGCTGAGCTTGGGCGACGACGGCAGCAACCGTCAGTTACCGATCTTGGTATCACAATAGGCTGAACCCGTACCAGAATCTGTACCTATACCTGCACCACACCGACAACTACTCTAGCCGTGGAGGCAACTATCTTTCTAACGTATTTGCGGTATAAAACTCTCCTTCATAAGTTGTCGGATCGGATGCCTAGACTCTCGCCATGATATATGGCAAGCATGATTGCCCAGACAGAAGGGAATTCAAGGTGAATAAGCAGGACTAAATGGGAGAGAACTCCAAGGGTTAGGAGACCCAAACATACATCAGGATCATGTGGATCCATGCATATACACAGACTTGGAGCATGAGTTGCTCGACACTCGTTTGAGGATCTCTACCCAACACATAGTGCCTGAATTTCACCATGCACATTTTATTTTAAGAGACACTGGTGGTGTCTCTCTACCATTAGCCTCATCCGACAACAGCCATATTCGGCAGAGTCATGAGTATTGGTACACATAATTAAGAGTAATCCGATAAAACAATACACACTCCTGTACAAATGTGCAAACGCAATCTAATGATTATTTCAAATCCCTTTTGATTAAAAGCTAGGGATAGAAGAAACACTATAGGGATCAGGCAAGGCAAATTATCATTACGGGTGCACACGTAATCATAATTTGCAGTGCATGGGAACTTTAGTGAGTCTTGCTGTCTAAGCTAATGATCAACCCATGTTCTCAATCACTTGATAAAGGATTGAATCTTAACAAATCAGACTTCTCAACTAGGTGCTCATAAAGCATTCTCCTAATTTTGGAGGAACGAGAGAAATTCAAATTGAATTCAACCAATCCTTAGTGAATCCTGAACGGCGAAGGAATTCGCACATTCATTCTTTGAGATTCTACTTGTCAGGAATGCTTCAAATTGAGCGTTACCACAACTAACACTTACAGTAATTGCACAACTATTGTGGGAAATTATAGCGTAATCTCAGGATCCATCATACAGTTCAATCTCACAATTTCTTGAAAGTTACGCCAAGAGTGTTATGCACTAACTTCAGTAATAGGGCAGGATATTATTTTGACCCGCATACACATGGCACCTATGGATATTGTGGAAGCTCGACATGAGACAAGTAGGAAATCGGACATTTCAGAATATCGGTCAAACAGGGTTGCTCTCGCAGCCATCGACATTCAATATACCTTTAAGTCTAACTATTCTCTCGGTAAGGGATAAGCCGGGGTTGATGCTCAAGCGAATGCCAAAGAAACCTAAGTGTGGACTAACGACTAATGTCGCACTAACCGGAAAACGACATGCGAAACTCTTAAAGGAGTCCCAAATGCGGAATTTCATGCTAATCTCATTAGTTCATGATAAGCATAAGGGACGTAAGCTCGAACTATTCACAACAGGCCACTGTCCCCAAAGAGTTGAGAAGAATAATTAATTTTTTTTTTGTACTCGCACTTCCCCAAAGTTCATCTTGTTGGATGGATCCCAGAATCAGCCTAGGAGAGAGGTGTGACTGCATCTTTCACTCCTAGTTTTCTATAATTAAGAAGCTCTAGAGCGTCTATTGTTAAGAAATGATCTCTTGGAGTAGACTCAGTTAGAATACAAAAGTCTAGACGTTCAACACTCATTACCTCAAGTTTATCCTTGCGCTAAGGATTTTGAGGCTATAACCTGAATGAGTGGAATACGTAATGGTAAGTCACCAAAGTACCATTCAAACCCTAAGGAAGTGCAGACACACTGAATGACTACAAGATGGCATTTGTAAAACTCCTAAAACATCTCAGCCAACTTAATGGGTTGACAAACCCATAGCCCATTTTGGAGAAAGCACTAATTCGATGAGACCATTCTTACAGTATCACTATTCATTTCCTCACATAGACAGAATGTGAATATTCCAAACGAACATAGAACTTCGTATGGCTTACATACTTCAAGAGTATGGTCGTCAAGCCATGAGTTTACATGTCAGGACGTTACAACCCAAAGGCTGGTCTGCCTCAGAAAGGTGGTACAAGCAAAGGGTAAAGTGGTGATTAGACTCGAACTTTACTAGTGAGAGCACACAAGGAATCTTGAAATATTAAATCAATTATGACCCATTCTAATGGAAGATCATAGATAACACGAAACCTGAATTAAGAATACAGTCTTAGTCCGAGAAAATGCTTTTGAAAAGCATAAGAGGGACAAACATAAAGTTTCATTTTCATACTTTTTCATTTCTACCCAATATACAACAAAAACTTGGACACCTCGTCGAGTAATTCTTTCATAAGACCGAGTTTCTCACTATGGGGAGCCCCGGTCCTGTTTGTAAAGAAAAAGGATGGAACCTTTAGAATGTGCATTAATTATCGGGAGTTGAACAAGCTGACAATCAAAAACCAGTATCCTCTTCCTCGAATAGACGATTTGCATGATCAACTTCAAGGTTCCAGTTTCTATTCTAAAGTTGATCTACGATCAGGGTATCATCAACTAAAAATTCAGGAAGAAGATATAACAAAAACGGCTTTTAGGACTCGTTACGGTCACTACGAGTTCCTAGTTATGCCATTTGGCTTGACTAATGCACCGGCTGTTTTCATGGATCTAATGAACCGCGTGTGCAAGCCATACTTGGATAAATTCGTGATTGTATTTATCGATGACATATTAATATATTCACGAACTAAGGAGGAACATGAACATCATTTGAAATAAATCTTGGAACTACTCCGGAATGAGAAGCTCTATGCCAAATTCTCCAAGTGTGAGTTTTGGATCCGAGAGGTTCACTTTCTCGGACACGTCATCAATAAGAAGGGTATTCACGTAGACCCAACCAAGATTGAAGCTATCAAAAACTGGGAAGCACCAGGAACTCCGACTGAGGTGCGTCAATTTATGGGTTTGGCAGGATATTACAGGCGATTTATCGAGAATTTTTCAAAGATAGCCTTGTCTTTGACCATGTTAACTCAGAAGGACAAAAAGTTTGATTACACTGATAAACAAGAATCAGCGTTTCAATTGTTGAAGAGAAGCTTTGTAGTGCACAAATCCTATCCCTTCCCGAAGGAACTGACAATTTCATCGTGTACTGTGACGCATCACACCAAGGTCTGGGATGTGTATTGATGCAGAGAGAAAAAGTCATAGTATATGCATCCAGACAGCTAAATGTACATGAGAAAAATTATACGACTCACGATCTGGAATTGGGTGCTGTCGTGTTTGCACTCAAGATTTGGAGACATTTCTTATACGGTACAAAATATACTATCTTTACAAACCACAAGAGTCTCCAGCACATCTTTAATCGGAAAGAACTCAACATGAGGCAACTTCGTTGGGTAGAACTACTGAATGATTACGACTGTGATATCAAGTATCACCCTGGTAAGGCAAACGTCGTAGCAGATGCCTTGAATCGTAAGGAACTGGTTAAAACTCTCCGTGTTCGTGCCCTAGGATTGACAATTCATACGAGTCTCACGACTCAAATCCGGATGGCACAACAGGAAGCAATCAAAGAAGAAAACATTCAGAGTGAAGCTTTACGAGGAATGATCAGACAGTTAGAGCCAAAATCAGATGATACTTTATACTTTGCAAATAGAATCTGGGTGTTATGTTTTGGTAACTTACGGGAGTTGGTTATGGACGAAGCCCACAAGTCCAGGTACTCCATTCACCCAGGTTCAGATAAAATGTATAAGGATCTGAAAGAACTCTACTGGTGGCCGAACATGAAAGGAGAAATTGCTATTTATGTCGGTAAATGCCTGACATGTCCAAAGGTAAAGGTAGAGCATCAGAAACCGTCGGGATTGTTACAACAACCCGAGATACCTCAATGGAAATGGGAACAAATTTCAATGGATTTCATTACAAAGTTACCCAAGACGTTGAGCGGGTATGACACTATATGGTAATCGTCAGTCGTTTGACGAAATCAGCTCATTTTCTACCCATCAAAGAAACGGATAAAACCGAGAAACTTGCAAGGCTTTATATCAAGGAAATTGTGGCTAGGCATGGAGTGCCAATTCCTATTATCTCTGATAAAGACAGCAGATTCATGTCTAGAATCTGGAAATCATTACTAGAAGCCATGGGCACACGTCTTGACATGAGCACGGCATATCACCCACCAATAGATGGTCAAAGTGAAAGGACCATTCAAACCTTAGAAGATATTCTACGTGCGTGTGCAATTGATTTCGGTGGAAAATGGGATACTCATTTGCCGCTAGCTGAGTTTTAATACAATAATAGTTACCACACCAGCATCAAAGCCGCTCCGTTTGAGGCTTTGTATGGTCGAAAATGCCGTTCACCGCTATGTTGGGCAGAAGTTGGTGACAAGTATTCAACCGGTCCGGAGGGTATTCAAGAGGCCACAGACAAGATTTTCAAAATCAAAGATCGTCTGAAGGCCGCCAGTGACAGACAAAAGAGTTACGCGGATAACAGGCGAAGACCTTTAGAATTCCAAGTGGGAGACAAAGTCATAATAAAGATCTCATCTTGGAAAGAAGTTGCAAGATTTGGCAACCGTGGCAAGCTTAACCCTAGGTACGTTGAACCATTTGAAATTTTGACTAGGGTTGTCCCTGTAGCATACAAGCTCAAGTTGCCACAAGATCTAAGCAATGTACATGATACGTTTCATGTATCAAATCTCAAGAAGTGCTTATCAGACGGGACATTAATTATACCACCTGATGAGAATCACATAGATAACAAGCTACACTTCGTTGAGGAACCCATTGAAGTCTCAGATTGGAAGGTTCAGAAAACAAGGCGTAGCCGGATTAAATTGGTTAAGGTACGTTGGGATTCAAAACGCGGCCCCGAGTATACGTGGGGGAGGGAAGATAAAATGAAAGCCAAGTATCCGTCCTTGTTCACGAACACTCCAAGTCAAGATGACAAGAATTGAATTTCGGGACGAAATTCTGTTAACATGGGGAGAATGTGACACCCGACATTTCAGGTCAATATCCGTACATACTATAAACAAGTTTACATTTTAATTGTTTTTGTGATTTATTTAATTTCACAAACAAGGACATTAAGGTCTAACAAAAACCGTACATGGTCTCATTTCATATTTTGTAATTCTAGGAGTTACCGGTTCACGTACTAGGATAACCCGACTAAATACGAACACTAGTGGTTAAATTTACACTTAAATCTAATTAATTGATTTATTTAACCCCAACCCACTTCCTTGACTTTTCGGCCGAAATTCAGAGAAGCCATTCCCCCATCTATTCCCAAGATTTACATATACTTACCATTTCCAAACACACACTCCACCGTATATTTTTCTTTCTTTACGGCAGCAACATCAACGCCTTCATCCTCATCATATTCTCAAGAGTTCATCCATTTTCAAGCTCAAAGTTATCTATCTTTTGGGTGTTATACGAAACATCCAAGTGTTTTTCTCAAGAATCAAGCTAAGGAGCTCAAGATCATTATCTGTGTCTCTCAAAATCATCATTCTCTGTTTTAGGTAAAAACTCAATATTACCCATATTATTTTCTTTAAAACCGTAACTAAACATACAAATCGCTCGAACGTAAGAAAAATAACCAGAAAAGTGTGTCAAATTTAAGATTAAAACATAAAAATATGCAGGACTGATTCTGTCGAAACAGAAGTCCAGTAATCGAAACTATAGTTTCGATACCAGTTTACTCAATCGAAACTAGGAGTTTCGATACTAGTTGTTCAATCGAAACTAGGTAGTTTCGATACATATTGCTCAATCGAAACTAGGTAGTTTCGATACCCTTCTTGCCAATCGAAACTAGGTAGTTTCGATACCAGTTTTTGCTCAAATCGAAACTAGGAAGTTTCGATATCTAATCTGCGCAATCGAAACTAGGAAGTTTCGACAACTGTCCTACTCAATCGAAACTAGGTAGTTTCGATACCCAACTACTCAATCGAAACTAGGTAGTTTCGATACCTGTGTCAGTCCCCTTTTGGGCAGTAACTAAGATCTGTTTATAACGAAACAAGTGTTGAACAACTAAAAGGATATTTTAAACAAAAACAAGCAGATTTACAAAGTCGGCGAACAATTTGCAATATGAGACGTTCGGTCTTAACACAATTTACCCTTTGGTATCTAGGGTAAGAATAGTCAAGTTTGACTACAACAAGTATCATTACAAGTATACACAAACTCAAGGTGAGTTTCACGGCCCCTTTTTACTGTTTTGTACTATTTGGGGGAAGAACATACTTATAACTATTTTTATATGATAACAAGAAAACAAGACCCGACCTTTATGTTTGCATGAGTTGATACATTTGGAGCTCTTAAAGTCCCCTGACCATCATATTTATAACCATTAGCTATGGATTAGCCTAGGAATCTATGGATAGTACTATTGGGTCTGACACCCCCGGTCATGGTTAGTCGCGCTAACCATGGGTCCCTCTGGCCAAATGACCGCATAGTGTTCTAATATTGCTCGTGAGGTACGAGTGAGGGGAAAAACACCTGGTCTTGGTTTGGTTATGCCTCATGTATGTACATATTATTTGTATTCCTAGCTAGTCTACAAATGGGTCAACATTACTTGTTTTGTTTATCATATTCATTGAAACGTTTTCGTGCAGATGGATCTGCCAATCACTTATACACCAATGGTTTTGCCATTCGTTTACGTGGAAATGTTTTTATCAATGTTTTCAAGGAAAACAGTTTCATACTATGGCCATGTACACAGTATCAATGTTTTCAGGAAAAATGACTTATTTTATGACTATGAAGTCATCACATGTTTTCGAGGAAAACAACCTTACATTAAACCCGTGTACATATTTTCAATGTTTTCAAGGAAAACAGTTTCGTATCATGGCCATGTACACAATATCAATGTTTTCAAGGAAAATCACTTTATATTGCAACATTCAAACCTGTGAACTCACCAACCGTTGTGTTGTCATTTTTAAATATGTTTTTCAGGTATGTTTTTTAGGTAATTCAAAGCCATGGCACGGTTGGAATAGGCTAGCTATGTTGGATCAATTCCTAGTAGCTGGAAGGACATAGAATATCAAGTCTCAAGTCTATCGTTGATCTAGAAGAACTTAGATCATAGTATTACTTAGTTTTAGTAATTGTATATGTAATCAAGTCTTAGAAATCACTATTACAGCTTCCGCTATAGTGTAATGAACCAATCGTTGCAACCTGTATTTATTTAATAAGTAAATAAATTTGGGGGTGTGATAACATAGTTGACACGAAAGACAAGGGTAAGAAATTGCAAGACATTCCAATCATCCGAGATTTTCCCGAGGTATTCTCCGAGGATTTACCTGGTCTTCCTCCCACTAGACAAGTGGAGTTTCGTATCGACCTTGTGCCCGGGGCAACTCCCGTGACAAAAGCCCCCTATCGTCTTGCACCTTCCGAGATGCAAGAGCTTACAAGTCAATTACAAGAACTCTCATCCAAAGGATTCATCCGCCCGAGCCATTCACCTTGGGGTGCTCCCGTGCTGTTTGTAAAGAAAAAGGATGGATCATTTCGAATGTGCATTGATTATCGTGAACTCAACAAACTTACAATTAAGAACCGATATCCTTTACCCCGTATCGACGATCTTTTCGATCAACTTCAAGGTTCAACATGTTTCTCCAAGATTGACCTTCGTTCCGGATACCATCAACTTCGTGTTCTCGATGAAGACATTCCAAAGACTGCCTTTCGGACTAGGTACGGTCACTACGAGTTCATGGTCATGCCATTCGGTTTGACTAATGCACCTGCGGTCTTCATGGACCTCATGAACCGTGTATGCAAACCTTATTTGGACAAGTTCGTGATCGTTTTCATTGACGACATTCTTATCTATTCTAAGACGAAAGCGGAGCATGAACAACATCTTCGTTTGATCCTAGAACTCTTGAAGAAAGAACAACTATACGCCAAGTTCTCCAAGTGTGAATTCTGGCTAAAGGAAGTTCAATTTTTGGGACACATAGTCAACGATAAGGGAATTCATGTGGACCCGGCAAAAATCGAAGCGGTAAAGAATTGGAGTACTCCTAAGACTCCTACCGAGATTCGTTCCTTCCTTGGACTAGCGGGTTACTATCGTCGCTTCATCTCAAATTTCTCTAAGATTGCGGTTCCGCTCACTGCCTTGACTCATAAAGGTAAATCTTACGAATGGGGACCCAAGCAAGAGGAAGCTTTTCAAACTCTCAAGCACAAGCTCTGCAATGCTCCTATTCTAACTCTTCCTAGCGGTAATGACGACTTTGTCGTTTATTGTGATGCATCCAACCAAGGTCTTGGTTGTGTCCTTATGCAACGAGGTCAAGTAATTACATACGCATCACGTCAACTCAAAGTCCATGAGAAGAACTATACGACCCATGATCTCGAGCTTGGTGTTGTCGTCTTCGCCTTGAAAATTTGGAGACACTATCTATATGGCACCAAATGCGTGGTTTTCACCGACCACAAAAGTCTCCAACATATTTTCAATCAAAAGGAGCTTAATATGAGGCAACGAAGATGGGTTGAACTCCTAAACGACTACGACTGCGAGATTCGCTACCACCCCGGCAAAGCAAACGTTGTAGCCGACGCCTTGAGTCGTAAGGAATGTATCATGCTTCATAGTGTTTATATTCATAACGATATCCAAGCCCGTATTCTCAAAGCACAACACACCTCGGTTACCGAGGGAAACATGTATCAAGAGATGGCATGTGGTGTAGAACTCTTGTTAGAAACTAAAGCCAACGGTCTATTGTATTACTTGGACCGTATCTGGGTTCCCGATCGTGACGATCTTCGTATATTTTTGATGAACGAGTCCCACAAAACTCGTTATTCGATACATCCCGGAGCTGATAAGATGTACATGGGTCTCCGTCAGCAATATTGGTGGCCCGGCATGAAAAAGGATTTTGCCCTCTTTGTGGCAAAATGCCTAACTTGTTCTAAAGTAAAGGCCGAACACCAAAAGCCTTCCGGACTCCTCGAACAACCTGAAATTCCCGTGTGGAAGTGGGAGAACCTTGCCATGGATTTCATCACCAAACTCCCACGCACTTCTAGTGGGCACGATAGTATCTGGGTTGTCATCGACCGACTTACAAAGTCTGCTCATTTCTTGCCAATTCGTGAGGACTATCGAGTCGAGAAATTGGCTCGGATCTACATTGATGAGATCGTAAGTCGTCACAGAATCCCTTTGAACATCATCTCCGATCGTGATTCGCGTTTTACTTCCCGATTTTGGCAATCATTACAATCAGCACTCGGTACTCGTTTGGATTTAAGTACGGCTTACCATCCTCAAACTGATGGACAAACCGAGCGAACGATCCAAACTCTTGAGGATATGCTTAGAGCTTGTGTCATTGATTTTGGTGGCAATTGGGATTCTCACCTACCACTAATTGAATTTTCCTACAACAACAGCTACCACACAAGTATTAACATGGCACCGTTCGAGGCTCTTTATGGACGAAA
Organism: Smallanthus sonchifolius; assembly: GCA_023525975.1. Taxonomy (NCBI): domain Eukaryota; kingdom Viridiplantae; phylum Streptophyta; class Magnoliopsida; order Asterales; family Asteraceae; genus Smallanthus; species Smallanthus sonchifolius. The sequence goes on from CM042022.1 coordinate 78,303,915, forward strand.
ATGTCGTTCACCGATTTGTTGGAACGAAATTGGTGAAGCACAAATCACCGGTCCCGAGCTTATCCAAGAAACCTCCGATAAAGTCTCTCTTATCCGTGACAACATTCGGGTAGCAAGGAGTCGGCAAAAGAGTTATGCCGATAGGCGACGAAAACCCTTGGAATTTCAAGTTGGAGATATGGTCCTTCTAAAGGTATCACCTTGGAAAGGCATAGTCCGATTTGGAAAGAAAGGAAAACTTGCACCTCGATATGTGGGTCCATTCAAGATACTCGAGAGGGTAGGAAAAGTAGCCTACAAACTCGACCTTCCTTCAGAACTCAGCAACGTTCATCCGACTTTTCACGTGTCTAATTTGAAAAAGTGACTAGCCGACGAGAATCTCCACATCCCTCTTGACGAAGTGTGCATTGACGAGAAAATGCACTTTGTTGAGAAACCCGTGGAAATCATGGACCGAGAAGTCAAGAAACTCAAGCGTAGCCGCATCCCCATCGTCAAGGTCCGTTGGGAGTCTAAACGTGGACCCGAGTTCACTTGGGAACGTGAAGACCAAATGAAGACCAAGTATCCACATCTCTTTTCATAGCCTCCATTATTGAATTTCGGCGCGAAATTCCTCTAACTTGGGGAGACTGTGACGTTTCGGATTTTCGTTCTCGTACTTGTATTAAAACTGTCATGTAATCATTCTCTATTTTAATAAGTGTAAGAATTTATTTAGTTTTTATATAAATAGGTATTTTATGTTATGGATTTAATTTAATAAGAATTTTATAATATAAAAAAAAAAACTAATATAAAAATCTTATATAAAAATTCTACATTTGAAAAGTTGCATATTTAATAAAATAACATATTTTAATAAGATTAATAACTTTTAAAAAAAAATTTATTATTATTTATAATAATAATAATAAAATAAAGTTTATAAAAAACATTTTTTTTGTTAATTTGATTTAAAAGAAATTAAATTAATTTATTTAAATAAAAGTTCAGGGGTTGCTTTGTAAATAAACAAACTGAAAGGATTTAAAACTAAAATCGTTTGAGGGGCTGTTTCTGGTCAAATGAAACTACAGGGACCATTCAGTACTTATTTTAAGGGTTAAAGCGTGCTAAACTAAACTCGAGGGACTAAAACTGCCAATACCCTTTTCGTTTATCCGGTCACCCCTTCCAACGGTCCGGCGGGTAAAGGTTTTTCCGGCGACGCCCGACAAAGCTGTTCCCCTGCACCTCAACGACTGCTAAAAGCTTCTATGGCTTCGTCTCCTCCACGCGAACAAAACCCCTCGACAAATTTGTCTCCCAAACATAGGAATCGACCAATCCCGTTGGTGGCCGAGATACCCAGGTACAAATTCGTGCCTGACAGGCCACCTCCACGCCTGATGAATGTCGGGTTAGTTTCGTCTCGTCCAGAACAATGTCGGAACGTGCTCAATTGCACGTTTGAGCATAGAAATCAAGCCCGCCTATAAATGACCATTGTCGGCCCTGCTCGAGCTCGCTACCCTCCGTCCACGCACTCTCACTCCAAATTGAGAATTCCATCACTTTCGTCGTCCCTGAAAGAAGCTGTGACCAAGGATTCAGAAGCTAATTCCATCTAGAAGTTCAATTCCATCTTTGGACTTTTCGGACAAAAGACTTCTACCGTCCAGGCCTGCTTCGACTTGGTTCGAGTCTCAAATCAATTCCCCTGTCCTCTACTTATCCCTGGTAAACTTTTCGGATCAAAATCGAGGCATTCGCGCGACAGTTTCCGAGCAAACCCAAGTCCTCGGACATGGGTTGCCGGTTGCCGAGGACCAGCGACCAGCACGGGTTGTGTGTATATCAATTAAACGACACACACATAACCAGCGATGGGCAGTAGCCCGGCTGGTTATGCGTGTGTGTGTTTGTGTATCAGGTCGCGGGTTCGATCCGGGTGGCCTACGGCCCAACCCATTTTTTTTCTATTTTCTGTTTTAAAAATATAATTTAGTTTATTTAATTATCCCACCATATTTTAATACCATATTTATACAATAAAAACCAATACGAGTCGGTTAACTCGTTCATTTATTTTGAAACCGATTAAACACTCTTTTTATCTATAACCTATTTCATTATTTTTATAAATCTTGTAATATTATTTAATTACATTTTTATATATAAAACATCCCATATTTTTATAAATCTTGTAATATTATTTAATTACATTTTTATATATAAGACACCCCATATTTTTATAAGTCTTGTAATATTATTTAAATACATCTTTATATATATAAAATGTCCTATATTTTTATAAATCTTATAACATTTTTATAAACTTATTAAAATACATTTAATATCTAAAATATCCCATTTTTATATAAACCTAGCAATGTTTTTAATAAGCTTGTTTAAATAAAGTTTAAATAAAGACTTTTCTTTATTTGTTATCATTATAAATACATTAAATATAATAATACTTGTATAAAACAATATATATATGTATTCTTATAAGTTAAAGTTTTACAAAAACCATTAACATTTTATTTCCATACATTATACAAATAAATATTAAGGAAGAATTATATTAAAGCCCACATACATTTAAATACAAATACACACCAATACGCATACAATAATACTCATTTGTCTACATAGGGTATCAACGTGCTTAGGCTTCCACGTACTTATCACCTACACGCGTGGAAAATACACGCTTGCAAGGTGAGTTACATAGCCCCTATTTTACATTTTTATACGTTTTGGGGTGAAACATTATACATGCTACTCACATTGTTTATACGTGTTATACATGAGACTATATGCTTATTCTTTGGATGTACATACATTTAAACACAAGACAACCAACTGTAATATTGATGGATCTATTGTGCCTGACCAGCCCACCCGGTTAGGGTGTTTATTACTGCATACTAGGATATAACCGCGGGTTATATTCAAACATATCGGAATATAGTGGGTAACTATATTCAAACATACCGGACTTAGCTGTTGTGCTCTGTTCAAGCGCGTCAAACTCGGTTTGAATTGTGATTAAATAAATGATACATCATATGCTATGTTTAACAATATAAACAATGAGTTGCAAAACGATTTACAACCACTATTTATAGGAAATACTAAACCTATGTACTCACCAAGTTTTTAGTTGACACTTGATTTAAATAATGTTTCAGGTTTGGATATGTGACTGTTTACCGAAGATCTCTCCACTTAGGAACTATGGACCTAGTTAAATAAATTAATGTTATGAACTAGACTATGTTATTTGAAATGTATTGTATTTGGAACTTGTTGTCTTTAAATTTAATTAATGAATTATGCAACCTTTAGTTATCATGTGCTTTTGAACAATCGTCACATTGTCCGCCTCGATGATTCCGCCATCGGTCGGGGTGTGACAGTACTTTTGTAATTTTACTCATTTAATTAAAAAATATATTAATTAAAAGAAATATCTCTCTCTTTCTCAACAAGAATCCAACCCCAACCCCTTTCTTCTTCGTCGAGTTTCAAGCCATCAATGAAGACCCCACCCCTTCATACCCAAAAGACAATGTGATCGGAGTGTTCTTCCCACCACAAAATTGGTACATTTCCACAATCGCAACCCCACCGCCGGAATGGGCTGAAACCATCAATGATACCACTGACCTCATTTTTTAAACGACAATCCATCTAAAATTGAACCAAAATTGGAAGATTTTTCTTTCAGATCTGCAGCTTCTTATTCGTTTTTCCTACGAGAGAAAGAGAGTTGATGTTGAAGACGTTTGGTCTTCATGTTTAAGCTTTTTGTTTCAGATCCGCAACTTCTTGTTCGCAATTTGGTCATCACATTTGGTCTTCATGTTGAAGACGTTTGGTCTTCAATATGTTGTCACTTCAATTTCACAACCAGTCGGCAATTTGGTCTTCACGTAACTCCGGCCGTCCCTGCCCTCCCCTGCGACAGTCGTCTTCACGTAAATCTGTCACACCCCCAATTTCAACTAACGGAGTTTTACCGTTTGGGAAGTGACGAACCAGGATCTCAGACATTAGTTACATTGAACGACTCTACATGGGACTCAAAATGAAAATATCTTTTAAATCAGAGTATCAATGCTGAAGCGTAAAGAAAGTAAATGCGCAAAATACACGCGCCCAAAACCAAAGTCCAAAAAGTCCAACCAACCAAAGTACAATACAAAGAATTCATAAAATATATCGTAAGTAAAATAGTTGAATCCCATGCATGTCCTAACGTGCACCTTGTGTCTTAGCTTAGCGACCTGAGAAAACATGTAAGAAAAAGTGTCAACACGAGGTTGGTGAGTTCACAGGTTTCAAATAATTAAGTAAGCGTTTACCAGATTTATGATCATTCAATATGTATCTATAGGTAGCTAACCTATGTTCTTGTTTTAGCTCAAGTGCTCGCAACCGAAACTGACTGTTTGTTTATTGCCTCCTGCCAGGTCTATCAATACTAGCCATGTGAGTAGGCTAACATTTCACCCGTTCGATATCCAATCGAGTTAGCGCGACTAACGCGGGTGGGATTTGTCAAACCTAGTAGTACTACTAAACATTACCTCGCTAAGATCCATATTAACGGTTCGAGATAAGATGAGGACTTTCTGTGATAGCATGTTACACTTAGCTTTAACATTGATAGCATATGAAATACAAAATCTCAAAATCAGTTTAAGCATGTTTTCTTCCCCAAGTTAAAAGCAGTTAAAAGGGGCCGTGAAAACTCACCTGCTTGGCGTTGAAGGTAGTTTCACACTAGAAGTAAGTTGGAACCACGAGTGTAAGTCTCAAAAGACTTAAGAATGCCCTAAAATTATAAACACATAAATTAGGGATAATAATAGGAATTGTAACAGCGACACGGAATGAGAAACGTTCTAAAGAAACGCTCTAATATTCAGGAGTAAACGAACGTGTCCACGGGAATAGGAATTCCTTAATTTATAATTAAGATATATATATACGTTACGCGACGAATGACAAAAATAATAATAAATATAATCGAGTGTTTTGTCATTCACAAAAACTAAGAAAATAATATAACATATTATTTTTCTTTGTTCGAAGGAATATTCTAATTACTCATTTGAGGTAAGAATAATAAATACATTATTATTATTGAAGTAATAAACACGAGTAAATAATATAACTAATTATATTATTATTTAATCTTAATCGATACACGATTTTTATAAAATGATTCGAAATAATATAAATATATATTATTTAATAAAACGGGTCACAATTTGAAAATAATATAAACGTATTATCTTATACGAATTTACGGCTTAAAAATAATATAAACATATTATTTTTACTTGATAATAATAACAATATATTATTTATAAAAGTGGGTATAATTTATAAAAGTATGTTAATAATTCAAACCCGAGCCTACGGGCTGTTTCCCGGGTTAAAACACATTTACATAGTAATATAATATTATAAAGTATGATTTTTATTAATTTAATATACCAGAAATCGCTCAAAAAAATAGATGTGGGAGCCCGGCCTCGAACCCGGGTCTCTCCCACACACGCACACTGTCTTAACCAGTCCCGCCCGCTAGGGTATCGCGTTAGATACCCGGATCAATTTGTTTTAACATCCAATTCCAACGTGTTCTTCTCCCCCATTGTAACCGAGTCAAAACCAGTCCAATTGTCACCGATTTTGACCACGATTGGAAGCAATTGTATAGGGGTTTTGATAGTCGGAGTATTGCGAATCTGGGGACTCATTTAATTTGAAAAACCATCGGCTTTAAGATCGATAATTTACAGAAAAAGGTATCGTAACCCTAGTTTATAAACATGGATTCAATTGATCGATTCTGATATTAAAAGTTGTTGAAATGATGGGGCTTTTATTAAACAAAACCTTGCGAATCTGTTGATGTGGTTTAATTGTATCAAATTCATGTTTAAGATCAAAACCCCCAATTTGAATCAAGGACAAACCCTAATTATTGGATCAGGATCAATTCGATGATAGAAGCCCGGGATTTCATAGGGCTTTCAATCTACAGAAGATTACGAGTCTAATGGTATGATTTAATTTGATTTAAATACGGTTTAGAGTTGAATTCGATAACTTGGTTTCACATGAACCCTAGATTACGGGTTACAACAATTTTGATAATAAAACATCGAATTGACAGAGGGCTTTCAAACAATATGGTATTACGAATCAAACTGTATAGGTTAATTGAATTTTGATTGAGTCTAGACTAGGGTTCGATTAAACCGGTCTGTGATGAACCCTAGAGTCGTGATCTTGATCGAATTGATAATGTAAGCCCTAATTGGGTTAGGGCTTTCATTTAAGAGGTGAAAACGAAGCTGATGATGTATCTAGTTACCTGAATTGATGTCGGGACGGTGGCAGTGGACTAAAACAGGTCCGACGATGACTGGTTCGATTTCCGGTGGCTTTTGCTATGAATCCGATCAACTTGACGAGTAAAATAGCTTCTGAGATACTCGAATCCGGCACGCAGGTGTGTAATTTGTGAGGGGAGTATATGAATTAAACGAATTCGATGATCGCTTGGAATAATGTCGACGGTTTTGGATTTAATTACCATTATTTGGGTTTAACTCGATTAATGACTACGATTAAGGCTCAATGATGAACGATTAATACGGTTAAGTGTTAATCAATTACAAGGATCGATCAATTTCGGTTATCAATCGCGAATTTGAAATCAAGGGTCACAATGTTGACTTCCAAAAGTCAACAGAAGTCATTTTGTTAATTTTGACTTTGAGGAGTCAAATTATTCAATTTGGCATATTCACACAACTAGTCCCTGTAGTTTTGAGTTGAATTTGTGACAGAATCAGTCCCTGGGGTTAGATTTAGTTAACGGGGTTAAGTTTTTAATAGGAAACTTAACGGAATAGTTAACGGAATTAACTGAAAATTCCGGATTGTCACATCATCCCCTAGTTGAAAGAATTTTCGTCCCGAAAATTTAAGTAAATAAATTTTTTTTTTCGGATGTCACATCATCTCCTATTTGAAAGAATTTTCGTCCCGAAAATTATAATAGTACCTTAAGAATTTGAAGTGGGGTGCTTGAACAGATTAGGATATTTGCGCATCATCTGATCCTCGCGCTCCCAACTAAATTCCGGTCCGCGTTTCGAGTTCCAACGAACTCTGACAATAGGGATCTTACTGTGCTTTAACATTTTAACTTCCTTATCCATAATTTCCACAGGTTCTTCGATGAAGCGTAACTGTTCATCAACGTGTAGTTTCTCAAGAGGAACTGTGAGTGATTCGTCTGCTAGGCATTTCTTTAAATTTGAGACGTGAAAGACGTTGTGCACACCACTAAGTCTTTCAGGTAAGTCCAGTTGATACGCTACTGGTCCGATTCTCTTTAATATTTTGAAAGGTCCAACATAACGAGGATTCAGTTTACCTTGTTTCCCGAAACGAATGACACCTTTCCAAGGTGAGACTTTGAGTAAGACCATGTCACCTACTTGAAACTCTAAAGGTTTACGGCATAGCTCTTTTGACGATCACGAGCTGCCGCCATACGGTTTCTAATTTGAACAATCTTTTCAAAAGTTTCAAATACAAGTTTAGGACCTGTGAGTTGGCTATCTCCAACCTTGGTCCAACAAATGGGAGAATGACATTTCCGTCCATAAAGTGCTTCAAATGGAGCTGCCTTGATGCTAGTGTGATAGCTGTTGTTGTAGGAGAACTCCACCAACGGTAGGTGAGACTCCCAAGTGTTACCGAAATCGATCACACAAGCTCGTAGCATGTCCTCTAGAGTTTGGACAGTACGTTCTGTTTGACCATCAGTTTGAGGATGGTAAGTTGTGCTCATATCTAGACGCGTGCCTAAGGCCTTATGTAACGACTGCCAGAAATGAGAAGTGAATCGTGCATCACGATCTGAAATAATGGAGATTGGCACCCCGTGCCGAGATACTACTTCTTTTAGGTAAATACGAGTAAGCTTTTCCATCTTATCGGTTTCCTTGATGGCTAAGAAATGGGCGGATTTTGTTAAACGATCAACGATTACCCAAATGGTATCGCATCCAGTAGGAGTTCGTGGTAATTTGGTGATGAAATCCATGGATATTTGTTCCCATTTCCACATGAGAATTTCTGGTTGCTGCAGGAGACCGGATGGTTTTTGATATTCAACTTTTACCTTCGCGCAGGTCAGACACTTGCTAACATAGGTGGCTATATCGGCCTTCATCTTCGGCCACCAATATAGTACTTTTAGATCATGGTACATTTTATCGGAACCCGGATGGATGGAGTAACGAGATTTTTGAGCTTCATCCATGATTAGTTCCCTTAAATTTCCGAACACTGGAATCCATATTCGTTCGACAAAGTAACAAATTCCGTCAGATTTTACTTCAAGTTGTGCTTCCATGCCGCGAGTACCTTCTAACGTTAGGTTATCTTCTTTCAAGGCTTCAAGTTGAGCACTACGGATTTTGTCAAGCAATCCAGGGTGAATAGTAAGTTGTAATGCTCGAACTCGTTTGGGTTTTGTTTCCTTTCGGCTTAGTGCATCAGCCACAACGTTAGCTTTACCCGGATGATACCGGATTGCACAGTCGTAATCATTTAAAAGTTCAACACAATGACGTTGTCGCATGTTTAACTCCTTATGCTCGAAGATATGCTGGAGGCTCTTGTGATCGGTGTAGATGGTGCATTTGGTACCGTACAAGTAATGTCTCCATATCTTAAGTGCAAAAACTACTGCTCCCAACTCTACGTCATGAGTGGTGTAGTTTTTCTCGTGAACCTTTAATTGACGTGACGCGTATGCGATTACCTTTTCGCGTTGCATTAAGACACAACCCAGGCCTTGAATGGATGCATCACAATACACTACAAAATTGTCGGTTCCTTCCGGAAGAGCTAAAATAGGTGCACTGCAAAGTTTCTGTTTGAGGTGTTGGAAAGCTGACTCTTGGTTATCGCCCTAATTATAGGCTTTTCCTTTTTGAGTTAGTGGGGTGAGAAGTTGAGCAATTTGGGAAAATCCTTCGATGAATCGACGATAATATCCAGCCAATCCCAGAAATTGTCGCACCTCAGTCGGAGTCGTCGGTGCTGCCCAATTCTTGATGGCTTCTATTTTGGATAGGTCGACATGTATCCCTTTTTCATTTACCACATGCCCTAGAAACTGAACTTCCCGGATCCAAAATTCACACTTGGAAAACTTAGCATACAGTTGTTCTCGCTTAAGTAGTTCTAAAATTAGGCGTAGATGTTCCTCATGTTCCTCCTTGTTCTTGGAATAGATGAGGATGTCGTCGATGAAAACGATAACAAACTGGTCAAGGTAAGGCTTACACACACGGTTCATGAGGTCCATGAATACCGCGTTAAACCGAAAGGCATGACCATAAATTCGTAATGGCCGTACCTCGTTCTGAATGCAGTCTTAGAGATATCTTCTTCTCGGACTCTTAACTGATGATAGCCGGACCTAAGATCTATTTTGGAATAGAAACTTGATCCTTGGAGTTGATCAAAAAGGTCATCAATACGAGGTAAAGGGTAGCGGTTCTTGATTGTGACTTTATTCAGCTCCCGGTAATCAATACACATACAGAACGTACCGTCCTTCTTCTTGACAAATAATACTGGAGCTCCCCACGGTGATGAACTAGGTCGGATGAAACCTTTATCCAATAAGTCTTGCAATTATTCACTGGGTGCCAGTCTGTAAGGTGCCCGAGCAATCGGTGCTGCTCTGGGTGCTAAATCAATTTGGAACTCAACTTGACGGTGCGGTGGCAAACCGGGCAGATCCTCGGGAAATACTTCCAAAAATTCACGCACAACGGGAATATCTTCGATCTTCTTCTCTTCTGAAGGCTGCTCAGCAACAAGGGCCAAAATAGCCGTATGCCCCTTTCGAAGACATTTTTGTGCTTTCATGAAGGATATAATGCCCATGACTGCACCAACTCTTTCGCCTTGGATGGAAAGGGTTTCTCCATTCGAGAGAGGTACACGTACAATCTTCTCACGACAGATAATTTCGGCTTGGTTTTTAGATAGCCAATCCATGCCAACAATTATATCAAAACTACCAAGTATGACCGGCATAAGGTCGATATCAAATGTATGTGTAGCTAGCTCAAGTTTACATCCTTTAAGTATGTGAGTTGCCTCAATTATTTGACCGTCAGCTATCTCTATTGTATACTTATCTTCTAATAGAGATGAAGTTCCTTTTATCGTATTACTAAATTTCTTAGATATAAAACTTCTATCAGCACCGGTGTCAAAAAGGACAGAAGCAAATAAATTATTTACGAGGAACTTACCGGTAACCCGATTATGGTCGTAACGGGCTTCTCCAGATCCTAGTACGAAGGCCCGTCCCTTCGCACCATTTCCTCCCCCATTGCCATTGTTACCTCCATTACCATTGTTATTCTGGTTAGGGTTGTGATTTCCATTACCCCCTTTCTTCAGCTGAGGACAGTTCTTCCGGATATGTCCTTCCTTTCCGCACTCAAAGCTACCCCTTGTGAATCCCAGTTGTTGAAAAGGTTGTTTAGTTTGTAACTCACCCCTGCAGTCCTTAGCAGCATGACCTATTTTACCGCACCTCTGGCAACGATTACAGAATCCAAAGTGGTGGAGGTTACACTTGTTACACTTCGGGGACTTCCCCGCATAACCACCCTGGTTTTAGCCAGAAGAGGTCGACTGATTGAAGTTCTTGGTAGGCACAAACCTACGCTGTTGCTGCTGCTGTGGTTGATTAAACTGGGGTTGATTGGGTTGGGGTCCCTTGGAGTAGGAGTGGGTGTGACACTTCTGATTTTCACTACTTGTACTCATTCTAGACTTATCAATGAAAATCCGCATGATATTTCATTTTACTTGAAATCCTATTCAGACGTTGTTACAATACTAGTTCACATGTGAAACATTACGTTTATGCTTGATTTCAAAGACTTATACTTATCTGTGATTGATTCATGGATCGCACGTAGACTTAATTGATCTTTATGACACATTAAATACACATGAACCACCCCCATACATCTCAACCATGTTCATACAACCCATTCAATGTGAATTGATGCTTAAAAGTACTATTTAGTACTTTCGTACGATCGTTCGCCTTTTAAACCGTCGTTAACTACGTACCTTCCACGACCGACAAATCGTTTAACATGACATTAATTTATGTTTTAAATGTTTAAAATATTCATTTCTTTAATTAAAACAAAGTTTGTTTGCACAACTTTCCTTAAATAAATCCTGAAATTCGAAAAACGATTAAAAAGTCCGTTTTCTCGCCCACCGATCGCCAACTACTATACGCGAATAACGTAACTTTAACTTAAATGTTTTTAGGTAAACATACTCTTTTTGTTATGACAATCAACTTTAATGTTGAAAACATTTGCCAATTTCGCTTAGAAATGCTTAAAATCGTAATTTTCGAATGCGCGCACTCAACCGGATCAAGCTAGGACCCAACCCACCTACTCTTGGACCTAGCCCAAGCAAGAAATCACAAAAAACCCAGCCCCATTGAGGAAAATTTCGCATATTTGAGGGCCCTAAAACCCTAAATTGCTTTCCAAGACATTCCATATTTACACCCCTTCAACCATTAGTATAAATAGGAGGCTTAGGATCTTGTTTTCTTTGCTAATTCTCCCTCAAACACTCCCAACCCCTCCTAAGTTGTGAAATCCCTTCCCAACCTTGAAGATTTCGAAAATCCCTTAGAGGATTCCAAGGGTTTGAAGATCAAACAAGTAAGTAACCCTCCGAAGTTGAATACCGTCTTTTTATTTTATTCTTTCTTCATCCCCTCAATCTTTTTCTATTTTCTATCCATGATCACTTGATCATGTGAAACCTTAGCCCTAAAAACCCTCTAATAATCTTAATCAAACTAATAAATCAAGCTAACATCACCAACTAACAAACAAAGGATCCCGTTTGCAATGGCGGCTATGCCGTCGCATTCTGCGAATCTTCAAGACAACTATTGCAAAAGTGGCTCTGCCGATGCTTTAGTATGTTCTTGCTAACTTAAAACATGTTATTTATTCTATATTATCACTTATATGAACTCACACGCTAATTAAATATAGAATCCGCTTGCATTCTGTGATTCTCCAAAACGCTTCTGTGAATATCATGGCTAGACCGGTGACACGGGACGTTTTGGCTAACCTAATATGATTATATTATGTATTATAATAACATAATAATATTCGTCTAATTTTTATTTGCGCGTTCGGTAATCTTAAAACCCTAAACGGACCACTTATGTGCAACCATTGATTTTGGACAGAAACTGTGCTGAATTTAACTGAGCGTAACTTGACCATAATTAATCTAAACTGAGAAAACTCAATTTCCACGACGTAGTTCGTCAAATTTCCTTTCCAACCATAATTGGATCGTTTTCTAATTCTAAAGTATGACTCCGTAGTAGCCAAAACGGGACAGAAACCTTTTTCAGTACCTTCTGTCTTGTTGGACTATTTTGGGTATGATCCGAGTCTCAAATGGAAAAACTTTCTAAACGAAACTTCTTCGGGACGAGTTAAACTAATTCCCTGTAAAATTTCATAATTTTTAGACATCGTTTGATATTTTTAACAATCCCGTTTCTGTTCAGCTACTTTGCTATCCAAATCTGAAAATCAACTAAAACTCTATTTTTGCAACTAATTCTTAATCTTATGACCCGAACCGCCTATCTAACACTCGTAACCATCGAAACTACCCTAAAACTGGTTTATTTATTTGTTTAGGGTCTGGTCCGTGATCCATCTCGTCTATTCATTCAAGTTTCTTATCTCGTCTAGCTTTCAAGGTGAGACTTCATAGCCCCACTTTATTCAAATCGTTTTGGGGGAAACATGTACGCGTTGGCACACATTAAAACACGTTTTCAAACAATTCTAAAACAAGCGAATCATATATGTATGTGAGTAAATGAACACAACATGATAAACGTTAAACTTGCAAATCCTTAACTTGAAACTTTCAAGCCAACGGTAGTACAGATATGGGCCATAGGATGGAAACCGCATATACTTTATGGACAACTTTTGGTTGGACATCTTATTCGTTATTAGTGCAACTTGCGAGTTGTACCACTTATTCGTTATTCATCATTTTAGGTTGGATTTGCTAATCATGTGTTTGTTTTATTACGTGCTATATGATGATCTTGGAATATGAATTGTCACCTTTGCCAAACTTATACTTTTATTAAACCTGTGATTTCTCACATACTATTTTTAGTTGACACTTGTTTTTCGTACATGTTTCAGGTGATTAAGCTCGTGATAGGTCAAGTCAATATCACATAGGATTTGCCTAGATATCAATTGAAGAATCTTATTTTAAGTTGCTTGTCTTTTGAACATGTTATCTGTTTGGTTTAATTCAAAACTTATGTAATTGGGATTTATTTTAATATTATGAAACTTTAATAGTAAATGTCTTTATTCCATTGTGTTCTTTTGTCAATTAAGTCGCACCCGTGGTTAAGATGCACGGTAACAGTGGGAGTGATGGTCGAACTTGCGCTTATTGTTGTCGGTGGGTTTAGAAACCGAACCTCTTGGAGGTAAAGTTCCTTGTGTCACCGCTTGGTCGGTTAACTTATGTGCAAGTCGAATGGTTTGTTGGATAGTGGCAGGATTGGATGAAGTAACCATGCTTTGTATTTGTGGCACCAGACCTCCAATGTAAAGCTCAATTCTTTTGTAGTCAGGAGTTACCATATGTGGGCACATAGTAGCCAACTCATGGGAACGCGTAGTGTAGAGTTCAATCTCAAAACCCTCCATCTTAAGGTTCCAAAATTCTCCCTCTAACTTCTGGATCTCATCGCGAGGACAATATTCCTCTTTCATCATTGCTTTAAATTCCTCCCACGGGAGTCCATTTGCCATTGCCAGTCCCAACATTTGAACCTGGGCATTCCACCATGTTAGTGCCGGGCCTTCTAAAGTTCCGGCGGCAAACTTCACTTGATTAGCCACGGGGCAGTTGCACATGGAATTACCGATTCAACCTTCTCAAACCAGCGAAGTAATCCAACGGCTCCTTCACCTCCACTAAAGGTGTGGGGCTTGCAGTCCATGAATGCCTTGAAAGTGCAGGCTGACTGTTGATTTTGCTTGCCTGGATTTAGAAATACAAATTGAGATGGAATTATAGAGTTTAGAAAGATGTTCTTAGGAGAAGGATTGACACTATTAGTCAATAGTTAAAGAATTTACCTGCAGCATTCTGTGCTGCTAGGGCCTCTGCCACACTATTATTTATCAAAGCTGCTAGCTCTGCTGCCGTCATGTTAATGATACCACGACCACTGGCACGGCCTCCGCGTCCTCTCCTAGACATGATTCTTCACAATCACAAATGAAAAACAATGAGAAATATACCGCATATTAAACATTATTCAGGTACGAGTAAGGAGATACAACATCTAATATTTTGAAAATTAAATAAATTGTAAGGCTACAAAATAAATAACTCAAATATTAAACTTCTCATGCTTTTATTGGATGGGAGCAACCTTACTCATCTAGGTTTGAAAAGAGGAATAACATAAGCAAAAACAAACATGAAAGGAAGATAGATTAGGAAGATCCTCAAACATTCTCGTCATCAGAAGAGACGTATGACTGAGCATCATCGATCTCTACTGGCTCTTCCTCAGCTGGCTCCCCCTCTAAGGGCTCCTCCTCGAAGGGCTCCTCTTCAAAGGGCTCCTCCTCAAAGGGTTCCTCCTCATCGTCAGATACTGGAATGTCTTTCGGGAATAGGGCCGCTTGCAGTTGGGCTTCCAAGTGAGTCACCCTCTCTTGAAGGCCTTCAGCAGTGTGGTTTGCCACATGTAGCTGAGCTTCCATAGCAGCTAATCTCTCCAGAACTCCTTGCATATCATCATCCATAGTGTCAGCCCTCGTCTCTAGATGTGCCACACGATCCACTAAAAGGTTGTGGACATGGTCCGTTGCAGCTAATTCGGTAGTCAAATGTTCTATTCCTACCTTATTCTTCTCTACTTGGGGTCCATTCTCCAGAAGTTTAGGTATCTCCTCGGTGGCATCTTGTACAAAACTCAATTCCTTCAACATATAAGATACGAATGTTGCGAAAGCTTGTTCCATGGTGCATGGTAAGCTAGGTATTGTAGATGATGAAGATGCGGATCCAATGTACGGTGATGGAACATCTCCCATTTCGATCCACCTTTGGATCATATGTGGATATACATCCCAATTGAGGGCATAATCCAATGCTCGTGCGTTGCTCAGTTCGCCTTGGTCAATTGATGTAGTCCGGCGCCTTTTGGGCTCCGGGGATGAGAGTACAGGTGCCTTACGCGCTGATGCGTTAGGTGATGGAGGTGGGGTTGACGACATGATCCTGCAACATTATGTATAAGTACCAAACATCCAAATGACATGTAACTAATGTGTGAGGCTATAGTCTAGTATGCAATCCTAGTTCTCTATAACCAATGGCTCTGATACCAATCTGTCACACCCCCAATTTCAACTAACGGAGTTTTACCGTTTGAGAAGTGACGAACCAGGATCTCAGACATTAGTTACTTTGAACGACTCTACATGGGACTCAAAATGAAAATATCTTTTAAATTAGAGTATCAATGCGGAAGCGTAAAGAAAGTAAATGCGCAAAATACACGCGCCCAAAACCAAAGTCCAAAAAGTCCAAAAAGTCCAACCAACCAAAGTACAATACAAAGAATTCATAAAATATATCATAAGTAAAATAGTTGAATCCCATGCATGTCCTAACGTGCACCTTGTGTCTTAGCTTAGCGACCTGAGAAAACATGTAAGAAAAACTGTCAACACGAGGTTGGTGAGTTCACAGGTTTCAAATAATTAAGTAAGCGTTTACCAGATTTATGATCATTCAATATGAATCTATAGGTAGCTAACCTATGTTCATGTTTTAGCTCAAGTGCTCGCAATCGAAACTGACTGTTTGTTTATTGCCTCCTACCAGGTCTATCAATACTGGCCATGTGAGTAGGCTAACATTTCACCCGTTCGATATCCAATCGAGTTAGCGCGACTAACGCGGGTGGGATTTGTCAAACCCAGTAGTACTACTAAACATTACCTCGCTAAGATCCATATTAACGGTTCGAGATAAGATGAGGACTTTCTGTGATAGCATGTTACACTTAGCTTTAACATTGATAGCATATGAAATACAAAATCTCAAAATCAGTTTAAGCATGTTTTCTCCCCCAAGTTAAAAGCAGTAAAAAGGGGCCGTGAAAACTCACCTGCTTGGCGTTGAAGGTAGTTTCACACTAGAAGTAAGTTGGAACCACGAGTGTATGTCTCAAAAGACTTACGAATTCCCTAAAATTATAAACACATAAATTAGGGATAATAATAGGAATTGTGACAGCGACACGGAATGAGAAACGTCCTAAAGAAACGCTCTAATATTCAGGAGTAAACGAACGAGTCCACGGGAATAGGAATTCCTTAATTTATAATTAAGATATATATATATATATATATATATACGTTACGCGACGAATGACAAAAATAATAATAAATATAATCGAGTGTTTTGTCATTCACAAAAACTAAGAAAATAATATAACATATTATTTTTTTTTTGGTTCGAAGGAATATTCTAATTACTCATTTGAGGTAAGAATAATAAATACATTATTATTATTGAAGTAATAAACATGAGTAAATAATATAACTAATTATATTATTATTTAATCTTAATCGATACTCGATTTTTATAAAATGATTCGAAATAATATAAATATATATTATTTAATAAAACGGGTCACAATTTGAAAATAATATAAACGTATTATCTTATACGAATTTACGGCTTAAAAATAATATAAACATATTATTTTTACTTGATAATAATAACAATATATTATTTATAAAAGTGGGTGTAATTTATAAATGTATGTTAATAATTCAAACCCGAGCCTACGGGCTGTTTCCCGGGTTAAAACACATTTACATAGTAATATAATATTATAAAGTATGATTTTTATTAATTTAATATACCAGAAATCGCTCAAAAAAATAGATGTGGGAGCCCGGCCTCGAACCCGGGTCTCTCCCACACACGCACACTGTCTTAACCAGTCCCGCCCGCTAGGGTATCGCGTTAGATACCCAGATCAATTTGTTTTAACATCCAATTCCAACGTGTTCTTCTCCCCCATTGTAACCGAGTCAAAACCAGTCCAATTGTCACCGATTTTGACCACGATTGGAAGCAATTGTACAGGGGTTTTGATAGTCGGAGTATTGCGAATCTGGGGACTCATTTAATTTGAAAAACCATCGGCTTTAAGATCGATAATTTATAGAAAAAGGTATCGTAACCCTAGTTTATAAACATGGATTCAATTGATCGATTCTGATATTAAAATTTGTTGAAATGATGGGGCTTTTATTAAACAAAACCTTGCGAATCTGTTGATGTGGTTTAATTGTATCAAATTCATGTTTAAGATCGAAACCCCCAATTTGAATCAAGAACAAACCCTAATTATTGGATCAAGATCAATTCGATGATAGAAGCCCGAGATTTCATAAGGCTTTCGATCTACAGAAGATTACGAGTCTAATGGTATGATTTAATTTGATTTAAATACGGTTTAGAGTTGAATTCGATAACTTGGTTTCACATGAACCCTAGATTACGGGTTACAACAATTTTGATAATAAAACATCGAATTGACAGAGGGCTTTCAAACAATATGGTATTGCGAATCAAACTGTATAGGTTAATTGAATTTTGATTGAGTCTAGACTAGGGTTCGATTAAACCGGTCTGTGATGAACCCTAGAGTCGTGATCTTGATCGAATTGATAATGTAAGCCCTAATTGGGTTAGGGCTTTCATTTAAGAGGTGAAAACGAAGCTGATGATGTATCTAGTTACCTGAATTGATGTCGGGACGGTGGCAGTCGACTAAAACAGGTCCGACGATGACTGGTTTGATTTCCGGTTGCTTTTGCTATGAATCCGATCAACTTGACGAGTAAAATAGCTTCTGAGATACTCGAATCCGGCACGCAGGTGTGTGATTTGTGAGGGGAGTATAGCAATTAAATGAATTCGATGATCGCTTGGAATAATGTCGACGGGTTTGGATTTAATTACCATTATTTGGGTTTAACTCGATTAGTGACTGCGATTAAGGCTCAATGATGAATGATTAATACAGTTAAGTGTTAATCAATTACAAGGATCGATCAATTTCGGTTATCAATCGCGAATTTGAAATCAAGGGTCACAATGTTGACTTCCAAAAGTCAACAGAAGTCATTTTGTTAATTTTGACTTTGAGGAGTCAAATTATTCAATTTGGCATATTCACACAACTAGTCCCTGTAGTTTTGAGTTGAATTTGTGACAGAATCAGTCTATGGGGTTAGATTTAGTTAACAGGGTTAAGTTTTTAATAGGAAACTTAACGAAATAGTTAACGGAATTAACTGAAAAATCCGGATTGTCACAAAATCACTTTGATTTGATGAATTGAAGAAATTGGGAGGTGTAATTAGGGTTTAATAGTTCAGGAACAAATTGACGATCGGATGAAATCGGTTTTATCTGATGAATTGGGGGAAATTCAGGGGTGGAATTAGGGTTTAATGGTTCAGGAATGAAATGACGATTGGGTCTAACGAGAGGTTGTGTTGCCCTTCACTGCCTTCTTAGATGGTTGTGAACGAAATGACGATTGGATCTAACGAAGATTGTGGTGGTTTCAGGCTGTGGTCGGATGGTGGTTGCGACGATGATGGTTCTCGTGGTTGCCGGAGGTTGGGGTGGTGGTGCTCGTGGTTGTCGGAGGTCGGATGGTGGTAGTGGTTGGCTGCTGGCGGTGGTGGTGGTTGGCTGGTGGTAGTGTAGTGGTGGAGAAAATGTTGTGAGAGAGAAAGTTAAGAGGGTGAGGAGAGAAAGTGTCTGTGTTGAGAGAGAGAGATGGGTTTTATATTTTAATATTTTTGTTCTTTTATATAAATGGGTAAAAAGACCAAATTACCCTTATGTGCCTTGCACATAACCATACTTAACGAAAAATTTAACTGGGTTAGGGGCAAAGGATGTAACGTAAAAGATTTGTAAACGTAAAGGATGATCTCTGTCAATTTTTTGGCTAAAGGACATACAGTGAAAAATGGTATAAACATAAAGGACGATTTCTGTAATTTACTCTAAATAAAGGTTTTTCATGCCACGTGTCATCTTCATATTTATTCTCATCATTTTTTTTCCGTCTCTCTCTCTTATTAAATACACCTCTATATTTTAATAATAATATATTTTTAAAGAAAATATTAATCTTTATATTAATAAATCTCCTGACATATTTTGACGATTGAATGTGTTAACAGATTATATTGTATTCCACGGGTTTATTCAACACGTGTAAAACACAAATTTTTAAAAAATAAATTTTTTATTACTTAATATATAATATTTTATTCAACCAGTGTAATACACGGGATTTTAACCGAATTTAAAATAAATGTGTTTTATTAGTATAATAATTAATATTTTCTTTTAAAATATATTATTATTAAAAGATATAGGTGTATTTAATAAGAGAGAGACGGAAAAAAATAGTGAGAATGAATATGGAGACGAAACTTAGCATTAAAAATCTTTATTTATTATATAGTATATATATATATAGAGAGAGAGATAGCTAGGTTAGAAACCCCGTGTATTACACGGGTTGAAAAAATACAATATTATATACTTAGTAAAAAAGGATTTAAATATTACATTGTAGGTTAGAATCCCGTGTATTACACGGGTTGAATAAATATAATGTTATATACTTAGTAATAAAAAAATTATTTCTTTAAAAACACCACGAGTTGAATAAAATATTACGTGACAATTATAAATTCTGTTAAGTTAATTATTAAAACATTTTTTTAGCTGAGTATTAATTTTTTTTAGTTAACTGATAAATGTTAATTCATATTAAACTTTAGAAACTCGATATATTACACGTGTTGAATAAATACAATGTTATATATACTTAGTAATAAAAATTTACATATTACATATTTATAAAAAACGTTTTATAAAAAAAAATTATAGAAATAATTATTATTTAATGGGAGAGAGAGAGGCGGGAAACAAAAAATTATAAAAAGAATTAAATAAATTTGTATAATTAAAATGACAAAGAGGCGGGAAAAAAAAAGTTGAGGATGCATGAGATAGTGACAAGTGTCCCATCAAAACCTTTATTTATTATATATTATAGACTAGCTTAGCACCCGTGTACTACACACGGGGTGAAAAATATCAATACATAATGGTTCTAATAGATCTTTTTATATATATATATAAATATATATATATATATATATTCTATAGGTGTAAAAATGTATTACATATACCAATGATAGAAAACAAAATTCAAAATATGTAAAAATTAATATATAATTGAGTTTCGAAAATACGTTAATTACTATTTAATTTAATTTGACTTTTATTTACTATTTAATTAAAAATAAAAGTTACATAATTAGATTTCAAAATTTGTTATAATTAGGGATAATTTAAAATAAATGTGTTTTATTAGTATAATTAGTATTTTCTTTAAAAATATATTATTTTTAAAAGATAAAGATTTATTTAATAAAAGAAAGAGGTGAGAAAAAATCATAAAAATGAATATGAAGACGACATGTGACATGAAAATAACTTTATTTATTATATAGTATAGATTTATGATATATTATATAGTTTTTTAATACAAATTCTAGAAACGTTATATAGTTATTTTTTAAAAATGTTTTATGAAAAGAATGAAAGAAATGTTTAATTTATAAAATTGGTTTATAAACAAACCTATTCTTTTTTTAAAATAAAAAAGTTTTATAAAAATCATTATTATTTAATAGGAGAGGGAAAAAAGAAACAAAAAACTATAAAAACATTTAAAGAAATTTGTATAATTAATAGGAGAGAGTGGCGAAAAAAATATGGCTAAGGATGCATATGAGAGTGACAAGTGTCACACAAAAGCATTTATTTATTATAGAGAATAGATTACTTTTTCCATTCATGGTTTGGTAAAAATTATCATTTGAAACTAAATGTTTAAATATTGTCATTTGAATCCAAATGTTTCATAAAAATTGTCATTTGAATCCATTTGACTACACATAATTAAAACCGTTCAATTTTTTTGTTAAATCTTCCTAATTTGAGGGGTATTTTAGTCAAAACAATTACAAAATATAGAACCAGCCCCATGTGAAGGGTTTTGTGCGTTCAATCTCTTTAGCAAGCCATATGGGACTACATATCTCTACCACTTATAGGATCAACTGTATGCTTATATACCCTCTTCCAAGTGTCCATCTAACAAACCTAAGAGACCTAACTTTCATGAATGTCAACCTCGATACCATTGACTGTCATGTTCCAGTTGACCGCCAATGCATGCTTACATGGCATGCCAGTCAACTAGCCATAAGAAAAACTATAGACCCTTAAATCAGCTTCAACAAAGAAACTATGGATGTAATGTTAACTAGCCAACCTCGATACCGGATTTTTATGTATGTAATGTTACAAAAACTATGGATCTGGCTTTCTGGATGCTAAACGAAAGTTTTGAATGAAGAAAGTTTGGATCTTGATGCATGAATCGGACCAGATCTGATCCGTGTAGAAAGTAGGGTTTTCATGCAGGATAAAGTGTTCACATAAAGTAATCGCGCGAGTACTCACGATGAACGTATACTTGACTTAAGCGACTACTTATAGTATTCGTACAAGTACACATAAGAATACTCAAAGGTACACGCAGGCTTGAATTGAACGAATACTTGGAGTATACGCATGTACCCTTGAGCGCATAGTTTAGAGGTCTCGCAGATGGAAGGATGAGCTAGTACTTTATGTATATATCTGCCTTAGAGCCTATGTTTTGTTTAATTGTACTTATACAGATTTGACATAGTCGATAGAGCCTGCAGCTATGTCAGAAAACCAACCTGATAGTGTAACATCCCAAAAATAAAACGACAGTTGTAATGACGGAATAAACGAACGAGGCATGACGAGTCGGTTCGGATGGGTCAGCGGGCTATAAATAGCCTATGCCACCCCTTTTCTCTCATTTGCAACTTTTAGAGAGAGAAACCGTAGAGAGAGAAAGTTGGCGGATCGACCCGAGACTTCAGCAAAGTGTTACTCCATATCTCGTGAGAAGAACCTCCGGATCAGAAACTCGATTCAGGTAACAATCCGACCTAAATCTGAGTTTTAGTTCGTTTTTTGGGTTTTTCGGGTTTTGGGTGAAAAGGTAAGGTTTGAACGGATGAAACTGAAAGATAATCATGGATTTGAGTTCCTTAATGGAAAACGAACGTTTTGAATGCAACAGGTTCGGGATCTTGACATGATCAGACCCGAATGCGAAAGTTAGGGTTTTTCACGAAGAACAGGTCGTGCGCACTTGCTAAGTGCGCACGGAGCAGGTCCTGCGCACTTGCTAAGTGCGCAAGAGGAGGGACCTAAGTGCGCAGGAGGAGGGACCTGCGCACTTGATAAGTGTGCAGGAGGAGGGACCTGCCACTTGCTAAGTGCGCAGGAAGAGGTGTCTGCGCACTTGCTAAGTGCGCAGGCAGCAAGGTCTGCGCACTTGCTAAGTGCGCAGGCATCAGGCTGATTAAGTGAAGTTAGTACGTTTAGAAGGGTTAAACCGTTAGAGTCAGTATTGGTCTGATGTGTATTTAACAAATCAATTCAGATCGGAAGTGACGTTGTTGGACCTTCGTTTAGGACAACCGAGACTAGCTTATAAGGTGAGTTCTAGAAGCCCTCTTTTAAATGTTTTAAATATGTTTTGGGCTGGTGTGCATACGTAACGATGTGACTATTTTATAAAACGATGTTTATGAATGTTGTATGTGACGTTTTATAAAATGATGTTTATGAACGATGTTTTGGAAGGAAGTGTTAAGAAAGAAGGGTTTATGAAATATTTTGCCAAAAGAAGTTTATGAAGTTTATGAAATGATTATGAATGAATGAATGTTTTTAATAAAACGTACGAATGCTTTAACTGAAGTTTTGAAGTAAAAGAAGCGAAGGTTTACGAAAGTCACAAACGAACGAATCTGCCATTATTTCTTAGGGAATGAAGGTTAAGGGATGGGAAGTATGTTATGGGCCTTTACCTTTTAGGGGCCTTTGTGGCTGGCCAACTGTTGTACAACTGGGGCGATGACGGTCGTCAAGGGAATTATCGTGATCCTTGAAGTTTGGTATGATTTACCTTACGGGGTAGTCGTGCTTGAAGTTTGGTACTTGCGCCCTATGGGGTGCGGTGCTTGAAGTTTGGTACGCGCTATCCTTTGGGACGCCGTGCTTGAAGGGTTGGATGACCTAAGTATCGGGCCTTAGGAGTTCCTCACCCGAAGGACAGTACGGTGATGATGGGCCTAGTGGTGGGGATCCTTAGAATATTCAACCAGTATGTAACGTAGGGATTTGACGGTTACGAGAAGGCGCAGATTCGATATGTTCGTTGACTTATGTTTATGAAGTGTTATGTTTTGTTATTGCATTATTTTACGTACGCTTTTTTTTAAATGAAGTATGAAGTTATGAAGTTATGTTTTTGGCAAATTATTTGAAGCTAAAGTTTTATGTTAAAACTAGAACTCACCAGCGTAGATGACTTTTTAATGTGCACATTCAGGATAATGCAGGTTATGAGGATGGACGGTGATGCTTGGCTAGAGATGAAGAGTTACCCGACTGACTATGAAGACTAGCATCTCGTTATGGTTAGTTATAATGTATTTATGTTTTAAACAATGTTTACGCTTCCACATTTACGAACAATGATGACGTTATGTTTGAATGAAATTTTCCGCTGCGTTATTTGATATTCATGTTTAAGAACTGTTTGTGAATGAGTAAATCCAACAAGTGAGGCCTCCCGGGTTTAGGGCCTTACAAGTTGGTATCAGAGCAATAGTTTGAGAGATTCGGACACTCCCAGTGTCTGAACTTAAACTGTGAATGGGACCGAAAGCGGATGCCAGCACGGGTAACTCGAGCCACAGCATCAGGTATGAAGGTAGTATATATATTTACATATATAGTATGCCTTAGGAAGGGTTAGGAAAGGACTTGTGTTCTGATGGAATCACAAAGGTGGTCAAATAGAAATCGAAAGGTAGTGTAATGGTTAATTGCAGATGGCCAGTGTATATTAACATCTTACAGTACTTATTGAATTTTATTTGTTAACTAGCGTGATAACATTGGATTCTTGTCTTATAGAACAAAATGGCAAGAAGAGGATACGGAAGGCGTGGTGGCCGTACCAGTGGTCGTACAGGCGGTCGAAATGGTGGGCGTGGCAAGATCCCTGTGCGCCAAGAGAATAGTGAAGAAGGAAGTGTTCACACTGAACCGGCGGTCAGTGTGCATGGAACTGAACAGACACTGGTAGAAGAACAACCTTTCACTTTTGAACCAGAAGTTAGAGCAGTTATAGCTCGAGAGTTCACATAATTGATGAAGATTTCTCTGCCAGGTCTGTTGGCAGAAGCATTGAAGCAGGTCAATGGGGAAGGTGGGTCTAACCCGACGTTTGATACCCCGAACACTGAGGCAATCAACGCACCGCCTGCTCGCGGATGCGACTATAAGTCCTTCAAGGCATGTGACCCGGCAGTCCTGACAGGAAAGAAAGACGCGGTAGCTACGTTTGACTGGATAATCCGTATGGAGGCTGCCATCCGTCTCAGCGAATGTCGAGCGGATCAAGTTGTGAAATTTGCGGCTAACTCCTTGAGGGTGGAAGCATCCCATTGGTGGGAAGGTGTACGTCAGGCAAAAGGGAGCGAGATTGTGGATGCGATGATGTGGGCTGACTTGAAAACTTTGGTGATCAAGAATTTCTGCCTAAGGAACGAGATTGAGAAGGTAGAGAGGGAATTTCTGGGTTTGAAGGCTGGGAGCATGACGCACCGGCAATACACAACCCGATTCAATGAACTGGCACGTCTGGTGCCACATCTTGTCACTACTGAAGAGAGAAAGATTGCCTGCTATATACAAGGACTGCCGGACCAGGTCCGCACCTATGTTAAGGCAAACGCCCCTACTACCTATGATTCGGTAGTAGAACTGAGTGGCGTGGTATTTGATGATCTGGCGTTGAACGTCGTTGCCATTGAAGAGCCCAAGAAGAAGTTGATCTTTCCCGCTAAACGATCGGGTGGGAAGTTGTTTGGGGCTCGGGACAAGCAGGCCAGGGTAGGCGAGGCGACAGTCTGTGGGAGATGTGGGGTAAGACATACGGGTGAATCTCGGTTAGGGTCTAATCTATGCTTTAAATGCGGAAAAACCGGACACTATTCCCGTGAATGCCCGCAAGGTTTCAAATGCTACAACTGTGGGGAAGGTGGTCATATGAGCCATGCACCAAGCCCAGAATGGGTCAAGCCGGGAAAGGGAAAGGCCCGGAGAAGAAAGAAGAGAGACCCCGAGCAAAGACTCGCGCCTATGCGCTAACGCAGGAACAGGCCAGAGCGGACCCCGATGTGGCGTCAGGTACGTTCGTCCTTGACAACACTTTTGTTTCTGTGTTATTTGATTCGGGTGCAAGTAAGAGTTTTATATCTGCGACTTTTTGTAAACGAATGAAGTACACTGTCAGTAAACTAGAAAGGGCCTTTAGCGTAGAAACCGCTGAGGGTAGAATTGCGAGGATGACCGATGTAGTTGACAATTCCACGATAAAAATAGAAGGCCATAGATTTCCCGTCAGGTTGTTTGTCATGGTTTTGGGTGGGTTCGATGTCGTGTTAGGAATGGATTGGTTAACTGCCAATGAAGCACAAATTATATGTAAACGGAAGATAATCCGACTCAAGGCTCCGGACGGTAGCAAAGTCGAGGTTTTTGGAGATCGTGACGCCCAGATGCCAAATGTCATCTCGATGATTAAGGCAGCAGATTACTTGAGGCGCGGATGCGAGGCTTATCTGGTGTACGTGATTGACGATTGTAAGGAAGTGAAGGAACTAGACGATGTACCCGTGGTACGCGAGTACCCGGAGGTGTTTCTAGAGGATTTGCCTAGGATACCACCCGACAGAGAGATCGAATTTCGAATCGACTTAGTACCAGATGCCCAGCCTGTGGCTAAGGCTCCATACCGACTAGCACCAGTGGAGATGAAAGAGTTAATGGCACAACTAGACGAGTTAGTTGAGAAGGGGTTTATCCAACCGAGCATCTCGCCGTGGGGTGCTCCGATGTTGTTTGTGAAGAAGAAAGACGGTTCGATGAGAATGTGTATTGATTATCGCGAGTTGAATAAACGTACGGTGAAGAACAAGTACCCTTTACCAAGAATCGACGACCTGTTCGATCAATTGCAAGGCGCAAGTTGGTTCTCAAAAATTGACCTTCGGTCCGGGTACCATCAATTGAAGGTGAGGGAAGAAGACATACCGAAAACTGCATTTCGCACGCGTTATGGACATTTCGAGTTCCGCGTAATGTCTTTTGGATTGACGAACGCCCCCGCAGCGTTCATGGATTTGATGAATAGAGTTTGTCAACCAATGCTGGATCGATCGGTAATCGTGTTCATCGATGATATCCTCATCTACTCCAAGAATGAGGGTGATCACGCGTGTAACTTGAAGGAAGTATTGGAAGCTCTGAAGAAGGAAAGGTTATATGCTAAGTTCTCCAAATGCGCGCTCTGGCTTAGAGAAGTCCAATTCCTAGGTCACGTCATTAAGCCGAACGGCATTTTGGTTGACCCAGCAAAGATAGTGACGGTAAAGGAATGGAATATTCCTAAGACGCCAACTGAAATCCGCAGTTTCTTGGGATTGGCAGGCTACTATCGGAGATTCATCCAGGACTTCTCGAAAATAGCTTCGCCGTTGACAAAGTTAACTCGGAAAGAGGTTAAGTATGAATGGGGTTCGACCCAGGATGAGGCGTTTAATAAATTGAAGGAAAAGCTAACTCAAGCTCCAGTCTTGGCCCTCCCCGAGGGCAATTAAGACCTAGTGGTGTACTCTGACGCTTCGGGTCAGGGATTGGGATGAGTGTTGATGCAACGCGGGAGAGTGATCGCGTATGCGTCACGACAGTTGAAGATTCACGAAGCTAATTATCCAACCCACGATTTGGAACTTGATGCTGTCGTATTCGCATTAAAAATCTGGAGGCACTACCTGTACGGGGTGAAGTTTACTATTTACTCCGACCATAAAAGTTTGAAATACTTCTTCGAACAAAAGGAACTTAATATGAGGCAGAGGCGATGGTTGGAACTGTTGAAAGACTATGACTGTGAAATAATATACCATCCTGGAAAGGCAAACGTGGTGGCTGACGCTCTAAGC
This sequence comes from Smallanthus sonchifolius, assembly GCA_023525975.1. Taxonomy (NCBI): domain Eukaryota; kingdom Viridiplantae; phylum Streptophyta; class Magnoliopsida; order Asterales; family Asteraceae; genus Smallanthus; species Smallanthus sonchifolius. The sequence continues at coordinate 78,331,418 of CM042022.1, forward strand.
CGAAAGGATGTGCCTGTTCCTATTAGAGTGAAAGCTTGCCAGTTGGTTGTAACATCGGATGTGATGAGAGAAATTGAAAAGGCTCAAGATGAGGCGCTTAAGGAGGAAAATATGAAGAAGGAAAGGATGGTTGGCCAACAGGACAAGTTGGAATATAACACCCTTGGTGTTAGGACACGTTTTGGACGGATATGGATACCTATGGGTGGCGAGCTTAGAACCAAGATCTTGGATGAGGCTCATAAGTCTCGTTACTCTATCCATCCCGGTACCAATAAAATGTATCAAGATCTGAGGAAGGAATACTGGTGGTCTGGAATGAAACGTGATGTGACGAAGTATGTAAGCAAGTGCTTGACTTGGTCGCAAGTAAAGGCCGAGCACCAGAAACCGTATGGAAAGATTCAACCACTTGATATACCGGAATGGAAGTGGGAACACATTACCATGGACTTCATAACCAAGCTACCTCGCACAGCTAAAGGTCACGATACCATTTGGGTAATTGTGGACCGTTTAACGAAGAGTGCTCATTTCCTACCTATTCGCGAGACGTTCTCGTCAGAAAAGTTAGCGGAAGTATTTATTAACGAAGTAGTAGCACGGCATGGGATGCCTTTGACAATCGTATCTGACCGGGACACACGATTCACATCGAGGTTCTGGAAAAGATTTCACGAGGCGATGGGTACTAGGCTTAATATCAGCACAGCATACCACCCACAAACGGATGGTCAGTCCGAAAGGACTATTCAGACCTTGGAGGATATGCTTCGCGCTTGTATTATCGATTTTGGCAGCAGTTGGGACAGTCATCTGCCGTTAGCCGAATTCTCCTACAACAATAGTCATCACATGACGATAGGCATGCAACCTTACGAAATGTTGTATGGGAGAAGATGTAGGACCCCGGTTTGTTGGGGTGATATTGGGCAGAAGGAATTAGGAAGTCTTGAAGTCGTAAGAGAAACATCGGAAAGGTTTGATCAAATCAAAGCAAGAATGAAGGCCGCTCAAGATCGTCAGAAATCCTACGCGGATAAACGACGAAGGCCTATTGAGTTTGATGTTGGGGACAGAGTAATGTTGAAAGTGTCGCCCTGGAAGGGAGTCATACGATTCAGGAAGAGAGGAAAGTTAAGTCCGAGGTTTGTCGGACCATTCAGGATAATGGCACGGGTTGGTGAAGTCGCTTATCGGTTAGAGTTGCCTGATGAGTTAAGTGGGATTCATCCTACCTTCCATGTATCACACTTGCAAAAGTGTTTGGCGGATGAATCGGCTCACGTACCACTTACTGACATCGAGGTCGACAACAGCCTTAACTACATCAAAGAACCCGTGGCCATCTTAGACAAGAAGGAGAAGCGTTTGCGTAATAAGATTATCCAATTGGTTAAAGTCCAGTGGAAACATCGAAAGGGATCGGAAGCCACTTGGGAAACGGAGAAGGAAATGAGGGAGTCGTACCCTCATCTATTTGACTTATGATAGGTTTCGTGGACGAAACCTATTGTAAGGGGGGTAGACTTGTAACATCCCAAAAATAAAACGACAGTTGTAATGACGGAATAAACGAACGAGGCATGACGAGTCGGGTCGGATGGGCCAGTGGGCTATAAATAGCCTATGCCACCCCTTTTCTCTCATTTGCTACTTTTAGAGAGAGAAACCGTATAGAGAGAAAGTTGGCGGATCGACCCGAGACTTCAGCAAAGTGTTACTCCATAACTCGTGAGAAGAACCTCCGGATCAAAAACTCGATTCAGGTAACAATCCGACCTAAATCTGAGTTTTAGTTCGTTTTTGGGTTTTTAGGGATTTGGGTGAAAAGGTAAGGTTTGAACGGATGAAACTGAAAGATAATCATGGATTTGAGTTCCTTAATGGAAAACGAACGTTTTGAATGCAACAGGTTCGGGATCTTGACATGATTAGAACCGAATGCGAAAGTTAGGGTTTTTCGCGAAGAACAGGTCTTGCGCACTTGCTAAGTGCGCACGGAGCAGGTCCTGCGCACTTGCTAAGTGCGCAGGAGGAGGGACCTGTGCACTTGCTAAGTGCGCAGGAGGAGGGAGCTGCGCACTTGCTAAGTGCGCAGGAAGAGGTGTCTACGCACTTGCTAAGTGCGCAGGCAGCAAGGTCTGCGCACTTGCTAAGTGCGCAGGCATCAGGCTGATTAAGTGAAGTTAGTATGTTTAGAAGGGTTAAACCGTTAGAGTCAGTATTGGTCTGATGTGTATTTAACTAATCAATTCAGATCGGAAGTGACGTTGTTGGACCTTCGTTTAGGACAACCGAGACTAGCTTATAAGGTGAGTTCTAGAAGCCCTCTTTTAAATGTTTTAAATATGTTTTTGGGCTGGTGTGCATACGTAACGATGTGACTATTTTATAAAACGATGTTTATGAATGTTGTATGTGACGTTTTATAAAATGATGTTTATGAACTATGTTTTGGAAGGAAGTGTTAAGAAAGAAGGGTTTATGAAATATTTTGCCAAAAGAAGTTTACGAAATGATTATGAATGAATGAATGTTTTTAATAAAACGTACGAATGCTTTAACTGAAGTTTTGAAGTAAAAGAAGCGAAAGTTTACGAAAGTCACAAACGAACGAATCTGCCATTATTCCTTAGGGAATGAAGGTTAAGGGATGGGAAGTATGTTATGGGTCTTTACCTTTTAGGGGCCTTTGTGGCTGGCCAACTGTTGTACAACTGGGGCGATGACGGTCGTCAAGGGGATTATCGTGATCCTTGAAGTTTGGTACGATTTACCTTACGGGGTAGTCGTGCTTGAAGTTTGGTACTTGCGCCCTACGGGGTGCGGTGCTTGAAGTTTGGTACGCGCTATCCTTTGGGACGCCGTGCTTGAAGGGTTGGATGACCTAAGTATCAGGCCTTAGGATTTCCTCACCCGAAGGACAGTACGGTGATGATGGGCCTAGTGGTGGTGATCCTTAGATTATTCAACCAGTATGTAACGTAGGGATTTGACGATTACGAGAAGGCGCATATTCGATATGTTCATTGACTTATGTTTATGAAGTGTTATGTTTTGTTATTGCATTATTTTACGTACGCTTTTTATTAAATGAAGTATGAAGTTATGAAGTTATGTTTTTGGCAAATTATTTGAAGCTAAAGTTTTATGTTAAAACTAGAACTCACCAGCGTAGCTGACTTTTTAGTGTGCACATTCAGGATAAGACAGGTTATGAGGATGGACGGTGATGCTTGGCTAGAGATGAAGAGTTACCCGACTGACTATGAAGACTGGCATCCCGTTATGTTTAGTTATAATGTATTTATGTTTTAAACAATGTTTATGCTTCCGCATTTATGAACAATGATGACGTTATGTTTGAATGAAATTTTCCGCTGCGTTATTTGATATTCATGTTTAAGAACTGTTTGTGAATGAGTAAATCCAACAAGTGAGGCCTCCCGGGTTTGGGGCCTTACAGATAGTCAAATACCACATGTAAGTTTATATTGTCCATTTTCTTATGTTTTGTGCCGATGTGCATACTTATAGAGATTTTGAAAGATGGAGTTTATTTTATAAAAAATTTACTTTTTATAAAGAAAAGTGAAATAGAGACACATTAAACAATTTTTTTTTAAATTAATGCTCTAAAGAAAAGATTGACAGATAGAGATAGAAACAGAGAATGGGTAAAAAGATACAGTCTTTAAACTAAATGTTTTTAAAGAAAGTAATGATATACAGAGTTAACGGTACTTCGGTACCGAGTGATAGTGACATATGCTATATAATGTGCTTATGTGATAATATGTGCTATTTATCTGCATTATGTGATAGTTAGAGTAAATGCGTAGTAGAATAGAGAAGTCTCGCTTTCATAGCCAACACATAATAGAACAGAGAAGTCCCGCTTTCTTAGCCGGCGCATAGTAGAACAGAGAAGTCCCACTTTCATAGCCGACACAGAGTAGAACAGAGACGTCCCGCTTTCATAGCCGACACAATGTAGAACATAGAAGTCTCGCCATGTATAAGCAATAAATAAGTCTCATACAAGTGCCAGCACAGAGGAATTGTGTTCTAGGACAATAATTCAATTATGTTATGATAGTTTTATTTGTAAGTGGATGATCACTTGTTAATTGTACAGATAAAAGAAAGAATGATAGACTCAGAGTGGGACACCGCAACTGGTTTCCCTAAAACAAGGTTTTAACAAATGACAGTAACGAAAAGATTCATAAAGTTATGAAATGACAGAGTTTTAAAGTATAGAGAATATTTTGTTAAAACGTAATAGAGAGAAAGCTTATTTTATTTTAATTACTGAGCTACTTTAATGACAGACAAAGTTTATAGTTAATAAAGCAAAGATAGAACTGACTCAGTATAACTGACTTTTAGTATGCACATCAGGTTAGATAATGATAGATCAAAGAACCTGAGAGAGCTTGGATAGCATGAACCAATGGGTTGCTCAACTCTGAAGACTGACATTCCCTTGATTTGACAGTTTATGAACAATGGTATTTAAGTTTTAATTCCTTGTGGATTTTTGCATGATTTGAACATGTCTTCCGCTGTAATAGATATTGATCTTCGGTTTAAGAACTATGTTATTTATGTTTTGTACCAACTATGAGACTACCCATGTTTGGGGTGTTTCACGTTCTCTCCCATCACGACAATGCTCACCATTCATTGCGTTATCTTGCCCGTCATCCTTTAAAAATAATAGTTTCCCTTGTTCTTCACTCGCCCTGTCTGGTACTTTAATTATTTCTTCATACACTTTCAATTAGCTCATGGTTTCTTTGAATTCCATTGGATTAAGATCCGAAGATAACTCGATATATTGTACTATTTGTTAATAATTAGGTGGGACGGAGTTGAGAAGTTTTCTTACCGTCATCTCATCTTCAGTATTTGATCCAAGATCTTGAAATTTTTAAACCATCCCATTAATATTGCATGTAAAGCCATATATGGTCCCACTGTCCTCATCTCTAATGCTTCAAATTCACTTCTTAGAGTTTGTAGACAGACCTTTTGCACTCCTTCATCTCCTAAATAGTGAAGCCGAATTGAATCCTAAACGGCTTTTGCATCTTTGTATTTTTCCACCTGAAGTAAGGCATCCATGGGCAAGGTTTAAAAGATAAAATCCCAAGCTATCAAATTCTTCTTATTTTCAACTATTGCCCTCGTTTCTAGATCTACTATTCCCATAATCTATAAGCTTGTAAAATCGATTCCTCAATGATTGAACAACTCATGTAGTTTGTAGATGACAACTTAGGATATTGTAATGGAACATTGGCTTGCTCTCTTGCGATCTACAGTCCCCGTTTCTGGATCCACTGCTTCCCATAGTGTAAGGCCCCCAAATCGGCCACCCTACATTTGGGGTCTCATCACTGGGTATTCCCTTTAAAAATCGTTTACTCATTATAAAAACAATCAGCTGAAGTCTTATTTTAAAATAATTTTATCTTTAAACTCGTTATCCATCTTAACCTTACTTTACGAATGGGTGCACACCAATCCGAGTAGCACCGCTCCCAAGCCAAGATACCTCATCACGTAAACTCACATGCAAGACAATCTAACGTACATACAAAGTCAGCTACGCTGAGTGAGTTCTAATAGTTTATTTTAAGTAGAAACCATCTCCTCACAAATATTATTTATATAAACTCAGGACCTGCCGGTCCCTTATAAAACAGTTTGTCGTTTATTAACATATAAGTAACCCACCTTACCGACCCATTCCCATAAGGGTCCACCACCCAAGACTCACCCCATTCCCAAAACCCAGTAAGTTTCACCGACATGGTTCGAGCTTACTACATTACTAACTCATAATCTACCACACGTATCAACCCGAAGTCCGGTTAACATGACCAACCCCTAGACACCAACCTAACAAGCCTTAACTAAGACTCTCACAAAGTCAACTGACACAACAGTTGTAAACACGACATCGTCATCCCGACACAACGGTCCACCGTGTACTAAAAGGACACCACCAACATAACAAACGCTAGAACATACAATGTTCCACATGCAACTAGTAACCCAACTCTCTAACTCGCACTAAGTGCATACACCACTGCTAAACCTGAGTAAATTTGCGTATATATGATATGATAATGTCATCCGTAGATACACAAAAACCCTAAACCCTATATTTTATTCATCACAACGGTGGCCCTGCCACACGTCATTACGTACTCATACAGAGCCCACACGGCCGTACCCTGCATAGGTCGTACCAATGGTTCAGAATACCACACTACTCAAACTAGAGACAAGACACCATCTGTCACACCCCGACCGATGGCGGAATCATCGAGGCCGACAATGGAATGATTGTTCAAAAGCACATGATAACTAAAATGTTGCATAATTCATTAATTAAATTTAAAGACAACAAAGATCCAAATACAATACTTTTCAAATAACCTAGTCTAGTTCAAAACATTGATTTATTTAACTAGGTCCATAGTTCTTAAGTGGAGAAATATTTGGCAAGTAATTACATATCCAAACCTGAAACATTATTTAAATCAAGTGTCAACTAAAAAGTTGGTGAGTACATAGGTTTTGTAGTTCCGATAAGTAGTAGATAAAAACGTTTTGCAACTCATTGTTTATCTTGTTAAACATAGCATATATATGGTGTATCATTTATCTAATCACAATTCAAACCTTATTTGACGCGCTTGAACAAAGCACAACAGCTAAGTCCGGTATGTTTGAATATAGTTACCCACTATATCCGGTATGTTTGAATATAACACGCGGCTATATCCGAGTATGCAGTAATAAACACCCTAACCGGGTGGGCTGGTTAGGCACAATAGATCTATTAATATTACTGTTGGTTTTCTTGTGTTTAAATGTATGTACATCCAAGATAATAAGCATATAGTCCACATGTATAACACGTATAAACAATGTGAGTAGCATGTATAATGTTTCACCCCAAAATGTGTAAAAATGTAAAATAGGGGCTATGTAACTAACCTGGCTAGCAGATGTTTTTAATCCACGAGGGTAGGTGATATGGATGTTGAAACCTAAGCACGATGGAATCCTATGTGGATAGATAAGTATTATTGTACGTTTTATTTGTATGTGCGTATTCGTATTTAAATGTGTATAGGTTTTATAATAATATTTCCTTAATATTTATTTGTATAAAATATGGTAGAAAAGTGATAATGATTTTGTAAACATTAACTTATAAAAATATATATTATTAAAATATTACATTTTTAAATAAAAGTTATTATGTACTTTTTGTAAATTAAAAACTATTAAAAATTTTATAAAAATATAGTGTTTACTATTTTATAAAAATTTGGGTGGGTTAAATATGTATAAAAATTTGCTTAATCGATTTTAAAATAAACGAACGAGTAAGCCGACTCGTTTTAGTTTTTATTGTATAAAAAGAATATTAAAATAAGTTAAAATAAATAAATAAAATAAAAACAGAATAAAAAGTTTGGGCCGAAGGCCAACCGTGATCGAACCCGCGACCTCAGGATCAAACACACACACGCATAACCAGCCGGGCTACCGCCCATCGCTGGTTATGTGTGTACCCGTTAATTTAAATACACAAGTGGGAAGTTGGTCGCTGGTCCTCGGCAACCGGCAAACCGTGTCCGAGGACACTGGTTTGCCTGGTAACTCACGGGCGATGGTCGCGATTTTGATTGGGGTAGTTTGACAAGCGACAACAGAAGGTAAAGGAACCAAATTGAGGTTCGAACCTGGTCTTGAAGTGTCTGGTCGGCAAAAGCTTAAATCTGAAAATGTTAAGAATGGGGATCGAGCTTCTGGATGGAATTAGCCTCTAAAACCTTGGTCACAGCTTCACTCAGAGACGACGAATGTAATGGTGTCTTCAATTTGAAGTGAGAGTGGGTGGAAGAGGGGTAGCGAGCTCGAGCAGGTCCGAAGGTGGCTTTTTATAGCCGAGCTCAAACCTTATGGACAAACATGAAATTGAGTATGTCCAGACATTCGTCTGGACGAGACGAAGCTAACGTGCTATCAGGCACGCGTGGAGGTTGACTGTCGGGCTCGAATTCGTGGCGTGGGTACTCGGCCACCAACAGGATCAGACGATCCGTATGTTGGGGAGACCAATTGGTCGGGAATTCTTGTTCGTGTAGGCAAGACGAGTTCAGACATGCCTTCAGCGGCTGTTGAGGTGCAGGGAACAGCCCTGTCGGGGTGTTCGCCGGAAAAACGTTTTACCCGCCGGACCAAGGAACATAGTGACCGGAAAGTCTATTTGGACATTGGCAGATTTGGTCCCTGCAGTTTGGTTTTGATTTAATTCGACCCGTGAAATAATTACGGATGAGTCCTTGTAGTTTGATTTGTACAGAAATAGTCCCTCAACTGATTTTAGCTTAAAACCTTCTAGTTTGAAAAGTTTTAAAACAACCCCTTAACTTTTATAAAAAGAATTAGTTTAGTTTCTTTTAATTTTCAAATATATTTTATAAACTTATATTATTATTATTGTTATAAATAATTTTTATAAAAGTTAGTTATCTTATTTAAATAGGTTGTTTTATTAAATATGAAACTTTTAAATTTAGATTTTTATATAAAATTTTATATAAGTTTAAAACTTATAAAATTTTAATTATCTTAAATCCATAAAATAAATATATATTTTGTATAAAATTAAATAAAAATACTTTCATCTCATTTAAGTGAAAATGATTACATGATATATATTACAAATGCGTGAATAAAAATCCGAAACGTCACAGTCTCCCCAAGTTAAAGGAATTTCGCCCCGAAATTCAACTAGTGGAGGCTATGAAAAGAGATGCGGATATTTGGTCTTCATTTGGTCTTCAAGTTCCTAAGTGAACTCGGGTCCACGTTTAGACTCCCAACGAACCTTGACAATGGGGATGTGGCTACGCTTGAGTTTCATGACATCTCGGTCCATGATTTCCATGGGTTTTTCAACAAACTGCATTTTCTCGTCAATAAGCACTTCATCAAGAGGGATGTGGAGATTTTCGTCGGCTAGACACTTTTTCAAATTAGATACATGAAAGGTCGGATGAACGTTGTTGAGTTCTGAAGGAAGATTGAGTTTGTAGGCCACTTTTCCTACCCTTTCGAGTATCTTGAATGGACCCACATATCGAGGTGCAAGTTTTCCTTTCTTTCTAAATGGGACTACGCCTTTCCAAGGTGATACTTTTAGGAGAACCATATCCCCAACTTGAAACTCCAAGGGTTTTCGTCTTTTATCGGCATAACTCTTTTTCCGACTCCTTGCTACTCGCATGTTGTCACGAATAAGAGAGATTTTATCGGTGGTCTCTTGGATAAGCTCGGGACCGGTGATTTGTGCTTCACCAATTTCGTTCCAACAAATCGGTGAACGGCATTTCCGTCCATAAAGAGCTTCAAACGGTGCCATGTTAATACTTGTGTGGTAGCTGTTGTTATAGGAAAATTCGACCAGTGGTAGGTGAGAATCCCAATTGCCACCAAAGTCAATGACACAAGCTCTAAGCATATCCTCGAGATTTTGGATTGTTCGCTCGGTTTGTCCATCAGTTTGAGGATGGTAAGCCGTACTTAAATCCAAATGAGTACCAAGCGCAGATTGTAATGATTGCCAAAATCGGGAAGTAAAACGCGAATCACGATCGGAGATGATGTTCAAAGGGATTCCGTGACGACTTACGATCTCATCAATGTAGATCCGAGCCAATTTCTCGACTCGATAGTCCTCACGAATTGGCAAGAAATGAGCAGACTTTGTAAGTCGGTCGATAATAACCCAGATGCTATCGTGCCCACTAGAAGTGCGTGGAAGTTTGGTGATGAAGTCCATAGCGAGGTTCTCCCACTTCCACATGGGAATTTCTGGTTGTTCGAGGAGTCCGAAAGGCTTTTGGTGTTCGGCTTTCACTTTAGAACAAGTTAAGCATTTTGCCATAAAGAGGGCAATATCCTTTTTCATGCCGGGCCACCAATATTTCCGACGAAGACCCATGTACATCTTATCAGCTCCACGATGTACCGAATATCGAGTTTTGTGGGACTCGTTCATCAAAAATATACGAAGGTCGTCGCGATCGGGAACCCAGATACGGTCCAAGTAATACAATAAGCCGTTGGCTTTGGTTTCTAGTAAGAGTTCTACACCACATGCCATCTCTTGATACATGTTTCCTTCGGTAACCAAGGTGTGTTGTGCTTGAAGAATACAGACTTGGATATCGTTATGAATACAAACACTATGAAGCATGATACGTTCTTTACGACTCAAGGCGTCGGCTACAACATTTGCTTTGCCGGGGTGGTAGCGAATCTCGCAGTCATAGTCGTTTAGAAGTTCGACCCATCGTCGTTGCCTCATATTAATCTCCTTTTGATTGAAAATATGTTGGAGGCTTTTGTGGTCGGTGAAAACCACGCATTTGGTGCCATAAAGATAATGTCTCCAAATTTTCAAGGCGAAAATGACAGCACCAAGCTCGAGATCATGGGTCGTATAGTTCTTCTCATGGATTTTGAGTTGACGTGATGCGTATGCAATTACTTGGCCACGCTGCATAAGAACACAACCAAGACTTTGGTTGGATGCATCACAATAAACGACAAAATCATCATTATCACTAGGAAGAGTTAGAACAGGGGCATTGCAGAGCTTGTGCTTGAGAGTTTGAAAAGTTTCTTCTTGTTTGGGTCCCCACTCGTAAAGTTTACCTTTCTGAGTCAAGGCAGTGAGCGGGACCGCAATCTTGGAGAAATTTGAGATGAAGCGACGATAGTAACCCGCTAGTCCAAGGAAGGAACGAATCTCGGTAGGAGTCTTAGGAGTACTCCAATTCTTTACCGCTTCGATTTTTGCCGGGTCCACATGAATCCCTTTATCGTTGACTATGTGTCCCAAAAATTGAACCTCCTTTAGCCAGAATTCACACTTAGAGAATTTGGCGTATAGTTGTTCTTTCTTCAAGAGCTCCAAAATCAAACGAAGGTGTTGTTCATGCTCCACTTTTGTTTTAGAATAGATGAGAATGTCGTCAATGAAAACGATCATGAACTTGTCCAAATAAGGTTTGCATACACGGTTCATGAGATCCATGAAAACCGCAGGTGCATTAGTCAAGCCAAAAGGCATGACCATGAACTCGTAGTGACCATATCTAGTTCGAAGGGCTGTCTTCGGGATGTCTTCATCGAGAACACGAAGTTGATGGTATCCGGAACGAAGGTCAATCTTGGAGAAACATGTTGAACCTTGAAGTTGATCGAAAAGATCGTTGATACTGGGTAGAGGATAACGGTTCTTGATTGTAAGCTTGTTGAGTTCACGATAATCAATGCACATTCGAAACGATCCATCCTTTTTCTTTACGAACAGCACAGGAGCACCCCAAGGTGAATGGCTTGGTCGGATGAATCCTTTGGATGAGAGTTCTTGTAATTGACTTGCGAGTTCTTGCATCTCAGAAGGTGCAAGATGATAGGGAGCTTTTGCCACGGGAGTTGCTCCGGGCACAAGGTCAACACGAAACTCTACTTGTCTAGGGGGAGGAAGACCGGGTAAATCCTCGGGGAATACCTCGGGAAAGTCTCGAATGATCGGAATATCTTGCAATTTCTTACCTTTGTCTTTCGTGTCAACTATGTGGGCCAAGAAGGCAACGTACTTTTTCTGCAAGTACTTTTGTGCCAATGTGCAAGACATGAGTTGAAGACTACGGCACGGTTTTTCACCGAAAATGACTAACGTGTCGCCCGAAGGGAGAGGTATACGAATGAACTTTTCATAGCAATTAACCTCGGCATGGTGCTTGGATAACCAGTCCATGTCAATTATAATATCAAAGCTTCCCAATTGCATTGGAAGGAGATCAATAGAGAATTCATGATTATTAAGCTCGAGATTGCAGTCGCGGATAACAGAATTTATCGTAATAGATTTTCCATTTGCTATCTCCACGGAATAAGAATTGTCAAGTTTCGTTCTTTGTCTAGTAAGTCGAGATTCAAAGGTAAGAGACACAAAACTCCTATCGGCACCGGTATCAAATAAAATGGATGCATAATGATTGTTTACGAGAAACGTACCGTTTATCACGTCGTTGTTTGCTTGTGCCTCATTAGCGTTTATATTAAACGCTCGTCCTTGGGGACCACCTTGATGATGAATTTTTGGGCATCGGTCACGGAAATGATTTGGGTCTCCACATTCGTAACATGCCCGACCATTGAGAGGTGCCGGATAGATTGGACAGTTGACTTGAGCAGCTTGATGGACGGGAGGACGGGTACGGCAAGTAGTGACTACGTGTCCATATCGTTCGCAGCTTGAACACAATCGGCATGGTAAGTTGGCAGGATGATGGTACTTGCAGGTTTGGCATTGGGGATTTGGACCCAAATAAGGTTTTGGGTTTTGACCCAAAGGGGCCACTTGAATAGCAGGTACAGCGGGAGTTACAGCTGCGAAGTTTCGACCCTTTCGTTTCTTGTTGCGGTTAGAAGACTCGGGTTTTACATCTTTGACGGCCGCAAGAGTGGAGACAACCTTCTTGGAACCCTTTCTTGTTAAGGTTCCGGCTTTGACATGGTTGTTGGATAGTGTAGCGGATAGACGGATAGCAGCTTCAAGTGTAGGAGGATTGCTTCCTAACAGAGCATCTTGAATTTGCATAGGCAGCCCGCCTATGTACTTTTCAATTTCACGAGCAAGGGGAGTGATCATATGAGGCACCAATAGGCTCAGCTCTTGAAATCGGGTGGTGTAAGCCAGATTATCCCCGCTATCTTGGGCAAGATCCCAAAACTCAGTCTCGAGCTTCCTCATTTCATTTCGAGGACAGAATTCATCAGTCATGGCTGTCTTCAGATCATCCCATGACAAAGATGTAGCAACCTCAACACCGCGAGTGCGTTTCTCACTGTTCCACCAGGTGAGGGCTCTCTTTTGAAGTACACTTGTGGCATAGCGAACCCGAAGATTATCGGGGCAGTCACTGTTTAGGAATGTGCTTTCCATGCTTTCAAACCATTGCAGTAGGCCGGTAGCACCTTCAATCCCGAAGAATTTTGTAGGATTGCACGAGTTAAAGTGCTTAAACGTGCATTGAGGCGGGTTGGTACCACCGTTTCCTTGGATGTTGTGAGACCCGTCACTGTTGTTATTGGATTGGGTCATTTGCCCCACCAATCGGGTTGGAAGTGCTAGAGTTTGCACGTCGAGGAGGCATTCTAAAACCATAAGAAAAGACAATGATATTTTAGATAAGATGGATATATATGAGTTATAGTGGAAAATAATGTAAGCAGAAAAGCGGATTTCATCATGACGCGTGCCAATGCATGTGCATTTATTCAAGGTTAATGGGGGAAACTAAGCCATCTATTCCGGGTAGGATATGAGGTTATAGATCATTATTCGCGTATTAGGAATTGCCGGGACTTGCATGCACTACAAATCGTTATTACGTGTGCACCCGTAATAATGATTTGCTTAGCATGTTCGTCTAGTTCTTCCTATCTTGCTATAATGTCCCCAAATTTTGAGTTTAAGTTCGGATCGTATCCTTGCGAATACATTGACTTATCAACGTTAAATAATTCCTCAAAACTTTCAAGGAGACATGCTTTAGCCTATAGGTAAACACTCACTTCAGGAATTCCCAGGAAAGCATACGGGTCCGTTTATTTGGATTTATACGAAATGCTTTCCTAGACAGAATACCCAATGTACAGGTGTCACCCTTCCAGATTGCACGTGTCCTTTACTGGTTTCAAGAAATTAAGTCTTTGAAGAGATTTTCAAGATTTTAATAGACTTGAGAGTATATGAGTATAAAATGTGTAGGAATGTTGCAATTAATATGGATTTGGAAAGAGTATGGATAAGGATGGGTAGTGTATTTGTTTGCATAAGTTTGTTTGTCAAATGTGTATGTAAAGTATGTATCATGTATTTAAGCCTTGTATGTATAAGTCTCATGTACCAAACTTGGGAAAATTTAAATAATACCTAACTACAAATAATTCACATAACAATTAATCATTTAGCACATAACAAATAAAAGGGAGTCCTAGGGTTATAGTCTAGGTCATTGTGTCTAATAACCTAATTCCCTATAACCATGGCTCTGATACCAATCTGTCACACCCCGACCGATGGCGGAATCATCGAGGCCGACAATGGAATGATTGTTCAAAAGCACATGATAACTAAAATGTTGCATAATTCATTAATTAAATTTAAAGACAACAAAGATCCAAATACAATACATTTCAAATAACCTAGTCTAGTTCAAAACATTGATTTATTTAACTAGGTCCATAGTTCTTAAGTGGAGAAATATTCGGAAAGCAATCACATATCCAAACCTGAAACATTATTTAAATCAAGTGTCAACTAAAAAGTTGGTGAGTACATAGGTTTTGTAGTTCCGATAAGTAGTAGATAAAAACATTTTGCAACTCATTGTTTATCTTGTTAAACATAGCATATATATGGTGTATCATTTATCTAATCACAATTCAAACCTTGTTTGACGCGCTTGAACAAAGCACAACAGCTAAGTCCGGTATGTTTGAATATAGTTACCCACTATATCCGGTATGTTTGAATATAACAAGCGGCTATATCCGAGTATGCAGTAATAAACACCCTAACGGGGTGGGCTGGTCAGGAACAATAGATCTATTAATATTACTGTTGGTTTTCTTGTGTTTAAATGTATGTACATCCAAGATAATAAGCATATAGTCCACATGTATAACACGTATAAACAATGTGAGTAGCATGTATAATGTTTCACCCCAAAATGTGCAAAAATGTAAAATAGGGGCTATGTAACTCACCTGGCTAGCAGATGTTTTTAATCCACGAGGGTAGGTGATACGGATGTTGAAACCTAAGCACGATGGAATCCTATGTGGATAGATAAGTATTATTGTACGTTTTATTTGCATGTGCGTATTCGTATTTAAATGTGTATTGGTTTTATAATAATATTTCCTTAATATTTATTTGTATAAAATATGGTAGAAAAGTGATAATGATTTTGTAAACTTTAACTTATAAAAATATATATTATTAAAATATTACATTTTTAAATAAGTAGTTATTATGTATTTATAAAAGTTTCTATTTATTTATTTATATTATTATATGTATTTTTTGTAAATTAAAAACTATTAAAAATATTATAAAAATATAGTGTTTACTATTTTATAAAAATTTGGCTGGGTTAAATATGTATAAAAATTTGCTTAATCGATTTTAAAATAAACGAACAAGTAAGCTGACTCGTTTTAGTTTTTATTGTATAAAAAAAATATTAAAATAAGTTAAAATAAATAAATAAAATAAAAACAGAATAAAAAGTTTGGGCCGAAGGCCAACCGGGATCGAACCCGCGACCTCAGGATCAAACACACACACGCATAACCAGCCGGGCTACCGCCCATCGCTGGTTATGTGTGTACCCGTTAATTTAAATACACAAGTGGGAAGTTGGTCGCTGGTCCTCGGCAACCAGCAAACCGTGTCCGAGGACAATGGTTTGCCCGGTAACTCATGGGCGATGGTCGCGATTTTGATTGGGGTAGTTTGACAAGCGACAACAGAAGGTAAAGGAACCAAATTGAGGCTGGGGATCGAGAAGACGAATGTAATGGTGTCTTCAATTTGAAGTGAGAGTGGGTGGAAGAGGGGTAGCGAGCTCGAGCAGGTCCGAAGGTGGCTTTTTATTGCCGAGCTCAAACCTTATGGCCAAACGTGAAATTGAGTGTGTCCAGACATTCGTCTGGACGAGACGAAGCTAACGAGCTATCAAGCACGCGTGGAGGTTGACTGTCGGGCTCAAATTCGTGGCGTGGGTACTTGGCCACCAACAGGATCAGACGATCCGTATGTTGGGGAGACCAATTGGTCGGGGGTTCTTGTTCGTGTAGGCAAGACGAGTTCAGACATGCCTTTAGCGGCTGTTGAGGTGTAGGGAACAGCCCTGTCGGGGTGTTCGCCGGAAAAACGTTTTACCCGCCGGACCAAGGAACATGGTGACCGGAAAGTCGATTTGGACATTGGCAGATTTGGTCCCTGCAGTTTGGTTTTGATTTAATTCGACCCGTGAGATAATTACGGATGAGTCCTTGTAGTTTGATTTGTACAGAAATAGTCCCTCAACTGATTTTAGCTTAAAACCTTCTAGTTTGAAAAGTTTTAAAACAACCCCTTAACTTTTATAAATATAATTAGTTTAGTTTCTTTTAATTTTCAAATATATTTTATAAACTTATATTATTATTATTGTTATAAATAATTTTTATAAAAGTTAGTTATCTTATTTAAATAGGTTATTTTATTAAATATGAAACTTTTAAATTTAGATTTTTATATAAAACTTTATATAAGTTTAAAACTTATAAAATTTTAATTATCTTAAATCCATAAAATAAATATATATTTTGTATAAAATTAAATAAAAATACTTCCATTTCATTTAATTGAAAATGATTACATGATATATATTACAAATGCGTGAATAAAAATCTGAAACGTCACACCATCCCACGGGTTACAATACAGACGTCACACACTAAACATCATCCTAAACGTTCATGCATACATAAGACGCATAACCATCACCTCCCACAGGACCTCGTCCTGAACGTTCATGCACACATAAGATGTCTAATTATCACTAAACACAGGACACTGTCCTAACCACCCATACGTACAAAAGATGTATGACAATCTCCTCCCATAAGACCCCGTCCTGAACATTCACATAAAGTGCAATACTCCCACTACACTTCAAACATCACCTAAACATCAACACATAGGTGACACTATCTTAGGACCGTAGACACAGACAAATTCAAAACTCATGTCTATAAAAGTCTACTCATACATTCTAGTCAATCGTACACAATGACAAACACAATTATCATTAATTATGTTCAAATCATCATGCGGTAAAACTCACAATCAATGTCAAAATCAAATAGTCAATATTTAAAATAAGCATCACGCCACGTAAACGTTTAGTCAATCAAAATGTCAAATCACTCTAGAATCTCTCATGGAAACTACGCATTTCCTAGTGGACATCGTCTCTGCTTAGTTGCCTAGCTTGGTTTCTCCAAATGAGCGTTTCCTAGCTTCTCAATCTTTTCTAGGATGATCCGGCACTTCCGAAACTTAAACTTATTAGCGGGAATGGATTAGTGGGAGTGGAAATATCAGATATTAACTCAAGGTTTGAGTTTTTGTGTGAGGAATGATCTGAATTCGGAGTTGATATTTATAGGAAGTTTTACTATGACAGACCGTTACAGATGGTGATGGTCTGTCACCGTTGGGTCGTAACAGACCGTTATCGATAGTGACGGTCCGTCACCAAATTAGGGTTGCGGAGTTATCAGACAGGTGTCAGACTCCGTTTGAATTGCGGCGTGATGAACCGTTACAAGGCCGTGAAGGTCCGTCATACGCTTTCCACGCGTCAGAATCAACCCATTAGTCACCGGACACGTGGCACGCCATCATCATACACGTGCTCAGCCTGTTACACCCCAACCGATGGCGAAATACGTCATGGCGGGACATGTAGACTGTTCATAAGCACATGATCAAACTGAAGTTTCATAATTTATTAAGTTTAAATTCCATGAGAATTGTTTCAAATAAAACATAGACAAACAAGAAATAAAGTGCTTCAACAAAATTCAATTGTCTTATTTAACTAAGTCTGCAAATCTTATGTGAAGCACCTTGAACATGATTCTCAATTATTAGCACCAGAAACATGATGAAAACAAAGTCAACTAAAAATAGTTGGTAAGCATACATAGGTTTTGGCACAACAATTGTTATCAAGAGTTTGTGTACAATTCATATAAAACATGGTTTAATAAAGTAATTATGGAGAACCACTATAGTTAAAACCGGGGCGCACAATCAAACCTTGTGACTGAAAGGCATAACACTCAATGTTACCCTTAAGTGATGTCGGCAACAATCACCCTACCTGGGTGGATTGGTAAGATGCAATACATCTATCATTATTACCATCGGCTTGTACAGAGTTAATGATTACATTTGCACTATGTACTAAAGTATGTAAATGTAGTTTCTAAAGTATGTAAATGTAGTTTGAAAGTCATAGTGTTCAAGCATAAGGCACAAATTGCACACATGATCATAACGTTTGAATTGTATAAATTACAAATAGTTTGAATGTAATCATGTTTCACCCCAAATATGTAAAAATGAATAACGGGCTATGTAAACTCACGTTGAAATATGTATCTTGAAAATCACACGAACGAGTTGTCGCACAAGTGTTTAGCTAACCACAAAGTTAACGTATGTTTGAATAGTATACATGTATCAATGGTATGCTCAAGAGACTAATGTATACAGAAATGGGGCTTGGTTGGATGAGTGTGCACTTTTTTGTTGTAAAAAGTATGTTTGTTAATAAGTAATTGAATACGTATATATATATATATGGGTAACTAATTTGTTTACAAATAAATGAATAAATGGTTAAATAATATTTAATTTGAATAAGTAAGTAATTGAATTGATAAATCAAATTTTGAGACGGAATCTTCTAATTAAATAATTAGATTAATTATTCACTAAAAATCATGAGATATGTGTTTTATATAAGCTGTATAAAATAATTGGATTGAAAAGTATCTTTTATCATTTAGAGGTTTTAAATAAGTAATTATGTAAATTTTTAGTTAAAAATTATCAGGTTTTAATCCTTGAAAATGGTTAAATAAATGTTTACATTGGATATATTAATAGTTTGGTTCCATAAAATATTTTTGAGCTTTGGGGTTTTATAAAAATAATTCTTGTGAAGAAAATTGGAAAAAAAAGCTTTAAAAATGAAATTAAAAATAAAACAAATCACGTGACTCGAAGCCGGGTCTGTTCGCTATGGGCCAAGGGGTCAAAGCACTAGACCAGTGGTCCGGTATTGGTAATAGGGTTTGATTAAAGTGTTTTAAACAAAGAAAGCAATGGGTCCGGGTTCAAGGGCACGCAAAAGGGAAAATAAGGTGCGGGGCTGGACTCGAACCCGCGACCTTATCCATGCGTGTCAAGTGCCTTAACCGGTGGACCTGGGCATATGCCTTGGTCATGAACTGGTGCGAATTCTTTTTAACACCTAAGCCGTACTCGTCTTCTTCCCCAACCCGTAACCCAAACCCTAGCCACCCAATTGTTCCAATTTTGCAACGATCGATCCTCAGACTATGGGGATTTTGATCATGGGGTTGAGACGAGTCTAATGATGCAAGAATTACCTTGAATTGTTGCGTGTGGAGGACGAACGACAGGGGTGTCCGAATCTGTACAGAGCCTTGGAGGTGAAATGTAGTGATCACGAGTGTTTAGAAAGTTTGTAGTGAGTGTGTTGAAGGTGTGGGATCAGATTTTATAGGCAAATTTCATGTATAACGCTCGAATTGATTGTGAGTTTGATTAGGAACGGTTATGTGACGTTTGCGCTCAAATTCATTGATTTGTTTTGTAATTAGCTTGATATGGAGGGCCAGAACGGTCGCATGTTGGTTTGTTTGTGATTGATTAGAGTTTAACACCCGAATTGAAGAGTTTTGGGATCGAATTTGATGATGATTTCGTCCCTGTTGACTTCCTAAAGTCAAACTACGGGTTTGGGGGCTTAAAACTTAAGGGGGGAGGGGGGGTGTTCAAATTGAGGGTTCAATGTATCCAAAGGGGTTCATTTGATTAAGGGGGTTCAAAACCAAGTTCCTTAGCCTTAAATCGTCGTTAAATATTTATATAATTTGCTTTTGTTTTTATAAAATTTATAAAACTACAAAAATGTTAAACATATATATTTAAAATTAAATAAATATTTTTATATGCTTTATTAATAAATTCATATATGTATTTATAATTAATCGTACATATATATATATATATATATATATATATATACATCTATAGGTTTATATAAACGAGTGAAACTACATAATGTAAATTAAATTCTTAAATAAATAAAATAAATATATATGTATGTAGATATATTATATTATATATATCTATAGTGATGTTATAATATGAATGTAACCCTGAGTGGTATACCTTGTAATTAATATGAACCAGAACTGAAATCGAAATGATATTGTTGCCTAAATCAAAGAATGAGAAAATCATGGATATTACAGTATTCGTCACGAAATTCAACTAGTTGGAGCTTACTGAATCGGGAAAAAGGTGTGGGTATTTGAGCTTCATTTGATCCTCACGTTCCCAAGTAAACTCTGGGCCATGATTAGATTCCCAACGGACTTTGACAATCGAAATACGACTTCGCTTAAGTTGCTTTACCTCACGATCCATAATCGCCACGGGTTTTTCAAGAAAGTGCATAGTGTCATCAATGTGCACTTCGTCCAGCGGAATATGAAGATTTTCGTCAGTTAAACATTTTTTTAGGCTGGATACATGAAATGTAGGATGCACATTACCAACTGTTGGAGGTAACTCGAGTTTGTAAGCCACTTTCCCAATCCTTTCAAGGATCTTGAATGGACCCACATAGCAAGGTGCTAGCTTACCTTTTTTCCCAAAATGAACCACGCTCTTCCAAGGAGACACCTTTAGAAGTACAAGGTCACTGACTTGGAATTCCAACGGTTTTCGTCGTTTGTCGGCATAGCTCTTTTTCCGACTCCTCGATACTTGAATTTTGTCACGGATTTGAATGATCTTGTCGGATGTTTCATGGATTAATTCAGGACCGGTGATTTGAGCTTCACCAATCTCGTTCCAACAGATAGGCGAACGACACTTGCGACCATAGAGAGCTTCAAACGGAGCCATGTTGATACTTGTGTGGTAGCTGTTGTTGTAAGAGAACTAAATAAGGGATAAATGAGAATCCCATTTGCCACAAAAGTCAATAACACAAGCTCTAAGCATGTCTTCGAGAGTTTGGATTGTTCATTCGGTTTGACAATCAGTTTAAGGATAGTAAGCCGTGCTTAAATCCAATCGTGTACCAAGAGCAGTTTGAAGGGATTGCCAAAAACGACAGGTGAATCGTGCATCTCTATCGGAGATTATGTTTAATGGAACACCGTGACGACTCACAATTTCGTTAATGTAAATTCGAGCTAATTTCTCAACACGATAGTCTTCACAGATTGGCACGAAGTGAGTTGATTTAGTGAGACGGTCAATGATCACCCATACACTATCATGAGCACTCAAGGTTCGAGGGAGTTTGGTGATGAAATCCATGGCTAGGTTCTCCCATTTCCACATGGGGATTCCAGTTGTTCAAGCAACCGGGAAGGACGTTGATGTTCTACTTTGACCTTTGAACAAGTAAGACATTTTGCTACATAAAGGGCAATGTCTTTCTTCATACCGGGCCACTAATATTGCAGGTGAAGATCTTTGTACATTTTATCTGCTCCTGGATGTATGGAATAATGAGTTTTGTGTGTCTCATTCATAAGAAACGTACGGAGATCGTCACGATCGGGAAGCCATATACGATCCAAGAAATAAAGTAAGCCATTGGGTTTGGTTTCCAATTGAAGTTCAACTCCACATGAAATATCATCATACACGTTACCCTCGGTGACCAAGACGTGTTGAGGTTCAAGAATGCGGATTTGAATGTTGGTTTGAATCTTGACAGTATGAAGCATAATGTGCTCTTTACGACTTAATGCGTCGGCTACAACATTCGCTTAGTTGGGATGGTAACGAATATTGCAATCGTAGTCGTTAAGAAGTTCAACCCAATGTCGCTGCCGCATGTTAAGTTCCTTTTGATTGAATATATGTGGGAGGCTATTGTGGTCGGTAAACACCACACATTTGGTGCCATAAAGGTAATGCCTCCAAAATTTTAATGCGAAGACGACCACACCAAACTCCAGATTGTGCGTCGTATAATTCTTCTCATGGATCTTAAGTTGTCTTGATGCATAAGCGATCACTTTGCCTCATTGCATAAGAACGCAACCAGGACCTTGGTTTGATGCGTCACAGTAGACAACAAGATCATCATTTCCATAGGGAAGGGTCAGAATAGGGGCATTGCACAACTTCTGTTTGAGAGTTTGAAGAGCTTCTACTTGCTTTGATCCCCACTCATAAGGTTTACCCTAATATGTCAAAGTAGTGAGAGGGACAAAAATCTAGGAAAAGTTGGAGATGAATCGAAGATAATAACCCGCTATACCAAGGAATGAACGAACCTCGGTAGGGGTTTTAGGCGTACTCCAATTCTTTATGGCTTCGATCTTAGCAGAATCCACATGAATTCCATTTTCGGTGACAATATGACCCAAGAATTGAACTTCGTTTAACCAAAATTCACACTTGGAGAATATGGCATAGAGTTGTTCTTTCTTCAAAAGGTCTAAAATCAATCTAAGATGTTGATCATGATCCACTTTAGTCGTGGAATAGATCAGAATGTCGTCAATGAAGACGATTATGAATTTGTCTAAGTAGGGTTTGCATACACAGTTCATGAGGTCCATAAAAACCGCGTGTGCATTGGTTAACCCAAAAGGCATGAACATAAATTCGCAATGAACGTATCTTGTATGAAAGGCAGTTTTTGGAATGTCTTCCTCATGCACACGAAGTTGGTGATAACTGGATCGAAGATCAATCTTCTAAGAAGTAGGTTGAACCTTGAAGTTTGTCAAAGATATCCTCAATCCTCGGTAACGGATAACGGTTCTTGATGGTAAGTTTGTTAAGCTCACGATAGTCAAAGCACATCCGGAATGAACCGTCTTTCTTTTTTATAAACAAGACAGGTGCACCCCATTGTGAATGACTTGGACAGATGAAACCTTTATCAGAGAGTTCTTGGAGTTGACTTGCAAGTTCTTGCATTTCTGAAGTTTTGAGTCGGTATGGAGCTTTGGCTACGGGATTAGATCTAGGTAAAAGGTCGATGTGAAACTCCACTTGACGAATGGGCGGCAGACCGGATAGATCTTCGGGAAATACCTCGGGAAAATCTTGAATGATCGGAATATCCTGAATCTCTTTCCCTTTGTCCTTCTTTTCAACAACATGCGCTAGGAAGGCTACATAGTTCTTTCGTAAGTATTTTTGGGCCATGGTGCAAGACATGAGTTTGAGTCCACTATTAGGCTTCTCACCAAAGATTCAAAACAAATGACTTTGGTATGGTGGTTGGATAGCCAATCCTTACCTACGTTCACATCAAAGCTTCCCAATTGCATTGGTATGAGGTTGACAGAAAAGGTGTGTTCGTTAAGCTCAAGAGAACAATCGCGGATAATAGAGTCAATAGTGATGGGATTTCCATCCGCTACCTCAACAGTAAATGTTTTCTCTAACCTAGTTCGTGTTTTTGCATGTAATGTCTCAAATTTGTGTGATACAAAACTCCTATCGGCACCAGTATCAAATAAAATGGAAGCATATTGGTTATTGACGAGAAACGTACCATTAACAACATCGTTGTTAGCTTGGGCCTGATTGGCGTTTATTTTGAAGGTTTTGAAGGCACACCCATAAGCACCACCCTAATTCGCATTAACCAATCTTGGGCAACGGTCTCGTAACTGGTTTGGGTCACCACACTCATAGCAAGCATGCCCATTAGCAATAGCTAGTGGAACTTGGTTGGAAACAGGCGGATTGACCCGGTTTCCTTTGGTCAACGAGGGGCCTAGATCGGCAAGTGTTAGCCACATGGCCATACCTTCCACAACTTGCACATAGGTGGCACCACATAGTCGGGTAATGATGATACTTGCAGGTGTTGCATTGGGGATTGACGCCCACATATGGCCTTCTGTCCAGATTATGAGGCACGAGAGCAACTTGGGTGATGGGTGCATCAGGGGTAACGACGGCAAAGTTCTTAGCCTTGCGCTTCTTATTGTTGAAAGAAGGTTCGGGCTTGTCCACCTTGGTCGTTTCAGATGGAGTTGCCTTGTCATTAGTTTTCTTTGCACCTTTTCTTGTCAACGTGCCTGCTTTCACGTGATTTTTGGTTAGCGTGGCGGCTAGGCGTATAGCGTCTTACCAACACGGTGTCTTGGATTTTCATAGGCAGGCCACCTATGTACTTCTCAGTACCCTGAGACAGTGGTGTGACCGTGTGTGGCACCATGAGACTCAACTCATGGAAACGAGTTGTGTAGACTAGGTTTTCCCCACTGTCTTGGGTAAGATCCCAAAACTTATCTTCCAGTTTCTTTATCTCATTCCGAGGACAAAACTCCTCGTCATCAGCCTCTTCACATCATTCCATGGCAAGTCTATTTCCACATCCACACCTCGAGCCCGTTTCTCACCATTCCATCAAGTGAGCGCCCGTTTTTGAAAGACGCTCGTAGCATAGCGGACTCGGAGGTTGTCGGGGCAATCACTATTGGGAAAAGTGTTCTCAATACTTTTGAACCATTGAAGGAGGCCGGTAGCTCCCTAGATACCATACAATTTGATAGGATTGCAAGAGTTAAAATGTTTGAAGGTGATTTGGGGCGGGTTGGCACCACCACCACCATTAGCACTACCACTGGCCCCACCATTGTTGTTGTTGGGATGAGTGAGTTGATTTACAAGTTGAGTAAAGAGAGCAGCAAGATCATTGTTGTTGTTGTTGGTCTCGTTGGCACGACCGGGAGGCATGCTATAGAAGAAACAACGCAAGGGAAAAGGATGAGAATTCATGAGGATTTCTTGGATATTGATAAGAACGAAACAAGAATATGTCACATAGAGTAACATGCAAAGATAATCATATTGGATTGCACACATT
Source organism: Smallanthus sonchifolius (assembly GCA_023525975.1). Lineage (NCBI taxonomy): Eukaryota > Viridiplantae > Streptophyta > Magnoliopsida > Asterales > Asteraceae > Smallanthus > Smallanthus sonchifolius. Next base: position 78,356,275 of record CM042022.1, read on the forward strand.
TGGTAACATAGCCATTTGAATGCTATGACATATCAAGGTTACTTAAACTCATATAAATTTTGAGAAGACATGCTTTAGCCTATAAGTAAACACTCATCCCAGGAATTCCCAGGAAAGCATACGGATCCTTCGGTTGATTTGGATTTACATGAAATGCTTTCCTAGACAAAAAAACACAGAATATAGGTGTCACCCTTCCAGATTGCACGTGTCCTCTAATAATTAACAAAGGTTAAAACCTTGACAGGGTTTAAGAGTTTTAATAGACTCGTGTCTATGAGTATGATGTTCCACATGCGAAGATGATGACATAAAAGGAGGTAGGAAGAATGAGAGGTTTAGGATAAAGGTGTTTTATTTAGCTTGTCATTTAGGGTAGAGTCTAGTAATTCAAGTGATCTAACAATTAGTGCATCAAGTAAATAGTCACATAAAGTAGCAAACATGTAGCACATAGCATGTAACAAATATCATAAGATGGGTGTCCTAAGGTTATAGTCTAGGTCATGGGTTTCTAATAACCTAATTTCCTATAAGCACGGCTCTGATACCAATCTATCACACCCCAATCGACGGCGGAATACGTCGGGGCGGGACATGTAGACTGTTTATAAGCACATGATCAAACTGAAGTTTCATAATTCATTAAGTTTAAATTCCATGAGAATTGTTTCTAATAAAACATAGACAAACAAGAAATAAAGTGTTTCAATAAAATTCAATTGTCTTATATAACTAAGTTTGCAAATCCCATGTGAAGCACCTTGAACACGATTCTCAATTATTAGCACCTGAATCATGATGAAAACAAAGTCAACTAAAAATAGTTGGTGAGCATACATGGTTTTGGTACAACAAGTGTTATCAAGAGTTTGTGTACAATTCATATGAAACATGGTTTAATAAGGCAATTATGGAGAACCACTATAGTTAAAACTGGGGGGCACAATCACACCTTGTGACTAATAGGCATAACACTCAATGTTACCCTTAAGTGATGTCGGCAACAATCACCCTACCCGGGTGGATTGGTCAGATGCAATAGATCTATCATTGTTACCGTCGGCTTATACAGAGTTAATGATTGCACTTGAACAATGCACTAAAGTATGTAAATGTAGTTTGAAACTCATAGTGTTCAAGCATAAGACACAAATTACATACATGATCATAACGTTTGAATTGTATAAATTGCAAATAGTTTGAATGTAATCATGTTTCACCTCAAAGATGTAAAAATGAAAAAAGGGGCTATATAAATTGCAAATAGTTTGAATGTGATCATAACGTTGAAATATGTAGCTTGAAAATCACACGAACGAGTTGTTGCACAAGTGTTTAGCTAACCACAAGGTTAACATATGTTTGAATAGTATACATATATCAATGGTATGCTCAAGAGACTATTGTATAAAGAAATTAGGCTTGGTTGGGTGAGTGTGCACTTGTTTGTTGTAAAAAGTATGTTTGTTAATAAGTAATTGAATACGTATATATATATATATGGGTAACTAATTTGTTTACAAATAAATGAATAAATGGTTAAATAATATTTAATTTTAATAAGTAGGTAATTGGATTAATAAATCAAATTTTGAGATAGAATGTTCTAATTAAATAATTAGATTAATTATTCACTAAAAATCAAGAGATATGTGTTTTGTATAAGTTGTACAAAATAATTGGATTGAAAAGTATCTTTTATCACTTAGTGGTTTTAAATAAATAATTATATAATTTTTTAGGTAAAAATTATTAGGTTTTAATCCTTGAAAATGGTTAAATAAATGTTTACATTGGATAGAATAATAGTTTGGTTCCATCAAATATTTTTGAGCCTTCGGGTTTTATAAAAATAATTCTTATGAAGAAAATTGGAAAAAATAAGCTTTAAAAATGAAATTAAAAATAAAACACACCACGGGACTTGACCCGGGTCTGTTCGCTATGGGCCAAGGGGTCAAACCACTGGACCAGTGGTCCGGTAGTGGTGATAGGGTTTGATTAAAGTGTTTTAAACAAGGAAAGCAATTGATCCGGGTTCAGGGGTGCCAAAAAGGGAAAATAAGGTGCGGGGCTGGACTCGAACCCGCGACCTTATCCGTGCGATGAAGGACAAAAATGCTGCTGACTCATAACTTTTATTTACAACAAAACACAAAACACATTTTAAAATAGAATTTTAGAGATAGATTTTAATCAAATTTCATCATACCATTGGATTCAACTAAATATCTAAATCTAGCTTCATCAAAAGGTTTTGTAAACAAATCAGCATATTGCTCATTTGTATGAACTTTGGTTAAAATAATCCTCTTTTTCTCAACTTGATATCTTATGAAATGATACCTGATGTCAATGTGCTTTGTCTTGGATTGCTGCACTGGATTGTTTGTGATTGATATAGCACTCATGTTGTCAATGTGAATTGGAGTTGCCATGAAAGTCATCCCATAATCCAGCATTTGATTTTGTATCCAGATGACTTGTGCACAGCAACTTGAAGCTGCAATGTATTCTGCTTCAGCTGTAGAAGTTGAAACACATGTTTGCTTCTTGCACTTCTATGAAATCAGTTTCCCTCCCAGAAACTGACATCCTCCTAATGTGGACTTTTTGTCCAAGTTGCATCCCCCATAATCACTGTCAGTGTATGCATACAGATTGAACTTGTCATTCTTAGAGTACCAAAGCCCAAGTCTTGGGGCACCCTTTAGGTATCTAATAATTCTCTTGACAGCTTGAAGATGTGCAACCTTTGGAGCTGCTTGAAATCTTGCACAGAGACATACTGCAAACATGATATCTGGCCTTGAGGCATTGAGATACATGAGAGACCCTATCATTGCACGGTACTGATGTTGATCAGTGTCTTGGCCATCTTTGTCTGGAGTCAGCTGATGGTGCACTTGCATAAGGGTTCTTGCAGCAGAGCAGTCAACCATCGTGAATCTTTCCAAAATGCTCTTTACATACTTGGATTGGCTGGTGAAAATTCCATTTGGGACTTATTTGACTTGTAGACCCAAGAAGTAATTTAGTTCACCCATTGAACTCATTTCAAACTTTGAGTGCATCAGAATCTCAAAGTCTTTGCACATCTTTTTTCTTGTTGATCAAAAGATGATATCATCAACATAGATTTGAACTAGTAAGATTTCTCCCCTTCATCTTTGATAAACAAGGTCTGGTCAATAGCACCCCTTCTGAAGTTGTTGCTTAGTAGATATCCTGACAAAGTTTCATACCAGGCTCTTGGTGTTTGATGTAAGCCATACAGAGCTTTGTCTAGTTTAAACACTTGAGTAGGATGTGCAGGATCTACAAATCCTGGAGGCTGTTTGACGTATACCTCTTCACCAATCTTCCCATACAGAAAGGCACTATTTACATCCATTTGATAGACAGTGAAATTCTTGGATGCAGCATACGCCAGAAAGATTCTGATGGCTTCCAGCCTGGCAACAGGAGCAAAGACTTCATCATAGTCAATTCCTTCTTCCTGAGTGTAGCCTTGAGCTACAAGTCTGGCTTTGTTCTTGACTACAATGCCTCTCTCATCTTGCTTGTTCCTGAAAACCCATCGTGTGCCAATAGCATATTGACCTGGTGGAAGATCAACAAGTTTCCAGACATCCTGCCTCTTGAATTGCATCAACTCTTCCTGCATTGCCTCAATCCAGCTGTTGTGTTTCAGTGCTTCATCTATCTTCTTAGGTTCCACCTGAGATAGAAAACATGAGAACAAGCATATATTGGCCTCGTGAGATTTGCTTCTTGTGAGAACTCCTTGGTGGACTTGGCCAATAATGTTTTCATGAGGATGTTCTTTATGGATCCTCTGAGCTGGTACCACCTCCAGCTGTATCCCTTGCTTCAGATTGCTTTGACTTTGATCAGGGGTCTCTTCGTTCATGGTGGAAGAATCTTCAACATCAGCAGCTACATCAATATTTTCAGCAATAGCATCAACAGCATCTACAGTATTTACAGCATTTACCAGGAGTCTTCATCTAAATTTTCAGTTTCAGATAGGCTGTTGTTGGTGACATTGGAGAGTCTTGTTCCGGCTTCACTTGCTTCAATTGCTTCCACAACTGATGGAGGATTAATGGATGGTCTTCTCAGACTGATAGAAGATTTGTGAAAATCCAGTCTGTAGTCAGTGGATGAAGTGGAAGCAGGTGTTTGTGTAGAGGTAGACTCCATATTTGAGAAGATGAGAGGCTCGAATATTTGTGAGAAGGAGTCTATGTCAAAGAGCCAGTTTGGGCCTTTTCCCTGTTCACAAACAATATGTTCTCTACATTCCACATTTGCTGATTCTTCCACAATTCTTGTTCTTGAATTGAATACTCTTTAGGCCTTTGATTGAGAGGAATAGCCCACAAAATAACCTTCATCAGATTTGGCACCAAACTTAGGAAGAACCCCATGTGTTATGAGAATGGTGCATGGACACCCAAAAGGCTTGAGAAACCCAATGTAGGGAACTTGTTGAAGCCAAAGTTCATAAGGTGTCTTGTTGAGGGGTTTGACAATGAGAACTCTATTTTTCACATAGCAGGCTGTGCTAACTGCTTCCGCCCAGAATATGAGAGGCAGTCTTGAGTCAGCCAACATAGATCTTCCTGACTCAATTAGAGTTTTGTTTCTCCTTTCAGCAACTCCATTTTGTTGAGGAGTTCTTGGAGCACTGTATTATCTTTCTATCCCCTTGCTTTCAAAGAAACAGTTCAAAGTGTGGTTCTTGAACTCTGTGCCCTGATCACACCTTATGATCTTCACCTTTTGATTGCTTTGATTCTCTACCCTGAGAATGTAGGATTTGAGAATTTCAGCAGTTTCATCTTTAGTTCTCAAGAAGTATACCCATAAGAATCTGGTGTAGTCATCAGTTATCACCAGACAGTATGACTTCTTGCCCATTGACATGACATTTGTAGGACCAAAAAGATCCATATGCAGCAGCTGTAGTGGAGTGTCATTTGTATTCAAGGTCTTGGGCTTGTGAGAACTTTTGTGTTGCTTCCCCTTTAAGCAAGCAATGCAGTGGTCTTCTAGTTGGAATTCTTTGTCAGGAAGTCCTCTGACAAGATTATCCTTCACCAGTTTGTTAATAGTTTTGATATTAACATGACTTAATCTCCTGTGCCCGAGAGCTGATTCATCAACTGAGGCTTTTGACAGAAATCAGGAAACACTCCCAGACGGAGTGACTTCATTCATGTCCAGTACATAGAGATTTTCTTTTCTCTGAGCAGTTAAAAAAATCTTTTCTGGAGGAGGTTTGGATAAGCCTGGAGACAGTACAAAGCATTCTTTATTTGTGAAGAGCATCCAATGCTTTTGATCACAGACCTGGGAAACACTCATGAGATTGAAGTCCAATTCTTTGACATAGTTGACCTTATCAATGCTTATTCTTTCGTTGGACATAGTTCCTTGTCCAGTATTGGATCCTCCCTTTGAGTCACTTCCAAAGGCAACATATCCTCCATTGAAGTGTATGAAGTTGGAGAGGATGGATCTGTTGCTTTTCATGTGCCTGGAACAACCACTGTCTACCACCCAGGTGTTATTCTCGTGACCTGGATGTCCCTGCACATGATAGAGATCTAGTTAGTGGGAGGAGACCAAGAGCTTGCATCCTTGAAGAAAAGGGTTCTTGGAATGTTAGATTCATCATGTGTGCATTCAACAGAACCAATGATGATTCTTGGAGTGATAGAAACTGGGATCTTGGCTTTCCATTGTTGAGGAGATGGTCTTTCGGTTCTCTTTTCTTTATAAGAAGCTGATTTTGCTTTGGCTGCTGATGGATTTGCTTTATCAGCAGTAGATTTTGCTGCTGAAGACTTTAGTTTATCAGCAGCAGATTTTGTTGTTGCTGATGGCTTTGGCTTATCAGCAGCAGATTTTGATGCTGATGATTTTGCTTTGGCATCAACAGATTTGGTTGCTGCTGATGGCTTTAGCTTATCAGCAATAGATTTTGCTGCTGATGATTTTGCTTTGGCAGCAGCAGATTTGGTTGCTGCTGAAAGCTTGTCCTTTCTTGTCTTGGGCTTCATTTGATTTCCAACATTTTTGCTTGCTGCTGATGGATCAACAACCGATGCCTGCTGATCCTTCTTTACCTTGTTAACATAGGGCTTCTCTGTAGGAGTTCTTTTGCTGGTTGGCTTTTGTTTATGAGGGGCTTGATGAAGGATCTGGTTGAAAGGGTTAAACTTACAATTTGCAGTGAAGTGGCCTGGTTCACCGCAGATTATGCAAGTTTGTTGAGGTTTTGACAACTGTTCCTTTGGTGGAGAAAGAGAGTTTCTGAATTGAGTTGTCTTGGCTTCAAACCTTCTTACCTGTTTGTTCTTCTTTGTCTTCTCAAAAGCATGTTGCTTGAGGTTTCTATGCTGCTGAAGGTAGTAGAAGTAGGTGCTGGCAGTGTGATTGTATTTGCCACAGACAAAGCATGATTTAGTCAGTTTGTCCCTTGAAAGATAAACATAATCCTTTCTTTTGAAAAGGTCTTTGAAGTTCCAAGGGTGAGCTTTGTTGTGCTCAAAAGTGGCTTCTTCCAATGTCTTTTGAACATATGGAACTCTTTCTCCAGGAGCATGACATATGTCAAACACCTTCCTTTGAGGCTTGGAGTTGATGGAAGTTGAGGACTGTCCCTTTTCAACAGTAAGCTTTCTTCCTTTAGGAGGATAACTGATTTTGATTTGGCTGAAGGGCATGGGAACTGGAGCAGTTGGTACTTGTACTGAAGCTGGTACTTGTATTGAGGGAATGAAAGGAACAAGAGCAATTGTTTGAATGACTTCCAAGACAGGCAGTGCTGGTACTCGAGCTGTTGATGAGGCCTCCTCGGCTTTAGTGGACTCTGAACAAAGTGACTCAGAATCTGATGAGGTAGTGCACTTTTGTACCAACGGTTCATGCCTTGAGGGATCAAGATCTCGGTGGGCCGTTTCAAGGTTTGAGAGATTGAAGCTTGGTTCATGGATGACAAGGTAGTCAGCAGGAGGTGCAACGGCTTGGTATTGTTCACCATGATACCCTAGACCAGTTTTTACCTTTTCTTGAATTTGAGCATCTAAAAGTCTTTGCAGCTTTTTAGATGCAAATTCATATTTATCAACATGAACTTTTTGTTCTGGCAATTCTGCTATGGTAGCTTTTAATCTAGGCAGTAGATCATCAATCTGAGTTTCAAGATTGCTTTGTTCATGTTTTAGTAATGAAATCTCTTTCTTTAGGCAGCTAATTTTTTCTTTATAGCTGTGTTTCTACCATTATGAATTCTGATTTCATTTGATGAAACTCTTCATTTTGATCTATAAGGTTTTGATTATGCTTTCTGTAGCCTAACACCTTATCAATACAAGCTTGGGAACAGAGATGTTCATATACCTGAGGCAATATCTTAGTTGTGTCTGCCATAAGAGCTTGGTTGTTGGCAGGCAGATCTTCATACTGGAAGCTCTAGTCAAAGTCAAAAGTTCCAACAGTTGCACATGCTGCAGTTTGAACTGGAGAAGTATCTTGTTGCTGTTGTTATCTGGGTTGGGCTTGGTGAGCTTATCTTGGTTGAGGAGTAGCTGGATTGGCTCTTGGTGCCTTGCATTCTCTAGCAAAGTGACCCAGTTGGTTACAATTGTAACATCTTAGTTTGCTTTTATCCAATCAAACTCTGGTGTTGGAGTTGTTGCTTGGAATGGGTCTTCCGGTTCTAGAGTAGAACCTTTTTGCTCTTATAGAGAGCATGGCATACGAGTGCTGTATGTCCATTTCTTCTAAGTCATCTGGATGGAAGCATTCCAGATCCTCCTTGATAAAGGACATGTTGCTTGAGTTTTCAGAAACAAAAGCAGTAGAGGTTAAGGTTTGAGGAGGAGCTTCTAGGAGAAATGGTGAGGTGTTTGTTTGAGATGTTGGAGTTTGTGGATTGGTGACAATGGGAGGATAGTAGTTGCTAGAACTAGGACCTGAGTGGTCAGAGTGGAAGGTAGAGGTGGTGGTGGATGTTGAGGCATTTTGATAGTTTGAGCTTCGTTCTTTTGCCTGAATCATTCTAGCTCATAGGTTTTCAGCATACCGAAGAGCTCAGTCATTTGGAGAGTCTTTTGATTCTCTGTTCTTCTAATGGACACTGTGTAGAGTGTCTAGCAGCTAGGTAAAGACCTGATGAACCTTTTGAGAATATCTTCATTCTCCAGTATCACCTTTGAGCACTGCAGCTCACCTACAAGATAAGTAAATCTGTTATATAAAATAGTTAGGGACTCACCTTCCTTCCTGACGAAGTTTTCGTACTGCTGCTTCAGAATGTCCCTTCTGTTTTCTTTAACTTCCTTAGAGCCAGCAAACATCTTCTCAAGAGCCTCCCATAGCTCCTTAGCAGTTTTGTAACCTCTGAAGTTGTGAAAAACTTCATTTGGTAAGCACATCAGGATGGCTCCCAAGGCTTTGAAGTCTACCTCCATTTTCTTTATGTCTTCATCAGAGTACTTGGAGGGTTCTTTGGGAACCAGTGCACCTCCGAAATCAGCAGAGGACACCATGGGTATGTATGGTCCATCTTTAATGGATTTCCACATCCCATATTCCTGATAGCAGAAGAAGCTTTCCATTCTGTTCTTCCACATATCGTAATCTTCCCCAGACACCAGTCTTGGTGGTCTGTTGATGCTTCCAATGTCTTCAAATCCATTGTTTTGTGCCATTTTTATTTTTAGACAATGAGTGACTTTAGCAAAGAGATAAATAAGAATAGAACCAGAGAATGATTAAACAAATGTGAGTTTGTTTAATCTGTGAGCCAAAGCTCTGATACCACTTGTAGGATCGGTAAATACAAGATGATTCTATTTCAGTTGAGATTGGCGGAAACAATCACAACTTAAGCAAAGTAAACAAGTAGACAAGAAGAATACTGATAAATGCAATTTGTATTAAGCTTCAAGTATTACGAGATTACAGAGAGAACTCTTTTGCAAAAGTGCTTTTACAATGAATCTAAGTACTGCTTATATAGTAACTTAGAATCAAGACAGACCCTTGATTCTAAGGATCAGATCTAACATAGACCGTTGATCTTGTTTTGAAGCTATTCTACATATACAGACAATAATAATAACTACAAAGGTTAACTTTATTCAAATGTCTTCTTTGCATCATTGCTTGAATACTCAAAAGGAGAGCAGCGTTGTCTTTTATTGTCTTGTGCCAATGACATTCTTTCTGCGTGGAGTGTGTCAGTGTAACAGCAGAAAGTTGTCAGTGGTATTGGTTGCTTTATCAAGAACAGTCAGCTGCAACGTTTGATCTTCAGTAAAAAGGCTATCAGCTGCAACTTTGATCTTCAGTAGATAAGGCATATCAGCTACAGTTTTGGTCAGCAAAGGATAAAGCCTATCAGCTGCAACTTTGTCGATCCACAACAATCTTTGAGATCAGCAGCATTTGTACTTAGAGAATTTTGTAGCCATCAGTCTTTATTTCTACAGTAGGTGATCATCCCAACTACTACCTAAGTCTATCACACATGCTCAAAGCATATCTTCTAAAGTCTGAATTGTTCTTTCAGTCTACCCATCTGTTTGTGGATGATAGGCATTGCTTAAGTTCAGACGAGTTCCCATGACTTTTTGGAAAATTTGCCAGAATCGAGATGTAAAACAGCTATCTCCATCTGACCCTATGGATAATGGCAGTCCATGTAAAGATACAATTTCATCTACATAAATATGAGCCAATCTATCTATACTTAAGGTTTCTTTCATTTGGGAGAAAATGAGCAGATTTAGTTAATCTGTCAATGATAACCTACAAAGTATCATTTCCCCGACTGGTTCGAGGAAGTTTAGAATAAAATCCATTGTTATCATCTCTTATTTCCAAACTGGTATTTCTAATTATTGCAATAAACCAGAAGGTTTCTGGTGTTTTGCCTTTACTTGGGCGCAAGCAAGACATTTTGCAACATATATGGCAATATCTTTCTTCATGTCAATCCACCGGTAGTTATCCTTCAGGTTTTTATACATTTTATCATTTCCTAGGTGCATCATATATTTTGATTTATGTGCTTCTTTGATTATTCTTTCCTGAAGATTTTTGATGATCGGAACCCAGAATCTTTTATTCATACGAAGTATTTCATCTTCTCCTTTCATCAATTGTTCTATCATACTCTTTGTTCCTTCTTGTCCTAATTCTTCTTCTGTTTGAACAGAATGTTGAGCATCTTTAATTTGAGACAAGATATCTACACGAAGTTCAAGTCTGAGAGCACAAACCCGTTTAGGTTTCTCTCTTTCTTTTCTACTTAAGGCATCTGCAACAACATTTGCCTTACCTTCGTGGTAACATATTTCACAATCATAGTCACTCAAGATCTCTAAACATCGTCTCTGTCTAATGTTCAGTTCTTTCTGACCAAAGATATATTTCCAACTCTTATGGTCAGTGTAAATTGTAAATTTAACTCCAAAGATAGCGTCTCTATAATTTCAGGGTGAAATTTATGGCACCCAACTCTAAATCATGAGTTGTATAGTTCTTTTCACGAGTCTTTAACTGATGAGATGTATAGGCAATAAATTTGTTTCTTTGCATTAATACATGACCTAAACCATTGTGTGAAGCATCACAGTAAACTACAATGTCTTCATTGCCATCTGGCAAAGCTAGTATAGGAGCATGAGTCAGTTTCTTTTTCAGAGTTTGGAAAGCTTCTTCTTGCTTCGTTCCCCTTTCATAATTTACATTTTTACGAGTTAAAGTAGTCAAAGGAACTACAATCTTTGAGAAATCCTGAATGAATCGTCTGTAGTATCATGCAAGACCCAAGAAACTATGGACTTCTATCGGAGACTTTGGGATTTTCCATTTGGATATAGCATCAATTTTGGATGGGTCTACTTGAATACCTTCTGCATTCACTATATGACCTAGAAATTGTACTTCTCTAAGCCAAAATCCGCACTTAAAGAATTTAGCATACAATTTCTCTTTTCTCAGACGTTCAAGTATTGTTCTCAGATGATTCCCATGATCTTACGCATTTATAGAATAAATAAGTATATCGTCAATGAAAACGATAACAAGTTTAACTAGGTAGGGTTTATAGATACGATTCATCATATCCATAAATGCGACTGGAGCTCCAAACGGCATAACCGTGAACACATAATGTCTATATCTGGTTCGGAAAGCAGTTTTAGGAATATCTTCTTCTTGAACTTTCAATTGATGATATCCTGATCGAATACCTATTTTAGAAAATGGCACGGGCCTTGTAATTGATCAAATAAATCATCGATTCTAGGAAGTGGATAACGATTCTTAATAGTTACTTTGTTTAGCTCCCGGTAATCAATGCACATCCGCATTGTACCGTCTTTCTTTTTAGCGAAAAGAATTGGAGCACCCCAAGGAAATGAACTTAAGGGAATGAATCCTTTTTCTAGCAATTCATCCAATTGCTTCTTTAATTCTTTCATTCCAGTTTGGGCTAAATGGTATGGAGCTTTGGCAATAGGAGTCATTCCTGGTACAAGATTGATTTTGAATTCTACTTTTCTTTCGGGTGGTATTCCAGGTAATTCATCTGGAAATACATTTGTACAAATCAACTACTATTGGTACATCTTTATTCTTCTTTTCTTTTGTACTGGCATGAATATGAACCAAATATGCAATGCATCCCTTCTGAAGGCATTTAGTTGCTTTCAGCATTGATATGATTCCTAGAGGTCGGTTTTGTTTGTCGCTATAGATTGTTAAAGGTTTTCCAGAAGGAATTTGGATTTCTATGACCTTTTTATCACAAAGGATATGGGATTGGTTACTGGTTAACCAATCCATTCCTAAGACAATATCAAATCCGGCTAATGTCATAGGCATTAATCGCACATGTATGACGTGTCCAGATATTGTGATAGTACAATCATCTAGGGATTCAAAGATTTTGACGAGATTTCCTTTGGCCGTTTCTACTTCATAAATCTTATCTAGTATAACTAAGGGCTTGTTTAATAGATTATAGAATTTATAATCTATAAAACTTAAATTTGCACCAGAGTCAAATAATACTCTAGCATAAATATTGTCAATGAGGAATGTACCAGTGATTGCATCTGGAAAAGCTGTAAGATCACGAGTATTAAGTACAAAAGCTCGTACATTATTTTTGTTTCCCTCATTGGCCTTTGCCCCACTAGATCCTGCTTGATTAAGCTTTGGGCAGGTTGATTTAAAATGGCCAGTCTCTCCACAATTGAAACGGGAGACGCTTTTCTTCTTTGGGCAAGTTTCAAACACCTGCCCAATCTGCTTATAGAAATGACAAAAAGTTTTCTTGAAGAAGCATTTTCCGGTATGCCTCTTCTTGAAGATTTTGCATTCATGGATGTAAGAATTAAATCCTCCTTTGGCAGGCTGATGTCTCTTCTTCCAAGGAGAATTATTCTTCTGGTTCTCCGTATCCCTCTTGGTCAATTCCCTTGTTTTCCCTTCCTCTTGTTTTCTTTTCATACCGTCACTTAGGATTCCTCCTAGCTGTACGGCTGATAAAATGGTCTGAGGCATAGTAGCCTTGACCATATCACTTATTTCCTCCGCCAAACCTCAAATAAATCTTTTAATTAGATTTGGTTCAGGGGTGGATAGGTGTGGAACCAAACGAGCATATTCAAACATCTTGGAGACATACTCCTGATGTTTAGTTCAGTCCATACGGAGATTTAATAATTTAGTTTCAATTCTTTCTCTCTCATTGATGGGACATAATCTATGAATTACCATTTCTTTGAATTCTTCCCATTCCATGGCATAGACTTTTGTGCTGGCCCATGGCTTGTATGATAGAATTCCACAATTCCAATGCTTCATCTTTGAAAAGTTTGATGCATAAAGCACCATATCTTCATCAGCACATTTGCTGATACCGATAACATAATCTGCTTTTTTCAGCCAGCTCAGGGCTGCTACTGCTCCTTCACTTCCTGCATATTCAAGAGGTTGACATGCCCGTAATGCACGAAATGTACACCCATCTTTCTTTTTCTTTTCTTACTCGTTTCTTCATCATCATTTGATGAATTATCTACATTTGACCTATGGTTTTCTTTCCGGTTGTTTTTAGAGTCAGCAAGTTTATTTTTCTCTTTATCTTCCTTCATAGATTTTAAAATTTTAGGAAGAGCTTCCTCAATTCTTTCTGCCACCATATTCTTTATTTCTGCTTTATGTTGTAGTTGTTCAGAAATTTCATTTTGAATTTGTTTACTCTTACCCCTTGTATTATGAGATGGTCCTTGTTTTGACATTCTATTGAAAAGAAGGAATTTATTAATATTCAGAATACATATTACACAGATCGGAAAGAAATTTACACATAACCCTGGTTACGAGCATTTTCTAGCATTTGTCTTAACTCTCTATTCTGGGCGTCTACAGATGATAGTCTATGATTTTTTATTTTCAATTCTATTACATGTTCTTGTAAGGCTCTTATAAGATCGTTATCAGAGTTTTCCTCATTTACTTGAGGATTTTGTACATTCGTAGGCTCATAATACTCATATGACCTATTAGAATCTTCTCTTTCTTGTCCTTCAGGAACATGATTATTTTCATAAGGGATTTTCAGGTAATCCCTGATAATAGTATGGATTATAATATGGATTTTCTCCATAATCCGGATTCCGGCTTGTAGTCGTTGGGGCAGAATGAAAACTGATGGAAGGTACATAAGGATTTACTGGAGGTATTAACTCTCCTAAGCTCCGATAAGTACTTCCTATATGTTTTGAACTTGTTCCAGTTTCTAAATCTGTTTCATTCGTTGGTTGGAACTCATATCCAGGTGGAGCCTATTTTTAAACATAAAAGGGACCTTTTCTTTTTCCAGTCATCTGAACATAACAAAATACTTTTATTTTACATACTAAAATACTAAATTATACTATTTATTACATTTTGTAGACTAGGATGGTTATCGATCCAGAGAAGTACCTCCAACTAAAATGTTCCCAGAAAAGAAAATGACGGGTCTAAGAGAGATTTATACACCACTCTTTTCTTAGACAAAACATTTAGTTTGCCAGATAACTACATATCGGTCGGATGGTTACCCTTGGTCTATAGTTATGTTAATTTATTCTCTCTTTTTATCTTTTATTTTATTTTTCTTCCTCCAGTTCACGAACCCTTTTCTTGAGCTGCCTTGATTCTCTCTTAACTTCATCAGTTTCTCTTAAGGCACGATCAAGGAATTCTAAGAGTGTTCCAAGATGAGGGGAAGGATAATTATATGGAGGTGGAGGTTCATGAATACAAAAAAGTATATCATTATATACGTTATGGTATGGATCATTAAGTTCATCGGTTGGTTCATTGATATATTCTTCCAGCATCTAGGGCAAAGTATAAGGATGTTCTTCACCAACTGGATAGAGATGTATGGATCTCGAGTTTCTATTTTAGGTTCTGCCTCCTCCAGTATCTCTTGATATATTTCCTTCATTTCCTCAGCTGACATTCTAACACGCAACTTTGGTTTAGTAGACCGAATTGGTCCAACTTCATTTATGTCTACTTGTTTTACTGGAGGTGGAGTATCAATTCTCCAATTCTCAAAATCCGAAGTAGCTTCCATCCAGGACGAGCTAGGTTGATTTTGATGATACGATTCATTGTCTGAAATAATGATAAGATCAGAAAGGGAATCGCCGGTATCACAAATTATTACAAGATTTTCCATGGATCAAGTAGGACAATAACGTTCTTTTTCAGATCGTCCAAAGATATAAGCATATTAACTACTTCTAGACATCTGTATAGTTTATCACTTAATTATTATAAGGGTCTACCTACTTTTCTTAGCAGGTAGTCTATTTTGGTTTAAGCGTAGATACCTTACCTGAGTATCTTATTGGCTAAAACCAAATAATATCATAATCAAGTTACAGCTTAGATACTAATCTCTAGTATCTAATATGCTGAAACAAATGGCTCTGATACCAACCTGTCACACCCTGGATTTAGCCTACCCGGGCGTGCGACCAACGATTGGTACATGTTTCTTATTTTACCTCATCAGAGATTTATAAATACAGGCATACAACATAATATTTTAATAACTCAGGATCTTTTCAAAAGATGGGGAATCTCCCGTTTCATTTGATTTCATAAACAGGGATAAACATTGATATTTTACCCAAACGTTTAATTTACAAAACCAAGGTTACATGAGCCATTTCATTCAGCTGATGTCTAGGATGGACGTTCCCTTTTTCATGACATCATTATTCTTTTGTCATCACATGGCTATATCATACAAAATCATCCTTGGTTACCTATAAAAACATTTGAAAATATTTTATCAGCATAAACTGATGAATACAAGTATGCTGGAAATTATAATCTGTAAAGTGTAAAAAAATAGAACAATTTGTCCATAGTTTTCGGTCAATTTAAACAGTCAACTTTCTAACCACCAGCCACACCAGGGACCTTGGGTATTCTTTTACGTTTATTCAATATTCTGCCTTACGCCTCAAGCGATAGGACTTTCATAACAACCAAGGGATCAACCCGTAGCCTTGTTACAACGTCTCATCTGTAACACATGTATATATACGTGACTTAATGTGCTGACTGCTATATAGTAAATCACCTTATGCAACCAATGGTTATATTAATTCATTCAAGTCATATCACAATCAAAATCAATTTCAGTTTTGAAATCATTTTATAAAAATACAAGTATTCACCTTGACAGAGGTTGGACTTAGGAAACTTTTAGAGTGAGGTCCTAGTGGGCAGCGTCTCTGCTTAGTTTCCTAGCTTGGTTTCTCCAAATGAGCGTTTCCTAGCTTCTCGATCTAGTCTAGGATGATTCGGCACTTCCGAAACATAAATGTATGAGCGGGAATGGATTAGTGGGAGTGGAAATATCAGATATTAACTCAAGGTTTGAGTTTTTGTGTGAGGAATGATCTGAATTCGAACTTGCTATTTATAGGAAATTTTTGTGGCTTTGACGGACCATTACGGATGGTGATGGTCCATCACCGCTGGGTCGTAACACACTGTTACCGATGGTGACGGTCCTCACCAAATTACGGTTGCGGAGTCATCAGACACGTGTCAGCCTCCGGTTGAACTAGGCGTGACGGACCGTTACAAGGACGTGGCGGTCCGTCATAGGGTTTCCATGCGTCAGAATCAACCCATTAGTCACCGGACATGTGGCACGTCATCATTATACCCGTGCTCAGCCCGTAACGGACCGTGACAGTCCGTTACCGTCCAATTTTCAAGTTTTTCACTTTTGGTCCTTGTTCTTTTATATATTTTTACTTATAGTCCCTGTTCTTTATATTTTTATTATTTTTGGGAACAAAATTTTGAGAAATGTTACAACTACCCAGCTACTCACATGGTGACAACACGTGAAGGACCGACTCCTTCCCATCATCGTTGACCGTATAAACGAACAACAATGTAAGCACACAAATCAACAAGTTAAACACATATGACACTACATGGACATGTACTACCATCAACCACCCATATGCGAATCACCTACGTGTTTGACCACACATATTCTAGATGTACCCTCCTAAACTCTAGACTCATTATCTGACTCATCCGAAATGGGTCATTATACGACACACAAACCTCATATCAACTTCTATCCCGTACATCCTAAGGACACCACATAGACCCTTAGCCCTGTTATTTAATATTTAGCTCATAAACTCTTTAGGTTAAACCCAAAACTAGTAACACGTTTATTTAATAAAAAAAAACATGCAAGTATGTACGATAGCCCCAAAAATCCCGCACTTTACTTTCACCAGTTTACGAGTGTCGGGTCATTCTTGTCCCGTTTAGAACCTGAATATCCGATCCGGGTTCCATGCATGCACGTACACGTGCCCATGCAAACCCTAGCTCGACAATGCACCACCACGACATCACCGTCATCGGTTTCACCTCCTCACCGTGCACTCGTGCGTCTGCCTCCGTACCTTGCCGTCTCTAGCGCTGCCACCGGTTCCTCGCCGGACACGTCGTCCTCTTCCCTATGATCATCCCTAAATGGCTAATTCCTCCATTACCAACACCGTTGGTGTTTACTCGTGTCCCCGTATACGTCGGGTACGTCCCCACCCTCGTCCTCCTCCTCTTACCACCATGGTGCGCCACCACAGCCGCCGTCTCCGCTTCCTTGTAGCTCGCCACCTCCCTCTCTCTCTCTCACTCTTCCCTTCGGTAACCATCCAACACACAACCGGGCTACTCCTGTGCCCCTTACTTTCGTCCTGCCACTGTCGCGTGACACAAACGTACCGTCGCCGACCACATGCAACCCTCTCATAGCCGTTGCCGTAAGCTCAGCAACCATTCCTGGCCGCCACACCTCCCCCCGATAACCCTCTGTGAAAACAAACGATACTTGGAAGTAAAACAGAATTACCTGCTCGAGTTACCACCGTCGCATCGCCCCGCCGTCCACCTCTGTTCTTCTCCGGATGGTTCTTTCTCTCCCTCCGCTGTTCCTTGCAGGGCACACCTAGGTCAAGAATGACCTAGGGTTTGTGCTAAAGTGGTTTATAAATGACCACCAGTTTCGTTTCGGGTCCTTGCACTTCCATCTTATACGTTTCGATCTCGAACCTTCCTCAAATGACAAATCTTACTCCTCATTTACAAATAATATAGATTCGGGTGGTCCACTAACCTCAACTGTTAGTTTATAAATTTTGGGGTGTTACACATTGTCCTTATTGCATGCTTCTATCCTTTCTTCTTGGTTCTGCCTCATTCGATAAACCTTTTGATGTTTGTCAAAATTTCTTAGTTAACTTGCTTGTTTCCAATCAGCCTGTTGTTGCTCATCAGATTCTTTTGCTCACTTGATGTTACAGATTAGATTTCTTGCTCACTTACGTCTTCGAGCAACCTGTTGTGGTTGATCTCATCCTCTTGCTTTCTTGTCTACTTCAATCGTTCCAGCCAGATCGCCATCTGCTGGTCTATTTCTACTTGTTCTAGTCATAAATCAGCCCTAAATTAGGTGTCACACCCCCAAAATCCACTAACGGAGTTTTACCGTTAGAAATGTGACACACCAGGATCTCAGTCATTAGTTACATCAAACGACACTATATGGGACTTGAAATATCATAACATAAAAGTTCAGAGTTAAATGCAGAAGCGTAAATGTTAATAGGAAATCAAAAGTAATTACATGCAACAAGCGTCAATTAATGTAAATAAGTAAAACTATTTAAAATGAATGATATGACAGAAGGACTCCATGCATGTCCTAAGTGTGTAACCTGTGCCAAAGCGACCTGAGAAACATGTAAGAAAAGTGTCAACACGAGGTTGGTGAGTTCACAGGTTTCAAGTTTGTAATAAGAGAGTGTTTGCCAGATTATGTACATTCAATATGCATATCTATAGGTAGCTAGCCTATGTTCATGTCTTACTAAAGCGCTCGCAACCGAAGCTGACTGTTTGTGTATTTGCCTCCTGCCAGGTCTATCAACTCTGGCAAATGTGAGTAGGCTAACATTTCACCTGTTCGATCTCCAATCGAGTTAGCGCGACTAACGCGGGTGGGATTTGTCAAACCCAGTAGTACTACTAAACATTACCTCGCTAAGATCCATATTAACGGTTCGATGTATGATGAGGACTTTCTGTGATAGTGTGTCACGCTTAGCCTCGACAGTAATAACATATTAATTACAATAATCTAAAATAGTTGTGTCATGTTTTCTCCCCCAACGAAAAAAACATGTAACATAATGTTTGTGTGCGTACCTGTTTCTCCCCCACGGGGAAAACAAGTAAAAGTATGATAGTTGATGTTCATGTTTGTTTCTCCTCAACAGGAAAACAAGTAAAATATGTTTTTGTGTAAGCATGTTTCTCCCCCAATAGTAAAACAAGTAAAAAGGGGCCGTGAAACTCACCAGCGTTGCGTAGTAGGTAGTATCACACAAGTGTGAGATTTAGAACCTCAAGTGTTAGCCTGCACGGCTTACGTATACCCTAGAATTGTAAACACATAAGTTAGGGACATATGGGATTTGTGACGACGACATGGAAGATTAGAACGTCTTAAAACATTCTAACGATCAATGAATAGACGAACGTGTCCACGGTAATAAGGATTTCTTAATTAATTAACTATTAAGATAAATACGTTTCGTGTCGAACGTCTCTAATAACGAATAATAATAAATAATTATATTCGTACGTTTGTGCCATTTAAAGTTCGTATGATTAACAAAAAAATGATTTGTGTTGAAAAATAATAAATATATTATTTTTGATCGAGGATAAAACCGAGGGTAAGTAATATAATTAATTATATTATTTATAAATTTGAAATGTTTCATTGAGTTTATAAACGAGGTGAAAATAATATAAATATATATTATTTTTAATTGAGGTTACAAGGTCGAAAATAATATAGAAATATTATTTTCAAAAGTGGGGAAATATTATAAAATAGGTTATAAAATAAAACCCGAGCCTACGAGTGATTTTCGAGTTCAAAACATATTATTATAACATTATAATAATAATGGAAAAGATTTTTATATTAATTAATCCAAGAAAAAGTTCCAAAAAAAATAAAACAGGAGACCGGTTTCGAACCGGGGTCTCCTGTGTGTGAGTCAAAGGTCTTAACCATCCAAACCCGCTAGGGAATCGCGATATAAACCGAACCAGAATGTTTTTAACCATCACAAACATCCAGTTCTTATCCCATTCGCGATTTCGAACTCAAATCGATCCCAAATCCATTGAATTCGAATACGATTGGAAATAGGGGTATAGGGGTATATGGGTTTTGTTCGTCAACCAAATTCGAGTCTGAGGGTAGTTTTAATTTCAAAAACAATCAGTCTACAGTCGTTAATTACTCGATTAGAAACCCGAAACCTAGTTTTAAGAACAAAAACTTGACTTGAATGAATTTGATATGATTATGGCTTAAAATCATGGTGCTTTTACTAAACAAAGGATTGCGAATCTGATGATGCAGTTTAATTGAATTGAGGTTAAGTCTAGGATCGAAACCCCCAATTTGTCATATGAACAAAACCTAGTTTCCAGATCATGAACAATTTCATGTTATTTGATTCAATAAACATGGGGCTTTCAAAGAGTTACTGTTTGCGATTCTAACCATACCAATGAATTGAATTAAGATTGTGTTTAGATTAGGATTCGATCAAACCGTATTTGTATAAACCCTAGAAATCGGTTTGTGTACGATTCGATGTTGTAAGCCCTAATTAGCATAGGGCTTTCCATCTAGGAATGAAAACGAAGCAATGGATATGATTGATTACCATAATGGATGTCGAATTGAAGTTGATCGAGTAAATGTGTTCCAACTTGCGCGAGTTTGATCTTTGGTAACAACGGCTTCGTCTCCGATGGAATTGCTTCTGATGGATGCGACTAAGGTGTGCAGGCCTTCAATTTGAGAGAATAATGAATTACATGGCTGGATTTGTGTGCAATAGAGACGATAGTCGACGTTACGGCTTTACTACTCATTATTGGGTTTAATTTGGATTAAGGACGGTGTTAATTGCTTTAATAATGATCGACATTATCATTACAATGAATTTCTGTTATGAATTTGGACATTCATGAGGGGTTACGGATTGAATTGGATCAAAGGGACTCGATTTTGACTTTAAAAAGTCAAACAAATCGGTTTTGAGTAAATTTCACAACTAGTCCTTGTAGTTTATGTGTATATGAGTTTGAATGATGACAAATTTGGTCCTTGTGGTTTGTAATTAGCTAACGGAGTTAAGAGATAGTAGAATTTGGGTTAAACGGAGTTAGCTTCAAATAGCCGGATGTCACATCATCCCCTAGTTGAAAGAATTTTCGTCCCGAAAATTTAAAATAGTACTATAAGAGTTTGACGTGAAGTGCTTAAATAGATGAGGATACTTACGCATCATCTGATCCGTACGCTCCCACGTGAATGCCGGTCTGCGTTTCGAGTTCCAACGGACTCTGACAATAGGGATTTTACTACACTTAAGCATTTTGACTTCCATATCCATGATTTCCATAGGTTCTTTGATGAAACACAACTGTTCATCAGTGTGTAGTTCCTCAAGAGGAACCGCGAGTGACTCCTCTGTCGGACATTTCTTCAAGTTTGAGACGTGAAAGACGTTGTGTACACACTAAGTCCTTCATGTACGTCCAGTTGATACGCTACTAGCCCTATTTTCTCCACTATCTTGAATGGTCCAACATAACGAGGATTCAACTTGCCTCGCTTCCCAAAATGAATGACACTTTCCAAGATGTGACATCCTTCCAAGGTGAGACTGTTAACAAGACCATATCCCCTACTTGAAATTCTAACGGTTTACGACGCTTATCGGCGTACCTCTTTTGACGATCACGAGCTGCCGCCATACGGTTTCGGATTTGAACAATATTTTTGGATGTTTTAAACACAAGTTCAGGACCCGTAAGTTGGCTATCCCCAACTTCAGCCCAACAAATAGAAGAACGACATTTCCGTCCATAAAGTGCTTCAAATGGAACTGCCTTGATGCTAGTGCGATAACTGTTGTTGGGGGAAAACTCCACCAACGGTAGGTGAGACTCCCAAGTGTTACCGAAATCAATCACACAAGCTCGTAGCATGTCCTCTAGAGTTTGAATAGTACGTTCTGTCTGGCCATCAGTCTGAGGATGGTATGTTGTGCTCATATCTAGACGCGTGCCTAAAGCTTTATGTAACGACTGCTAGAAATGAGAAGTGAATCGTGCATCACGATCCGAAATGATAGAGATTGGCACCCCGTGCCGAGAGAGTACTTCTTTCAATTAAGTACGAGTAAGCTTATCCATTTTGTCGGTTTCCTTGATTGCTAAGAAGTGAGCGGACTTTGTTAAACGGTCAACAAGTACCCAAATGGTATCACATCCGGTAGGAGTTCGTGGCAATTTTGTAATAAAGTCCATGGAGATTTGTTCCCATTTCCACATGGGAATTTCTGGTTGTTGGAGAAGGCCGGATGGCTTTTGATATTCAACTTTGACCTTCGCGCAAGTCAGACACTTACTCACATAAGTGGCTATATCGGCCTTCATCTTCGGCCACCAATATAGCACCTTTAGATCATGGTACATCTTGTCGGAACCTGGATGAATAGAGTAACGAGATTTATGAGACTCATCCATGACTAGTTCCCTTAGGTTTCCGAATACTGGAACCCATATTCGCTCGACGAAGTAGCGAATACCGTCACATTTGACCTCGAGTTGTGCTTCCATACCGCGTGTACCTTCCAGCGGTAGGTTTTCCTCTTTCAGGGCTTCGAGTTGAGCACTACGGATTTTGTCAGGTAATCCGGGGTGAATAGTAAGCTGTAATGCTTGAACTCGTTTGGGTTTCGTTTCCTTTCGACTTAGGGCATCAGCTACAACATTAGCTTTACCCGGGTGGTACCGGATCGCACAGTCATAATCATTTAAGAGTTCGACCCAATGACGTTGTCGCATGTTCAACTCTTTCTGCTCAAAGATGTGCTGAAGACTCTTGTGATCGGTGTAGATGCTGCACTTTGTACCGTACAAGTTATGTCTCCATATCTTTAGTGCAAAAACCACGGCTCCCAACTCTAAGTCGTGAGTCGTGTAGTTTCTCCTCGTGGATTTTCAGTTGATGAGAAGCGTATGCGATCACTTTCTCGCGTTGTATTGGTACACAACCAAGACCTTCGATTGATGCGTCACAATACACCACAAAATCATATGTTCCCTCCGGAAGGGATTGCATGGGTGGACTGAAGAGTTTATGTTTAAGAAATTGGAATGATGGCTCCTGGGTATCACCCCAGTTATAAGGTTTACTCTTCTGAGTTAAAGCACTGAGGGGTTGTGCAATCTTGGAAAAATCCTTCAATGAAATGATGGTAGTAGCCAGCTAATCCCTAGAAATTGACGCACCTCCATCGGCGTTGTACGTGCTGCCCAATTCTTGATTGCTTCTACTTTAGCTGGATCGACATGTATTCCTTTCTCGTTGTCTACATGTCCTAAGAATTGCACTTCACGAATCCAGAATTCGCACTATGAAAGTTTTGCGTACAATTGTTCTTGTTTTAGCAATTCTAGAATCAAACGTAGGTGTTCCTCATGTTCATCTCGATTCTTGGAGTAGACGAGGATGTCATCAATGAAGACGATGACGAAATGGTCAAGGTACAGTTTACACACACGGTTCATGAGATCCATGAACACCGCGGTTGCATTGGTCAATCCGAATGGTGTGACCATGAATTCGTAGTGACCATACCTAGTTCTGAAAGTAGGCTTGGAGACGTCTTCGTCTCAGACTCTCAACTGATGATAACCGGATCTAAGGCCGATCTTGGAATAGAAGCATGATCCTTGGAGTTGATGAAACAGATCATTAATGCGGGGTAGAGGATAACGGTTCTATATAGTTACTTTGTTCAGCTTACGTTGATTGATGCACATGCGGAAAGTCCCGTCTTTCTTCTTGACGAACAGGACTAGAGCTCCCCATGGTGATGAGCTCGGTCGAATAAAACCCTTATCTAACAACTCTTGTAGTTGTGTTGATAACTCTTGCAGCTCACTAGGTGCAAGTCTATAAGGTGCCCGAGCGATCGGTGCCGCTCCAGGTGCTAGATCGATTTGGAATTCAACTTGACGGTACGGTGGCAGACTAGGCAAGTCCTCGGGAAATACTTCCGGATAGTTACGTACGATTGGGATATCATCAATTTTCTTCTCATCAGATGACTGCTCGACGACGAGAGCCAAAATAGTTGTATGACCTTTTTGAAGACATTTTTGTGCTTTCATGAAGGATATGATGCCAACGACTGCACCACTCCCTTTTTCCTTGGACAGAAAGGATTTCCCTTCTAAGGAGAGGAAGGCAAACATTTTTTTCACAACAGATGGCCTCAGGCTGGTTCTTGGATAACCAATTCATACCGACAATAAGGTCAAAACTGCCAAGTGTAACTGGCAGAAGGTCAATGTCAAGTTTATGACTAACCAATACTAGTTTACATCTGTAAGAATGCGAGTTTTTTCGATTTCCTGAGCGTCTGCTATCTCAATAGTATACTTGGCTTTTAATAGAGTTGGAGCACGACACACTAATATGGAATTTGTGAAGTCATACTGAGACCCGCGCATATAAAGCAAGTGTCAGTTAATGCATAGGCTAAGGGAAGAGGTTCACATGTAAGAAAGAAAAGTCTAATGAGATATAGATTCCAGTAGCATAAGAGATAGGATGTATGTTTAAGTAATTGCGTTCAACTGATTGTTGGTTAGGTTAAGTCTTCGTTTCCTAATGTCATTGGATCAACGAGATCACTTCGTGAAGAAAGAAATCCATTTACAGGATTGAATATGCTGGAGTAAAATTCGAAGTTAGACTAAGGATTAGTCACAGGATGAGGTAACAAGTTCAAATGGGATCTATTGTTGGAGTGTAAGGAATAACGTGTTAGCATAGAAAGAATTCCTCAAATTCTGTGTACATAGTTGGAGTCGGTGGTTTTACTCTGAGGTTCTACTAGAGTTTCACTCTAGGTGGTTCCATTGATTAAGTTTGAATGAGATTCGTAAGATCACTAAGACTCTTACATGAGCGAAAATAACATTGATGGATTCCATTGGTGATAATTCAGTGTGTCCGTAAACATTTTCAACCTGATAGTCGCGTCTATCAGATGTTAAATGAGTTTAACGATGCCAACTAGTCGTTGAGTGGGTTATGAGAGTCTCTACAGATAGTGGAAACTTAAGTCTGTAAATCACTGATTAGGACCATTCATCCACACACTACGTTTCACCAGGACCTACATGCACCTCAAATTACTATTACGTGTGCACCCGTAATGATAATTTGCTTTGCATGCTCACCCTTGTTCTCCCTGTCCTGTGTCATAATGTCCTTTAGGTTATATTGTTGAGTACATAGTGTTGTCAGATATGATAAGTCATCGAAAACTTAGTCATCAACTATACTTTGATCAATTAGAACTCATATCGGGATGAGTAGTCGAGGATGGTTTGCTCCGAGTATTCACTCGAGTTGAAACACAATACAGGAGTCCAATCCAGCGGATTGTAAATGAGAACATGTAACAAACATGTACATGAAATGCGACTTCGAGAAATGAAACTAATTCATGAATACAAGTTACAGGAAGCAGCAATGTAGCCTTCCTTCCAACTTAGTCAAGATAGGGTTTGAGTATGCATTGAGCAATGCGTTTTCAGATTTGTGGTCAATCTATTCTCAACAGAATATCGACCAAAGAAGCGAGCCCATGGCTCGGGAAAGTGATGACATCTACGTCTCAATAGATTCTGCAATAATGCGTGTAACGGTCTGCCTTCAGTCGACGTATTGTTGCTAGTGGTTACAGTAGGGACTCGCCTCCGACGATCCCAATTCCCAAAGAGATATGCGTTAGTGCTGAGTGTCATCCATAACATGGACCTGAGAAAGCCCACCATACCCAACGTATGATGGTGATGTAAGTGACTCCTCCGAATGCTCCGTCTCGTTGCCCTCGGACGGGAGTGGATGCTGTTCTGATGATCCCCCGAGTGTTGCCACTGGGAATGATAATGCAATGCAAATGATGTGTCCCTTGCCAACTGAGGGTGATACGGATGGTATTAACATGCCTTCACTGCAATGTATGTATATGTGCTATATGTATTAGGTATAAGTGTCCGTGCCGTGTAACTAATGTGTGAGGTTATAGTCTAGTATGTGATCCTAGTTCTCTATAACCAATGGCTCTGATACCAATCTGTCACACCCCCAACTAACGGATTTTTACCGTTAGGAATGTGACACACCAGGATCTCAGTCATTAGTTACATCAAACGACACTATATGGGACTTGAAATATCATAACATAAAAGTTCAGAGTTAAATGCGGAAGCGTAAATGTTAATAGGAAATCAAAAGTAATTACATGCAACAAGCGTCAATTAATGTAAATAAGTAAAACTGTTTAAAATGAATGATATGACAGTAGGACACCATGCATGTCCTAAGTGTGTAACCTGTGCCAAAGCGACCTGAGAAACATGTAAGAAAAGTGTCAACATGAGGTTGGTGAGTTCACAGGTTTCAAGTTTGTAATAAGAGAGTGTTTGCCAGATTATGTACATTCAATATGCATATCTATAGGTACCTAGCCTATGTTCATGTCTTACTAAAGCGCTCGCAACCGAAGCTGACTATTTGTGTATTTGCCTCCTGCCAGGTCTATCAACTCTGGCAAATGTGAGTAGGCTAACATTTCACCTGTTCGATCTCCAATCGAGTTAGCGCGACTAACGCGGGTGGGATTTGTCAAACCCAGTAGTACTACTAAACATTACCTCGCTAAGATCCATATTAACGGTTCGATGTATGATGAGGACTTTCTGTGATAGTGTGTCATGCTTAGCCTCAACAGTAATAACATATGAATTACAATAATCTAAAATAGTTGTGTCATGTTTTCTCCCCCAACGGGAAAAGCATGTAACATAATGTTTGTCTGCATACCTGTTTCTCCCCCGCGGGGAAAACAAGTAAAAGTACGACAATTGGTGTTCATGTTTGTTTCTCCTCAACAGGAAAACAAGTAAAATATGTTTGTGTGTAAGCATGTTTCTCCCCCAATAGTAAAACAAGTAAAAAGGGGCCGTGAAACTCACATGCGTTGCGTAGTAGGTAGTATCACACAAGTATGAGATTTAGAACCGCAAGTCTAGAATTGTAAACACATAAGTTAGGGACATATGAGATTTGTGACGACGACACGGAAGATTAGAACGTTTTAAAACATTCTAATGATCAACGAATAGACGAACTTGTCCACGGTAATAAGGATTTCTTAATTAATTAATTATTAAGATAAATACGTTTCTTGTCGAACGTTTCTAATAACGAATAATAATAAATAATTATATTCATACGTTTGTGCCATTTTAAGTGGTTAGGAAAAAAATATAACTATATATATATTATTTGTAAGTTCATATGATTAACAAAATAATCATTTGTGTTGAAAAATAATAAATATATTATTTTTGATCGAGAATAAAACCGAGGGTAAATAATATAATTAATTATATTATTTATAAGTTTGAAACGCTTCATTGAGTTTATAAACGAGGTGAAAATAATATAAATATATATTATTTTTAATTGAGGTTACAAGGTCAAAAATAATATAAATATATTATTTTGTTTGGAGTCGCGGTTCGAAAATAATATAGAAATATTATTTTCAAAAGTAGGAAAATATTATAAAATAGGTTATAAAAATCAAACCCGATCCTACGGATGATTTCCGAGTTCAAAACATATTATTATAACATTATAATATTAATGGAAAAGATTTTTATATTAATTAATCCAAGAAAAAGTTCCAAAAAAAAATAACACATGAGACCGGTTTCGAACCCGGGTCTCCTGTGTGTGAGTCAAAGGTCTTAACCATCCAAACCCGCTAGGGAATCGCGATATAAACCGAACCAGAATGTTTTTAATCATCACAAACATCCGGTTCTTATCCCATTCGCGATTTCGAACTCAAATCCATCCCAAATCCCTTGAATTCGATTACGATTGAAAACAGGGGTATAGGGGTTTTGTTCGTCAACCAAATTCAAGTCTGGGGGTAGTTTTAATTTCAAAAACAATCAGTCTACAGTCGTTAATTACTCGATTAGAAACCCGAAACCTAGTTTTAAGAACACAAACTTGACTTGAATGAATTTGTTAAGATTATGGCTTAAAATCATGGGGCTTTTACTAAACAAAGGATTGCGAATCTGATGATGCAGTTTAATCGAATTGAGGTTAAGTCTTGGATCGAAACCCCCAATTTGTCATATGAACAAAACCTAGTTTCCAGATCATGAACAATTTCATGTTATTTGATTCAATAAACATGGGGCTTTCAAAGAGTTATTGTTTGCGATTCTAACCATACCAATGAATTGAATTAAGATTGTGTTTGGATTAGGATTCGATCAAACAGTATTTGTATGAACCCTAGAAATCGGTTTGTGTGCAATTCAATGTTGTAAGCCCTAATTAGCATAGGGCTTTTCCATATAGGAATGAAAACGAAGCTATGGATATGATTGATTACCATAATGGATGTCGAATTGAAGTTGATCGTGTAAATGGGTTCCGACTTGCGCGAGTTTGATCTCTGGTTACAACGGCTTCGTCTCCGATGGAATTGACGTATGGAATTGCTTCTGATGGATGTGACTAAGGTGTGCAGGCCTTCAATTTGAGAGAATAATGATTGACATGGTCAGATTTGTGTGCAATAGAGACGATAGTCGACGTTACGACTTTACTACTCATTATTGGGTTTAATTCGGATTAAGGACGGTGTTAATTGCTTTAATAATGATCGACATTATCATTACAATGAATTTCTGTTACGAATTTGGACAATCATGAGGGGTTACGGATTGAATTGGATCAAAGGGACTCGATTTTGACTTTAAAAGTCATAAAAATCGGTTTTGAGTTAATTTCACAACTAGTCCTTGTAGTTTATGTGTATATGAGTTTGAGTGATGACAAATTTGGTCCTTGTGGTTTGTAATTAGCTAACGTTGTTAAGAGATAGTAGAATTTGGGTTAAACGGAGTTAGCTTCAAATAGCCGGATGTCACATCAAGGAACAAGATGATCGAGCATTTATGACTCCAATACCAAATGATGGTAATCTGACCCATAATCAAACAAGCAAACATAAAGAAATTGAGCAACTGGCCGACTCTTAAAGTTTTATTATTAATAAGAAAGTCACACCAAAAAAGTAATCCCTAACCACTATTTATAATAATAAAAGATCTGCTAACCAAGACACCTAATTGACTTAAAAGGAAACAAATCAAAACAAATCTTTAAACGTTATAACTAAATAATTAAATTAATTCTAATTATTACCAAAACTTCTAAATAAAATCAGATCCCTCAAAATCTTCCATCAATTTTTTTTTACTTATTTTCTTTTATTTTAAATTTTGAAGATACAAATGATGTATTTTGAACCAATTTTTTAAGTAAGCAATGTAATTTGTATTTTTAGTTTATTCATTTTAGTATTTTAAATTAATATTTGTTCTTATAATTAGTGTATTAACCTAACTTAAATGTTCTATGAAATCTATACTAATAAATCAATATCCTTATCTTTCACGTGTCACTCTAACATGAAGTCAATAACTCATTTTCCTGTCAAAACTATTCCTATACATTTGGGTTTGTAATTTAGGAAACTATAATCACCGTTACGATCTGCTAATAATTTCTAAAAATCAAGATCCAAGCTTTCTTCACAAATCAACCGAATATTACGCTTATTCCAAATTTTGATTTTTAATATTTTTTTAAATTCAATTGACTGATTGAATCAAGATCCAAGTTGCCTTTCGTCGGCTTCAATTATGTATTGTAACAAATGGAATCCAATTCCTATTATTGGTTTACACAACGAAATCATAGGGATTTAGAATCTCGCATAAGTTTTCATTTAATGGGGCGACCATTTATAAACCAAAGACATACCTCGGATTCAATTTTGCTCACGTATTTATCAACTAGGGCTGCAATCCAGTACTTTAGAATTAACCAGGTATGCATAGATTTTGACTTAAAAGACTAATTAGTTTAATCCATTACTGCTTTTGTATCATTGCACTTTGACAAATTTTATAGATAATATTTGTTATTAAGTATGTAATCGAAACCTTTTATTCAATATTAATTGTGGTTTTTCGTATTGGAGGGGTGATTACCATGACTATTGATGTTTTGTGTAAATTTTAAGATAATACACATTTTTTTAATATTTTACGGTTTTTACTTTTGGATCATTGATAAACAAACACTGTTTCAAAAATGACCTACGGCCACACAAAAAACGTGTGACAGTAGGCCTTTCGCCACACTTTTTTTTCCAGCTCAAGTGTAACCAAAGCTCGAGTCATCGTAGGTATCATACAGCCACACACGCTTTTTAGTGGTCGTAGCATCTTAAAAATGTGACTAAAGGGTATCAACATTTCCTGCTGAAATCAAGCATTCCCTCCATTAAGTGTGGCTAAAGGGTAGCAACGGTCACATGACTTTACTTTAAGTGTGGCTAACGGGTCACAACGGCCACTTGAATTTACTAAAAAGTTTGTTTTAGCCACACTTATTTAATAAAACCATGGCAAAAGGGTTGTTATGATCAAACATTTTGTCCCAATAAGTGTTTCTAAATGGTAACAACGGCCACATGAATTTACTGTAAGTGTGGTCGTTTATATTATATAGTCACATGAATTTATTATAAGAGTGACTAAAATCTTTTATTTGACACACAAAAAATTATTTTAATTTTAAGAGTAGCTATTGTCTAACATTTGGTCACACGTATTTGTTTTTTTCCCATGACGTTTTCTATCATTCAGTCACACTAACAAAAAACAAACTGACTATGGTGTGGCTAATGGTTATTTATAGTCACACGAAAGTTTGTAATTATAAGTGTGGCTATTGTCTAACATTTAGGCACACACATAATTTTTTTTCCATGACATTTGGTATGATTCCGTCACATAAGCAAAAAAAAAGCTACTGTGGTGTGGCTAATGGCCATTTATAGTCAGACGAATTTTTATAATTTTAAGTGTGGCTATTGTCTTACCTTTGGTCACACATATAGTTTTTTTCCCACGACGTTTGCTATCATTCCGTCACACAAACATAAAACAAATTAACTATATATGGTATGGCTAATGGTTATTTATAGGCACACGAAATTTTGTAATTTTAGGTGTGGCTATTGTCTATCCTTTGAACACACATATTTACAGGGGTTCTATGTGGCCATTTTTGTGTAATTAGCGATTTTATTTTCATTTTTTGGGTAAAATAATTGAAAACAGCAGTAAACATGCATGAGAAAACCTAAAAACCAAATTACATTAGGAAAAATAAACCAAAATATTTACATAAGTTTTTAACCTAAATACTAAAACTATTTCTTGGCTACTGGTTTCTTTATTCTTGCTTTTTCGGTATTTTGGCAAATTCTATTGGTAAAAATGCTGCCACCTTTATAACTTGATCAAAAGATGCTTTATAGCAATCATCTAGGTACTTCTTGCTCATCCTAAACACATGTTTTGTTAAACATTGAGAAACAATCCCGAGACCAGTCTCATAGGTCACTTGAACATATATAAACAACAAAGCATTAATAAAATGTGTCACAATTGGGGGAAAATTTTGCTTAATTTAATTGGGTCATATCTGGTTATGTTATGTCTGTCGGGTTAAATTGAAAAAAAGCTTTCATGAAATCAGGTTAAAGTCAAAAGTTAATGAACATGTATTTTTTATGCAATATGCATAAAAATATATTATTATAAATCGTATAATATGTCACTGAATTGGCATAAATTTATACAAATTATTGAAGTATACTGATAATAAGCAAATCCACTGTGTCAAAATTTAATACCATAAAGAGAGCCATTGTTGTCGGGCAGAATGACAATAAGCAAATCAATTTCCTTTTCTGTTGGACTTGAGGTTAGTCATGAATCATGGAAATGTGCTCCATTTTTATGCCATTGAATTGTTATCTACAGAATTAACCTAGAATTCAATTAATTAGGTTATGGAAAAAGATAATAGGAATGAAAATGTAAATTACTTTTGATGTGGTAGCACTAGACACCATTTTTGTCGATCTGCAAAAATAAATGTCAAAAGAATATGTAGTTATATGTTTTTTAACAAAGTAAACATGTATTATAGTAAATTGTTGGATCCTGAAAAGAACTGCTGATGCTGATTGCCAAAAGTCCAGTCATTGACCAACACTTTACAAAAGAATAAGACTTTGACTCTATAAAGTGCAAACTGGTGATTCCCACCAAGCATAGAACATCTGGCTACAACTGCTGTTTACAAGAACTGCAGTTGATGTTGTTCACCAGCAGTTCCTCCAAAACCAACAGTTGTGTCAATACTAGCTGTTTACTAACTGCTGAGAAACATCCTACTTAGATGTCACTATCTAGGTGATGTCACCAGTAGTTCTCATTAATGTATAGATATAATCAAGTTTGTTAGCCTAATTAGATGTCACTATGAGTTATCGGCTTTAACTTTCAAAACATTAATCCTGGCTAATGACAATTTTACCCTTCAGCCTTATCTCACCACTCCAACTCTATTAATTAACTAAGTTTGACATTAACATAATTTCCAACAGTTTTAAGAAAAACTTACTAATTTATCTGAAATGACTTTGACATTAGCATTCTTGTATTCTCCCTATTTGTCTTCCCTTGCTTTCATCCACATTAAAATCATTTTCTGTACCTCGTAATATATACAACAGAAAGAAGTAGACACACACACATCAGACATACAACAGAAAAATCATTATACACAGAGAAAAACATACATGAATTAGAGAATGAAGTTACCAGTTTATCTCTTAGTTAAGTATATCCTCCTCGTCCCAGGTGATGATCACAAATGTACTTTGATCACGCTACTTTTCTTGTTTGTTCCACCATTGGACTTATACACCACTTTTGTCTTCTAAAACCCCGAAGAAGGTGACCAAGCAGATTCATTTAAGCTCGTATATGACATGCCATATATAATAGAGATTGTTAGTATTAGAGATTGGAATCATATATAGATATATATGGGACGGTTCCAATAATAAGTGGTTTTTCGCTAAGAAATCCTAAGAAGTGGGTCAAACGAACTCCGATTGAGCTAATACTAGCGGCGTTGAAACCGTCTCATCGAACCCTAACCCGAACCCAAAAATCTAAACCCCTCCACCCGCACTCCCAAAAACCTAAACCCCCCTCCAACCCCACCCCGAAAAGCCTAAAACTGCCACCCCACCCCCCAAAAACCTAAACCCCCCACCCCACCCCCAAACCTAAACCCACCCCCAAAAACCTAAAACCCCACCTAAAATCTAAACCCTAAAAGCTAAACCATAAGGCTAAAACCCTAAAATTCAAACGTAAAATATAAACCGTAAAAGCTAAACCCTAAAAGCTAATATGGTAGAGTTCCAGGAGACGGTTCCAACGCCGCAGAAATTAGTTCAATCGGAGTTCGTTTGATATCGTTTCTTAAGGTTTTTGTCATTTATTTGATTTTTTATCGAAAAATTACTTTTTATTTGAATCTCCCCATATATATATATATGGGAAAGTGAAAATGGTGCTGTCACGCACCTAAGCATAGATGCGAAACCCTCCAAAACTACGTCGTTTTGATTAAAAACCCTAAAATTTAAAACTAAAACAGACTTTTTTCCTTTCATTATTTCTCTTGGACTCATAATTTTTTTCAGGGGGACCACATTAACTTAAGTTTAAGTTACCAAAATGTAAAGATGCTTTTATAATTAAAAGCAGTAGATTCATGATAGAAACCTGAATCCGACAAGATAAAATGCTTATTGTGTTAACTTAATATATATTGAGATTATATGAGATGTTGACTCATACCTGATTACCATGAGTTTTCCAAGAACTCCTCGCCCGAGTTTGTGTTTTCTTCCACTGGAGTTTGTTTAGGTTAGGGTTATGATTTGAAATCGAGTGGATTTAGGTTAGGTTTTTGGCGAAAAGTAAAGCTCAAGTGTAGTGTAAGAGGACGGAGGTGGAAGTTGTGAGGGTTGGGTCACAAGTTTTGGTACTAATTAACAAAATGAATTCTCAATATTTTAGCGCTATTTTTTTGTTTAAGATCCCGCCATGTGATTTTTGGAGAATTTTGAAATCTCATTCACTTTCTGGGTTTAAAAGAGGGAGAAGATGTGTGTGAAGGAAGACACGTGAATTGAAAATGTGTGTGAAGTTGGTCTCTTTTTTTGGCACGTGTATTGAAAGGTGGCATGCTTTACATATTGTACACCATGCTTAAAATAGGGTAATAATTACTGATTCTATAATATATTTGAAAAAAACAAAAACTAATTAAAGTGTACGGAATTTTTATAAAATTAACTTTATAACAAACCTACTTAAAACATTACATAAATAAAACAAATTGTCGTACCATGGTCGGTTTCGTACCCTCAGCTCAACTTGTGACTTCTTGTGTCGGAGGGAGGTTTGCCACAGGAGAACAGTTTGATAGTGGTGGATGACGGTTTGGCACTATAGGAGGGTTTGAAGTGAAATTCCTTTGAGCATCACCTATTCGTTGTCCGTCGTTGGGTTGTTGACTAAAGGTATAATCATACAAAATTGTTCAACTCCTCGTCCATCAAATTAGTTTAAACATCGGCTATATAGTTTTCCTATGGAGAGGGGTCACACTAGTTGCGGGTTATTGGTTATGAGTAATGGGTGACATGGGTTATGGCATTACAAGACTTTTTACTTCATGGGTTATAATGCCATAACCTATATCACCCATGGCCCATGGTTTATTTGACCCATAAGCTTTATAGGAGTCACAAATGGTTATGGGTTATTGGTTGTGAGTCATGGGTGACATGTGTTATGCCATCACAAGGCTTTTTATGACATGGGTTATAATGCCATAAGGCCCATAACCCATATCACCCATGACCCATGGCCTATTTGACCCATAAGCCTAATAGGGTAACACTGGTTGTGAGTCAAGGGGTGACATGGGTTATGAGCCTTACAAGGCTTATGAGCCATCAAACTCATCATATGGTTTATAATCATTATCACCATCATCGACATCATTTGTCATGGGTTATAATGCCACAATTCCCATATATAACCCATATAACCCATGACCCATGGCCCATTTGATCCATAAGCCTTATAGGGGTGACACTGGTTTTGGGTTATTGGTTGTGAGACATGGTTGGCATGGGTTATGAGCCTTACAAGGCTTATGAGCCATCATGATCA
Source organism: Smallanthus sonchifolius (assembly GCA_023525975.1). Taxonomy (NCBI): domain Eukaryota; kingdom Viridiplantae; phylum Streptophyta; class Magnoliopsida; order Asterales; family Asteraceae; genus Smallanthus; species Smallanthus sonchifolius. Next base: position 78,391,321 of record CM042022.1, read on the forward strand.
TCATGTGGTTTATAATCATTACACCATCATTTGTCCTGGGTTATAATGACATAAGCCCCATATATAACCCATATCACCCATGACCCATGCCCCATTCGACCCATAAACCTTATAGGGGTGACACTGGTTGTGGGTTATTGGTTGTGAGACATGGGTGGCATGGGTTATGAGCCTTACAGGGCTTATGAGCCATCATGATCATGATCATGATCATGATCATCATCATCATCATTAGCATCATCATCATCATCATCATTATTAGCATTAGCATCAACATCATTATAATCATCATCTCGGCAACATCATTATATCATAACCATCATCATCATCAACATCATGACCATCATCATCACCATCATCATCATCATACGGGTTATCATCATAATCATCATGCATGCATATATCATGGGTTGTCATTGCACCATCATATATATGGGTTATATATCAACACCATCATCATATATATGGGTTATTCCCGGTCATCATCATCATATGGGTTATTATCATCATACATGTTATCAACATCAATCATATGGGTTATCATCATCATCATCAACAACAACTATAGGTATGATCTCTAAATTGTTTATTTAATTAATTATAAATTGTACATTTTAAGTTTTTTAATTTATTATATGTTTTTAAACTACAGGCTGGTATGATCTCTAAATTTCTTATTTAATTACAAATCGAAAATTTAAAGATTTTAATATTGTTTTTTAAACTATAGGTATGATCTCTAAATTTTTTTTTTAAACTATTTTTACGTGTGTTGTGTGTTAAGTGGGTTTATGTATGGTTTTGTAAACCTCATCACAATTAATTCTAATAATCTCTTCTCTGATTCTCTCCTGGAACGTCTTCGCGTCTTCCAAGGTAATCCGTTTGTGTTCGATCGGATGTAACGTATATGTATATTATTGATCATCATAATGCGATGTCGTTGCTCTAGCTAGGTTAGGTGCAATGTTCGTTGCTTGTTTTCAGCTGATTTATTTAGCTTTTTCTGTTTGATTTCTTTAATTTAGGGGCTTTGGCGGGTTTGTGTCGATGGTTTACTTTTGTTATGAGCTTAATGTATATAAACCGAATGGGGTGGGGGGGGGGGGTAAGAGGGGAGTCCATAACCAAAAGGTTGTGGGTTCAAACCTCACCAAGACAAAAAAAAATGTGTCATTGATGAGAGTGATCTACTTGTTGCAAATAACAATACTATTGTGGTCGATCGTATGATTGGCAGCCATGAGTGTAATTAAGCGTATGCCGAATTATATAATTTTGTTAGAAATATTACTACTTTGGTTAATTTCCGTTTCCGGTATACTAATGTAGTTGTAATTTTGTTGGCTTATGATTGTTGAAAATTAAGAAATGAAGAGTGAGCAGGATGCACTCACCTAGTATGTCCTAGAGAAGGGGAAAGCACCCATGGTGGAGAAGAGGAAAAGAGGTAGACCTAGAAAGTATCCCCCCACCCAATACGTCCTAGAGAAGGGGAAAGCACCCATGGTGGCGAAGAGGAAAAGAGGTAGACCTAGAAAGTATCCACCCACCAGTACATCCTAGAGAAGGGGAAAGCACCCATGGTGGAGAAGGGGAAAAGAGTTAGACCCACCAAGTATCCACCCACCAGTATGTCCTAGAGAACGGGAAAGCAAGAGGGAGACCAAGAAAGAATTTGAAACATGATGGTTTAGGTAATCATAAAGATTTTGTTTTTTATGTGAAAGTATAGGTTCTTGTCTTTCTTTGTCTCGGATATACTCTGCTAGTGTGCTTATTGCTAAAGGTTTTAAATGCAATATGTATATTTCTTTTAATGTATGCCCGTTCACATGTCTTTCTTTATTTACCTCAGATTTTCCGTTCTATGCTAATCTAGGCTTCTTGTTGATTATCACAAATTCAGTTTCATATTTTCTGGTAATAATGTCAACAAGTTTTCTTATTTGAACTATGTAGCTATATATATATATATACATTAATTGCAACCTCTTCAACCCTTCATGTCTTGCCTTTGTGTTACGAGCACCTTCATCTGAACAACTACTTTCTAGTGGGTCCAATCGTTGTAACAAATGGTTGGTGTAAGTCATGGGAGCTGGAGATCCAAAAGAAAAGTCACTTCTTCTCCTTTACCAATGGATGGCAGAAGATGACAAAAGACCCTGGTGTAGATGTGGGCTAGGCTATGTTGTTCAACTTGGTTGATACTCATAAGTTCCACATTGAGGTTTATAATGCTAACGGTAAAGCCTAAACTTTTTATGCAGAAGAAAGTGAGGAAGATGGTGATGATGGGGATGATGATGATGTTGAGGAAGATGGTGATGGTGATGATGATTATCATATTGATTCTGATGTCGATAACGATGATGATCACGATGAAGGCAAGGGTTCATTTGTTAACCATCTTGCGTTAAAACTTGTAAGTATTAGGCTTAGATAATTTATGCAATTTGTAATTGTAAGTTTCCAATACCTATTTATTAATGTTAGTTATGGTCATTTTTGAAATTGTTATCTCTTGATTTTTATGTAGCAATTTCCAGAGGAATTTGCAGAGAAAGCTGGTTTAGATTAGTTGGAAGAGATGCAGGTCAGAATTCCTCCCATTTCCACAACTACGTTGAAGGTGAAGGTGGAGCATGTAGAAGGCCAGAGTAGGTATAGTCTACAGGGGTGGGCCCGTGTTGGTTTGTTTGGGTCCGGTTTGTATTCGGCACTAGGCACAAATTACAAAATCATATTTGTCAAGAAAAAGAATATGTTGTTTGTTACAAGCGAAGGCTCAAACTCTGTTTTGCGCAACAAAATTTGACACGTTATAATTTTGTTATGTTATTGTTTTGCGCACTAAAATTTTTTATTTGTTAAATTTTTTTGTTTGTTATGTTATTGTTATTGTTGAATGGTTCCAAAACCAAGCATAAAAATATAAAGGCACATAAGATTGGGATAACATGGTGCGGATAATATTGTTGATGGACCGGATGTAAAATAAAACAGCTGTTATTTCAAACAGCTGCTATTTCTTCAAAAACTTCTAAAAATTTCAAATTGATGGATGTAAAAACATTAACCAACAGTTGTGTTTCATCCTAGATTTTAGACTATTCAAAAACTATATTAAATCCTATTCGTATCATTCTAAACCTTTTCCCACACTCGACTGAAGTTTAAAATTCCTTCGATTCTTCTCTTACTTACTAGCGATCATGGCCATTCGACCTACTCACAACTTGCATCCCTATGTCACAAAATCGGAGGATCATTCACAATATCACCAAATGATCGATTTGATAACCGATTCCCCTTATCACAAAGCCCTTACAGTTAACCCACACATGTATTTAACTATTCTTGAAGAGTTTTGGAAAAATGCCAGGGTTATCAAACACGAAAAACACAACATCATTTCGATTATGTCAGACATTGGTTCAAAACCAGTTACAATAACTCCTGAGACCCTCAAAACAAGCCTAGAGCTTGGTGATGCCTCAACAACTTTGGATAAGGGTATATGTTCGACAAGTTTAAAATTCCTTTTTCATACTCTTATGGTATGTTTTTCAGGGAAGAGTGGAACATGGAATGAAATTATATTAAATATTCAATATATGGCTTATGCCATTTTAACAGGGTAAAGCTTCAAAGTTTCAAAAATAATTTTTAAAGACATGTGTTCCAACACTACTTCAAAACCAAAATTTTGATGTACCCTAAACTTGTTATGGCATATATTCCTGAAACATTTACAAAAGGGGTAAATTGGTTACCATCAAATCTATTGAAAAACAAACTTTTAAAGGGATGGAATCAAAAAAACAAATCTTGGTTGATGAGGATGAGCCAGCACAACAAAATGAGCCTACTGCTCCTGCTAACCAAAGTGAAGAACCCATCCCTGATTTGGAACCTATAGCAGAAATCATAAGGAAGACAAAATCCAAATCCAAAGCCATATCTAGAACTGGTGTATTACTTTAGCATCATACTCAAAGTCCATGTCCCAGTACTACTACTGACTCTTTTCACTGCTCACCACCCCCACAAACTTCACCCTTATATATGTTTATTGATGCAATCACTAAGGGTACATCTCATGAGGATTTCTCAAGTGGAGCAGCTACTATAGTTGTAGAAACAACAGTTTCACATCTGGATAGTAGTTACATAGCTACGACTCCCTTGAGGGCAACAACTGTTGAGTCCACAATAGTTCACTCTATGTAGGACCCGGTAAGGTCAATACGGATCGGTCTAGACGAGCGACTCGACACGCGGAGTGTGGAATCCAACGCATACATGCTTGTGTATAGATGACAAGTAGAACAATATCAATGAACACAGTAGGTAAATAATCTTCACTTGTATTGCTCTCAAACTCAGAGTGTTTACAACACTTAATGACAGAATCTTACAATTCAAACAAATAAACACCTATTTATAGGCTAAGTATCTTATGCAGGCGAATTTACCAAGTTCGCTAGAACTTGTCCTAGGCGAACTTACTAAGTTCGCCCATGCCAAAACTTAGTTAATACTTACAAATTCAAACATTAAAAGACAAATACAAAACATAAAGACATTACAAAGACCTAATCTATTACAAAGCATATTGTCACAAAACATGTCTCTACAGACTCCCCCTTGATAATAGCTTTTATCTTTATCTTCATGGTCTTCGGTCTTCAAGATTTCATCAAACTCTTCTGTCCTTGACTCCCAGCAAATTGCATCTTCTCTATGCAAACATATAACACTCTTTTATACTGCATGGCTTGTTCTCTCCACTCCTTTGTGTACATGATTTCTTTTCTTCTAAGCATACGCCGGTCTTTCCTTGAAAAATTAACAAGATTTATAGCACCATAGATATGAGCTAAAATATGTCAATCTTTGTTTTCCACTACAACTTCACCTATGTCTACATCAACATACCACCACTTCATGTTTCCCATACAATACTAATCAAATCTTTTCAATGGAATCTTCTCAAGTGCTTTCACAGGTTTATACTTATATCTTTTGATTTCCTTCTGAGTCACCGGATCTACCACACCACTATTTACTCTCTTTCCTTTATGTGGTTTCAACTTTTCATACTGTTAGTGCTCCCTTCAGTAATAATCAGCCTTGCTATAATATATGCAATGCCATTTCTTGATCTGTTTATCAATGGTTATTTTGCTAGACCATTCCATTCACACATTGGCAATGAGTTGAAATATTTCAATCTAGGCTTCAAGTACCGAGTACCGTCAGATCTTTTGATCACAAATAACTTGAACTCATCATCATAAAACCAACTAATGATTCTACATACACAATGTACATCATTGACATATCTTTCCTTATGCACAGGTCTTGGTGGAGTGACTGGTAAAGCTTTTCTCCAGCTTCTTACCATCTCTAGCCATTTTTCCTTGGTCATACCAGTTTGCTTATACAACACTGGTTCTTCACTTTGATCTTGACCCTTAGGAGTTGCAGTACATGGGGAACTAGATTGATTCACTTCATTTCTTTATCATTAACAGTATCAGAAATTCCAGCAGAACTTTCATCTGGAACAACATATTCTTGAATAACATATAATAAAATGTTCAACCCTTCATTTCCTTCACATGTTATATTCTTTGCATCCTTCGTCACCTCAAATTCCACAATCTCTCCATCTTCAATATCAAGCTCAGCATCATCACCATTATCAACATCACTTAGATCATCTAAGTTAAGAAAAAATTCGATCTTATCATTGTCATCACTTTCATAATACTCAAAGAATGATGAGTTTTCTAACAAATCCATAGCTTCAACATTAGACTTTTCTATATCTGTTGACTTGTCAGCTTGTGCATCTGTGGACTCCCCCTGAGCTAAAGAAGTCGGGATCACATCAGCGTGTTGACGCTCACCCTTATCTCTTGCATTAGGTTCATCGTCGTCATCGTTATTTCTTCTTTGAACCTCAACTATGTGACAAGTATCATCAGTATTAGCCATCTCCCCCTGAGCGTCAATATGCTCTATAAGTTATGAAATTAGAATTTGCATTTTGGCTAACTGATGATTTTGAGATTGTATTTCAACTTGTCGTTGCATGTCAGTAGCTTGAAGTACATCTATCTGCCCTTGCAAGCCTTCTACTTGAGCTTCCAGACAGACAAATCTATCCTCTAAAGCTTTGATCTGTGTATCTTTAGCAGTAGATGATGATGGTTTAGCTTGACTTGTTTGTTTTGGAACAGTAGGAGTAGTTTGTGTTGAAGATGTCAGAGTAATTATTAAGGAATCAACAAAGACTATATCCTCATCAACTTGCGTAGCCTGAGCTGTCATAGCTACATTCTTTTTGTCCTTTGGAGAGTCAGGCACATACTCCGAGTCAGAAGATTCATCTCTTAAACTTCTCTTGCCAAGAACATATCCGAAAAGATGACCTCGGACTGACTTGCGTCGCGGTATGGATTTCTTTCTCCCTTGAGACTTCTTAGATACTCTTTGATTCTTTTCCAATTACTCATAATGATCTGAACCAAAATCTAGTTCAGTCTCTTTAGAATCAATTTCCTTTCCTTTATCTCCTCCTTCATCTTGACTACTTGAACTTGTAGACTCTACAAGAACATCTTCTTGTTGTGGTGGGGGTGAAGGTACATTAACATCATCATTGACATTCACATCTTCATCAACATGATCAACATTTTCATCTTGAACATCAGCATGAACATGATCAACTTGTGTATGTTGTTCTACTTGTTGTTCTTGCTGTACAGGATCTTGAACTTGAATAGGTTGCTGTACAGGAGCTTGAGTTTGTTGTTGTTGCTGCTGTTGTGGAACTTGTGCTGGTTGCTGTTGTTCATCAGGATTGATCCAATTGTCATTTGCAGGTGCAACATAATCAGGATTAGTTATGTGCCCAAACATCGGAGTAGGAACCGGAATCAAAGCTGGATTATCTCTCTTAACATTATTACAATCAGTAAAGATCTTTTTTGTCATTCGAGTGAGAGTAAGTCTTTGTCCAACTAGAGACAAATCAGGTATCAAGTGATTAATGATAACTTGTAAGAACCTTGGATACATTATGAACCCTTGTCCCTCTGGTGGTGTAATATGTGTAACAACCTCTTTATAGATATATATGGCAAAATTAAACCCGCTATTCAGAGTTAGTGCCACCATTGCAGCTTGAAGAGAAAACTTCAACCCATCTGTACCTGCCTTCCTTGGTGATAAGCACTGTATGATCACGTGCATAAAATATCTCCATTGACTGACAAGACCTCCCTTCCTAGCCTGGGAATCATTGGTTTTACCTCGATAGCCCATACGATGAAAACATCCAGTAATGAGTGTAGTTGGAAGCTTGATTGGATCAGTGTTAACTCCTCCCAGAGATAAAGCTTCCCTTATAGTCTCGACAGATATGGCTAGAGGTTGATTGTTGACGGTTGCATGAATCACATTAGGATTTACTTCACAGTCATGTACCGCTGTATCCCAGAATTGTTGAATATATTGCAAACTAATAATGGGATTAGCAGATAAGGCAACCCTGATTCTTGATTGGTTAAGAAAAGTAATTATCTCTCTATAGTTCACAGCCTCTGGTAAGGCCGGATCAAGAAGTGCGACTTGATTATGCGTGTACTCCACACGACGATCCATCTATAAAAGAATAGAAATTGTTAGACTTAGCATTAAAATAATAAAGAAAAAATTAAAACTAAAACAAAGTTGAAAAAAATTCAACAGAAAATTTGCTAGGTGTGAAATCAGTATTATCCCCTGTAGCGAACTTATTAAGTTCGCTTAGAGTGCAATAGGCGAACTTAATAAGTTCGCCTGAGCAAGTTCGCTAAGGCTTACGAACTCAGTCAGAAAATCAAAATCTTAAATCCGATGATTTCAAGAACAATTAAGCCATGAAATTTGTCACTTAAGCACCGGTAATGAGTATTGTACCAACAAATTTAATGTCACCACACCAACAAGTCACAAACACAGCCAGTTATCAACCCCGTAACCCAAACCTTTAACACTTTCAAATTCTGATCAAATTAATGGATGAAAATGAATGAGTTTACCTGCAAAAGGATCGCAAGATCAAATGAAACAAGAATCTAATGAAGAAAACACCTCCCCACAACAGAAAACTTGAAAACAGTAAGTTCGCTAGAACTAGGTAAGTTCGCTAAACAAGTTCGCTAGGGCATGAAAGAGGTAAATGATCAAGTTCACAACACTGTGCAATTTATACCCCCTATTTAAGTTCGCTTAAATCAGGCGAACTTGTTAACTTCGCTACCAGGCGAACATAACCAAGTCTCCAATCTAAGAAAATTTTGAACTTTTTCAATCCAACTTTCAAACATTCGATCTTTCTTTCTTCCCATCTTGAACCTGCAAGAGATACAATCCCGAACATTTATAAAATAAAAATTCTCATGGAAGCAAGAAAGAAAAAATATTTTGGATTTTCAATAAAACTAACTATCAAATAACGAACATATTTATGTAGTTTTGAAACTTTATGCTAAAACACACTTAAAATCTTTTTTGTATTTTTCAAATGATATAAAGCAGTAAACAAAGAAATAAAATATTTTTGGTTTTTATCTATAAAATCTGAAATCACATATTTTTAGTTTTTATCTGTACAAAATGAAATCACTTATTTTTGTTCAAACATCACGAGTAAGAAGATCATATCAATATCTATGATAAATCACACACATATCAGATATAAAATCCCTAGCAGATCTAAGGGTGACCTACGGCTTTCTGTCCAAGTACAGTTCACAACTCTCAGAATTATCAAACATTTCTTTTCAAAAAGATTATGAAATGATACGCGATAAACTTCAAAGTAAACAAGATCAGATCATGACATGCTGATTTATTCGTACCGAATTTGCAATACACTACATGTGAATTCAAGTTGTCAGTATTATAAGATTTGAAACTACAAGCATGTTTATCTCACGTTCTTGTGAGTTAGTACCATTTATATGAAAAAAATGTGTACCCCACAAGTATGCCAACATAAAGTAAATATGCACTATCTTCAAGACATATGAGACTTTGTGCATCAATCTCTATGATGAAATTATATCAATTAACACATGAAAAGAAGCAGACCCCGAATGATATAAAGAATCATAATGATTCAGAATTGAATGATTCATATAGATTAGCTTGGCTTTGTTGATTCTCAATGATATAGGATAACAGATGAAATTCAGGGTAACATGGTACTACTGTTATCTGGATCTCTTCAATGAATCAGGATAATCAAGTGATTCAGATGCCAGTGCTAGTATATGTTTGACACATGTTGTCAAGAACATATCTTGGTAAAACATCAAATTGCATGCTTTTCAGGACATGTAAAATGAAGCAAACTGAATGAATTGTGCTAATCAACATAATCCGATACTGGTCTCATGAAATTCTTAAAGCCTTAGATTCTATATCTGATAATGATCTTTTAACACACACACCCGGCATAATATGGGTTCAAATCACAATTGTGACATAAATCATTATGTTTTCACACTACTAATGATCTAAACACGCTTCTAGCCTACTGACAATTCAAATTACATGCAGATATTCAAATTAAAATATATATTTAATGTTAAGCAGTCATGAAGCTATTATTTCTTGTTTGTGCAAAGTTGTAAGGCCCCAAACCCGAGAGGCCTCACGTATTGGATTTACTCATCAACACATAGCACTTTAAACATAAGGCCTTCATTAACACAGTGGAAACGATTTAAAACTTCAACATACGCAGCGGAAACATAAACATGTCTAATACAATTTGTCTTTAACAACATCAAATTAAAACATAACATAAAGGTAAACGGGATGCCAGACGCTGATCTTCGGGTAACTCTTCTCGCTAAGCCAAGCATTCACATCCATCAACTGCACCTCTACTTAACTGATATGCATACTAAAAATCAGCAACGCGGAGTGAGTTCTAACGTTTACTTTAAATCAATTATGCAAAATATTTACAAATACATACATACTTCCCTTAAGGCAAAACTTTACATGCTTCACTTTTCAAAAACAGTTTAAAACATTCATAAGGTAGCCGTCAATCCCTTATCACTGTTGGTACTGCCATCGTGATCAATACCGCTTAACTGTCAATTCTTATCACTGTTGGTATTGTCCTCATGATCAGTACCACTTATCCGTCAAATACTTGTCACTACTGGTATTTTCCTCGTGAGCAATACCGCTTAGCATGATGTTGTCCCCATGATCAATACCGCTCAGCATAGTTTAGTCCTCGTGACCTACCGATATTGTCCTAATGATCAACACCACACGACACGATGTTGTCCTCGTGATCAACACCGGGTATTGTCCTCGTGATCAATACCACTTAACTGGTACATGGGGGATTGCGTAGTCCCCCGAGCAACCGCCGTCACTCATCCTAATTGTACAACTGTTAGCGAGCCATCAAGACGCTTACTAATGGGTAGCACCCATATCAGGCATCCTGTACAAGTAACATCTGTCCCAATGACCTTATCCAACTGGTTCACTTCCCATAGGAAGACTGTTCACTTTCTGTTCATAAACTTTCTTTAACTTGATCATACTAAACATATATCATGCCTTTGTTTATGTATATGAAAATATAGTAAAAGCTTGCCAATGATATAACTATACTTTACTGGAACATAACTTGTCATAAATATCATGCCTTTGTTTATGTATATGAAAATATAGTAAACGCTTACCAATGATATAACTATACTTTACTCAAAACGTACATTTGGCTCTTTTAAACTTGTCACAAAAATACAGCTTTCACTTTGTTTATTAATTTAAAAATATGTAATAAACGCTTTACACTACTTATGCACACCACCGCTAAAGAAGGCAAAAAGGGGATTAGAACTCACCTGTGATGAACACGGTCAAGGGTCTCTATGATATCTTCTAACCTGTACGTACGCGACCTAGTCTTAGATTACATACATCTCATTACATTTTGACCCCACTATACCAAGAACCTAGGGGTACATGGTTCTTTCCCATGACTTTAGGAGCTCACGGCTTAATCTCGTGAACAGGGAAGTATACGGCTTCAGGAAAGTTCTCAGGATTTTACCCGCGAACTAGGTCCGAGAACTCTAACCGTGAACTTTACCAAAACCACAAACTTTACCCAGACCGCAAACTTTACCTAGACCACAACCTTTACCCCAACCGTGAACTTTACCGCAAACTTTACCCCATACCGTGAACTTTACCCCATACCGCAAACTTTACCCGGATCGCAAACTTCATCCCAACTGTGAACTTCATCCCAAACCGCAAACTTTCATGGATTCAGATCTGGATCAATTGATTCATCAAGTTTGAAACTTTTTATGTTCATAAAACCCGTCCTTTTTACGAAAATACCCAAAAACCCAAAAAGAATAAAAACTCTATTTTGGTTCGGGTCATTACCTGTTTCGAGATTCTGAATTAGAGAACCTACTCACGAGTAGTATAGGAACGAGATGCTAGCTCTTCGGGTCGATCCGTCAACTTTCTCTCTCTATGGTTTCTCTCTCTAGAAAGTGGCAAAGTGAAATGTGAAAATGAGGTGGTTGGAATGAGGGTTAGGGTCTTAAGGCCCATCCTCATCCTCAGCTCAGCCCACCTAGTGACCCGGTCCAAGGCCCTGTCCATCTCACTTCCTTTTCCTTAACTTCGTGTAAATCCCGTGCTCGTTCTATCGCTTCGAAATACGGGATGTTACAAGTCTACCCTCCTTAAAATAGGTTTCGTCCTCAAAACCTGCAATAAGCTATACTGATAGCAAATCACAGAATGGATGGCATAAACCATAGCTATGCAAGGTAGCTTAGTCATGAAGGCCATTGTGATTAACTACCGCTGAGGGTCTAATCAGGGAAATATCTAGTTCTAAGGCTTCGAAGCTAATGGGGCTAACTAATCATTTAAGGATTCAATAACATGATCATGCCATAGTAAAAATAGGAGTTTGCAACGTACTTTACTGAGTTTTCTGGTAAGCCATTGCTTTGGCCATGTTGATGTAGGGTTCCTTCTCTGCACCCTTACCCTTTCCGGATCCTCCCGCTTCCGGCTCTTTGTGCTCTCTACAGTCATGGCTCAAATGCCCCAGCTTTCCACAGTTGTGGCACCTAGGCTTCATGGGGCAGTCAGGTGATTGGTGTCCAAACTTGCCACACCTAAAGCATCCCGCATGCCTAACTCTGCACTCTCCTCCGTGCCTTTTCCCATATTTTCCACACTGACCCTCCGCTTCAAACCTTGACCTCCTATCACTAGGACTCTGAAGGTCTCCGCCAGGTCTCTTGACCGTCTGCTTCTTTGGTTCCTCAGGGATGAGTTCGGTGGAGGCTATGACATCATACACAACACCACTCAGAACGACCACCGACTCAAAAGTACTTGGTGTGTTGGTCTTGACAAATGTGCGAATCTTCAGAGGCAATCCTTGGACATAGTAGTGAATCCTCCTATCCTCGGTTATCACTAGATGGGGCACGAGTCATGCCAACTCATTGTACTTGGAGGTGTATTGCCGGTGATTCATGAGTACAACTTGCAGTGTCAAGAATTACCTTTCCACCTTGTGCACCTTGTTCTTAGGACAAAACTCTTCAATTACCAATTCTTTCAGGTCACTCCATCTCATCAATCCGACTGCTTGGTCACCCTTAGCTTGTTTCACACTTTCCCACGAGTGTGCTGCTTCTCCCTTCAATGACTTCGCAGTGAACATGACTGTTGTTCCGGTCGGCATTCACTAAGATGAATGGTCGACACCATACCGTTAATCCAGTCTAAAGTATCAGTTGCTTCTTTCTCCCCAGTTAGCTCAGGGGGATCACAACCACGAAATGCCTTGTAATCGCATCCGCGAGTAGGCGGTGCAACTTTCTCCACCAGATCTGGTCCTCCCATGGCAAGAAGCACCACTGGCCCTTCAGTGGCTGGGATTATGTTGGGGTTCTCCTTGGCCTCCCTCAACGCTTTGTCTAGTATGGCCGGTAAGGTTTCCTTCAGCAGTCGGATGATTTCCCGGTCGAGAGCTGCTTGTACGGCTGGCTCGAACTCGAATGTCTGATCATCTCCTGCCGCATGCTCAACATTTTGCTGACTGACTACTGTATCAGTATGGGTAGTGTGAACACTCCCCTCAATCTCTTTGTTGGTTCTAGCTCCACCGCGGCGGCCTGTACGTCCACCACGTCTTCCTCCTCCACCTCCTCTATTTCCTCCACGTCTAGCCATTTTGAACTGAAAGATAGAGAACAAAGGGATTTAATTTCATCATGCTAGGGAATATGTAGAACACAATAAGTAAGGTAAGATGTTAATATACAATGGCCATGTGCAATTAAACATTACATAACTTCTTGTTTTCTAATTATTCACTTTCATGATTCCACTAAATCTTCTATTCTTACCTTGATTCTCTAAACAGGAAAGAAAACTTTACTTACTATATTCTTCTGATGCTTTGGCTTGAGTTACCCGTTACTGGCATCCGCTACATGGTTCCATTCTCAGTTTAAGTCTGGACGGGGATGTCCAAATCTCTCAAACTGTCGCTCTGATACCAAGTTGTAAGGCCCCAAAACCGGGAGGCCTCACGTATTGGATTTACTCATCAACACATAGCACTTTAAACATAAGGCATTCATTAACATAGTGGAAACGATTTAAAACTTCAACATACGCAGCGGAAACATAAACATGTCTAATACAATTTGTCTAAAACAACATCAAATTAAAACATAACTTAAACGTAAACGGGATGCGAGACGCTGATCTTAGGGTAACTCTTCTCGCTAAGCCAAGCATCCACATCCATCAACTGCACGTGCACTTAACTGATATGCATACTAAAAATCAGCAACGCTGAGTGAGTTCTAACATTTACTTTAAATCAATTATGCAAAAGATTTACTAATACATACATACTGCCCTTAAGGAAAAACTTTACATACTTCACTTTTCAAAAACAGTTTAAAACATTCATAAGTTAGCCGTCAATCCCTTGTCACTGTTGGTACTGCCCTCGTGATTAATACCGCTTAACCGTCAGTTCTTATCACTGCTGGTATTGTCCTCGTGATCAGTACCACTTATCCGTCAAATCCTTGTCACTACTGGTATTGTCCTCATGAGTAATACCGCTTAGCATGATGTTGTCCTCGTGATCAACAATTGGTATTGTCCTCGTGATCAATACCGCTCAGCATAGTTTGGTCCTCGTGACCCAAGATCCTCTTTACCCATTAATGGTGTCCTCGTGATCAACACCACATGACACGATGTTGTCCTCGTGATCATCACCGGGTATTGTACTCGTGATCAATACCGCTTAACTGGTACATTGGTGATTTCGTAGTCCCCCGAGCAACCGTCGTTACTCATCCCAATTGCACAACTGTTAACGAGCAATCAAGACTCTTACTAATGGGTAGCACCCATAACTGGCATCCTGTACAAGTAACATATGTCCCAAAGACGTTATCCAACTAGTTCACTTCCCATAGGAAGACTGTTCACTTTCTGTTCATAAACTTTCTTTAACTTGATCATACTAAACATATATCATGCCTTTGTTTATGTATATGAAAATATAGTAAACGCTTGCCAATGATATAACTATACTTTACTGGAACATAACTTTTCATAAATATCATGCCTTTGTTTATGTATATGAAAATATAGTAAACGCTTGCAAATGATATAACTATACTTTACTCAAAACGTACATTTGCCTCTTTTAAACATGTCACAGAAATACATCTTTCACTTTGTTTATTAATATAAAAATATGTAATAAACGCTTTACATTAAGTACGTACACCACCCCTAAAGAAGGTAAAAAGGGGATTAGAACTCACCTGTGATGAACACGGTCAAGAGTCTCTAAGAGATCTTCTAACCTGTACGTACGTGACCTAGTCATACATTACATACATCTCGTTATATTTTGACCACAGTACACCGAGAACCTAGGGGTACATGGTTCTTTCCCGTGACTTTAGGAGTTCATGGCTTAATCTCGTGAACAGGGAAGTATATGGCTTCAGGAAAGTTCTTAGGATTTTACCCGCGAACTAGGTTCGAGAACTCTATCCGTGAACTTTACCCAAACTGCAAACTTTACCCAGACCGCAAACTTTACCCAAACCGCAAACTTTACCCCAATCATGAACTTTACCGCAAACTTTACCCTAACCGTGAACTTTACCCCATACCACAAACTTTACCCAGACCGCAAACTTCATCCCAACCGTGAACTTCATCCCAAACCACAAACTTGCATGGATTCAGATCTGGATCGATTGATTTGTCAAGTTTGAATCTTTTTATGTTCAAAACGCGTATTTACCTCTCGTGATTCCAAATCTATAATCCTTTTCTCATTTGGTTCATAAAATCCGTCCTTTTTACGAAAATACCCGAAAACCCAAAAAGAATAAAAACTCGGATTTGGTTCGGGTCATTATCTGTTTCGAGATTCCAAATCGGAGAACCTACTCACGAGTAGTAGAGGAACGAGGTGCTAGCTCTTCGGGTCGATCCGTCAACTTTCTCTCTTTACGGTTTCTTTCTCTAGAAAGTGGGGAAGTTAAAATGTGAAAATGAGGTGGTTGGAATGAGGGTTAGGGTCTTAAGGCCCATCCTCATCCTCAGCTCAGCCCACCTTGTGACCCGGCCCAAGGCCCGGTCCATCTCACTTCATTTTCCTTAACTTCATGTAAATTCCGTGCTCGTTCTATCGCTTCGAAATACGGGATGTTACAAAACTAAGAAGTTTAGATCAAATCATATAAACAAAACTTTGAACATAAATACAGAAACCATGTAGTCTTTCTATAGTCATGTGTATGATTATCTACTGATGTACTATCAATCCTTCTCTAACATCAAGTGATGTTGATTTTATCCTTTTCAAATTTGTTTTGAATTTTTATACATAACACCTTTTTGATAGTAAAATAAAAGCATGAAAGTAATAAAGTAGTAAAATGAAAGAAATAAAACAAAATAAACACTTCCTTGAAAATGGTTTTTGAAAAACTTTTATTTCGGGATTGATCATTCCGATCATTTTTACCAAAAACTAAAAGCGAGTCCGATCAAATGCCTTAGTGAAGAGATCAGCAAAGTTGTCACCAGTATGCACTTTCACCAGCTCAATCAACCTTTTATCTGCACAATCACGAATAAAATGATATCTTATTTCAATGTGCTTAGTTTTATTGTGCTTGACAGTGTTATTAGTAATTGATATAATACCATTGTTGTCTACGAACATGCGGTGCATGTAAAATTAAAACAAAAATCTCTTAATTATTGCTAGATCCACAAAATTTGTGAACAACAACCGGAAGCTTCAATGTATTCTGCTTCACATGTTGAAATTGAGATTGTGGTCTGCTTCTTACACTGCCATGATACAACCGATTACCAAGAAACTGGCAACCACCTGTTGTAGACTTCCTGACCAAGCAGTAACCTCCAAAATCGAAATCTGTATATGCAACAAAATAAAAATTAGATCCATGAGGAAACCAAAGTCCTAGTCTCGGTTTCCCTTTCACGTACAGGAATATCCTTCTTACTGCAATCAGATGACTCGACACACACACAGTAAGGTCCCGGTAAGGTCAATACAGATCGGTCTAGACGAGCGACTCGACATGCATGCGGAGTGCGGAATCCAATGCATAAATGCTTGTGTATAGACGACAACTAGAACAATATCAAGGAACACAATATGTAAATAATCTCCACTTGTATTGCTCTCAAACTCAGAGTGTTTACAGGACTTAATGGCAGAAGCTTACAATTCAAACAAGTAAATACCTATTTATAGGCTAAGTATCTGATGCAGGCGAACTTAACAAGTTAGCCAAAACTTGTCCTAGGCGAACTTACTAAGATCGCCTATGCCAAAACTTAGTTAATACTTACAAATTCAAACATTAAAAGACAAACACAAAACATAAAGATATTACAAAGACCTAATTTATTACAAAGCATATTGTCGCAAAACATGTCTCTACACTCTACAACAGTTGGAAGTCCCCAAGACCAATACAAAGGGGCATCTACACCCATTGACATTGAACATTGTCATCTCATAGGGACAGATACAACCACTTCATGTGGGAATCCAGTTGATCTTATTAACTTAGGTGATGGATTAAGATATAGGGAGTTGACGGAGAGAATGTCTAATGTTGAGGCTTCTTGCTCAACAATTAAGAAACTCTTACCAAGAAGCCTTCTACGGAAACTCCAAGTCAAGAAAACACAACTTTGTTAGACTCCATCAAGAAAGAGTTTGAGTCTTCAATAAACAGAGTGATTTCCCAAATCAAGCTTCCAACTCCTGAAGAACTGACTCCAATCATATGGAAAGCCTTCCAGCCACTCCTAAAAGAAAAAATCAGAGGGCGCTGGATAATTCTATGAAATTACACATGGATGATATGAGAAATTATGTTGATGTAAGATACAAGGACACACATGCAGATGTAAGTGTAATAAGAAAACAATTAGAACAATTAACTGGTGTTACACCACCTCCTCCTAAATTCCTAGATGATGATGGCCAAAAGCAAAAGAAACAAGATAAGAAAGCAGACTACTCTGAAGTAGAGAAAGCACAAGAAACTGCAAAAGAAAAGGAAAGGTTAAGAAAAAATAGAGAGGCAGAATCTGTATCAGTTGTCAGACAGAGAATTGTAGAATAGATTGAAAAAGGTAATCAAGATTCATCAAATACTTCAGGTACATGAACAAAGATTCATGCAAGTTCTGCAAGAAAACAAGTTGTAAAGAAACGTGCTGAACCTGGAGTCAAAAGGACTGCTCCGGAACATGCAGCTGAATTCTTAAACAAATCTTAACCAACCGGTCCAGCAGTAAACCCTAAATATACACCATGATAAACAACTGGAGTTAAAAGGCCCACTCCTGAAAGTACTGCTACAAGTGTTATTGCCACAAAACCACTTTTTCCAGTAGTTGATCCTTCAAAAGATACAGAAATGACTGAGACCACAACACAGAGTACAACTACTGTTGCACCAGCTTTAGTGCCAACGACAGTTTCAAGTTCAACAAAATTTCCAAAAAATACCAAAAATACCCCTAAAAGAAGGAAGATGGCGGTACATGAATGTGATAAAGATGATGCTACATCAAATGCACCAACAAAATTGCCCCTAGCAACTACACAACCTCCACCAACGTCACTTTACATCATGTGCTTAAATCAAGAAGTTCTGGAATTCTTTGACCCACCTTCTTCTGGACAATTAGTGTTTCACTCAGTGGCAAATATCATGATTTCTTATACAATACCAAAGACTTTTCAGGAATACATTAGAATAAAAGAAAAACAAATTCAAGACGATGTTGCAGTAAAGTGTAAAGGTATGTCTGATAAAGAGACCCAATATATGATAGCAAAGGAATTGTTGATCATCAGAGACCTAGAAGACACTACTTTTCGTAAATGCCAAGAACTTTCAAATGCAACAATGACAGATTCCAATCTATGTGCAACATTAAAAAAAGATCATATTGATTGGATCATGCAGAATAAGAACTACACTGCAAAAAGTGGTCATTATGTAGACCGAACCATAGAAACATTAGAAGGGGAAATCAAAATGAAGAGAATGAAAGATGAAATGATACATGCAAAGATGGATCAACTTGCTACAATTAGAAGAGGCAATGAAAGAAAAACTTTTGAAAACTACAAGAGTTTGGAAGATCTCAAAAAGAACTTTCCTAAAAAGGTGCCACCCAAGACAGTCTACGATGATGAAGCTCTACCAATAAGAAACTCGTTGAATCCAACTGAGCCTCCAACTGTAGACCAAATCTCAGCTGCAGCTAGATCAAAAGTTGCAGGACTAAAAAACCAAAAAGAACCACCTCCTGATCAAGTTGTTGTAGATGTGAAGATCTCAAGTATGAATCTCTAAGGATGGACAAGTGGCTGGATCTAGCTAGATCATAACTGATATGTACAAGAACTGATGTTTTATATATATATATATGTACAATTTATCTTTGCAAATGGTGAAATATTGGTCAGTAGATGGTAAATGGTCAAGTGGTTAGTATATGGGCACATGGTCAACTGTTATGTCTTTTGATTTCAATATATGGTCAACTGTGCAACTGCTATGTCTTTGGTTTGATTTATATTAGTTTGGTTTATAGAAGACCTCGTGAGGGAAACTGCTGGTGAGGTTGTTCTCCAAAACCAGCAGTTGTGTCTATTTGAAATTAAAATGGTCAAATGGTCAACCATTATCAATATATGGTCAAATGGTATGCAATTGTAGAGCAATTGTAAATGGTCAAATATTTGTCAGTATATGGTAAATGGTCAATATATGGTCAACTGGTTAACTGTTATGTCTTTGGATTTCAGGATATGATCAACTGTGCAACTGCTTTGTCTTTGGTTTGATTTTATTTAGTTTAATTTATCTTTGCAATTGGTCAACTGTTATCAGTATATGGTCAAATGGTATGCAATTGCTGCAATTATAGACCAATTGCAAATGGTCAAATATTGTTCAGCATATGGTAAATGGTCAAATGATCAGTATATGGTCAAATGATATGCAATTGTAGCTAGCTTTATTTAACTGTAGTTACCTAAGGAGAAACTACATTGCATTGCATCAACCAAATACACAATCATCAACCAAATACACAATCAATACAATTAAATAACAAAACAACGATCACATGCATCAAGCAAATAACAAAAAAACTGACATATTATATATATAACCATATTTTTTACAAAAAAATCATAATTACAGACATAAATTTTGAACTAGATCACTATGACCTAGCATCAGATAACAAATCCTCATCCTCCTCAGATGAGGATGTGGAACATGTAGCATCTCCTTCACTGTGCTCGCCTGGTATCCTCCTATGCCCAAACAGAGCAACAAAGATGAAGGTGGAGTCCTGCTCCCTCACAGGGTAGAGGTAGAGTTTAGTAGCATCCCTCCCCTGAAAGGCCACAACCCTCATATCTTTGTTAGTGTACACTTCCATAGCATACTCCAGTGATAGGTATGGGATCCTGAAAAAGGTGGTAAAGTACCCAACCGTCGTGTACCCTATAGCTTTAACCATATGGTCAAGCTCTTTGTACGAAAAGAGATCAATATTGATGTAGTCAACAAAGCTCTCAATGCGGCCGTTGTTTTCCTGCTCGTCGATGGGAGTAGCTCTGAAGTGGCCCTTATGGTCGATCTTAAGTGTGATGGGCTTCAGATTAACTGAAATTTCACCATTAGGTTACACATTTTACCTTGAAAAACACAACTTTAAGAATACTACTATACCCCGGTAGTGTGGTGTTGCACCACTGGTTGCTCGTACTCTCCATTGCGGCGCCATTTTGATCGTTTTTTTTTGTTTCGAGAGAAGGGCGTCGGAGGTTTTTTGGTTGAATGAAAACCTAATTTGGTGAATTGGTATTTATAGGAGGGTGCGCCCCGCGTCCGGTTGATCATCTTCCTCTAACAAATTCAATTTGGCGGCAGGAAGTGGAAACACCATAGGCCACACGCACTATTAACCGTGTCCATTGATTACTTTTAGCCACACATAAAATGTTTAACCATTACCATTGATTACTTTTAGCCACACAAAATAACTGTAACCGTGACCATAAAATACTTATAGTTATAACTATTTAAACACACGTGGCTAATAAACACTACTATATATATATCTTTGTATTAGCTTTTAGCCACATCATCAAACAAAAACAATGGCGGTTCGTCACATTTAGCCACTGCTTTTGTTTCGTTTACTAATTACAAAACACTAATCTTTGGTCACACAAGCTAAAATAAGTGGCCATATCTATTAGCTCTTAGCCACATCACTAAAAATATACTATGGCAGTTCGTCACATTTGGCCACACTATTCGAGAGTGTCTAGTGGATGTCACATTTTTTTGTTTTTGGTCACATGAATAACAAATCAAACAAATACCATAACAGTTGGTCACACTTTTCTAGTGTGGTCACTAAATGTCACAATTGTTTCTTAAAGTGTGGCTAATAGATGTGTTTTTGGTCACATGAAACAAATACTTTGGCCGTAGATCACATTTGGTCACACTTTTATAGTGTGGCTACTAAATGTCACATTTTATTCTTAAAATGTGGCTAAAGGTTTTGAACTGTTATACATTGGTCAAGTGAATAAATAAAATGCGTGGCCAAAAGTAGGATAAAAGATTTTAAAATGTGATTAATGACCTTTAGCCACACATTTAATTGAAAGTATGACAGGGCGGTTTTTTAAAAAGTGTGGCTAAATGTCACTTTTGGCTTAGTGAAAGAATTTGTAACATCCCAAAATTTACAACAACTACATAAGACGGGTTACAAGATAAACAAATAAAAGAATGAATAAAAGGGTAGCGGGCTCGAGATGGATTGGGCCTTGGGCCAGACAATGGAAGCGCAAGGGAGGGGAGTGCGGTAAAACCCTAGTCACCCTCTCCACTTTCCTCATTCCTCACCATCATCTTTAAAGTACAGAGAGAGAAAGAGATATAACTTAGAGAGAGAAAGCTCAAAGATCGTCCATTTTTCCTTCATCTTGCTCTATGATCGTTGCTAGACAGTTCTGGAAGAATAGAGAAGAAGAATCACACGATTACAGGTTAGAATCATCCTCAAATCTGAGTTTCTGTTTCAAAAAGTGGGTTTTAGGGTTTTTCATGGGTTTTAATATAAAGATCGGAATTTTACGTGTTAAAAGATGGATAAAGCATAGATCTAGCTTAACGGAAGCTAGATAAAGGTTTTGGACGTAAAAGATATGATTTTCGGATAAAAAACGGGCATGTATGGAATTTTTGTTCATGAGCCGACACTCGAGTGTCGACCACCTACAAAGTGGCAACAGTCGAGGGAGACGAAGACACTAAGAGTGTCAACGGGTGTCGACGATTGTCGATGAGTGTTGACCCTCAGAGTGTCGACCCTCCTATGCCATGACACAAAGTCCTGAATGCAAGTTCAGGCGCCACTCTAGTGTGTCTAGTGACACTATTAGGCGACACTCTAGTGTGCGTGGTTACTATCAAGTGACCCTCGCACAAAATAATAGAATTCACCTCTTGACATATGTGCAGATCGGTCTACGCGTTAGCAATAGATAAGCCGTCAACTTCAAGTTGAATACCAATGGTAAGGTGAGTTCTTATTGCCCTTTTTCCCTAACGGTTTGGGCTGGCATTCATACTGGTAGAAAAATTTGAAAGGCAAAGTATAATTTTTTTATAAAAATGTAATTTTATAAAGTCAAAGTGAAAGTTATAGTTTTTTATAAAAAATGTTATTTTTATAAAAAGAAAAGGAAAAGGAGTAAAAGAGCATAGTATTATCTTTGAAATATATTTTAAGGAACGTAAACAGTTAAAGCAAAGAAACTAAAGGAGCTGCACTTCGGTGTAGCTTGACAGTGACGGTGACAGATGCCATATTATATGCTTATGTGTTGATATGGGTTATTTCTGTATGTGTTAGGTGTTTCAATGGTATTATATTATGTGACATAGTATAATTTCATAGTAATTAAATAGTACTCGCATAGTAAAAAAGTACTGCAGGCAAGCAAAGTAGAAGTCTCACCCCGAGGTGCGAGCAAAAGTCTCACCATGAGGTGTGAGCCGACAAAGGACTCTTACACTTTGGTGTAAGAGAGAAAGTCCTACCCTGAGGTGTGGGAACAGCAAAGTAAAAGTCTTACCCCGAGGTGTAAGTGAGAAAAAGGATCTTGCCGTCGGGCATTGATCCATATGTGATAGTTAAAGTATGTTATAGTCACTTGTCCTGTACGAGTGAAAAGCAAAGTTGAAAGAGTAAAATAGGACACCTTATTTGGTTTCCTCAAAAGTAAAGTTTTAAATGAAAGATAGAAACGGAACGAATTGATAAATTGTAACGTTGTAAAGTTTTAAAGTAAACGCAAAGGCAAACTTGTTTTAAAGAAAGAAATAAAGCTTATTTTATTTTTATAAAACTAGCTATTTAAAGAAAGTTTACAGTTTACAGTAAAGATATATCTCACCAACGTTAGCTGACTTTTAGTATGCATGACAGGTAGTAAAGATAAAGCAAAAGTAAAGTAAAAGAGTCGTGAGAGCTGGATAGCATGGACTGTCAGGTTGTATTACTAAAGACTGACATTTCCTTATCCGACAGTTTATGTTGAACAATGTTTAGTTATTGTTTATGAATTTGAATGTTTGAGACAAGACTTCCGCTGTAATAGATTATGATTAACAGTTTAGTCTCGTGAGGGTCTCTAGAGAACACACCCACAACGTTCATTTAACTAGACAAGAAAATAAAACAAACTAACCTTAGGCTGCCTCCCAAGAGCGCTAAGTTTAACGTCTTCAGCCAGACGTAATTCCTAATTACTCGGTTACAGTGGTCGCAATGCACATTTACCTACCACATTCCAAACAAATGCTTGGTATCTCGTGTGTCGGGTCCACGCATGCTTCCTTACGGCCAGACTATCTGTTGGTGCACCGGTCGACAGTCTAATTCCACATTTTCCCATCGAGTTTCCAATGTATGCTCTGTAGTTCACATGCCATATCCCTACTCGGTTTCTCATAATGTGCACATCTGGTGAGTCAATGTGGGCCTGCTTCTGAATAGCATGTCCAATATCTTCCCGACTCACCTTTCTCTTCCTTGAGCTCAGACCACCCCCCCTGACTTCATCTATCACTGTAGTAACTATAGAAGGACAGTTAGGACACACCTGGGGTACCTCAGTCACGGGTTCTTCGGGAGGTAACGTGTCTTCAACTAGGTCTAAACATTCAACCCTGTGCTCTAGAAGCTCCATTACCACTTCTTCAACCTCTTCATCCTTCAGCATAGCCGGTGCCACAACAACCACTTCTCTAACAACTAGGGGATTTGGGGTGGTATTATTCTCCACACTTGCTTCCCTGTCTACCTCACCCTCTAGTGACTCTTCAATCTGTATTTTCATCAATAATACCTCACACTTCATACTTAGGTATTCGATTCGTTGTTCATCTGAGAGGTGGTGTTGTTATAATTTCTCATCAATCTAGGACAACGCCAACTCCACTAGAGCCATATTTTCCTCCTCCTCAGATTGATAAGTATGTTGAAATGGCTCATCACTTTGGATAGCAACGTTTTCTTATTTTTTACGAGGAAACTGACATTGATTCCTCTCATAACCCTGGGCAAAATTTGATTGGTTCGAGTATCCAAAATAATCCCCTTGAGTACACTTTTTAACATCCTCGTATGTCGGATGAGGGTAGTAGTGCACATCTTCATAATTTTCCCTGACATATCCTTTCTTCCCCATCCACTTAGCACACTCTGATCTACTCTCAAACATTGGACAATTTTGAACATAGTGACCGTGGCACCACGAAATATGCATGAAGCATCATCATCATAATCACAATCCATGATAACCTGCACAAGTAACACAACCGAGTAGTTCTGAACGAAGAAATAAAACTAACTAAAAAAAATAAGAAAATAAAAATATTTTTGGGTTTTTCTGTTAAAAAAAAACTACACTAAAACAAAAAAAAGCGCACCGATTCCCCGGCATCGGCGCGATTTTGATCGATTGTGAGGGCTAATCAAAAACTATATTAAAAACTACTCCTTAGCTACTTAGAATGTAGTATGGAAAGTAGGGTTGTCGAATCCACATGGAATTAGTGGACAGTGTTCTTTAAGAAAACTGTTCAGATTTAGACTAAAAGGCAACAAACTATAAAGTTTTTGAAAACAATTAAGAGAAAACGGATCGCTTCCGGGTTCAGATTGCAAGTTCGGTGATTACTGATTTGTACTTATTAAAAGTTACATAGACATAACTCGTTCATTAGATTTGACAAATAATTAATAATCAAGATAGGGACTGCGCTGAGCAACGATTTATAAAACCGGCTACTTGACATAGATTTAAAACTCAATAATCAATTACCACCTTAGAACATCAGATCTAGATACTCAATGATTCACGATAGAAAACCAAAATATGATGAATATATTAAATCTAAAACAAACCAAAGTGTTTAATCAAATCTAAGAAAACATAGCATTAAAACAATCAATGATTACAAGAATCCTAAACCAAACTCAGTATGTATCAGATTATCACCTTACCAAGCAGATCCTACACCCGAAAACAATCAGGAATGATTAGCCGCTCATCGACATCATCATCAATTCTTCAATAGTTGGTGTGGCTTGATCTAGAATCAAAAACGCGGAAACATTCGAACTTTCTCTCTGGAAATCGCCTTTGGGAATTTCTTGGACGGCTGGATGCAAGTTAATTCAATTATGGACTCCTCGTTGGCTTATAATTAGAATTAGGTTATTTTTGCCAAAAATATACTTCTTCGCGTGTCGCGAAGCAATCATGGATGATCTTCACGTGGCGCGAAGAACAAATTAGTCGCGGCCCTTTTTCTGCTTCCGCACGTGTCGCGAACTTCTCCACCTCAGTCTTAGCGTACCGCGAAGAACCTAAATTCCAAGAAATTGACTTTTGTTGACTTTGACTTCTCCGAGGCCCGTGTATGCTGCTATCCTCCTGATTTAAGCTTCATATTTCCCCCTCAAGTAGCTTGCTTAACCTGTAAGACTCACAAACACCAAATGCACATAAAACAGACTCGATATACAAGATAAAACTACTAAAAATATACAAATTAAACTCTTATACACGAGATATTTAGCAACACATCATTATCCCAACTTCCACCAAAATCAATAATACAAGCACGCAACATATCTTCGAGGGTTTGTATTGTCCTCTCACTTTGACCGTCAGTTTGAGGATGATATGCTGTGCTAATTAATAATCTAGTTCCCATCTCTTCATGGAACTTTTTACAGAAACATGAAGTGAAACGAGTATCTCGATCAGAGACAATCGAGACTGGCACTCCATGTCTAGAAAGAATTTCTTTAACGAACAAATCAGCTAACTTTTCTGAAGAATATGTCTCACGTATAGCTAGAAAATGGTCACTCTTAGTTAGCCGATCTACAACTACCAAATGGTATCATAACCCTTAGCTGTTTTTAGTAACTTGGTTATTAAATCCATAGTGAGATATTCCCACTTCCATTCTGGGATTTCTAATGGTTGTAATCTCCCATACAGTTTCTGATGTTCTGCTGTAACTTGTAAACAAGTCAAGCATTTTGCTACATATTTCATGATATCGAACTTCATTCCTGGCCACCAATAATCTCTGTGAAGATGTTGGTACATTTTTGTAGTACCCGGATGAATAGAATATCGTGATTTATGAGCTTCATCAAGAATCTTAAGTCTAAACTCACATGATCGTGGTATCCACATATGATCAAATCGAGTCTTTACTTTATATTCATTCTCTTCTAGAAACTTCTCTTGACCAGCCATTCTTTCTTTCTTAATATTCTCACCTTTTAATGCTTCGATTTGTGCATCTCGAAGCTGGCTCATGAAATCAAGAGTTATCACTAACTTATATGCTTTCACCCGAATAGGGTGATGCTCTTCCTTGTGGCTTAGAGCATCGGCTACCACGTTAGTCTTTCCGGGATGATATAATATTTCGCAATCATAATCCTTGACCTGTTCTAACCATCTTCGTTGCCTCATATTTAAGTCCTTATGGTCAAAGAAATACTTAAGACTTTTGTGGTCTATGTAAATCATGCACTTCGTTTCGTACAAGTAATGCCTCCAGATCTTTAGTGTGAACACCACCGCAACTAATTCCTGATCATGGTTTGGATAGTTTATTTCATGTGCCTTTAACTGTCGAGAGGCATAGGCTATTACCTTTCCTCTTTGCATTAAAACACATCCTAATCCAAGTTTCGAGGAATCAGAGTATACCACAAAGTCTTTTCCTCCTTCTGGCAATGCCAGAACTGGAGCTTGTGTCAACCTTTCTTTCAAAGTATGGAATGTCTTCTCTTGTGCCACATTTCATTCGTATTTCGAGTTCTTTCGAGTTAGCTTAGTTAATGGGGTGGCTATCCTGGAGAAATCCTGGATGAATATTCTATAATAGCCAGCTAACCCAAGAAACTTTTGCTGGGTCTACTGAGATACCTTCTGTATTTACAACATGGCCCAGAAATTGAACTTTTCTCAACCAGAATGCACACTTTGAGAACTTTGCGTACAATTTCACTCTTCATAAAGTACTAAGTTTGCGCATGTTCTTCTTCACTTTTTGAGTAAATCAAAATGTCATCAATTTAGAAAATAACGAATTTGTCAAACATTGGCTGGCATACTCTATTCACGAGGTCCATGAAGACTCCCGGAGCATTCGTCACTCTAAAAGGCAATACTACAAATTCATAGTGTCCATAACGAGTTCTGAATGTCGTCTTAGTTAGAACTTCTTCTCGTACATTGACTAGATAATAACCGGATCTTTAGTCAATTTTTGAAATAGAATTGATCAAACAGATCATCAATTCTAGTTAAGGCATACCTATTCTTGATGGTCATTTTGTTCAATTCACGGTAGTCTATACACATTCTCATACTACCGTCTTTCTTCTTTACGAATAGAATTGGTGCACCCCAAGGGGATACACTAGGGCGTATAAACCCCTTGTCCAATAATTCTTACAACTGTGACATCAACTCCTTCATTTTTATTAGTGCTAACCGGTATGGAGCCTTAGCTACCGGTTTAGCTTCAGGAATTAAATCGATTTTGAATTTGATCTCTCTCACTCGGGTGGAGCACCTAGAAGATCATCTGGAAATACTTCGGGGAATTCATTCACTACTAGAACTTGGATTAGTTCCTTCCCTTTCATCTTTACATCAGCTACGTAGGCTAAGAAGTCTTGGTGACCTTGTCTTACGTAGCTGTTTATCTTAGCCATCATACATAACGTAATATGGTTCCGTCGTTCACCAATAATACAAACTTCTTTTCCTGTAGTCTTCGTTAATCGCACGATCTTTTGGTTGCATATAATTGTCGCAGCATGCGAAGATAACCAGTCCATTCTAATGATTATGTCAAATTATTGCATCGGAATCAGAATTAAGTCGACGAGATATTCTTCTTTTTCTATTAGTAGTCGGCAATCTCGGCATACTTCAGTTACTATGCAGTTTCGATCACTCATGATTTCGACCTCTAATACTTTAGCCAACTTACTTCTATTGATATTTCTAGAGTTCGCATATTTTAATGAAATAAAAGATCGACTCGCTCCTTTATCGAACAAAATACAAGCATGTAGGGAATTCAAGAGGAATGTACCTCATACGGCATCCGGAACAACTTTTTCTTCCTCGGTAGTGATCTGAAAAGCCCTAACTCTTGGCTTTAGAGCCTCGATTCTGTTAACTTCATTCTCTGCTACTTTTGATGCTTCCCCGGCCTTCTCCGTCTGAGATTTCAGCTCACGACATTCCCTGCTAAAGTGTCTTGGCTTATAACAGTTGCAGCATAATCTGGTTCCACTCATACATTGCAATGCAGTGTGCTCTGCCTTCCCACACCTGTTGCAAGTCATAGACTTGAATCGGCACTCTCCTAGGTGCCTTTTTCCACAAGTCTTGCAATTTTAGATACTTTTCCTTGGGGAGGAACCGCCTCCCGGTTTATGGAACTTAAACCTCTTAAGAGGCGTAGGAGAAGGATAGCTTTCTCCTTTCGTCTTCACGTCTCTCTCAGCTTGTCTCTTGAGCTCAGTCTCATGTTTCCGGGCCCAATCAATCATCTCCTCCAAGTTCGCGCACTTGGATGGATGGATAAACTCTCTAATCTCAGTTTTCAAAACGAGATGGTATCTCGTCATCCATATTTCAGGGGTTGTTAACAAGGCCGGACAGAATCTAGCCTTGTCGAAGAAGATCTCTGAGATCTTATCCACCGTCTCTGTTGTCTAACGAAGTTGAAGAAACACCTTAGTGATTCTTTCAATTGCCGCTAGAGGGCAATAGTGTTTCAGGAAGAGATCTTTGAACTCTTCCCATTTCATCTCCTTGATTATGTCTCTACCTTTCTCTCCTTTTACTACTCCCCACCAATCGTCAGCTCGTTCTTTTAATTGATTGGTGGCGAAGGTAACCTAATCTTCCTTTTCACAGTGGCATTTTATCGAATGTCGTTTCTATCGAGGTGATCCACCTATGACTTTCTAAAGGGTTAACAGCTCCCTTAAACTCTAAAGGTTTACAAGTCATGAAATCCTTATATGTACAACGAATTGATTTCGTATCAACTTTTGGATTTCTTCCTTCTCAACTATGAGTAACATATTTATGGATTTCAAACCAGCTTTCTAATGAGTTCTGTAGATCTGCTTGTAAGTTCAGGAAATTTGCATCGAATGCCTTTCCTACTTCTATTTCAATTTGTCTCCGTATATTTTTCGGGACTTGCTCGACTTCATTCTCATCATGAAGTGGAGAATCAGCTCTCCTGCGACTCCCTTCATCACGTATTCCGTCATTTTGATGTTCAGCCATCGTTTGCTGAAACATGGCATCATTTTAAATCTCTCGTTCGTTTACCCTAATCATATTCTAGGGTTTTATACTACAAGACTTTTATTTGTTTAACCATATTCAAGTATTCTAGGGTTTCACATAAGGCCCCATCTATGCATGTTACACATATGCACATTCATTCATGCATTTTAATCATGCATAATCACACTTCCGGCTTATTATCTGTTGACATAAGTAATCATATGATGTTTATGATATCATGATGGTCCCATACATTAGCTCCAATACTGGCCAGGTATAAGGCAATGTATGTTACATATCATGATACGATTTGGGTAATAGTGAATCACTTGAAAAAAGTGCACATTTCTTGCCGATCCGTGAAACGTATTCATCTGAGAAGCTGGTAGAAGTATTTATGAATGAAATTATAGCTCGACATGGTGCACCAATGTGACACCCGACATTTCTGGTCAATATCCGTACATGTTATAAATAAGTTTACATCATAATTGTTTTCGTGATTTACTTAATTTCACAATCAAGGAAATTAAGGTCTAACAAAAACCGTACATTGTCTCATTTCATATTTTGGTAATTCTAGGAGTTACCGATTCATGTACCCGTATAAACCGACTAAATACAAACATTAGTGGTTAAATTAAATAACCAGAAAAATATATATACATATATATTACATAAACTCTACGTTGGACAATAATTTAATTTTTAGACTAAATCATATAATATACGTAAAATATCAAACCCTTTCGAAGACGTTACCATGTAGCGTCACCTTTAGGTACGTATACCTACAAATAATCACCTCAACGAATTATACAATCCAAGATTTCAATATCTTTCGTTAACGAGCCATAAACTTAATAAATTTATAATACCGTGGAGAACCTAAACCAAATTAAATTACCATTTGAAACTCTAATTAATATTAATACACTTAATGGATTAAATAAATTTACACTTAAATCTAATTATTTGATTAATTAACCCCAACCCACCCTTGACTTTCTCGGCCGAAGCCAGAGAAGACCCCCCCCCCATTCACACTACTGTTTTCCTCTCATTCAAATTCTTTATCTTTAAACCCATACCTCATGACTTCAAAACTCAGATATAAACCATACCACCTCAATCACCATTCTCACGAACCCCTTTCATCATTCTCACTTTCTTACGGCAATCTCCCCAATTTTCTTCAAGTCGAAGTCAAGTTTTAAGGCAAAATCCACCATATTTCGGTATTATAAGGAGCTTCCAAGGTTTCTAACCAAGAGAATTCAAGACCATCTTCTATGTTTCTCTAAAAAATCATCATCTCTGTTTACAGGTAAAAACTCAATATTATTCATATTATTTTCTTTAAAACCATAGCTAAACATACAATTTACTCGAACGTAAGAAAAATAACTAGAAAAGTGTGTCGAATTCAAGATTAAAACATGAATATATGTGTATATGTATGAATAAAGTTTTGAAACTGATTCTGTCAATCAAAATTTCAGTAATCGAAACTATAGTTTCGATACCTGTTGTTCAATCGAAACTAAGTAGTTTCGATACCTATTACTCAATCGAAACTAGGTAGTTTCGATACCTTTCTTACCCAATCGAAACTAGGTAGTTTCGATACCCAGTTTGCTCAATCGAAACTAAGTAGTTTCGACATCTGTTCTGTTCAATCGAAACTAGGTAGTTTCGATACCTGTTTCAGGCCCATTGGGCAGTAACTTAGAACTATTTTATAACGAAATAAGTGTTGAAAAACTAAAAAGATATTTAAACAAAAGCAATCAGATTTGCTAAGTCGGTGAACAATTTGCATATGAGACATTCGGTCATAACACGAATTACCCTTTTGTAACTAGGGTACGAATAGTCAAGTTAACTAGAACAATTATCATAGCAAGCATACACAAACTCAAGGTGAGTTTCACGGCCCCTTTTTTACTATTTTCAATATTTGGGGGAAGAACATACTTACAACTATTTTTATGTGATAACAAGAGAATAAGACTCGACTTTTATGTTTACATGAGTTAAACGATTTTAGGCTGCTAAAGTCCCCTAAAACAATTTTGTAACCATTAATTGAAGCCTAGGATCCTATGAATAGTACTATGGAGAGTGACGTCTCCCGGTCATGGTTTGTCGCGCTAACCACAATCTGGAAGATTTATGGCCACATAGAACCGGATAACGAAATTAGGGGCGAAGAACAATTGTCATGGTTTGGTTACGGCTCATGTAGGAACATATTATTTGTATTCCTAGCTAGTTTACAAATGGGTCAACAATTCTTATTCTGATTATCACATGCACCTGAAACTATTTATGAACAATTGAATTTTACAAAGAACTATATGATTAAACCTGTGAACTCACCAACCTAGTGTTGACATTTTCAAGTATGTTTTTCAGGAAATTGAACGTGATCGCAAGGTTAGCAATGTAGATTACATGCATGCACGATGGATACAACTTTTGGGGGATTTCTCTTGTATAACTCATTGTAATAGAGTCATATTTGCGAAATCTTCACATTTTTGTAAACTCAATTTACATTTTGGAATGTAAAACTTTAAACTTGTTTATGTATCCATTTATCATGTATGTGTTTACGGTAATCATATGCTTTGGAAACCATGTAATGTTATGCCTCACGTTTCCGCCTTGGCGGGGTGTGATAGATTTGGTATCAGAGCCATTGATTATAGCGAACTAGGTGTCTAAAATGGAACCTAGTCTATAATTTAAATGACTCACTAAAACGTTTTCATTGCATAAGCATTGCATAACCAGTCATCATGTCATGTGGATATTGTAGTCACAAGCATGTCATCACATTCACACTCTGACCCCGTCTCTGACTCTGAATCCAACGAGGAACTTTCCGCCACACGCCCCAAAAATCGAGTACAAGTTCGCAGCTCCACACCACCCAATGTTGCCCTGGGAGAACCGCCTATCGTCTACCGAAAGAAAAGCGGAGGACCAGTTATGGTAAAGAGTGCTAGGAAGAAGGTTCGATTTCCATGCAAGAGAACCCTGGCAGCCCGTGACCCGGAAGACTTGGAGACTGATGAGGAACCACCTAAGCAACGACCCTGCTACCACCCTACTATGGAGACTATCCGTTGGATGCCCCGTACCCTAGCACGATGTAGGGAGATGGAGAGCATTCCCTCTACCCGTAAGCTCGGAGAGTCCTCCAACTCCCCAACACCCCTACCCCACACTGGGGAAGACATGGAGCTCACAGTGCCTACATTAATAGCACACGTTCATACGCACGAAGTGCGTCTTGATGATCTCCTAGATGATATTCGGGCACATGGGGATGCAACCACGCGCTTATGTCAATGGCTCGGATCTCGAGTACAGACTCTGGAGGATAGCACTCGAGACATACTGGGTGCCACTGACTACCTCGAGTTGAAAGCTGATATGGACTGGCAGTTCACTGTCACAGTCCGAGACATGGTGGAGGCGCTGGAAGAAAGGACTTTGGCTGCAGAATTTGTGGCTAGGGCTAGCTTTATCATGGCAGAACTTGCCATGATGATTGGGTTGTACTCCCACTTCTTCTTTTAAACCTATTACGGGCGGGTTGTGTCCATAGCGCATTATGTAGTTTAAAACTTTGGTACTGATGTGGTCATGTGAACCCATCCCTTTTGTATCCTTGTCTTTTGGGAACAATGTACTATGTATGTTTTAACTATGTAAGTGATGGTTTATGTTGTAATGATGGTTGTTTACGTTTGATGTTGTTGTATCCTTATGTCATGATCGATCATTATTATTATATAATGTTGTTTCTTTTTAATTGATATGTTAGAAAGAACGTCATGGCACCTAAGCATGGGACACCCCGTAACACTACTGGTGACAACAACGAGGCGATTTCTCCAAACGTGGAACAACTCATAGCACAGCGAGTAGCTGCTGCTATGGAGCAGTATGAAGCGAATCAAAATATTGGAGGAGGAAACGGCAGCGGTACCGGCGGAGGAGGTGCAGTAGGTAGCGGTACAGCCGGAGGTTCCGGAGGTAATAGAATAAATAAGCCGTAACACGTAGTCATGATCCAAATTAATGACGTTATGACTTGTAATTCTACAGATGCTCCAAATAGGAAGTGCTCCTACAAGGCCTTTCTATCTTGCAAACCCCGCAACTTCAATGGAACCGAGGGTGCAGTTGGGCTAATGAGATGGATAGAAAAGATGGAGTCGGTGATTGATATTAGTGAATGCACCGTCGACTGCATGGTGAAGTAATCTACATGCACGCTCACAGATAAGGCTTTAACTTGGTGGAATTCACAAGTGAAAACCCTGGGAAGGCAGATTGCATACCAACTGACTTGGGAGGAGCTGAAAGCCATGATGACTGAGGAGTACTGTCCTCGAAATGAGTTGCAAAAGATCGAATCTGAAATGTGGAATTTACAAATGATAGGAGATGATGTGGCTGGTTACACTGACCGATTCAATGAGTTAGTAAGTTTAGTTCCACACATGGTTACCCCAGAATACAAGAAGGTTGAAAGATATTTGTGGGGTCTTGCACCTCAAATCCGAAGCCTGGTGACTTCATCGAACCCTATGGATGCCAAGAGCGCTATAATTCTAGCTTTTAAGCTAAGAGATAATACTGTGCGTGATGGTTTGTTTGAGAAGAAGGAGACCGAGGAAGGAATGTCTGGGGAAAAGAGGAAATGGTTTGGAAAACCAAGTAATCAAAACAAGAATCAAACTTACAAGAGACTTGGAACTATGAAAGCCTATGCTGTCAACACTGTGGAACAAAAAGGATATCTTGGAACACGACCGAAGTGTGACAAATGTGGATATCATCACAGTGGAAGGTGTACCCAATGTGGAAAGTGTAAAAGTATGGGCATCTAGCCCATAACTGTTGGAACAATGCGAACCCTAATAAGATCAATCAAGTAGCAGGAAAGGTCAACCCAGGAGCAGAAAGGATGAATCAGGGATGCTTTGAGTGTGGAGATCCAAAGCACTTTAGAAAAGACTGTCCAAAGTTGAAGAACCGAAACGACAATCAGGCCCGTGGAAGAGCATTTGTGAAGGGGGCTGGTGACGCACGACAAGATCCTAACGTTGTCACTGGTACGTTCCCGATAAATAATCACTATGCCTCTATACTTTTCGATACGGGTGCTGATATGAGTTTTGTGTCAAATGACTTTAAGTCCCTACTCGGTATTAAGTCCAGCAAACTAGACCAAAATTATACAATTGAATTAGCAAACGGGAAATTAATTAAAACCGAAGAAGTCATTCAGGGTTGTACTCTATGTTTGAAAAACCACACATTTAGTATAGACCTGTTACCCGTTGACCTGGGAAGTTTTGACGTTGTTATTGGTATGGATTGGTTGTCGAAGAATCACGCCGATATTGTTTGTTTTGAGAAGATTGTTCATATTCCCCTCCCGAACGGAGAAGTTGTTTCGGTTCAAGGTGAGAAGAGTGGAGTGACATTGAGGATGATAAACTGCATGAAAGCTCGTAAGTACCTACGTAAAGGCTATTGCGTGTTCCTGGCTCACGTCGTCGAGAAGAAACCCGAGGAACGTCGACTTGAAGACATACCAATCATTAAGGATTACCCCGAAGTTTTTCCTGAAGACTTACCTCGATTACCACCACCGAGGCAAGTCGAATTCCGAATCGACTTGGTACCAGGAGCCGCCCCGGTTGCGCGATCACCATATCGATTAACACCTTCTGAAATGCGGGAATTATCAAATCAACTCCAGGAGTTGCTTGATAAAGGTTTCATAAGACCGAGTTTCTCACCTTGGGGAGCTCCGGTCCTATTCGTAAAGAAAAAGGATGGAACCTTTAGGATATGTATTGATTACCGAGAATTAAACAAGCTTACAATCAAAAACCGATACCCACTTGCTCGAATAGACGATTTGTTCGATCAACTACAAGGTTCTAGCTTCTACTCTAAGATCGATCTACGTTCGGGGTATCATCAACTAAGAATCCAAGAAGAAGATGTACCAAAGACGGCATTTAGGACTCGTTATGGCCACTACGAATTCCTAGTTATGCCATTTGGTTTGACGAACGCACCAGGTGTTTTTTATGGATCTCATGAACCGAGTGTGAAAGCCGTACTTGGATAAATTCGTGATAGTATTTATTGATGATATATTAATATATTCACGAACCAAGGAGGATCATGAACATCATCTGAAATTAATTTTGGAACTACTCAGCAACGAGAATATTTACGCTAAATTCTCTAAGTGTGAGTTTTGGATCCGAGAAGTGCATTTTCTTGGACATGTCATCAACAAGGAAGGAATTCACGTTGATCCATCTAAAATAGAAGCGATCAAAAACTGGGAAGCACCAAAGACTCCGACCGAGGTGCGTCAATTTTTGGGCTTGGCCGGCTACTACAGACGATTCATTGAGAATTTTTCAAAAATAGCCCTGCCCTTAACCACATTAACCCAGAAAGAAAAGAAGTATGATTGGAGTGACAAGCAAGAGTCAGCTTTCCAATTACTGAAGTAGAAGCTGTGTAGTGCACCGATCTTATCTCTTCCGGAGGGAATCAACAATTTTGTCGTATACTGCGATGCATCACACTAAGGACATGGTTGTGTGTTAATGCAAAGAGACAAAGTCATCGCATATGCCTCACGACAACTAAAAGTGCACGAAAATAATTATACCACCCACGACTTGGAGTTGGGCTTAGTTGTGTTTGCACTCAAGATTTGGAGACATTATCTTTACGGTACAAGATGCATTATTTTTACTGATCACAAGAGTCTCCAACATATCTTTGATCAAAAAGAACTTAACATGAGACAACGTCGTCGGGTAGAACTACTAAACGACTAAGATTGTGATATCAAGTACCATCCCGGGAAAGCCAATGTCGTAGCAGACGCCTTAAGTCACAAGGAACGAGTTAAAACTCTTCGTGTTCGTGCCCTAGGATTAACAATTCACACGAGTCTTACTACTCAAATCCGAATGGCACAACAAGAAGCACTCAAAGAAAGGAACATCCAAAATGAGGCACTACGCGAAATGATCAAACAATTGGAGTCTAAGTCGGATGATACGTTTTACTTCATGGACATAATTTGGGTGCCGAGTAACGGTAACTTACGTGTGATAATTATGGATGAAGCCCACAAGTCCAGGTACTCCATTCACCCGGGTTCAGATAAGATGTATAAGGATCTAAAAGAATTATATTGGTGGCCTAATATAAAAGGAGATATTGCCACATATGTCAGTAAATGCTTAACGTGTTCAAAAGTAAAAGCCGAACATCAGAAACCGTCTGGCTTGTTACAACAACCCGAAATTCCCCAATGGAAACGGGAACAAATTTCTATGGATTTCATCACGAAATTACCCAAGACGTCGAGCGGGTATGACGCGATATGGGTAATTGTCGATCGTCTGACAAAATCAGCTCATTTTCTACCTATCAAAGAGACGGATAAAACCGAGAAACTTGCAAAGCTTTATATCAAGGAAATTGTGGCTAGACATGGAGTGCCAATTTCTATTATCTCTGATAGAGACAGCAGATTCGTGTCTAGAATCTGGAGATCATTACAAGAAGCCATTGGCACACGTCTTGACATGAGCACGGCATATCACCCACAAACGGATGGTCAAAGCGAAAGGACCATTTAAACTTTAGAGGATATGCTCCGTGCGTGTGTAATTGATTTCGAAGGAAATTGGGATACTCATTTACCGTTGGCAGAGTTTTCCTATAATAACAGCTACCACACAAGCATCAAGGCAGCTCCGTTTGAAGCTTTTTATGGTCGTAAATGTCGTTCACCGCTATGTTGGGCGGAGGTCGATGAAAAACATTTGACAGGTCCTGAGATTGTCCAGAAAACCACTGATAAGATCTTCAAAATTAAGGACCGTCTGAAAGCGGCCCGAGACAGACAAAAGTGCTATGCTGATAACAGACGGAAACCATTAGAATTTCAAATTGGTGACCGAGTATTGTTAAAAGTCTCACCATGGAAAGGCATTTCAAGGTTTGGTAACCGTGGTAAACTCAACCCTAGATATGTTGGACCGTTTGAAATACTGGCTAGGGTTGGCCCTGTAGCCTACAAGCTCAAACTACCACAAGAACTAAGCAACGTACACGATACATTTCATGTGTCGAATCTCAAAAAGTGTTTGTCCGACGAGACTTTGATCATACCACCTAATGAAATTCATATTGATGATAAACTTCATTTCATCGAGGAACCAATTGAGATTACAGATTGGAAAGTTCAAAGGTTGAGACGTAGTCAAATCAAACTGGTTAAAGTACGTTGGAACTCAAAATGTGGTCCTGAGTATACATGGGAACGAGAGGATCAAATGAAAACAAAATACCCCTCCTTGTTAAAGGATACACCAGTTCAAGATGACACGAATTGAATTTCGGGACGAAATTCTGTTAACATGGGGAGAATGTGACACCCGACATTTCAGGTCAATATTCGTACATGTTATAAACAAGTTTACATCATAATTGTTTTCGTGATTTACTTAATTTCACAATCAAGGACATTAAGGTCTAACAAAAACCGTACATTGTCTCATTTCATATTTTGGTAATTCTAGGAGTTACCGATTCATGTACCCGTATAAACCGACTAAATACAAACATTAGTGGTTAAATTAAATAACCAGAAAAATATATATACATATATATTACATAAACTCTACGTTGGACAATAATTTAATTTTTAGACTAAATCATATAATATACGTAAAAGTAAAATATCGAACCCTTTCGAAGACGTTACCATGTAGCGTCACCTTTAGGTACGTATACCTACAAATAATCACCTCAACGAATTATACAATCCAAGATTTCAATATCTTTCGTTAACGAGCCATAAACTTAATAAATTTATAATACCGTGGAGAACCTAAACCAAATTAAATTACCATTTGAAACTCTAATTAATATTAATACACTTAATGGATTAAATAAATTTACACTTAAATCTAATTATTTGATTAATTAACCCCAAACCACCCTTGACTTTCTCGGCCGAAGCCAGAGAAGACCCCCCCCCCCATTCACACTACTGTTTTCCTCTCATTCAAATTCTTTATCTTTAAACCCATACCTCATGACTTCAAAACTCATACATAAACCATACCACCTCAATCACCATTCTCACTAACCCCTTTCATCATTCTCACTTTCTTACGGCAATCTCCCCAATTTTCTTCAAGTCGAAGTCAAGTTTTAAGGCAAAATCCACCATATTTCGGTATTATAAGGAGCTTCCAAGGATTTCTAACCAAGAGAATTCAAGACCATCTTCTATGTTTCTCTCAAAAATCATCATCTCTGTTTAGAGGTAAAAACTCATTATTATTCATATTATTTTCTTTAAAACCGTAGCTAAACATACAGTTTACTCGAACGTAAGAAAAATAACTAGAAAAGTGTGTCGAATTCAAGATTAAAACATGAATATATGCGTATATGTATGAATAAAGTTTTGAAACTGATTCTGTCAATCAAAATTTCAGTAATCGAAACTATAGTTTCGATACCTGTTGTTCAATCGAAACTAAGTAGTTTCGATACCTATTACTCAATCGAAACTAGGTAGTTTCGATACCTTTCT
Organism: Smallanthus sonchifolius; assembly: GCA_023525975.1. NCBI lineage: Eukaryota > Viridiplantae > Streptophyta > Magnoliopsida > Asterales > Asteraceae > Smallanthus > Smallanthus sonchifolius. Next base: position 78,430,659 of record CM042022.1, read on the forward strand.
TACCCAATCGAAACTAGGTAGTTTCGATACCTAGTTTGCTCAATCGAAACTAGGTAGTTTCGACATCTGTTCTGTTCAATCGAAACTAGGTAGTTTCGACATCTGTTCTGTTCAATCGAAACTAGGTAGTTTCGATACCTGTTTCAGGCCCATTGGGCAGTAACTTAGAACTATTTTATAACGAAACAAGTGTTGAAAAACTAAAAAGATATTTAAACAAAAGCAATCAGATTTGCTAAGTCGGTGAACAATTTGCATATGAGACATTCGGTCATAACACGAATTACCCTTTTGTAATTAGGATACGAATAGTCAAGTTGACTAGAACAATTATCATAGCAAGCATACACAAACTCAAGGTGAGTTTCACGGCCCCTTTTTACTGTTTTCAATATTTGGGGGAAGAACATACTTACAACTATTTTTATGTGATAACTAGAGAATAAGACTCGACTTTTATGTTTACATGAGTTAAACGATTTTAGGCCGCTAAAGTCCCCTGGAACAATTTAGTAACCATTAACTGTAACCTAGGGTCCTATGAATAGTACTATGGAGACTGACGTCTCCCGGTCATGGTTAGTCGCGCTAACCACAATCTGGAGGATTTATGGCCGCATAGAACCGGATAACAAAATTAGGGGCGAAGAACAACTTTCATGGTTTGGTTACGGCTCATGTAGGAACATATTATTTGTATTCCTAGCTAGTTTACAAATGGCTCAACAATTCTTATTCTGATTATCACATGCACCTGAAACTATTTACGAACAATTGAATTTTACAAAGAACTATATGATTAAACCTGTGAATTCACCAACCTAGTGTTGACATTTTCAAGTATGTTTTTCAGGAAATTGAACGTGATCGCAAGGTTAGCAATGTAGATTACATGCATGCACGATGGATACAACTTTTGGGGGATTTCTCTTTTATAACTCATTGTAATAGAGTCATATTTGTGAAATCTTCACTTTTTGTAAACTCAATTTACATTTTGGAATGTAAAACTTTAAACTTGTTTATGTATCCATTTATCATGTATGTGTTTGCGGTAATCATATGCTTTGGAAACCATGTAATGTTACGCCTCGTGTTTCCGCCTTGGCGGGGTGTGACAACCAATGTCGATTATATCTGACCGGGACACGATTCACATCGAGATTCTAGAAAATATTTTATGAGACAATGGTACGAGATTGAACATCAACACGGCTTATCACCCACAAACGGATGGTCCGTCGGAAAGGATCATCCAAACATTGGAGGATATGCTACGCCCGTGCATTATAGACTTTGGTGGTAGTTGGGATAGTAACCTACCTCTGGCAGAATTCTCCTACAACAACAGTTACCACACCACTATTGGTATGCCGCCTTACGAAATGATGTATGGTAGAAGATTCCGAACCCAGGTCTGTTGGGGTGAGAGAGGAAAGAAAGAGCTAGGAAGCTTAGAGGTAGTCACGGCAACTCTGAAAAGTTTGAGCAGATTAAAGCCAGAATGATGGCAGCACAAGATCGTCAAAAGTCTTACGCGGATAGGATACGGAGACCCATCAAGTTCAATATTGGGAATCAGGTGTTGTTAAAAGTATATACTTGGACATGTATTATTCGGTTTAGAAAGTTAGGGAAACTAAGTCCGAGGTTTGTCGAACATTTCAAGATTCTGGCACGGGTTGGTGAATTTGCCTACCGGTTGGATTTGCCTGTTGACATAAGTAATCATATGATGTTTATGATATCATGATGGTCCCATACATTAGCTCCAATACTGGCCAGGTATAAGGCAATGTATGTTACATATCATGATACGATTTGGGTAATAGTGAATCACTTGAAAAAAGTGCACATTTCTTGCCGATCCGTGAAACGTATTCATCTGAGAAGCTGGTAGAAGTATTTATGAATGAAATTATAGCTCGACATGGTGCACCAATGTGACACCCGACATTTCTGGTCAATATCCGTACATGTTATAAATAAGTTTACATCATAATTGTTTTCGTGATTTACTTAATTTCACAATGAAGGAAATTAAGGTCTAACAAAAACCGTACATTGTCTCATTTCATATTTTGGTAATTCTAGGAGTTACCGATTCATGTACCCGTATAAACCGACTAAATACAAACATTAGTGGTTAAATTAAATAACCAGAAAAATATATATACATATATATTACATAAACTCTACGTTGGACAATAATTTAATTTTTAGACTAAATCATATAATATACGTAAAATATCAAACCCTTTCGAAGAAGTTACCATGTAGCGTCACCTTTAGGTATGTATACCTACAAATAATCACCTCAACGAATTATACAATCCAAGATTTCAATATCTTTCGTTAACGAGCCATAAACTTAATAAATTTATAATACCGTGGAGAACCTAAACCAAATTAAATTACCATTTGAAACTCTAATTAATATTAATACACTTAATGGATTAAATAAATTTACACTTAAATCTAATTATTTGATTAATTAACCCCAACCCACCCTTGACTTTCTCGGCCGAAGCCAGAGAAGACCCCCCCCCCATTCACACTACTGTTTTCCTCTCATTCAAATTCTTTATCTTTAAACCCATACCTCATGACTTCAAAACTCAGATATAAACCATACCACCTCAATCACCATTCTCACGAACCCCTTTCATCATTCTCACTTTCTTACGGCAATCTCCCCAATTTTCTTCAAGTCGAAGTCAAGTTTTAAGGCAAAATCCACCATATTTCGGTATTATAAGGAGCTTCCAAGGATTTCTAACCAAGAGAATTCAAGACCATCTTCTCTGTTTCTCTAAAAAATCATCATCTCTGTTTACAGGTAAAAACTCAATATTATTCATATTATTTTCTTTAAAACCATAGCTAAACATACAATTTACTCGAACGTAAGAAAAATAGCCAGAAAAGTGTGTCGAATTCAAGATTAAAACATGAATATATGCGTATATGTATGAATAAAGTTTTGAAACTGATTCTGTCAATCAAAATTTCAGTAATCGAAACTATAGTTTTGATACCTGTTGTTCAATCGAAACTAAGTAGTTTCGATACCTATTACTCAATCGAAACTAGGTAGTTTCGATACCTTTCTTACCCAATCGAAACTAGGTAGTTTCGATACCCAGTTTGCTCAATCGAAACTAGGTAGTTTCAACATCTGTTCTGTTCAATCGAAACTAGGTAGTTTCGATACCTGTTTCAGGCCCATTGGGCAGTAACTTAGAACTATTTTATAACGAAACAAGTGTTGAAAAACTAAAAAGATATTTAAACAAAAGCAATCAGATTTGCTAAGTCGGTGAACAATTTGCATATGAGACATTCGGTCATAACACGAATTACCCTTTTGTAACTAGGGTACGAATAGTCAAGTTGACTAGAACAATTATCATAGCAAGCATACACAAACTCAAGGTGAGTTTCACGGCCCCTTTTTTACTGTTTTCAATATTTGGGTGAAGAACATACTTACAACTATTTTTATGTGATAACAAGAGAATAAGACTCGACTTTTATGTTTACATGAGTTAAACGATTTTAGGCTGCTAAAGTCCCCTGGAACAATTTTGTAACCATTAATTGTAGCCTAGGATCCTATGAATAGTACTGTGGAGAGTGACGTCTCCCGGTCATGGTTAGTCGCGCTAACCACAATCTGGAGGATTTATGGCCGCATAGAACCGGATAACGAAATTAGGGGCGAAGAACAATTGTCATGGTTTGGTTACAGCTCATGTAGGAACATATTATTTGTATTCCTAACTAGTTTACAAATGGGTCAACAATTCTTATTCTGATTATCACATGCACCTGAAACTATTTATGAACAATTGAATTTTACAAAGAACTATATGATTAAACCTGTGAACTCACCAACCTAGTGTTGACATTTTCAAGTATGTTTTTCAGGAAATTGAACGTGATCGCAAGGTTAGCAATGTAGATTACATGCATGCACGATGGATACAACTTTTGGGGGATTTCTCTTGTATAACTCCTTGTAATAGAGTCATATTTGCGAAATCTTCACTTTTTTGTAAACTCAATTTATATTTTGGAATGTAAAACTTTAAACTTGTTTATGTATCCATTTATCATGTATGTGTTTACGGTAATCATATGCTTTGGAAACCATGTAATGTTACGCCTCACGTTTCCGCCTTGGCGGGGTGTGATAGATTTGGTATCAGAGCCATTGATTATAGCGAACTAGGTGTCTAAAATGGAACCTAGTCTATAATTTAAATGACTCACTAAAACGTTTTCATTGCATAAGCATTGCATAACCAGTCATCATGTCATGTGGATATTGTAGTCACAAGCATGTCATCACATTCACACTCTGACCCCGTCTCTGACTCTGAATCCAACGAGGAACTTTCCGCCACACGCCCCAAAAATCGAGTACAAGTTCGCAGCTCCACACCACCCAATGTTGCCCTGGGAGAACCGCCTATCGTCTACCGAAAGAAAAGCGGAGGACCAGTTATGGTAAAGAGTGCTAGGAAGAAGGTTCGATTTCCATGCAAGAGAACCCTGGCAGCCCGTGACCCGAAAGACTTGGAGACTGATGAGGAACCACCTAAGCAACGACCCTGCTACCACCCTACTATGGGGACTATCCGTTGGATGCCCCGTACCCTAGCACGATGGAGGGAGATGGAGAGCATTCCCTCTACCCTTAAGCTCGGAGAGTCCTCCAACTCCCCAACACCCCTACCCCACACTGGGGAAGCCATGGAGCTCACAGTGCCTACATTAGTAGCACACGTTCATACGCACGAAGAGCGTCTTGATGATCTCCTAGATGATATTCGGGCACATGGGGATGCAACCACGCGCTTACGTCAAGGGCTCGGATCTCGAGTACAGACTCTGGAGGATAGCACTCGAGACATACTGGGTGCCACTGACTACCTCGAGTTGAAAGCTGATATGGACTGGCAGTTCACTGTCACAGTCCGAGACATGGTGGAGGCGCTGGAAGAAAGGACTTTGGCTGCAGAATTTGTGGCTAGGGCTAGCTTTATCATGGCAGAACTTGCCATGATGATTGGGTTGTACTCCCACTTCTTCTTTTAAACCTATTACGGGCGGGTTGTGTCCATAGCGCATTATGTAGTTTAAAACTTTGGTACTGATGTGGTCATGTGAACCCACCCCTTTTGTATCCTTGTCTTTTGGGAACAATGTACTATGTATGTTTTAACTATGTAAGTGATGGTTTATGTTGTAATGATGGTTGTTTACGTTTGATGTTGTTGTATCCTTATGTCATGATCTATCATTATTATTATATAATGTTGTTTCTTTTTAATTGATATGTTAGAAAGAATGTCACACCCCGACCGATGGCGGAATCATCGGGGCGGGACATGTAAGACTGTTCATAGCACATGGTTGACTAAATTGAAATATATTAAAGTCAAATTTGCATTACAATAAATCCAAGTACAAGATCAAATTCAAACAAGAAACATAAACAATTCATAAAATTCTTGATTTATTTTGCTAAGTCCAAATCCTATGTTGAACACGTCTTGAATCAATCTCACATATTGGGGCCTGAAACATGAATAAAATAAAGTCAACTAAAAAGTTGGTGAGTATAACACAGTTGTATATAGATAGCATATAGTTGAAAACAAATCCTTTACATGACATGATAAATAAGGCGTTCATGGGGAGTAACTATTGTGTAACCAAATGTACAATCAAACCTTGTAACTAGCATGCAAAACAAAGTGTATTGTCGGTTTCAATCACCGCGTACCATGGGTGGGTTTGTCAGACTCAACAGATCCATCATTGAAAACCGTCGGCTTGTTTAGTTAATGATTGCACATAAGAGCATACAAAGGTTAAACACACCTAGCACTCGGGCACAAAGCTCAAATTTTTTGCACACATGTATGTAAATAGGATTTTTTTTACACTTGTGTAGTCTGTGTAAATGTAAATGTGTAATGTGTAATGAGTATAGAGTTCATGTTCCACCCCAAAAGTGTAAAAGAGTAAAAGGGGTTGTGAATACTCACTTGGTATGGAAGTGAAGCTAACAAGGAATATAGATAGCAAAAAGATCCTTGAAAAGCACACTTTAACCTAAATAGTAATATGCATTGAATCACATAGATGTATAAAGTTTAAAAATGAAAGTTGGATTTGTATATAAAACCATTGGTTTGTATTTAAAAAAGGATTGAATAAAATATATAAAGTTTGAGGTAAAATATGTTTGAAACAATTTAATTAGGTTTGAATTAAATAAATAAGTGTATAACTATAGTTTATGAAATAATGTCAATATTAATTGTAATTAAGTATAAATAAATAAAACGATTTTGATTTAAAATGTAAAGTAAATAAGTCATCATTATTTATAAATTTTGTAACTTATTTATTTAAAATATCATTTAAGTGTAAGATGATAAATATAAATTTAATTTTTATAAACTTTTCAATAAATTACATTTATGCCAAGATTAAACTTTTAATCTATTTTTAAATACAGAAAACATATTTTTATAAAATCTGAAACATTTACTGATTAAAATATAAAAATTATAATTCTGTTAAAAATTCTGAGTCTAGCACGACCGTGCCTCGGAAGGGCACGATCGTGCTCAAGCCACGGGCGCGACCGCGCTAGTCGGGGCGCGACCGGGTTGATCAATCAGGAGCACAATCTAGACAAGTCATCAGGCACGACCGTGCCTTAGCCCGGCACGGTCGCGTCTATGATTTTTAGACCCAACAGAGACTAGCCCAAAGGGCATGACAAGGTCTGGACGGATGACACGACCGCGCTGCTAGTCGACACGACCGCGCTAAACGAGGCACGGCCGCGCTAGATGATTAGCGCGACCGTGTCTATTCCAAATCAGACACGAATCGAGAGTTTCTTGTATTTTGAACACAGGAATTGTTAGGGCTTTTGATTAATGGGTTATTAAGAGTCTTTTCATATAACTTAATTGTATGGAAATCGAGTTTAAGCATGGGTTCGATTAAATCATTTTTATTAAAATATGATTTCTGATTCTGATCGAACTCTATAATGGAAGCCCAAATTGAATGAGGGCTTTCGATAATGTTACTGAAATGAGTGAGATGGAGAGTATACTTACCCTAAAACGTAACGGATCGATGAAGAACGGCAGAGATGAGTTCCGGCGACGGAGGTAAAGGTTTCCGGTGACTTCGACTGCGATTCCGGCTAGGCCAGAGAGTCCAGAGTCTTGGAGAGAGCCGGGAGATGATAAATCCTTTCTTGATCGGGAGAATTTGGGTTCCAGGAGGAAGACTCGAGTTTTGCTTGAATTGCTTGAGAGAGAATTCGAGATTGATGGAGAAAAACTGAGGCGTTGAGTAATTGAAAATGGTATAACTCGCGTTAAAGGAAAAGAAACGTAATCGGATTTGAAATTCGAACGATTGAGCGTTTTGAAATCACATTTACGTTTCGACTGTTTCGCAGGCGCGACCGTGCCAAAATTGGCGCGACCGTGCTTAGGAACCGGGCGCGATCGTCCAGGACCAGCCGCGCGATCGTGCCGAGGCACTTGGCGCGACCGTGCTAGAACGAAGCACGACCGTGCTAACTAGGGTTTCTTGATAAATTTTCAACTTTATTCCTTGACTTTTCAGGTTTTATAAATTTGAAATATATAGTTACTTGTATAGCGTTTATGTGCATATAATCGAGTAAAACTTGCGAACTTGTATAGAATCATTGCATTTTATTTACCGCGGGAAAAATATTGAGACATTGCACGAGTATAGAACTTGAAATTTCATTATATTGAATTGAAATATGAATACTAAAAATCAGAAATGTTACAGTCTCCCCATGTTGAGAGAATTTCGTCCCGAAATTTAGCTAGAGGAAACAACATTAATAGTAAAAAGATGAGGGTACTTGAGCTTCATTTGGTCTTCTCGTTCCCAAGTGTACTCAGGACCACGCTTAGACTCCCAACGAACTTTGACGATAGGAATACGACTTCGCTTGAGTTGCTTGACTTCACGATCCATAATTTCCACCGGCTTCTCAACGAAGTGCATCGTTTCATCAATGCGCACGTCGTCAAGCGGTATATGGAGATTTTCATCAGCGAGACACTTCTTTAGATTAGATATATGAAATGTAGGATGCACATTGCCAAGAGATGGAGGTAACTCGAGCTTGTAAGCCACTTTCCCAATCCTTTCAAGGATTTTGAATGGACCAACATAACGAGGTGATAACTTGCCTTTCTTTCCAAAACGGATCACACCCTTCCATGGAGATACCTTAAGAAGAACGAGATCACCGACTTGGAATTCCAAGGGTTTTCGACGCTTGTCGGCATAACTCTTTTGTCGACTCCTTGCTACTCGGATATTGTCACGGATTTGAATAATCTTGTCGGAAGTTTCTTGAATTAACTCGGGACCGGTGATTTGTGCTTCACCAATCTCGTTCCAACAGATCGGAGAACGACACTTGCGACCATAGAGAGCTTCGAATGGAGCCATGTTGATACTTGTGTGGTAGCTATTGTTATAAGAAAACTCAATAAGTGATAAATGTGAATCCCAATTGCCACCAAAATCGATTACACAAGCTCTAAGCATGTCTTCAAGAGTTTGGATTGTTCGCTCGGTTTGGCCATCAGTTTGGGGATGGTAAGCCGTGCTCAAATCCAAACGAGTACCAAGAGCAGATTGGAGAGATTGCCAAAATCGAGAAGTGAACCGAGCGTCTCTATCAGATATTATGTTCAAGGGAACACCATGACGGCTCACAATTTCATCAATGTAAATTCGGGCAAGTTTCTCCACTTTGAAGTCTTCACGAATAGGCAAAAAGTGGGCAGATTTGGTGAGTCGATCAATGATCACCCAAATACTATCATAACCACTCGAGGTGCGAGGGAGCTTGATAATGAAATCCATAGCTAAATTCTCCCATTTCCACACGGGAATTTCCGGTTGTTCAAGCAAACCAGAAGGACGCTGATGTTCGGCTTTGACTTTGGAGCAAGTTAAGCATTTGGCAACATAAAGAGCAATGTCCTTCTTCATACCGGGCCACCAATAAAGCTGACGAAGATCTTGGTACATTTTATCTGCACCAGGATGAATAGAATAACGAGTCTTATGAGCCTCGCTCATGAGAATTGCACGGAGATCATCGCGATCGGGAACCCAAATACGGTTCAAGTAATATAGTAAGCCATTGGGTTTAGATTCAAGAAGAAGTTCAACACCACACGATATTCCCTCATACATGTTACCCTCGGTTACCGAGACGTGTTGAGCTTCTAAAATACGGGTTTGAATATCGGATTGAATACGGGCACAATGAAGCATAACATGGTCCTTTCGACTCAAGGCATCGGCTACAACATTCGCTTTGCCGGGATGGTAACGAATCTCGCAGTCGTAGTCGTTAAGGAGTTCGACCCAACGTCGTTGCCTCATATTGAGCTCTTTTTGGTTGAAGATATGTTGAAGACTTTTATGGTCGGTGAATACCACACATTTTGTGCCATATAGGTAATGTCTTCAAATCTTTAACGCGAATACGACCGCACCCAACTCGAGATCGTGCGTCGTATAATTCTTTTCATGAATTTTGAGTTGCCTTGATGCATAAGCGATTACTTTTCCTCGTTGCATGAGGACACAACCAAGACCTTGGTTAGAAGCATCACAATAGACAACTAGATCATCATTTCCATCGGGGAGAGTCAAGATGGGAGCATTGCACAACTTTTGCTTAAGAGTTTGGAAAGCTTCTTCTTGCTTCGGTCCCCATTCATAAGCTTTACCCTTATGGGTCAAGGCGGTAAGAGGGACAGCAATCTTTGAGAAGTTTGAGATGAAACGACGATAATAACCCGCAAGACCAAGGAACGAACGAACTTCGGTAGGAGTCTTCGGGGCATTCCAATTCTTAACCGTTTCAATCTTAGCAGGATCAACATGAATACCCTTGTCGTTGACGATGTGACCAAGAAATTGAACTTCTTTTAACCAAAATTCACATTTGGAGAACTTGGCATATAGTTTTTCTTTCTTTAAAAGGTCCAAAACCAATCTAAGGTGTTCTTCATGGTCGGCTTTAGTCTTGGAATAGATTAAGATATCGTCAATGAAAACGATCACGAATTTATCAAGGTACGGTTTGCACACACGATTCATGAGGTCCATGAAAACTGCGGGTGCATTGGTTAATCCAAAAGGCATAACCATGAACTCGTAATGACCATACCTTGTTCGGAAAGCAGTCTTAGGAATGTCATCTTCTTGAACACGGAGCTGATGATAACCAGATCGAAGATCAATCTTCGAGAAACACGTAGAACCTTGAAGTTGATCAAAGAGATCATCGATTCTAGGCAAAGGATAGCGATTCTTGATAGTAAGCTTATTGAGTTCGCGATAGTCAATACACATGCGAAATGATCCATCCTTCTTCTTTACAAATAAGACGGGTGCACCCCACGGTGAATGACTCGGGCGAATGAACCCTTTATCGGAGAGTTCTTGAAGTTGACTTGCGAGCTCTTGCATTTCGGAAGGTGCAAGACGATAAGGAGCTCTAGCAACAGGGTTAGCTCCGGGCATGAGATCAATACGGAACTCGACTTGACGAACGGGAGGAAGACCGGATAAATCTTTAGGAAACACTTCGGGAAAATCTCGAATAATGGGAATGTCTTGGATACTCTTCTCCTTGACATCCTTTTGAACAATATGAGCTAGGAAGGCGATGTACTTCTTTCGCAAGTACTTTTGAGCAATAGTACAAGACATCAATTTAAGACCCTTGCAAGGCTTTTCACCAAAAACCCTTAAGGTTTCTCCCGAAGGTAGCGGAATTCGGATGCACTTTTCAAAGCAAATAACTTCGGCATGATGATTTGATAGCCAATCCATACCTATGATAATGTCAAAGCTTCCTAGTGGCATTGGAATAAGGTTGATTGGGAATGCATGATCATTAAGTTCTAAAGAGCAATCATAGATAATAGACTCAATTGTAAGGGAGTCACCATTTGCTATTTCAACGGTGAAGGTTTTCTCTAATTGGGATCGTGTCTTTGCAAGTAAAGGCTCAAAATTAAGTGACACAAAACTTTTATCAGCACCGGCATCGAACAAAATGGAGGCATATTGACTATTAACAAGGAACGTACCATTAACCACGTCGTTGTTGGCTTGAGCTTCGTTGGCGTTAATGTTGAAAGCACGCCCACGAGCTCCACCTTGTCTAGTATTTGCGAGCCTTGGACATAGATTACGAAAATGATTCGGGTCACCACACTCATAACAAGCACGCCCATTAGCAATGGCGGGAGCACCTTGATTAGCCACTTGAGGTACGGTTTGGTTTGGAGGGTTGACTTGGCCCGTAAGGGCTTTGGTCCTACAAACATTAACCGTATGACCATATCTCCCACAATAAGTACAAAGGCGACATGGGATGTTTTGGGGATGATGATAGTTGGAGGTGGCACAAAGTGGGTAAATTCCACCATATGGCTTTTTGACTGGTGCTTGAACCATAGGTGCAGCTTGGTTCACGGGAACAGCAGGAGTAACCACTGCAAAATTTCTAACCTTCCTCTTTCTAGTGTTGCGAGAGGGCTCGGTTGTAGCTTCTTTGGTGTGGTTAGGAGGGGTTACGGTTTCAGCAACTTTCTTAGAACCCTTTTTGGTAAGAGTTCCAGCTTTAACATGATTATCGGTTAGGGTAGCAGACAGGCGGATGGCATCTTCCAAAGTAGCAGGATTTCTACCTAAGACAGTATCTTGAATTTGTCTTGGTAGCCCACCAATGTACTTTTCGATGCAACGAGATAATGGAGTGACCATGTGGGGCACAAGAAGACTCAATTCATGGAACCGAGTTGTGTAAGCCAAGTGTTCCCCACTATCTTGGGCAAGATCCCAAAATTCGGCCTCTAACTTCTTCACTTCATTGCGAGGACAGAACTCCTCGGTCATAAGCCTTTTGACCTCATCCCAAGGTAAGGCCATAGCTACATCAACACCCCTATTCCTTTTCTCCCCATTCCACCATGTAAGTGCCCGTTTTTGAAGGACACTAGTAGCATGACGAACACGGAGGTTGTCGGGACAGTCACTATTGAGAAAGGTATTCTCAATACTTTCGAACCATTGGAGGAGTTCGGTAGCTCCTTCGGTTCCATAAAACTTTAGGGGATTGCACGAATTGAAGTGCTTGAAGGTGCATTGGGATGGATTACCACCATTTCCACCATTACCACCATTATTACCACTATTGCTTCCATTGCCATTAGTGGCACCATTGGCTTGGGTGAGTTGTGTCACCAATTGAGTAAGAATAGCAGCAATGTCGGAGTTGGCGTTAGCGGCGGGAGCACGACGAGGAGGCATTCTACAGATTTGAAACAAAAGACAAGAGAGATTGTAAGAACTTATGAGAATTGCTAGGATTTAATAGAATGAGATAACAAAATAAAAGATAGATAATCATAGTTTGGATTGTACTCAAAAGTGACAAAAATTCACTTGAATACTAAGGCATATTAAGGTTAATTTAAACTCTATAATTTTCAAGGAGACATGCTTTAGCCTATAGGTAAACACTCATCTCGGGAGTTCCCAGGAAAGCATACGAGTCCCTCGGTTGATTGGGATTTATGCGAAATGCTTTCCTAGACAGAAAACCCAAAATACAGGTGTCACCCTTCCAGATTGCACGTGTCCTCAAATAATTTAACAAGTTTAAAAACCTCAACGAAGAAATAAAAATTTTATTTAAAGATTTTTGCTTCAAAAATTTTTCACATGCTTAGAAAGGATAAAGATAGAAAAAGAAGATAAGAATAATAAGAGGTTTAGGCCATAGGAAAGGATGTTATTTATTTAATTATTATTTAAGAATATCCTAATAAGTCATGCATTTCTAACAAAGAAGGTAGCAAATATAATAATAATTAATCATGGTAAGCATGTAGCACATAGCATGTAGCACATAGCACAAAATCATGAAGCATAACATAAGTGGGTGTCCTAAAGTTATAGTCTAGGTCAAGATGTCTAATAACCTAAATCCCTATAACCAAGGCTCTGATACCAATCTGTCACACCCCGACCGATGGCGGAATCATCGGGGCGGGACATGTAAGACTGTTCATAGCACATGGTTGACTAAATTGAAATATATTAAAGTCAAATTTGCATTACAATAAATCCAAGTACAAGATCAAATTCAAACAAGAAACATAAACAATTCATAAAATTCTTGATTTATTTTGCTAAGTCCAAATCCTATGTTGAACACGTCTTGAATCAATCTCACATATTGGGGCCTGAAACATGAATAAAATAAAGTCAACTAAAAAGTTGGTGAGTATAACACAGTTGTATATAGATAGCATATAGTTGAAAACAAATCCTTTACATGACATGATAAATAAGGCGTTCATGGGGAGTAACTATTGTGTAACCAAATGTACAATCAAACCTTGTAACTAGCATGCAAAACAAAGTGTATTGTCGGTTTCAATCACCGCGTACCATGGGTGGGTTTGTCAGACTCAACAGATCCATCATTGAAAACCGTCGGCTTGTATAGTTAATGATTGCACATAAGAGCATACAAAGGTTAAACACACCTAGCACTCGGGCACAAAGCTCAATTTTTTTGCACACATGTATGTAAATAGGATTTTTTTTACACTTGTGTAGTTTGTGTAAATGTAAATGTGTAATGTGTAATGAGTATAGAGTTCATGTTCCACCCCAAAAGTGTAAAAGAGTAAAAGGGGTTGTGAATACTCACTTGGTATGGAAGTGAAGCTAACAAGGAATATAGATAGCAAAAAGATCCTTGAAAAGCACACTTTAACCTAAATAGTAATATGCATTGATTCACATAGATGTATAAAGTTTAAAAATGAAAGTTGGATTTGTATATAAAACCATTGGTTTGTATTTAAAAAAGGATTGAATAAAATATATAAAGTTTGAGGTAAAATATGTTTGAAACAATTTAATTAGGTTTGAATTAAATAAATAAGTGTATAACTATAGTTTATGAAATAATGTCAATTTTAATTGTAATTAAGTATAAATAAATAAAACGATTTTGATTTAAAATGTAAAGTAAATAAGTCATCATTATTTATAAATTTTGTAACTTATTTATTTAAAATATCATTTAAGTGTAAGATGATAAATATAAATTTAATTTTTATAAACTTTTCAATAAATTACATTTATGCCAAGATTAAACTTTTAATCTATTTTTAAATACAGAAAACATATTTTTATAAAATCTGAAACATTTACTGATTAAAATATAAAAATTATAATTCTGTTAAAAATTCTGAGTCTAGCACGACCGTGCCTCGGAAGGGCACGATCGTGCTCAAGCCACGGGCGCGACCGCGCTAGTCGGGGCGCGACCGGGTTGATCAATCAGGAGCACAATCTAGACAAGTCATCAGGCACGACCGTGCCTTAGCCCGGCACGGTCGCGTCTATGATTTTTAGACACAACAGAGACTAGCCCAAAGGGCATGACAAGGTCTGGACGGATGACACGACCGCGCTGCTAGTCGACATGACCGCGCTAAACGAGGCACGGCCGCGCTAGATGATTAGCGCGACCGTGTCTATTCCAAATCAGACACGAATCGAGAGTTTCTTGTATTTTGAACACAGGAATTGTTAGGGCTTTTGATTAATGGGTTATTAAGAGTCTTTTCATATAACTTAATTGTATGGAAATCGAGTTTAAGCATGGGTTCGATTAAATCATTTTTATTAAAATATGATTTCTGATTCTGATCGAACTCTATAATGGAAGCCCAAATTGAATGAGGGCTTTTGATAATGTTACTGAAATGAGTGAGATGGAGAGTATACTTACCCTAAAACGTAACGGATCGATGAAGAACGGCAGAGATGAGTTCCGGCGACGGAGGTAAAGGTTTCCGGTGACTTCGACTGCGATTCCGGCTAGGCCAGAGAGTCCAGAGTCTTGGAGAGAGCCGGGAGATGATAAATCCTTTCTTGATCGGGAGAATTTGGGTTCCAGGAGGAAGACTCGAGTTTTGCTTGAATTGCTTGAGAGAGAATTCGAGATTGATGGAGAAAAACTGAGGCGTTGAGTAATTGAAAATGGTATAACTCGCGTTAAAGGAAAAGAAACGTAATCGGATTTGAAATTCGAACGATTGAGCGTTTTGAAATCACATTTACGTTTCGACTGTTTCGCAGGCGCGACCGTGCCAAAATTGGCGCGACCGTGCTTAGGAACCGGGCGCGATCGTTCCAGGACCAGCCGCGCGATCGTGCCGAGGCACTTGGCGCGACCGTGCTAGAATGAAGCACGACCGTGCTAACTAGGGTTTCTTGATAAATTTTCAACTTTAGTCCTTGACTTTTCAGGTTTTATAAATTTGAAATATATAGTTACTTGTATAGCGTTTATGTGCATATAATCGAGTAAAACTTGCGAACTTGTATAGAATCATTGCATTTTATTTATCGCGGGAAAAATATTGAGACATTGTACGAGTATAGAACTTGAAATTTCATTATATTGAATTGAAATATGAATACTAAAAATCAGAAATGTTACAAAGAACGTCATGGCACCTAAGCGTGGGACACCCCGTAACACTACTGGTGACAACAACGAGGCGATTTCTCCAAACGTGGAACAACTCATAGCACAGCGAGTAGCTGCTGCTATGGAGCAGTATGAAGCGAATCGAAATATTGGAGGAGGAAACGGCAGCGGTACCGGCGGAGGAGGTGCAGTAGGTAGCGGTACAGCCGGAGGTTCCGGAGGTAATAGAATAAATAAGCCGTAACACGTAGTCATGATCCAAATTAATGACGTTATGACTTGTAATTCTACAGATGCTCCAAATAGGAAGTGCTCCTACAAGGCCTTTCTATCTTGCAAACCCCGCAACTTCAATGGAACCGAGGGTGCAGTTGGGCTAATGAGATGGATAGAAAAGATGGAGTCGGTGATTGATATTAGTGAATGCACCGTCGACTGCATGGTGAAGTAATCTACATGCACGCTCACAGATAAGGCTTTAACTTGGTGGAATTCACAAGTGAAAACCCTGGAAAGGCAGATTGCATACCAACTGACTTGGGAGGAGCTGAAAGCCATGATGACTGAGGAGTACTGTCCTCGAAATGAGTTGCAAAAGATCGAATCTGAAATGTGGAATTTACAAATGATAGGAGATGATGTGGCTGGTTACACTGACCGATTCAATGAGTTAGTAAGTTTAGTTCCACACATGGTTACCCCAGAATACAAGAAGGTTGAAAGATATTTGTGGGGTCTTGCACCTCAAATCCGAAGCCTGGTGACTTCATCGAACCCTATGGATGCCAAGAGCGCTATAATTCTAGCTTTTAAGCTAAGAGATAATACTGTGCGTGATGGTTTGTTTGAGAAGAAGGAGACCGAGGAAGGAATGTCTGGGGAAAAGAGGAAATGGTTTGGAAAACCAAGTAATCAAAACAAGAATCAAACTTACAAGAGAAAAAGGAAAAGGATGGAACCTTTAGGATGTGTATTGATTACCGAGAATTAAACAAGCTTACAATCAAAAACCGATACCCACTTGCTCGAATAGACGATTTGTTCGATCAACTACAAGGTTCTAGCTTCTACTCTAAGATCGATCTACGTTCGGGGTATCATCAACTAAGAATCCAAGAAGAAGATGTACCAAAGACGACATTTAGGACTCGTTATGGCCACTACGAATTCCTAGTTATGCCATTTGGTTTGACGAACGCACCAGCTGTTTTTTATGGATCTCATGAACCGAGTGTGAAAGCCGTACTTGGATAAATTCGTGATAGTATTTATTGATGATATATTAATATATTCACGAACCAAGGAGGATCATGAACATCATCTGAAATTAATTTTGGAACTACTCAGCAACGAGAATCTTTACGCTAAATTCTCTAAGTGTGAGTTTTGGATCCGAGAAGTACATTTTCTTGGACATGTCATCAACAAGGAAGGAATTCACGTTGATCCATCTAAAATAGAAGCGATCAAAAACTGGGAAGCACCAAAGACTCCGACCGAGGTGCGTCAATTTTTGGGCTTGGCCGGCTACTACAGACGATTCATTGAGAATTTTTCAAAAATAGCCCTGCCCTTAACCACATTAACCCAGAAAGAAAAGAAGTATGATTGGAGTGACAAGCAAGAGTCAGCTTTCCAATTACTGAAGTAGAAGCTGTGTAGTGCACCGATCTTATCTCTTCCGGAGGGAATCAACAATTTTGTCGTATACTGCGATGCATCACACTAAGGACATGGTTGTGTGTTAATGCAAAGAGACAAAGTCATCGCATATGCCTCACGACAACTAAAAGTGCACGAAAATAATTATACCACCCACGACTTGGAGTTGGGCTTAGTTGTGTTTGCACTCAAGATTTGGAGACATTATCTTTACGGTACAAGATGCATTATTTTTACTGATCACAAGAGTCTCCAACATATCTTTGATCAAAAAGAACTTAACATGAGACAACGTCATCGGGTAGAACTACTAAACGACTAAGATTGTGATATCAAGTACCATCCCGGGAAAGCCAATGTCGTAGCAGACGCCTTAAGTCACAAGGAACGAGTTAAAACTCTTCGTGTTCGTGCCCTAGGATTAACAATTCACACGAGTCTTACTACTCAAATCCGAATGGCACAACAAGAAGCACTCAAAGAAAGGAACATCCAAAATGAGGCACTACGCGGAATGATCAAACAATTGGAGTCTAAGTCGGATGATACGTTTTACTTCATGGACATAATTTGGGTGCCGAGTAACGGTAACTTACGTGTGATAATTATGGATGAAGCCCACAAGTCCAGGTACTCCATTCACCCGGGTTCAGATAAGATGTATAAGGATCTAAAAGAATTATATTGGTGGCCTAATATAAAAGGAGATATTGCCACATATGTCAGTAAATGCTTAACGTGTTCAAAAGTAAAAGCCGAACATCAGAAACCGTCTGGCTTGTTACAACAACCCGAAATTCCCCAATGGAAACGGGAACAAATTTCTATGGATTTCATCACGAAATTACCCAAGACGTCGAGCGGGTATGACGCGATATGGGTAATTGTCGATCGTCTGACAAAATCAGCTCATTTTCTACCTATCAAAGAGACGGATAAAACCGAGAAACTTGCAAAGCTTTATATCAAGGAAATTGTGGCTAGACATGGAGTGCCAATTTCTATTATCTCTGATAGAGACAGCAGATTCGTGTCTAGAATCTGGAGATCATTACAAGAAGCCATTGGCACACGTCTTGACATGAGCACGGCATATCACCCACAAACGGATGGTCAAAGCGAAAGGACCATTCAAACTTTAGAGGATATGCTCCGTGCGTGTGTAATTGATTTCGGAGGAAATTGGGATACTCATTTACCGTTGGCAGAGTTTTCCTATAATAACAGCTACCACACAAGCATCAAGGCAGCTCCGTTTGAAGCTTTTTATGGTCGTAAATGTCGTTCACCGCTATGTTGGGCGGAGGTCGGTGAAAAACATTTGACAGGTCCTGAGATTGTCCAGAAAACCACTGATAAGATCTTCAAAATTAAGGATCGTCTGAAAGCGGCCCGAGACAGACAAAAGTGCTATGCTGATAACAGACGGAAACCATTAGAATTTCAAATTGGTGACCGAGTAATGTTAAAAGTCTCACCATGGAAAGGCGTTTCAAGGTTTGGTAACCGTGGTAAACTCAACCCTAGATATGTTGGACCGTTTGAAATACTGGCTAGGGTTGGCCCTGTAGCCTACAAGCTCAAACTACCACAAGAACTAAGCAACGTACACGATACATTTCATGTGTCGAATCTCAAAAAGTGTTTGTCCGACGAGACTTTGATCATGCCACCTAATGAAATTCATATTGATGATAAACTTCATTTCATCGAGGAACCAATTGAGATTACAGATTGGAAAGTTCAAAGGTTGAGACGTAGTCAAATCAAACTGGTTAAAGTACGTTGGAACTCAAAATGTGGTCCTGAGTATACATGGGAACGAGAGGATCAAATGAAAACAAAATACCCCTCCTTGTTAAAGGATACACCAGTTCAAGATGACACGAATTGAATTTCGGGACGAAATTCTGTTAACATGGGGAGAATGTGACACCCGACATTTCAGGTCAATATTCGTACATGTTATAAACAAGTTTACATCATAATTGTTTTCGTGATTTACTTAATTTCACAATCAAGGACATTAAGGTCTAACAAAAACCGTACATTGTCTCATTTCATATTTTGGTAATTCTAGGAGTTACCGATTCATGTACCCGTATAAACCGACTAAATACAAACATTAGTGGTTAAATTAAATAACCAGAAAAATATATATACATATATATTACATAAACTCTACGTTGGACAATAATTTAATTTTTAGACTAAATCATATAATATACGTAAAAGTAAAATATCGAACCCTTTCGAAGACGTTACCATGTAGCGTCACCTTTAGGTACGTATACCTACAAATAATCACCTCAACGAATTATACAATCCAAGATTTCAATATCTTTCGTTAACGAGCCATAAACTTAATAAATTTATAATACCGTGGAGAACCTAAACCAAATTAAATTACCATTTGAAACTCTAATTAATATTAATACACTTAATGGATTAAATAAATTTACACTTAAATCTAATTATTTGATTAATTAACCCCAAACCACCCTTGACTTTCTCGGCCGAAGCCAGAGAAGACCCCCCCCCCATTCACACTACTGTTTTCCTCTCATTCAAATTCTTTATCTTTAAACCCATACCTCATGACTTCAAAACTCATATATAAACCATACCACCTCAATCACCATTCTCACGAACCCCTTTCATCATTCTCACTTTCTTACGGCAATCTCCCCAATTTTCTTCAAGTCGAAGTCAAGTTTTAAGGCAAAATCCACCATATTTCGGTATTATAAGGAGCTTCCAAGGATTTCTAACCAAGAGAATTCAAGACCATCTTCTATGTTTCTCTCAAAAATCATCATCTCTGTTTAGAGGTAAAAACTCATTATTATTCATATTATTTTCTTTAAAACCATAGCTAAACATACAGTTTACTCGAACGTAAGAAAAATAACTAGAAAAGTGTGTCGAATTCAAGATTAAAACATGAATATATGCGTATATGTATGAATAAAGTTTTGAAACTGATTCTGTCAATCAAAATTTCAGTAATCGAAACTATAGTTTCGATACCTGTTGTTCAATCGAAACTAAGTAGTTTCGATACCTATTACTCAATCGAAACTAGGTAGTTTCGATACCTTTCTTACCCAATCGAAACTAGGTAGTTTCGATACCTAGTTTGCTCAATCGAAACTAGGTAGTTTCGACATCTGTTCTGTTCAATCGAAACTATGTAGTTTCGACATCTGTTCTGTTCAATCGAAACTAGGTAGTTTCGATACCTGTTTCAGGCCCATTGGGCAGTAACTTAGAACTATTTTATAACGAAACAAGTGTTGAAAAACTAAAAAGATATTTAAACAAAAGCAATCAGATTTGCTAAGTCGGTGAACAATTTGCATATGAGACATTCGGTCATAACACGAATTACCCTTTTGTAATTAGGGTACGAATAGTCAAGTTGACTAGAACAATTATCATAGCAAGCATACACAAACTCAAGGTGAGTTTCACGGCCCCTTTTGACTGTTTTCAATATTTGGGGGAAGAACATACTTACAACTATTTTTATGTGATAACAAGAGAATAAGACTCGACTTTTATGTTTACATGAGTTAAACGATTTTAGGCCGCTAAAGTCCCCTGGAACAATTTAGTAACCATTAATTGTAGCCTAGGGTCCTATGAATAGTACTATGGAGACTGACGTCTCCCGGTCATGGTTAGTCGCGCTAACCACAATCTGGAGGATTTATGGCCGCATAGAACCGAATAACAAAATTAGGGGCGAAGAACAACTGTCATGGTTTGGTTACGGCTCATGTAGGAACATATTATTTGTATTCCTAGCTAGTTTACAAATGGGTCAACAATTCTTATTCTGATTATCACATGCACCTGAAACTATTTACAAACAATTGAATTTTACAAAGAACTATATGATTAAACCTGTGAACTCACCAACCTAGTGTTGACAATTTCAAGTATGTTTTTTCAGGAAATTGAACGTGATCGCAAGGTTAGCAATGTAGATTACATGCATGCACGAGGGATACAACTTTTGGGGGATTTCTCTTTTATAACTCATTGTAATAGAGTCATATTTGTGAAATCTTCACTTTTTGTAAACTCAATTTACATTTTGGAATGTAAAACTTTAAACTTGTTTATGTATCCATTTATCATGTATGTGTTTGCGGTAATCATATGCTTTGGAAACCATGTAATGTTACGCCTCGCGTTTCCGCCTTGGCGGGGTGTGACAACCAATGTCGATTATATCTGACCGGGACACGATTCACATCGAGATTCTAGAAAATATTTTATGAGACAATGGGTACGAGATTGAACATCAACACGGCTTATCACCCACAAATGGATGGTCCGTCGGAAAGGATCATCCAAACATTGGAGGATATGCTACGCCCGTGCATTATAGACTTTGGTGGTAGTTGGGATAGTAACCTACCTCTGGCAGAATTCTCCTACAACAACAGTTACCACACCACTATTGGTATGCCGCCTTACGAAATGATGTATGGTAGAAGATTCCGAACCCAGGTCTGTTGGGGTGAGAGAGGAAAGAAAGAGCTAGGAAGCTTAGAGGTAGTCACGGCAACTCTGAAAAGTTTGAGCAGATTAAAGCCAGAATGATGGCAGCACAAGATCGTCAAAAGTCTTACGCGGATAGGATACGGAGACCCATCAAGTTCAATATTGGGAATCAGGTGTTGTTAAAAGTATATACTTGGACATGTATTATTCGGTTTAGAAAGTTAGGGAAACTAAGTCCGAGGTTTGTCGAACATTTTAAGATTCTGGCACGGGTTGGTGAATTTGCCTACCGGTTGGATTTGCCTGATGAGTTGAGTGGGATCCACCCTACCTTCCACGTATCACACGTATCACACTTGCGTAAGTATCTGGCTGACGAATAAACAAACTGTTGTAGCATATTCCGGTGACAACGAGATTGAAGATTCTATGTCTTAGTCTTAGAGTCTTTGATTTGTAATTGATAGAATTGCTAGCAACAGTTAAGGGGGAGTCTGTTAGAGCATGTTTTTTTTAACAGTCGCTAAAATTCTATATAAGTTCTTAGATGCCTAAGCATCTTTAGGAGCGAACTTGTTAAGTTCGCCTATGGTGCTGTGGGCATTTGTGTTTCCCTATAAATAGGTGTTTGAAAGTCTTAGAGAAGACCACAGACCTTAGAGAGAGACCTTAGAGATTAGGAGTCAAGAACAGATTGAGAGCTTGTAAACAGTGTTTGTGAGTGAAAATACAAAGCGTTTATTTATTCCGTGTTGTTGATTGCTTTACACGTTGCACGTTGATCACGGATTCCGCACGTTATCACCATGTCGTAGCGCGAGTCTAGAAGATCCGTCAGAACCCACCGGGACCTACATGTGGTATCAGAGCGACGTGCTCGTGATTTTTGATTGATTTGTGATGGTTTGTGTATGATTTGACACCAAAAAGACTGAATTTTTGATCATCTTTCATTTCCATGGAAGTTCTTGAGAGGTTTTTGAGGTTGATTTCATCAATTTGGAGTTGTTTTGGAAGAAATTGACCTGTTCAATGTGTTCTAATTCATATTATATTCAATCCTACGGTTTAATTTCATCAAATTCAATCAATTCAACAAGTTATAATGATTCTTGAGGTTTGAAGTTGGTGTTTTGGTTAAAGAAATCATCTTCCTGAGAGTTTTTAGCTAAAACATGCGAACTTATCTCAAATTCTGTTACATGCGAACTTAGTCTATGTTTTTGTTTAGGCGAACTTATCAAGTTCGCTTGGCACAAGTTCGCTTAAGGAAAGTTTTAGGCGAAATTATCAAGTTCGCTTATGGGTAAAGTTGTTTCAATTTTTATTTTCTTATGATATTTTGCATATATTTGTTGTTATGGCTAACATGGTTCATGTTACAAACAAGTTCAACTATGACAATGAAATTGGTACTTCTCAGAAACCGCCAAAGCTGCGAAGTCTTGCTGATTATCCTAACTGTAAGGATCGCTTTAATCAATTTGTTTCATTTACTGATACCAGTTTATGGATTCCTATTCTAGAAGGATATACTCATCCAACTTATTCATGGATGGATAATGACAATGTTCCAAAGCATGTATCTGCTTTAACAACCGAAGAAGAGCTATTATTTGATCGTGAGAAGAAGGCAATGGCGAGCATTTCAATGTCACTACCAAAAGAAATTTATCACAGTTTCAAGCAGTTTAAAACTTCAATGTAGTCATGGGAAGCTTTACAGAAGAGATGTGAAGGTAGTTTGGATGTGAAGAAAAGTCGTAAGGAATTACTGAAGAAACATTTTTTGGTATTCAAACACTTTCAGAATGAAAATTTGGATGATCTGGCTACAAGATTTTATCATTTGATAAGTGAATTAGCAAGTGCAAAGGTGGTCTATGAACCTGGAGAGATTAATGACATGTTTCTATAAGCTTTACCATCAAAATTTGATGTGTATACTGTACTCATCAAAGAAAATGAAAAATATAAAACAATGTCACATGAAGATGTTCTTGGAAAAATTCAATCTCATGATCTGAACATAAAGAAAAAGGAAACCAATATGGAGCACATGCAAGATCCGTCAATGTATTTTGCAAAAGCATCTGGAAAATTTGGATATGGAGTTGCATTGTTTTCAGGAGATGGTCAAGATAACTCTAATGATAATAGTTCTGGATGTTCTTATCAATCTGGTTTCTCTGCAACTACATCAAACACTTCTGCATCACAACCATTGAATTCACATCATGTGAATCAAATGGTAGCTAAAGATTATTTGGCAATGTTTTCATCCTTTATTGCTTCATATGAAAATTTTATTAGAGGGAAGATTCATGATCCAGAAGCAATTGAAGAAGATTATCGTCAAATTGATCCTGTTGATCTAGAAGAAATGAATATTTAGTGGAATATGGCAATGTTGATGAGACAAGCAAAGGATTTTCTTAAGAAGACAGGAAGGAAGTACATCGGATCAAACACCAGAACAAGAATGGGTTTTGACAAGACTAAAGTTCGATGTTACAACTGTCAAGAATATGGTCAGTTTGCTAAAGAATGTAATAAGCCAAAAGTTAAGTTTGACTCTCAAAAGAAGAACAACAATTATGAAAGTAACATAAATCAACAAAGTTCTAGTGGTTCTGGAAATTCAGCAAATGTTTCAACATCATCTGCTTTGGTTGCCAAAGGAGATGATAACTATGACTGGGGAATCCATTTAGAAGATCTAGTTGGTGCTGTAAGTCAAGCTTTTGTGGCTGAAATTCCTACTGATGAGACATCTAAAGATGGAAGTTCAAGTGATAGTGAAAGTTCAAGGAGTGAAGTAGAAAGTTAGAATGATGAATCTTCTGAGACTGTCATTGTAGAAGAAATTTCTAAAGAAATTGATTCTAAAAGTGCTGATGAAGTTCTTTCTGAAGAAAATGTATCTACAACAAGTGTATAAGAAGATGAGATTTTGTTGACTAAAAGAGTACCTGAGATGACTGAAGAGATTCCAACTGCTAAAGTTTTCATGGCAGACATGTCTGGTCCATCAAATGTAAAAGATGTTATCTGTAATATATATTATTCTAACTGTGTGTTGGTGAAGGACAAAATGATGAAAGCCAGGGATGATAACACAAATTTGATCTGTGATATGAAATCGATTCACTCAGTGAATCAGAAATTAAAAGACGATGATAAGTTGTGTATTGACAGAATTGAATCACTCAAAAAAGACATTAATTCTCTAACTTTGAAGATTAAGGAACAAGCCTATCGTTTGGATATGGCTTATGCTGAGATTGAAAAGAGGAATGAAATTGTTGCTGAGAAAAACAAAGTAATTTCAGACAAAGAAGCAGAGGTGATTAGATTACATAGAAAACTGGAAAGTTTTGGAAATTTATCACTATTGTTCGGTTATTTCAATGACAATGTTGATTCTGTTAAGAGAACAACTGGAATTGGATTCGCTCCTCCACCATTTAATGGAAACTATGTTATAGAACCAGAGATCATTACTGAAGAGGATATTGATCCAAAGACAGTTTTAAAGATTAATCCAGTCACAGGGGAAGAAATGGTATATGATTATGATAGTGATGATGAAAGATTTTATGCTCAGAAAATTGATGGTGTTACTAAAGATGTGAAGTTTGATGAACCAAAAGTGGTAAAACAAGTCACAAGAGATAGATGTATTCTTTCCAAGCCCGATGAAGTTGAACAATCAACTATCTCACCAATGTTATCTAATAGTGGTTTTATAAGTGCTGGTGATATCAAGAAGGAGGTTTCAAAGGTTGAAAATAAATCAACAAGTGATTTCATTAAACAGAAGGTAAATGTGGCAAAACCCAAAGATATTCAGTCTCCAGTTTCAAGGAATTATGTTGGTTAAACATCCAGAAAGATGTATGTTCCAAAGAAACAAGGAGGTAGTGATGCTAAATCTACTGAAGATTATTCATCATGAAGTTCCTCAACTTCAACAAGGGTTCCTTATATCAGAGAATACAAGGATAAGAAAGTTTGCTTTCATTGTAATGAGGTGGGACGTATAGTATTATATTGTCCTTACAAGAACCAAGAGAAGAATTTTCTTATTTCAGAGAAAGTTACACTAGTTGTTGGTTATGGTCAATCAAGAGTAGTAAAGATTCTACAAAGACCGAATGCGGGAAAGCCTACATCAGATAATGTGATGAAACAATTTGTCAAGGAAAATTTGCCTAAGCAACATGTTACTAAACCATTTGGGTTTAAGAAAGGGATGACACAACATGTTCATGATAGATTTGTTGATTCCTAACCAGAGTTTGTCCAATCTGGTGTTAGAAACAATGTTGTGTTTCATAAGTTTGTTGAGAATCCTAAAGTTTTATTCACAAAGAATTCACAACCTGAGGTCAAACTTTCAACACCTCAAAGGCGAAGAAGGAACAGACGGTTAAGAAAACTTTTGGAAAATGATCAATTTGAATCTGAATTTCAAAATCAATCAAATTTTGATAAGAAAAAGATTGTTTAAAAATCCAAAATGTCTGATTCTGATTTGCCTAAATCACCAAGAGTAGATGATAATTGAGATTGTGAATTGCTTGAAGTTGTTTATTTTTGATGCTAATGGTAGACCCAAGACTATATTGGCTTGGGTTCCCGTTTCTAACTGATTTCCTTTTATTGTCTAGGGTCAGCCAAGGAAGACTATCAACAACAAATGGTATGTGGATAGTGGTTGCTCCCGACATATGACAGGAAAATTCGTTTACTTGAAGATGTTATTAAAATTGATGGAGGTTATGTCGCCTTTGCGAGTAATAAAGGCTGGTACATAACAGGTCAAAGAACGTTAAAGAATGAAAAGGTGAAGTTTAAGAGAGTCAATTATGTTGAGCAAATCGAACATAATCTACCTAGTGTATCTCAAGTGTGTGATAAGAAGTTTCCATTCCACTTTAATGATTCTGAATGCTATATTCTGAAGCCGGGATTTGAAATACCTGAAGAATGGATTCTGATGAAGGCTCCAAGAAGAAATGACACATATGTTTCAGACATGAGTGTTGCTACAACAACGGATTCTATTCCGACATGTTTACTCTCTAAAGCATCTGAATCTGATTCTATTCTTTGGCATAGGAAGCTTGCACACATAAATTTCAGAAAAATGAATTATCTTGTGAAGAATGATTTGGTTTATGGTATTCCAAAAATGAAATTTGTTGTGCCTGTTGACTGCATTCCTTGCAAGAAGGGCATGCAACACACGAAGTCTCACAAATCCAAGAAACAAAATTCTATTGTTACTCCTTTGGAGTTACTGGATATAGATTTATTTGGACCGATCAGTATTCGAAGCATTAGAGGTAAATCGTACTGTCTGGTGGTAACAGATGACTTCTCAAGATTCTCATGGGTTAAGTTTTTGGCAACAAAGTCTGAAACAGCAGAGACAGTTCAATAATTAATTCTTGGGTTAGAGAATCTTTTGAATCAGAGAGTCTGGCGTATTAGAAGTGACAATGGCAGCGAGTTCAAGAACAGTAAGATGGGACTCTTTTGTTTACAAAAGGGTATACATCATGAATTTAGCGCACCATATCTTCCTTAACAAAATGGTGTTGCTGAGCGAAAGAACAGAACTCTGATTGAGGCAGCTAGAACAATGTTGGTGGATTCTAAGCTACCGGTTACTTTTTGGTCCGAAGTTGTGTATACGGCATGCCATGTCCTGATTCGAGTTCTGACCGTCAAGCGACACAACAAGACGTGTTATGAGTTGTTAAATAATCGAAAGCCGAATTTGAATTATCTTCTTCCTTTTAGAAATCCATGTACTCTTCTAAAGATCAAGGATGTTTCTACCAAGTTTAGCGAAAAGGCGATTGAAGGAATTTTTCTAGGATATGCTGCCACTCCGTTGAATAAAAGAGTGTATAACAAGGAAACATGATAGGTCAAAGAATGGTTTCATATTGACTGCTCTAATCGATCTATTCCCCTAAAGGCGGTTAGTCCAGAGTGGGAATTTGATTATGACAGCTTGTTCAAGTCTTTTAACTTTGCTCCTGACTTATCCGATGATGAAGTTGCTTTACTATACAATTCCTGTCAAGGTGACCAAGATTGTGGGTTAACTCCAACATCAACGGTTCCATATTCAGTTCCATCATCATCAGTTCACCCTGATCCTAATGTTGCATCTAGTTCGGGAACTCACGAGATTGATAGTGAGAATGATAAAGAAATTTTTCAGGATTCTTCGGCAAATCTATTAATTGTTGATGATTCATCCAACACTAAACATGTTTAGGGGGAGATTTCTATAAATTTAGATTCAGAGATACCAGTTAATCAATCTTCTCAAACAGATATTTCTCAAGTTGATATCTTACCTGTTTCGGGGGTGGCTTCCATAAAAGAACTCAAAGATCATCCGGTGACTAATATCATTGGGAATTTGCAAGATGGAGTTTGCTTACATTCTTGTTTTATTTCTCAGATAGAACCTAAAAATGTGGAGATGGCTTTACAAGACAATAACTGGATAGAAGCAATGCAGGAAGAGCTTGCTTAATTTGATAAGCTAAAGGTGTGGAATTTAGTTGATCTACCAAAGGGAATGTATCTGATTGGCACCAAGTGGGTTTACAAATGTATAAAGGTTGATCGTGGTGTTGTGGTAAGGAACAAAGCAATATTGGTCATGCAGGGCTTCAATCAACAAGAGGGAATTGATTACACTGAGGTGTACGCACCTGTAGCATGGTTGGAAGCTATTCGTTTGTTTTTAGCTTTTGCATCATTCAAAGGTTTCAAGGTTTATCAACTGGACCTCAAAAGTGCTTTCTTGTATGGCAAGGTGAAAGAGGAAGTTTTTGTATGTCAATCACCGGGGTTTGAGGATCCATTGTATCCTTCAAAAGTGTTCAAGCTAGATAAGGCTCTTTACAGTCTTCATCAAGCACCCCGTGCATGGTATGAAACATTGTCACAACATCTTTTGGACAATCGTTTCGATCGTGGTCAAATTGATTCCGTCTTGTTTATCAAGAAAGAAGGGGGATATTACCTGATGGTTCAGATATACACGGACGATATTATTTTTGGCTCAACAAAAGAAGAGTTATGCAAGGAGTATGAGAACGTCATGAAATCAAAATTAGAAATGTCAGTTATGGGAGAGTTGTCATTCTTTTTAAGATTACAAGTTAATCAAAAAGAGGATGGTTTCTTTATACATCAGTCTAAATACGTGAAAGACATTTTGAGCTGGTTCAAAATGGAGGACTGTACCCCATATGACACTCCGATTCCTGTAAATCACAAGATAAATCCAGATCCGGAAGGAAAGGATATTGATTGTCGATTGTACAGCGCAATGATTGGTTCTCTCATGTACTTAACAATATCAAGGCTAGATATAATGTTTGTTGTGTTTCTTTGTTCCAGATTTTAAGCAAAACCAAAGGAATCACATCTGATTGCAGTCAAACATATTTTTCGGTACCTGAAAAGGAAACCGAGATTAGGATTATCGTTTTCTCATGGTTCTAATTTTGAATTTAATGCATATACTTACTCAGATTTTGGAGGTTGTTGTTTGGATTGTCTACAACAGAAGGTTGCCAATTTCTGGGTAATCATCTTGTGTCATGCAATGTTAAAAGCAAACTAATATCTCAATTTCAACATGTGAAGTAGAATACATCGTTGCTGCAAGTTGTTGTTCACAAATTTTGTGGATTCAACAACAATTAAGAGATTATGGTTTGAATTTCACTTGTACCCCCATGTTCATTGATAATAATGTCACAATGTCTATAACAAGTAATCCAGTTAAACATAGTAAAAAAAGCACATTGAAATAAGTTATCATTTTGTTTGTGATTGTGCAAATAAAAGGTTGATTGAGCTGGTGAAATTTCATACTGACGGCAATCTTGCAGATTTGTTTAACAAAGCATTTGATCGTACAAGGTTTGAGTTTCTAATAAAAATGATTGGTATGATCAATCCCGAATAAATTTTTTTGCTCAAAATAATTCTCATGGAGGTTTATTTTTCTATTTTTTAACTGCTTTCTTTCATTTCTGCTTTTCAATTTACTGTCAAAAAGTTTTTTATTTATAAAAAGCCCAACAAATTGAAAAATCATAAAAAATTGACATCATTTGAGAATGAGAAGAAATGATAGTACATCAGTAGATACTCATTCACACATAACCTTAGATTGACTGGTTAGTACTTTATGTTTATTCAATATATCTGAATTATATATGTTTTGATCTAAACTTCAGAGATTGCACAAATAAGAGATGATAGTGTTTGTGTATGCATATAATTCAGCTTGTCAATAGGCTAAAAGCGTCTATGAACCATTAGTATTGTGAAAACATAATTGCATATGTTACAACTGTGATTTGAACCCATTTTATGCCTGGGTGTGTGTGTTAAAATTTCATTTTTAGATATAGAATATGAGTTTTAAAGTGATTCATGAGATCAGTATCAGACTATATTGATTAGCATAATTTTTCAGTTCACTTCCAGAAAAATGTATGTTCCAAAGAAACAAGGAGGTAGTTATGCTAAATCTACTGAAGATTATTCAACAGGAAGTTCCTCAACTTCAACAAGGGTTCCTTATATCAGAGAATACAAGGATAAGAAAGTTTGCTTTCATTGTAATGAGGTGGGACGTATAGTATTATATTGTCCTTACAAGAACCAAGAGAAGAATTTTCTTATTTCAGAGAAAGTTACACTAGTTGTTGGTTATGGTCAATCAAGAGTAGTAAAGATTCTACAAAGACCAAATGCGGGAAAGCCTACATCAAATAATGTGATGAAACAATTTGTCAAGGAAAATTTGCCTAAGCAACATGTTACTAAACCATTTGGGTTTAAGAAAGGGATGACACAACATGTTCATGACAGATTTGTTGATTCCTAACCAGAGTTTGTCCAATTTGGTGTTAGAAACAATGTTGTGTTTCATAAGTTTGTTGAGAATCCTAAAGTTGTATTCACAAAGAATTCACAACCTGAGGTCAAACTTTCAACACCTCAAAGGCGAAGAAGGAACAGACGGTAAAGAAAACTTTTGGAAAATGATCAATTTGAATCTGAATTTCAAAATCAATCAAATTTTGATAAGAAAAATAATGTTTAAAAATCCAAAATGTCTGATTCTGATTTGCCTAAATCACCAAGGGTAGATGATAATTGAGATTGTGAATTGCTTGAAGTTGTTTATTTTTTATGCTAATGGTAGACCCAAGACTATAATGGCTTGGGTTCCCGTTTCTAACTGATTTCCTTTGATTATCTAGGGTCAGCCAAGGAAGACTATCAACAACAAATGGTATGTGGATAGTGGTTGCTCCCGACATATGACAGGAAACATTCGTTTACTTGAAGATGTTATTAAAATTGATGGAGGTTATGTCACCTTTGCGGGTAATAAAGGCTGGTACATAACAGGTCAAAGAACGTTAAAGAATGAAAAGGT
Organism: Smallanthus sonchifolius; assembly: GCA_023525975.1. Lineage (NCBI taxonomy): Eukaryota > Viridiplantae > Streptophyta > Magnoliopsida > Asterales > Asteraceae > Smallanthus > Smallanthus sonchifolius. The sequence continues at coordinate 78,461,978 of CM042022.1, forward strand.
GAAGTTTAAGAGAGTCAATTATGTTGAGCAAATCGAACATAATCTACCTAGTGTATCTCAAGTGTGTGATAAGAAGTTTCCATTCCACTTTAATGATTCTGAATGCTATATTCTGAAGCCAGGATTTGAAATACCTGAAGAATGGATTCTGATGAAGGCTCCAAGAAGAAATGACACATATGTTTCAGACACGAGTGTTGCTACAACAACGGATTCTATTCCGACATGTTTACTCTCTAAAGCATCTGAATCTGATTCTATTCTTTGGCATAGGAAGCTTGCACACATAAATTTCAGAAAAATGAATTATCTTGTGTAGAATGATTTGGTTTATGGTATTCCAAAAATGAAATTTGTTGTGCCTGTTGACTGCATTCCTTGCAAGAAGGGCATGCAACACACGAAGTCTCACAAATCCAAGAAACAAATTTCTGTTGTTACTCCTTTGGAGTTACTGGATATGGATTTATTCGGACCGATCAGTATTCGAAGCATTGGAGGTAAATCGTACTGTCTGGTGGTAACAGATGACTTCTCAAGATTCTCATGGGTTAAGTTTTTGGCAACAAAGTCTGAAACAGCAGAGACAGTTCAATACTTAATTCTTGGGTTAGAGAATCTTTTGAATCAGAGAGTCTGGCATATTAGAAGTGACAATGGCAGCGAGTTCAAGAACAGCAAGATGGGACTCTTTTGTTTACAAAAGGGTATACATCATGAATTTAGCGCACCATATCTTCCTTAACAAAATGGTGTTGCTGAGCGAAAGAACAGAACTCTGATTGAGGCAGCTAGAACAATGTTGGTGGATTCTAAGCTACCGGTTACTTTTTGGGCCGAAGCTGCGAATACGGCATGCCATGTCCTGATTCGAGTTCTGACCGTCAAGCGACACAACAAGACGTGTTATGAGTTGTTAAATAATCGAAAGCCGAATTTGAATTATCTTCTTCCTTTTAGAAATCCATGTACTCTTCTAAAGATCAAGGATGTTTCTACCAAGTTTAGCGAAAAAGCGATTGAAGGAATTTTTCTGGGATATGCTGCCAGTCCGTTGAATAAAAGAGTGTATAACAAGGAAACATGATAGGTCAAAGAATGGTTTCATATTGATTGCTCTAATCGATCTATTCCCCTAAAGGCGGTTAGTCCAGAGTGGGAATTTGATTATGACAGCTTGTTCAAGTCTTTTAACTTTGCTCCTGACTTATCCGATGATGAAGTTGCTTTACTATACAATTCCTGTCAAGGTGACCAAGATTGTGGGTTAACTCCAACATCAACGGTTCCATATTCAGTTCCATCATCATCAGTTCACCCTGATCCTAATGTTGCATCTAGTTCGGGAACTCACGAGATTGATAGTGAGAATGATAAAGATATTTTTCAGGATTCTTCGGCAAATCTAGTAATTGTTGATGATTCATCCAACACTACACATGTTTAGGGGGAGATTTCTATAAATTTAGATTCAGAGATACCAGTTAATCAATCTTCTCAAACAGATATTTCTCAAGTTGATATCTTACCTGTTTCGGGGGTGGCTTCCATAAAAGAACTCAAAGATCATCCGGTGACTAATATCATTGGGAATTTGCAAGATGGAGTTTGCTTACATTCTTGTTTTATTTCTCAGATAGAACCTAAAAATGTGGAGATGGCTTTACAAGACAATAACTGGATAGAAGCAGTGCAGGAAGATCTTGCTTAATTTGATAAGCTAAAGGTGTGGAATTTAGTTGATCTACCAAAGGGAATGTATCTGATTGGCACCAAGTGGGTTTACAAATGTATAAAGGATGATCGTGGTGTTGTGGTAAGGAACAAAGCAAGATTGGTCATACAGGGCTTCAATCAGCAAGAGGGAATTGATTACACTGAGGTGTACGCACCTGTAGCATGGTTGGAAGCTATTCGTTTGTTTTTAGCTTTTGCATCATTCAAAGGTTTCAAGGTTTATCAACTGGACCTCAAAAGTGCTTTCTTGTATGGCAAGGTGAAAGAGGAAGTTTTTGTATGTCAATCACCGGGGTTTGAGGATCCATTGTATCCTTCAAAAGTGTTCAAGCTAGATAAGGCTCTTTACAGTCTTCATCAAGCACCCCGTGCATGGTATGAAACATTGTCACAACATCTTTTGGACAATCGTTTCGATCGTGGTCAAATTGATTCCGTCTTGTTTATCAAGAAAGAAGGGGGATATTACCTGATGGTTCAGATAAACACGGACGATATTATTTTTGGCTCAACAAAAGAAGAGTTATGCAAGGAGTATGAGAACGTCATGAAATCAAAATTAGAAATGTCAGCTATGGGAGAGTTGTCATTCTTTTTAAGATTACAAGTTAATCAAAAAGAGGATGGTTTCTTTATACATCAGTCTAAATACGTGAAAGACATTTTGAGCTGGTTCAAAATGGAGGACTGTACCCCATATGACATTCCGATTCCTGTAAATCACAAGATAAATCCAGATCCGGAAGGAAAGGATATTGATTGTCGATTGTACAGCGCAATGATTGGTTCTCTCATGTACTTAACAACATCAAGGCTAGATATAATGTTTGTTGTGTATCTTTGTTCCAGATTTTAAGCAAAACCAAAGGAATCACATCTGATTGCAGTCAAACATATTTTTCGGTACCTGAAAAGGAAACCGAGATTAGGATTATCGTTTTTTCATGGTTCTAATTTTGAATTTAATGCATATACTTACTCAGATTTTGGAGGTTGTTGTTTGGATTGTCTACAACAGAAGGTTGCCAATTTCTGGGTAATCGTCTTGTGTCATGCAATGTAAAAAGCAAACTAATATCTCAATTTCAACATGTGAAGTAGAATACATCGTTGCTGCAAGTTGTTGTTCACAAATTTTGTGGATTCAACAACAATTAAGAGATTATGGTTTGAATTTCACTTGTACCCCATGTTCATTGATAATAATGCCACAATGTCTATAACAAGTTATCCAGTTAAACATAGTAAAAAAAGCACATTGAAATAAGTTATCATTTTGTTTGTGATAGTGCAGATAAAAGGTTGATTGAGCTGGTGAAAGTTCATACTGACGACAATCTTGCAGATTTGTTTAACAAAGCATTTGATCGTACAAGGTTTGAGTTTCTAATAAAAATGATTGGTATGATCAATCCCGAATAAATTTTTTTGCTCAAAATAATTCTCATGGAGGTTTATTTTTCTATTTTTTAACTGCTTTCTTTCATTTCTGCTTTTCAATTTACTGTCAAAAAGTTTTTTATTTATAAAAAGCCCAACAAATTGAAAAATCTTAAAAAATTGACATCATTTGAGAATGAGAAGAAATGATAGTACATCTGTAGATACTCATTCACACATAACCTTAGATTGACTAGTTAGTACTTTTTGTTTATTCAATATATCTGAATTATATATGTTTTGATCTAAACTTTAGAGATTGCACAAATAAGAGATGATAGTGTTTGTGTATGCATATAATTCAGCTTGTCAATAGGCTAAAAGCGTCTATGAACCATTAGCATTGTGAAAACATAATTGCATATGTTACAACTGTGATTTGAACCCATTTTATGCCTGGGTGTGTGTGTTAAAATTTCATTTTTAGATATAGAATATGAGTTTTAAAGTGATTCATGAGATCAGTATCAGACTATATTGATTAGCACAATTTTTCAGTTCCCTTCACTAACCATGCCTCGAAAAACATGCAATGTGATGTTGAACTAAGATATGTTTCTGACATCTGTTGGAACATATACTCGCCATTGGATTAATATCTTGATTCCATTGAATATCTAGATAACAGTTGGATCACATTACCCTATATTATTGAATCAATTGATTCTTTAATCATTATTCTACTAAAGAGTTCTTCTGTTACAATCTATCATGATATTACATCCAAAGCCAAGCAATTGAATCATTCTGATTCTTATATCCTTCGGGATCTGTTTCTTTTCCTATGCTAATTGAGATAGTTTCACACTGGAGATTGATATTATCTTTGTATAAGTCTCATATGTCTTGAAGATAGTGCAATATACTTTCTGTTGGCATACTAGTGGGGTACACGTTGTATTTCATACTTAAATGGTACTTTTTTTTGGGAAAGGGGACGGTACCCCAGGTAAATTTTATTAAGTAAAAAAAGTAACTACAGAAGAAGGATGCTAGCAGCCAACGAGGGGACAGATCCCCCAAGTTAGAAACCCGCCAGAATCCGCAAAACCGGCACACCTAACTCAGGTGATTCCGTCCATCAGTTCTAACCACAAAATCCAACCAGTTCTATGCATACAATAAAAATAAGTACTAAACCAACATAACCGAAAATAGACATAGACAATAAAATCACATCTATAAGACTCCGGTTTGCTTGTAGTCCTTTCCGTGTTACTTTTATGTCTATGCCCCGGGTTGTTCTTCCTCCTCTTACTAGCACTGCTATCCAAGCAACGACTATTCCCACCATCATCATTTTTAAAATGCCATCCGCTCAACCCATCATACATATTCATATTGCATCCGGTGTGTATGATCCGGAAGACAACATGGTCAATAAGTATCACGTCCACTTTTCCAGACATCCATCGCCACATTCCAAGCTTATTTATGGACCAATACCTTGCTGAGTACTCCAGGTAGGTAGCTAACCACTTAGCTAAATCTTCCATATCAGGGTGATGCAGAAGCCTAAACGCATGAACCCGGGGACTAGACCACCTTACCTGATACATGAAACAAACTCCACAAGGCAAATAACTAATAAGCATTATCCTTTTATTCCCACCCCCACCGGTTATAGTAAAACTTCTCCCATCACTCTTTTTTGAGGTTGCTCGTGTGCGCTGTGTACCAACCCACCCCGACCCCCCCATGAGTAACCATAACAAGTCCCAAACCATCACAATAATCCCATTAAGACACACACTCTCAGCACTCAAGAAAGAGGTAGTGTGTGTGCAATTTGTACCAACCCAACCCGGACTTTCCCGGACGTAGGCTGCATGTTAATTGTTCTCCCCATGCGAGCCTCGAAAAGCCAAGTCTAGGGAATAGAAGCGAAGGTTTCCCCCCCGATAATACCACCTATGGGTCGAAACCTTTCACCACTCTAGTAACTCACTGTGTTGTTGAGTGCAAGGTGTACCACCCCAAGAACCCGTTCTACCGAAGACCCATAGCTGGTCTAATCCCAACCCATTTTTGAACTGCCTGAGACTATCCCGCCAACCCTTTCCCCACCCAAGCAGAGTCTGCATGGACAGTTTCGTCCCCATGCAAACCCACCACCTCCAAACAAAAAAATCATGTTGACTTCCCTGCATCGCAAACGTAAGTAACAAAACATTCCAACCCCCCAACCCATTCCCAAAAGACCTACCCACAGCGTTGTGGGTCTCTCCCTCTCGAATGTCAAACGACGTGTGGTGTGTGCATATAGTACCACCCATCCCCCATACCCCAAAGAAACAGCACTGTGGGCCCACCCCATCCCACCCCATGAACCCGAACGTCACACTCAGATGGATAAATAACCTCCTAACTTCTAATAGGATTCTCATATAGTGGATATTCATGTGCATGTCACCCGAATAGCGATTCAAACCTTCATTATAGCCCAAGCCAACCCAACTGGTATGATCTTCTTGCTCATGGTGTTCAACAAAAATATGTTCTTTATTGTTTTACAGTTTATTTCATTTCAGTTTGTACAGAGAAAAACCAAGAAGATTTTGTGTTTCATGTGTTTGAAAAATCAAAAAGATTTTATTTTTCCAGCTTCCATGGAAATCTTAATTGTTGGTTACTTGGTGGTTCTTCTTTGCTTAAACTGATAATTGCATATAGAAGTTGACAAGGTGTCCTTCTCCCGAGTTTGTTTTCTAGATAGAAAGAGTGAGTGTGCAGATGAACAAGATGAAGACTACAATTTGTATTGATGATCATGAAGACTAATGACAATCTTCTGAAGCTGTTGTCAAGGGGGAGTCTGTTGGAGCATATTCCGGTGACAACGAGCTTGAAGATTCTATGTCTTAGTCTTAGAGTCTTTGACTTGTAATTGATAGAATTGTTAGCAACAGTTAAGTGGGAGTCTGTTAGAGCATGTTTTATAACTGTCGCTAAAATTCTATATAAGTTCTTAGATAGGCGAACTTAATAAGTTCGCCTAAGCATATTTAGGAGCGAACTTGTTAAGTTCGCCTATGGTGCTGTGGCATTTGTGTTTCCCTATAAATAGGTGTTTGCAAGTCTTAGAGAAGACCACATACCTTAGAGATTGGGAGTCAAGAACAGATCTGAGAGCTTGTAAACAATGTTTGTGAGTGAAAATACAAAGCGTTTATTTACTCCGTTTTGTTGATTGCTTTACACGTTGCACGTTGATCACGGATTCCATACGTTATCACTGTGTCGTACCGCGAGCCTAGAAGATCTGTCAGAACCCATCGGGACCTACACACACGTGCCACTTAACGACATCGAGGTAGACAATAGCTTCAATTACATCGAAGGACTCGTTGCCATACTAAACAGAAAAGAGAAGTAGTTACGAAATAAAGTGATTTAGTTGGTTAAGGTACAAGGGAAACATAGTAGAGGGTCGAAAGCTACATAGGAAACCGTGGTGGAAATGAAGGAGTCATATCCCCATCTGTTTGACTTTTTACAGGTTTCAAGGACGAAACCTTTCGGAAGGGGGTAGACTTGTAACATCCCGAAATTTAGAACACATACATACGACGGGTTACAAGATAAAGAAATAAAAGAATGAATAAACGGATTACGGGCTCGAGAGGGATCGGGCCTTGGGCCGGACAATGGAAGTGCAAGGGAGGGGAGTAGGGTAAAACCCTATTCACCCTCTCCACCTTCCTTATTTCTCACCATCATCTTCAAAGTATAGAGAGAGAACTTAGAGAGAGAAGGCTCAAAGATCGTCCATTTTGCCTTCATCTTGCTCCAATATCATTTCTAAACAGTTGTGGAAGAATAGAGAAGAAGAATCACGCGATTACAAGTTAGAATCGTCCTCAGATCTGAGTTTCTGTTTCAAAAAGTTGGTTTTAGGGGACATTTACTTACATGTTTCAAGTGCACCCGTTTGAGGACCATGTTTTTTTTTTCATGGGTTTTAACATAAATATCAGATTTTTACGTGTTTAAAGATGGATAAAGCATAGATCTAGCTTCATGGAAGCTAGATAAAGGTTTTGGACATAAAAGATATGATTTTCGGATCGAAAACGGGCCAGTATGGAATTTTTGTTCTTGAGCCGACACTCGAGTGTCATCGAGTTCTTGGTGACACTCTCAGCTGACACTCTCAGCTGACACTATCATGTGACACTCGCACAAAATAATAGAATTCACATCTTGAATTATGTTCAGATCAGTCTACGCGTTAGTAATAGATAAGACGTCAACTTTAAGTTGAATACCAATGGTCAGGTGAGTTCTTATTGCTATTTTTCCCTAGCGGTTTTGGGCTGGCATGCATACTGGTAGAAAGATTTGAAAGGCAAAGTATAGTTTTTATAAAAATGTTATTTTTATAAAAAGAAAAGGAAAAGGAGTTAAAGAGCATAGTACTATCTTCGAAATATTTTTTTAAGGAAAGTAAAGAGTTAAAGCAAAGAAAGTAAAGGAGCTGCACTTCGGTGTAGCTTGACAGTGACGATGACAAATGCCATATTATATGCTTATGTGTTGATATGAATTATTTGTGTATGTATTATGTGTTTCAATATCATTATATTATGTGACACAATATAATTTCATAGTAGTTGCATAGTAGTTGAATAGTACTCGCAAAGTAAAAAGTACTGCAGGTAAGCAAAGTAGAAGTCTCACCCGAGGTGCGAACAAGCAAAGTAGAAAGTCTCACCCTGAGGTGTGAGCTGGCAAAGGACTCTTACACTTTGGTGTAAGAGAGAAAGTCCTACCCTAAGGTGTGGGCATAGCAAAGTAAAAGTCTTACCCTGAGGTGTAAGCAAGAAAAGGGATCTTGTCCTCGGACATTGATCCAAATGTGATAGTTAAAGTATGTTATAATCACTTGTCCTATACTAGAGAAAAGCAAAGTTGAAAGAGTAAAGGAGGACACCTTAACTGGTTTCCTCAAATGTAAAGTTTTAAATGAAAGACAGACACGGAATGGTTTGATAAATTGTAACGTTGTAAAGTTTTAAAATAAAGGTAAAGGCAAAATTGTTTTAAAGAAAGAAATAGAGCTTATTTTATTTTTACAAAACTAGCTATTTAAAGAAAGTTTACAGTTACAGTAAAGATAGAACTCACTAGCGTTAGCTAACTTTTAGTATACATGACAGGTAGTAAAGGTAAAGCAAAAGTAAAGTAAAGGAGTCGTGAGGGCTGGATAGCATGGACTGCCGGGTTGCATTACTGAAGACTGACATTTCCTTATCCGACAGTTTATGTTGAACAATGTTTAGTTATTGTTTATAAATTTGAATGTTTGAGACAAGACTTCAGCTGTAATAGATTCTGATTAACAGTTTAAGAGCTATGTTATTATGTTTTGTGCCAAATATGAGATGTACCCGGTTTGGGGCATTTCGAGTTGGTATCAAAGCCATAGTTTGAGAGATTCGGACATTTGTGATTATGTCTGAACTTAAACTGAGAATGGGACAAAGGAAAGGAAAGGAATGTCAGTCAGAGCAGCCCGTCTTTGGAAAGATAGTGAAAGAAGGTAGTCCATGTCCTAACTTAGAGCACAGACAATAATGCCTTAGTACATATACTACACAGTAGATGCTTTAGCATAAATAGTACATTGTACATGCCTTAGCAAAGACAGTAGCTAGTATGTGCCTTAGAGTAGGGACTCTAAACTTGGATGCAAATGTTACTTCTAACAGGAAATGTTCAGAACCGGAGTGGTAAAGTAAAATAATAATTGCATAACGGTCTCTGTAATTAGTAATTTACATTACTCGTGGTGTTCTAAATTATTACCTATCATGATAACACGAATATTCCTTGTTCGTCGTTATACACTAATGTCTAGAGGAAAGAGATGTGGTCGAACTGGTGGTCGAATTGATCGTAGAGGCCGACTGCCAGTTAATCGAGCACGAGTAAAGGAAACTGGACACTCCCGTAATGAAACTGAATCAGTGCATGTGGAGAACAATGATAGCGAGAACAATGTTTCCCTCACAAAGCATAGACATAATGATGGATTAATGCAGTGACCGGTCGTGAGAGAAGCTATAGCCGCATAGATCTCTTCAGTCCTAAAGAATGTCTTGCTGGTAGATTTGGTCGAGGCCATCAAAGATTTCGGAATAGATAATAAAGGTAGAAAGGAGGAAAGTGAGAAGGTTACTGAAGTCACCGACAGTGATGACTCAGACTTTGAGGTAGCAGCTTGAGGCTATAGTTACAAATTTCAGGGGTGTGAACCACCGAAGTTTGATGGGATGAAAGATGATGAAGCCACTGAGGATGAACGGCCTGATTAACATCAGCGAGTGCCGAGAGGATCAAGCAGTCAAGTTTTCCGCCCACTCGTTCACTATTGTGGCCTTGAGCAGGTGGAGGACCATTCAATAGATTAAGTCCTCCACTGATCTCAAGAGAATGAAATTGGATGACATGAAAAATATGATGATCAAGAAGTTCTGCCCGCAGAACAAGATTGACAGAGTTGAGAAAGAATTTTTAGGGGCTCAATGCTGGCAGAAAGACTCATCGCCAATACACCTTGAAATACAAATGAATTGGCACAGCTGGTACCGCATCTGGTGGATACCGAGGAAAAGAGGATAAAGTATTACATCTGGTGGATACCAAGGAAAAGAGGATAGATGACCATAGATTCCCCGTTACGTTCTATGTTATAACCTTGGGAGGATTTGATGTGGTCTTGGGTATAGATTGGTTATCTGCCAACGAAGCCCGAATTATATCCAAAAGAAAGATAGTTCAACTCAAAGCTCCAGATGGTAGTGAAGTCTCGGTTTACGGGGATCGTGACTGCTCGGTAAAGAACGTCATTTCTATGATAAAGGCAGAGATGTATATGAGATGCAGATGGGAGCCTACTTGGCCTATGTGATTGACAAAGATATAGAAGTGAAGGAGTTGAAAGACATACCCGTGGTGTGTAATTTTCCGGAGGTGTTCCCCGATTACCGCCCGATCGGGAGACAGAGTTCTGGATAGACTTAGTGCCAGGTGCCCAGCCCGTGGCTAAAGCACCGTACCGACTTGCGCCTCATGGGATGAAAGAGCTAATGATATATTTAGAAGAGCTTTTGGATAGAGGTTTTATCAGACTGATCATTTCTCCTTGGGGTGCTCTGGTTCTGTTTGTAAAGAAGAAGGATGGTGCCATGAGAATGTGCATTGACTATAGAGATTTGAATAAGGGTACGATAAATAACAAATACCTGCTACCCAGGATTGATGATCTGTTCAACCAGCTGCAAGGCGCGAAATGGTTTTCTAAGATCGACCGGTTGTCGGAGCACAATCAGTTAAAGGTAAGAGAAGAGGATATACCGAAAACCGCGTTTCGCAGGCGATATGGACATTACGAATTCTGCGTGATGTCTTTCGGTTTAACAAATGATGCAGCAACATTCATGAGTATGATGAACGAGGTGTGCAGGCCGATACTGGATAGATCGGTGATAGTATTCATAGATTATACTCATTTATTCGAAGAGTGAGGGTGATCATGCTTGTCTGTAGGTCCCAGCAGGTCTACGGATCGATCTCAGACGTATAACATGTAACGAATACTCGTAGTGTGGAATCCTAAATAGTAAACGCGTCTTGAATAGATAAGAACACATGATGAACATACAAGACAAGATTCACTGAAAGCTTCTTGTATTACTTTAGATAAATGTACTTACAAAATATCAGATTGTTTTTTAATACAAAGACCAAGCACTATTTATATGAAATACTAACTGCCACAAGCGAACTTAACAAGTTCGCCCCATGCGAACTTATTAAGTTTGCCACACACATGGCATAGGCGAAATAGTTAATTTCGCCTGTTACAACACTTAACTAAATAAAAACTAATTACAATACTAAAGATAACACAAGACCTATACAAAGCTACATGTCACACACAAAATGTCCCAACAGACTCCCCCTTGAAATTAGCTTGGTCTTTAATCTTCAGTTGTCCTTTTGACTCTCCAAAAGCTTGCTTCCAGAATGTAATTCTTGATTAATACATAAATGTATCACCCGCTTGTATTGCATAACCTGTTCTCTTCATTCATCTGTATACATGATCTCTTTTCTATTCAAAGTCTTCTGATCTTTCATTGAAAAGTTAATCAGATTCAAAGCATCATACAATCTATACAAATTCTTCCCATATTTATCTTCAATCACAATTTCTCTAGTGTCAACATCTACAAACCACCACTTCATATTCCCTAAGAAATCTTGTGGGACTTTCTTTAAAGGAATCTTCTTCAAAGTCTTTACTGATTTATATCTGCACTTAATCATTTTCTTGTTTAATATTGTGTCATTAACCTTCTTTCTTACTCCCTTCTCATGTTTCAAATACTCAAATTTTCCAGAAGTACTCTCTTTCCTTATCAATCTGGCTATTGCATCAGCCATACAATTCCCAGATCTGTTTATCAATGGTTTAGAAGATAATCCATTCATCTCACATTGAGGCAAAGAATTCCGATATCTCAATCTTAGCTTCAAATATTGAACACCATCGGTTCTTTTTATCACAATCAGTTTAAACTCTTCCTCATAAAACCAACTAAGAACTCTTCCATTGCAATGACTATTGTTCACATACTTCTCTTTTTAAACAAGTGACGGTGGTATCACAGGCAATACTTTCTTCCAGCTTTTAACTAATTCTAACCACTTCTCCTTAGTTATTCCAGATTTTTTATAAAGAATAGGCTCTTCAGGCTCTCTAGGCTCAACATTTGGAGTAACAGGCTTAATTGTAACGTTCTTGATTTTCGAGTATTTGTTTTAGTGCAATAAACATTATTTCAGTTCCATACCTTATGTTATATTTCAATTTCAAGATTTCGTCCAGACAATTTTGATTTCTACATACACACATATCTTAAACCAAGTTGAAGGGTTTTAAAATTCTTACAAATTATTCAATAGATATATATATATATATATATATATGTGTGTGTGTGTGTGTGTGTAATCTTTGCATATAAAACATGCATATACATATGGGTATTGAACCTTTATACTTAGTCTAAAAACTTTGTTATATAAAGTATTAAAGCTTTTAAAAATTTGATTTATATATATATAGATATATATACACATATTTATTTATTTAAACAAATTGGATTGAACCTCTTGAACACATGAGCTACCAATTTGAAGCCCCCACCTTGGAAATTGACCCTTTGACCCCCTTTTTGACACCGATTTTGACTTTTAAAAGTCAAACATGGCTAATTGTGCAAACTCCTCATCCGAAATCGACCAACCCTTTTGTTGTGGACTTTCCATATGTGCGTATTCGGAGATGGACCATATCCAGACACAATTAACGTTCCAAATCATTCAAATCCGCGGTTAATTTCAAAATTTGAACAAGTTTGACTCGGAAGAGTCAAACCAAGCTAAATATGGAAAGAATCTGTGATTTGGAGACACGTTTTTGACCGCAAATTATGCGAGGACTAATTACGCATGAACCTGGACCATAAACACGGCTTAATTCACTCCTAATTGATCGGATTCACGCTTAAACCCTTCCGACAGCAGTTACCACCAAATCACAATCAAATTGTGTGATTTGGATAAAATTAAACGAATTAAAACACTCATACCCATTCGCATACTCTCACACGAAGTCTCTGAACCCTCGTACGATTCACATTTCGCCTCTAGAACCCTGTCGAGCATCAAGAACAGTTGGAGTTTTGTTCCAGCTGTTCTCCCTCAATCCTTCACCAAATCGGGTAAGTTCTATATCGTTTGATTCGTAGTTAGGTCCCGGTAAATAGCCCCTTATCAATTCGTGTGAACAAAACCCATCGGACTCAATTAGATTTGGAGTTCTTAACCTGTTCGTACGTTTTGAATTTGGGGATTTGATCGCTTAACCTATTTGATTAAACGGGATTCAATGTATACGAGCGAAACCATCTAGTCCAGCCTATAATCCACTGCACCGCTGGACAAGATGGCGTGGGTTCGAAACCCACAACCCACATGTCTGGCTCTTTTTGCGCGAGCCTTAAACCAAACCCGGTCTTATGCCTTGTTCACGATAATAGTAAATGGAACCAGATCTGTTTCAGGAGTACACTCCTTGGTCCCACACAGAAGCCACCCGGGTTCGAGCCGGGTGGTCTGTATTATATTTTTAAAACGTTTTTCATACTCCATTTATTTTATAAAAATAATTTTATAAAACCTATAAACCCTATTACTTATTTAGTACAATCATTAGCAAGTTTGCAAAGAGAAACAAATATTTAGTGATTTAAATTGTTTTAAAAACCTTAATTAAAACATAAAAATCTATTAAACCATAAGTAAATAAAATGATGGATTTCAAGCAAAACATTTAATGTGCCTAATTAATTTATAAACCATAAGATGATTATTTTATAAACCTATTTTCATATTGTGAAGAAAATTCATAAAACAAACTTTATAAAACTAATTTCTATTAAATACATATATTAGGGTTTTAAATCCTATTTAAACAAATAGAACTTTTCTAAATATAAATATATATTTATATTTTACATATTTCTTAAAAGATCATACTATTTTTTTAATAAATAAATAAATAAATTTATTTATTATTTACATATTTACAACCCATTTAGAGTTGATACTATATTTAGTATAATTTCTAAATTATATACTAATATATATTTACATTATATTTTGACACATCTTCATAAATAAATAAAAAAAATATATTTATTTAAATTATATTTGAATAAATATAATTACACTCTACTTTTTTTAAATAAATAAATAAAAAGAATTTATTTATTTAATTTAGTTAGTTATTCAATTTAAACCCTAAGTCATTCATTATTAACTTTGAACTTACATTTTTAATTAAAATTCTTATTCAAATACAAACACAAACCTATACACATCCTTTACATGATATAACACGAACCCTTTGTACAAGTCCCTACACTCACTCTTGTTAAAACCCTAGACTTTACCTTAGACATTGTTCATATTATTAATCCAAATTCATACTATTTCACTCTAGGTCAAACCTTTTGAGTTGCAAAATCACTAGGGCTACCCAAAGCTCGTGTTAACTACTACATTCAATACAAGTGAGTTTACATAGCCCATTTTTCCTTTTTGTACATTTTTGGGGTGAAACATGATTACTCAATAACACACTATTTACAATTACATACGTACAATTCTACAATTTGATCATATGTGTTTATTTGTGCTTTGTGCTTGAATGCTAAACTGTTAAGGCTACATATACATGACATACTCGTACAATCATTAACACATTACATCAGGATAACATTTGTTGTTATGCCCTACATCAAGATAACATGTGTTGTGATGCTCTACATTTACATCAAGATAACATGTGTTGTTATGCTATACATTTACATCAGGATGACATGTGTTGTTATGCCCTACATTTACATCAGGATAGCATGTGTTGTTATGCCATACATTAGGATAACATGTGTTGTTATGCCCTTCAGTTACAAAGTTACATTTGTGCAACTAGCTTAACTTAGATTCTCCATAAATGCTTTATAAACCATGTATCGTATGAATTGTACACAAAACATTTTGAACTTTTGTAAGGCCCCAAACCCGGGAGGCCTCACTTGTTGGATTTACTCATTTACAAACAGTTCTTAAACTTGAATATCAAAATAACGCAGCGGAAAATACTTCATTAAATATAACCATTACATTGTTCAACATGCGGAAGCGTAGCATAGTCTATTACATAAACATAACATAATCTAATCATAACAGGATGCCAGTCTTCGTATCATCCGGGTAACTCATCAAGCCGCCCAGCGTCACCTTCCATCATCATAACCTGCCTTAACCTGAATGTGCATACTAAAAAGTCAGCTACGCTGGTGAGTTCTAGTTTTAACATAAAACTTTAACTTCAAATAATTTGCCAAAAACATAACTTCATACTTCATTTAATAAAAAGCGTACGTAAAATAATGCAATAACAAAACATAACACTTCATAAACATAAGTCAACAAACATATCGAATCTGCACCTTCTCGTAACCGTCAAATCCAAACGTCACATACTGGCTGAATAACCTAAAGATCACCACCACTAGGCCCATCAATCACCGTACTGTCCTTCGGGTGAAGAACTCCTAGGGCCCGATACTTAGGTTATTCAACACTACTTCAAGCACGGCATCACAAGGATGACACGTACCAAACTTCAAGCACTGCGCCCCGTAGGGCACAAGTACCAAACTTCAAGCACGACTACCCCGTAAGGTAAATCGTACCAAACTTCAAGGATCACGATAATCCCCTTGGCGACCGTCATCGCCCGAGTTGTACAACAGTTGGCCAGCCACAAAGGCCCCTAAAAGGTAAAGGCCCATAACATACTTCCCATACCCATAACCTTCATTCCCTAAGGAATATTGACATATTCATTCGTTTGTGACTTTCGTAAACATTCACTTCTTTTACTTCAAAAATTCAGTTAAAGCATTCGTACGCTTTATTAAAATCATTCCTTCATTCATAAACACTTCATAAACTTCATAAACTTCTTTTGGCAAAATATTTCATAAACACTTCTTTCATAACCCTTCCTTCCAAAACATGTTCATAAACATCATTTTATAAAACGTCACATACAAAATTCATAAACATCATTTTATAAAATAGTCACATCGTTACGTATGCACACCAGCCCAAAAACATTATTAAAACATTTAAAAGAGGGCTTCTAGAACTCACCTGATAAGCTAATTTGGGTTGTCCTAAACAAGGTCCCACAACGTCACTTTCGATCTGAATTGGTTAGTTAAATACACATCAGACCAATACCGACTCTAATGGTTTAACCATTCTAAACATACTAACTTTATTTAACCAACCTGATGCCTGTGCACTTAGCATGTGCGCAGGGCCTTGCTCTTGCGTACTTAATAAGTGCGCAGACTTTGCTTCATGCGTACTTGATAAATACGCAGTACCTGCTTCATGCGTACTTGATAAGTACGCATGATCCTCTTCTTGCGTACTTGGTAAGTACGCAGGATCATCTTCATGCGTACTTGATAAGTACGCACGAACTGTTTCTTCGCAAAAACCCTAACTTTCGCCTTCGGGTCTGATCACGTCAAGATCCTGAACTTGTTTACTTCAAAAAGTTTTCTTTCCATTAAGGAACTTAAATATATGTTTATCTTTCAGTTTTATCCATGAAAACATTACCTTTTCACCCAAAACCCTAAAAACCCAAAAACTAACAAAAACTCAGATTTATGCCAGATCGTTACCTGAATCGAGTTTCTGATCCGGAGGTTCTTCTCACGAGATCTGGAGCAATACACTTCTCAAATCTCGGGTCGATCCGACAACTTTCTCTCTCTACGGTTTCTCTATCTAGAAGTTGCAAATGAGAGAAATGGGTGGTGACCTTGGCTATTTATAGGGGAGGCTCCCCTTCCAGCCCGCCGGCCCATCCGGCCCAATCCGACATGCCTCGTTCATTTATTCCGTTATTATAACTGTCGTTTTGTTTTTGGGATGTTACAAGTCTACCCCATTACAATAGGTTTCGTCCTCGAAACCTATCATAAGTCAAATAGTTGAGGGTACGACTTCAAACTTAATAGGCCTTCATCGTTTACCCTAAACCCTAATTCCTTCTGTCCAATCTCACCCCAACAAACCGGGGTCCTATATCTTCTCCCATACAACATTTCGTAAGGCGGCATGCCTATTGTAGTGTGATGACTATTGCTGTAGGAGAATTCGGCTAACGGCAGATGACTGTCCCAACTGCCGCCAAAATCGATAATATAAGCACGAAGCATATCCTCCAATGTCTGAATGGTCCTTTCGGACTGACCATCCGTTTGTGGGTGGTATGCCGTGCTAACATTAAGTCTCGTGCCCATCGCTTCGTGAAATTTTTTCTAGAACCTAGATGTGAATCGTGTGTCCCGGTCAGACACGATAATCAAAGGCATCCCATGCCGTGCTACAACTTCTTTAATAAATACTTCCGCTAACCTTTCTGATGAGAACGTCACGCGAATAGGTAGGAAATGAGCACTCTTCGTTAAACGGTCCACAATTACCCAAATGGTATCATGACCTTTAGCTGTGCAAGGTAGCTTGGTTATGAAGTCCATGGTAATGTGTTCCCACTTCCATTTCGGTATATCAAGTGGTTGAATCTTTTCATACGGTTTCTGGTGTTCGGCCTTTACTTGCGAACAAGTCAAACACTTGCTTACGTACTTTGTCACTTCATATTTCATTCCAGGCCACCAGTATTCATTCCTTAGGTCTTGGTACATTTTATTGGTACCAGGATGGATAGAGTACCGAGACTTATGAGCCTCATCCAAGATTTTGGTTCTAAGCTCGCCACCCATAGGTATCCATACCCGTCCAAAATGTGTCCTAACACCAAGGGTGTTATATTCCAACTTGTCCTGTTGGCCAACCATCCTTTCCTTCTTTATTTTTTCTTCTTTAAGTGCCTCATCTTGAGCCCTTTCAATTTCTCTCATCACATCCGATGTTACCACCAACTGGCAAGCTTTCACTCTAATAGGAGTAGGCACATCCTTTCAGCTTAGAACATCGGCCACCGCGTTTACCTTTCCAGGATGGTATATTATTTCACAGTCATAGTCTTTCAACACTTCCATCCATCGCCTCTGCCTCATATTAAGTTCCTTTTGTATGAAGAAGTACTTCAAAATTTTGTGGTCGTAGTACATAGTAAACTTCACCCCGTAAAGGTAGTGCCTCCAGATTTTTAATGTGAATACGACAGCAGCAAGTTCCAAATCGTGAGTCGGATAATTAGCTTCATGAATCTTCAACTACCGTGACTCAAACGCAATCACTCTCCTGCGTTGCATCAACACGCATCCCAATCCCTGACCCGAAGCGTCAGAGTATACCACTAAGTCTCCATTGCCCACGGGAAGGGCCAAGACTGGAGCTTGGGTTAGTTTCTCCTTCAATTCCTTAAACGCCTCATCCTGGGTCGAACCCCATTCGTAATTTACCCCCTTCCGAGTCAACTTTGTCAACGGCGAAGCTATTTTCGTGAAACCCTGGATGAATCTCCGATAGTAGCCAGCCAATCCCAAGAAACTACGGATTTCGGTTGGCGTCTTAGGAATATTCCATTCCTTCACCGTCATTATCTTTGCTGGGTCAACCATGATGTCGTTCGGGTTAATGACGTGACCTAGGAATTGGACTTCTCTAAGCCAGAACGCGCATTTAGAGAACTTAGCATACACATTTTCCTTCTTCAGAGCTTCCAATACTTCCTTCAAGTGATACGCGTGATCACCCTCATTCTTGGAGTAGATGAGGATATCATCGATGAACACGTTTACCGATCGATCCAGCATTGGTCGACAAACTCTATTCATCAAATCCATGAACGCTGCGGGGGCGTTCGTCAATCCAAAAGACATTACGCGGAACTCGAAATGTCCATAACGCGTGCGAAATGCAGTTTCCGGTAGGTCTTCTTCCCTCACCTTCAACTGATGGTACCCGGATCGAAGGTCGATTTTTGAGAACCAGCTTGCGCCTTGCAATTGATCGAACAGGTCGTCGATCCTTGGTAAAGGGTACTTGTTCTTCACCGTACGTTAATTCAACTTGGATAATCAATACACATTCTCATCGAACTGTCTTTCTTCTTCATAAACAACACCGGAGCACCCCACGGCGAGATGCTCGGTTGGATAAATCCCTTTTCAAGTAACTCATCTAGTTGTGCCATTAACTCTTTCATCTCCACTAGTGCTAGTTGATATGGAGCCTTAGCCACGGGCTGGGCATCTGGTGCTAAGTTGATTCGAAATTCGATCTCTCTATCGGATGGTATCCCAGGAAAATCCTATGGAAACACCTCCGGGTACTCGCGTACCACGGGTACATCGTCTAGTTCCTTCACTTCCTTACACTCGTCAATTACGTACACAAGATAAGCCTCGCATCTGTGCCTCAAGTAATCTGCTGCCTTAATCATCGAGATGACGTTCGGCATCGGGGCGTCACGATCTCCAAAAACCTCGCCTTTGCTACCATCCGGAACCTTGAGTCGGATTATCTTTCGTTTACATATAATTTGTGCTTCATTGGCAGTTAGCCAATCCATTCCTAACACGACATTGAACCCACCCAAAACCATGATAAACAACCTAACGGGAAATCTATGGCCTTCTATTTTTATCGTGGAATTATCAACTACATCAGTCACCCTCGCAGTTCTACCCTCAGCGGTTTCTACGCTAAAGGCCCTTTCCAGTTTACTCACAGTGTACTTTACCCTTTTACAAAAAGTCGCAGATATAAAACTTTTACTGGCACCCGAATCGAATAACACAGATACAAAAGTGTTGTCAAGGATAAATGTACCTGACGCCACGTCGGGGTCCACTCTGGCCTGTTCCTGCATCAGCGCATAGGCGCGAGTCTTTTCTCGGGGTCTCTCTTCTTTCTTCTCCGGGCCTTTCCCTTTCCCGGCTTGACCCATCCCGGGCTTGGTGCATTCCCGGCTCATATGAACATTCTCCCCACAGTTGTAGCATTTGAAGCCTTGCGGGCATTCACGGGAGTAGTGTCCGGTTTTGCCGCATTTAAAGCATAGATTAGACCCTAACCGACATTCACCTGTATGTCTTACCCCGCATGTCTTACCCCACATCTTCCACAGACTACCGCCTCGCCTACCCTGGCCTGCTTGTCCCGAGCCCCAAACAACTTCCCACCCGATCGCTTAGCGGGAAAACTTAGCTTCTTCTTAGGCTCTTCAATGGCAATGACATTCAGGGCCAGATCATCAAATACCACGCCGCTCAGTTCTACTACCAAATCATAGGTAGTAGGGGCGTTTTCCTTAACATAGGTGCGGACCTGGTCCGGCAGTCCTTGAATGTAGCATGCAATTTTTCTTTCCTCAGTCGTAACAAGATGCGGCACCAGACGTGCCAGTTCATTGAATCGGGTTGTGTACTGCCGGTGCGTCATGCTCCAGGCCTTCAATCCTAGAAATTCTCTCTCTACCTTCTCAATCTCGTTCCTTGGGCAAAAATTCTTGATCACCAAGGTTTTCAAATCAACCCACATCATTGCATCCACAACCTCGCTCCCTTTTGCTTGACGTACACCTTCCCACCAATGGGATGCTTCCTCTCTCAAGGAGTTAGCAACAAATTTCACAACTTGATCCGTTCGACACTCGCTCAGGCGAATGGCAGCTTTCATACGGATTACCCAATCAAAAGTAGCTACCGCGTCTTTCTTCCCAGTCAAGACCGGTGGGTCACATGCCTTAAAGGACTTATAGTCGCAACCACGGTTAAGCGGTGCGTTGATTGCCTCAGTGTTCGGGGTATCAACCGCTGTGTTAGACCCACTTTCCCCATTAACTTTCTTCAATGCTTCAGCTAACAGACCTGGCAGAGAAGTCTTCATCAACTCTGTGAACTCTCGAGCTATAGCTTCTCTCACTTCGGGTTCAAAAGTGAAAGGTTGTTCTTCAATCTGTGTCTGCTCAGTTCCATGCACACTAACCGCCGGTTCAGTGTGAACACTTCCTTCTTCACTATACTCTTGGCGCGCAGGGGTCCTGCCGCGCCCACCATTTTGACCGCCGGTACGACCACCGGTACGGCCCCCACCACGTCTTCCGTTTCCTCTCCTTGCCATTTCGTTCAATAAGACAAGGAATCCAATGTCATCACGCTAGTTAACAAATAAAATTCAACAAGCACTGTAAGATGTTAATATACACTGGCCATCTGCAATTAACCATTACATTACCTTTCGATTTTTATTTGACCACCTTTGTGATTCCATCAGAACACAAGTCCTTACCTAACCCTTTCTAAGGCATACTATATATGTAAATATATACTACCTTCATACCTGATGCTCTGGCTCGAGTTACCCGTACTGGCACCCGCTTTCGGTCCCATTCACAGTAGACACTGGGAGTGTCCGAATCTCTCAAACTATTGCTCTGATACCAACTTGTAAGGCCCCAAACCCGGGAGGCCTCACTTGTTGCATTTACTCATTTACAAACAGTTCTTAAACTTGAATATCAAAATAACGCAGCGGAAAATACTTCATTAAAACATAACCATTACATTGTTCAACATACGGAAGCGTAACATGCTCTATTACATAAACATAACATAATCTAATCATAACAGGATGCCAGTCTTCGTATCATCCGGGTAACTCATCAAGCCGCCCAGCGTCACCTTCCATCATCATAACCTGCCTTAACCTGAATGTGCATATTAAAAAGTCAGCTACGCTGGTGAGTTGTAGTTTTAACATAAAACTTTAACTTCAAATAATTTGCCAAAAACATAACTTCACACTTCATTTAATAAAAAGCGTACGTAAAATAATGCAATAACAAAACATAACACTTCGTAAACATAAGTCAACGAACATATCGAATCTGCACCTTCTCGTAACCGTCAAAACCAAACGTCACATACTGGCTGAATAACCTAAAGATCACCACCACTAGGCCCATCAATCACCGTACTGTCCTTCGGGTGAAGAACTCCTAGGGACCGATACTTAGGTTATTCAACACTACTTCAAGCACGGCATCACAAGGATGACACGTACCAAACTTCAAGCACTGCGCCCCGTAGGGCACAAGTACCAAACTTCAAGCACGACTACCCCGTAAGGTAAATCGTACCAAACTTCAAGGATCATGATAATTCCCTTGGCGACCGTCATCGCCCCAGTTGTACAACAGTTGGCCAGCCACAAAGGCCCCTAAAAGGTAAAGGCCCATAACATACTTCCCATACCCATAACCTTCATTCCCTAAGGAATATTGACAGATTCGTTCGTTTGTGAATTTCGTAAACATTCACTTCTTTTACTTCAAAACTTCAGTTAAAACATTCGTACGTTTTATTAAAAATCATTCCTTCATTCATAAACACTTCATAAACTTCTTTCATAACCCTTCCTTACAAAACATGTTCATAAACATCATTTTATAAAACGTCACATACAACATTCATAAACATCATTTTATAAAATAGTCACATCGTTACGTATGCACTCCAGCCCAAAAACATTATTAAAACATTTAAAAGAGGGCTTCTAGAACTCACCTGATAAGCTAATTTTGGTTGTCCTAAACAAGGTCCCAAACGTCACTTCCGATTTGAATTGGTTAGTTAAATACACATCAGACCAATACCGACTCTAACGGTTTAACCATTCTAAACATACTAACTTTACTTAACCAGCCTGATGCATGCGTACTTAGCAAGTGCGCATGGCCTTGCTATTGCGTACTTAATAAGTGCGCAGACTTTGCTTCATGAGTACTTGATAAATACGCAGTACCTGCTTCATGCATACTTGATAAGTACGCAAGATCCTCCTCTTGCGTACTTGGTAAGTACGCAGGATCATCTTCATGCGTACTTGATAAGTACGCATGAACTGCTTCTTCGCAAAATCCCTAACTTTCGCCTTCGGGTTTGATCACGTCAAGATCCCGAACTTGTTTACTTCAAAACATTTGCTTTCCATTAAGGAACTCAAATCTATGTTTATCTTTCAGTTTTATCCGTGAAAACGTTACCTTTTCACCCAAAACCCGAAAAACCAAGAAACGAACAAAAACTCAGATTTAGGCCAGATCGTTACCTGAATCGAGTTTCTGATCCGGAGGTTCTTCTCACGAGCTCTGGAGCAACACACTTCTCAAATCTCGGGTCGATCCGACAACTTTCTCTCTCTACGGTTTCTTTCTCTAGAATTTGCAAATTAGATAAATGGGTGGTGACCTTGGCTATTTATAGGGAGGCTCCCCTTCCAGCCTGCCGGCCCATCCGGCCCGACCCGACATGCCTCGTTCGTTTATTCCGTTATTATAACTGTCATTTTATTTTTGGGATGTTACAACTTTACTTGAGGTGGGAAAACCTATGTATGTTCACCACATTTTTAGTTGACCTCGTTTTTATCAAGTTTTAGGTACGAATGTGTGAGTTGATCAAGTTGCTTTCACTTAGTATTGAGGACCTAGTTTTAAACTTAATAAAGATATTCATGTATTTTTGATTCTTGTAAATGTTGTATATGATTACTTGAACTATGAAATGAAATTGGTTATTTAAATTATTTCAACTTTAGTAAACCATGAGCTTATGAACAGTCTACATGTCCCGCCCTGACATTTCCGCCGTCGGTTAGGGTGTGATAGATTGGTATCAGAGCCATGGTTATAAGGAATTAGGTTATTAGACACTTTTGACTTAGACTATAACCTTAGGACACCCATATTATGCCATGCTCTATGTACATGACATTAGTCACATTACCAAAAGCTACATGATTACTACATTGTGTGAATATTTTTACATGTTATTCTAAGTATTACATCGCATGATACAATACCCGATAGCCTATGTACTACACTACTTGATAACTCTTGTGTATACAAGCATTGATATCTACATGCTACGTATTTGATTTCATTAAGTGTTATCCTAAGTCTTATCACACACTTATTCCCACCTAATCTTTTATGCACCCTCATTCTTGCACACATATCACCATCACCAGTTGCAAATAAAAATTTAAACTCTTGCGCCTAAAGCTTATTAAGATTTTAAAATCCCGTCAAAGCTTTGAGTTCTGAAAACTAGTAAAGAACATGTGCAATCCGGAAGGGTGAATGCCTGTACTTTGGGTCTTCTGTCTAGAAAAGCATTTCATGTAAATCCAAATCAACCGAAGGATATGTATGCTTTCCTGGGAAATCACGAAGTGAGTGTTCACCTATAGGCTAAAGCATGTCTTCTTGAAAGTGTAAGAATTTGAATCACTTTGATTTGTCAAGGTATCCATTTGATTATGTTATCAAATGGGTACAATCTAAACACCATCGTTTTGTTTATCACAATTTAGTACACGTACATAAGCCTTCTTTGCAAACTAATCATTTTATCATTTGATTTAAACAACATCGTTATTTTGTTCAAACAAAACGTTTATCAAACCTTTGGATAGTATCTGAAATATAAATTTTCTATAAACATTTTCACCTTGTAAGGAAACTTAATACAACTTGTTTTATAATAACATTATTTTTAATTAATAATTAATTATGACTTTTTATCGTTAAATTAATTATTAGACATTATTAAACCTTGCCTAAATTATTAAATAATCTAACCATTATTTTCTCTTAAAAATAGTCTTCTTATAACAATAAAAAAATAATAAATAAATAAAAAGGTTTTCATTTAATTATCAATATAGTTAAATATTCAACTATTTTTTTTACCATTTTATTTACAAACAAAAATAAATTACAAGTACTTGTTTATTTACAAACAAAGAGCACCAATCAGTTATTCGTAAGCACACTGCTATAAATATCTACACAACCTTCTTGTTATCTTACTCCTTCAGAAATGCATGATTGTACTAGGCACTGCAATCAGATGAATCATTTCACGTAGGCATTAGCCATCCATATAAACCTCAACAAGATTTAAAAGTTAAATTTCAACTAACCATATTATACATGAACGCCAAACAACACGCTTGTCTGCAACACTCGACTACCTGCAAAATTCAATAGTTTACATTACTCATGAGATCTAATAACCTACATATGAACATTCACATGATACATGAAGTTTAGTTGTCTACAATATACATAGTACTAGGTTAATCACATGATACACGAAACTTGATTGTTTGATACATGATTGAGCACATTATACAAGATCACATAATACGTGAAACTTAGTTGCTTGCAATATACACTGATCACATAATACCTGAAGCTTAGTTGCTTGCAATATACATAATATTATACTGATCACATAATACAAGAAACTTGATTGTTTGCAATGTACATTATACTGGATTGATCACATAATACATGAAACTTAATTGTTTACAAAATACATGATACTAAATTGTTCACCCTATACAATATACATGATAATACCTTGTTTGCATTATACATGAAGCTTGTTGGTGTACACAATACATAAATACTAAATTGTTCACTTTATTACATAAAACTCATTTGTTTACTATATACATGGTACTAAACTATTCACAGTATATACATGCAACCTATTTGCTTACAATGTACATAACATTAGATCACACATGGAAACTTGAGTGCTTACATTATACACATAATTAGGTTGTTTACATTGTTGCAATTGATTAAATACATCATACACAAGGCATGATTATTCACCTTATCCATGAAAGCTACTCGGGGTTTGACCTATTCTTGTTCAAACACGAGGAAGCTATGGAACCCTAAATTATGCCACGTTATTACTCTTTAGTACCTGATTGACTCTACTATCTATGGACATAGTTACTTATTAGCAACACATACGTGAAAATAATAGTTACGAATTAAGTGATTTTGTGTTACTGATATAGTGCAAAGCACACATCTTTATTCCTATTGTTTAGTGCGTTTTTAGTTAGTTTTATCTTTATTTTGAGTCGTTTCAAGGTACTATTGAGTCTTTGTTATGTTTGTAGGTGCTCGAGTTAATTACAAGTGAATATACGAAAGAATCGAGCAAGAGAAGAAAGTCCCAAAAGTGAAAAAATGGTGAAACCAAGTCCCTCGCGGCACGCGAAGGGTTAGCCTCAAAGTTATCGCGGTATGCCAGGATCCTAGAATTCGCACCCGACTATTTTGATCCTCGTGGTACGCGAGTAACCTAGCATATTTTCTCGCGGTACGCGAGGGAAGGAATTTTTGAGAAAACCCTAAAATTCGATATTTAATGTTTTGCAATCCCATTATGATGAGAGTTCGATTTTTATCCGTCTAGAGAGAGACCAGAGGTGATTTTGGATTGGAAGCCAATTGAAGGCTAGCTTGAATCTTTGGATCCCGGGTTTGTACTTATACGTGTTCGGTTTACAAGATTGGATTTTTATCTTTGATTTGGTTGTTTGAAACCATGAATCTTGTTTATTACATCTGTTTTGGCTATTTGAACATGATCCTAGGCTAAAACTTTGATATTGCCTAGGTCAATTGATGAATACTTGTTAAAGTTTTGATTTTTATCCATTTTTTGGATTTAATTAATGGGTTAATGATTTTGTAAGCTATGTTTGAGTTCATAATTGTGATGTTATTGCATGTTTAGATCTGATCTTGTGTTTGATTTCAATTCCTTGCATTGATTGTGGTTGTCTACCAGTTTGATTAGCGTATCTTGGTCATAGATCTTAGGGTTTGTGATTAGGGTGGTTTGCTAGACATAGTAGCCATAGGAGTTGTCTTTGATTGCTGATTAGAATTAAATAAGTATCCTAGTTCAATACCCGAGATGGGAGAATTAGTCATTTGGTCTTCGTCATTAGGAATCCTAGTGTCAGCTGTCTGAGAGGAAGCCGGTATTAGGTGTCTAGTGATTGTTGCTATTCGTGTCATAGTTGTTATCTAGAGATTACCCCGTGCATTCTTCGAGTGTATTGGTGGACGGAGAGACTGAGAGGTAATCTATCTATTAGGGTAATTTATCATAGTTGGAAATACCTGAGAAGTACAATCTGATGAGTTAGTACATCTTTAGGTTCCTTAGTTGGTGACACCCTAAGAGTGATTAGGGATCCACTAGGCTGTCTAGAGTTGTTTACATAGAAACCCAGATCCATTATAGTTTCCATAACCGATAAAAGTTGTGCTTTGCAAGTAGGATTCCGACCTAGGTGATATTCTTCCCATTCTTGATATTACCTTTGTCCTTTATCTGGTTAGTTGAGTCGACCTTAGTTTTCTGCATTCTTAGTTTAACCTTTACTGTAGTCAACCCCCCAAACCAAATCAATCTTTAGTCCGTGTCAGAGTCTAGTATAGTTATACAGTGTCTCTAGGGTTCGATAACTCGGTTTACCGTTAAGCTGTGCTACATTCGATAGGTACACTTGCCTGTCAGTGCGGTTTAATTCATAGGTATTCCGATTATTATTTTGGAGTCTAGGTTAGGTTTAGTTAGTTTTATATAGACCGTTTGGACGACATCAAGTTTTTGGCGCCGTTGCCGGGACACTTGGCAATAGAAATATTAACTCTGACTAGTTCTTTTAGTGATTTTAGGTTTGTTTTGTTTTCTTTTGAGTCTTGTGTGATAATTGTCTTCTTTGCTACTGGTGAGTCTTATCTGAGTGTCTAATTTAGAATCGAGTCTTTCTGTGTGTCTTTGAGTCTATGTTCTGTTTCCTTCTAAAGAGTTTCTATTTATGCACCATACCGGCTCGCAGGGATCACCACCTTATTCAGCTTTCCTAGACCCCGAGCGAGATCTACACGAGCGCACCCGCGACTTCCGGGAGCGTTTGAAAGCATTGTGCAGCACCCAGGTATGTCCTACTAGCCCAATCCCCTTTCCACAAATGGGGGACGCTGACCCACCAGCGAGGCGTATAGTACACCAGAGAGCCAGTGATGGGGTCATGGGCGTGAGATCTTCGATCACTTGCCCCACTATTCCGAACACCAATACATGGCAGATCCCATCACATGTTATGAGTACGATTACTCATGCTACTCAAATCCATGGCCTCGAGGATGAGGATGCACCCAGACATTTGTCCCGCATCACGCGGATATGTGATACATTCAATATCACGGGTGTGTCTAAGGACGCTATCTACTTGCGCCTCTTCCCATTCTCCCTCTCTGGGCGTGCATCTACTTGGCTTGACACTCTCATAGACAATTCTATCACCACATGGGAGGATCTCGAAGCCAAGTTCTTCAAGAAGTACTACCCACCTTCCAGGGCCGCTCGCCTATCCATTCGTTTCGGATGGACCCCGACGTGCCCTATCACCTGGCCTGGGAGCGGTTCAACGCGTTGTTGAGCCGATGTCCTCAGCATGGTCTTTCCGACAGGGCACTGGTGGAGAAGTTCTATAATGTCCTCACTTTCAAGAAGCAGCAAATGTTCAACACAGCTGCAAGAGGTCATATCATGGTGAGACTCCAGCCTGATAAGTGCGAGAAAATGTTCGAGAGCTTCGCTCAAGCCGAATAACAGCATCCACATTCTGTTAGGAATTCCATTCCTACTGCTAGAGCACCCGCCTCTTCCCTTAGAGGTGTGCATCAGGTCACTCCGGAGACTAGCGTGGCTGCTGCACTCGCCTCAATGGCTAATGAGATTAAGGAGCTGAAGCTCAGTGATCAACAGTGTCAAGTATGCAGAGGAGGCCACCACACCCGAGATTTCCCCGTAAATAATCAGGAGTGTGTGAGCTAAGCAAGCAACCAGAACTAGAACCGAGGGTACAACAACTAAAATTGTTTTCGCTTGGGATGGAGATCTAGAAATAACCCGCCTGGGTTTAATGGTCGCCAACAGCAGTATGGAGGAGCTGAAGGTGGAGGAAGTTCAGGAAGCAGTGTCAACACAAGGAAGATTGAGGATATGATAGAGAATCAGACACAGTTGCTTGCTCAGCAAGTACAATATGACAGGGATGCTAGGCAGAGAATGGATAGCCATGACACTCTCTTGAAGAATCAGTAGTTGGCATTCTAGGATTTGCAACGCACGGAAGGAGACATCGCTCAGAGCTTGAAGGGTAGACAAGGATGTCAATATTCAGGCTCCAACGCTTCAGTGATGGCCGTGTCTGTTAGGAGTATGGAGAGGAAAGAGGTTGTACAAGATGACTCCCACTCCATCGAGTATGACATTCCTTCGGTAGAGGAAGTGAATAAGGTAGACTGGAGAGCTCCATTTGCTGAGATCGATGCTAGGATGATAGAGGAGCCCGAGTTAAAAGTTGTGTCGACAAGAAGTCATAGAGCCGAAGAGAAGGAGAGCCCACCGGTGGTAGAAGAAGAAAAGTCGGTGGATGAAGAGATAGAGACGGAGAAGCCTGCCGAGATGGAAAAAAAGAAGAAGGGGGCAGAGATGCAGACCCCCGAGATTGACTTGACTCGTGTTCCCTACCCAGCACGTTTGCTGCCATTCAAGCAAGCCAGGGAACACGGTCACTTCCTTGACATGTTCAAACAACTCAAGGTCAATCTCCTAATGATAGAGACCCTCCAGTGCATGCCGAAATATGGTAAGCTTCTAAAAGATATTCTTTCCAACAAGAAGAAGCTCAAGGAGGTCTCTAAAGTATCACTTAGTGAGCAATGCTCTGCCTTAGTGCAGAACAAGCTGCACGGGAAATTGGGAGATTCTGGGCGTTTCATGATTCCGTGTCGCCTAGGCAGTTTGCCCTCGCACCACGCGTTGGCCGACCTAGGTGCTAGCATCAATCTGATGCCATATTCTATCTATAAACAGTTGGACCTAGGTGAACTGTAGCCGACGAGCATGAGCATTTCCTTGGTTGACCGCTCAGTCAAGTATCCACGGGGAATTGTGGAGAATCTGTTAGTGAAAGTAGGTAAGTTTGTCTTCCCCATGGATTTCATCACTCTGGACATGGAAATGGATGATACAGTTCCACTCATCCTAGGACGCTCGTTCCTACGTACCGCCAAGGCGATGATCGATGTCTTTGACGGGAAACTCACACTCCGTGTGGGGGATGAGATGACCACATTCGATACTGCTAAGTCCGAGAGGGAAGTTGGCAAGCATAGCCACTCCGTGAGCATGCTTGAGGCCTTCACGGGCAACCATTGGGACTCTGATCCAGAGATAGAAGTAGGTGAACCCTCCCCGAATTTAGAAAAACCATTTGATTGGGCGTTAAAGTTGGAGAAGTTTTTGGAAGAGCCGGATGAGTACGGCAATGAGGCGCCTGATGATCTGCTGGAGATGATGGCCGAATTTGATGAAATTATAGGAAAAACCCCAAGTGGGGGGAAGTTGGTGAAGGTTGTTGAGGATCCCGAAGATCCTGGTGAAGGTTTAGAGGTCCTACATATAGAAAATCCCATTCCTGAACCATTACATAGCACCACTGTGCATTCTGAGGGGAGAACCGTTGATCAGACCCCTAAGTCTAGTCTTCCTAGGTCTAAGCCACCCCGTAAGAGAACCCGTGCGCTAATAGATTCACCTAGGGTGAGGGTAGTGATGTCGTCCAAACGGTCTATAAAAACTAACTATAAAACCTAACCTAGACTCTTAAGTAATAATAGGAATACCTATGAACTAAACCGCAGTAACAGGCAAGTGTACCTAGCGAGTGTAGCACAGCTTAACGGTAAACCGAGTTATCGAACCCTAGAGACATTGAATACTAATACTAGACTCTGACTCGGACTAAATATTGAGTTTGTTTAGGGGTTTACTTCACTACTGAATTAACTAAGAATTCAGGAAACTAGAACGACTCAACTATCAAGATGAAAGTACTAAAGGTGAAATCAGGAATGGGAAGAATATCACCTAGGTCGGAATCCTACTTGCAAAGCACAACTTCTATCGGTTATGGAAAATATAATGGATATGGCTTTCTAAAGAAACAACTCTAGACAACCTAGTGGATCCCTCATCACTCTCAGGGTGTCACCAACTAAGGAACCTAAAGTGTAGTAACTCACCAGATTGTTGGATCACTTATCAGGTATTTTCAACTATGATAAACTACCCTAACTGACAGATTACCTCTCAGTCTCACTGTCCACCAATACACTCGAAGAATGCACGGGTTAATCGCAAGATAACAACTATGACACGAATATCAACAATCACTAGATACCTAATACCGGCTTCCTGTTAGACAACTGACACTCGGATTCCTAATGACGATGACTAGACGACTAATTCTCACCTCTCGGGTATTGAACTAGGATACACATTCACTTCTAATCAGCAATCAAAGACAATTCATATAGCTACTACGTCTAGCAAACCACCCTAATCACAAACCCTAAGATCTATAACCAAGGTACGTAGATCAAACTGGCAGACCACCAAAATCAACGCAAGGAATTGAAATCAAACACAATATCAGATCTAAACATGCAATAACATCACAACTATCAATTCAAGAACTTTTACAAAATCATAAACCCATTAATTGAATCCAAAAACCGATAAAAATTAAAACTTTAACAAGTATTGATCAATTGACCAAGGCAATATCAAAGTTTTAGCCTAGGATCATGCTTAAACAACAAAAAACAACAGTATAAACAAGATTCATGGTTTCAAACAATCAAATCAAAGATAAAAATCTATTTAATTTAGAAAATTAGGGTTTTGCGGAAAATAGCTCTCTCGCGTACCGCGAGACATTTGGGTTGGGTTCATCGCGTACCGCGAGGAACAAAATAGTTGCGCGTTTTTCTGGAAGCCCTCGCGTACCGCGAGAACTTTGGTCTCCGCTCTTCGCGTACCGCAAATGACCTATTTTCTTCATTTTTCACTTTTGATCCCTGGACTTTCTTCTGGATTCGTTCTCTTGCTCGGTTTCTTCACGTATTCACTTGTAATACATACGAGCACCTGTAAACAAGACAAAGACTCAAATGTACATTAAAACGACTCAAAACAAACACCAAACTAATTAAAGACGCACGAATACAACGAGAATAAAGATGTGTGCTTTGCACTTAGAAGTTACAGCTCTACCTAATCCCGTCTCACGGTCATGTCTAGGCATGGATCAAGCCATATAGATTTACCCTACCACGTTAAACAAAAATTTACAGGTTTCTAGAAATCAGATGAAAAATGAATGAATGGATGAAATATGAGCATTAATAAGCAAATTAAACTTCATCTACGGGCGTTTCAACCAAGTCACTATCCCGAAGGTAACACATAGACTACAGTCTATCAATGAAACACATAAGAATCAACCTAGTGGTCTTTCAATCAGGCTAGAACCCGACGTGTGACACGTAGGCGAAACTTAGATTTCAATTAAATAAGCTTAAGAATTATAGATGCGGGCGCCACCAAACTCAGATTTATTCTCATAAAAGAGAGTGGTGTGCCATGAAATTTCAGAAACCTCTAAATTTTAACTTAACATGGTACCTATCACCCTATGTTGACAGTTTCAGTATTACCATTACTCTAAGATGAGTACCCACAAGATATCATGATTTTAATTCAGTTAATTCCAAAACAACACAATCCGGATATTTAAGCTTTACTAGCTGACTGGGTCTACCAAAACATCAGTAATTAAACACGTTTTCAATTATTTAAACTTTTAACTCAACAAAAGATCCAGTTGTACTATCATTTTCCATTTTTATATGCAAAACTTCTGATTTCCAAGGTCATTTTTAAAAAAATCTTCAATTTTTTGTATTTTTGATTTTTTTTTATAAAGACACAAACTAAAACTAAACAAACTAAACACTCACATCCCCACACTTGAAAGACTCATTGTCCTCAATGTGAAGCAAGACACAACTAAAAATAAAAATACAAAAATAAACAGGAAGCGACTTAGCTGGTAATGTAGCAGTGAATATATCCAGCTTCATTCATCCTTATGTTCACCGTATAGCATTTCGGTCATGGTTGCACAAACTGTCAGGTTGCCTTAACAAACTTCAAATAAGTGATAATCAACCCCTCCCGAATGGAGATTGAGTACGGGCGGGATGATAAAACTCAATGGGTGGCAAACACATAGACATGAATGCCCCAGTAAGGTGAATCATCGGTCACGAACGGTTTCAAATTCCCCATGGTCGATGGTGAATGATTATGGATGAAAATGATGATGGTAATATAATGGGTGAAATGGATGATGATTGTGGTGATAATGGATAGTGGAGAGAGGATATAGGTGTAAATGATAGTGGTGGTTGATGCGGGTGAACGGTACGGGAAAACATGGGAAAAGAAGGACAAAAGAGCAATTCAGTTACCCCTCGCGTACCGCGAAGGAAACCTGTCCACTCCTCGCGTACCGCGAGGGAGTGAATTTTAAGCCAGCCAACACCCTTGTCCCTCGCGTACCACGAAGGAACTTCCTCTTCTGCGTTGCGTACAGCGAAGGACCGATATTAACAGAAAGTTAAGAACTTTTTCCATTTTTTTATACTTAGAATATTTTTAACCCTCCAAAATTCTTGTTCACCCAACTACACTAAAAACTTGTCCCAAGCATAAAAACAAATGTAAAAATACCTGGAACTTCATTCCTGATTATTTGCCTCACCAAATCAAGCGTGAATCCTTGGGAAACACGACACAAACAAAACATACATACCGAAAAACAAAGAAATGGCACAGTCTCTAAATCAAAGAAAGCATACAAACTCTATATCCCGGTCACTTGCCCGAGTATCAAACAAGCCTATCAGTAGGATTCTCCTTTATTCTAACCGGCACCGCCTTCATCCTTCGCGGTCTCCCAGTTCACCACATTCCTAACAAACAAAAATTCCTACCAAACCTCAAATGTGTATCATGTATAGCACTCAGATCCTTCCAACAACACTTAAACCTACCAGGTCCGAAGATAACACTGTTCAAATACTCCAGCAAGCGGTCATCTCTAAGCTTCCCCACACTTGGGGTTTGCACTCTCTCTAAATTAGATGAATCTATCAAAGCACGGGTTCTCTTCCAGGGTGGCCTAGACCTAGGAACACTACAACTAGGGATCGGATCAACGATTCTCCCCTCAGAAAGCACAATGGTGATGGTTAACAATTCAGGAATGGTATTTTCTATATACGGGACCTCTAGACCTTCCCTCGGATCTCCGGGATCCTCTACAACCTCCACCAACGTCCACACACTTGGGGTTTTTCTTATGATCTCTTCAAAATCCGCCATCATCTCCAGCAGATCATCAGGCACCTCATCACCGTAATCGTCCAGCTGTTCCAGCAACTTCTCTAGTTCCACTGCACAATCAGATGGTTCTTCTATATTAGGGGCGGGTTCACCTACTTCTATCTCATATGGATTTGAGTCCTAATGGTAGTCCGTGAAGGCATCAAGCATGCACACGGAGTGGCTATGCTCTCAAACATCCTTCTCAGACTTTTCAGAATAAAAAATAACCGTCTCATCCCCCACACGAAGTTTGAGTTTCCCGTCAAAGACATCGATTACTGCCTTGGCGGTGTGCAAGAATGCGCGCCCGAGGATGACTGGGACTCTGTCATCCACCTCCATGTCTAGAATGACGAAGTCCACGGGGAAGACAAATTTGCCTACTTTCACTAATAGATTATCCACAACTCTCCATGGACACTTGACTGAACGTTCAGCCAAGGAAGTACTCATGCTCATCGGCTGTGGTTCACCAAGGTCTAGCTGCTTGTATAACGAATAGGGCATCAGATTGATGCTAGCACTTAGGTCGGCCAAAGCGTGGTGTAAGGGCCATATTCCATTGAATATCCATATCCTCCATATCATCCGGATCCACCTAACTGCAGTCTTCTTCTATGGTTTCAGGATCTAAGAGCTTACTGCCAATGAAGTTCTCATAGGCAAGCAAGCATGATGAGAATAAAGCCACATGATCTTCAACTATCATGGCTATTGCTGATTGGTTAGCTGAAGATGTGGGAGAAGGGTTTCTTGAGGAATTCTGGTGATGAGATCCAGAACCAGAACCAGAACCAGATCCAGATGCTGCATAGCAAGCATGACCACCATATACATTTGAGTTATCCTCTTCATGAGAATTCCCTCAAAAAAGGGCAATTCCAGAACCCGATGACTTGGCTGTGGAAAACGTCCCAAAATACATAGAAGGGTCTTGTATTTGAGGTCTCCCTGAGCTCTCTTTTCGTTTTAGGTTAATATCATGCACTTGAACCTTTCCGGTTGCCTCATCAATAGTCATCTCATAAAACTTTGAGTTCTCTCTCATCAAAGTGGTGTACATCTCAAACTTTGGTGGTAGGGCATCCAGAAATTTCTCAACTAACTCCTCGTTTGGATAGTTCAGGTCATAAGCTTTCAGCTCAGTTTGCCGATGATAGAATCTAGAGATAAGCTCATATATATATTCATTCTCCAGATATTTTAAGCACTCATACTGCTTCCTAAGAAGATCCCTCTTACTCTTATGCAAATCCTTCCAGAGATCCTTGGGGTTATCGTATCCTCTAAAGCTGTGAATTAACTCCCTGGTCAAGGCCATAGTGATAGATTTGTGTGCCTTCTTCTCTCTGTCATAAACATTCTTTTCTTCTTCATAAAGTTTGGAGATAGGATTGAGAACTTCATCATCAAGATATGTATATGTGGGATGCTTATAACCCTCTAGAATGGGTATCCAAAGTGAAGAATCGGTATATGAGATATAGTGTTCAAAGCGTGCTTTCCAGTTTGAATAATCATTTACATTAAGCAACTTTGGTGGTTTCTGTGGGGTTCCAATTTTATTGTCATAATTAAGTAGGTTACCGAGGTTCTGAAGATTTGCCATAGTGTAACACTTAGTTAAATTTCAGAAAAGTCAAAACAACTTGCGCACTTGACTCTAGCCTTGCGTACTTAAAAAATCTGGTCTTACGTATTTAGAATTTGCTCTTGCCTACTTGACAAGTACGCAGGAGAAAATGATAAGTACGCAAGAGATGACTTAAGTACGCAGCAAATATGGTCTTGCGTACTTGGTAAGTACGCAGCAAAACTGTACTTGTTGCCAAATAAGGTAAAGTACACAGGTCACTTTTTCACCAACCCTCACCAACTTTTTCCGGTCACTGGAATCTGACCGGAGACAGGAGAAATCGAAGATATGACCAAAAAAAATGAGCCAAAGGGTCAGAAACTCATTTCTAACCAACCTTTGATGCTCAAAACACTCAAATACACAATAAAAGTCGGTTTTGAGTTATTTTTGCTTCTAAAATAGTGCTCAAGATGCTCCTAACACACTCACAACACTCGAAATCAACAAAAACACCCACTATTGCTTGCAAAATCTCTGTAGGATGTGTAGAAGATGCTCCTAACACACTCACAACACTTGAAATCAAGAGCTATGCTCTGATACCACTTGTAGGTCCCCGGGTGTCTCGGATAGTTACGTGTGGGTGTGTGAATAGTCGGACCGGGTACGGAATGCCCGTGAATAGGTGGAGAATCATGCAACACAAAGTAAACCGACATCGAAATCACTTTCAAACTCCGTCTATTATAAACTTGAAAGGTTACAGAGAGAAAATACTGAGTGCAACTGTCTGCGTACATAAGTTCTGTCAACCTATTCTATTTATACTAGACCTGATCTCTGCGCACTTAACAAGTGCGCAGGGCAAATTGTTCATGCGTACTTAGCAAGTACGCAGAGTATTCTTGCGTACTTGCCACAGGAAGTAATTCCTGCGCACATGCTAAGTGCGCAAAACACTTAGAGAAATAATACAACAATAACATGCATTAGAAATTACAACTCGATAACTAATACATACAGACACTAACATACAAAGACTAATACATACAAGACAAGTACAATAAGCAAAGACACTATCCAGAGTGTCTGTCACACAAAAGTGCTTCAACAAGTAGGAATGGAATTCCTAACAGAACATGGATGCTGTTGTTCGGCTTGAGTGAAGCTCTCGAACATTTCCTCGCACTCATCAGGCTCGAGTCTCTCCATGACGTGACCTCCCGCAGCTGTGTTAAACATTTACTGGTTCTCGAAAGTGATGCCATGAAGAACTTCTCCACCAGCGCCTAGTCGGAAAGACTGTGCTGAGGACATCGGCTCAACAGCGCGTTGGACCGCTCCCAGGCCTTGTGATAAGGCTCGTCAGGGTCCATCCGGAACGAATGGATTTGGTCCCAAAAGCGAGCGGCCCTGGAAGGTGGATAGTACTTCTTGAAGAACTTGGCTTCAAGATCCTCCCATGTGGTGATTGAGTTGTCTGGGAGAGTGTCGAGCTAAGTAGATGCACACCCAGAGAGGGAGAATGGGAATAGACGCAAGTAGATAGCGTCCATAGACACACCCGTGATATTGAATGTATCACATATCCTAGCGAAGAGGGACAAATGTCCGGGTGCATCCTCATCCTCGAGGCCATGGAATTGAGTAGCATGAGTGATCGTACTCATGACATGTGATGTGATATGCCATGTGTTGGTGTTCGGAATAGTGGGGCGAGTGATCAAAGATCTCGCGCCAGTGACCCAATCACTAGCCCTCTGGTGCACAGTACGTCTCGCTGGTGGATCAGCGTCGCCCATAGTAGGAAATGGGATTGGGGTAGTAGAACGTACCTGGGATTTGCACAGCTCTTTCAAACGCTCCCGAAAGTCACGGGTGCGCTCGTGTAGCTCTCGTTCGGGCTCTTGAAAAGTTGAATGTGGTGGTGATCCCTGCGAGCGAGTACGGTGCATAAACAGAAAGACTCTAGAAGGAAACAGAACAAAGACTCAATGACACACAGAAAGACTCGATTCTAAATTAGACACTTAGATAAGACTCACTAGTAGCACAGAAGACAAGTAGCACACAAGACTCAACATAAAACAAAAGAAACCAAAAATCACTAAAAGAACTAGTCAAAGCTAATATTGCAATTGCCAAGTGTCCCCGGCAACGGCGCCAAAAACTTGATGTCCTCCAGACGGTCTATAAAAACTAACTATAAAACCTAACCTATACTCCTAAGTACTAATTGGAATAACTATGAACTAAACCGCACTGATAGGCAAGTGTACCTATCGAGTGTAGCACAGTTTAACGGTAAACCTAGAGATACTGAATACTAATACTAGACTCTGACTCGGACTAAAGATTGATTTGGTTTGGGGGGTTTACTTCACTACTGAATTAACTAAGAATGCAGCAAACTAGAATGACTCAACTATCAAGATGAAAGTACT
Organism: Smallanthus sonchifolius; assembly: GCA_023525975.1. NCBI lineage: Eukaryota > Viridiplantae > Streptophyta > Magnoliopsida > Asterales > Asteraceae > Smallanthus > Smallanthus sonchifolius. The sequence continues at coordinate 78,500,011 of CM042022.1, forward strand.
AAAGGTGAAATCAGGAATGGGAAGAATCTCACCTAGGTCGGAATCCTACTTGCAAAGCACATCTTCTATCGGTTATTGAAAATATAATGGATCTGGGTTTCTAAAGAAACAACTCTAGACAGCCTAGTAGATCCCTAATCACTCTCAGGGTGTCACCAACTAAGTGACCTAAAGTGTACTAACTCACCAGATTGTTGGATCACTTCTCAGGTATTTTCAACTATGATAAAGTACCCTAATAGAAATATTACCTCTCAGTCTCACTGTCCACCAATACACTCAAAGAATGCACGGGGTAATCGCAAGATAACAACTATGACACGAATAGCAACAATCACTAGACACCTAATACCGGCTTCCTCTGAGACAGCTGACACTCAGATTCCTAATGACGAAGACTAGATGACTAATTCTCACCTCTCGGGTATTGAACTAGGATTCACATTCACTTCTAATCAGCAATCAAAGATAATTCCTATGGCTACTACGTCTAGCAAACCACCCTAATCACAAACCCTAAGATCTATGACCAAGGTACGCAGATCAAACTGGCAGACAACCATAATCAATGCAAGGAATTGAAATCAAACACAAGATCAGATCTAAACATGCAATAACGTCACAACTATCAACTCAAGATCTTTTACAAAATCATAAACCCATTAATTGAATCCAAAAACCGATAAAAATTGAAATTTTAACAAGTATTCATCAATTGACCTAGACAATATCAAAGTTTTAGCCTAGGATCACGCTTAAACAACCAAAAACAACAGTATAAATAAGATTCATGGTTTCAAACGATCAAATAAAAGATAAAAATTCAAACTTGCAAACGTGAAACGCTTAAACAACGAACCCGGATCTCAAAGCCCTCACCTTTTCACTCCGATTGACTTCCTTCTCCTCAAAATTGCCCTAATGTTGTATCTGGACGGCTAAGAATCGAACTCCCCTCCTATTGAGATTCAAAATCTATTTAATTTGGAAAATTATGGTTTTGCGGAAAATATCTCTCTCACGTACCGCGAGACCTTTGGGTTGGGTTCCTCGCGTACCGCAAGGAACAAAATAGTCACACGCGTTTCTGGAAGCCCTTGCGTACCACGAGAACTTTGGTCTCCGCTCTTCGCGTACCGTGAAGGACCTATTTTCTTCATTTTTCACTTTTGATCCCTGGACTTTCTTCCGGATTCGTTCTCTTGCTCGGTTTCTTCACGTATTCACTTGTAATTCATACGAGCACCTGCAAACAAGACAAAGACTCAAATGTACATTAAAACGACTCAAAACAAACACAAAACTAATTAAAGATGCATGAATACAATGAGAATAAAGATGTGTGATTTGCACTACATCAGGTAGTGAAAACCCCAAGTGTGGGGACGTCTAGGGGTGACAAATTACTTGCTTATTAGATTTAAGCTGTGGTGGAAGGATCTATGTGCAAAATATGTTCTGAGTTCATGGTTTCATAAGAGTGTGAAGTTGCTGATGTGTAGGACCAGTAAACCGTAAAGGATGAAGGCGGTACCTGTTAGAATCAAAGAGAAGCCTCCTGATAGGTTTATTTGAGTCTCGGGCAAGTGCTCGGGATGTAGAGTTTGTGTGCACTACTTGGTTTGAGTCCGTGTATTTTTTTCTATGTTTTTCAGTGTGTGTGTTTTGTTTGTGTCATGTTTTCCAGGAATTCGCGCTTGATTCTGCAAGGATAATCGTCGCGAATGAAGTTCCAGGTATTTTTACGTATGTTTTTGTGCTTGGAATAGGTTTTATGGAATTTGGGTGAAGAGAAGTTTGAGGGGTGAAAATTTGGCTAAGCATAAAAAACCCCCTTAACTTTCTGTCACCAGGGGTTCCTCGCGGTATGCTTGGGTGTGTTTGAGGTTTCTCGCGGTACACGAGAGGCAAAAGACATTGCCGGCTTAAATGCCACTCCCTCGCGGTACGCGAGGAGTGGTCGCCTATTCTTCGCGGTACGCGGGGCACCCCTGGAAGTGCCTTTCTTTCTTGTTTTCCATGGTATCCCTCACCGCACACCGTCATTCAGCACTATATCAAACATCCCCACACTTCTAACCACCACCAACCATCCACCACCACCCATCATCCACTACACCACGATTCTTCAACTACCATGGATCATCTACCATCCACCACCATTAAACCTTCCATCACCACCATCTCTCCACCATATCCATCATCCATACCATCCATTACCATTCATACCATCCCACCACCACTACCATGTGAAACTTGAACCCGTTCGTGACCGATGACCTACCTTGCTGTGGCATTCATGTCTATGTGTTTGCCACCCATTGAGTATGGTTTTCTGCATCTATCTATCTTGAGTCTATAATTCTTAGTGAGGCAGTCGAGTCTTTATTTTTAATTTGAGTCAGTTTAATGCTGCAGGTTTTGTCATTCCGCTCGTACTCAAACTCCATTCGGGAGGGATCGATTATCACGTATACAAAGTTTGTAAAGGCAACCCGACAGTCTATGCAACCGTGATCGAAATGCTATACGGTGCACACGAGGAAGAACGAAGTTAAACATAAGGGTGAAGGAAGCTGGATATATTCACATCTACATTACCAGCTATGTCGCTTCCTGATTCTGTTTTATTTTTTCAATTTTTTTAGTTGTGTCTCACTTCACATTGAGGACAATGTGTCTTTTAAGTGTGGAGATGTGAGTGTCTAGTTGAGTCCAGTTTGTCTTGTTTATAAAAATTAAAACATACAAAAAAAATAAAAAATTTTGAAAAATGTCCTTGGAAATAAATGCATAGACTTGGAAAATGATAGTACAACTAGATCTATTGGTGAGTTTAAATGATTAAATAATTAAAAACGCGTCTAATTAGTGATGTTTTTGTAGACCCAGCCGATTTGATAGCTTAAATATCCTGTTTGTGTTAAATAAGATTAATAATTTAATTAATTCTTGATATTTGTGGGTATTCATCTTAGGGTAATCGGTAATACTGAAATTGTCAACATAGGGTGATAGGTGCCACGTTAAGTTAAAATTTAGAGGATTTTGAAATTTTCATGGCACACCACTCTTTTTTTATGAGAATAAATCCTAGTTTTGGTGGCGCCCGCATCCATATTCCATAATTCTTGAGCTTATTTAATTGAAATCTAAGTTTTGCCTACGTGTCACATGTTAGGTTCCAGCCTGATTGAAACACCACTGGGTTGATTCTTATGTGGTTCATGATTATGACTTATTCTATGTGTTACCTTCCGGGATAGTGACTTGGTTGAAACGCCTCTAGATGAAGTTTAATTTGCTTAATAATGCTCATATATCATCCATTCATTCATATTTCACCTGATTTCTGAAACCTGTAAATTTTAGTTTAATGTGGTAGGGTAAATCTATATGATTTGATCCGTGCCTAAACATGATCGTGAAACGGGATTAGGTAGAGCTGTTACTTCTGACTGTGAGTCACATAGGTTGATTGATGACTGTATAAATTGGCATTAGAACACATTACGGGGGCTTGAAAGTTGGTGTTTGGGTTTAATTGGATAGAAGTACTGATTATTGCTTTTTAACGCTTGAGTATATTTTGCTAATTGGTAATTGATGTTTGTTAAGTAGATCTGAGTTATGATTCTTTTTGCAGCTTTTTCGAGGACGAAAAAAGGTTAAGTGTGGGGATGTTTGATGTAGTGCAAAACAAATATATTTATTCCAATTGTTTAGTACGTTTTTAGTTAGTTTTATCTTTGTTTTGAGTCGTTTCATTGTACTATTGAGCCTTTGTTATGTTTGTAGGTGCTCGAGTTAGTTACAAGTGAATATGAAAGAACCTAGCAAGAGAAGAAAGTCCAGGGTTCAAAAGTGAAAAATGGTGAAAACAAGTCCCTCGCGGTACGCGAAGGGTTAGCCTCTAAGTTCTCGCGGTACGCGAGGATCCCAAAATTCGCACCCGACTATTTTGTTCCTCGCGGTACGCGAGGAACCTAGCATATTTTCTCGCGGTACGCGAGGGAAAGAATTTCCGAGAAAACCCTAAAATTTGATATTTAATGTTTTGCAATCCCATTATGAGGAGAGTTCAATTTTTATCCGTCTAGAGAGAGACCAGAGGCGATTTTGGGAGATTGGAAGCAATTTGAAGGCTAAAGCTTGAATCTTTGGATCCCGGGTTTGTAGTTATACGTGTTCGGTTTACAAGATTGGATTTTTATCTTTGATTCGGATGTTTGAAACCATGAATCTTGTTTATTACTTCTTTTTAGGTTGTTTGAACATGATCTAGGCAAAACTTTGATATTGCCTAGGTCAATTGATGAATACTTGTTAAAGTTTTGATTTTTATCGGTTTTTGAATTTAATTAATGGGTTAGTGATTTTGTAAGCTATCTTTGAGTTTATAATTGTGATGTTATTGCATGTTTAGATCTTATCTTGTGTTTGATTTCAACTCCTTTCATTGATTGTGGTTGTCTGCCAGTTTGATTAGCGTATCTTTGTCCTAAATCTTAGGGTTTGTGATTAGGGTTTGATTGTAGGTTTTTTCATTCCACTCGTACTCAATCTCCATTCGGGCGGGATCTATTATCACTTATACAAAGTTTGTAAAGGCAACCAGACAATGTAAGGCCCCAAACCCAGGAGGCCTCACTTGTTGGATTTACTCATTCACAAACAGTTCTTAAACTTGATTATCAAATAACGCAGCGGAAAATACTTCAATAAGACATAACCATTACATTTTTTTAACAACGGAAGCGTAACATAGTCTATTACATAAAAATATCATAATCTAATCATCACGGGATGCCAGTCTTCATGATCAACCGGGTAACTCTTCTCGCTTGCCAAGCATCACCGTCCATCATCCATACCTGCCTTAACCTGAATGTGCATACTAAAAAGTCAGCTACGCTGGTGAGTTCTAGTTTTCATTTGATTTAAGAAATGGTTCATCATTCAAAACATTCATTAGGGTTTAACATCACGTATAAGAAAATAGGGCCTTTCGTTCATCATTGAAAACCTTCAAGCATTTTTCCTCATCATAAACACATTGAACGGATCATTTGTTTAAAACATTTAACATTCATTTAAGTCATACATTACTATCTAAATCTGTGTTACCATTCGTACCGTCATTTAGTATGGTATTTCCCCTAAGACTTAACTGCACGAAGACCAACAATACCATACATTCCGTCAATTCCCTTTTGTATTGCCCCCAAGGCTTAACTGCACGAGGACCGACAATACCCATTCAGTTGCCCCTATGGCTCTCATGTCCATAGACCGACAACCTCCATCGACGGCAATGGCTCACGGCCATAACACCGTCGGATCATAATTTAACCTTACATAGGGTCACGTTAACCCCTAAGTAACCGTCATTACTCCCTACTAGTTGTACAACATCAAACCATTGACATGCCACAAAGACACTGCCCCTGTTGTTCTTATGGCAACTATGGCTCGCTGTCCATAATCTACCACAAGGCTGGGAATTACATTCCCAGACTTCATTCGTCAATTCCCTTCATTCGATAGATTAGATTTGTAATGACTTCTTTAAAACCTTTGCCCTTTTTCTTTTCTTTTCATAAAACCTTTCATTCATTTTCGAAACCCTTTACCTTTAGTTTAAACCATTTATTTATAAACATTTCGTTCGTAAACATTCCATTCATAAAACTTTCTTTCCATAAACCGTTCATTCCAAATCATTTCATTTCGTAAACATAGTTTCATAAGCATCATTTTATAAACATAGTTTCATAAACATCGTTTCGTAAAACATCATTTCATATGTATGCACACCAGCCCAAAAACATTATATAAAACATTTAAAAGAGGGCTTCTAGAACTCACCAGATAAGCTAATCCGGGTTGCCCTAAACAAAGGTCCCACTACGTCACTTCCGATCTGAATTTGATAGTCAAATACACATCAAACCCAATCCTGACTCTAACTTTACTGAAACAACCTGATGCCTGCGCACTTAGCAAGTGCGCAGACCCTGCTTCCTGCGTACTTGATAAGTACGCAGGATCCTCTTCCTGCGTACTTGATAAGTACGCAGTGCCCTCTTCCTGCATACTTGACAAGTACGCAGGACCTGCTCCGTGCATACTTGATAAGTACGCACGATCTATTTCTTCGCAAAACCCTAACTTTCGCATTCAGGTCTGATCACGTCAAGATCTCGAACCTGTTTACATTCAAAACATTCATTTTCCATTAAGAAACTCAAATCTATGTTTATATTTTAGTTTTAACCGTGAAAACGTTACTTTTTCACCCAAAACCTGAAAAACCCAAAAACGAACAAAAACTCAGATTTAGGCCCTAGCATTACCTGAATCTAGTTTCTGATCCGGAGGTTCTTCTCACGAGCTATGGAGCAACACTTTGCTGAAATCTCGGGTCGATCCGCCAACTTTCTCTCTCTACAGTTTCTCTCTCTAGAACTTGCAAATGAGAGAAATGATGGAGGTCTAAGTTATTAATAGGGGAGGCTCCCCTTCCAGCCCGTCGGCCCGTCTGGCCGGACCCGACATGCCTCATTCGTTTATTTCGTCATTTTAACTGTCGTTTTATTTTTGGGATGTTACAAGTCTACCCCCCTTACAATAGGTTTTGTCCCCGAAACCTATCCTAAGTCAAATAGATGAGTGTACGACTCCCTCATCTCCTTCTCCGTTTCCCATGTGGCTTCCGATCCCTTTCGATGTTTCCATTGGACTTTAACCAATTGGATAATCTTATTACGCAAACGTTTCTCCTTCTTGTCTAAGATGGCCATGGGTTCTTTGATGTAATTAAGGCTGTTGTCGACCTCGATGTCAGAAAGTGGTACGTGAGCTGATTCATCCGCCAAACACTTTCACAAGTGTGATACATGGAAGGTAGGATGAATCCCACCCAACTCATCAGGCAACTCTAGCCGATAAGCGACTTCACCAACCCGTGCCATTATCCTGAATGGTCCGACGAACCTCGGACTTAACTTTCCTCTCTTCCTGAATCGTATTATTCCCTTCCAGTGTGACACTTTCAACATTACTCTGTCCCCAACATCAAACTCAATAGGCCTTCGTCGTTTGTCCGCATAGGATTCTGACGATCTTGTGCGGCCTTCATTCGTCCTTTGATTTGATCAAACCTTTCTGACGTTTCTCTTACTACTTCAAGACTCCCTATTTCCTTTTGTCCAATCTCACCCCAACAATCGGGGTCCTGCATCTCCTCCCATACAACATTTCGTAAGGCGGCATGCCTATAGTCGTGTGATGACTATTGTAGTATGAGAATTCGGCTAACGGCAGATGACTGTCCCAACTGCCGCCAAAATCGATAATACAAGCACGAAGCATATCCTCCAATGTCTGAATGGTCCTTTCGGAATGACCATCCGTTTGTGGGTGGTATGCCGTGCTGATATTAAGCCTCGTGCCCATCGCCTCGTGAAATCTTTTCCAGAACCTCGATGTGAATCGTGTGTCCCGGTCAGATACGATCGTCAAAGGCATCCCATGCCGTGCTACTACTTCATTAATAAACAATTCCGCTAACCTTTCCGACGAGAACGTCTCGCGAATAGGTAGGAAATGAGCACTCTTCGTTAAACGGTCCACAATTACCCAAATGGTATCATGACCTTTAGCTGTGCGAGGTAGCTTGGTTATGAAGTCCATGGTAATGTGTTCCCACTTCCATTCCGGTATATCAAGTGGTTGAATCTTTCCATACGGTTTCTGGTGTTCGGCCTTTACTTGTGAGCAAGTCAAGCACTTGCTTACATAGTTTGCCACCTCATGTTTCATCCCAGGCCACCAGTATTCCTTTCTCAGATCTTGGTACATTTTATTGCTGCCAGGATGGATAGAGTATCGAGACTTATGAGCCTCATCCAAGATTTTGGTTCTAAGCTCGCCACTCATAGGTATCCATACCCGCCAAAAACGTGTCCTAACACCAAGGGTGTTATATTCCAACTTGTCCTGTTGGCCAACCATCCTTTCCTTTTTAATGTTTTCTTCCTTAAGTGCTTCATCTTGAGCTCTTTCAATTTCCCTCATTACATCTGATGTTACCACTAACTGGCAAGCTTTCACTCTAATAGGAGCAGGCACATCCTTTCGGCTTAGAGCGTCAGCCACCACGTTTGCCTTTCTAGGGTGGTACATGATCTCACAGTCATAATCCTTCAGGAGTTCCAACCATCGTCTCTGCCTCATATTAAGCTCTCTTTGTTCGAAGAAGTACTTCAAACTTTTGTGGTCAGAGTAAATAGTAAACTTCACCCCGTACAGGTAGTGCCTCCAGATTTTCAATGCGAATACGACAACAGCAAGTTCCAAATCGTGGGTTGGATAATTTGCTTCGTGAATCTTCAACTGTCATGACGCATACGCGATCACTCTTCCGCGTTGCATCAACACGCATCCCAATCCCTGACCCGAAGCGTCAGAGTTTACCACTAAGTCTTCATTGCCCTCGGGAAGGGCCAAGACTGGGGCTTTGGTTAGCTTTTTTTTCAATTCCTTAAACGCCTCATCCTGGGTCGATCCCTATTCGTACTTTACCTCCTTCCAAGTCAACTTTGTCAATGGCGATGCTATTTTCAAGAAATCCTAGAAGAATCTCCGATTGTAGCCTGCCAATCCCAAGAAACTACGGATTTCAGTTGGCGTCTTAGGAATATTCCATTCCCTTACCTTCATTATCTTCGCCGGGTCAACCATAATGCCGTTCTTGTTGATGACGTGACCTAGGAATTGGACTTCCCTAAGCCAGAACGTGCATTTAGAGAACTTAGCATACAACTTTTCCTTCTTCAGAGCCTCCAACACCTCCTTTAAGTGACATGCGTGATCACCCTCATTCTTGGAGTAGATGAGGATATCACCGATGAACACAATTACCGATCGGTCCAGCATCAGTCGACACACCCTATTCATTAAATCCATGAACGCTGCGGGGGCGTTCGTCAATCCAAAAGACATTACGCGGAACTCGAAATGTCCATAATGTATGCGAAATGCGGTTTTTCGGTATGTCTTTTTCTCTCACCTTCAAATGATGGTACCCGGATCTAAGGTCGATTTTTGAGAACCAACTTGCGCCCTGTAATTGATTTAACAGGTCGTCGATCCTTGGTAAAGGGTACCTGTTCTTCACCGTACGTTTGTTCAACTCACGATAATCAATACACATTCTCATCGAACCGTCTTTCTTCTTCACAAACAACACCGGAGCACCCCACGGCGAGATGCTCGGTTGGATAAATCCTTTCTAAAGTAACTCGTCTAGTTGTGCCATTAATTCTTTCATCTCCACTGGTGCTAGTCGATATGGAGCTTTAGCCATGGGCTGGGCATCTGGTACTAAGTCGATTCGAAATTCAATCTCTCAGTCGGGTGGTATCCCAGGCAAATCCTCTGGAAACACCTCCGGGTACTCGCGTATCATGGATACATCGTCTAGTTCCTTCACTACCTTACACTTGTCGATCACGTACACCAGATAAGCCTCACATCCACACCTCAAGTAATCTGTTGCCTTAATCATCGAGATGACGTTTGGCATCGGGACGTCACGATCTCCAAGAACCTCGACTTTGCTACCGTCCAAAGCTTTGAGTCGGATTATCTTTCGTTTACATATAATTTGTGCTTCATTGGCAGTTAGCCAATCCATTCCTAACACGACATCAAACCCACCCAAAACCATGACAAAAAATCTGACAGGGAACCTATGACCTTCTATTTTTATCATGGAGTTGTCAACTACATCGGTCACTCTGGCAGTTCTACCCTCAGCGGTTTCTACGCTAAAAGCCCTTTCTAGCTTACTGATAGTGTACTTCACTCGTTTACAGAAAGTCACAGATATAAAACTCTTACTGGCACCCGAATCAAATAAGACAGAAACAAAAGTGTTGTCAAGGATGAGCGTACCTGACGCCACGTCGGGGTCTGCCCTGGCTTGGTCTTGCGTCAGTGCGTACGCACGAGTCTTTGCTCGGGGCCTCTCTTCTTTCCTTTCCGGGCCTTTCCCTTTCCCGGCTTCACCCATTCTCAGTTTCGGGCATTCCCTACTCAGATGACTGGCATCCCCACAGTTATAGCACTTGAAGTGTTGTGGGCATTCACGGGAGTTGTGCTCGGTCTTGCCACACTTAAAGAACAAGTTAGACCCCAGTCTACATTCACCTGCATGCTTCTTTCCACACTTCTTACAAACAGTCGGCTCATTCACCCGAGCCCTCTTATCGCGAGTCCCAAACATCCTTCCACCAGTTCTCTTGTTCGAGAAGCTCGGTGTCTTCTTCGGTTCCTCAATGGCAACGACATTCAGCGCCATATCATAGAATACCACGCCGCTCAGTTCTACTACCGAATCATAGGTCGTAGGGGCGTTTGCCTTAACATAGGTGCGAACACGGTCCGACAGCCCTTGAATGTAACAGGAAATCTTTCTTTCCTCAGTCGTGATAAGATGTGGCACCAGACGTGCCAGTTCATTGAATCGAGTTGTGTACTGCCGGTGCGTCATGCTCCCGGCCTTCAGACCCAGAAATTCCCTCTCTACCTTCTTAATCTCGTTCCTTGGGTAGAAATTCTTGATCACCAAAGTTTTCAAGTCAGCCCACATCCTCGGATCCACAACCTCGCTCCCTTTTGCTTGACGTACCCCTTCCCACCAACGGGATGCTTCCTCTCTTAAGGAGTTAGCAGCAAATTTCACAACTTGATCAGTTCGACATTCACTCAGACGAATGGCAGCCTCCATACGAATCACCCAATCAAACGTAGCTACCGCGTCTTTTTTCCCGGTCAAGACTGCCGGGTCATATGCCTTGAAGGACTTATAGTCGCAACCACGGCTAAGCGGTGCTTTGATTGCCTCAGTGTTCGGGGTATCAACCGCCGTGTTAGACCCACCCGTCTCATTAACCTTCTTTAATGCTTTTGCCAACAGTCCTGACAAAGAAACTTTCATCAAGTCTGTGAACTCTCGAGCTATGGCTGCTCTCACTTCTGGTTCAAAAGTGAAAGGTTGTTCTTCAACCTGTGTCTGCTCGGTTCCAAGCACACCAACCGCCGGTTCAGTGTGAACACTTCCTTCTTCACTATACTCCTGGCACGCAGGGGTCCTGCCGCGACCGCCGTTACAACCGCCGGTACGGCCCCCACCACGCCTTCTGTTTCCTCTTCTTGCCATTATGTTCTATAAGACAAGAATCCAATGTCATCACGCTAGTTAACAAATAAAATTCAATAAGTACTGTAAGATGTTAATATACATTGGCCATCTGCAATTATATTTGACCAGCTTTGTGATTCCATAAGAACACAAGTCCTTACCTAACCCTTTCTAAGGCATACTATATACGTAAATATATACTACCTTCATACCTGATGTTGTGGCTCGATTTACCCGTACTGGCATCCGCTTTCAGTCCCGTTCACAGTTTAAGTTCAGACACTGGGAGTGTCCGAATCTCTCAAACTTTTGCTCTGATACCAACTTGTAAGGCCCCAAACTCGGGAGGCCTAACTTGTTGGATTTACTCATTCATAAACAGTTCTTAAACTTGATTATCAAATAACGCAGCGGAAAATACTTCAATAAGACATAACTATTACATTTTTTTAACAATGGAAGCATAACATAGTCTATTATATAAACATATCATAATCTAATCATAACGGGATGCCAGTCTTCATGATCAACCGGATAACTCTTCTCGCTTGCCAAGCATCAACATCCATCATCCATACCTGCCTTAACCTGAATGTGCATACTAAAAAGTCAGCTATGCTGGTGAGTTCTAGTTTTCGTTCTATTTAAGAAATGGTTCATCATTCAAAACATTCATTAGGGTTTAACATCACGTATAAGAAAACAGGGCCTTTCGTTTATCATTGAAAACCTTCAAAAATTTTTCCTCATCACAAACATAATGAACGGATCATTTGTTTAAAAACATTTAACATTCATTTAAGTCATACATTACTATCTAAATCTGTGTTACCATTCGTACCTTCATTTAGTATCGTATTACCCCTAAGACTTAACTGCACAAACACCGACAATACCATATATTCCGTCAATTCCTTTTTGTATTGCCCCCCAGGCATAACTGCACGAGGACCGACAATACCCATTCAGTTGCCTCTATGGCTCTCATGTCCATAGACCGACAACCTCCATCAACGGCTATGGGTCACGGCCATAACACCGTTGGATCATAATTTAACCTTACATAGGGTCACGTTAACCCCTAAGTAACCGTCGTTACTCCCTACCAGTTGTACAACATCAAACCATTGACATGCCACAAAGACACTGCCCCTGTTGTTCTTATGGCAACTATGGCTCGCTGTCCATAATCTACCACAAGGCTGGGAATTACATTCCTAGACTTCATTCGTCAATTCCCTTCATTCGACAGATTAGATTTGTAATGACTTCTTTAAAACCTTTGCCCTTTTTCTTTTCTTTTCATAAAACCTTTCATTCATTTTCGAAACCCTTTACCTTTAGTTTAAACCATTTTTTTATAAACATTTCGTTCGTAAACATTCCATTCATAAAACTTTCTTTCCATAAACCGTTCTTTCCAAATCATTTCATTTCGTAAACATAGTTTCATAAGCATCATTTTATAAACATAGTTTCATAAACATCGTTTCGTAAAACATCATTTCATATGTATGCACACCAGCCCGAAAACATTATATAAAACATTTAAAATAGGGCTTCTAGAACTCACCAGATAAGCTAATCCGGGTTGCCATAAACAAAGGTCCCACTACGTCACTTTCGATCTGAATTTGATAGTTAAATACACATCAAACCCAATCCTTACTCTAACGGTTTAACCATTCTAAACATACTAACTTTACTTAAACAACCTGATGCCTGCGCACTTAGCAAGTGTGCAGACCCTGCTTCCTGCGTACTTGATAAGTACGCAGGATCCTCTTCCTGCGTACTTGATAAGTACGCAATGCCCTCTTCCTGCGTACTTGACAAGTACGCAGGACCTGCTCCATGCGTAACGATCTGTTTCTTCGCAAAACCCTAACTTTCGCATTCAGGTCTGATCACGTCAAGATCCCGAACCTGTTTACACTCAAAACGTTCGTTTTCCATTAAGGAACTCAAATCTATGTTTATCTTTCAGTTTTATCCGTGAAAACGTTACTTTTTCACCTAAAACCCGAAAAACTCAAAAATGAACAAAAACTCAAATTTAGGCCCGATCGTTACCTGAATCTAGTTTCTGATTCGGAGGTTCTTCTCACGAGCTATGGAGCAACACTTTGCTGAATTCTCGGGTCGATCCGCTAACTTTCTCTCTCTACGGTTTCTCTCTCTAGAACTTGCAAATGAGAGAAATGATGAAGGTCTAAGCTATTTATAGGGGAGGTTCCCCTTCCAGCCCGACGGCCCATCCGGCCCGACCTGACATGCCTCGTTTGTTTATTTCATCATTTTAACTGTCGTTTTATTTTTGGGATGTTACAGACAGTCTATGAAACCGCGACTGAAATGCTATACGGTGCACACGACGAAGAACGAAGTTAAACATAAGGATGAAGGAAGCTGGATATATTCACATCTACATTACCAGCTAAGTCGCTTCCTGATTCTGTTTTATTTTTGCAATTGTTTTAGTTGTGTCTCACTTCACATTGAGGACAATGTGTCTTTTAAGTGTTGAGATGTGAGTGTCTAGTTGAGTCCAGTTTCTCTTGTTTAGTTTGTCTTGTTTATAAAAATTCAAAGATACAAAAAAAAATAAAATATTTTGAAAAATTTCCTTGGAAATAACTGCATGGACTTGGAAAATGATAGTACAACTAGATCTATTGGCGAGTTTAAATGATTAAATAATTGAAAACGCGTCTAATTAGTGATGTTTTGGTAGACCCAGCCGATTTGATAGCCTAAATATCCTGTTTGTGTTAAATAAGATTAATAATTGACTTAATTCTTGATATCTTGTGGGTATTCATCTTAGGGTAATTAGTAATACTGAAACTGTCAACATAGGGTTATAGGTAACACGTTAAGTTAAAATTTAGAGGTTTTTGAAATTTTCATGGCACACCACTCTCTTTTTATGAGAATAAATCCGTGTTTCGGTGGCACCCGCATCCATATTCCATAATTCTTGAGCTTATTTAATTGAAATCTAAGTTTTGCCTACGTGTCACATGTTGGGTTCCAGCCTAATTGAAACACCACTGGGTTAATTCTTATGTGCTTCATGATTATGACTTAGTCTATGTGTTGCCTTCCGGGATAGTGACTTGGTTGAAGCGCCTCTAGATGAAGTTTAATTTGCTTAATAATGCTCATATATCATCCATTCATTCATATTTCATCTGATTTCTGAAACCTATAAATTTTAGTTTAACGTGGTAGGGTGAATCTATATGGTTTGATCCGTGCCTAAACATGACCGTGAGACGGGATTAGGTAGAGTTGTTACTTCTAACTGTGAGTCACATAGGTTGATTGATGACTGTATAAATTGGCATTAGAAAACATTACGGGGGCTTGAAAGTTGGTGTTTGGGTTTAATCGGACAGAAGTACTGATTATTGCTTTTTAACGCGTGAGTATATTTTGCTAATTGGTAATTGATGTTTGTTAAGTAGATCTGAGTTATGATTCCATTTGCAGCTTTTTCGAGGATGAAAAAAGGTTAAGTGTGGGGTTGTTTGATGTAGTGCAAAGCACACATCTTTATTCCTATTGTTTAGTACATTTTTAGTTAGTTTTATCTTTGTTTTGAGTCGTTTCAATGTACTATTGAGTCTTTGTTATGTTTGTAGGTGCTCGAGTTAATTACCAGTGAATATACGAAAGAACCGAGCAAGAAAAGAAAGTCCAGGGTTCAAAAGTGAAAAAATGGTGAAAACAAGTCCCTCGCGGTACGTGAAGGGTTAGCCTCTAAGTTCTCGCTGTACGCAAGGATCCCAGAATTCGTACCTGACTATTTTGTTCCTCGCGGTACACGAGGAACCTAGCATATTTCCTCGCGGTACGCGAGGGAAGGAATTTTCGAAAAAACCCTAAAATTCGATATTTAATGTTTTGCAATCTCATTATGAGGTGAGTTCGATTTTTATCCTTCTAGAGAGAGACCATAGGCGATTTTGGGAGATTGGAAGCCAATTGAAGGCTAAATCTTGAATCTTTGGATCCCGGGTTTGTAGTTATACGTGTTCGGTTTTAAAAGATTGGATTTTTATCTTTGATTTGGATGTTTGAAACCATGAATCTTGTTTATTACTTCTGTTTGGTTGTTTGAACATGATCCTAGGCTAACACTTTGATATTGCCTTGGTCAATTGATGAATACTTGTTAAAGTTTTGATTTTTATCGGTTTTTGGATTTAATTAATGGGTTAATGATTTTGTAAGCTATCTTTGAGTTGA
The DNA here is from genome assembly GCA_023525975.1 of Smallanthus sonchifolius. Taxonomy (NCBI): domain Eukaryota; kingdom Viridiplantae; phylum Streptophyta; class Magnoliopsida; order Asterales; family Asteraceae; genus Smallanthus; species Smallanthus sonchifolius. The sequence goes on from CM042022.1 coordinate 78,515,474, forward strand.
TAATTGTGATGTTATTGCATGTTTAGATCTGATCTTCGTCATTAGGAATCCGAGTGTCAGATGTCTGAGAGGAAGCCAGTATTAGGTGTCCAGTGATTGTTGCTATTCGTGTCAAAGTTATTATCTTGAGATAACCTCGTGCATTCTTCTAGTGTATTGGTGGACGGAGAGACTGAGAGGTAATTTGTCTATTAGGGTACTTTATCATTGTTGGAAATACTTGAGAAGTGATCCAACAATCTGGTGAGTTAGTACATCTTTAGGTTCCTTAGTTGGTGACCCCCTGAGAGGGATTAGGGATCCACTAGGCTGTATAGAGTTGTTTCTTTAGAAACCCAGATCCATTATAGTTTCCATTACCGATAGAAGTTGTGCTTTTCAAGTAGGATTCTAACCTAGGTGATATTCTTCCCATTCTTGATATTACCTTTGTCCTTTGTCTGGTTAGTTGAGTCGACCTTAGTTTTCTGCATTCTTAGTTTAACCTTTAATGTAGTCAACCCCCCAAACCAAATAAATCTTTAGTCCTTGTCAGAGTCTAGTATAGTTATACAGTGTCTCTAGGGTTCGATAACTTAGTTTACCGTTAAGCTGTGCTACACTCGATAGGTACACTTGCCTGTCAGTGCGGTTTAGGTCATAGGTATTCCTATTATTACTTAGGAGTATAGGTTAGGTTTTGTTAGTTTTATATAGACCGTCTGGACGACTTCAGTTATCCCCCTGACCCACACACACAATGGGATGAACTATACGGACCATGCAACGATTTGGATAATTACGGGTGCACATGAAATTATAAAAATCAGCGCATGGAAAACATAGCAAATTTTGTCATGTGTTATGACATGAAACCTATCATGATATATAATAATGAAACTAATGAAATATGTCAAGGGAATGGTGGACCATAAACACGGCTTAATTCACTCCCATTTGATCGAATTCACGCGTAAACCCTTCCGACAGCTGTTACCACCGAATCACAATCAAATCGTGTGATTTGAATGAAAGTAAACGAATTAAACAACTCATACCCCTTCGCATACTCTCACACAAACTCTTTGAACCCTCGTACGATTCACATTTCGCCTCTAGAACCCTGTCGAGCACCAAGAACAGTCGGGGTTTTGTTCCAACCGTTCTCCCTCAATCCTTCACCAAATCGGGTAAGTTCTATGTCGTTTGATTCGTAGTTAGGTCTCGGTCAATAGCCCTATATCAATTTGTGTGAACAAAACCCACCAGACTCAATTGGATTTGGAGTTCTTAACCTGTTCATACATTTTGAATTTGGGGATTTGATCGCTTAACCTATTTGATTAAATGGGATTCAATGTATACCAGTGAAACCATCTAGTCCAGCCGGTAAGCCACTGCACCGCTAGACTAGATGGTGTGGGTTCAAAACCCACAACCCACATATCCGGCTCTTTTTGCGCGAGCCTTAAACCAAACCTGATCTTCTGCCTTGTTCATAAAAATAGTAAATGGAACCGGATCTGTTTCAGGAGTACACCCCATGGTCCAGTGGTAACACCTTTGTCTCACACAGAAGCCACTCGGGTTCGAGCCGTGTGGTCTGTATTATATTTTTAAAACGTTTTTCATACTCCATTTATTTTATAAAAATAATTTTATAAAACCTATAAACCCTATTACTTATTTAGTACAATCATGAGCAAGTTTGCAAAGAGAAACAAATATTTAGTGATATAAATTGTTTTAAAAACCTTAATTAAAACATAAAAATCCTTTAAACCATAAGTAAATAAAATGATGGATTTCAAGCAAAATATTTAATGTGCCTAATTAATTTATACACCATAAGATGATTATTTTATAAACTCATTTTCATTTTGTGAAGAAAATTCATAAAACAAACTTTATAAAACTAATTTCTATTAAATACATATATAAGGGTTTTAAACCCAATTTAAACAAATAGAACTTTTCTAAATATAAATATATATTTATATTTTACATATTTCTTAAAACAGCATACTCTTTTTTTTAATAAATAAATACATTTTATTATTATTTACAACCCATTTAGAGTTGATACTATATTTTGACACATCTTCACAAATAAATAAATAAAATACATTTATTTATTTAAATTATATTTGAATAAATATAGTTCCACACTACTCTTTCTAAATATATAAATAAAAAGAATTTATTTATTTAATTTAGTTAGTTATTCAATTTAAACCCTAAGTCATTCATTATTAACTCTGAACTTACATTTTTCATTAAAATTCATATTCAAACACAAACATATACACATCCTTTACATGATATAACACGAACCCTTTGTACAAGTCTCTACACTCACTCCCGTTGTAACCATAGACTTTACCTTAGACATTGTGCATATTATTAATCCAAATTCATACTATTTCACTCTAGGTCAAACCTAGTGAGTTGCAAAATCACTAGGGCTACCCAAAGCTTGTGTTAACTACTACATTCAATACAAGTGAGTATACATAGCCCCTTTTTTCTTTTTGTGCATTTTGGGGGTGAAACATGATTACTCAATAACACACTATTTACAATTACATACGTACAATTCTACTATATGATCATATGTGTTTATTTGTGCTTTATGATTGAATGCTAACTGTTAAGGCTACATATACATGACATACTCGTGCAATCATTAACATATTAAATCAGGATAGCATTTGTTGTTATGCCTTACATCAGGTTAACATGTGTTGTTATGCCCTACATTTACATCAGGATAAACATATGTTGTTATGCCCTATACTTACATCAGGATGACATGTGTTGTTATGCCCTACATTTACATCAGGATAGCATGTCTTGTTATGCCATACATTAGGTTAACATGTGTTGTTATGCCCTTCAGTTACAAAGTTACATTTGTGCAACTAGCTTAACATAGATTCTCCATAAATGCTTTATAAACCATGTATCATATGAATTGGACACAAAACATTTTGAACTTTACTTGAGGTGTCAAAACCTATGTATGCTCACCAACTTTTTAGTTGACCTCGTTTTAATTATGTTTCAGGTACGAATGTGTGAGTTGATCAAGTTGCTTTCATTTAGTATTGAGGACCTAGTTTTAAACTTAATAAAGACATTCATGTATTTTTTATTCTTGTAAATGTAGTGTCACACCCCCAAATTTGCACTAACGGAGTTTTACCGTTTGGTGCGTGACAAACCAGGATCTCAGTCATTAGTTACATCAAACGACACTATATGGGACATAAATGAAATATCATAAAAGTTCAGAGTTAATGTGTAAGCGTTTAAATAAGAAAATAAATGCGCAAAACATGCGTGCCCAAGTTTAGTTTAATAAAACAAGTAAATTGTTTTGAATGTTTGCATGAGGATGAAATGATAGTAGGACCCCATGCATGTCCTAAGTGTGCAACATGTGCCTTAGCGACCTGAGAAACATGTAAGAAAAAGTGTCAACACAAGGTTGATGAGTTCACAGGTTTACAAGTAAATAAACTGTTTGAGTGTTTGCAGGATCCACATACGTAAGTCACACCTATTGCTAGCTAGACAACGTACAAGTTACTCTAAGCGTTCACAACCAAAGCTGACAGTTTATGTTTGAGATGCCTTCCGCCATTGCTAACATTAACAATGGCAAGTGTTTAGGACAATTTACACCCGTTAGACCTCTAATCAAGTTAGCGCGACTAACCCGGGTGGGGTTTGTCAAACGGTTTGTACTACTCAAATTTCCTCTCTATACTCCATATATTAACGGTCCGAGTGTGTAAGGACTTTTCATGTTATGTTTGCACTTAGGTAAACAAGTGGTAGTGAAATACTATGTGATTCATGTCCGTTCATGTAAGGCCCCAAACCCGGGAGGCCTCACTTGTTGGATTTACTCATTTACAAACAGTTCTTAAACTTGAATATCAAAATAACGCATCGAAAAATACTTCATTAAATCATAAACATTACATTGTTCTACTTGCGGAAGCGTAACGTAGTCTATTACATAAACATAACATAATCTAATCATAACGGGATGCTAGTCTTCATGTCATCCGGGTAACTCATCAAGCCGCCAAGCATCACCTTCCATCATCGTAACCTGCCTTAACCTGAATGTGCATACTAAAAAGTCAGCTATGCTGGTGAGTTTTAGTTTTAACATAAAACTTTAACTTCAAATAATTTGCCTAAAGATCACCACCACTAGGCCCATCAATCACCGTACTGTCCTTCGGGTGAAGAACTCCTAGGGCCCGATACTTAGGTTATTCAACACTACTTCAAGCACGGCATCACAAGGATGACACGTACCAAACTTCAAGCACTGCGCCCCGTAGGGCACAAGTACCAAACTTCAACCACGACTACCCCGTAAGGTAAATCGTACCAAACTTCAAGGATCACGATAATCCCCTTGGCGACCGTCATCGCCCCAGTTGTACAACAGTTGGCCAGCCACATAGGCCCCTAAAAGGTAAAGGCCCATAACATACTTCCCATACCTTTAACCTTCATTCCCTAAGGAATATTGGCAGATTCCTTCATTTGTGACTTTCGTAAACATTCACTTTTTTTACTTCAAAACTTCAGTTAAAGCATTCGTACGTTTTATTAAAAATCATTCCTTCATTCATAAACACTTCATAAACTTCATAAACTTCTTTTGGCAAAATATTTCAGAAATACTTCTTTCATAACCCTTCCTTCCAAAACATGTTCATAAACATCATTTTATAAAACGTCGCATACAACATTCATAAACATCGTTTTATAAAATAGTCACATCGTTACGTATGCACACCAGCCCAAAAACATTATTAAAACATTTAAAAGAGGGCTTCTAGAACTCACCTTATAAGCTAGTCTCAGTTGTCCTAAACAAAGGCCCAACAACATCACTTCCGATCTGAATTATCAGACCCAATCCCGACTCTAACGGTTTAACCTTCTAAACATATTGACTTTACTTAACCAGCCTGATGCCTGCACACTTAGCAAGTGCGCAGGGCCTTGCTCTTGCGTATTTAATAAGTGCGCAGACTTTGCTTCATACGTACTTGATAAATACGCAGTACTTGCTTCATGCGTACTTGATAGGTACGCATGACCCTCTTCATGCGTACTTGATAAGTACGCAGGATCCTCTTCTTGCGTACTTGGTAAGTACGCAGGATCAGCTTCATGCGTACTTGATAAGTACGCACGAACTTCTTCTTCGCAAAAACCCTAACTTTCGCCTTCGGGTCTGATCACGTCAAGATTCCGAACTTGTTTACTTCAAAACGTTTGCTTTCCATTAAGGAACTCAAATCTATGTTTATCTTTCAGTTTTATCCGTGAAAACGTTACCTTTTCACCCAAAATCCGAAAAACCCAAAAACGAACAAAAACTCAGATTTAGGCCCGATCGTTACCTGAATCGAGTTTCTGATACCGAGGTTCTTCTCACGAGCTATGTAGCAACACTTTGCTGAAATTTGGGTCGATCCGCCAACTTTCTCTCTCTATGGTTTCTCTCTCTAGAAGTTGCAAATGAGAGAAATAGGTGGTGACCTTTGCTATTTATAGGGAAGGCTCCCCTTCCAGCCCGCCGGCCCGACCCGACATGCCTCGTTCATTTATTTTGTTATTTTAACTGTCGTTTTATTTTTGGGCTACCCCCTTACAATAGGTTTCGTCCCCGAAACCTATCATAAGTCAAATAGTTGAGGTTTTGAATCCCTCATTTCCGTCTCCGTTTCCCAAGTGGCTTCCGATCCCCTTCGGTGCTTCCATTGGACTTTAACCAATTGAATAATCTTATTACGCAAAAGCTTCTCCTTTCTGTCTAAGATGGCCACGGGTTCTTCGATGTAGTTAAGGCTGTTGTCGACCTCGATGTCAGTAAGTGGTACGTGAGCCGATTCATCCGCCAAACACTTTCGCAAGTGTGGTACATGGGAGGTAGGATGAATCCCACTTAACTCATCAGGCAACTCTAACCGATAAGCGACTTCACCAACCCGCGCCATTATCCTGAATGGTCCGACAAACCTCGGACTTAACTTCCCTCTCTTCGTGAATTGTATGATCCCCTTCCAGGGTGATTCTTTCAACATTACTCTGTCCCCAACATCAAACTCAATAGGCCTTCGTCGTTTATCCGCATAGGACTTCTGACGATCTTGTGCGGCTTTCATCCGTGCTTTGATTTGATCAAACCTTTCTGACGTTTCTATTACGACTTCAAGACTTCCTAATTCCTTCTGTCCAATCTCACCCCAACAAACCGGGGTCCTGCATCTTCTACCATACAACATTTCGTAAGGCCGCATGCCTATCATCGTGTGATGACTATTGTTGTAGGAGTATTCGGCTAACGGCAGATGACTGTCCCAACTGCCGCCGAAATCGATAATACAAGCACGAAGCATATCCTCCAATGTCTGAATGGTCCTTTCGGACTGACCATTCGTGTGCGGCTGGTATGCCGTGCTGATATTAAGCCTCGTGCCCATCGCCTCGTGAAATATTTTCCAGAACCTCGATGTGAATCGTGTGTCACAGTCAGATACGATCGTCAAAGGCATCCCATGTCGTGCTACTACTTCATTAATAAACACTTCTGCTAACCTTTCAGATGAGAACGTCTCACGAATAGGTAGGAAATGAGCACTCTTCGTTAAACGGTCCACAATTACCCAAATGGTGTCATGACCTTTAGCTGTGAGTGGTAGCTTAGTTATGAAGTCCATGGTAATGTGTTCCCACTTCCATTCCGGTATGTCAAGTGGTCGAATCTTTCCATACGGTTTCTGGTGTTCGGCCTTTACTTGTGAGCAAGTCAAGCACTTGCTTACGTACTTTGTCACTTCGTGTTTCATTCCAGGCCACCAGTATTCCTTCCTTAGGTCTTGGCACATTTTATTGGTACAAGGATGGATGGAGTACCGAGACTTATGAGCCTCATCCAAGATTTTGGTTCTAAGCTCGCCACCCATAGGTATCCATACCCGTCCAAAACGTGTCCTAACACCAAGGGTGTTATATTCCAACTTGTCCTGTTGGCCAATCATCCTTTCCTTCTTTATATTTTCTTCCTTAAGTGCCTCATCTTGAGCCTTTTCAATTTCTCTCATCACATCCGATGTTATCACCAACTGGCAAGCTTTCACTCTAATAGGAGTAGGCACAGCCTTTCGGCTTAGAGCGTCAGCTATAGTCTTTCAAGAGTTCCAACCATCCTTTCGGCTTAGAGCGTGCAAAATGTTTGCCTTTCTAGGATGGTATATTATTCCACAGTTATAGTCTTTCAAGAGTTCCAACCATCGCCTCTGCCTCATATTAAGTTCCTTTTGTTCGAAGAAGTACTTCAAACTTTTGTGGTCGGAGTAAATAGTAAACTTCACCCCGTACAGGTAGTGCCTCCAGATTTTCAATGCGAATATGACAGCAGCAAGTTCCAGATCGTGAGTCGGATAATTAGCTTCATGAATCTTCAAATGCCGTGACGCATACGCGATCACTCTCCCGCGTTGCATCGATACGCACCCTAATCCTTGACCCGAAGCGTCAGAGTATACCACCAAGTCTTCATTGGCCTCGAGAAGGGCCAAGACTGGAGCTTGGGTTAGTTTCTCCTTCAATTCCTTAAACGCCTCGTCCTGGGTCGAACCCCATTCGTACTTTACCTCCTTCCGAGTCAACTTTGTCAATGGCGAAGCTATTTTTGAGAAATTCTGGATGAATCTCCGATAGTAGCCTGCCAATCCCAAGAAACTGCGGATTTCAGTTGGCGTCTTAGGAATATCCCATTCCCTTACCGTCACTATCTTCGCTGGGTCAACCATAATGCCGTTCGGGTTAATGACATGACATAGGAATTGGACTTCCCTAAGCCAGAACGCGCATTTAGAGAACTTAGCATACAACTTTTCCTTCTTCAGAGCTTCCAATACCTCCTTTAAGTGACATGCGTGATCACCCTCATTCTTGGAGTAGATGAGCATATCATCGATGAACACTATTACCGATCGGTCCAGCATCAGTCGACACACTCTATTCATCAAATCCATGAACGCTGCGGGGGCGTTCGTCAATCCAAAAGACATTACGCGGAACTCGAAATGTCCATAACGTGTGCGAAATGCAGTTTTCGGTATGTCTTCTTCCCTCACATTCAACTGATGGTACCAGGACCGAAGGTTGATTTTTGAGAACCAACTTGCGCCTTCAATTGATCGAACAAGTCGTCGATCCTTGGTAAAGGGTACTTGTTCTTCACCATACGTTTATTCAACTTGCGATAATCAATACACATACTCATCGAACCTTTTTCTTCTTCACAAGCAACACCGAAGCACCCCACGGCGAGATGCTTGGTTGGATAAATCCCTTCTCAAGTAACTCGTCTAGTTGTGCCATTAACTCTTTCATCTCCACCGGTGCTAGTCGATATGGAGCCTTAGCCACGGGCTGGGCATCTGGTACTAAGTCGATTCGAAATTCGATCTCTCTATCGGGTGGTATCCCAGGCAATTCCTCTGGAAACACCTCCAGGTACTCGCGTACCACGGGTACATCGTCTATTTCCTTCATTTCCTCACACTCGTCAATTACGTACACCAGATAAGCCTAGCATCCGTTCCTCAAGTAATCTACTGCCTTAATCATCGAGATGACGTTTGGCATCGGGGCGTCACGATCTCTAAAAACCTTGACTTTTCTACCATCCGGAGCCTTGAGTCGGATTATCTTTCGTTTACATATGATTTGTGCTTCGTTGGCAGTTAACCAATCCATACCTAACACGACATCAAACCCTCCCAAAACCATAACAAACAATCTGATAGGGAACCTGTGACCTTCTATTTTTATCGTGGAGTTGTCAACTACATCGGTCACTCTCGCAGTTCTACACTCAGCGGTCTCTACGCTAAAAGCCTTTCTAGCTTACTGACAGTGTACTTCACTCGTTTACAGAAAGTCGCAGATATAAAACTCTTACTGGCACCTGAATCAAATAACACAGATACAAAAGTGTTGCCAAGGATAAACGTACCTGATGTCACGTCAGGGTCCGCTCTGGCCTGTTCTTGCGTCAGCGCATAGGCGCGAGTCTTTGCTCGGGGTCTCTTTTCTTTCTTCTCCGGGACTTTCCCTTTCCCGGCTTGACCCATCCTGGGCTTGGTGCATTCCCGGATCATATGACCACTCTCCCCACAGTTGTAGCATTTGAAGCCTTGCGGGCATTCATGGGAGTAGTGTCCGGTTTTGCCGCATTTAAAGCATAGATTAGACCCTAACCGACATTCACCCGCATGTCTTACCCCACATCTTCCACAGACTGCCGCCTCGCCTACCCTGGCCTGCTTGTCCCGAGCCCCAAACAACTTCACACCCGATCGCTTAGCGGGAAAACTCAGCTTCTTCTTGGGCTCTTCAATGGCAACGACATTCAGCGCCAGATCATCAAATACCACACCGCTCAGTTCTACTACCGAATCATAGGTAGTAGGGGCGTTTGCCTTAACATAGGTGCGGACCTGGTCCGGCAGTCCTTGTATGTAGCATACAATCATTCTTTCCTCAGTCGTGACAAGATGTGGAACCAGACGTGTCAGTTCATTGAATCGGGTTGTGTAATGCTGATGCGTCATGCTCCCGGCCTTCAAACCCAGAAATTCCCTGTCTACCTTCTCAATCTCGTTCCTTGGGCAGAAATTCTTGATCACCAAGGTTTTCAAATCAGCCCACATCATTGCATCCACAGCCTCACTCCCTTTTGCTTGACGTACACCTTCCCACCAATGGGATGCTTCCTCCCTCAAGGAGTTAGCGGCAAATTTTACAAATTGATCCGTTCGACATTTGCTCAGACGAATGGCAGCTTCCATACGGATCACCCAATCAAACGTAGCCACGACGTCTTTCTTTCCAGAGAGGACCGGTGGGTCACATGCTTTAAATGACTTGTAGTCGCATCCGCGTGCAGGCGGTGCGTTGTCGGTCTCGTTGTTCTGGGCACCAATTGCCGCACTAGACCCACCCTCCCCATTAACTTTCTTCAATGCTTCTGCAAACAGACCTGGCAGAGAAGTTTTCATCAACTCTGTGAGCTCTCGAGCTATAGTTGCTCTCACTTCTGGTTCAAAAGTGAAAGGTTGTTCTTCAACTAGTGTCTGCTCAGTTTCGTGCACACTAACCGCCGGTTCAGTGTGAACACTTCCTTTTTCGCTATACTCTTGGCGCGCAGGGTCCTGTCGCGTCCACCGTTACGTCCACCGGTACGACCACCGGTACGGCCCCCACCACGCCTTCCGCTCTTTCGTCCCGCCATTTCGTTCTAATAGACAAGGAGTCCAATGTCATCACGCAAGTTAACAAATAAAATTCAACATGCACTGTAAGATGTTAATATACACTGGCCATCTGCAATTAACCATTACACTACCTTTCGATTTCAATTTGACCACCTTTGTGATTTCCATCAGAACACAAGTCCTTACCTACCCCTTTCTAAGGCATACAATATATGTAAATATATACTACCTTCATACCTGATGCTGTGGCTCGAGTTACCCATACTGGCATCCGCTTTCGGTCCCATTCACAGTTTAAGTTCAGACACTGGGAGTGTCCGAATCTCTCAAACTATTGCTCTGATACCAACTTGTAAGGCCCCAAACCCGGGAGGCCTCACTTGTTGGATTTACTCATTTACAAACAATTCTTAAACTTGAATATCAAAATAACGCAGCGGAAAATACTTCATTAAAACATAAACATTACATTGTTCGATATCTGGAAGCGTAACATAGTCTATTACATAAACATAACATAATCTAATCATAACGGGATGCCAGTCTTCATGTCATCCGGGTAACTCATCAGGCCGTCCAGCATCACCTTCCATCATCGTAACCTGCCTAAACCTGAATGTGCATACTAAAAAGTCAGCTATGCTGGTGAGTTCTAGTTTTAACATAAAACTTTAACTTCAAATAATTTGCTAAAAACATAACTTCAAGCATCATTTAATAAAAAGCGTACGTAAAATAATGCAATAACAAAACATAACACTTCATAAACATAAGTCAACGAACATATCAAATCTGCGCCTTCTCGTAACCGTCAAATCCAAACGTCACATACTGGTTGAATAACCAAAAGATCACCACCACTAGGCCCATCAATCACCGTACTGTCCTTCGGGTGAAGAACTCCTAGGGCCCGAAACTTAGGTTAATCAACACTACTTCAAGAACGGCATCACAAGGATGACACGTACCAAACTTCAAGCACTGCGCCCCGTAGGGCACAATTACCAAACTTCAAGCATGACTACCCCGTAAGGTAAATCGTACCAAACTTCAAGGATCACAATAATCCCCTTGGCGACCATCATCGCCCCAGTTGTACAACAGTTGGCCAGCCACATAGGCCCCTAAAAGGTAAAGGCCCATAACATACTTCCCATACCCTTAACCTTCATTCCCTAAGGAATATTGGCAGATTCGTTCGTTTGTGACTTTCGTAAACATTCACTTCTTTTACTTCAAAACTTCAGTTAAAGCATTCGTACATTTTATTAAAAATCATTCCTTCATTCATAAACACTTCATAAACTTCATAAACTTCTTTTGGCAAAATATTTCATAAACACTTCTTTCATAACCCTTCCTTCCAAAACATGTTCATAAACATCATTTTATAAAACGTCACATACAACATTCATAAACATCGTTTTATAAAATAGTCACATCGTTACGTATGCACACCAGCCCAAAAACATTATTAAAACATTTAAAAGAGGGCTTCTAGAACTCACCTTATAAGCTACTCTCGGTTGTCCTAAACAAAGGCCCAACAACGTCACTTCTAGTTAAATACACATCAGACCCAATCCCAACTCTAACGGTTTAACCTTCTAAACATACTGACTTTACTTAACCAGCCTGATGCCTACGCACTTAGCAAGTGCGCAAGGCCTTGCTCTTGCGTACTTAATAAGTGCGCAGACTTTGCTTCATGCGTACTTGATAAATACGCAGTACCTGCTTTATGCGTACTTGATAGGTAAGCATGACCCTCTTCATGCGTACTTGATAAGTACGCAGAATCCTCTTCTTGCGTACTTGGTAAGTACGCAGGATCAGCTTCATGCGTACTTGATAAGTACGCACGAACTACTTCTTCGCAAAAATCCTAACTTTCGCCTTCGGGTTTGATCACGTTAATATCCCGAACTTGTTTACTTCAAAACGTTTGCTTTCCATTAAGGAACTCAAATCTATGTTTATCTTTCAGTTTTATCCGTGAAAACGTTACCTTTTCACTCAAAACCTGAAAAACCCAAAAACGAACAAAAACTCAGATTTAGGCCTAATCGTTACCTGAATCGAGTTTCTGATCCGGAGGTTCTTCTCACGAGCTATGGAGCAACACTTTGCTGAAATCTCGAGTCGATCCGCCAACTTTCTCTCTCTACGGTTTCTCTATCTAGAAGTTGCAAATGAGAGAAATTGGTGGTGACCTTGGCTATTTATAGGGAAGGCTCCCCTTCCAGCCCGCCGGCCCATCCGGCCCGACCCGACATGCCTCGTTCGTTTATTCCGTTATTTTAAATGTCGTTTTATTTTTGAGATGTTACAGTTCATATGTATGTCTCTCCCCGGTGGGAAGACAAGTAAACGGGTGTCTGTTCGTATGCATGTTTTTTCCCAACGGGAAACAAGTAAAATGTTGTTTGTTTGTATGCATGATTCTTCCCAACAGGAAAACAAGTAAAATGATATTTGTGTATATGCATGTTTCTCCCCCAATTGGAAAAAAAATAAAAAGGGGCCGTGAAAACTCACATGAGTCTAAGTAGAGCATAGTAATTAGCACCACACAAGGATGCAACGCTAACCATGAATGGATTGCACGCGGACAATCTATGAATGCCCAAGAATAAGATGCGATAGTTAGAAACACGTAAGAGTTTGTAACAATGACATGGAAAGATCGAACGTCCTAAACTATACTTAGGATCAACGGTTAGACAAACGTGTCCTCGGGTTTATATAATTTCTTAATTTAATAATTAAGATAGATGCGATTTGTATCGAAAGTTTCTAATTACGAATAATATTATTAAATATGTATTCGTGTGTTTTTACCATTAAAATAATGGTTTAGGGAAAATAATATTATTATATTATTTTTAAGTTGAAGAGATAACACGATAATTAAATACGTGACAAAAATAATAAATATATTATTTTTATTCGAACTCTTAAGCTTCGGTAATAATAAAAATAATTAAATAGTTTTTAAACATGCGAATAATAATTAAAACGAGTTATGACATCAAACCCGAATATTAATATAAAATAATCGTTTGCTTGTTTTTAATAAAATGATAATTATTTAGTCAAATAATAATTTAATATTATTTCTAACACTTAAAATGTATTATAATATTAATTCCGTCACTATGGGAGTTTTTCAGGTTTCAAATATGTTTATATATTATAATAATAACATGGTTTGTTTTTGTTTAAAAGCAATATATAAAAAGTTGCTAAAAAAGAGATGTTGGCACAGGGACTCGAACCCGGGTCCCCTCCCCAACAACACCACACTTTAACCACTCCAGACCGCTAGGGTTTTGCGATATGAATCGGATCAGAATGGTTTTAACAGTAGGTTACCCTGAGTTCTTCCCCTTTGCATGAACCGAACCAAAGCCAAGCCCAAAACCATCGAATTCGATATAGTTTTAACACAAAAGCATAGGGGTTTTTTTGCTTAGGGTATTGCGAAACTGAGGATACAAACAATTGTAAAAATGGTTGAGATTTGAGTTGTTAATTTCAGTTTCAAAGCCATAAACCCTATAATATGAACACTAAATCAAATTAAACAAATCTGATATTAAGAGTTGTTGAAACCATGGGGCTTTTACAGACTAAGGTATTGCGATTCTACCCATATGAATAAATTGGATTTTAATCGGGTCTAGGGTAGAGTTCGATCAAACCGTATTAATATGAACCCTAGAATCGGTTTCATGATCAATTCAATGTTATAATCCTCTAAAAGGTTAGGGCTTTTGTTCTATAGATAAAAACGAAGGTGTGGGTATGTTTAATTGCCAGAATGGAGTTCTAATTGGTGGTGCACGGCTAAAACGTTTTCCGAATTCGACGAGTTAGTTTCCGGCGACTCTGGTTCTTTCTCCGGCAGAATTGATGTGTGTTACAGGTTCAGTGGGACTCGTTTGAGGTGCGCCGGGTATTGGATTGTAGAATTGTTCATGAATTGTTGCGAATTGATGAGTACAAGAGCCGAACTCGACGGTTATACTTGATTACTCGTTATTGGGATTAATTTCGCAGTAATATCGGGGATTAAAAGCTTAATGATGGACTTTAATGTCATTAACGTGTATAACCGTTATCAGTTCGGACAGAATTTGATTATAGGATTCGAATTTGGCTCAAACAAATGTAGTTTGACTTTCAAAGTCAACCAAAACAAGTTTGGGTTAATTACAGAATTAGTCCGCGTAGTTTCCTTGTATTAGAGTTTGAATATAGGCAGAAATAGTCCATAGGGTTTGAATTTGAGTTAACTATGTTAGAATCTAAAGGAATTTAGTTAACGAGGTTAACCCTAAATTGCAGGATGTCACATCATCCCCTAGTTGAAAGAATTTTCGTCCCAAAAATTAGAATAAATAAAATAAATATATATATATATATATTTTTAGGGTGTCACATCATCCCCTAGTTGAAAGAATTTTTATCCCGAAAATTAGAATAGTACCTTAAGCGTTTGACATGGGTGCTTGAGCAGATGAGGATACTTGTGAATCATCTGATCCTCGCGCTCCCATGTGTATTCTGGTCCGCGTTTTGAGTTCCAACGAACTCTGACAATAGGGATTTTACTACATTTGAGCATTTTGACTTCCTTATCCATGATTTCTACTGGTTCTTCAACGAACCACAATTCTTCATCGATCTGTAGTTTCCTCAAGGGGAACAACGAGTGTCTCGTCTGCTAGACATTTCTTCAAGTTTGAGACATGAAAGACGTTGTGTACACCACTAAGTCCTTCATATAGGTCTAGTTGATACGCTACCGCACCAATTCTCTTCACT
Organism: Smallanthus sonchifolius; assembly: GCA_023525975.1. Taxonomy (NCBI): domain Eukaryota; kingdom Viridiplantae; phylum Streptophyta; class Magnoliopsida; order Asterales; family Asteraceae; genus Smallanthus; species Smallanthus sonchifolius. The sequence continues at coordinate 78,530,608 of CM042022.1, forward strand.
ATCTTGAACGGTCCAACATAACGAGGATTCAGTTTGCCTCATTTTGCAAAACGAATTACACCTTTCCAAGGTGGGATTTTTAATAAAACCATGCCTCCTGCTTGAAACTCTAACGGTTTACGACGCTTATCGCCATAGCTCTTTTGAGGATGCCACCATACGGTTTCTAATTTTAACGATCTTTTTTGAGGTTTCGAATACGAGTTCAGGACCCGTAAGTTGGCCTAACAAATAGGAGACCGACATTTCCGTCCATATAATGCCTCAAATGGTGCTGCTTTGATGCTAGTTTGATAAACACGAGTGAGCTTTTCCATGTTATCAGTCTTTCTGAATACTAGAAAGTGAGCGGATTTGGTCAAACGATCTACGATCACCCAGATGGTGTCGCATCCTGTAGGAGTTCGGGGTAGTATAGCGATAAATTTCATGAAAATCTGCTCCCATTTTCACATCGAAATTTCCGGTTGCTAAAGCAAACCAGAAGGTTTTTTTTGTGTTCGACCTTAACCTTCGAGCAGGTCAGGCACTTGCTAAAATTGGTGGCTATATCAGCCTTCATGTTCGGCCACCAATAAAGAACCTTTAGGTCAGGATACATCTTACTGGAACCAGGATGAATAGAATAGCGAGATTTATGAGATTCATCCAGTACAGGTTCTCTTAAGTTCCCGTGCTTTGGAACCCATATTCGTTCAGCACAATAGTGAATGCCATCTGATTTAACCTCAAGTTGTTTTTCCATACCACGCGTGGATGTCAACGGTAGGTTTTCCCTCTTTCGGGGCTTCGAGTTGAGCACTACGTATTTTATCAAGAAGTCTGGGATGGATAGTGCGTTGAAATGTTCAAACTCGTTTGGGTCTAGTTTCTTTCCGGCTTAAGGCATCAGCTAATACGTTAGCCTTTCCCGGATGATACTTGATAGCACAGTCATAGTCGTTCAGAATTTTGATCCAACGACGTTGTCGGATGTTCAACTCCTTATGTTCGAATATGTGCCGAAGAATCTTGTGATCGGTGTAAATCGTGCACTTGGTATCGTCCAAGTAATGTCTCCATATTTTCAAAGCAAACACTACAACTCCCAATTCTAGGCCATGGGAAAGGGTAGTTTTTCTCATAAGCTTTCAATTGACTGGAAGCGTATGCGATAACCTTTTCGCGTTGCATCAACACACAACCAAGACCGTGAATAGAGGCATTGCACTACACTACGAAGTCATCTATTCCTTCAGGAAGAGATAGGATAGGTGCACTACGGAGTTTCTGTTTCAACAGTAGGAATGCGGATTCCTGAGTTTCGCTCCAGTTATATGGTTTACCCTTTTTGAGTTAGAGTAGTGAGAGGTTGAGCAATCTTTTGAGATTCCCTCAATGAATTGACGATAGCAGCCAGCCAATCCTAGAAATTGTCGCACCCCTGTTGGAGTCATCGGTGCTGTCTGATTCTTGATGGGTTCTACTTTAGATGGATCGACATGTATTCCTTTCTCGTTGACTACATGTCCTAGAAGTTGAATTTTCGCAAATCCATAATTCGCACTTAGAGAATTTGTCATACAATTGCTCGTGTTTCAGCAATCCAAGGATTAAGCGTAGATGAGCATACAATTCCTCATGTCCTTCCTTGTTCTTAGAATAGATGAGGATGTCATCAATGAAAACAATGACGAACGGATCAAGGTAGGGTTCACACACGCGGTTCATGAGGTCCATGAACACCGTGGGTGCGTGTCACACCCCAACCGACGGCGGAATACGTCGGGGCGGGACATGTAGATTGTTCATGAGCACAAGGTTGACTAGATGTCAATAATTTAGTCATCAAATTTCATTTCAAACAATTCAAACACAACTAAATTCAAACAAGTACGTAATTCAAATACATAATACTCTTTATTTAAATTTAACTAAGTCCAAAGCCTATGTGTAGCATGTCTTGATCAAACTCACATGTTAGCACCTGAAACATGAATAAAATAAAGTCAACTAAAAAGTTGGTGAGCATACACAGGTTTATACATAGATAGTGTATAGATGTGAATAATCAAATCCTTACATAACATGATAAAATAAGGCATTTATGGGGAGCAACTGTTGTGTAACCAAAGTACAATCAAAACTTTGTAACTAGCATGCAAATTGTGTTGTCGGTAACAATCACCCCAATCTGGGTGGGTTTGTCAAACTCAATAGATCTATCATTGTTAACAGTTGGCTAGAATAGTTAATGATTGCACATAAATTGCACACAAACGGTTAACACACCTAGCACTCAAACATAAAGCTCAAATTTTGCATACATGAATGTAAAGAGGATTTGTGTTTGTGTAGTTTGTGTAAATGTAAGCAATTGTGTGCATAGAGTTCATGTTTCACCCCAAAAAGTGTAAAAGAGTAAAAGGGCTATGTAATACTCACTTGATTCAAAAGTGTAGCTAGCACGCGAGACTAGATAGCAAAATGATCCTTGAAATCTTACAATGCTAACCTAGTGTGTAAAGTATGTTGAATTAATAATGTGTGCAAAAAATCTATGTCAAATTCTAGGATTGAATTGGATGTGTACAAGGAGTTGTATAGGAGCGTAGGAAATTGTGGTTTGTACTTGAAAATGTGTTGTATAAAATAAACGATTTGAAATGAAGAGTTTAAAAATATTTTTAGTTAGGGTTTGGGTTTGAATAACTAAATAAATCACATAATTGTTATTCATTTGTTTACTTAGAAAATAATGTAGGTATTAGGTTTATTTAAGTATAACTTACATAAACAATTTTTGTTTAAATATAAATTAAATAAATAATTGTTACCTTATTTATTTATTTATAAAGGTATGCAATTTGTATTTAGATATAATTAAATCCTAAGTATGTTTTATAAATGTAATTTATATAAATAATAAATTTATTTATTTATTTATTTGCCATTTAAATTGAATATGATAACTAATTGTATTTAATTAAAATGGGTATGTATTCTTAGGTATATAAAACTATAAATATTTTTAGGTGTTAAAATAAAATTTAAATTTTATAAAACCTTGTATAAAGTGTTTATAAAATGGACACAAAATTTTTCTAAATAATTTACTCGTAATAAATTCATAATTTAAATTGAGTGTTTTAAGAGTTAATTTATAAAAAATAGAGATTTTATGTAAAAATTGCAAACATCTGTTTCCTTTTGTTCTAATAAATGTAAGGTTTATAAAAATATTTTTTTTATAATTTTTGGAGCTTTAAAATGTTTAAAAAAAATAAACAGGCCACAAAAACATAATTGAGGACCACCCGGTTTGAACCCGGGTGGATCCTGTAGGACTGAAGCGAGCTACCACTAGGCCGGAGTGTCAGTGGTGATGGAACATGGTTTTATACGGTTTTAATGTGAGATCCGAAGGGGAAACGGTTTGTGTGTCACTAGAACTCAAAAAAAATGCGGCCATGGGTTTCGAACCTGCATCCAACCGCATAGGATCCAAGTGCTTTAACCGGTGAGTCTGGACAAATTTCTTGACAAAATACTGGTTTGAAAATATTTAACAACCGATCCCGAACACATCCCCTTCCCCGATTTACCTAGACCCGCAAACCCTAGCCCCAAATTCAGTCGAATTGATCAACGATCGATCTCGGAAGCATGGGCTTTTTGTTCCCTGGACAAAAACGAATCAGTGGGTGTAAATTTACCTGTAATGGAAACATGGGGATGGACGAACGGCTACCGCATTCAGCTCGGAGTTCTTTGGATTGAATCGAGTTCCAGAGTCGTATTGCAGGTCGAAGGTGGTTTGGGACAGTTTGGAAAGGATTATGCGATGGTGAGGAGAGAGTTAATTTCATCAATTAGGTCCTTAAACGCGTGATTTAATTCGGACTTGAGGGTGACGGTTGTCAACGTGGGTTACGCGTGGATTGAACCGAAAGTGGATGAATTGGGTCGTGATTAGATCTGAGTTCGTAATAGTAATGACTGGGCATGATTTGCGGACATCAATATGTTTGATTTTTGTGATTTGGATTCGAAATTGGCTTGGTTTGACTCTGAAAGTCAAACCCATTTGAAATTTGAATTGAGCCGCTATCTAGTCAAATTGGCTTGTTAATTGCATCTAGAAATGGTCAAGGATCAACTTCTCGTGTAAGGCAAATCCATAGAATCCGGGGTTGATTGATTTCAGATGTCGATTTGTTCAATTCTCTCGTCTGTTTGACTTTTGAGAGTCAATCCGGGTCAAGGCTTGTGGATGGGTCAAAGTTGAAGGAATAGGGGTTCAATTTGGGAGTTCATTGTGTTTAGAGGGGAGGGTTCAAATGAAAATAAAATGGGGTTCAATACTAAAATTATTTGATTTAGGGTCACTTTAAATGTTTTAAAAAAAGAACTTGTTTTATAAGGTTTACAAAACTAAACATTATTTGTTTTGATTAAAATATTTTATAAAGTATAAAGTTTTAGGTTGCATAAAGTGTTTATTTAATATATTCAAATATATACATATATATGTATATATTATGATATATGCTAAAAAAAAAAATAAGAGATGTAAATACGTGATTAAAACTCACTGTTTTTACTTTGGTAGGTATTTATGATAACAAAACGTCAACGTATATATGTATAAATATACTTACGTGTGTTATACTTATATTTTATAAATTATGGTCTGAAAAATTACGGATGTTACAGTGTGTTGGTTAATCCGAAAGGCATGACCATGAATTCATAATGGTCGTACCTAGTTCTGAAGGCAGTCTTAGAGATATCCTCATCTCGGACTCTCAATTGATGGTAACCAGATCTGATATCTATCTTGGAATAGAAGCTTGACCCTTGGAGTAGATCAAACAGATCATCTATGCGTGGTAGAGGATAACGATTGTTGATCGTCACCTTGTTCAGCTCATGATAGTCGATACACGTACGGAAAGTTCCATCTTTCTTCTTGACAATTAGGACCGGAGCTCCCCATCGCGATGAGCTAGGTCAGATGAAACCTTTATCCAACAACTCTTGTAGTTTGTGTAGATAGTCCTTGTAATTCACTAGGTACAAGTCTATAGGGTGCCTGAGCAAGAGGCGCTGCTCCGGATGCTAGGTCAATTTGAAATTCAACTTGACGGTGAGTAGGTCTTCGGGAAATAATTCTAGAAATTCATGAACTATCAGGGTGACATCTACCTTCTTTTCTTCGGATGGTTGCTCAGCGACAGTGTCAAAATAGTAGTATGGCCCTTCCGCAAGCATTTCTGTTCTTTCATAAAGGGTATGATGCCCACGACTACACCAATCCCTTCGCTTTGGACATAAGGAGTTTCTCCTCTAGGGAGAGGAAGGCGAACGATTTTGTCACGACAAATGATTTCGAGTCGGTTCTTCGGTAACCAATCCATGCCAATGATTACGTCAAAGCTACCAAGTGGGACTGGCATAATGTAGATGTTAAGCTTATGACTAACCAATCCTAGCTTACATCCTCTAAGAATGGGATTTGCTTTGGTTATTTGACCGCCCACTCTATCCTATGGTGTACATTGTTTCTAATAGGGTTGGAGTATGACGCACTAATATGAAATTTGTGAGGTCATGCTGGGTCAAGGGAAGAGATTCACATGTAGGAAAGAAAAATCCAATGAGATAGAGATTCAAGTAACATAAGGGATAGGATGTCTGTTTAAGTAGTCGCGTTCAACCGATGGTTGGTTGGATTAAATCCCCGTTTTCTAAAGTCATTGGAACCACGGGATCATTTTTCGGAGAAAGAAGTCCGTTTACAGAGTTGGATATCCTTGGGTATAAATCAAATTAGACTAAGGATTAGTCACAGGATAAGTTAGTAGAGTCAAGGGAATTTATTGTTGTACTGTAAGGAATAACATGTTATCTTAGAAGAAATTCCACAAATTCCGCTTACATAGTTGGAGTCGATAAGTTTGCCATGATATTCTATTAGAATTTCAATCAAGATGGTTTCTGTGATCACGTTTAGATGAGCGTCTTAATTTCACTACGACTCTTACATGAGTGAGATAAAAGAATGGATTCTATTGATGATAGCTCCGTGTGTCCGTAAACATTTTCAATATGATAGTCGTGTCTATCAACTGTTGAACGGGTCTAACGATACCAACTAGTCGTTGAGTGGGTTATGAGAATTTCTACAGACAGTGGAAACTTAAGTTTGTAAATCAAGGATTAGGACCATTTATCCACACACTAGGTTTCACCAGGACTTACATGAACCTCAAATTACTATTACGTGTGCACCCGTAATGATAATTTGCTTTGCATGCTAACCCTAGTTCTCCCTGTCCTGTGTCATAATGTCCTTTAGTTTGTATTTCCGAATACAGAGTGTTGTCAGATTTAATAAGTCATTGAGAAGCTTAGTCATCAACCATAAGTTAATCTACCATGACTCATATCAGGATGAATAGTCAGGAATCGTTTGATCCGAGCATTCACTCGAGTGGAAACACAATACAAGGGTCCAATCTAGCTGTTTGTAGATGAATCATGCACGCGAAATGCGACTTCGAGAAGTGAAACTAATTCATGGATACGAGTTACAGGAAGTAATAAAGTAGCCGTCCTTCCAACTAAGTCAGGATAGGGTCTGAGTATGCAATGAGCAATGCGTTCTCAACTTTGTGGTCAATCTACCTTCAACAGAATATAGACCAAAGACGTGAGCCCATGGCTCGGGAAAGTGATGACATCTATGTGTCAATGGATTCTGCAATAATGAGTGCAACGGTTTGCCTTCACTCGACGTATTGTTACTAGTGGGTACAGTAGGGACTCGCCTCCGATGATCCCAACTCCCAAAGAGACGTGTGCTAGCTGAGTGTCGTTCATAAGATGGACCTGAGAAAGCGCACCAAACCCGACATGTAATGGTGGTGTAAGTGACTCCTCCGAAGGCTCCGTCTCGCTGCCTTCGGACGGGAGTGGATGTTGTTCTGGTGATTCCCTGAGTGTCGCCACTGGGAATGATGATGCAATGCAAATTATGTGTCCCTCGTCAACAGAGGGTGATATGGTTGGTGTTAACCTGCCTACACTGCAATGTACGTATGTGTGCTATGTGTATCAGGTATGAGTGTCTGTGCCGTGTAACTAATGCGTGAGGTTATAGTCTAGTATGCAATCCTAGTTCTCTATAAACCTGGCTCTGATACCAATCTGTCACACCCCCAAATTTCCACTAACGGAGTTTTACTGATTGGTTCGTGACAAACCAGGATCTCAATCATTAGTTAAATCAAACGACATGTTGGGACCTAATAGTCCATAGAAATCAATTAGGTTTTAGAAGTATCAACTTAAGAGTTTTCGGTCGGAAAATGTTTTCGGTCGAAAACATTTTTCGATCACGAAGATTTCGATCGAAAACCCTCTAGTATAAATAGTTGCGTCTTTTGTATTTCAAAGATAGATCTCATTTTGTACTGTGATTTTACAAGTTAATCAAAAGAGAATTTTTTTGTCTTTCTATTGTTAATACTTCATTACATTACTGGATTAATGAAGCTACTCATCATGAAGTATGCATTTGGTGTGATTGATAGTATTGAGATTGCTCATCTTTGATTTGTTCAGTTTATGTAGATTTAACTTCTGAATTGTTTTCGCCAATTCAGAGAGTGATTGAAGACTTTTTCCTTGAATATCAGTAGATCTGAGGGATTCACAAGTGGTATCATAGTTGTTGGTTAATAGCTCTTGGTATTCAAGAAAATTTTAAATCAAATCTGATCAAATTGAAGTAATTTGGGTGCCATTGTTGTTGATTTGAAGCTAGTTTTGATGGAGATGAAGTTTGCATCAAGTTTGAAGACTTGATTCTTTACTCGGATCATCACATAATGTTTTTAGTCAATTCAAGTGTTCTTCTGTTGAATTGTCCGAAACGTTTGTTTGAAGTAGCCGAAAACTCTGGTTGAAGAAATCGTAAAGTATTTTGTCCGAAATATTCTGACTTTTCGATCGAAAAGTATTGTACTAAGTTTTACCGAAAAGTTATAAGTTGGAAATTTTTTCTGATTTCGACCAAGTTTCAAATTTCAAGTAAAGAATGGCTGGAAAGGTATACGATACTGAGAGGGTTATTGGGAAATCACCACCGATGATGAAATCAATATCAGAATTTTCAAATTGAAAGATAATGATGAAGGCTTATTTCAAGTTTACTGAACATACACTTTGGGAATCAATTGTAAAAGGTCCTCACATTTCTAAGACTGCAAATGCTGAAGGGTTAGTTCCGCTTGCTGATCCTGACCTTTATTCAGAGGAAGATAAGAAGTTAATTGAAAGGGATAACAGAGCATTGGGTTCTATTATTCTAGCATTTCCGACTGAGTTGTATTTGGATTTTAAGCAACATGAAACTGCTCAGGGTCTGTGGAACGCTTTATGCTTAAGATTTGAAGGTAATGCAACTCTTTAGGAAAGCAGAACCGATCTTCTACTAAAACAATATAACATGTTTAGTTATAAAAAAATGAGACACTCAGTGAGCAAGTGAGTAGGTTTACAACCATGATAAATAGGTTGAGAAAAATGGGAGAAAAATTTGAAGAGTATGAGCTAGGAAAGAAGTTGTTAGACTCACTGCCAGATTGCTGGAGCATACCTTGTATGCTAATCAAGAACACAACTCCAGATCTGAATAGTAAAACACTTGATGATATTATCTGTTTACTCGAGTCTTATGAATTAGATGCAAAGAAGAGAGAACTGAATAACAAAGATAAACAAAATAACTCAAGTTCAACAAATGCAGCATTATTTTCTGGAAGTAGTGAAGGAAAGAGTGGAACAAAACCTGAGAGAAACAAAGGTTATTGTGTACACTCCTCTGGTGAGAAGGTCAAGTCATCTGGACAAATCCCTGAAGATCAGATTGCTCTGTTCGGAGCTTTCATGAGCAGCTACGATGAACTGGTGACAGGAAAGTTGCAACATGCCGTGCATGATGTAGAAGATCTTGTTCAGATCAATCCTAATGATTTAGAATATGTGGACTTGCAATGGCAGATGGCCATGATAGTTGTAAGGGCTAAAAAGTACTTGCAGAAGGTTGGGAAGGATAAGTTTCAGTTTGGCAAAAAGGTTGGTTTTGACAAAGCTAAACTCATGTTCTATAACTGTCAACAACTTGGTCACTTCGCTCGTGAGTGTACCAAGGACAAGAAAAAGAAGATTGAGGGAAGCGGAGTTAAGCTGGTGGAAATGATTGATGAACCTGATAAGTCAAAAAAGTCTCCACCTGCACTCATGTCCAAACAACTGAGTAATTGTGAATGGGAGGATGAGATCGAGGATGCTGAGGATGAAGCCTTAATGGCTAAAATTGAAGATTCAATGAAACCAGCTGATAGTACCAGTAACTGTGCCCTCAAAAATGATTCTAAAGGAAAGGGCAAAGCTGATGTTTCTGATGAAACTTCATCCGAGAATGAGGTAAATTCTGAAAATAAATTTGACATATGTTCCTTAGTGTGTGTAGATCGAATGCAAAATTATCATGCAGCAAACACGTTTTTGATTGCTGAAAATGATAAACTAAAAAGAGTAAACAAAGAATTGAAACAAAATGAAATAAATTTTACAAAAAAAATAAAGCATTATTGAAAGATAATGTCACATTTAAAGAATATTTGGATAAAAAAGACGTTTTAATCAAAGATCTTTCACAAAAACTTATCAAATCTGAAACTGATTTAATAAAAGGGTAACTGTTTCAAAGTGGAAGATGCAACAAAATGTATTTGATGAATGTGTGAGCAAACAAAGAACTGTTTATATCAAAGACGGGTTGGGTTACAACAAGGTTTCACATCCTGAAAATTTTGTACCTTTTCCTGAACCGCATGAATCGAATGAGTTGATGAATGTCAAAAATTCTAACTTTCATGATATGTATATTAGTGCAGATATAAACTCAGGGTGTGTGGATGATGAAAATGAACATGATGGAGTGAAAAGTTTTTCAGCTTTCAATAAACAGTGCACTATTAGGGACTGTAAACAGTACCTAGATGTTGACTGTAATCTAGATAAACGTGTTTCAATTTCTAGTTTAAATGCTGATACAAAAAAGATTAATGCTTCTGATTCTGATATTTCTTATGTTTCGGCATGTTCTACTAACGGTTGTGTTGAGTTTGATTGTGTGTCTGAAGTGTCATCAACATCTACTTTCTTTGATAAAGTGGTGCATATAGCTAGAAACTATGTTCCACTTAATAAACTCTCTTGTCTAGTTGATGATGTGGTCTTAGATGAGTTTGGAAATCCTCTGATTCAAGAGTATGATTTGTCAAGTGAGAGACCAAAGAAAAATAATGTCATATCACCAGAGAATCATATTCTTACCAGTGAGACAGAGAACAATAAAGTTGTTAAAGTTAAAGTGAGTGTACCAATAAATGTCCAAAGAAAAACTTGGTGTGTCAAAGGCAAATCCATTGATGTAAAAGACAAGTACATTGATGTCAAAGAAAAGTCTATTAAAATCAAAGAACAATTAAGAAAGAAAAGTTGTGGCCTAAAGTGTGAAGTAGGCGACTGTTCATGTTAGGACATGTTTTGTAACTGTTGATAAAATTCTATGTAAGTTCTGCTAGAGGCGAACATAGCAAGTTCGCCTAGCCTATCAGAGGCGAACTTGGTATATCAGAGGCGAACTTAATAAGTTCGCTTAAGTCTATCAGAGGCGAACTTATTAAGTTCGCTTAGCCTATTAGAGGCCAACTTAATAAGTTCGCCTAAGCACAGTGAAGCGAACTTGTTAAGTTCGCCTGGTGCAGGTCTGTGGCTATAAATAGGACACAACAGTAGACAGAGTCAGTTTTGAGAGAACGGTGAGACATAGACGATATCAGAGTAGACGAGAGAGAATTCTTGTAACCTGATATTGGTGGAATACAAAGCGTTTATTTACACCGTTGTTGTTGATTGAGTTACACGAGCACGTTGATCATGGATTCCGCACGTTATCACCGTGTCGTACCACGAGTCTAGAGATCCGTCACGCACCGAATTAGGGACCTACAAGTGGTATCAGAGCTTATGCTCTTGATTAGTAAAAGATTCGTGGTGTTTTCGTGTCCAATCAACATCAAAGTTCAAAGATTTTGAAGATTTTTGATGAATTCGTGTTCTTGATAAAAATGGAAGAATTTTGACAAATTTGGATTGATTTTGGATTGTTTTGATGAAATTGATCCGATAGAAAGATTCTAATTGTGAAATTACACAATCCTACGGTACAATTTTGTTTAATTCCTTCAATTCAGTGATTAATGACGATTTAAGAGAGGTTCTGGTTCGCGATTTTGACCTGAGGTGTTCGTGTTCTTGATTCTGTTACGGCAAGCGAACTTGCTGATTTCTGTGCAGGCGAACTTAGCAAGCGAACTTGTCAAGTTCGCTTCTCACAGTTTAAGCGAACTTAGCACGCGAACTTATTAAGTTCGCTTCTCTCAGTAATCAGGCGAACTTAATTTCAGGGGAACTTAGTGTTCTTAAAATAAAAAAATAAAAAAATAAAAAAATAAAAAATTTTGGCGGAAAGTTCTTCTTGTCCAAATTTTTTAGGGAAAATTTATATGCTTGTTTCGGATCATTTTTGAAATTTTGAATTTTCGAAATTTTTTAAAAAGAGTATTTTTGGCGGAAAAATTTTTTCCGGATATTTTCGCAAAAAATTCAAAATGTCAATTTCATGTGATGATAATGAGATTGAAATCATGCCACCGAGACTTTTGTGCATATCAGATTTTCGTAGCTGGAAAGTCCGGTTCGAACAGTTCGTATCAGAAACTGATGAAAACTTTTGGACATCCATATTTGAAGGATATGTGCATCCTACTTATGACTATATGGGATATTATGATGTTCCTAAACCAGTGACAACTCTTACTAAACTAGAAAAGCAGAAGTTTGATCGAGAGATGAAAATGCGTGAAACTTTAACGCTGTCTTTACCTAAAGAAATCATTCATAGTCTCGGGAAGTGTCCAACTTCAAGAGATCTATGGGAATCATTAAAGAAAAAGGGTGAAGCAACTTCTCAAGCGTTTGTAGTCTTGATCAACGAAGTATTGGAGAAGCCGAGTTATTCTCAAAGTGATTCTTCTGCAGATTTAACTGATAGTGAGAGTATTCGTTCTGGTGAAAGTACTCAATCTACTGAGACTGATGTGATGAGTGAAGAAAGTTTCCAAACAGTTGAAGATGATTTGAGTGTATCAGAAACTGATGCAGAGCCTGTCATTGTTGATCAAAAGAGTGAAGCTGATGATGACGTATTCATGGCTCCTGGTGCATCTGGTTCAGAAGTAAAACCTGAGGTATTTTCTAACTCTGAGACGTTTTGTTCTCACTGTATTTCAGTGAAGGATAAAATGATGAGGGTTATGGATGACAACGACAACCTCATTTGTGATATGAAATCGATGCACACGGTAAATCAGAAATTAAAAGATAATGAGAATGTGTGTGTTGAAAGAATAGAATCATTGAAGAGGGATATAAATTCTCTGACTTTGAAGATTAAAGAGCAGGCATATCACCTGGATATGTCCTTTGCAGAAATTTAGAAAAGAAATAATGATCTTGTTGAGAAAGATAAGGAATTAGTTGAATCTAAAGCAGAGGTGCTCATATTGCATAGAAAGTTAGAAATCTTTTCAAATTCATCTTTCTTATTAGGACATTATCATGATACAACTAAAGAGGGGAACGAAACTACTGGTATTGGTTATGTTCCGCCACCATTCAATGGAAATTATTCTGTTACACCTGAGATTATAAATGATGAGGATTTAGATCCTAAGACTGTGTTGAAGGTGAATCCAGTCACTGGTGAAGATATGGTGTATTCTGATGAGAGTGATGATGAATATTTTGATGAAGCTAAGGTAGAGGGGATACCAAAAGCTGTTAAGAAAGAAGACTCAAAGGTTGATTCTAATTCATCTGGAAATTCTACATTTGGAAGTTCTTCAAACTCAAGGAGAGTTTCATATGTCAGAGATTATAAAGACAGGCGTACATGCTTTCATTGTAATGAGATGGGACACATTGTGGTGACCTGTCCTTACAAAAAAAAAAGGAAAGAAGCATGTAGTTCATGAGAAGATGAAGCCTGAATCAAAACCTGTTGCAAAATCTGGCGTTCTAGAGAAAATAAAGCAAAAAGAAGTTCATGTAGGAGAATCTTCTTCAAGTGCATCTAATCGTGTGAAGATTCCTTATATGAGAGATTATCATGAGACGAGATCTTGCTTTTCTTGTGGTATTGTTGGTCATATTCGGATTGCTTGTCCTCACAAAGCCAAAGGTAACCGACATGTTACTCCAGAAAAGGTAAGAACTCCTCGTAAGCCTTATGTTAACCCAAATGTGGTTAAACCTCGTGATACACCAAAGGGTAATTCTAAATCAGAGGTTAGGCTTTCTAGACCTCAAAGACGAAGAAGAAACAGAAGATTGAGAAAACTTTTAGAACAACAAGAGTTTTCACAATCAAAACATTTTTCAAATGAACAAGATTGTTTAAACACTTCACATTTTAAGCAAAAAAAACTTAATGAACAGAAGTATGTTTGGAAATCTAAAGTTTCTGTTTCTGACTCATCGGAGCAATCTCCTAATATTGATGAGAGATTCGATTGTGAATGGAGTGAGGTTTATTATTTTGATACAGATGGACAACCCATGACTACCATGGCTTGGGTTCCAATTTCAAATTAATATTTCTTGTTAGATGTGCAGGATTTACCAAGAGGGACTATTAATACCATTTTGGTTTGTTGATAGTGGTGGTTCTTAGCACATGACAGGGAATGACATCTGCTAGAGTACCGAGTTGTTGATAACTGAGAATCTATTTGTTTCAACGACTTGATGCTCAAGGGGGAGAATATGTCACACACAATGTTTTGGAAACAGTTTTACAAAGTCCAAAAGATAACCTGAAACTTAGGATGACAATGGTGAACATAAAGTCGTTGATGCAACCATTTGACTAGTTGAGGGAAGTCTACAGGACAGGGGGAGTACAGAACTGTGTTGGTGACAAAAGGCAAAGACATTCAATTACAGGATTACATCGGTTTGAGTTTTTAAATTGATTGACTTGCTTAATCCTGAGTAACCAAGTAAAATGTTTTTTCATAAAATGTTTTCGTGGAAGGTTTATTTTCGTTTGTTTTACATTCTTTGAAAAAGATTTTTGAAAAAGCCAAACAAATTGAAAAAGATAAAATCGACATTACATGAAGTTAAAGAAGAGATGATAGTACATCAGTAGATGTTCTTTCACACATGACCTTAGATTGACTGGTTGGTGCTTTATGTTAATATATTTGAATTATATGTTTTGATCTAAACTTCAGAGACTGCACAAATAGGAAATGATAGTGTTATGTATGCATATAATTTGAATTGTCAGTAGACTAAAAGCGTCACTAAACCATTAGTAGTGTGAAAACATAATTGCATATGTTACAACTGTGATTTTAAGCCATTTTATGTCTGGGTGTGTGCGTTAAAAGATCACTATCAGATAAAGAATATTAGTTTTTAATAAAGATTTTCCTATGAGATCAGTTTCGGGTTATGTCCTTAGCACTATTCATTCGATTTGCTTCAGTGCCCATGTCCCGAAAAGCATGCAATTTGAAGTATTATCAAGATATGTACTTGACAACATCTGTCAAACATATACTAGCCCTTGGATCATATTGATAATTCATCTTTACTGATTCCATTGAATTCATAATCCAGATAACAGTTGGATCTACGTACCCGAATCTTATGATTCCACATATATAAGCCAAAACATTGAATCATTCGATTCTGAATCTCATTGATTCCTATACAATCCAATTTGGATTTTGCTATTCATGTGCTAAGTGATGTCTCCTCATTCTGGAAATTCGGATAATCTTTAGTAAAATCTTATATGTCTTGAAGAAAGTGCATTTACTTTCTGTTGGCATACTAGTGGGGTACACGTTGTATTTCATACTTAAATGGTACCTTAATTCACAAGAAAGTGGGAATGAGATGCTTTAGTTTCAAATCTTATAATATTGACAATTTGAATTTGTGTGTCATAGCCTGATCCTATTTTCTTTGAATGTTTATCGCGTATCATAACATGCAATATGAAAGTCTTGAAAAGATAGAGTGTGATAATCTTGAAAGATATTGGTTTGATTTGTCAAGGCTTGAAAGAATGACATAGGATACCATTTGATATTATGGATTTTATATCCAAGATGTGTGATTGATTCATCATATATACTGATATGATCTTCTTACTCGTGATGTTCGACCAAAAAGATGTGATTTTGTATTTTACATTTCAGTTTATATAGAGAAAAACCAAAAAGATTTTGTGTTTCTTATGTTTGAAAAACCAAAAAGATTTTATTTTTCCAGCTTCCATGGAAATTTTAATTGTTGGTTATTCTTGGTTGTTCTCCTTTGCAAAAACTAAATATTGCAGACAGAAGTTGACAAGGGGTCCTTCTCCCAAGTTTTCTTCTAGATACAAAGAGAAAGTGTGCAGATGAACAAGACGAAGACTACAACTTGTTTGATGATATTTGAAGACGGATGACAATCTTCTGAAGCTGTTGTCAAGGGGGAGTCTGTTGGAGCATATTCTGGTGACAACGAGCTTGAAGATTATGTCTTAGTCTTAGAGTCTTTGACTTGTATTTGATAGAATTGTTAGCAACAGTTAAGGGGGAGTCTGTTAGGACATGTTTTGTAACTGTTGATAAAATTCTGTGTAAGTTCTGCTAGAGGCGAACTTAATAAGTTCGCCTAGGCTATCAGAGGCGAACTTAATAAGTTCGCTTAAGTCTATCAGAGGCGAACTTATTAAGTTCGCTTAGCCTATTAGAGGCGAACTTAATAAGTTTGCCTAAGCACAGTGAAGCGAACTTGTTAAGTTCGCCTGGTGCAGGTCTGTGGCTATAAATAGGACACAACAGTAGACAGAATCAGTTTTGAGAGAACGGTGAGACATAGACGATATCAGAGTAGACGAGAGAGAATTCTTGTAACCTGATATTGGTGGAATACAAAATGTTTATTTACACCGTTGTTGTTGATTGAGTTACACGAGCACGTTGATCATGGATTCCGCACGTTATCACCGTGTCGTACCGCGAGTCTAGAGATCCGTCACGCACCGAATTAGGGACCTACAGTTCAAAGTCAAAGTTAAAGCCTAAAAGCTACAATTGCTTTGTGTGTGGTCAGGTTGGTTACTTTACGAGAAATTGCAAACAGAACTCTAGTGAGTCAAGGTTCACAAAAACAAAGCAAAACTTAAGAGCAACGTTATTCAGCATTTCAAGCGAGCGTCTGCGAATGACAGTGTGTCAGAGTCTGGAGTGATTCAAAGATATAGTCGTCATTACTTGCTTTCCAGAAATTGTCATGCTTTATATTCTAATGTGTGCCGTGATTATGTGCTACCAAAGTTTGGGAATAAACGTGTCCCAAAAGGTTCACAATATGTGAAGAAATTTAACCAACCAATCTATTTTGCTAAAAAAAAAATACTATGAAATATGCGAAAAATGTTGGTTATGTTTGGCAAATTAAAAATGAACATTCTTCACATATGGGTGGAATAAAAAATATAAAATTGATAAAATTGAAAGAACAAGATGTGAAAGATGTTAAGACCGTAAAAGGTAAAAGTCAGCCCAGGTCAAAGATGATCTGGGTACCTGTAAATCATTAATTTTGTCAATTTTGTCTTGATTGTGCAGAGTTTAACCGGGAGGACTATTAATAATGCTTGGCATGTTGATAGAGGTTGCTCAAGACACATGACTTGACAAAAAAAATTATGGAAAATTTTTGAACTTTTGATGGAGGTTTTGTTGCAATTGCTGGAGATAAAAAGGGAGGAAAAATAACTGGTCAAGGAACAGTGTCGAATGAACTCATAACATTAGAAAAAGTATATTTTGTGTCTTAATTGGAATTCAATTTACTAAGTGTTTCTCAAGTTTGTGATAAAGACATACCAGTTCATTTTACTGCAAAGGAATGCTTGTTCTTAAAGCCTAGATTGGCTATTCCAGAACAAATGATTCTGATGCGTGCTCTAAGGAAATTCAACACATATGTGGTTGACATGGATGATCATACTACACCAGTAAATGTTTCATGTATATTATCAAAGGCAACTAGTTCAGAATCCTATTTGTGGCATCGAAGAATGGGTCATGTGAATTTAAAGAACATGAATAACTTGGTGCATAAAGATTTGATGCGAGGATTGCCAAAGAAAGAGTTCATAATTGAAGAAAATTGCATGTCATGTGCGAAGGGAAAACAGCACAAGAAATCCCATCCAAGAAAAACCATAACAACTTTTACTAGACCTTTATTTCTTATTCATATGGATTTGTTTGGTCCAGTTCGAGTTAAAAGCATTGCGAAAAAGTCATATTGTCTTGTTATCACAGATGATTTTTCAAGATTTTCATGGGTGTTTTTCCTTGCAACGAAGAATGAAACACCTGAAACAATCATTGATTTTGTGAAACGAATAGAAAACATCTGTGATAGCAAAGTTTCAATCATTCACAGTGACAATGGAACAGAATTTAAAAATAAACTAATAAGTTCGTTATGTGCAGAAAAAGGAATAACACATCGGTATAGTGCTGCAAGAACACCACAACAGAATGGAGTAGCTGAAAGGAAGACCAGAACTTTAATAGAAGCTGCTCAAACAATGCTTGTCGATTCCAGGTTGCCCATTATCTTCTGGGCTGAAGCAGTAAACACTTCATGTTATGTTTTAAACAGCGTTCTTATGGTGAAGCAACATACAAAGACTTCATATGAACTATTCTATAAACGAAAACCATATATCAAGTTCTTCAGAGCATTTGGTTGTTCTTGTACATTGTTGAATACACAAGATTCATTGCCAAAATTTGCAGCTGTCGGTGATGAATGCTATTTTTTGGGTTATTCTTCATATCAGAAAGCTTATAGAGTGTACAACAAAAGAACCAAAATTGTTCAAGAATCGTATTATGTGGAGTGGCAAGAACTAAATACTCCTACAGATCAAAATGGACCTGACTGGTTCTTTGATGCTGAAGTAATCTTCAAAACTTTTGATCAACAACTTCAAATGGATTCTAATGAAGCAAATACTTCGAGTACTGTAACTGAGTCTTCTACAAGTAGTGATCTATCTGTTGGAAATTTTTTGGTTGGACCACATAATTTGATGATTCAAAATGAAATGTCTGAGAATGTTACTACATCAACTCAAACACAAGAAAATATTGTTGATAACTATGTTACAAATATTGACTCTGAAGTACAAGAAATTCCTAGTACAAATAATGAACCGACAGTAAATGAAGTTCAGTTGGATTCTGTAAATGATCAGCCTGAGGATGTAATTCAGACAAGTTCTTCTAGTGTTGAAAATTCAAATGATCAATTACCAGATTTGAATGATACAAACATGCCAGAATTTGTGGAAGTTGAGCATATTCAAAATCATCAAATCCATTATGCTCATCCCGTTGAGAATATTATTGGATCTCTTGAAGATGGAGTAAAGACAAGAAGTCAAACTGGAAATATAAATGTTTGTTTGTACTCCTGTTTTTTATCTCAAGAGGAAACACAGAATGTTATTGTTGCCTTACAAGATCCAAGTTGGATTGAAGCTATGCAAGAAAAATTGCTACAGTTTAAGAAGTTAAACGTGTGGCATCTTGTGGACTTACCTGAGGGAAAATATCCAATTGGAACGAAGTGGGTCTTCAGAAATAAAAAGGATGATCGTGGGATTGTAGTTCGGAACAAAGCTCGTTTGGTTGTACAAGGTTTTTATCAAGAGGAAGGACTAGATTATGATGATGTCTTTTCTCCTGTTGCACGAATTGAAGCCATAAGAATCTTTTTGGCTTATGCATCGTACAAGAAATTTACTGTATATCAAATGGATGTAAAAACAGCTTTTTTGTATGGGGTAGTAAAGGAAGAAGTTTACGTGAATCAACCACCAGGTTTTGAAGATCCAACTCATCCATTTCAAGTGTATAAGCTTGATAAAGCATTGTACAGGTTACATCAAGCGCCTCGTGCATGGTATGGGACCTTGTCAATACATCTTACAACAAATGGCTTCATTCGTGGAACAATTGACAAGACCTTATTCCTGAAGAAATATGATGCTGATTTGTTAATTGTACAAGTTTATGTCGATGATATTCTCTATGGATCAACAAATGACGCTCTTTACAAAGAATTTGAACAAGTTATGAAACTAAAGTTTGAAGTGAGCTTGATGGGAAAAATGCAGTTCTTTCTGGGGTTATGTGACACCCGACATTCCAGGTCAATATCCGTACATGTTATAAACAAGTTTACATTTTAATTGTTTTTGTGATTTATTTAATTTCACAAACAAGGACATTAAGGTCTAACAAAAACCGTACGTGGTCTCATTTCATATTTGGTAATTCTAGGAGTTACCGGTTCACATACCCGTATAACCCGACTTAATACGAACGTTAGTAATTAAATTAAATAACCAAGAAAAATATCTAGACATATATATTACACGAATTTTCCGTTGGACAATAATTCATTTTTTTTATTAAAATATATATATAATACGTAAAAGTAAACTAACGAACTCTTTCGAAGATATTACCTGTTAGCGTCAACTTTAGGTATCTATACCTACAAATAATCACCTCAACGAATTATACAACCCAAAATTTCAATATCTTTCATCAACGAGCTATAAACTCATTAAATTTATAATACCGTGAAAAATCTAAACCAAATTAAATTACCAATTGAAACACTAATTAATATTAATACACTTAATGAATTAATTAATTAACACTAAAATCTAATTATTAGATAAATTAACCCAAACCACTCCCTTGACTTTCTCGGCTGAAATGCAGAGAAGCCATTCCCACTTCCTACTTCACACACATCCCAATTATCTATACTAAAACCCATACATTGCCTGCGAGAATTTAGATAAAAACCATACCCCTCAATCAAAATCTCACCATTCCTGTTATCTTCCTCGTTTTCCTACGGCAATCTCCCCATTTCTCTTCAAGTTGAATCCAAGTTTTAGGGCAAAATCCACCATATTTCAGTGTTATAAGAAGAGTTCCAAGTGTTTTTTCTCAAGAATCAAGCTAAGGAGCTCAAGATCATTCTCTGTTTCTCTCGAAATCATCATCTTTGTCTAGAGGTAAAAACTCAATACTATTCATATTATCTTCTTTAAACCATAGCAAAACATACAATTTGTTCGAACGTAAGTAAAATAACCAGAAAAGTGTGTCGAATTCAAGTTTAAAACATAAAAATATGCAGGACTGATTCTGTCAATCAAAATTTTAGTAATCGAAACTATAGTTTCGATACCTATTACTCAATCGAAACTAGGAGTTTCGATACCTGTTTACTCAATCGAAACTAGGAGTTTCGATACCTCTTACTCAATCGAAACTAGAAGTTTCGATACCTGTTTACTCAATCGAAACTAGGAGTTTCGATACCTGTTTACTCAATCGAAACTAGGAAGTTTCGACATCTGTCCTGATTCAATCGAAACTAGGTAGTTTCGATACCTGTTCATCAGTCCCATTGGGCAGTAACTTAGAACTGTTTTATAACGAAACAAGTGTTGAAAAACTAAGAAGATATTTTAAACAAAAGCATTCAGATTTACTAAGTCGGTGAACAATTAGCATATAAGACGTTCAGTCTTAACAAGAATTACCCTTTTTGTAATTAGGGTACGAATAGTCAAGTTTGACTGGAACAATTATCGTTGCTAACATACACAAAAACAAGGTGAGTTTCACGGCCCCTTTTTACTGTTTTCAATATTTGGGGGAAGAACATACTTACAACTATTTTTATGTGATAACAAGAGAATAAGACTCGACTTTTATGTTTACATGAGTTAAACGATTTGAGGCCGCTAAAGTCCCCTGGAACAATTTAGTAACCATTAACTGTAGCCTAGGGTCCTATGAATAGTATTATGGAGAGTGACGTCTCCCGGTCATGGTTAGTCGCGCTAACCACAATCTGGAGGATTTATGGCCGCATAGAATCGGATAACCAAATTAGGGGCGTGTACAATTGTCATGGTTTGGTTACGGCTCATGTAGGAACATATTATTTGTATTCCTAGCTAGTTTACAAATGGGTCAACAATTCTTATTCTGTTTATCACATGCACCTGAAATTATTTACGCACAATTGAATTTTACAAGGAACTATTTGATTAAACCTGTGAACTCACCAACCTAGCGTGACAATTTTAAGTATGTTTTTCAGGAAATTGAACGTGATCGCAAGGTTAGCAATGTAGATTACATGCATGCACGATGGATACAACTTTTGGGGATTTCTCTTGTATAACTCATTGTAATAGAGTCATATTTGCGAAATCTTCACTTTTTGTAAACTCAATTTACATTTTAGGAATGTAAAACTTTAAACTTGTTTATGTATCCATTTATCATGTATGTGTTTGCGGTAATCATATGCTTTGGAAACCATGAACGTCACGCCTCGCGCTTCCGCCTTGGCGGGGTGTGACAGATTGGTATCAGAGCCATTGATTATAGCGAACTAGGAGTCTAAAAACCGAACCTAGTCTATAATTTAAATGACTCACTGAGACGTTTTTCATTGCATATGCATTTCACAACTTATTATCATATAGTACGGATATTGTAGACACTGAATATCGTCACACACTAATCCCATTTCGGCTTCAGACCCATGGCACCCAAAAGAAGGACACCGCGTGACACTACTGGTGAAAACAACACGACGATTTCCGCAGAAGTTGAGCAACTCATATCCCAACGTGTAGCCGCCGCCTTGGAGCAGTACGAAGCCAATCGGAATAACGGCGGAGGGAATGGTAGTGGTAGCGGAGGAGGTGCAGGAGGCAGTGGCACTACTGGAGGTTCTGGAGGTAATAGGATGTGTAAACACCTCTGTAACACAGTCGCGATCTAAGTTAACAACATTATTAAAATATTGACTTGTGACCCTACAGATGCTTCGAACAAGAAGTGCACTTATAAGGCCTTTCTATCCTGCAACCCTCGCAACTTCAATGGCACCGAGGGTGCAGTAGGCCTGATGAGGTGGATTGAGAAGATGGAATCTGTAATTGATATTAGTGAATGCACAGCTGACTGTATGGTGAAATATGCCACTTGCACACTTGCTGACAAAGCATTAACCTGGTGGAATTCTCAGATAAAAACCTTGGGAAGACAGACTGCCTACCAGCTATCTTGGGATGATCTAAAGGCCATGATGATCGAGGAGTACTGTCCTCGAAATGAATTGCAGAAAATCAAAACTGAAATGTGGAACCTTCAAATGATAGGAGATGATGTGGCTGGTTACACTGACTGATTCAATGAGTTAGCAAGTTTAGTTCCACACATGGTTACCCCAGAATACAAGAGGGTTGAAAGATATTTGTGGGGTCTTGCTCCTCAAATCCGAAGCCTGGTAACTTCATCGAACCCTATGGATGCCAAGAGCGCTATAATTCTAGCTTTCAAGCTAAGAGATAATGCTGTGCGTGATGGTTGTTTGAGAAGAAGGAGACCGAGGAAGGAAGGTCTGGGGAAAAGAGGAAATGGTTCGGAAAACTAAGTAATCAAAACAAGAATCAAACTTACAAGAGATCTGGAACTATGAAAGCCTACGCTGTCAACACTGTGGAACAAAAAGGATATCTGGGAACTCTACCGAAGTGTGACAAATGTGGGTATCATCACAGTGGAAGGTGTACCCAATGTGGAAAGTGTAAAAAGCATGGGCATCTAGCCCATAACTGTTGGAACAATGCGAACCCTAATAAGATCAATCAAGTAGCAGGAAAGGTCAACTCAGGAGCAGAAAGGATGAATCAGGGATGCTTTGAGTGTGGAGATCCAAAGCACTTTAGAAAAGACTGTCCAAAGTTGAAGAACCGAAACGACAATCAGGCCCGTGGAAGAGCGTTTGTGATGGGGGCTGGTGACGCACGACAAGATCCAAACATTGTCACTGGTACGTTCCCGATAAATAATCACTATGCCTCTATACTTTTCGATACGGGTGCTGATATGAGTTTTGTGTCAAATGACTTTAAGTCCCGACTCGGTATTAAGCCCAGCAAACTAGACAAAAATTATACAATTGAATTAGCAAACGGGAAATTAATTAAAACTGGGGAAGTCATTCAGGGTTGTACCTTATGTTTTAAGAACCACACATTTAGTATAGACCTACTACCTGTTGACTTGGGAAGTTTTGACGTTGTTATTGGTATGGATTGGTTGTCGAAGAATCACGCCGAAATTGTTTGCTTTGAGAAGATTGTTCATATTCCCCTCCCGAACGGAGAAGTTCTTTCGATTCAAGGTGAGAAAAGTGGAGTGACATTGAGGATGATAAACTGCATGAAAGCTCGTAAGTACCTACGTAAAGGTTATTGCGTATTCCTGGCTCACGTCGTCGAGAAGAAACCCGAGGAGCGTCGACTTGAAGACATACCAATCGTTAAAGATTACCCCGAAGTTTTTCCTGAATATTTACCTGGATTACCACCACCGAGGCAAGTCGAATTCCGAATCGACTTGGTACCAGGAGCCGCCCTGGTTGCGCGATCACCGTATCGATTAGCACCTTCTGAAATGCAGGAATTATCAAATCAACTCCAGGAGTTGCTTGATAAAGGTTTCATAAGACCGAGTTTCTCACCTTGGGGAGCTCCGGTCCTATTCGTAAAGAAAAAGGATGGAACCTTTAGGATGTGTATTGATTACCGAGAATTAAACAATCTTACAATCAAAAACCGATATCCACTTCCTCGAATAGACGATTTGTTCGATCAACTACAAGGTTCTTGCTTCTACTCTAAGATCGTTCTGCGTTCGGGGTATCATCAACTAAGAATCCAAGAAGAAGATGTACCAAAGACGGCATTTAGGACTCGATATGGCCACTATGAATTCCTAGTTATGCCGTTCGGTTTGAAGAACGCACCAGCTGTTTTTATGGATCTCATGAACCGAGTGTGCAAGCCATACTTGGATAAATTCGTGATAGTATTTATTGATGATATATTAATATATTCACGAAACCAAGGAGGATCATGAACATCATCTGAAATTAATCTTAGAACTACTCAGGAATGAGAAGCTTTATGCTAAATTCTCTAAGTGTGAGTTTTGGATCCGAGAGGTTCACTTTCTCGGACATGTCATCCATAAGAATGGTATTCACGTAGACCCAACCAAGATTGAAGCTATCAAAAACTAGGAAGCACCAAGAACTCCGACTGAGGTGCGTCAATTTCTGGGTTTGGCAGGCTATTACAGGCGATTCATCGAGAATTTTTCAAAGATAGCCTTGCCTTTGACCACGTTAACTCAGAAGGACAAAAAGTTTGATTGGACTGATAAACAAGAATAAGCTTTTCAATTACTGAAGCAGAAGCTGTGTAGTGCATCGATCTTATCCCTTCCTGAGGGAATCGACAATTTTGTCGTATACTGCGATGCATCACAACAAGGACTTGGTTGTGTGTTAATGCAAAGAGACAAAGTCATCGCTTATGCCTCACGACAACTAAAAGTGCACGAAAAGAATTATACGACCCATGACTTGGAGTTGGGCGCAGTTGTGTTTGCACTCAAGATTTGGAGACATTATCTTTATGGTACGAGATGCACTATTTTTACTGATCATAAGAGTCTCCGACATATCTTTGATCAAAAAGAACTTAACATGAGACAACATCGTTGGGTAGAACTACTAAACGACTATGATTGTGATATCAAATACCATCCCGGGAAAGCCAATGTCATAGCAGACGCCTTAAGTCGCAAAGAACGAGTTAAAACTCTTCGTGTTCGTGCCCTCGGATTAACAAATCATACGAGTCTTACTACTCAAATCCGAATAGCACAACAAGAGGCACTCAAAGAAAGGAACATCCAAAATGAGGCACTACGCGGAATGATCAAACAATTGCAGTCTAAGTCGGATGATACGTTTTACTTCATGGACAGAATCTGGGTGCTGAGTAACGGTAACTTACGTGGGTTGATTATGGATGAAGCCACAAGTCCAGGTACTCCATTCACCCGGGTTCAGATAAGATGTATAAGGATCTAAAAGAATTATATTGGTGGCCCAATATGAAAGGAGATATTGCCACATATGTCAGTAAATGCTTAACGTGTTCAAAAGTAAAAGCAGAACATCAGAAACCGTCTGGCTTGTTACAACAACCTGAAATTCCCCAATGGAAATGGGAACAGATTTCTATGGATTTCATCACAAAATTACCCAAGACGTCCAGTGGTTATGATACCATACGGGTAATTGTCGACCGTTTAACGAAATCTGCTCACTTCCTGCCCATTAAAGAAACCGACAAGACAGAGAAACTTACAAGACTCTACGTTAAAGAAATTGTGGCAAGACACGGAGTGCCAGTTTCTATTATCTCTGATAGAGACAGCAGATTCGTGTCTAGAATCTGGAAATCGTTACAAGAAGCCTTAGGCACGCGCCTAGACATGAGCACAGCCTACCATCCACAAATGAACGGTCAAAGTGAAAGGACTATCCAAACATTAGAAGATATGCTCCGTGCGTGCGTAATTGATTTCGGAGGAAATTGGGATACTCATTTACCGTTGGCGGAGTTTTCCTATAATAACAGCTACCACACAAGCATCAAGGCAGCTCCGTTTGAAGCTTTATATGGTCGTAAATGTCGTTCACCGCTATGTTGGGCGGAGGTCGGTGAAAAACATTTGACAGGTCCTGAGATTGTCCAGGAAACCACTGATAAGATCTTCAAAATTAAGGACCGTCTGAAAGCGGCCCGAGACAGACAATAGAGCTATGCTGATAACAGACGGAAACCATTAGAATTTCAAATTGGTGACCGAGTAATGTTAAAAGTCTCACCATGGAAAGGCGTTGCAAGGTTTGGTAACCATGGTAAGCTCAACCCTAGATACGTTGGACCGTTTGAAATACTGGCTAGGGTTGGCCCTGTAGCTTACAAGCTCAAGTTGCCATAAGAACTAAGCAATGTACATGATACGTTTCATGTATCAAATCTCAAGAAGTGTTTATCAGACGAGATGTTAATTATACCGCCTGATGAGATTCACATAGACGACATGTTGCATTTCATCGAGGAACCGATTGAGATTTCAGATTGGAAAATTCAAAGGCTCAGACGTAGTCGAATCAAACTGGTTAAAGTACGTTGGAACTCAAAACGTGGTCCTGAGTATACATGGGAACGAGAGGACCAAATGAAAACAAAATACCCCTCCTTGTTTAAGGATGCACCAGTTCAAGATGGCATGAATTGAATTTCGGGACGAAATTCTTTTATCATGGGGAGAATGTGACACCCGACATTCCAGGTCAATATCCGTACATGTTATAAACAAGTTTACATTTTAATTGTTTTTGTGATTTATTTAATTTCACAAACAAGGACATTAAGGTCTAACAAAAACCGTACATGGTCTCATTTCATATTTGGTAATTCTAGGAGTTACCAGTTCACATACCCGTATAACCCGACTAAATACGAACGTTAGTAATTAAATTAAATAACCAAGAAAAATATCTAGACATATATATTACACGAATTTTTCGTTGGACAATAATTCATTTTTTTTACTAAAATATATATATAATACGTAAAAGTAAACTAACGAACTCTTTCGAAGATATTACCTGGTAGCGTCAACTTTAGGTATCTATACCTACAAATAATCACCTCAACGAATTATACAACCCAAAATTTCGATATCTTTCATCAACGAGCTATAAACTCATTAAATTTATAATACCGTGAAAAATCTAAACCAAATTAAATTACCAATTGAAACCCTAATTAATATTAATACCCTTAATGAATTAATTAATTAACACTAAAATCTAATTATTAGATAAATTAACCTAAACCACTCCCTTGACTTTTCTCGGCCAAAATGCAGAGAAGCTATTCCCACTTCCTACTTCACTCACATCCCAATTATCTATACTAAAACCCATACATTGCCTGTGAGAATTTAGATAAAAACCATACCCCTCAATCAAAATCTCACCATTCCTGTTATCTTCCTCATTTTCCTACGGCAATCTCCCCATTTCTCTTCAAGTTGAATCCAAGTTTTAGGGCAAAATCCACCATATTTCGGTGTTATAAGAAGAGTCCAAGTGTTTTTCTCAAGAATCAAGCTAAGGAGCTCAAGATCATTCTCTGTTTCTCTCGAAATCATCATCTCTATCTAGAGGTAAAAACTCAATACTATTCATATTATCTTCTTTAAATCGTAGCAAAACATACAATTTGTTCGAACGCAAGTAAAATAACCAGAAAAGTGTGTTGAATTCAAGTTTAAAACATAAAAATATGCAGGACTGATTCTGTCAATCAAAATTTCAGTAATCGAAACTATAGTTTCGATACCTATTACTCAATCGAAACTAGGAGTTTCGATACCTGTTTACTCAATCGAAACTAGGAGTTTCGATACCTATTACTCAATCGAAACTAGGAGTTTCGATACCTGTTTACTCAATCGAAACTAGGATTTTCGATACCTGTTTACTCAATCGAAACTAGGAGTTTCGATACCTGTTTACTCAATCGAAACTAGGAAGTTTCGACATCTGTCCTGATTCAATCGAAACTAGGTACTTTCGATACCTGTTCATCAGTCCCATTGGGCAGTAACTTAGAACTGTTTTATAATGAAACAAGTGTTGAAAAACTAAGAAGATATTTTAAACAAAAGCAATCAGATTTACTAAGTCGGTGAACAATTAGCATATAAGACGTTCGGTCTTAACAAGAATTACCCTTTTTGTAATTAGGGTACGAATAGTCAAGTTTGACTGGAACAATTATCGTTGCTAACATACACAATAACAAGGTGAGTTTCACGGCCCCTTTTTACCGTTTTCAATATTTGGGGGAAGAACATACTTACAACTATTTTTATGTGATAACAAGAGAATAAGACTCGACTTTTATGTTTACATGAGTTAAACGATTTGAGGCCGCTAAAGTCCCCTGGAACAATTTAGTAACCATTAACTGTAGCCTAGGGTCCTATGAATAGTACTATGGAGAGTGACGTCTCCCGGTCATGGTTAGTCGCGCTAACCACAATCTAGAGGATTTATGGCCGCATAGAATCGGATAACCAAATTAGGGGCGTGTACAATTGTCATGGTTTGGTTACGGCTCATGTAGGAACATATTATTTGTATTCCTAGCTAGTTTACAAATGGGTCAACAATTCTTATTCTGTTTATCACATGCACCTGAAATTATTTACGCACAATTGAATTTTACAAGGAACTATTTGATTAAACCTGTGAACTCACCAACCTAGCGTTGACAATTTTAAGTATGTTTTTCAGGAAATTGAACGTGATCGCAAGGTTAGCAATGTAGATTACATGCATGCACGATGGATACAACTTTTGGGGGATTTCTTTTGTAAAACTCATTGTAATAGATTCATATTTGCGAAATCTTCACTTTTTGTAAACTTAATTTACATTTTGGGAATGTAAAACTTTAAACTTGTTTATGTATCCATTTATCATGTATGTGTTTGCGGTAATCATATGCTTTGGAAACCATGAACGTCACGCCTCGCGCTTCCGCCTTGGTGGGGTGTGACAGGTTACAAATTGAGCAGTCTGAATCAGGAATTCTTATTCATCAGGCCAAATATGTGAAAGACATTCTTACAAAATTCAAAATGACTGATTGCAAATCAGCTTCAACACCAATTTCTCCTCATGAACCTTTAACTGTCGATGTGTCTAGAGTTGAAGTAAATCAAAAGATGTACAGGTCAATGAATGGCTGGTTGATGTATTTGACTGCTAGTCGACCAGACATCATGTTTGCGGTTTGTTCTTGTGCCAGATATCAAGCAGCTCCAAAAGAATCTCATGAATCAGCCGTTAAACGAATTTTCCTATATCTTAAGGGTCGAGTAAATTTAGGTTTATGGTATCCTTCTGATTCTGAATTTAATTTCTTTGCTTACACTGACAGCGATTATGGAGGTTGTAATTTGGACAGGAAGTGAAATTCAGGTGGATGTTAATTTTTGGGGGAGAGACTGGTGTCTTGGCAGTGTAAGAAACAAACGAATGTAACCACATCAACTGCTGAAGCAGAGTATAATGCTGCCTCGAGGGGTTGTTCACAAGTTATCTGGATTCAACATCAAATGCTAGATTTTGGAGTAAATTTTCTGGAAACTCCGATTTATTGTGACAACGAGGCAGTGCTCGGAATAGTGAAAAATCTCATTTAGCATTCCAAAACAAAGCACATTGCGATCATGTTACATTTCATTCGTGACTGTTTTTAGAATGGGCTGATTAAAGTGGTTCATGTCGATACCCTATAGCAAAAAACTAATATTTTTACAAAAGCTTTTTCAACGTATTGGCTTAACTCTTTGGTTGCGATGTTGGGGATGATTTGGTTTTAAAAAAAAATTAGAAAAATAAATAGTCTAAATGTTGAACTGAAAGACCTCAGAAATATGTTCCTCAAAAAGATTTTCTTTTAAGTGTTAAAATTATGTTGTGTACGCTTTATATGTGTATTAGCTTAAAGAGTGTTCGTGTCAGATATGTTTGTTCTCATAAGTGATATAAATAGTAAATAAATCAAAATTTTAGGGGGAGAATAAAAGAAAAAGAAAATTTGTGTGTCTGAATGACGTGTATATAGGAAATTATAGTACAAGTGTGTATTGAGCTTATGCATGAATTGGATATGATGGTGACATCGGTTACAATTTTTGATATGCTGGAAGGCTCTGCATATGTAAATTACGAGATATTTGTGTGATTAACTAAATATCAATCTTTGTGTTTTACCCACATCGAATATCGGTACTTTCATCATTCGAATGCAAAGTGAATCTAGTCATACCATGAGACCAGAATCTTGATGAGTTCTTAGCACAATTTGTTTGCATAAATGACTATATACGTCAAATATATGATTTAGAGTTAAAAACCTTCATACATCTGATGGTTGTAGTGAAAATCTCGGATGAAAACCAGAAAATCAGTCTGTTTCGCCCTTTGAATCATTCGTGATTTCAATTGACATATCCAATATCTTATGGATATCCGCATACCATGATTCTTCACATCTCATATGAATCAATATGATTCTGTACTGTCTCAGAAACCAAGAAAATGAATCAAAATGATTCTGAATCAATATGATTCCAATCAAATCCACTTGGATTATTTTTCTTGTGCTACATTCATGTTGGATATTGGATCATGATCTGGTGAAATTTTGTGTTAATTCTAAGTTCATTCCATCTCGATTGTGGGGTACACACTGTATTGATTAATATAACCTTAAATGTCAGACAGTATTGGCTGAAAAGTGATGCATGAGTTTATATGGATAACAATAATGGCAATCAAGGTTGAACTGTTTAGATCCTGATTTGATATGAAATGTAGTTAAGACAATATACATTTATGATCCTATGTCATTTCAGTTCATCAAAAGAAAATGTCTGTAAATAAAATAGTTGTTATGATCTGGATTGTATGTTTAAAGTTTTTTTTGTTGTTGTTTTGCTTGTTTTGTCTGTGCAAAAAAAAAATTAAGTTCTGGAACAAGTCTTAATGATGTCAAAATGGACTTAAATAAAAATATATAAAAAAATGGTCTGAAAATTTTCAAAATTTATCATGTTTGGAGTTTTCGGTCGAAATCTCTTGACCGAAAATAAAACATCTGATAAAGTTTTCTATCGAAAAGTCATGACTGAAGTTTTCGGTCAAGATTTGAAAAGTCTTTATATTCAAAAATTTTTATTGAAAAGATTTTTTCCACTTGCCTTTTTCTCTCGACCGTATCATTTCAAAGTTCATCAAGTTTTACAAGTGTTAAAGATTCGTACGAAAAAGTGGTCGATCGTGACGTCATCTTAATTCTCAGTGTTTTTCGATCATTCAGGTATGTTCTCGTCATTCATAGAGGTTGATAGGTTAGATCCAAAGCCTTAGTTTTAGTTTGAATTTATGTGTTTTTGAATTGCCCGAAAACTAGGAAGAATGAACCGAAAAGTCGTTTGATTGGGTCGAAAAGTATTTCAGATGAAAAGTTAATTCTAATTCGTCCGAAATGTTTTCGACCGAAAAGTGTTTTCGATCGAAAAATCTTGGCTTGAGAAATTAAAAAAAAAATAAATTAAAATAAATAAAATAAAATAGGAAGTTTCGATCGGAAAAGTTGTTTGATGAAAATTGTTTCTTTTTGATCGAAATAGTCAAAAAGTTTTTGATCGAAAAGTTGAGAGGTATAACTCAGAGTTTTCGATCGAAATTTTGATGTACTGATTGAGTTTCCGATCGAAATGTTGATGTACTGATTGAGTTTTCGATCGAAATGTTCAAAGCCCAACTTTTCTGGTGAAAAGGTTAAAAGGAGTTTTTCGATCGAAAAGGTTGCAAATAAGGGAGTTTTAGATCGAAATGTCCAGAGTTAAGATTTCTTCTAGAAATTTTCTAATTTTATGTGTTTGTTTTTTTTCAGATATGAACCGTTTAAAGTTTGAACCCAAACACAATATTTGTGCGTGCTTAACCACAAACACCAAGAAAGCACGTGGTTATGAAGAAATTGTCAAGTTCTTGATAAAGTCCAGAATTCACACAGCAATATCCACATAAGTTAGAGTGTTTGAGAAACATGTGAGGGAATTTTGGGACAATGTAGAATACAAGAACGAAAACAAGGAGATCTAGATAGAAAGCTCTGTTTGTGGAAATAAAATAAAAGTTACAGAACAAGTTATTCATGAAGTGTTGAACTTCAGAGACGCAGCTGATTTTCCTTACAAAATTAATCACATTGCAATCTCAGGGATAATTATAAGTATGGGATATGAGGGAACGTTTCTAAGAAGACAGGTGACCAAAACTATGTTTGCAAAACAATGGAGATACCTTGTCCATGTATTAATTCATTGCATGAGTCCCAGAACATCTGCTTTTGATCAAATAGGTGAAGTATTTAGCAGAGCGTTAGTGTGTCTGGCAACTCATAGAAGATTCAATTTTTCTAGAATGATATTCGAGGCAATGATTAGTAACTTTGTAGGACCAAGGTAAAACTACAAGTTTCTAATGTACCCAAGATTTGTACAAATTATTATCAATACACTTCTGCCGAATATGGAAAACGATGGTGTTGAACTACCTTTGGATTCAATAAAGAAGCAATCTTCAGCAGCATGAATAATGTGAGGAAGACAAGCAAATTTAGTGGTACTGTGACACCACTATTTCCTAATATGCTTGAAGAAAATCCTGATCCAGATTTTACTATTGAAGATGAAATAAATGACTTAGTGGCAGAAGATATAGAAGATGGAGTTGATAGTGACAATGATGAAACTGACCAAGTGCAGAATGATGATCAGGGAAATGATAATGATCAAGGTCATGGTGATGGTCAAGTAAATGTATATTCAACAGGAAGGTCAAGTTCAAAGTGAAGAACATGACATGTTTTTTGAAGAAAACCGAGTTCCCGAAGTAAATGAAGAAGTTACTGAACCATTACTAAGTCACACGGAAGAATTTATTGCTGAAGCTGACGATGTCTTAAGTGTGAATACTGAAGTATTAGAAATAAATGATGAACATTTAATTGCCACAGCAAAAACCCCATCAAAGAAAAGAAAATAAATTGAACAAACAAAGACAATATCTTCTAGACCTCCTCCGTCTAAAGGTATTGTATTTACTAATCCAGAATTACAGAAGAAGAAGAAGAAAGCTACAACAAAACTTGATAAAGGCAAGGGTAAAGCTAAAGAGGTACCAGAAAAGCATAAGTTTAAAAGATCTAGAAGTTATGAGTTGGTTG
Organism: Smallanthus sonchifolius; assembly: GCA_023525975.1. NCBI lineage: Eukaryota > Viridiplantae > Streptophyta > Magnoliopsida > Asterales > Asteraceae > Smallanthus > Smallanthus sonchifolius. Next base: position 78,563,678 of record CM042022.1, read on the forward strand.
ATGAAGAGTTTCTAAACTATGCAACCAGGGAAACTGTAGATATTGTTAGTCAATTGAAGACTCAGATCTCAAACTTGCAAAGTAGAGAAGCTAATAATTCTAGAGAGACCAGAGAGTTGAAAGTTGAAAGTACTAAACAAAAGGGTGTAATAGTTCTACAGCAGCAACAGATTGATCAACATCAGAAGATGGTACATGATTTAATAGCTCTTACGGGGGTTCAAGTTGGTACAAACCCAGCAGAGAATGTTGAAGAAATTCATAGTCCAGCAGCCACTGAACCAATTCCTTCTACGAGTGAACAAGTTCAAACTCCAATTTTTGATGCAACTATGTATGAAGACAACATGTTATTTAATGTTGATATGCTTCTCAATGATGAAGGTGAAGGGTTGGAGAAAATTGATGAGAACCAAGAAGAGACAAAGAAGGAAGAAGAAGATGATGAAGAAGTGGTGATAACTGGTGAAAGAAAAGATGGCAACAATTCTTCAGATGACGATGAAAATAGTGGTGGTACGGGTGGTGTTGGTGGAAGTGGAAAAACAATTGACGATGCTGAACAAGAAACTCCAACCAACACTGAGTACAAAAAGTATGAATATGAACAACAACAGACGTATTTTGAAGAAGATGGTTCAATGATTGGTAAACTGGATAATATTGTAGATGAAAGAAAGCCATTTAATGTTCCTGAAGATATTGAATCATCATCTAAAAGGCAAAAGAATTCAAATATTGACAAGAGTACTTGGTGGACAGTGACAGAGAAACTAGCAATTATAGAAAGGATTACACAGACAATAAAGAGTCCAGAACAAGCGTTAACTGGTGAAATATTAGCATAGATGTATGATGGTGAAAAGAAGATGTATGTAATAAAGAGATGTGATGGGAATATTCAGTATTTTGATAGGAGTTCAAAGTTAAACACATTGCCATACTGGGATATTAGAGAGCTAAGTCAAGTGAAGATGATCAATCCATCGAACAATTCATTTGCTGCTAATTTTGAAGACTTATTAAAGAGAGAGTGTAGAAAAGCTAAATTTGAAAAGTTCAAACCATAGGTGCCTGAATGCAGAAAGTTGAAAAGAAAGATAAAGACGGTAAAAGAAGGTTTAGATATATTGCGAAGCCTACTGATACAGTTTCAACAGTTTACATTCCATCACGTAAAGAGACATTCATTAATAGCTTCAAGAAGTGGGTGTATGATTGCAAAACACATGAAGCTGTGATTATACATGATCATTTACCAGAAGTTAGAGTTTTTGATCCAGTGGATTTGTTTAGCTTTTCTGATGATGATCTAAATATTCTGTACAAGAATCCTATTAGAGGTGATAAGAGCACGGAGATTAAAACTGAAGCAAATTTGTATATGAGAGTAGTGGCTCCTTGTTTGTCAAGAAGACATGAAGCTGAAGTGATCAAGAAGAGACTTGCTACTTTGGATGCCAAGAAGCTACGTGTTAAAGTCAAAACCAAGCCTACAAAAGACAACTATTGAAGAATTGATGTTCTGTGTACTAGGGGGAGATTGTTGGAACCTAATAGTCCATAGAAATCAATTAGGTTTTAGAAGTATCAACTTAATAGTTTTCGGTCGAAAACATTTTTAGATCACGAAGATTTCAATCACGAAGATTTCGATCGAAAACCCTCTAGTATAAATAGTTGCGTCTTTTGTTCAAAGATAGATCTCATTTTGTACTGTGATTTTACAAGTTAATTAAAAGAGAATTTCCGTGTCTTTCTATTGTTAATACTTGATTACATTACTAGATTGATGAAGCTAATCATCATGAAGTATGCATTTGGTGTGATTGATAGTATTGAGGTTGCTCATCTTTGATTTGTTCAGTTAATGTAGATTTAACTTCTGAATTGTTTCCGCCAATTCAGAGAGTGATTGAAGACTTTTTCCTTGAATATCAGCAGATCTGAGGGATTCACACGACACTATATGGGACATAAATGAAATATCATAAAAGTTCATAGTTAATACGGAAGCGTTTAAATAAGAAAATAAATGCGCAAAACAAGCGCGCACAAGTTTAGTTTAATAAAACAAGTAAATTGTTTTGAATGTTTGCATGAGGATGAAATGATAGTAGGACCCCATGCATGTCCTAAGTGTGCAACCTATGCCTTAGCGACCTGAGAAACATTTAAGAAAAAGTGTCAACACAAGGTTGGTGAGTTCACAGGTTTACAAGTGAATAAACTGTTTGAGTGTTTGCAGGATCCACATACGTAAGTCAAACCTATTTCTAGCTAGACAATGTACAAGTTACTCTAAGCGTTCGCAACCGAAGCTGACTGTTTATGTTTGAGATGCCTTCCGCCATTTCTAACATCAACAATGGCAAGTGTTTAGGACAATTTACACCCGTTATACATCCAATCAAGTTAGCGCGACTAACCTGGGTGGGGTTTGTCAAACCCAGTAGTACTACTCAAATTTCCTCGCTATACTCCATATATTAACGGTCCGAGTGTGTAAGGACTTTGCATGTTATGTTTGTACTTAGGTAAACAAGTGGTAGTGAAATACTATGTGATCCATGTCCGTTCGTATGTATGTCTCTCACTGGTGGGAAGACAAGTAAACGGGTGTCTGTTCGTATGCATGTTTCTTCCTAACGGGAAACAAGTAAAATGTTGTTTGTTTGTATGCATGATTCTTCCCAACTGGAAAACAAGTAAAATGATATTTGTGTATATGCATGTTTCTACCCCAATAGGAAAACAAGTAAAAAGGGGCCGTGAAAACTCACCTGAGTCTAAGTAGAGCGTAGTAATTAGCACCACACAAGGATGCAACGCTAACCACGAATGGATTGCACGCGGACAATCTATGAATGCCCTAGAATAAGATGTGACAGTTAGGAACACGTAAGAGCTTGTGACAACGACACGGAAAGATCGAACATCCTAAACTATACTTAGGATCAACGGTTAGACAAACGTGTCCTCGGGTTTATATAATTTCTTAATTTAATAATTAAGATAGATGCGGTTTGTATCGAGAGTTTCTAATTACGAATAATATAAGTAAATATGTATTTGTGTGTTTTTACCATTAAAATAATTGTTTAGGGAAAATAATATTATTATATTATTTTTAAGTTGAAGAGATAACACGATAATTAAATACGTGACAAAAGTAATAAATATATTGTTTTTATTCGAACTCTTAAGCTTCGGTAATAATAAAAATAATTAAATTGTTTTTAAACGTGCGAATAATAATTAAAACGAGTTATGACATCAAACCCGAATATTAATATAAAATAACCGTTTGTTTGTTTTTAATAAAATGATAATAATTTAGTGAAATAATAATTTAATATTATGTCTAATACTTAAAAATGTATTATAATATTAATCCCATCACTACAGGAGTTTTCCGGGTTTCAATCATGTTTATATATTATAATAATAACATAGGTTTGTTTTTGATTAAAAGTAATTTATAAAAAGTTGGTAGAGGGACTCGAACCCGAGTCCCCTCCCCAACAACACCACACTTTAACCACTCTAGCCCGCTAAGGTTTCGCGATATGAATCGGATCAGAATGGTTTTAACACTAGGTTCCCCTGAGTTCTTCCCCCTTGCGTGAACCGAACCAAACCCAAGCCCAAAACCATCGAATCCGATATCGTTCGAACACAAAAGCATATGGGTTTTGTTGCTTAGGGTATTGCGAAACCGAGGATACAAACAATTGTAAAAATGGTTGAGATTTGAGTTGTTAATTTCAGTTTCAAAGCCGTAAACCCTAGAATATGAACACGAAATCAAATTGATGAAATCTGATATTAAGAGTTGTTGAAACCATGGGGCTTTTACAGAGTAAGGTATTGCGATTCTACCCATATGAATGAATTGGATTTTAATCGGGTCTAGGGTAGAGTTCGATCAAACCGTATTCATATGAACCCTAGAATTGGTTTCATGATGAATTCGATGACATAAGCCTCTAAAAGGTTAGGGCTTTTGTTCTATAGATAAAAACGAAGGTGTGGGTATGTTTAATTACCAGAATGGAGTTCTAATTGGTGGTGCACGGCTAAAACGTGTTCCGAATTCGACGAGTTAGTCTCCGGCGACTCTGGTTCTTTCTCCGACCGAATTGATGTGTGTTACAGGTTCAGTGGGACTCGTTTGAAGTGCGCAGGGTATTGTATTGTAGAATTGTTGCGAATTGATGAGTACAAGAGAGCCGAACTCGACGGTTTTACTTGATTACTCGTTATTAGGATTAATTTCGTAGTAATATCGGGGATTAAAGGCTTAATGATGGACTTTAGTGTCATTAACGTGTATAACCGTTATCAATTCGGACAGAATTTGATTATAGGATTCGAATTTGGCTCAAAAAAATGTACTTTGACTTTACAAAGTCAACAGGAACTAAAATTATGAAATCTTGACTTTCAAAGTCAACCAAAACAAGTTTGGGTTAATTGCAAAATTAGTCCATGTGGTTTCCTTGTATTAGAGTTTGAATATAGGCAGAAATAGTCCATGGGGTTTGAATTTGAGTTAACTATGTTAGAATCTAACGGAATTTAGTTAACGGGGTTAACCCTAAATTGCCGGATGCCACATGTTGTATACGATTACTTGAACTTTGAAATGAAATTGGTTGTTTAAATTATTTCAACTTTAGTAAACCATGAGCTTATGAACAGTGTATATATCCCGCCCCGACGTTTAGGGTGTGACATTAATAATCTCAGGTTCTTTATCCATAGACTCTTCAAGATCATCAGAACTCATCTCATAATTCATGTTGTCTTGAACAAAGTCTAATGTTATAGTCACTCCACTACATCGTTCATAAGTCACATTAGCTTCATCCTTCTCTAGCTCTACCTCCACTATCTCTCCCTCTTCAACATCAGAAACATTTCCTTCATCATCAAGCAATTCATCTAGATTAGACAGACACTCAAGCTTATCACCCAAATCAGCATCAAAATCTTCATAGAAAGAATCATCTAACATATCAGTTATGGCTTGAATATCTTTGTCTTGTTCACTATCTTGGATATTATCTCCAGAACCAGAATCACCACGCACCATGGTTATTGAAACTATATTAAGAGCACCTCGAGTAGCATCAACAGTAGCACCACCAGCGTCTTGACGTTCACCTCTTTGTCTATCCACATCTGGTTCATCATCATTGTTCTTTTGAAATTTATCAGTATGACAACTACCCTTCCCAGGCTTCTTTGATTTCTCCCCTTGAGCGTCAAGGCTCTCTATCACTTGAGATAACAAAATTTGCGTTTCAGCTATGTCGCCATTCTGGGAATTGAGTTGTTGTTGATGTTGAGAATCACTTGCTCGTATAACATCAATTTGACCTTGAAGCCCTACAACCTGTGCTTCCAAGGTAGATACCTTTTGTTCCAACACTTGTATCTTTTTATCTTTCTCACTTGAAGTAATCTCTGCTTGTGATGTGGATTGGTGAGGTACAGATGGAGTTGCAGTTGGAGTAGAATTATGTGATGGTGTAGGAGTAATAAACAATGAATCCACAAAAACAGTATCATCATTCTCATTAGAAACACTTGTTGTAGCTTTTGGTTTCTTGGAAACTGGAGGATCAGGAACATATTCAGAATCTGAAGATTCATCTTGTAATTGTCCCTTTCCAAGTACAGCACCAGGAGGAGGACCTCGAGCTGACTTTCTCCTTGGTAATTTCTTTTCAACTCTACGATGTTTAGCCAACTGAACATAGTGTTCATGGCTAAAGTCTGGTATAGTATCCTCTGAGTCGGTTGACTCATTCTCTTTCTCAACTTCTTCTCATGAACTATAACTTGTGCTAGTATCAACAGCTTCTACATTCTCTGGTTGTGGTGATGGTGGATTAACATCCAAGTTCTCATCATGCACTTCAAGTTCTACGTGCTCATTAACAGGTTCATTTTGTTGTTCAATTTCAGGATGAGCTTGTTCTGGTTATTGTGGCTGTTCTGGTTGTTGTTGTTGCACTTGTGGTTGTGGTGCTTGTTGTTGTTGTACCTGTTGCTGTTGTACTTGATGTTGTTTTGGTTGCTCTTGATCTTCATAAGGATTTATCCAGTTATCATTCGGAGGAGCCACATAATTAGGGTAAACTATGTGTCCAAATAAAGGAGTTTGAACTGGTATCCATGCAGGATTATCTCTCTTAATATTGTTACAATCAGAAAATATCATTTTAGTCATTGGAGTCAAAGTGAGTCTCAGATTCAATGGTGGCAAATTAGGAATGAGGTGATTGATGATGACCTGTAGAAATCTAGGGTACATAATGAAACCCTGACCCGCAGGTGGTGTTATCTGTGCAACCAACTCTTTGTAGATATATAAAGCAAAGTTGAACGGCCTGTTCAAAGTCAAAGCGACCATGGCTCCTTGTAAAATAGACTTCAACCCATCTGGTCCAGCTTTCCTTGGTGATAAGCATTGGATTATAACATGCATGAAGTACCGCCATTGCCCGACTAGACCACCCTTTCTGGCTTTTGAATCATTAGCCTTGCCCCTATAACCCATCGTGTGAAAACATCCGGTTATCAACGGATTAGGCAAGCTAATGGGATCTTCTACAGCACCTGCCAAACTCAAAGCTTCTCTAATTTTTTCCACTGATAATGCAATCTCTTGGTTATTCACAGTAGCCCGGATTACAATTAGATCAACCATACAGTCATGGTCAGTTGTATCCCAGAACTGCTGAATATATTGTAGGCTTATCACACGGTTAGCAGATAATGCTACTCTCAGTCTTGATCTGTTCTAAAATGTAATGATTTCGCTGTAATTAGCAGCTTCTGGTTGGTCTGGATCAAGTAGAGCCACTTGATTATGTTTATATTTAACCCTTATATCCATAACCTGTTCAATATAATTGATTCGACTTTAGCATTTAAAATAAACAAATGTAAAAAAAAATAAGAATTCTGAATTACTAAGGCACCCTATGGTGAACTTAATAACTTCGCTAAAAGTCCCTGTGGAGAACTTATTAAGTTCGCTAGAACTTATAGCCTTCTCATAAATTTGAAATTCTCACAACAGATGATAAAATCATGATTCAAAGTATGAAACTCAATCGCCAACACTCGATTAACCTGTAGGAACCATCAATTTTACTTTACAATCATAAACACAACCTGTACACGCATACAACAATTACGGCAAAACCCCAACTCAAAATCCAATCGATTCGATCAATTTACCGGATGAAATCATGTAATATTACCTTCAAATGGTGCGCAAATCGATTTAGAATAAAAATATAACACAACAGAAACAGTAATATTAGAAAATCTCCATCATAGAATAAGTTCGCCAGAAAAACAATTAAGTTCGCTCACGCTAAGTTCGCTCTAGTCGAACATAGATAATCAGATAAGTTCGCCATTCTTTGTAATATATACCCTATTGACAAGTTCGCCAACCACGCGAACTTAGCAAGTTCGCCACCCAAGGCGAACTTAAGCAAACCCAAAACATCAAGTTCGCTAGTTCAAATTTCTAAGAGAGAAATAAGAACTTTTTCAATCTCCACTCAGATTATCATTCCAACAATCTTCAAACTTCAACCTGTAAAACTTTCATACAAATCCTGTAAATTATGATTTCATGGAAATTGAAGATAAAATCTTTTTGAAATTTTTATGTTGAATAAACTGAACAAAAATCAAACATCTTTTTGGTTTTTTAAAGTTTATGCTAAAACACACTAAAATCTTTTTGTATTTTTCAATAAGAAGTAAAAACAGTAAATCAAATGAAAAACAAATCTTTTTAGATTTTATCTGTACATACTTAAACACATGTTTTTGGTCGATCACTGCGAGCAAGAAGATCATATCAGTATCTATGATGAATCACACACACGTTCTGGATCTAATATCCCTAGCAGCTGTAAGGGTGACCTATTGTATTATGTGTTTATACAAATCTTATCTCAGCAAACAAGCATGCAACTTTGTGAAGTAAAACATGATATCTCAGCAATGATATTCTCAGAACTAATATTTCAAAACATTCATTTCAGAAATTCATGAAATGATACGCGATAAACTTCAAAGTAAACATGATCAGATCATGACATGCTAACTTATTTGTACCGAATTTGCTATACATTACACGTCAATTCAAGTTGTTAACATTATAATACTTGAAACCAAAAGCGTTTTTATCCCACGTTCTTGTGAGTTAGTACCATTTATATGAAAACAATGTGTACCCGACATATATGCCAACATAAAGTAAATTTGCACTATCTTTAAGACATATGAGACTTTGTGCAAAAGAATATATATATATCAATCTCCAAGATGAAACTATCTCAATTAGCACAGGAAAAGTAGCAGATCCCAAAGGATATAAAGAATCAGAATGATTCATATTGCTTGGTTTGGATGAAGTATCATGATTCATATCAACAGAAAGATTGTACCTATGGAATTCTTCAATATAAGAATGATTAAGGAATCGATTGATTCAATGAAACAGGGTAGCATGATCCAACTGTTATCTGGATGTATTCAATGGAATCAAGGTAAATGATCCAAGGGCTAGCATATGTTCTAACAAATGTCTTCAGAAACATATCTGAGTCTAAATTCACATTACATGTTTTTCGGGGCATGGGCAGTGACTGAAAAATTATGCTAATCAATATAGTCCGATACTGGTCTCATGAATTTCTTAAAGCCTCGTATTCTTTATCTGATAATGATCTTTTAACACCCACACCCGACATAATATGGGTTGAAATCACAATTGTGACATAGATTATTATGTTTTCACACTACTAATGGTCTAAAAACGCTTCTAGCCTACTGACAATTCAAATTACATGCATATATCCAAATTAATAGTTTATAGAGTCAATGTCAAGCAGTCATGAAGCTATCATTTCCTGTTTGTGCAAACTAAGAAGTTTAGATCAAATCATATAAGCATAAAATTCAAACATAAATACAGAAAACCAGGTAGTCATTCTATGGTCATGTGTGTACGATCACCTACTGATGTACTACCATTTCTTCTTTAACTTCAAGTAGTGCCTATTTTATCTTTTTCAATTTGTTTGGTTTTTCAGAAAGCAAGTAAACTATCGAAACTAAAGCATGAAATTAATTAAAAAAATAAAAGAAAAATTTCCATGAAAACCCTTTTGAAAACATTTTTCACCCAGGATTAAACATTCAAATCATTTGAGTAAGAAATTCAAACCGTGTCCGATCGAATGCTTTGGTAAACAAATCAGCAAAGTTATTATCCGTGTGAACTTTCACCAACTCAATTAATTTCTTGTCTGCACAATCTCGGATGAAATGATGACGTATTTCAATATGCTTTGTTTTCGAGTGCTTCACATGATTATTTGTGATGGACATCGTGGCAGTGTTATCAATGAACATTGGTGTCTCTGTGAAGTTCAGACCATAATCCCTCAACTGTTGTTGAATCCACAAGATTTGGGAACAACAACTGGCTGCTGCGATGTATTCGGCCTCGCATGTTGAAATTGCAACCGATGTTTGCTTTTTGCATTGCAAGGACACGAGTCTGTTTCCCAAGAATTAACAACCACTAGACGTCGACTTTCTATCTAAACCGCAACTTCTATAATCTGAATCTGTAAAAGCTTTAAAATAAAAATCAGAATTAATAGGATACCACAAACCTAATCTTGGTTTACCCTTCAAGTATCAAAAAATCCTCTTTACAGGAATCAGATGAGATTCCTTCGGTTTAGACTGAAACCTCGAACACAAGCATAGCGCGAACATAATGTCAGGTATGGAAACAGTTAGATACATTAAAGACCTGATCATTCCTCTGTATAACCTACAATCCACTTCCTTCCGTTTCGAGTGAGAATCTAGTTTGTGATTTACAGGAATTGGAGTACTGAACGCTGAAGTATCTAACATATCAAAATTATTCAAATTATCCGACACATACTCCGTTTGATGAATATTCGGTATTGTATTCGTCTGTTATAAGTCCCTGTGGCATCCTCAATTGAGCAGAATGTACATAATCAAAAGAATTACTCAATGACTCAACGTATGAGACGGAAGCATGAAGCGAGTCAATCACAAACACGTACAGAAGATATAGATGTAACATAATCGATACTTTATTCATACCGAACGAGTCATACGAATACAATACCGAATGAGTATACATCTCTACATAAAGAGAAGTTGTATGCCGAGTTTTCCAAATGCGCATTCTAGCTTAAGGAGGTCCAATCCTTAGGTCACGTTATCAACACAGACGGCATTATGGTAGACCCAATAGAGATCACAGCAGTAAAAGAATGGGAAATACCGAAGACGCCAACCGAGATCCGGAGTTTTCTGGGATTGGCAGGCTACTATTGATGGTTCATTCAGGACTTCTCGAAAATATCTTCGCCTCTGACAATGTTGACATGTAAAGAAGTAAAGTACGAATGGGGTCAGACTCAGTTTGAAGCATTTGAAGAGTTAAAGAAGAAGTTGACCCAAGCCCTAGTGTTAGCACTACCCGACGGTAACGAGGACTTGGTGGTATATTTTGACACTTAGGGTCAAGGGTTAGGATGCGTATTCATGCAGAGGGTAAAGGTGATCGTGTATACATCACGACAGCTGAAGGTTAACGAAGTTAATTACCCGGAGGTGTGGGCACATCAAAGTAAAAGTCTTACCCGGAGGTGTAAGTTAGAAAAGGGATCTTTTCCTCGGATATTGATCCATATGTGACAGTTAAAGTATGTTATAGTCACTTTTCCTACACGAGTGAAAAACAAAGTTGAAAGAGTAAAGGAGGACACCTTAACTGGTTTTCACAAAAGTAAAGTTTTAAATGAAAGATAGAAACGGAACGATTTGATAAATTATAACGTTGTAAAGTTTTAAAGGAAAGGAAAAGGCAAAGTTGTTTTAAAGAAAGAAAGCATATTTTATTTTTATAAAACTAGCTTTTTAAAGAAAGTTTATAGTTTATAGTAAAGATAAAACTCACCGACGTTAGCTGACTTTTAGTATGCATGACAGGTAGTAAAGGTAAAAGCAAAATTAAAGTAAAGGAGCCGTGAGGGCTGGATAGCATGGACTATCAAGTTGCATTACTAAAGACTGATATTTCCTTATTCGATAGTTTATGTTGAATAATTTTTAGTTATATTTTATGAATTTGGATGTTTGAGACAAGACTTACGTTGTAATAGATTTTGATTAACAGTTTAAGAGCTATGTTTTTTATGTTTTGTGCCAACTATGATATGTACCTAGTTTGGGGTGTGTCAGAATTAGATTTAAAATCCGAGTGAATATGTTTTGTGCTATACTTATAAAAGGGATTTCAAAATTGATATTTTCTTCAGGTGAAAATAATTAGATGATAGTGTGTTTTTAGTGTGGTTATAAAAATATTACATGTTCGTGGTAATGGCTCCAAAAACTTGATCCAAATACGAGAGACATAATATATATCTTTAATAATGTTATGTTTAGAGTTACACAAAATTTGGTTTTAAATTTATAAATTAAAATGATAATTACATAAACTTAAAACACACACAATAGGCAAGTGTACCTATCGTAGCATACTATAGTATGGGTAAAAACGAAGTATCGAACCATGGCCACGGATCCTTTACTCAATCCTCGCTATTTTCTGACTAGGATAATAAGTTGGAAAATTGGGTTTTGTTTAAAAGAAATGAAAATGGAAAAGAAAAGTAATTAGGAATATTATCTCATTTAAGGTGTTACTTCGGTTGTTATCACTTGTTAATTAACGTTGTATTTTAGTAAGGTTGGCTATAGTTACTAGTACTAAACATTTCGATGGGGGAGTTAGTATTTCATAACGGAATTGTGGATATGGTCGGCCAACTACTCCTAATAATTCCTGGAATCCTAACGGGGTCTCAAGTCTATCAGTTGTCTCATGAATTATTATTCGGACTATGATTATCATGTCGACTGGCGTACACCAAGTCGTGTAACTTATTTTGGAAAGTCGGAATGCGCAACTTCCTCTAAAGCTACTTTATGAACGCTCGGACCTAACATTTTATATTCTTAAAATAGTTGTCTTCACTTATAATAATATTTTAAGTAAATATAACTTTTATTCTCAAGATCAATCCTCATGGCTCCCGCTAGCAGTCCTCTACAAGCTAACACAAGAAAAGTAAAGAAATACCGACATGCTTTATAAGGTCCAGCTAGAACTCAAACAACTCGTTGAATACCCAAACCTCCAATCAACCCATAAGATTAAACCTATACTAACTCGGCCGTTTGTTAGCACCAAGATTTGTATATAGACCATACAAACTTAAATAAGCTTCCAAACAAGAAGTCTTGCTTAAGAAAGTCACAAGATTTAAGATTATTAAGTTGATTTAAAGATTACTTATTCTGGTCTTTTTAAGATAGATTAAAGGAAAGACTTTAAGAACATAACATACTAAAAATAATTCATTAATTAAACAAAGATCAACCAACCCAAGTAACGTAAGAAGACTAGCCACGAATGACCATACAAGTGACTCCACTAACCCTTAGACAATGACTCCACTAACCCTTAGACAATGTATGGAAGAGTTCCAACACCAAGGGATAGTGGGTATAGGTTGTCTCTTGTTTACTCGAATGAGAAGAATCATTCCATATTACAATACTAAAAACATAAAATAAACAAAGAAAGCTAAAACGGACGAAAACCGAGAGAGTTCCGGCTCTATCAGAGCACTAGGACCTTCACAACTCTTGGTCTTGAACAACTAAAACACTAGAATGAGCTTGCTATTTATAGCCTAAGATTTTGGCAATGCACGACCGTGCATTGGATTGCACGGGCATGCAAAGTACCTTTTTCTTGCACCTGAGAGAATCTGGCAGCTTTGGGGAGTATAGGGACAGAATTGACCCTTTGCATGGATGTGCATTTGGATGCACGCCCGTGCATTGGGTTTTTTCTGCTCCATGTTGACTTTTGACTTCCTGCTTTGACTTCCTTGGTCCAAGTTAATTGACTTCTGAATGCTGATTTCTTCTTGATTTTGAGTGATTTCTTCATGTTTTTGTAGACCTAGGTCAATTATCCTGTTGTAATACAAATGAATGGATTAAGTATCAATTCCCATCATTTTATTAATAATTGTGATGAATATATGGGGGATAGTTATACATGCAAAATATATATAATTTACGACATATCATAACACCCCACACATAAACTTTTCTTGTCCTCAAGCAAACTCATGCATGATTATACCCATAGAAGCAAAGTATTGATTAAATGATAATCCAAAGCTTTCTTCCCAAATGGCTTAATGGCCTTCTTAAAAACAATGATTTGGTGGTTATACCTTTCGATCGAGTGTTTCTCCACAAGAGGGTAGCAAACCCAACAAACTAGATGGAACTATGATTATGCACAAATTTACAACCTCACAAATATGCAAGAGGGCTTTGTAAAGTGTTGTAATGATTGGATTAGGGTTAGGGTAGGAAGTGTTTTGGAAGAGTGGCTAAATGTTGAAAATCTAACTTGGCTTAATGATTTTAAAGGTAAACAATCACTTATTAAAATTACATTAGACATTGTGACTAATCTATGGACTCTTTTAAGGTCGGATCGTGAAGACCAAATCCCTTCTTTAGGAATGTCAACTTCTTCTTGTCTTTGAAATACACATTACTATCGATTTCCCATGAATCGTTTGGCTGTTTCTCCCTAATACATCCACTTTGATCAGCTTTGCATACTCCAATTTTTTGATTAAATTTGATTCTCTTTTGATGAGATTTCTTCAATATTTTGGGCGGTTATGAATTCTTGTTGTTGCCCCTTTTCTTTTCGTAATAAATTTCTCTTTTTTTTTGTGAATCCAAACGAGTTTCATTCTTTCGTTCGTAAGATGATTCTTTAAGCTGTCGGCGGATAATCATTCCTTAAATCCTTGCCATGTCGACTTTCAACTAAAAGGGTTAAAATATAGAAATGCTAATTTTTTGGGTTTATGGTTTTGAGATGTGGGTTTAGAAATGAAAAAACTTCAGGCTCAAAGGGGCTAACTAGGGGGTAATGTTTAGGGTAGGTAAAGAAAAATAAAAGGCTACAAAGAATGGGTTAATCCTAATGCCTCAATCATTTTTATGCATTATTTTAGTCCATGATCTTGAAATGTATATTTTACACAACTTCTAACAAGCAAAGCAATAATTAGCGAACACTCCATCAAACGAAACGAGCATGTGAAATATGTAATAATCAATGGCGTAAAAAACTTGATGTGTTTGTGTGATAGTGCTTGGATAGGCTCAAATTCTCACATAAAACGGAAGGTAAACGGTAATAAAGTAAAAATGTGCATAAACTTATTTCTTTCTTTTTGTTGTGCTTAGTAATCTTCCCTATTTGTTTCCTTGATTCACTTCAACGGTATTCCAAATTGTTGTCTTTATTACTATGCTGATTATGCCAAATGATTTTTAAGACTCTGCTTTTAGACTATTTAAGAAGTGTTGAAGCACGTTTGTGTGACAGACACTTTAGATGTTGTCTTAGCTTATGTTCTGGTCTTTTTGTATTTGTACTTGTATTTAAGTATCTGTTTTTATTGATTATCGAGTTGTAATCACATATGTATGTACTTAGTCTTGTCTGTTTCTGTTAAGTGTTGTGCGCTGTATATTCATTTTCGAACCTTATATAAATAAATGATCAAGTTAATAATTTAATTGTTTTCAATTTAGTCAACCATGTGCTATGAACAGTCTTACATGTCCCGCCCCGATGATTCCGCCATCGGTCGGGGTGTGACAGATTGGTATTAGAGCCAGGTTATAGGGAATTAGGTTATTAGACACTCTTGACCTAGACTATAACTTTAGGACACCCATACTATGCCATGCTATTACTTGTTACATGATTACTTCTTATGTGAATATTTTACAAGTTATCCTGAGTAATTTCAATACATGTTACAATACTTGATAGTTTATGAGTCACACTACTTGATAACTCTTGTGCTTACATTCATTACTGTTTACATGCTACCTATGTGTTTCACTAAAGTGTTATCCTAAGTTAAACACACACACATACACACCAAAATCTCCATACACCTTTGAACTCACACGCATGATACCATAACTTTATGTAAACAAAGGCTTAAACTATTGGGCCTAATACCCATTAATAATAAACTAAGAAGCCCATATATCCTCCAAGAATGAGAAGCCCGCTGCAATAAATAAACCTCACTTTTGGGCCTCCAAGCCCAGTCCACAACAATTCCCATCATAACCATGAGCCCAACAATAGTGTTATTAATACATGATGGCTGGAAGAGTGTGTAAGCCCATGCGGAATTCTGGCTAAGGAAAGATAGGGTACTTAAGTGTGTCTTAGCGACCCACCCCTCTTTCCTGGGAATTCTCCTCAGGGATACATTGCTTATAGGTCAAGTGTATTTCTAAAATACTATCGTGAAAGGTTCGGTGTTATGACTAGTCAAACTCTAAAACCTATAAGTACTCCTATGTTCAAACCACAACATTTCATTATCACTTACAACTTTTTTCATTGTTTTTCTGCTAGACATGGACTCCTACCCTCCTCCCTCCCCGGTTTACCGTCCTGGATCAGAATCTGATTGGGAAGAAGACACTGAGACACCCATGTATCGGTCACCAACACTCCCAACTGCTAGGCCAAGGTTTGATGTAAGGGCGGACTGGATTAGGAACACCGGCCCGAGACTTCGAACACCTGAATCACCCGTACCCGTAAACCCGTATCATACACCTCACCTCCATAATCAATTGCCACCCCCACTAAGAGACCCATACCTAATGCCCGACCCATACCATCCTAACCCTTGGGTAAGACAAACCATGGCACCCACTAGTGTTATGGGGATTCCAACCCATGACCTCCATCAATATGTAAGAACCACAGAATTTGAGAGGGAAAGGATAGAGCAGGGAGTGATACACGACTTGCAAAGACAAAAAATGGATAGCCTAGCAAACCAATTAGGGTACCAAAAGGAGTTAATCTCCATCCTCGAAAAGGAAGTACAAGAACATCGCACGGAGACCGCCAGGACTGAAGCCAGATCTGCTACTCGAGTGACTATAGCGGTGCTCATCTTGGCAATTATCTTCTTCCTAGTGGAAAGCTACCAGCGACGTTAGAAGAAGCTTCTACTGATTTCCTTTAAAAATTTTCGATTTGAGAGCCATTTTCTTATGTTTTGAGTAATGTTTAACATTTCAGCATTTAGTTAATTCCATATATTTCAACTCTACAGGTATTGTTCATTGATTTGACCCGTGGAGCGTAAATTACACCTGTTATATTTTCATCAAACTTTCTCAAATATCACTTCTTTCATTCAACATGATTTAATGCATTACCAACAAACTCTTTCATAAATAAATCATCCTATTTTGTGATTTAAACAAAACATCGCTATCTTTATTAAATTTTTAGATAATATCAAAAACATAAATTTTCCATAAAACTTTTTCACCAAATAAGGAAAGTTAATGCAATCAATTTTATAAAAATATTTAAAAAAAAAAAAAAAAAAAAAAAAACTGATAAATAATTATGATTTTTATTCGTTAAAGTAAATAATTCTAAACTTTGGCCAAATTATTATGCTACTACTTGTTTAGCCGAAGGTTGAAATTTTAGATTAAAAATATTTTTCTCATAAATTGCATATTCATCTAAAATATGCGATTCAATGATTTCACTACTTTATATGTCTATAACCAAAAATAATTTCCCACTTTCTATGTTCAAACAAAGACCCGTATTTATAAACACAAATTCCAGAATATTTCCAAAACCTCCTCGTTACCTTTCACTCGACGCTTCAAGAGACGATCCATATCGCGTAAACGTTAACCTTTCCCACCAACCTCAATGAGATTTGAGGACTTGAACCTAACTACCACATTATGCAAGAACGCCAAACAACACGTTTGTCCGCAGCACTCGAACCCATTCAAAACCCGTTACTACACATCGCACGCGAAGTTCAATACTCACGTTCACAATATATTCAATGCAATCTTATGGTACATAAAACTCAATTATTCTCAATATATCCAATGCTACACAAATTACATGATACATGAAATTAGTTTGCCTGCAAATCACAATTTACTCGATTGATTACGTAATGCACGAAACACGTTTATTTGCAGTACACATGCTACTGGATTGAACACATGATACATGAAACTTAATTGTTTGCAATATACGTCATTGATGCATAGTTCTAGATTGACCACACTATACATGAAACTCATTTTGTTACAAAGCACCTTATACTAAACGGTGTACATTATACAAAATACATGATGCTAAGTTGCTAACACTATACACGAGATCCATTTCCTACAATACACATAATATTATGTGGTTTACATTACATATTAGAGCTTATTGATTTACAAAATACAAGACGCTAAATTATTTACGCTATATATGAGACCTGTTTGATTACAAACTACGTGACACTAGATCATACATGAGGATTGTGTGCTTACTATATACTCGAAACAAAATTTGCTTACAATTATTGCAATGGATTGATTACATTATACACAAGACATGGTCATGCACTTTGTACACCAAAGTTGAAGACCATAATACATTGAAACGACTCGGGGTTTGACGTATTCTTGTTCAAACACGGGCAAACTAAGAAACTTGAAGTGTTACTACTTTACTACTCTTTAGTTGCGAACTGACCTGATTAGGGACTTAGTTACTTGTTAGCGACTTTCTATGTGTAAACAATAGACGTGATCATAGCGAAATTGTACCCCCTTACCCACACACAACGAAACAATCTATACGGACCATACGATGATTTGAATAATTACGGGTGCACACGGAATTATGAAAATCAGCGCATGGAAACTATAGTGAAATTTTGTCGTGTGTTGTGACCTAAAACTTTTCATGATGTGTAACAACGAAACAGATGTAATGTGACGAGGGCATGGTGGATACGCCGATGGTACTTCCTATATATAAGTGTCCTATCATATTATCAGGAGTAGCGTTGTTCGTGTCATATGAAGTTTGGACCTAGACCAATGTTTATGAAATCTTTTACCCACTAACAATTTTGAGCACGTTAGACTACATCTTACACAAACTAAAAATTTCAAAATCTCATCAAATTTGTTCCAAGTAATACATCTTACATCTAGAATTCAAATTGCTATTCGACAATCTTCTCCTTAAGTCCATTTCAAAAACTAAATTCATTGTCATCATTCATATTCAACCTTGAGTATCAGGCCTAAATCATATCAACGGTCAAACTCACCGAGAACCCAAAACTCCCACCCTTTTTCTTGATTTTTAGTAGCCTCCATTAGTTAAATTTCGGGACGAAATTCCCTTAACATGGGGAGACTGTAACATTCCCGATTTTCCAACCCTATTTTAATTTATTTAAATTAATAAAATAACGGTACATCATTAAACTTTGTACTTGTTCAAACCCACACCTCATCAATTTTTAGCTAAACGCATTTTTAAATCCGAAGTTGTAGAACTCAAATCACGTGGTAACACCTCCTAGAGTTAACTCAGTTAGTAATCCCGTTAGGTGTTCTGTTAAATCCTAACCAAGCTAATTCTGTCAAAGCTGAATTTGCAAGGGCTGATTTTGTAAATAACCAGAAACCCTAGTAGGCACGGTCGCGCCACGTTTTGGCACGGTCGCGCCTCGTCTGGCACGGTCGCGCCTCTTATAGGCACGGTCGCGCCTCACACCATTTGAAACGTAAAAACAGCCTTTAATCGCTGGACCGTTCGGTTTCGTAACCTTTTCTCACATTAACAAACAATTAAGAGTTTAAATCATTTTCATTATAGCCAATGAACCCGTCTTGATCGATCATTTTCCAAAGTATCAAGACTCTCCTTTGTGACTATCAAATTCATCGTTTCAGTGTAAATCCTCTCCACCAAGCAAACCAACACATTAATCGATCCTCCCTAAGGCTTCAGAAGACATCATTTTGGTCGGAGTTGCGGCAGAGAGCACCGGAGACCACACCGCCGACGTCGGAACTTGTTCTACCCGTCCGCTATCAATTCGTCGTCATGTCGGGTAATTGAAACCTTCCCCTCAGTCGATTTATTCTATAGATCAAAAGCCCCAAACTAATTTGGGCATTCAATATCGAAATCTACTCGAACCCGAAACCATATTTTCATTCAAAATAGTTTAATCAAATCCGGTCATAAACATGTTTTAAACACAATTAATCTACACCAACAGACTCGTAATAACCTTGTGAATGAAAGCCCTATCAATTCCGACTCCATCAATATAATGATCAACCAATTCGTCTCTGTTTTGAAAGAGACACGGTCGCGCTAATCATCTAGCGCGGTCGTGCCTCGGGAGACGCGGTCGTGTTGACATACAACGCGGTCGTGCCTCCTGCTCAGACCCAGACATGCTCGCTGGCTAGTTCTGGTGGTGCCCCTGAAGCATAGACACGGTCGTGCCTGTCCGAGGCACGGTCGTGCCTAGTGTCTTGGCTAGTTGTCCTCTGTTTGACCAGCGCGGTCGCGCCCTGTCTCGATCGGTCGCGCCCGACCTAGCACGATCGTGCCCTTAGCTGGCACGGTCGTGTGTGTTGGCAGAATATTTATAACTTTTATTTTTTTTAAACACATAGTATTTCAGATTAATTTCTAAAATAAAAGTGATTGAAATTATAAAAATCAGTATTATTTTATTTATAAAAGATCAAATGTTTAATCTTAAGATAAATGGAAATTATTTAAAAGTTCAAACATTTAATTTATAAATCCTACTCTTAAATAATATTTTAATGTTTAAGTTAAATTTTTTTTATATAAATAAATGAATAAGTTAATAATTATTTATTTGATTTATAAGTAAACAAAAACATTTATTTAGTTATACTAAATTACATATAATACCTACATTATTTCCATAAACAATAATTATTTAATCTACTTAAGTAATTATCCCAAACTCAACATTTATTTAAAATGTTCTAAGAATATTCATTTCGAACCTTCTATTTTACTTTCAAGTACCAAATCACTAACTCCATCCAATTCAACCATAGACGTAGACTTAGACTATTGTGCATTATTAATGCAATATATATTACACTTTAGGTTATCTTGTGCATCTCAAGGATCATTATACTACTTAGTATTTGTGCTAGCTACGCCTTCGAAACATGTGAGTATTCACAACCCCTTTTTACTCTTTTACATTTTTGGGGTGAAACATGAACACTATTCAACTTACATGTTTACATTTACGCAAACAACACAAGTACAAATCCTATTTACATTCATGTGTGCAATTTGAGCTTTATGCCCGAGTGCTAGGTGTGTTAACCTCTTGTATGCTATTATGTGCAATCATTAACTTTTCAAGCCGACGGTTTTCAATGATGGATCTATTGAGTCTGACAAACCCACCCATGGTACGCGGTGATTGAAACCGACAACACATTTGTTTTGCATGCTAGTTACAAGGTTTGATTGTACATTTGGTTACACAATAGCTGCTCCCCATAAATGCCTTATTTATCATGTTATGTAAAGGATTTGGTTTACAAATTATATGCTATCTATATACAACTGTGTTATACTCACCAACTTTTTAGTTGACTTTATTTTATTCATGTTTCAGGCCCCAATATGTGAGAATGACTCAAGATGTGCTCAATATAGGATTTGGACTTAGCAAAACAAAACAAGAATTTTATGAGTTATTTTATGTTCTTTGTTTGAAATTGATTTGTACTTGGATTACTTGTAATGGAAATTTGACTTTAATATATTTCAATTTAGTCAACCATGTGCTATGAACAGTCTTACATGTCCCGCCCCGATGATTCCGCCATCGGTCGGGGTGTGACAAGAGGAAAGTGGGACTGGAGTGGTTTTGCATCAATAAAAACATCTCTGCTAGGATTGAAGTGATGTTTTATCACTAGAAGAAGATGCCTCCCATTTTTATTGTCAGGCTCATGAGATTCACCCAGCTCCAAAATTTTCTTTAGATAATAATCTGGAAGCTGCATCACTTCATCAACATACTTGTAGTTTGATCTCTTCTTTTCTACCTCTCCTCTAAACACTTCAAACGATTGATCTAGATCACTGTAAAACCATTGCACAATCATACTTGAATCTTCAGATATGGTAGGAGGTTTGAGTTTCTTTTTGGGAGCACGTTGATGTGATGGAGCTGGGTGGGAGGATTTGGACTCTTTGTGAGTGGAGGAGGGAAGTTTAGGAAGGAGAGAAGGAATTTGTTGGACAGAAGGAGGAGAGATTAAGGGAATAGTTTTGGACTTCTTTGATGTTCTTTCTTCTGTAGAGGTATCTACCCTTTTCAAAGGATTAGTCTTCTTCAATCTTTCCTCTTCTTCCCTTTTTACTTGTCTGTAGAGAGCTTGCAGATTTACGAACTTAATAAGACCTAGTCTCTTCCCACTCTCACCTCTTACCTTTAGAAATTCAATCATAACCTTCCTTTCTTCATGGGTTCTTTTATTAAAGGCAATGGCTCTCCTAGATTTCTTTCTTGCCTTTTCTTCTTCAGCTCTTTTCTTCTTTGACAGTTCTCATTGTTGACCCATAAAGGCCCTATAAATTTCTTTATTTGATAGTTTCTCAAGGTAGTCTGCATCCTCACATTGAGAAATGAGAACTGCTATCGACTCCTCCCTCGTCTCCTTTGCAAGTTCAGAGTCAGTAAATTTAAAATTGGCTTCTTCATCCTTTTGTCTCTCTCTTTCTTCATCTTCTTTATTTACTTGTTCCTGCAGCTGGAGAGCTAGAGCTTCATCTTCTTCTATTTGAGAAGTTGCAGGAACCTGAACTTTCTTTGCATCTAGAGATCTTGCATGCATTTAGATTTGTTTTTCTCTGAAGAGCATGTCAACTTTTCTATCCTGATCTCTTTTAAGCTGTGCCATCTCTTCTTCTTCTTTCCACTTCTCTCTTTTCTTCTTCAATCCTCTTCTCTTCTTCTTCTGTCATGATTCCCTTCCCCATGTTTTTGTTGCATGCCTCTGCTTCTGCTTCATAGACCACAATAGCAAATAAGGAGGTTGCTATTGGAGTCTCAGCATAAGCTTCATTGGCAATTTGTGGAGTGGACAGGTGAGGAGCATTTTCTTCTAATTCTTCTTCTTTATCAGCATTCATAGAGTTCCATTCCTTCATGATATTCAATTCAGTGGTCTTTGCAGATAATGTTTCAGTATTAAGCACAACCTTTGGAGTGGAAGAAGGTGACCCAGATGATTCAGATGATGACTCCACTCCAATCCATCCACCTTTTGTAAGGAAAACTCGATAAGTTCTATCATTTTTCGACTTCTAGATGAGTCAAAGGCAAAATTCTGTGATCTTAGCTCCCAAAATTTAACAATAAAGTCAGGATTTAGCATTAATATTACGTGGATGTTGTTGATTTCAAAGGATGATCCATTACAAAAGAAGAATTTTATTCCTGAGGGATCAGTGTTGGACCATCCATTGACTTCAAGACCTCTGACTACCTCATTGTACAAATGTCTCCTTAAGCACAAACTTGATCTTCAGTCAGGACCCTGCTTCTTATCAATCCCAGTCTTTGACTTCTTCTTTCT
Source organism: Smallanthus sonchifolius (assembly GCA_023525975.1). Classification (NCBI taxonomy): domain Eukaryota; kingdom Viridiplantae; phylum Streptophyta; class Magnoliopsida; order Asterales; family Asteraceae; genus Smallanthus; species Smallanthus sonchifolius. The sequence continues at coordinate 78,586,424 of CM042022.1, forward strand.
TGTGCTACTCTTGAGGACTCTACTTCTTCATCCTCAAGGCTGGGGTAAGCCACCTTCTTAGTTTCTTCAAGAAACCTCTCAAATCTAGGCATGTCGTCTTAACATATATCATGAAAGCGTTCAATGTCAAGCCTGACAGAGAGATTCTTGGAGGTATTGTTGCATTTAGTCAGGTTCATGGCCCAGATGTCAAATAGGCTTAAATTGTCCCAATTGTGTTCTTGAATTCCAGCAACCTCCCATCCAATCCAAAACCTTTCAGATAGGTCATCATATCCCCATGCTAGGATTGTGTCAAACTCCATATTGTTTGTTGTTAAGGGGAACTCGGGGGCTAGGGCTCTCGTGGAGATGTTAAAAGCAGATTCAAGTATTTGGACCTCTAGGAATGCCTCTTCTTCTTCCCTTTCTATCTCCCTCTCCTCTGGAAATACTTCCTCTACATTCCTGGTAACTATTCTCCATTCTACCTAGACCTCTTCCTCTTCATCTTCATCTTTGGGATCTTCCCATTCAATCTCCTGAACATCAATAAAAGAGGGCTTGAAGATTGTTCGTTGAAATTCCTCTTGTTTTTTGAACCATTCTTCAAAACTATCATCATCATCTTCAAGTCTTTCCTCCCCCTTTTTGGTTGCATCAGTAAGCAAAGTTGAATAAGTTTGAGTGCCTACTGATACAAGGGAAGTAAAATCAGAACTGGTACATTTGTGGGACTCATGTATAGAAGCTTGGTGCCTTAATTTAGACACTTCAACATCCATCAGAGCAACCCTAGCCGTTAATTCCAAGTTTTGTAGTTTTAGTTTTTCCTGATCCCCAGATATGGAATCCTAGGAACTGGATGGGGCCTTAGGCTTAGCCTCTGCATCCCCATCACCCTGGTTTTCTTGGCACCTGAGATTCCTCTCAGCGAAGAATATTTCAAACGAAACATTCTCATTATGAGTTACCATGGTTGGGGTCTTAATGATCTTATCACTGTCCTCCTGGTCAATTGATGGACCAGAAGTAGTGATAGCTCCTACCACATTCACTCTTTCAATACTCCTAGAGTGAACCTTCTTGGGTGATGAACTTGGGTTGGGTACATTGGCAGCCAAGTCAATCAGTACCTCCTTTATAGTGGCATTTGGAGATGGTACATCATCTTGACTAGGTACCTCTGCACTTAAGTTCAAAGAAGAAAAGAGTATAGGCTCAGTTGGAATTTCTACAGACCTGGGATGTGGTCTTGATCCTAATAGGGATCCTTCCAAGGAAGTTTCCCTACTCATGTGGGTATTCCTTTTGATATTCTCACCAGAATGTTGTGATTCTGGATGAGAGCTTTTAAGTTGGTATTGGGCCTATGAGACAAGAATAGAAGCATTATTCTTGCTCTTCTTTCTTTTCCTGGTATAACATGCCACAAATGGGGCCCTTTTTCCAGTTGGGCTTGAAGAGTGGGGTGAGTATTTGTTGTACCTGTGCACCCTCAGGAGGTTGCACAAGGGTTCGATCAAAGGAAACAATTGTTGTATATTCAGGCTGTGAAGTGGAGGGTGTGGGATCAGTATCAGCTGGGACTGCTGAACTGTCACCCTGGGTACTTTGTATGTTCATCATTGTAGGTAACAATGGAACATTGACTCCTGAGAACTTTTCTGAAACTGTTCCCATGATCTTAAAATGTTATTTTTATATCCCCCTATCATTTAGATTCTTGCAGGTTTGGAAAGATCTTTTAGTTCATTGGTAAAAACTTTCTTCAAGAACATAGGGTACATATAAAAAGCTTGTTTTGCCCCTTCCTAAAGGTTGTATATCAAACCTTCAAAAATCAAATGAGAAAGATTAAATCCTTGGGTAGTGATCATACCATGAACTGTAGAAGCCAGTCCAGAGTTGAGTTAATGCCATCCACTCCTCTTTTGAGATATACAATGAAGAAAAGTGTAGCACAGGTACTTCCAGGGAGGACCCAGCAGATCTTTTTCAACAGTGTATTCTTGTTGATTTCAAGTGTACATATGGATACAAAGTCCTCATGTATTCATCTTTGGTGTAGGAGTTGGGAACACCTTCATCTTGAAGATTGAGATGTTTTCTGAGAGTTGCTTCAGAGACGATAATGTCTTTGCCATTTACCTTGGCTTTGATTTGGGGAATCCCCTGTTCAGTGGAGTAGGAGGCAGAGTTCCAGAAATCTTACATGTGAGAGATATAGATTGTTGGGTTGACGGTTAGAGCAAAGTGTATTTTTGATCGACACAGAAAGTCGATCATTTCATCAAAACCCTCTGATTTCTTCCCTTTTACCGGATATGTTGTGAGATTATGGTATGTTGAAAATTTATCATTAGGGTTGTTGATGTCAATGTTTGCCATGGTGATGAAGTTTGGAGGGAAAGATGAAGCTTTTGAAAGTTGGTTATGAATGTAGGGAGCTTTGAATGCGGGAGAAAAGATGGAGGGTTAGGTCAGAATTGAATGTGAAGAGGTGAAGGTGGGAATTTGATTTTGTTATAATGGCAAAGGCTGAGGGGTTTGGGCAACGGTCACTTATACTGTACAGAAAGATGAAGCGTAGGTGTGTCATCTACAGTGACACTTTACTTTTTACTGTGTTACAGCTGTAACACACTGTAGCATTCATGGTATAGACTTGCAATGACTTTTTACAGCGGGTAAAAGTTAATTTGAACCTTGTTTACCCATCTGCGGCAAACTTGGTTGTTGTTGATGGATATGATGGTCCACAACAAAGGTGTGGCTATTGATTGCCTTAAAGCTATCCACATCAAAAGTGTTCCTGTGGATGGCCTAAAGTAATCAGCAGCAAAAACTTTTGCTGTTGATAACTAAACCTTTCAGCAGCAACGCTGTTTGCTGCTGACAGATGAAGTTATCGACAACAACTTAAACATATTTTTGAATTTTCATAAGAGTTTTATTAACATTAAAAGAAAGACAAACACATATATAAAAAAATTTGAGGAGGATTTTAATCAATGTTCATCATTCCAATGGACTCCACTAGATATCTAAATCTAGCTTCATCAAAGGCTTTAGTTAATAAGTCAGCATATTGCTCATTGGTATGAACTTTGGTTAAAATGATTCTCCTTTTCTCAGCTTGATCTCTATTGAAATGATACCTGATGTCAATGTGTTTTGTCTTTGAGTGCTGCGCGGGATTGTTGGTGATTGAGATAGCACTCTTGTTGTCAATATGAATGGGAGTTGTCATGAATGTAAGTCCATAGTCTAGCATCAGATTTTGAATCCAAATCACTTGAGCACAACAACTTGAAGCTGCAATGTATTCTGCTTCTGTTGTTGATCTTGACACACATGTTTGCTTCTTACATTGCTAAGAGAAAAGTATTCCTCCCAGAAATTGACATACTCCTGATGTGGATTTCTTGTCTAAGTTGCAGCCTCCATAATCACTGTCAGTGTATGCATACAGATTGAATTTGTCATTTTTGGAGTAACAAAGCCCCAGTCTTGGAGTTCCCTTAAGGTACCTAAAAATTCTCTTGACAGCATGGAGATGAGAAGTATTTGGAGCTGCTTGAAATCTTGTATATAGACATAATGCAAACATGATATCTGGTCTGGAAGCAGTCAGATAGATGAGTGATCCAATCATTGCCCTGTACTGATGTTGATCAGTGTCTTGACCATTTTTATCTGGGAACAGTTGATGGTGCACTTGAATTGGAGTAATTGCAGCAGAGTAATCAGCCAGCTTGAATCTTTCCAAAATGCTTTTGACATATTTGGATTGGCTGATGAAGATTCCATTTGGAACCTGTTTGACTTAGAGACCCAAAAAGAAATTTAGTTCACCCATTGAACTCATTTCAAACTTTGAGTGCATTAGGATCTCAAAGTCTTTGCATAGGTTCTTCTTTTTTGATCCAAAGATGATGTCATCAACATAGATTGGTACCAGTAGAATTTCTCCCCCTTCATCTTTGATGAACAAATTGTGATCAATGGCACATCTTCTTAAGTTGTTGCTGAGTTGATATCCAGACAAGTTTTCATACCAGGCTCTTAGGGCTTGATGTAACCCATACAGAGCTTTTATCTAATTTTAATACTTTGTTAGGATGTGAGCGATCTAAAATCCTAGAGGCTGTCTGACATATACTTCCTCACCAATCTTCCCATATAGAAAAGCACTCTTGACATCTATCTGATAAACAGTAAAGTTCTTGGATGTAGCATATGCTAGGAAGATTCTGATTGCCTCTAGTCTAGCAACCGGTGCAAAGACTTCATTATAATCAATTCCCTCTTCCCGAGTGTAGCCTTGAGCTACAAGTCTGGCTTTGTTCTTGATCACAATTCCTCTCTCATCTTGTTTGTTTCTAAAGACCCACCTTGCGCCTATAACAGTTTGTCCAGATGGCATATCAACCAGGGTCCACACTTCTTGTCTCTTAATTTACAGAAGCTCTTCCTTCATTGCTTCAATCCAGCTGATGTGCTGCAGTGCTTCATCTATCTTCTTTGGTTTAACTTGAGACAGAAAGCAGGAGTACAGACAGATATTGGCTTCATGTGAATTTCTTCCAGTCTGAACTCCTTGTTGAACTGAACCAATGACATTATCTATAGGATGTGTTCTATTAATTGTTTGGGCTGGAATAAGATCCATCCGGATTTCTTGGACAAGATTGCTTTGGTTTTGATAAGGAATATTTTCATTTTCAAGAGGGTTGTTTGCAGAAATGTCTTCAAGTGAGTTATCAGCAGCATCAGATGCAATACCCGTATCTTGATCTTCATTGTCAGAGAGACTGTTGCTGGTGACATTTGAGTTGCTTGTTCCGGCTTCACTGGCTTGAATACCATCAACAACAGACGGAGGATCAATGGATGGTCTTTTGAATCTTATAGATGGACAATTGAAGCCTAATCTGTAGTCATCAATTGATGAAGTGGCTGGGTTGTGTGTGGATGAAGAATCCATATTTGAGAAGATGAGAGGCTCAAATATTTGAGAGAAGGAACCTATATCAAACAACCAGTCTGGCCCTTTTCCCTTTTCACATGGAATGTGTTCCCTACATTCCACATTTGCTGATTCTTCAACTATTTTTGTTCTAGAGTTGAATACTCTATAGGCTTTGGATTGATAGGAATATCCCACAAAATATCCTTCATCAGATTTGGCACCAAATTTTGGAAGAACACCATTGGTGATGAGAATAGTACATGGGCATCCAAAGGGTTTTAGGAAGCCGACATAGGGAACTCTATTGAACCACAATTCATAAGGTGTTTTGTTGAGAGGCTTGATAATAAGAACTCTATTGTGTACATAACAAGTTGTACTAACTGCCTCAGCCCTGAATGTGAGAGGCAGCTTTGAGTCAGCCAACATGGATCTGGCATTCTCAATTAGAGTTTTGTTTCTTCTTTCAGCAACCCCATTTTGTTGAGGGGTTCTTGGAGCACTGTATTGTCTCTGAATGCCTTTGTTTTCACAAAAAAATAGTTCAAGGTTTGATTCTTGAACTCTGTCCCTTGATCACACCTTATTGTCTTAACTTTCTGATTGTTTTGATTCTTAACCCTAAGAATGAAGGATTTAAGAATCTCAACAGTTTCATCTTTTGTTCTCAAGAAGTATACCCATGAGAATCTGGTATAGTCATCAGTTATCACCAAACAGTATGACTTCTTGCCCATAGACATAACATTTGTAGGACCAAAAAGATCCATATGCAGCAGTTGTAGTGGAGTGTCATTTAAGTTTAGTGTCTTGGGCTTGTGAGAGCTCTTGTGTTGCTTCCCCTTCAGACATGCTATGCAATGATCTTGCCATGAGAGAGTTCTAGTTAGAAAAGGGGACCCAATAGCTTGCAGACTTGGGCTGGACTTTTTACTTAAGAATAAAATCATCAGCGGGCTTGCATTCAATGGATCCAATTATGATACTCTGAGATGATGAGGATTTGGATTTTGCTTGCCATTTTTGAATCACTCTTGCAGTTCTTTTAACATTATCAGCAACAGATGTAGCTTTAGCTGCTAATAGTTCTGTCTGATTTTTAATATTTTTGGGTTTAGACTGATCAGCAGCAAACTTGGTTGCTGTGGATGGTTTTAATTGATCAACAACATATTTGGTTGCTGCTGAAGGCTTTGGATTGTTCTTTATCTTCTTTGGCTTCTCATGATCAACATTATTCCTGGTTGCTGCTGATGGTATAGCTGGTTCAACAATCATTGACTTCTCCTTCTTTACTTTCCTATTAAAAGTAGGTTTTTATATGGGGGTTCTTCTATAGACAGGTTTTTATCTATCAGGGATGATTTTGACTGTTGATGTTGAGGATGATGATTGAGAGAACTGGTTGAAAGGATTAAACTTATAGTTTGCAGCAAAGTGGACTGATTTACCACAAATGATGCAATATTATTTAGCTTTTAGTGGCTTGACATTAGAAATTTATCTTGGTGGAGAAATAGACTTTCTGAACTGAGTTGATCTTGCTTCATAGCTTCTTACCTTCTTGTTTTTGTTTGTTTTCTCAAAAGCTTGTTGCTTGAGATTTCTTTGCTGCTAAAGGTAGTAGAAACATGTGATTGCTGTATGGTTGTATTTGCCATAAACAAAACATGAATTTTCAGTTTTGTCCTTCTGAAGATACACATAGTCCTTTCTTTTGAATAGATCTTTGAAGTTCCAGTGATGATTTTTGTTGTTTCCAAGGTGGCTTCTTCCAGTGTCTTTTGAACATAGGGCATTCTTTCTCCATGTGAATGACAGATATCAAACACTTTCTTTGCAGGGATGGAGGCTGAGGGTGTTGAGGATTGTCCATTTTCAATGATCAGTTTTCTGCCTTGAGGAGGATAGCTGATTTTGATTTGTTTGGTGGGTTGTGTGACTGGTATGGATGGAATGAAAAGACTTGGAAAGTTTGTTTGAATCACTTTCCCAGATTTGGTGGTTTTCATAATTACTTCATTTGTGGGAAGTAAAGGGGCATCACAGTTTTTGGAGGAGTCTGAGCATGCGGAATCAGACTCAGTAGAGGTACTGCATTCTTGCACAATAATGTATTCCTTGGAAGGATCAAGGTTTCAGTTTGCAAGGTCAAGATTGGTTAGGTTGAAGTTGGGTTCATGAATTGTTACATAATCAGTGGGTGGTGGTACATATTTGTACTGTTCAGCTTGGTACCCAATACCAGCAGTTACTTTTTCATGGATTTGAGCATGCAATAGTCTTTGCAGCTTTTTGGATGCATACTCATATTTTTCAACATGAACCTTTTGATCTGGTATATCAGCTCTTGTATCTTTTAACTTAACCAATAGATCATCAATCTGAGTTTCAATATTTGTTTGTTCATGTTTTAATGAGGAAATTTCTTTCTTTAGACAGTTAATCTTTTCTTTAAAACTATTTTCAATCTTTTTAAACTCAGATTTCATTTGATGAAACTCTTCATTTTGATCTATGATATTTTGGTTATGCTTTCTATATCCCAAAACTTTATCAATGCAAACTTAAGAGAAAAGATGTTCATATACCTGAGGTGGGATCTCTGTGGTGTCTGCCATGAGTGCTTGGTTGTTGGTAGATATTTCTTCACACTGAAAGCTCCAGTCAAAGTCAGCTATTCCAACTTATTGAGTTGCACAAGCAACAGTTTGAGCAGGTTGAGTGTTTTGACATGTTTTACCTTAATGAGTCTATCTTGGTTGTGCAGCAGCTGGGTTTGCCTTTGGTGCTTTACATTTTCTGGCAAAATGACCAAGTTGATTGCAGTTGTATCATCTTAATTTGCTCTTGTCTAAGCCAACTTTGGTATTTGGACTGTTGCTGGGGATAGGTCTTCCAGTTCTAGAGTAGAACCTTTTTGCTCTGAGAGACAACATAGCATAAGAATGTTGTATCTCCATTTCTTCTAAGTCATCTGAATGAAAAAAATCCAGATCTTCATTGATAAAAGATATGTTGCTTGGGGTACCAAAAATAAAGGCAACAGGGTTTGGATTTTGAGGAGGAGTTTCAAGAAGGAAAGGAGAGTTGTTTGCTAATGAGTTGGGAGTTTGAGCATGTGTGACAATGGGATGATAGTAGTTGGTTGAGCTTGGTAGTGTATGGTCAGAGTGTAATGCAGAGGCTGTGGTGGATGATGAGGGTGTAGAATAACCTGATTTTCTCCCTCTAGCTTGAATCATTTCCAGCTCATATGTCTTTAACATACCAAACAGCTCAGTCATTGTGAGTGTCTTCCAGTTTTCAGTTCTTCTAATTGACACTGTATATAGTGTCCAGCAACTTAGAAGGGATCTGATGAACTTTTTGAGAATATCTTCATTCTCTAGCTTGACCTTAGAGCACTGCAGCTCACCCACAAGATAAGTGTACCTGTTGTACAGGATTGTAAGGGACTCACCATCCTTGTATACGAAATTTTCAAATTGTTGCTTCAGAATGTCTCTCCTGTTTTCCGTAACCTCTTCAGATCCAGCAAACATCTTCTCAAGAGCTTCCCATAGTTCTTTAGCGGTCTTCTATTCTCTGAAGTTGTGAAACACTTCATTTGGCAGGCACATCTGTATAGCTCCTAGAGCTTTAAATTCTACCTCCATCTTCTTAATATCTTTCTCTAAATATTTTGAAGCTTCTTTGGGAACATATGGACCTCCGAAATCAGCAGAGGCCACCATAGGAACATAAGGACAATCAATTATGGATTTCCACATTCCATATTCTTGATAACATAAGAAGCTTTGCATTCTGTTCTTCCACATGTCATAATCTTCCCCAGACACCATCCTTGGTGGTCTGTGAAGGCTTCCAATATCATAAAATCTAGTATTTTGTGTCATACTTTAGATGGATGATGTGCAACAAAGAGATAATAGTAACAGAACCAGAGAGTGATTAAACAAATGTGAGTTTGCTTAATCTGAGAGCCAAGCTCTGATACCACTTGTAGGATCGATGTTTTACAAGATGGTTTATTTAGATGAGATTGGAAGAAACAATCACAACTATGCAAAGTAATAAGAAACAGTGAAGAAACTGATAAATGCAAATTGTATTTATCTTCAAAGTTTACAAAATTATAGAGAAAACTCTAAGGAAGCTATTTTACAATGAAGAGAAACAATACATATAAAGGAACTTAGAATCAAGACAGACCCTTCATTCTAAGGATCAGATCAAACACAAGCCTTTGATCTTGAACTGATGAGAAGCTATATTACTATTGGTTTACAACATAAAGACAAGTAGAAAAAGACAACTACAGTGAAAAGACTTCTGCACTGAAAAGACAACAGCAAAACAAAGGTCTTCTCAGTAATCATTGCAGGACAGATCAGAATAGAAGCATTATCTTTTGTCATCTGCACCAATAACATTCCTTCTTCTGATAGGTGTGTCAGTATTGCAGCAAAAGGTGTTAGTAGTAAAGTCAAAGCTACTGATGATTTGCCTATCATTGATGCTGCTAAGAAGCCTAACAGCAGCAACTATGGACTTCAGCAGATAAAGCTATCCGTAGCATAGTAGTTCATCAGCAGCAGAACTTAACTATCCGCAGCATATACCTTATCCACAGTAACTTCATCAGTTATCAAAATTGTTGAGTCCGCATCAGATATACTTAGAGAATTTTGTAGCCATCAGTCTTTATCTCTACATTGTTGGATCTCGAAGAATTTGATCCACGGTCTTGTAATAGTGGCAATGCTTCCTCTAACAGACCAATATCTTTTAGAGTAGCATATCATATTGTCTTGTGAGTCCCAAACTCCTGTTGCATATGGCCAGACAAAGTTTGGAAGGCATGCGTCTCAATGGCATTGTCGGGATAAAAAATCAGCCAAGGATGCATGTCGGGCGGGTTTTCTTGCATTGGTGTTGGATGGTAGGGTGGAGGTGGTGATGGTGGAGTAGATGGTGCATCCTCTGGCGGTATAGAGGAAGACGAACTTGTTTGAGAATCTGAGCGGGTGTTTCTCCTTTTTCTTCCCGCTTGCCTGGAGGATTCCGCCATGTCCTACACAATTACCAGTTGAAAAAGTTAGTGTCAAGAAATAAGATTGTTTCATTAAATACATATAGAAATGGTGCCAAAAACTAGATGGTGATATAACCAAAAACTTGGTATAAACTATATATATATTTTTATTTTTAGGACCACACAAAAGAAATACAAAATTCGTGCATGGTTATGGCACGATTATGTTTCCTGAGTCCAAAAAATGGTCTATTATAATTAATCAAACAAGGCGCAAACTCAACCGATGCAATCCAACTATGGACATAGACGGACAACATGTTGACTTTTGAAAAGTCAAACCCATCAAAATTCTTAACCTATTTCAATCAATCAATAATTTTCCACTAACTATGCTAAAACTTCAACACATACCTTGGGAAAGGATCCACTAAAAAGTGGCTTTTCCCTAAAAAATGCTAAGAAATGGGTCAACGAACTACGATTGAGCTCATTCCAGCGGCATTGGAACCGTCTCATCAAACCCTAACCCACCCCTAAAAACCTAAACCCTCCTCCACCCGCACCCCCAAAAACCTAACCCCACCCGAAAAGCCTAAAACTAGCACCCCCACCCCCCAAAAACCTTAACCCCCCCCCCCCCCAAAAAAAACCTAAACCAACCTCCAAAAACCTAAACCCCCCACCCCCACCCCTAAAAAAAAACCTTAACCCTAAAATCTAAACCCTAAGGCTAAAACCATAAAATTCAACCCTAAAATCTAAACCTTAAAAACTAAACCCTAAAAGCTAAGATGGTAGAGTTTGACGAGACGGCTCCAACGCCGCTAAAATGAGCTCATTCGGAGTTCGTTTTATATCGTTTCATAAGGTTTTGTCATTTCTTAGGTTTCTTAGAGAAAAACCACTTCTTATTTGAACCCCCCCTATATACATATATACATTCTTTCGATTTCAATTGATAGCGTGCATGTGATATAGTAAATATAATATATATATATATATATTTAGAAATGTTGTTGGTTTCACGAGATCAGGTTTTAAATTTATAAAATGATAAATACTCAAACTAAACACACACAATAGGCAAGTGTACCTATCGTAACGTAATATAGTTTAGGTATGAACCAAGTATCGAACCAATGGACACGGTTGAGTTCCAATACTTGACTTTTGTTATCGTTTAGCCAGTTTAATTAGTGAGTGGGTCTTTGTGTGCTTGGGAATCAGAAAAGTAAATGACAGAAAAGTAAATGACGGTAAAGTAAATAGCAGAAAAGTAAAAATGTGTGTGAAGTGTGTAACAGGAATATAAATAGCAGAATAGTAAATAGCAAGAAAGTAAATATCTCGAAGATGATCAGGTCATGAAGAGTATTGCTTTGGGCTTTAAGTTCTCTTGGTATATGATAATGTTAAATTGAGTAATCTGGTGGTATGACTAATACAAATGTGTGAACGGTACACCGCTAGAGCCTCATTCTCACAAAATTTGGTTCACGAATTATAATCTTTAATAATAAAATGGTAATGATTCTCAGTCAGGGACAACGTTACCCTCAACTCTTTGAATGCTATCTCCAAGTTGGTTTAAGACATCGAACTTAAATGCTTAAGTATTATTAGTAAAATTGTGATTAGACTTTGTTCATTAGGAGGCGGTATAACAATGTGACCATGTATAAAGACGTATCATTCCCAACGTGAGTTCACCAATTCTTTGTCTCATAACAAGTTCGTATAAAGACGTACGACCTTATTAGTATTAACCGAGCCTTAGCTTATCAAAATCTTCTTGTATAAAGACGTACAAGTTTCAAGAGAAGTTTGATTAAAAAGGTTTTACCATCTTACGCTTTCAAAATCATGTACACTCAGAAGTGTAAATACAAGTTTAGAAAATAATAAAAAGCCCACCTAGAAGGTGGTTCTAAGAGAAAATAATTGTAGACATAAACATACAACTAGATTAATACGTTAAACATTAACATACACCAAACTTCAACTTCACCCTAGCAATACAAAGAGTTTAGCCACGAATGGCCATACTAACTAGCGTAACGCTAAGTTTCGTAGGCTCCCATATTTCAGAAAAAGAGAGGAGCCTCTCTACCCTCTACTCTAAACTACAGAAACAGACTCTTCTTAAGCTGTGGTAATTTATCTTGAGGTGTGTGGAATGAAGAACTCAAGCCATCTACTTTTAGGCCTCAAAATGAGCAATGCAGGACTGTGCATTGATTTACACGGGCATGAAAACACCTCGGGAATCAAACAGGGTACAGAGGACAGTGTAATGGATTGGGGAGCAAGACATGGCAATGCACGCCCGTGCATTGGGATGCACGGCCGTGCCTTGCCTCCCTAGCTCCCAATTTTTTCTTTTAGCTGCTTGTTGACTTGTGTTGACCTTGGTTGACTTGTTGGGGGTCAAAGCTCAGGAATGATCTTCCAAAAGACTTGATTTCCTTGTGTTTTTGACTGGTTTTAACTTGTTTATCTCAGGATACTGAATACCATGAAATTATTAAATATTAACGTTTTAAGTATCAATTGCAAGGTTATTATTTAATTAGTATCATAATATGGGGATTATTATGCATGAAAAACGTATATAATTTAGGGCATATCATAATACCCCAAACTTAAACTTTGCTTGTCCTCAAGCAAACTCATGCTTGATCAGACCCATAACTAAAAACTTTACAAAAGGTAAGGGAGCTCCAAGTAATTGGAGACACCAGGATAACTAATGAGTAGCTTATTTTATTTTTGGAATTTTCTATTTTTTGGGATGATGGAATCCATGACAAGCCTAATAGAACTTCAATTATGCATAATCCTTCACTCCTCACAATGTTCACTCAACTCTAGGGTTTATATATGGATAATGTAAGTTAAGCAGAACACTCAAGTTCGAATCGAATTATGCATTGGTCATAAGCTTGTATGCAAATCAAGTCTCGACCAACTAACTAAGTAATATACATGAATCAAGAGGACTTAAAAGGGTTTTAAGGGCTGCAACTAACGTGGAACACATGGCTAAGGCTTCATGGCTTAATATAGAAAACACTAGTGGTCCCTCTACAGTATTCAGGCCATGAGGGTATAACTAATCTGAGAGATCGTTTATAGCCAGATTGGCAAGACCGATACTTCTTATCATGTTCAACTCTTCCCTCACTGCGTAGTACACATTACTGCCTTTCTGTATGGTTCTTTCGGCAAGTAACCTAATAGCACCTACTTTGATCAGATGCGTATACTCATGTTAGGAGTAAGTTTGATTCTTGCTGCATTTTCCATCGTGGCTCCAGTTGCCACATGTCACACATTTTCCATATATTTTGGTGGCGCTTTTTGACAAGCCGCCTAATGGTGGTACTTGTTCTTGCTTGTGCCACCATTTTCTTACATCACTTGTTGCTTTGAAAACCTTTTATTGGAGTTTGGGCGGTAATTCATGCTTTGCAAAATGAATACCAGAAAGTTGAAATCGAAAGGATGCATGTCCAACTCTTTTAAGTCTAACCGGTAAAAGACCAACTTCTCTTTTTTCTCTTTTTAACATCAAGACTAACTTGTCAATAAATCCTTTTCCTCAATTTCCTTGAAATATTTTTCCATATCTTCCTTGTAGATCGTTCGGCTGTTTCTTCCTAATACATATGTTTCCTTCAGTGTATTTCAATTGCTTGAGTGAATCAGATCCTTTCCAAATTGTCTTAATGGTTGAAAACTTGAAATAACGACATAAGATAAAATAATAATTCTCCATCTTGAAGACAGTTAGCCAATAGCCGGTGATTATGAAAAGCTGGTTTGGTAATAAATGTGGGTAGTCGAAACGAAAAGGCTAAGGCTCAAAGGGCTATCTAGGCGGATATTGTTTTTGGTATTTTGGGTTTAACGATAATATATAAGTGTAGTACGGTCCTAGGTGCCTCAATCATTTCCAAACAACTACTAGTCGATGGTCTTGATATGTATAAGTTACACAAGTTCCAATTATGCATAATATAAATTTGTTTCAACTTGTCATTTTCCATTTTTATTCCTTTTTAGTTTATTTAAGCGCGAACTCAAAGCGGTTTAGATTTTTAGGGTTTTTAGGAAAATAAGTTTTCAGTTAAAGTAAGGTTTTAGTCAAATGGGTAGAAAATCACGAGTTTAATTTTACTGCTTTGAGGAAACAAGTCTATCCTGAATCTCGAATTCCCACCCCACACTTAAAATTGTGTGTAGCCCTCAATGTACAAATGCATGTAATGAGATGCTATGCAGGAATTTAAATGCATGAAGTTTTAAGGGAAAAGAAACTGGTACTCTCCCGGTCAATTCGGTGTATAATCTATGGCCAATGCTTGTGATTGTATTCAGTGTTTTGGCGAAAACTTCTATCAAATCTCTCACACATTTGATGTGGTTTTCCGGCGTCCAAGTTTGTAGAGGTGGAGCGAAACTCCTCAAAGAAATAGAGAATTGGTGATGTTATGCTACTTGACACAAAAAGAAAAACATAAAAACAGAAAACAGAAATAACATGTAGTAGTTAAGCTACTAATGTCCTAGTATCGAGAAGGCATACTTGGGGGCTGAAGTACGAGAAACATAAACTTGGAATACCAAACTTGAGGTCCATGTTTTCTGCCGTATGCACCAACTTCTCATTTTATTCATTATCATTAGGTTGCCTCCCGGAAAGGCCACGTTTATTTAAGGGTCGTTGGCCGGACCCGTACATGCTTCATCAGTCTATCTTCAGGGGGGGCTTTGGATCTCCCCCGTATCTCCCATTCCTTCCTTCAAGTCATTTTTCTTAGTCAATTTTGGCTACTGGTCCCAATAGTTGTCAATCCAGTTAGTGTTGTTGAGATCCTTGCCGATATTTGGTTTCTTTCCTTTGTTGATTTCCTTAGCTTTCTTCAGTTGGTATTCCAGATTAGTGTCTATGAACTGTGCAATTTCAAAGGGATCATTGGATAAACATTCGTTACACCCGATGTTGTAGGCTACCGATTATTTTCCAACACGAAGTGCCATAATACCTTCGTTCATGTTAATGGTTGCTCTAGCAGTGGCTAAGAATGAGGGACCCAAAATTGAAGGTACTGAGTAGTCGGGCCCCATTTCTAAGACCTTGAAGTCGGCAGGGAAGACAAACTTGCTGACTTTTACCAATAAATTTTAAATAACTCCCATAGGTGACTTAATAGTTCCATCTGCAAGCTCGATAGTTGCATTGACAAGCTGCGGATTCCCAATCTTCAGTCTTTTGAACATGTTGTATGGCATTACGTTCACACTTGCTCCTAGATCAGTGAGTGAGAAAGTTATTGGTACTGGTCCGATAGAACATGGTAAAGAAAACTTTCCAGGATCAGAGAGTTTCTTTGGAAGGCATCGTTCAATGAGAGCGACGCATTCATTAGTTCTTTTACCTACTTCTTCCATGTTTCTTTTATTAGTGAGAAAATCCGTTAAGAAATGTCCGTACTTAGGTATTTGTTGAATTATATCCAGGAAAGGCAGGTTAACATGAATATGGCTTAAAAGCTTGCTGAATTTCTCATATTGCCAGTGCTTTGTTTCACTAGCATTCCTGTGTACGGTATGTGAGATTTGAAGGTTCTTTTTTTCGGAATGATAGGAGGAGTGTTCATTGGAGCAGGTTGTGGATTCTCCTTTGGTGGTGATTCTTGAGTTGTTGAGTCTATGACAGGTGGATGAAGTGGTACTTCAGTGAATATTTCCCTCAACGGTGTTTGAACTTCCTCTTCTTCTAGTAATTGAGGTTATGGATAAAACTTGCTATTTCTGAGAGTGATAGCACTAACATTCTCTTTTGGATTAGTTTCAGTGTTGCTTGGAAGACATCCTGGTTGTCTTTCTAGTAAATTTTTTGCAATTTGCCCTAGTTGTACCTCAATGGACTGGAGAGTTGCTTTCTGTGTCAGAAACTCAGCTTCGTGAAGTCTAAAATTATCTTCATATTGTTTGTGATGAGCATCCGCTAGGAGGACTTGACTTTCAGTTGTAGAAATCAACTTAGTTACCGCATCCACTAAGCTTAACCCAGTACTTGGCTTGTTAGTTCCCTGGAATAGCCGACGAGGCTGCAAGTTTAGAGGTTGTCTTGGTTGAAACTGTTGTTGTTGTCCAAAACCAGATGTCCTTGGTTGTTGTTATCCTTGTAGCTGAAGTTCGGATGGTTCCTCCATCCAGGATTGTAAGTGTTGCTGTAGGATTTGTTTTGCGGGCGATTTGTTCCGATAAATTCAACTTGCTCATTATTGGTGATGATGCTTTTTACTTCTTCAGCAATTTCAGTGGTTGTTTTGCCCTTGGTAATTTGGTTGACTCGAGTGGTGAGGGTGTCTACTTGAGCCGAAAGTGAAGTGACAGTATCGATAGAGTGAACACCTTGCCTGGCCCCCTATTACTTCTAGGATTGTACCATATATAGTTTTTCATAGCTATTTCCTCAATCAGTTGTAAGCTTCATGTGGCCTTTTGTTTCCAAAAATACCACCTGCAGTAGCATCAAGTGTCTGACGAGCTTGTTTATGCAACCCATTGTAGAATGATGCTACTTGTAACCAAAATTCTAGCCCATGATGAGGGCATTTCCTCAACATGTCCTTAAAACGTTCCCATGCCTCATATAGTGATTCACCATCTTCCTGGGTGAAAGTGGTAATATCATTTCTCAATTTTGCAGTTTTTGCTGGCGGGAATTATTTTGAAAGGAATTTCTGAGCTAGATCGTCCCATGTAGTGATTGACCCGGTAGGAAGAGAGTTTAGCCATGCCTTAGCTCGTTCCCTTACAGAGGAAGGAAACATTAAGAGTCGAATAGCGTCATTTGAAACTCCGTTTAGTTTGAAAGTGTCACAAATTTTGAGGAAATTTGCAATGTGCGCATGTGGATCTTTGTCGGGTAATCTATGGAAAGTGCATGATGATTGGATCATACGAATAACATGCAATTTGATCTCAAAGTTTTTAGCGTCAAATGTCGGCCTTGTAATGTAAGGACCAAACCTAATAGGCTAACGCATAAAGAGATTACCAAGATGTTCAGAAAAAGACTTTTTGGAAGTATGCGGTCGCATACTTCGTGGCCTAGCCGCATACTTGAAGTATGCGGTGTCCAACCGCATACTTGAAGTATGCGGCCCCTGCCCAGCCCAACCGAATAGTATAAATAGTTATTTTGTATTCTATATTCGGTTAGACGAGTTGTTGAGCGGCATTTGTATTATTTTCAGTGGTTTATCAATATACGAATCGTTTGACAATCAATTGAGTCTCGTCCTTATTGTTTGTACCTACAAGTCACGTGTCGAGTTTGTTTTCGCCAGGTTCAACACGTCGTTGAATCCGTTGATTGAAGATCCTCAGGAATCTGGACCTTACAATTGGTATCAGAGCCTTAGCGCTCATTCGGTGAAGCTTACAACGGATTTCTTTGACTCGTGAGGTATCAATGTAACTATTTTTGTTTTGAATAAACTGTTTTGTTTGTTTTAGAAGCGTTTCTTGATAGATTGATTGGTTTTGGACCTTGCTTCTGTCACGATTGTTGAAGTTTGCGGTTGATTAGTAGATATTTAGGCTTGAAAATCAAATATATCAGTCAATTTCATCATCTGGAAGATTGCGGGTATCAACTTTGTGGTTCTTTCATGTTTACGGTAATACTTCAAGATTACGGCTTTCCAAGTTTGCGGTCAGCATGTTTACGGCTTTCCAAGTTTGCGGTCAGCAAGTTTACGGTTTTCCAAGTTTGTGGTCAGCAAGTTTACGGCTTTTCAAGTTTGCGGTGACTTCGAAGTTTACGGATTTTTGAAGTTTACAGTCAGTCTTAAGTTTGCGGTTACTTCAAAGTTTACGGTTACCTTGAAGTTTACGGTTTTCTTTCAAGTTTGTGGTACAGTGTTCTCTGCTGATTAAGTCATGACTGATACTAATGCTATGGATAATGAGATTGGCACCCCAAATAGACCTCCACGTCTTACAAATGCTGGATACGAGAACTTTGCCAAATATAAGGATTCATCTATTTGGAAGTCTATTGAAAAGGGTCCTCAAGTTCCTATGGTCAGAAATGAAAAGAATGAATTTGTTCCGAAGGATCCTGATCTCTATGTTGGTGAAGAGATTCTTCAGAAGGAGAAGGATGAGAAAGCTTATGTTGGTTTGACCATGGCATTGTTAACAGAAATTGCTCAAGGATTTAAAGAATACAAGACTGCAAAAGCTCTATGGGATGCAATGGTGGAAAGGTTTCAAGGAAATTTAGATATACGAGAAAGTAGAAAGGACATGTTAAGACAGAAATTCAACATGTTCAAGTATGTGAAAGGGGAAAGTCTGGAATCTCAGATAAATAGATTTACTCACTTGATAACTGAAATAAATGGTGCAGGTATTGAGATGACCAAAGGTGAGATAAACAACAAACTGCTCAACTCGTTGTCGATAAACTAGAAATTTAACATCACCACTATCAAGAGAACTAAAGATATGTACACCACATCTCTCAATGAGTTGATCTCCATTCTGATGTCATATGAGATGGACGATCAGCAAAGGCAGATCATGTTTATGTCTGAGACATATCACTTAGTGTCTCAGGGAAATGGTTTACTCTCTAGCATGTCATCTGCACATAGTCCAATTTTTTCTGCTGCTCCAAATCAAACAGCTCCTGTTACTCCATCTCAACAAAGTAACTCACCTAGCTCCAATACTGTTAAAGCTGTTGAAATGAATGTTGCATTGTTCAGTGTTTTCTTGAGTAGCTATAATGCAGTGTTGGCTGGAAAACTCTCTCCGACCAATCTGATACAGGATGACACTGATCAAATTCATCTTGATGATTTGGAAGAGATGGATATTAAATGGTATATGGCAACGGCTGTGCATCATGCTTAGAAGTTTATCAAGAAACTGGCATAAATTCATTTGATGGGATGGAGTCTGGTACAAAGAAGATTGGTTTTGATAAGTCCAACTTGAGGTGCTATAATTGAAGCATGCCTGGAGACTTTGCTAGGGAATGTCCTGAGCCTAAAGCAGAAAAGGGAAGTTCATTCAGCGTTTGGAACAAAAGGAAGCAACTACAACTAGTGATAATAAAGCCTTGGTCTGTCAGCAGACTGCAGGATATGATTGGGGAGATCAGATTCATGAGCTGACAATGAAGGTGTCAAATCATGCTCTCATCGTAAAAATTGAAGATACTGAGGTACTTACTAATACATGTTCTCATAATTGTGTTGAGAAGATAAATAGGTATAAGTGTGATAATAAAATGTTGATAAAGGAAATTACTCAACTTCGGTATGCCAATGTTGAGCACAAGCGATCTGAAAATATTTTTAATGATAAAATTGAGGCAAGTAAAAATGATTTTTCTAAACTTGAAATGGATTTTAGCAACAAGGAATGTCTTTATCGTGATGCTTTAAAAAGAATAGATGACCTCAGTCTAAAGTTGAATGATGCTGTGACTCAATTGGCAAACACTAAACTAAAAATTGAAAAAATTGACCACTGTCGATCAGTTGTTTATGACATGTTAGATTCCCAAGTTAGAAAGAAAGGAAATCCAGGGATTGGTTATCATGCTGTTGAACATCCTTTCAATTGCAATTTCACTTCTATGCCAAGTGTTCAACATGAAGATGTTGAAATGGAGTATGGTGTAGGCCATAAACTAGATCAACCTTCTTCATCCATACAGTCCACGCCAGTGATTGTTGGTCCCCCGGTACAACATGTGAACATTACTAACCTGTCTAATTCATGTGCGGAAACAGGATTAGTAGAGGGCATAGTGGATGATTGTGAAAGTGATGATGAGCAGGAGGGTCGTGTTTTTAATTCCAAGTCTTTGTCTTTTAAAAATATTGTGTCTGGTTTTTCAAATTCTGCTACTTTTGTTGGTTCTGGTTTGAATGTTGGTTTGAGCAGTGGTAATTTTAAAAAGGGTAATAAATTTAAAAACAAATTTAAAATCCACTTTTGTCAAAGGTGGAACTTTAGAGAAAGAAGAAAAACAGATCTTGAACGATAAGAATTTTTAGATTGTTAAAAACAAAAAACGTTCTTCTAATCGTGAAAGTTGCAAACCATCAACAAGTCAGTCAAACTCGAAGCAATTGCCTCAACGTTTTACCAAAAGTGAATTTTATGCAAATTTTGATAATCATCATCGTGCTTTTGAACAAAATGTTAGAAATGGTGATAGAAATTGCTTCAAATCAAATCACAGATATTATGATAGAAAGGATGATCAAATGTTTGATAGAAGGTTTTCTAGGAACTGTGAAAATGCAAGTTACTTCACAAGTTCGTCTTAACGGTCATCATCATGGGACACCAGATACTATGCCCCGTATCCGAGAAGGCAAACATGCTATGTCTGTGGGAATCCCGGACACTTAACTCGAAACTGCGTTCACAATCGTGAACACTCTGGTAGTTATCCAAATGTTTCTCGATGGGATAATGTGCATCAAAGGCCAAACAAGTTTAAAAGACCTATGGCCCAAAATCACAGAATGCCCAATGAAAAACAATCGGATAAAAGAACTAGTGTTGTGCATAAAACTCAACATCATGTTAAAGAAAATAATGTTTTCAAACATAAACAAAAGAATGTTGAGAAACAGATAAAATCTAGAAAGGGAAAAGAAAAAATCATCACTCCAACAACAAGCTCAAACATTCAAAAACCAAAGCTTGTTTGGAAATGAAAACCAAATGCACAAGTAGCACCAGTTGAGTTTAATGACAAAAGAGAGATGAAATTACAATAAGTTTCATACTTGGATGAGTTAGGAAAACCCAAGACAACCATGGATTGTGTTCCAGTTACCTATTAAAATGTTCTATCTTGCAGGGACAGCCAAGGAGGCCTATTAACAACCTCGGTATGTTGATAGTGGTTGTTCCCGGCACATGACAAGAGACATCTCTCAGCTTCACGACATCAAATTGTTCGATGGAGGGTATGTTTCATTTGCAGGAGATAAAGGTGGGCAAATCACAATGAAAGGTACTGTCCCTAATGGTACTCTCTGTTTCAGAGATGTGAATTATGTGTCTGAATTGAATCACAACTTGTTAAGTGTGTCTCAAATTTGTGACAAAAAGTTTTCAACTCATTTTAATGATAAAGAATGTTTGATTTTAAAACCAGGGTTTGTAGTCCCTAAGGATTGGATTTTAATGAGAACACCGAGATGTAAAGATTCACATTTGTTGGATATGAAAAGTGAGTCAGCTTTAACTAATACTTGTTTGTTTT
Organism: Smallanthus sonchifolius; assembly: GCA_023525975.1. Taxonomy (NCBI): domain Eukaryota; kingdom Viridiplantae; phylum Streptophyta; class Magnoliopsida; order Asterales; family Asteraceae; genus Smallanthus; species Smallanthus sonchifolius. The sequence goes on from CM042022.1 coordinate 78,607,739, forward strand.
GAAAAGCTTCTGGGAATGACTCAATGCTCTCGCGTCGTCGTTTAGGTCACATAAACTTAAAAAACCAAAATAGGATTGCTAAAGGAGCACACGTGGTTGGTTTGCCATTAAAAGAATTTTGTGAGGTTGAAAAATGTATTTCTTGTGCAAAAGGCAAACAACATAAACGTCCACACAAGCCCAAGCTATTCAATTCAGTTGAATCTGTTCTTCAGTTGCTGCATATGGATCTTTTCGGTCCTGTAAGTGTAATGAGTCTTGGGAAAAAATCATATTGTCTTGTTATTACTGATGACTACTCACGATTTTCTTGGGTGTTCTTTTTAGGTAAGAAAAGTGAGACTGCAGATATTCTTAGACAATTCATGATACTTGTGGAAAATCAACTGAACTGAAAGATCAAGATTATCAGAAGTAACAATAGGACGGAATTCCGAAATGAAGTGCTTGATAGCTTTTGTACAGAAAAGGGGATTGCATGACAATTCAACGCTGATAGAACTCCTCAACAGAATGGAGTTGCTGAACGAAGAAAATGCACCTGATAGAAGCTGCAAGAACCATGATCTCTAACTCCAAATTGCCGATATTCTTTTGGGCTGAAGCAATCAATACAACATGCTACGTGCAATACAGAGTGCTTCTCAACAAGCATCAACTGAAGTTTCCATATGAAGTCATGTTTAACAAGAAGCCAAAGGTCGGTCATTTCAGAGCATTTGGATGTCTGTGTACTCTGTTGCGTAATGACACCATTGGGTCCAAATTTGAAGCAATGGTCGACGAATGTTATTTCGTTGGATACTCGTCTTGCAAGACAGCATACAAGGTTTACAACAAGAGAACCAAGCAGATAGTGGAGTCCTACTACATTGACTGGTAGGAGCTTAACAAAACTGATGCGGATTCTGGTCCAAATTGGTTATTTGATTATGATTTTGTATTTAAGTTATTTAATGTTTTTTCTGATGTTTTTGATGTGTCAGATGATGGTTTCTACAAGTACAACACAGTCGACTATAGAATTGACGAAGACCCTGATCAAGCATCATCTTCGTCTTCCGGAACTCCAGAATCTTCTTCTCAAGAAAGTGCTCAACAAACTGTTGATCCCATCTACAATGAGACTGTTGCATCTGGCAGTCTTCGTGCTTCACAGGATACGATTCTTGATCCAAGTGTTATTAAGGACCTGGTTCCCATCACTGAAGAAGCAGATCTTCATATCACCAACTTACCTGAAACATTGCAAGAAGAGGAAATACCAACATTGAGGATATCATCGGTCCTCTCTCTGACGGGGTGAAAACAAGGAGTCAATCTAGAATAATCAACGTCTGCTTGTATTCTGCATTTATTTCTCAAATAGTGCCTAAGAACATTAAGATGGCTTTAAGTGAGGCAAGCTGGGTGGAGGCTATGCAGGAGGAGCTGATGCAGTTTGAAAAGCTGAAGGTTTGGGAGCTTGTGCCACTAGCACAAGGCAAATTGCCCATCAGAACTCGTTGGGTTTAAAGAAACAAAAAGGATGACAGTGGAGTTATTGTCAGAAACAAAGCAAGATTGGTTGTGCAAGGATTTTATCAACAAGAGAGAATAGATTATGAAGAAGTATTTGCACCGGTTGCACGACTTGAGGCCATTCGAATCTTTTTGGCCTATGCCTCTTACATGAATTTCATGGTATTTCAAATGGATTTGAAAACAACATTTCTGTATGGTAAGGTTCAAGAACAGATCTATGTGTGTCAGCCACCGAGGTTTGAAGACACCAATCACCCACATGATGTCTACAAACTGGACAAAGCTCTGTATGGTTTACATCAAGCACCACGTGCATGGTATACCACTCTGATAGAGCAACTGCTTGCAGATGGCTACACTCGGGGAGCCATAGATCAGACATTGTTTCTTAAAAACCTAGGAGATGATCTTATTCTTGTCTAAATTTACGTTGATGATATCATTTTTGGTTCAACGAATGTTGCCCTGTGCAAAGAGTTTGAAGAAGTGATGAAGAAAAAGTTTGAAATGAGTTCAATGGGAGAAATGGCCTTCTTTCTGGGGTTGCAGGTGAAGCAAACTGATGATGAAATCCTAATTCATCAGGCTAAATATGTCAATGACATCTTAATCAAGTTCAACTTTGCTGACTCCAAATCGGCATCCACTCCAATGGCAACTCTACCCGTTCTTACTCCAGATCTAGGTGAACCTGGAATTGAACTACATCACTACAAGTCAATGATTGGCTCTTTAATGTACGTGACAGCTAGCCGTCCAGATATCATGTTTTCGGTTTGTCAGTGTGCACGATTTCAGGCTAATCCTAAACTTTTATCACCTTAATGATGTCAAAAGAATTTTTAAACACTTGAAGGGCAAGCCTCGGCTCGGCCTTTGGTATCCAAAGGATTCATAATTTAACTTGTTTCCTTTTACTGACAGTGATCATGGAGGTTGCAATCTTGACAGGAAATCCACAACTGGTGGATGTCAATTTCTAGGGGAGAGACTCGTATCATGGCAGTGCAAGAAACAGACAACCGTTTCGACTTCTACTGCTGAAGTTGAATATGTCGCCGCATCCGCATGTTGTTCTCGGGTTATTTGGATGCAACACCAATTGCTGGATTATGGTTTGAATTTCTTTGACTCCTCTATTTTCTGTGATAATGAAGCTGCTTTACAGATTGTTAAGAACCCGGTCCAACATTCTGAAACTAAGCACATAGACATAAGGGTGCATCACATTCGTGATTGTTTTGAAAGAAAGCTTATGCATCTTGAACAGGTTTCTACTAATGATAATGTTGCTGATATATTTACAAAAGGCTTTGATTTGGCAAGATTCAACTTTCTAGTTGAATGTCTGAAAATGATCTCCTTTTATTAGAAGGTCGCGGGTTTGGTCACCAAAAATATTGTTTGTTTTTTTTAGTTTGTTTAAATTTTTATTTATTTCATAAATGCAAAAGTTTAGGTGGAGAAATTTCCTAAAAACACCAAAATGATTTTATCTTTGAGTCTTTCTATTTTTAAGTCTTGAAAATTACAAAAAGATTTTATTTTATGTTTTGTTACTGAAAATATACTGAGAACTCTGTTTATTGGGAAATGATAGTACATCATTTTAGAGGTTGGATCATCATATGTAAGGCCTATAGTTGATAAGATCAGGATCTTATGGTGGTATGTTGATAGGCTCTGCTAAAACTGAAAAGACAGCATTATAGTGTTTCAATTAAACATAAAGGTCATTGTCGTACTGGGGAACATCTCACAGATTGGTAGAATAATTATTTCCTGTTAATAATCGAGCACTTAAACATAAAGATTGGTGAACTGTGGATGAAAACAATATATCTGGACTGCACAAACCGAGACCCTTCACAAAGGGGTTGCGAGCTGACTTGATACAAGTTTGTACATGTATATATATATATATAAGACATGCATTGTCATGCAATAGGTGAAAAGACACTCAATGATAGTGCAAAGCAACTCTACAAAGCATAATTTTGAGCTAAAAGACACGCAATGTTAATGTCGTGCTATAGGAAAATTTCAAAAAGATATGTCTAAAGACGTACATATAAGTATACTTGTAAATATTTTTCTCTTTGGGAATATGTGACTGGGAAGGAATCTCTTATCAAGGCATGTAAGTCCGTCGTGCTATGTTTTTTATCACATTTGTCAGCGAACTACTGAACAGTTCATTGACCCGTGCTAGTTATGCTCTTTTAGTTATTATTTAGGTGCTCAAAAGATCATGAGGAAGGGATGGTTTATCCGATAAGTTGTGGGGTCCATGCAGTTCATCAAAAACTCATCTAATTCATAATAAAATAAGTACAGGTCTCAAAGATGTGAGTGTGGGACCCACTATGTCATGAATAATTCTTACCTAGAAAAACATGATAAATTCATTCACTGCTTGCTTGTCAACTAAGGTATAAAGGCTTGAGTTTAGAAGGATACTTGATGTGTTCTAAAACACATATATTTATGGAGTTGTTTTTGACCAGTTTTATCCAGTTTTATTAGCAAATATCTTAAGAAATTGGTACTTAATGAAATTATTGTTGAATTTGCAGGTTTACATGATAAACCAAAGAATTATACAGAAGAAACGGACCTGGAGAGAGACAAAAGAAAAAAAGTTGGAAATTATACTCTTCGCGACACGCGAAGAGTGACCTCCAGAAGTTAGCGACACGCGAAGATCTCCAGAACCGGGCCCAGCTATATTGTCCTTCGCGACACGCGAATGGCCAGGTAGATTGTTTCGGGACATGCGAAGGGCCAAAAAGTCGTAAAACCCTAGTTTTCAATTATTTAAAGCTTTGAGCGGCCATTATTCAAGGTTTTGATTGTTTGTGGCTGTGGGGATTGCTATACAGTTTGCAATTCACGTTTTCATCATTCGGTTTCTTCTATTTACATTTGTTTTGAATTCTGAACATGTTTCCAGTATTTTGTGGCTTGTTTCTCAGTATTATGCGTAGCTAAACTAGTAACTATCTAGATTAGGATGAATATTGATATGTTTTGATTGTTTTTGAGTTTTAATCGATCGTATGGCGGATATCAGTGTAAAGATTCTTAATTTATTGCTTATGAATGTGTTTGAGTACTGATTTGCTTCTGATCTTGCATGAATTTTTTGCTCTTGGGGTTTTGCTTGATTACTTTGTGTGTTTTGGGTGAGATTTTGGGTTTTTGGGTCATTAACTTTGTGTTTGTGATCTAGACGATTAGGCCAATCGTTATAGCAGGTTTGTGTGGTCATATAAATTAGTGTTTTACCAATCTTGAGTCCGAGAGGAGATAGGTCGTCGGGTTGTCTTGTGGTTTGTCGGTTTGGTTAGCAATTGCACGAAAGTGAATTGTCCGAGTCGTCCTTATCATCTTGCAATTTTGTGTCATAAACAGTATTTTGGGAGTTTACTCCTTGCTCTTAGGTCTGTCTAGGATAATCTCTGAGTATAGGACGGTTGAGACTGAGAGGTGAAACCATTGTTGAGTACGTGGTATTCTAGGTTTTGGTGAGTCCGAGAGGAAATCCAATTCCTTAACGGTGAGCTTAATCCGACCCTTAGGATAGTTTAGGTGTGTAGGTGAGTCCAAGAGGAGATCCTACATGTTTTAGTGATTCCCGAGTCAGTCTATCTTTAGAACCGGTCTCATACAGTCGGTTGTCACGAAAGCAGTTGAGTCATTCAATAGGATTCCTGGTATAGGTAGTGTTTGTCCCATATTTGGTCTTCGTCTGAGTTCTAGTGTGTTTGATCTTTCTAGTGTCGTTTATTTCTCCGTAACCTTTAGCGTCTTGTCTGTCTTTGAGTCGAGTCAGTATTTAGTTGCTTTAGTCTAAATTCATGTCCTAAAAGTATTAAATAAAATCATCTTGTGTGTTACATCGGTTAGGAGTCAATAAAGGTTCAGTATCGAGGGCCGCCGCCTTTTGTGTCCACGGTTCGATAACTCGGGCTTACTGTCTTTACTACGCGCGACCGGTACACTTGCCGTGAGCGTGTGATTTAGTTGTGAGTCCATTTCTACATTTAAAACTTGGTTGATTTAATATATATATATATATATATATATATATATATATATATAATATCACGGATCAAGTTTTTGATGCCGTTGCCGGGGACACTTTTAGGCGACTTCGAGAACGACCCGAGTTGGGGGTCTGACCACTATTTGTTAACTATTTGCGCTACTTAATTGTTTAGTATTTTATCATTTTCTCATCTATTTTATCTATTTTTTTTTTGTTTCCTAGTTAGCATACAATCTTTATTTTCTACATTTATTTTTCTTTTTGCAGTGTATGCAACATATTCGCCGCACCCGTTCCATAGGATCTGCCGAGTTTACTGCTCTACTCGAGCCCGAGCATTTGTTCCGAAAGAAACCTGTTGAAGAGAGTATTGAAACATCTTCTGAAGAAATGGGCGAGCCACCAGCACGAAGGACCGTTTTTTATTACGCCAAGTCGACCGACGATGGCGTGCGTTCTAGCATCACTCAGCCTTATGTAGAGGCTAACACGTGGCAGTTTCCATTTCATGTCATGAGCACTATCGCCACTAATGTGCAATTCCATGGGGACTCGCATGAGAACCCACACTCCCATCTCACTAGATTCAGTAGGGTCTGTGACACTTTCCGCCTTAATGGCGTCACCGAGGATGCCAAACTGTTGTGTCTATTCCCATTCAGTTTAGCATATAAAGCCGCCACTTGTCTTGAGTCCTTACCCAATGGTGCCATCACCACTTGGGTTGCTATGAAAGACAAATTTCTTGCTAAATACTACCCCCCCCCCCTTCTAAGGCTGCTCACCACATGAGTTTGATCCATGCTTTTAAGCAGCAGCAGGGGGAGAGTTTTCACGACACGTGGGAGAGATTTAAAGGGTTGTGTAATGATTGCCCGCGTCATGGTATAGAGGATTGGTGTTTGGTCATGAAGTTTTACAATGGCTATTCCATTGCTAGTAGAGGACAACAAGATACACTTGCAGAGGGAAACATGATGACGAGTAAGACCCCTGATGAGTGCTTTGACCTCTTCGAGAAAATTGCTATGACCAGTTACCAGAGCCCACATTCTGAGAGTTCAAAGAGAGGAGTTATACATGTTGATTCAAATACAGCCTTGGCAGCGCAGATAGAGGCATTAGCTAGGATAGTGAAACATTTGCAGGTGAAGTCGGACAGGAGCGGCGAGATCTGTAAGGGAGGCCTCAACACTGCTGATTGCCAGATGACCCAGGAGCAGGTTGAGTACTTAGGGAATCAAAACCGTAACAGCTCGTACGGTAGTTCTGGATGGAGAAATAATTCTGGGCCTAATTGGAGGGGTAACCCAAACCAGAATTTATTCCATAATTCAGGTCAGGGAAGCGGGGAGAAGAAGGACCGCTTAAGGAGATGATGGCTCAGTTTCTGGAGCGTGATGATAGGCGGCAGCAGGAGAATGCTGCGAAGTTTAAGGACCATGACAAGATGATCCAAAGGCAAGGAATGGCATTGCAGTATGACAATCCAAACTTTTAGGTTAACTACGTTAACTAAACCCATGTAAACTCCAACCTATTCAACCCTAACTCAAACCTCAGGGACTATGTCTGTCTTCATACAAATCTCAGGGACAAATTCTGTCATCTTTCCAACTCAAATTTCAGGGACTAATGTGGTAATTTGGCAAAACTCTCTCTGTTGACCTAGGAAAGTCAAAATCATGGGTTTATGTCTTGTTGACTTTCTAAAAGTCAAACCGTGTGTTTCTTGATCCAAATTCATGAATTATAACTGAAATTCGTTGAAACTTGTAACTGAATTGGACATTAACATCATTAACATTCACAATTAAGCCCCTAATTATCGACATTTATTCGAATTAAACCTCATTATGGACATGCGAGTTATAATCGTCTAACACATAACAAAGATCGATCAGTTCGATCATTTGTCCTATCATTTTTTAAATCAAACGAACTGCACACTTTGTTCGAGTTCTCCAAAAGCTTTTGCCTACATCAGTTGCGCCGGAGAAGCAGCCAGAAGCACCAGATATCAAACCCGTTGTCGTCGGACTTAGTTTTGGTCGAGCACTATCTACCCGACATCCAATCTGGTAATTGAAACACTCCTCTGATTCGTTTTTGTCTATAGAATGAAAGCCCTAACCTAATTAGCGCTTACATTACCGAATTAATCATGAACCGATTTCTAGGGTTAATACGAAACCAGTTTAATCGAACCCTATTCTAAATGTGTTCTTAATCTAATCAATTCACACTTGTAGACTCGTAACCACCCGATGAGTAAAAACCCTCTATCAATTTAACATTTTAACATCGAATTTGTCATAATCCGAATTCTAGGGTTCATCCTTATTCAATTTGGGGGTTTCGATCCTAGGGTTAATCAAAATGAAATTAAACTATATGGTTAGTTTCGCAAACAGTTACACTTTAAAAGCCCCATCCTAATTTGAACATTTATCATTGATTTCATAGCAATCTGATAACTAGGGTTCTTCGTCTGAATTGGTTAATCGAACTCTAACATCAACACGATTATAATTCAATTAATTTATGTGGATAAGTTCGCAATCCATCACTCTTTGAAAGCCCCGTGAATTCAACAACTGTTATTACAAGAATTGGGCAAATCGATCTAGGGTTCTAATCTAGGGTTTCGGTTTCAAATCAGGATAATTGACAGACTTAAACTCGATGTTTTCTCAATTAAACTCACACCTAGATTCGCTATACCCCGATTAACAAAACCCCTTTCATAAATTGACAAATCGCGATCAGATTCGTGGGATTTGGGACGGGATTCGATTTGGAATGCATATGGGAGGGAAATCCTTCTGACCTGTGTGTTAAAACCAATTTGTTCCGGGTTTAGTTGCGATACCCTAGCGGGCGGACTTGGTTTAGGCACTTGGCTCCTAGGCAGGAGACCCGGGTTCGAATCCGGTCTCCTGCATTCTTTTCTTGAGGACTTTTTAAATAATATTTAATTATTAAAAATCAAACCTTATATTATTATATTATTATCTTAAGAGTTTTAACCCGAAAAACAACCCGTAGGCTCGGGTTTGGTTTCATAACCTATTTTTATTATTATTATTCCCACTTTTAAATAATATGTTTATATTATTTTCAAACCTTGAATTCGATTAAAATAATATGTTTATATTATTTTTAACCCGTAACTCTCACTATTAAATAATATATATATTTTTATATTATTCCACCTCGTTAAAATACTTTGTGTGGCGTTTAAACTAAAAATAATATAATAGTTTATATTATTTACTCTCGTTTTCATACTCGATTAAAAATAATATATTTTTTATTTTCCACACAATAATTAATTAGTTAATCCGGCGAACCTAAAAAAATAATGTATTAAATTATATTATTTTCCTAATCTTTGTAAACGACTCGTACGTACGAATATATGTATTTATTTAATTATTATTTATTAACATACGACACGTAACGCTTTCCCTTAACGATCATATTAAAAATTTATATAATTTCGTAGACACGTTCGTCTACTCTTAAATTCTTAGAAAGCGTTAAGATGTTCAAACTTCCGTGTCGTCGTCACAAATCCCAACTTGTTCCTAATTTATGTGTTAATAATTTTAGGGCATTCGTAAGTCTTTTGAGACTTACACTCGTGGTTCCAACTTATCTCTTGTGTGATACTGCCTATGCTATTCAGGTGAGTTTTCACGGCCCCTTTTTACTGTTTTAAACTGGGGGAGAAAACATGTCGTAAATGCTTTTTGATTTTTGTAATTCATATATGATATCACTTGTATGACTATGCGTACACATTATCCTTTAAGTCCTCACATCGGACCGTTAATATGAACATAGCGAGGTAATTTGAGTAGTACTACTGGGTTTGACAAACCTCACCCGCGTTAGTCTCGCTAACTCGATTGGAGGTCGAACGGGTGCAATATTGACCTAATCATGCACCATGATGGTGGGAGGCATATAAACAGTCAGTTGTCGGTTGCGAGCGCATTAGTTAACATGTTTATGGGTTAGCTACATATTGATTTATATATTGATTGTACATTAATCTGTTAAACGCTTCTATAAATTGAAACTTGTGAACTCACCAACCTCGTGTTGACATTTTCTTACATGTTTTTCTCAGGTCGCTTAAGATAAGGCACAGGTGCACACAATAGGACATGCATGGAAATTCTGCCTTTGATTTATGTTTTATTAAACTGTTTGGACTATTTTAAATTATGTTTGGTTTGGACTATTCTTTTGGGCCCGTTTGTTTTGCGCATTTACTTTCTTTACGCTTCTGCATTAACTCTGATTGATATGATAATTTTCATTTGAGTCTCATGTAGAGTCGTTCAATGTAACTAAAGTCTGAGATCCTGGTTCGTCACTTCCCAAACGGTAAAACTCTGTTAGTTGAAATTCAATGTAAAACTTCGTCACTTCCCAAACGGTAAAACTCCGTTAGAGAACTAGGATTGCATACTAGACTATAACCTCACACATTAGTTACATGTCGTAAACGATTGGATGTTTGACACTTATATGTTATATTACAGGAACATGTCGTCAACTCCACCACCATCACCTAAGGCACCAGGACACGATGCACCTATCTTACGATCCCCAGAGCCCAAAAGGCGCCGGACTAGTTCTAGTGATTATTCGGTTGATCAGGGTGAACCGAGTAGCGCACAAGCAACGAATCATGCTCACAATTGGAATGCATACCCACAAATGATCCAAAGGTGGATCAAAATGGGAAATGTCCCATCACCCTACTTTGGTTCCGCTTCCTCATCATCTACTTTACCTAGCTTTCCCTGCACTATGGAACAAGCTTTTGCAGCTTTTGTATTTTACATGTCTAGGGAGTTGAGCATTGTGAAAGATGCTACTGATGAGATACCTGACATTCTGCAGCGAGAGACACAAATAGAGGAGAACAAGGTAGGAATTGAGCTTTTGACTGCTGAGCTAGCAGTGACGGATCAGGTCCATAACGTTCTGGTGGATCGGGTTACACATTTGGAGACGAGGGTAGACACCTTGGATTTTGAGGTAGGAGGGATTTTGGAGAGAGTGGCTAATCTGGAAGCCCAGTTACAGGTAGCAAACATGATGCCGAAGGACTTTAAGAAAGAGTGACTCACTTAGAAGCCCAACTGCAAACAGCCCTATTTCCGGAAATAATTCCACTTTCGGACGACGAGGAAGAACCTTTAGAGGAGGAGCCCTTGGAGGATGAGCCCTTAGAGGAGGAGCCACCCGAGGAGGAACCGGTGGAGATCGATGATGCACAATCATACGTTTCTTCTGATGACGAGGATGTTTGACGATCTTCCTATTATATCTTTCCTTTTCATTCATGTTTTGCTTATGTTTTTTCTCTTTTCAAACCTAGATGGGTAAGGTTGTTCCCATTCAATAAAAGCATGAGAAGTTTAATGTTTGAGTTATTTATTTTGTAGCCTTACAATTTATTTAATTTTCAAAATATTGGATGTTGTATTTCTTTACTTGTACATAAATAATGTTTAATATGTGATATATTTCACATTGTTTGTCTTTGTGAATGTGAAGAATCATGTCAGGAAGAGGACGTGGAGGTCGTGCTGGTGGTCGGGGTACCATCAACATGATAGCAGCGGAGCTAGCGGCACTAATCAACAATAGTGTGGCTGAGGCTCTAGCAGCACAGAATGTTACAGGTAAATGCTTTAACTATTGACTAATGAGGTAAATTCATCCCTTAAAGCGCCTTTCCTAAGCTCTATAATCCCAATCCTATGTTATTTCTAAATCCAGGCCAGCAGAATCAGCAACCATCATGCACGTTTAAGACATTTATGGACTGTAAGCGCCACACTTTTAGTGGAGCTGAAGGAGCTGCCGGACTACTCCGGTGGTTCGAAAAGGTAGAATCAATGATTGCCATGTGCAACTGCCCAGTGGCCAATTAGGTCAAGTTCGCCACTTGAACTTTGGAGGGCCTGGCTCTCACGTGGTGGAACGCCCAGGTCCAGATGCTGGGTCTGGCCATGGAAAATATACTCTCGTGGGAGGAGTTTAAGACGATGAAGAAGGAGGAGTACTGTCCTCGCGATGAAATTCAGAAGTTAGAAGGTGAATTTTGGAACCTGAAAATGGAAGGTTCTGAAATTGAGCTGTATACTACACGCTCCCATGAGCTTGCTACCATGTGCCCACATATGGCGACTCCAGACTACAAGAGAATTGAGCAGTATATTGGAGGTCTAGTGCCTCAGATTCAAAGTATGGTTACTTCGTCCAGCCCTACTACCATCCAGCAGACGATCAGACTGGCACACAAGCTAACCGATCAGACGGTGACTCAATGGACTTTACCCCCGAGAGGTTCGGTCTCTAAATCCACCGATAATCATAAACGCAAGTTTGATCACCTCTCCAACACCCACTCCAACTCTCACTCCAAAGGACCCCAGTTCAATCAACCCCAGCAGCAGCAACGAAAGTTTAAGCCTGCTAAGAATTTCAATCAGACGACTGTCTTCATACAAATCTCACGGACAAATTCTGTCATCTTTCCAACTCAAACTTCAAGGACTAATGTGGTAATTTGGCAAAACTCTTTCTGTTAACCTAGGAAAGTCAAAATCATGGGTTTATGTCATGTTGACTTTCTAAAAGTCTAACCGTGTGTTTCTTGATCCAAATTCATGAATTATAACTGAAATTCGTTCAAACTTGTAACCGAATTGGACATTAACATCATTAACGTTCAACATTAAGCCCCTAATTATCGACATTTATTCGAATTAAACCTCATTATGGACATGCGAGTTATAACCGTCGAACACATAACAAAGATCGATCAATTCGATCATTTGTCCTATCATTTTCGAAATCAAACGCACTGCACACTTTGTTCAAGTTCTCCAGAAGCTTTTTCCTACATCAGTTGCGCCGGAGAAACAGCCAGAAGCACCGGAGATCAAACCCGTCGTCGTAGGACTCAGTTTTGGTCGAGCACTATCAACCTGACATCCAATCTGGTAATTGAAACACTCCTCTGATTTGTTTTAGTCTATAGAATGAAAGCCCTAACCTAATTAGGGCTTACATTACCGAATTAATCATGAACCGATTTGTAGGGTTCATACGAAACCAGTTTAATCGAACCCTATTCTAAACGTGTTCTTAATCCAATCAATTCACACCTGTAGACTCGTAACCACCCGCAGAGTGAAAACCCTCTATCAATTTTACATTTTAACATCGAATTTTTCATAATCCGAATTCTAGGGTTCAACCTTATTCAATTTGGGGTTTCGATCCTAGGGTTAATCAAAATTAAATTAAACTATATGGTTAGTTTCGCAAACAGTTACACTTTAAAAGCCCCATCCTAATTTGAACATCTATCATCGATTCCATAGCAATCTGATAACTAGGGTTCTTCGTCTGAACTGGTTAATCGAACTCTAACCTCGACACGATTATAATTCAATTAAATTATGTGGATTGGTTCGCAATCCATCACTCTTTGAAAGCCCCATGAATTCAACAACTGTTGTTACAAGAATTCAGCAAATCGATCTAGGGTTCTAATCTAGGGTTTCGGTTTCAAATCAGGATCATTGACAGACTTAAACTCGATGTTTTCTCAATTAAACTCACACCTAGATTCGCCATACCCCTATTAACAAAACCCCTTTCATAAATTGACAAATCGTGATCAGATTCGTGGGATTTGGGACGGGATTCGATCTGGAATGCATATGGGAGGAAATCCTTTTGACCTGTGTTAAAACCAATTCATTACGGGTTTAGTTGCGATACCCTAGCGGACGGAATTGGTTAAGGCACTTGGCTCCTAGGCAGGAGACCGAATCCGGTCTCTTGCATTCTTTTTTTGAGGACTTTTTAAATTATATTTAATTATTAAAAATTAAACCTTATATTATTATATTATTATATTAAGAGTTTTAACCCGAAAAACAACACGTAGGCTCGGGTTTGGTTTCATAACCTATTTTTATTATTATTCCCACATTTAAGTAATATGTTTATATTATGTTCAAACTGCGAATTCGATTAAAATAATATGTTTATATTATTTTTAACCCGTAACTCCCACTATTAAATAATATGTATATTTTTATATTATTCCACCTCGTTAAATACTTTGTGTGGCGTTTAAACTAAAAATAATATAATAGTTTATATTATTTACTCTCGTTTTCATACTCGATTAAAAATAATATATTTATTATTTTCCACACAATGATTAATTAGTTAATCCGACGAACCTAAAAAAATAATTTATTAAATTATATTATTTTCCTAATCTTTGTAAACGACTCGTACGTACGAATATATGTATTTATTTAATTATTATTTATTAACATAAGACACGTAACGCTTTTCCCTTAACGATCATATTAAAAATTTATATAATTTCGTAGACACGTTCGTCTACTCTTAAATCCTTAGAAAGCATTAAGATGTTCTAACTTTCGTGTCATCGTCACAAATCCCAACTTGTTCCTAATTTATGTGTTTATAATTTTAGGGCATTCGTAAGTCTTTTGAGACTTACACTTGTGGTTCCATCTTATCTCTTGTGTGATACTGCCTACGCTATTCAGGTGAGTTTTCACGGCCCCTTTTTATTGTTTTAAACTGGGGGAGAAAACATGTCGTAAATGCTTTTTGATTTTTGTAATTCATATATGATATCACTTGTATGAATATGCGTACACATTATCCTTTAAGTCCTCACATCGGACCGTTAATATGAACATTGTGAGGTAATTTGAGTAGTACTACTGGGTTTGACAAACCTCACCCGCGTTAGTCGCGCTAACTCGATTGGAGGTCGAACGGGTGCAATATTAACCTAATCATGCACCATGATGGTGGGAGGCATATAAACAGTCAGCTGTCAGTTGCGAGCGCATTAGTTAACATGTTTATGGGTTAGCTACCTATTGATTTATATATTAAATGTACATTAATCTGTTAAACGCTTATATAAATTGAAACCTGTGAACTCACCAACCTCGTGTTGACATTTTCTTACATGTTTTTCTCAGGTCGCTTAAGATAAGGCACAGGTGCACACAATAGGACATGCATGGAAATTCTGCCTTTGATTTATGTTTTATTAAACTATTTGGACTATTTTAAATTGTGTTTGGTTTGGACTTGTAGGATCGAGAAATTACAAGATGGTTATGTTCTTAGTTGAAATTGGCGGAAACAATAACAACTACACAAGTGTAATCGAGCAAGCAGAAAGAATACTTTTAAGAACACTGTTGTATTAAGCTTTTGCAGATAAACGATTACAATTGAAACTCAATCAAAAAGCACAAAAAGAGCACACTTACAATGAAGTGTTTACACATTATTTATACTTACTTAGAATCAAGACAGCCCCTTGATTCTAAGGATCAGATCTAACACAGACCGTTGATCTGTTGTATGTAGCTAACTATTACACGTTTAGTCTAAAACTAGTTAACTTTATTGAAGCGTCTTCTTTATGCATCATTACTTGCATGCTTGGAGAAGAGCATTGTTGTCCATCATTGGTTGTGCCATTTCTGTTCCTTCTGCTTTGAGTGTGTCAGTTGCTTTTGCAGAAAGTTGTCAGTGAAGCTTGGTATGGATAGTCAGCTGCAACGATTTGTTTTCAAAGCACAAGGCTGTCAGCAGCAAAGATGGTGTTCAGTAGCATGATGTAACCATCCAAAGCTGCTGATGATTTGCCTGTCAGCAGCATCAAGTGTTGATGCTGCTGAGAAGCCTATCCGCACCAACTTTGGTCTTCAGCTGATAAGGCTATCCGCAGCAGATTTGTTCTTCAGCAGGAGAACAAGTATCCGCAGTAGATAAGCTTGTCCGCAGCAGTTTGGTGGTCAGCAGCAAACTCTGAGATCAGCGGCAATTGTACATAGAGAATTTTGTAGCAATCAGTCTTTGGTTCTACAAACTCCCCCTAGACTGATGCTACCAAAATTCTCTTACTGTCTTTGTTGCTGAAGCTTTTGCATATTTCTGACTATCCTTTCAACCTCATATCCACTCTGGTCCATGCTGGGATTGTTAAAAGGAAGCTCAGATAGAGTCTTGATGTCTTTGCTTGCCATTTTGAAGATAGCTTTGCTTGAACACCTCATCTTCTGTCCTTTAACATATGTCAGAGTGAATTCATTCTTCTCAGCATTGTAGGACCAGCTGATGAATGGAGTGTGGGATTGAAGGGGTTTGGTATCAGCTTGGGTGCCCACTGATACAAAGGAGGGAGTAAGAAAAGCTGGGCATTGATGGGCTTCATGCATAGAGACTTGGTGTCTAAGTTTGGACACTTCAGCCTCTAGCATATCCACCCTGGCCGTCAATTCTAATATATGAAGTTGCAGTCTGTCCTCATCCACAGTTATGGAATCCTTGGATCCATATGGGGCCTTATGCCTAGCCTCTTCATCCCCATTACCCATGATTTTTTGGCACCTGGGATTCCTCTCAGTGAGGGGAGTTTCCAAGGAAGCATCCTCACTGTGAGTTGCCGTGGTTGAGGTCTTAGCAATGTTGTCACTGTCCTCCTGGTCATTTGATGGACCAACAGTAGTGACAGCCTCTTCCACATCCACTCTTTCATAACTCCTAGAGTGGACCTTCAGGGTAGAAGAACTTGGGTTGGGTGTGTTGGAAGCAAGATCAATCAGCACCTCCGAGATAGTGGTAGTTGGAGAAGGTACATCATTTTGATCAGGTTCCTCAACACTTAAATTCAGAAGAGAAAGGAAAGGCTCAGGGGTCTATTCTATGGATCCGGGAAGTAATCCTGATCCTAATAGAGAAACATCCAAAGGAGTCTCTCTAATAATGTGGTTGTCCCTTATGATATTCTCATCAGAATGTTGTGATTCTGAGTGAGGGCTGTTAGGTTGGGTTTGGGCCTTGGAGGCAGGAGAAGAAGGAGTTCTCTTGCCCCTTTTTCTAGTATAAGTCGTTGCAACCGGGGCCCTGTGTTCCAGTTGAACGATAACATCCAAAACAGGTGTAAGTAATTTTTGTTCTTGTGCATCCTTAGTAGTATGCACATGGGTTCGAATGGTAGAAGCAGACTGTTGTTTTAAGATGTGAGGTGGAGGGTGTGGGATCAGTATCAGCTGGGATTGCTGAACTGTCACCCGGGGTACTCTGTATGTTCAGCATTGTAGATAACAATGGAACATTGACCCCTGATAACTTTTTGGAAACAGTTCTCATGTTATCACTTTAGATCGGCGAAAATGCAGATCTTCATGAAAACCCTAACGGGTAAGACGATCACGTTTGAGGTCGAATCCTTTGATACAATTGACAACGTGAAGGCAAAGATCCAAGACAAGGAAGGCATTCCGCCAGACCAGCAGCGTCTAATCTTCGCCGGAAAACAGCTCGAGGACGGCAGAACCCTAGCCGATTACAACATCCAGAAGGAGCCAAATCTTCGCCTCGTCCTTCGTCTCCGCGGTGGCGCGAAGAAGCGCAAGAAGAAGACCATGGAAGGCGGAGGCAAGTGCGGAGCTCACCTGATGACATCCGCTTCTTTTCTGAGATATGCATTGGAGAAGAGTGTGGCTTCCGAGATGGTGATATCATTGCCGTCTACCTTGGCTTTGATTTGGGGAATCCCCTGTTCGGTAGAGTAGACGGCAGTACTCCAGAAATCCTCCATATGAGGGATATATGTGGCATGGTTGGTTGTGAGGGAAAATTGGATCTTTGATCGACATAAGAAGTTGATCATATCATTGAATCCTTCGGATATTTTTCACTTGGTTAGGTATGAAAGTGAGGGATGAAGGGCTTTGATCGTGATGGGGACTTGAGAGAAAGTGATGTTGGTTTAGGGAGAAGTGGAAGGTGAAGAGGTGGAAGGAAATTTGATTTGTTTTTATAACGGCAGAGGAGAGAAAAAGCAAAATGACTTGTACAGTACAACCCAATTCACCTTTTATTGTTACAGCTGTAATACACCGAGGTAGTCATGGTAAAGACTGACGTTAATTTTTTTTACAGTGGGTAAAAGTTAATTTTGACTTAAATTTACCCATCAGCAGCAAACTTGATTATTGTGGATGAGTGAGCCTGTCCGCTGCAACCTTGGTTGACGCGGAAGGTTAAGTCTGTCAGCAGCAAACTTATCTGCTGCTCATGGATTTAATAATCCGCAGCAAGGATGTTGCTGCTGACAGTCTTAAAGAAATCCACAGGAAACCTGTTCCTGCTGATAACTTAAAGCGGTCAGCTGCACATCTTTTGCTGCTGTGGATTAAACCCGTCAGCAGCTGAAGGACAAAGATGCTGCTGATTTATAACTTTTATTTACAACATAAGACAAAACACATTTTTAAAATAGAATTTTTTTTTAAGAGATAGATTTTAATCAAAGTTCGTCATACCAATTAATTCAACTAAATATTTAAATCTAGCTTCATCAAAAGGTTTTGTAAACAAATGAGCATAATGCTCATTCGTATGAACTTTGGTTAAAATAATCCTCTTTTTCTCAGCTTGATCTCTTATGAAATGATACCTGATGTCAATGTGCTTTGTCTTCGAGTGCTGCACCGGATTGTTTGTGATTGAGATAGCACTCATGTTGTCAATGTGAATTGGAGTTGCCATGAAAGTCATCCCATAATCCAACATTTGATTTTGTATCCAGATGACTTGTGCATAGCAACTTGAAGCTGTAATGTATTCTGCTTCAGCTGTAGAAGTTGAAACACATTTTTGCTTCTTGCACTGCCATGAAATCAATCTCCCTCCTAGAAACTGACATCCCCCTGAAGTGGACTTTTTATCCAAGTTGCATCCCCCATAGTCACTATCAGTGTATGCATACAGATTAAACATGTCATTTTTAGAGTATCATAGCCCAAATATTTGAGAAGTTGATAGGCTCAAATATTTGGGAGAATGAGTCTATGTCAAAGAGCCAGTTTAGACCTTTTCCCTGCTCACAGAAAATGTGTTCTCTGCATTCCCCATTTGCTGATTCTTCCACGATTCTTGTTCTTGAATTGAATACCCGGTAGGCCTTTGATTGAGAGGAATAGCCTACGAAATATCCTTCATTAGATTTGGCACCAAACTTAGGAAGAACCCCATGTATGATGAGAATGGTGCATGGACACCCAAAAGGTTTTAGGAACCCAATGTAGGGAATTCTTTGAAACCAAAGTGCATTGGGTGTTTTGTTTAGGGGTTTGATAATTAGAACTCGGTTTTGCACATAACAGGCTGTGCTAACTGCTTCTGCCCAGAATGTGAGTGGCAGTTTTGAGTCAGCCAACATAGATCTTGATGACTCAATAAGAGTTTTGTTACTTCATTCAGCAACTCCATTTTGTTGAGAAGTTCTTGGAGCACTGTATTGTCTTTCTATCCCCTTGCTTTCACAGAAACAGTTCAAGGTATGGTTCTTGAACTATGTGCCTTGATCACACCTTATGATCTTCACCTTTTGATTGCTTTGATTCTCTACCCTAAGAATGTAGGATTTGAGAATTTCAGCAGTTTCATCTTTAGTTCTCAAGAAGTATACCCATGAGAATCTGGTGTAGTCATCAGTTATCACCAGACAGTACGACTTCTTGCCCATTGACATGACATTTGTAGGACCAAAGAGATCCATATGCAGCAGTTGCAGTGGAGTTTCATTTGTATTCAAGGTCTTAGGCTTGTGAGAGCTTTTGTGTTGCTTCCCCTTTAAGCATGCAATGCAGTGGTCTTCCAGCTGAAATTCTTTGTCAGGAATCCCTCTGACAAGATTATTCTTCACCAATTTGTTGATAGTTTTGATATTAACATGGCTTAATCTCCTGTGCCAGAGAGCTGATTCATCAACTGAGGCCTTTGATAAAAAGCAGGAAACACTCCTAGATGGAGTGACTTCATTCATGTCCAGTACATAGAGATTTTCTTTTCTCTGAGCAGTTAATAAAATGCTTTCTGGCGGAGGTGTGGATAAGCCTGGAGTCAGTACAAAACATTCTTTAACTATGAAGAGCATCCAATGCTTTTGGTCACAGACCTGGGAAACACTCATGAAATTGAAGTCCAATTTTTTAACATAGTTGACCTTATCAATGCTCATTCTTTCGTTGGACACAGCTCCTTGTCCAGTAATGGATCCTCCCTTTGAGTCACTTCCAAAGGCAACATATCCTCCATTGAAATGTCTGAAGTTGGAGATGATGGATCTGTTGCCTGTCATGTGCCTGGAACACCCACTGTCTATCACCCAGGTGTTATTCTTGTGACCCGGCTGCCCTTGCACATGATAGATTTCTAATTAGTAGGAGGAACCCAAGAGTCTGTAGACTTGAAAAAGATGGTTGTTAGTTTATCCTTTTCAGTATGTTTGTAGTCAATGGAACCAATGACAGTGCTTGGAGATGGTTTGGCTTTCCATTGCCTTGTTGGTGATTTTCTAGTTTTCCTCACATTGTCAGCATCAAATTTTGCTACAGATGTTTCAGGCTTCTTGACAGTAGATCCTGCTGCTGATGGCTTTGTTGAAGTGGCAGCATTCTTTGCTGCTGAAGGCTTTGCCTTGGATTTTGCCTTATCAGCAGTGGACACTCTTGCTGCTGATGGCTTTGCCTTATCAGCAGCAGATTTTGCTGCGGAGGATTTTAGCTTATCAGCAGCAGACTTGGCTGTTGCTGAAAGCTTCTGCTTTGTTTTCTTCGGCTTAACTTGACTAACAACCGATGTATGCTGATCCTTCTTTACCCTTTGTCTTTAAGGGGCTTGATGAAGGATCTGGTTGAAGGGGTTAAACTTACAGTTTGCAGCAAAGTGGTCTGATTCACCACAAATGATGCAAGGTTGTTGAGATTTAGACAGCTTCACTCTTGGGGGAAATAGAGACTCCCTGAACTTAGTTGCTTTGACTTCGTAGCTTCTTACCTTCTTATTTTTGTTAGTCTTTTAAAGGCATGCTGCTTTGAATTTCTTTGGTATTCCAGGTAATGAAAGCAGGTGCTGGCAGTGTGGTTATATCTGCCACACACAAAGCATGATCTTGCCAGTTTGTCTCTTGAAAGGTAGACATAGTCCTTTCTTTGGAACAGATCCTTGAAGTTCCATGGATGAGCTTTGTTATGTTCAAAAGTGGCTTCTTCTAGGGTCTTTTGAACATATGGAACTTTTTCTTCAGGCTTATGACATATATCAAATACCTTCCTCTTTGTGATCGGCTTTGACTGAGGCTTGGGGTTTATGGGTCCTGATGTCTGTCCCTTTTCAATGTTTAGCTTTCTTCCATCTGGAGGATAGCTGATCTTGATCTGTTTGAATGGTACAGGGGCTGGAACAGCTGGAAGAACAGCAGGAACTGCAACTCTATTCAGAACAGCTTCAGATGGGACTGCACTGGTTTCATCATGGTCTGAGTGGGTTGACTCAGATTCCGACGAGGTAGTGCAGTCTTCGACGAAAGGTTCATCCGTTGAAGGATCAAGGTTTCAGTTTGCAGTGTCAAGATTTGCAACATTGAAGCTTGGTTCGTATATGGCAATATAGTCAGCAGGAGGAGGAACAGCATTGTACTGATCATTGTTATACCCAAGTTCAGTTTTTACCTTCTCATGGACTTGAATATCTAAAAGTCTTTGTAACTTTTTGGAGGAAAATTCATATTTTTCAACGTGAACTTTCTGTTCTGCCAGTTCAGCTCTGGTAACTTTTAGTTTGACCAGTAGATCATCAATCTGAGTTTCAAGATTAGTTTGTTCGTGTTTTAGCGATGAAATCTCTTTCTTAAGGCAGTTAATCTTTTCTTTATAAGTATTTTCAACCTTTTTGAACTCAGATTTCATCTGATGAAACTCTTCATTTTGATCTATAAGGTTTTGGTTATCCTTTCTATAACCCAAAACTTTATCAATACAGTATTGAGAGCAAAGATGTTCAAATACATGAGGTGGTATCTCTGTAGTGTCTGCCATCAGAGCTTGATTGTTGACAGACAGTTCTTCATATTGGAAGCTCCAGTCAAACTTAGAAGTTCCAACAGTTGCACAAGCTGCAGTTTGAACTGGAGGAGTAGCTTGTTGTTGTTGTCTGGGTTGGGCTCTTGACTGAGGAGTAGCTGGATTTGCTCTTGGTGCCTTGCATTCTCTAGCAAAGTGACCCAGTAGGTTACAGTTGTAACATCTTAGTTTGCTTTTATCCAAGCCAACTTTGGTGTTGGAGTTGTTACTTGGAATGGGTCTTCCGGTTCTAGAGTAGAACCTTTTTGCTCTTATAGAGAGCATGGCATACGAGTGCTGTATGTCCATTTCTTCTAAATCATTTGGATGAAAGCATTCCAGATACTCCTTGATAAAAGGACATGTTGCTTGAGTTTTCAGAAACAAAAGCAGCAGAGGTTGATGTTTGAGGAGGAGTTTCTAGGAGAAATGGTGAGCTGTTTGTTTTAGAGATTGGAGTTTGAGGACGAGTGATGATGGGAGGATAGTAGTTGCTTGAACTAGGACCTGAGTGCTCAGAGTGGAGGGCAGAGGAGGTGGTGGTGGATGTTGAGGCTGTTTGGTAGCTTGAGCTTCTTTCTTTTGCCTGAATCATCTCTAGCTCATAGGTTTTTAGCATTCCAAAGAGCTCAGTCATCGGGAGAGTCTTCAGATTCTCAGTTCTTCTGATTGACACTGTGTAAAGTGTCCAGCAGCTTGGTAGAGACCTAATGAACTTCTTGAGAATACCTTCATTCTCTAGCTTCACCTTTGAGCACTGCAGCTCTCCTACAAGATAGGTAAATCTGTTCTATAGAACAGTTAGAGACTCACCTTCCTTCTAGACGAAGTTTTCATACTGCTGCTTCAGGATGTCTCTTCTATTTTCTTTGACTTCCTCAGAGCCAGCAAACATCTTCTCAAGAGCCTCCCAGAGCTCTTTAGCAGTTTTGTAACTTCTGAAGTTATGAAAAACTTCATTTGGAAGGCACATTTGGATAGCTCCTAGTGCCTTGAAGTCCACCTCCATCTTCTTTATGTCCTCTTCTGAGTACTTTCAGGGCTCCTTTGGAACTGGTGGTCCTCCAGAGTCAGCAGAGGCCACCATGGGAGTGTAGGGTCCATCCCTGATGGATTTCCACATTCCGTACTCCTGATAGCAGAAAAAACTTTCCATGCGATTTTTCCACATGTCGTAGTCTTCCCCAGATACCAATCTTGGTGGTCGGTTGATGCTGCCGATGTTTTCAAATTCGTTGCACTGTGCCATATTTGTTCTTGGTGACTTGATGAAAGAGAGAGAGTTTAGAATAGAACCAGAAGTGATTAAACAAGTGTGAGTTTGTTTAATCTGAGCCAAAGCTCAAATACCACTTGTAGGATCGAGAAATTACAAGATGGTTCTGTTCTTAGTTGAAATTGGCAGAAACAATAACAACTACACAAGTGTAATCGAGCAAGAAGAAAGAATACTTTTAAGAACATTGTTGTATTAAGCTTTTGCAGATAAACGATTACAACTGAAACTCAATCAAAAAGCATAAAAAGCACAAAAAGAGCACACTTACAATGAAGTGTTTACACATTACTTATACTTACTTAGAATCAAGACAGCCCCTTGATTCTAAGGATCATATCTAACACAGACCGTTGATCTGTTGTATGTAGCTAACTATTACACGTTTAGTCTAAAACTAGTTAACTTTATTGAAGCGTCTTCTTTATGCATCATTACTTACATGCTTGGAGAAGAGCATTGTTGTCCGTCAATGGTTGTGCCATTTCGGTTCCTTCTGCTTTGAGTGTGTCAGTTGCTTTTGCAGAAAGTTGTCAGTGAAGCTTGGTATGGATAGTCAGCTGCAACGATTTGTCTTCAAGGCACAAGGCTATCAGCAGCAAAGATGATGATCAGCAGCAAGATGTAACTATCCAAAGCTGCTGATGCTGCTGAGAAGCCTATCCGCAGCAACTTTGGTCTTCAGCAGATAAGGCTATCCGTAGCAGATTTGTTCTTCAGCAGGAGAACAAGTATCCGCAGCAGATAAGCTTGTCCGCAGCAGTTTGGTGGTCAGCAGCAAACTCTGAGATCAATAGCATTTGTACTTAGAGAATTTTGTAGCCATCAGTCTTTGGTTCTAATAACTCCCCCTAGACTGATGCTACCAAAATTCCCTTACTGCCTTTGTTGCTGAAGCTTTTACATATTTCTGACTATCCTTTCAACCTTATATCCTCTCTGGTCCATGCTGGGATTGTTAAGATGAAGCTCAGATAGAGTCTTGATGTCTTTGCTTGCCATTTGGAAGATAGCTTTGCTTGAACACTTCATCTTCGGTCCTTTAACATCTGTCAGAGTGAATTCATTCTCCTCAGCATTGTAGGCCCAGCTGATGAATGGAGTGTGGGATTGAAGGGGTTTGGCATCAGTTTGGGTGCCCACTGATACAAAGGAGGGAGTAAGAAAAGCTGGGCATTGATGGGCTTCATGCATAGAGACTTGGTGTCTTAGTTTGGACACTTCAGCCTCTAGCATATCAACCCTGGCTGTCAATTCCAAGATATGAAGTTGCAGTCTGTCCTCATCCACAGTTATGGAATCCTTGGATCCAGATGGGGCCTTATTCCTAGCCTCTTCATCCCCATTACCCATGATTTCTTGGCACATGGAATTCCTCTCAGTGAGGGGAGTTTCCAAGGAAGCATCCTCACTGTGAGTTGCCGTGGTTGAGGTCTTAGCAATGTTGTCACTGTCCTCCTGGTCATTTGATGGACCAATAGTAGTGACAGCCTCTTCCACATCCACTCTTTCATAACTCCTAGAGTGGACCTTCAGGGTAGAAGAACTTGGGTTGGGTGTGTTGGAAGCAAGATCAATCAGTACCTCCGAGATAGTGGTAGTTGGAGAAGGTACATCATTTTGATCAGGTTCCTCAACACTTATGTTCAGAAGAGAAAGGAAAGGCTCAGGGGGCTATTCTATGGATCCGGGAAGTGATCTTGATCCTAATAGAGAAACATCCAAAGGAGTCTCTCTAATAATGTGGCTGTCCCTTATGATATTCTCATCAGAATGTTGTGATTCTGAGTGAGGGCTGTTAGGTTGGGTTTAGGCCTTGGAGGCAGGAGAAGAAGGAGTTCTCTTGCCCCTTTTTCTAGTATATGTCGTTGCAACCGGGGCCCTGTGTTCCAGTTGAACGATAACATCCAAAACAGGTGTAAGTAATTTTTGTTCATGTGCATCCTTAGTAGTATGCACAGGGGTTCGAATGGTAGAAGCAGACTGTTGTTTTAAGATGTGAGGTGGAGGGTGTGGGATCAGTATTAGCTGGGATTGTTGAACTGTCACCCGGTGTACTCTGTATGTTCAGCATTGTAGATAAAAATGGAACATTTACCCCTGAGAACTTTTTGGAAACAGTTCTCATGTTATCACTTCAGATCGGTGAAAATACAGATCTTCGTGAAAACCCTAACGGGTAAGACGATCACGTTTGAGGTCGAATCCTTCGATACAATCGACAACGTGAAGGCAAAGATCCAAGACAAGGAAGGCATTCCGCTAGACAAGCAGCGTCTAATCTTCGCCAGAAAACAGCTCAAGGACGGCAGAACCCTAGCCGATTACAACATCCAGAAGGAGTCAAATCTTCGCCTCGTCCTTCGTCTCCGTGGTGGCGCGAAGAAGCGCAAGAAGAAGACCATGGAAGGCCTCGCAAATGCGGAGCTCACCTGATGACATCCGCTTCTTTTCTGATATATGCATTGGAGAAGAGTGTAGCTTCCGAGATGGTGATATCCTTGCCGTATACCTTGGCTTTGATTTGGGGAATCCCCTGTTCGGTAGAGTAGACGGCAGTACTACAGAAATCCTCCATATGAGGGATATATGTGGCATGGTTGGTTGTGAGGGCAAATTGGATCTTTGATCGACATAAGAAGTCGATCATATCATTGAATCCTTCGGATATTTTTCACTTGGTTAGGTATGAAAGTGAGGGATGAAGGGCTTTGATCGTGATGGGGACTTGAGAGAAAGTGATGTTGGTTTAGGGAGAAGTGGAAGGTGAAGAGGTGGAAGGAAATTTGATTTGTTTTTATAATGGCAGAGGAGAGAAAAAGCAAAATGACTTGTACAGTACAACCCAATTCACCTTTTATCGTTACAGCTGTAATATACCGAGGCCGTCATGTTAAAGACTGACGTTAATTTTTTTACAGTGGGTAAAAGTTAATTTGGACTTAAATTTACCCATCAGCAGCAAACTTGATTACTGTTGATGAGTGAGCCTGTCTGCTGCAACCTTGGTTGATGCGGAAGGTTAAGTCTGTCAGTAGCAAACTTATCTGCTGCTGATGGATTTAATAATCCGCAGCAAGGATGTTACTGCTGACAGTCTTAAAGAAATCCGCAGGAGACCTGTTCCTGCTGATAACTTAAAGCGGTCAGCTGCACATATTTTGCTGCTGAGGATTAAACCTGTCAGCAGCTGAAGGACAAAAATGCTGTTGACTTATAACTTTTATTTACAACATAAGACAAAACACATTTTTAAAATAGAATATTTTTTTTAGAGATAGATTTTAATCAAAGTTCATTATACCAGTTGATTCAACTAAATATTTAAATGTAGCTTCATCAAAAGGTTTTGTAAACAAATCAGCATATTGCTCATTCGTATGAACTTTGGTTAAAATAATCATCTTTTTCTCAACTTGATCTCTTATGAAATGATACCTGATGTCAATGTGCTTTGTCTTTGAGTTCTGCACCGGATTGTTTGTGATTGAGATAGCACTCATGTTGTCAATGTGAATTGGAGTTGCCATGAAAGTCATCCCATAATCCAACATTTGATTTTGTATCTAGATGACTTGTGCACAGCAACTTGAAGCTGCAATGTATTCTGTTTCAGCTGTAGAAGTTGAAACACATGTTTGCTTCTTGCACTGCCATGAAATCAATCTCCCTCCTAGAAACTGACATCCCCTTGAAGTGGACTTTTTGTCCAAGTTGCATCCCCCATAGTTACTGTCAGTGTATGCATACAGATTAAACATGTCATTTTTAGAGTACCATAGCCCAAGTCTTGAGGCACCCTTTAAGTATCTAAAGATTCTCTTGACAGCCTGAAGATGTGAAACTTTTGGAGCTGCTTGAAATCTTACACAGAGTCATACTGCAAACATGATATCTGGCCTTGAGGCAGTAGATACATGAGAGACCCTATCATTGCACGGTACTGATGTTGATCAGTGTCTATATGGACTATATGGACAGAAATGTCGTTCTCCTATTTGTTGGGCTGAAGTTGGCGATAGTCAACTTACAGGTCCTGAGTTCGTACTTGAAACTTCCGAGAAAGTTGTTCAAATTAGAAACCGTATGGTAGCAGCTCGTGATCGTCAAAAGAGCTATGCCGATAAGCGTCGTAAACCGTTAGAATTTCAAGTAGGGGATATGGTCTTGTTAAAAGTATCGCCTTGCAAGGGTGTCATTCGTTTTGGGAAACGAGGCAAATTGAATCCTCGTTATGTTGGACCATTCAAAATAGTGAAGAGAATTGGCCCAGTAGCGTATCAACTGGACCTACCTGAAGGACTTAGTGGTGTACACAACGTCTTTCACGTCTCAAACTTGAAGAAATGTCTGGCAGACGAGTCACTCGCGGTTCCTCTCGAGGAACTACACATTGATGAACAGTTATGTTTCATCGAAGAACCTATGGAAATTATGGATAGGGAAGTCAAAACATTAAAACGCAGTAAAATCCCTATTGTCAGAGTCCGTTGGAACTTGAAGCGCGGACCGGAATTCACTTGGGAGCGCGAGGACCAGATGATGCGCAAGTATCCATATCTGTTCAAGCAATCCACGCCAAATTCTTAAGGTATTATTTTAATTTTCGGGACGAAAATTCTTTCAACTAGGGGATGATGTGATATCCCGGGAAAATTTTTTTTATTATTTAACTTTCGGGACGAAAATTCTTTCAACTATGGGATGATGTGACAATCCGAACTTTTAGGTTAACTACGTTAACTAAACCCAGTTAAACTCCAACCTATTTAACCCTAACTCAAACCTCAGGGACTATGTCTGTCTTCATACAAATCTCACGGACAAAATTTGTCATCTTTCCAACTCAAACTTCAAGGACTAACGTGGTAATTTGGTAAAACTCTTTCTGTTGACCTAGGAAAGTCAAAATCATGGGTTTATGTCCTGTTGACTTTCTAAAAGTCAAACCGTATGT
Organism: Smallanthus sonchifolius; assembly: GCA_023525975.1. Lineage (NCBI taxonomy): Eukaryota > Viridiplantae > Streptophyta > Magnoliopsida > Asterales > Asteraceae > Smallanthus > Smallanthus sonchifolius. The sequence continues at coordinate 78,635,569 of CM042022.1, forward strand.
TTCTTGATCCAAATTCATGAATTATAACTGAAATTCGTTCAAACTTGTAACCGAATTGGACATTAACATCATTAACGTTCAACATTAAGCCCCTAATTATCGACATTTATTCGAATTAAACCTCATTATGGACATGCGAGTTATAATCGTCGAACACATAACAAAGATCGATCAATTCGATCATTTGTCCTATCATTTTCGAAATCAAACGCACTGCACACTTTGTTCAAGTTCTCTAGAAGCTTTTGCCTACATCAGTTGCGCCGGAGAAGCAGGCAGAAGCACCGGAGATAAAACCCGTCGTCGTCGGACTCAGTTTTGGTCGAGCACTATCAACCCGACATCCAATCTGGTAATTGAAACACTCCTCTGATTCGTTTTAGTCTATAGAATGAAAGCCCTAACCTAATTAGGGCTTACATTACCGAATTAATCATGAACCGATTTCTAGGGTTCATACGAAACCAGTTTAATCGAACCCTATTCTAAACGTGTTCTTAATCCAATCAATTCACACATGTAGACTCGTAACCACCCGTAGAGTGAAAACCCTCTATCAATTTTACTTTTTAACATCGAATTTTTCATAATCTGAATTCTAGGGTTCATCCTTATTCAATTTGGGGGTTTCAATCCTAGGGTTAATCAAAATGAAATTAAACTATATGGTTAGTTTCGCAAACAGTTACACTTTAAAAGCCCCATCCTAATTTGAACATTTATCATCGATTCCATAGCAATCTGATAACTAGGGTTCTTCGTCTGAACTGGTTAATCGAACTCTAACCTCGACACGATTATAATTCAATTAATTTATGTGGATAGGTTCGCAATCCATCACTCTTTGAAAGCCCCATGAATTCAACAACTGTTATTACAAGAATTGGGCAAATCGATCTAGGGTTCTAATCTAGGGTTTCGGTTTCAAATCAGGATAATTGACAGACTTAAACTCGATGTTTTCTCAATTAAACTCACACCTAGATTCGCTATACCCCGATTAACAAAACCCCTTTCATAAATTGACAAATCACGATCAGATTCGTGGGATTCGGGACGGGATTCGATCTGAATGCATATGGGAGGGAAATCCTTTTGAACTGTGTTAAAACCAATTCGTTCCGGGTTTAGTTGCGATACCCTAGCGGACGGACTTGGTTAAGGCACTTGGCTCCTAGGCAGGAGACCCGGGTTCGAATCCGGTCTCCTACATTCTTTTTTTGAGGACTTTTTAAATTATATTTAATTATTAAAAATCAAACCTTATATTATTACATTATTATATTAAGAGTTTTAATCTGAAAAACAACACGTAGACTCGGGTTTGGTTTCATAACCTATTTTTATTATTAATATTCCCATTTTTAAGTAATATGTTTATATTATGTTCAAACTGTTAATTCGATTAAAATAATATGTTTATATTATTTTTAACCCGTAACTCCCACTATTAAATAATATGTATATTTTTATATTATTCCACCTCGTTAAATACTTTGTGTGGCGTTTAAACTAAAAATAATATAATAGTTTATATTATTTACTCTCGTTTTCATACTCGATTAAAAATAATACATTTATTATTTTCCACACAATGATTAATTAGTTAATCCGACGAACCTAAACAAATAATTTATTAAATTATATTATTTTCCTAATCTTTGTAAACGACTCGTACGTATGAATATATGTATTTATTTAATTATTATTTATTAACATACGACACGTAACGCTTTTCCCTTAACGGTCACATTAAAAATTTATATAATTCCGTAGACACGTTCGTCTACTCTTAAATCCTTAGAAAGCATTAAGATGTTCTAACTTCCGTGTCGTCATCACAAATCCCAACTTGTTCCTAATTTATGTGTTTATAATTGTAGGTCATTCGTAAGTCTTTTGAGACTTACACCCGTGGTTCCAACTTATCTCTTGTGTGATACTGCCTACGCTATTCAGGTGAGTTTTCACGGTCTCTTTTTACTGTTTTAAACTGAGGGAGAAAACATGTCGTAAATGTTTTTTGATTTTTGTAATTCATATATGATATCACTTGTATGACTATGCGTACACATTATCCTTTAAGTCCTCACATCGGACCGTTAATATGAACATAGCGAGGTAATTTGAGTAGTACTACTAGGTTTGATAAACATCACCCGCGTTAGTCGCGCTAACTCGATTGGAGGTCGAACGGGTGCAATATTGACCTAATCATGCACCATGATGGTGGGAGGCATATAAATAGTCAGTTGTCGGTTGCGAGCGCATTAGTTAACATGTTTATGGGTTAGCTACCTATTGATTTATATATTGAATATACATTAATCTGTTAAACGCTTCTATAAATTGAAACATGTGAACTCACCAACCTCGTGTTGACATTTTCTTACATGTTTTTCTCAGGTCGCTTAAAATAAGGCACAGGTGCACACAATAGGACATGCATGGAAATTCTGCCTTTGATTTATGTTTTATTAAACTGTTTGGACTATTTTAAATTGTGTCTGGTTTGGACTTTTGGACTATTCTTTTGGGCGCGTGTGTTTTGCGCATTTACTTTCTTTACGTTTTCGCATTAACTCTGATTAATATGATAATTTTCATTTGAGTCCCATGTAGAGTCGTTCAATGTAACTAATGTCTGAGATCCTGGTTCATCACTTCCCAAACGGTAAAACTCCGTTAGTTGAAATTTTGGAGTGTGACATGCAGAATATGGAGAGGCATGTAGGAGAGATAGTTGAGATGTTGAATAGTAGGAAGGAGGGTAGTCTGCCTAGTAATATTGATGCGAACCCGGTTACTCATGGCAGTTCGCAATGGCAGTGACTACTAGGAGCGGCTGAGGTGCCGAGATTCCGAGACCGGTAGATGATGAAGATGAACCGGTCGATGAGGAGATTGAGATGGAGGCAAATCCTGGCAAGGTGCAAGAGAGGCAAAGCCCAGCAACTATAGCACAGTCAGAGGATTCCGGTAGGAAGGCGACTAAGACGCCTACGAGAGAGTATAAGCCCCCACTTCCATATCCTGGTAGGCTTAGAAAGGAGAAGGAGGACGGTCACTACCAGAAGTTCCTCAGCATGCTACGACAGCTACACATTAACATCCCATTTGTTGAGGCTCTGTCTAGTATGCCCAAGTATGCAAAGTACCTCAAGGACATGTTTACTAACAAAACTAAACTTGAGGCACTTTCCATCATGGTGATGAATGAATGGTGTTCTGCGGTTATAGAACCCAGCCTTCCACAGAAGATGAAGGATCCAGGGAGTCTCACTATCCCTTGTGTTATTGGTGAGTTGTCTGTTGGCGACGCTCTTGCTGACCTAGATGCTAGCATCAACCTAATGCCCTTCCCTGTTTTTAAGAAGCTAGGCCTAGGAGAACCGCAGCTGATATGGATGAGTCTTCAGCTTGTCGACTGATCGGTTAAGTATCTACGCGGTTTTGTTGAGAATATGTTGGTTAGTGTCGACAAGTTCATATTCCCTGTGGACTTTGTCATATTGGATATGGACGAGGACTGTAGGTCCCGGAAGACTCGTCGTGCAGCAGACATAACACGGACATGTTCTGTGATTTGTGTGGGAACCAAGAAACGAGACAGAGAAACACGAACATAAACAAAAGATAATGAAACGATACGTAATCCATAACATAGAAGCCATCCAGTATTACAGACTACATACCGAAGGAGCACACATCTCTCATCTAAGCTCACAGTCCAGGGGTCGGGAGAGCTCGTCCCGACCCGGACACCTCTCAACCTAGTTTCAGAGTTCCACCTACAAATGAAGACAAGTCTTCTATTTATAGGGGTAGGAACACTACATGTGTACTTGGCTAAGTACGCAGGGCATTGGCCAAGCGTACTTGCTAAGTACGCATTGCAAAAGCCTTGCGTACTTACTAAGTACGCAGGACCAACTGGTGAACAGGCTAAGTACGCAGGAATACCCTCCTGCGTACTAGCCTAGTACACCGATACATAGAATTTAATATATAGTTACAAAAACTTGCTTCTACAAGGACGAGCATGTCCTTCTTATTTTGGGGCGTCCATTCCTAGCTACCGCTCACGCGATGATAGATGTTTTTAGCGGTAAGCTGACCATTGGTGTGAATGATGAGAAGGTGACATTCGACGTGAATAAGTCCATGAAGCATCCGAGCAGTCAGGACGATACACTGTACTTCATATAGTCGATCATGTCACATGTGGAAGAGTTCTTGAGCGATATATGTGGAAGAGATGCGTCTGATACGTAAATCCTGGTTAGAGAGAATGGCGATATTGAGATGACAGCAGCAGCCATAGATGAGAGTTCGAGTCCTATAGAGATTGAGACTGCCTAGGACCCACTGGATTCGAGGATATTGAGAGGAGTGAGCCCGTAGAAATGCCGTCTGTTGAGATCCCACCGTCCTCCTTAGAGCTTAAGGAGTTACTGTCGCATATAGAGTATGCTTTCCTGGATGATGAGAGGAAGCTTCCAGTGATTATTGCGGCGGATTTGATGAGAGATGAGAAGGAGAGACTGACTAGCGTGTTGAAGGCACATAAGCATGCGATCGCGTGGATGTTGATGGATATCAAGGTTATAAACCCTTCCTTTTGCATAAGATCTTGATGGAGGATGATTTTAAGCCAATTGTGCTAGGGCAGCGGAGACTGAACCCTAAGATGCAGGAGGTAGTGAAGAAGGAGGTCCTGAAGTTGTTAGATGCGGGGCTAATCTACCCCATATCTGATTATGCATGGGTTAGTCCAGTGCAGGTTGTCCCCAAGAAAGGGGGGATGACGGTTGTGGTTAAGGAGAGGAGTTGTTTGCAAGATTTGGTGTGCCAAAGGCACTGATTAGTGATAGAGGTACCCACTTCTGCAATGCGCAGATGGAGAAAACCTTGCAAAGATATGGGGTCACCCATCGACCTGCAATGGCTTATCATCCGCAGACTAATGGGAATGTAGAGGTTAGCAACTGCGGGATTAAGCGGATCCTGGAGAAAACGATTGGGTCAAATAGGAAGGATTGGGCAGATAAGCTAGATGATGCACTCTGGGTCCAGGTTCGTCGGTCCAGGTTCGTTTAATTGACTTCCGAATGCTAATTTCTCCTTGATTTTTAGTGATTTCTTCATGTTTTTGCGTACCAAGGTCAATTATCCTGTTGTAACACAAATGATGGGATTAAGTATCAATTCCCATGATTTTGTTAATAATTGAGATGAATATGAGGATAATTATGCATGGAAAATGTGTATAATTTACGTCATATCGTTAGACATTTAACCTTTTAAAGCCACAGCCCACAAATGTAAATTCAATTTAACAACTCGTTGAATACCTAAACCTCCAATCAACCCATTAGATTAAACCTATACTAACTCGGCCATATGTTAGCACCAAGATTTGTATATAGACCATACAAACTCGAATAAGCTTCCAAACAAGAAGTCTTGCTTAAGAAACTCACAAGATTTAAGATTATTAAGTTGGTTTAAAGATTACTCATTCTGGTCTTTTTAAGATAGATTAAAGGAAAGTCTATAAGAACATAACATACTAAAAATACTTCATTAATTAAACAAAGATCAACCAACCCAAGTAACGCAAGAAGACTAGCCACGAATGACCATACAAGTGACTCCACTAACCCTTAGACAATGTGCGGAAGATTTCCAACACCAATAGGAGAGTGGGTATAGGTTGCCTCTTGTTTACTCGAATAAGAAGAATCATTCCATATTACAATACTAAAAACATAAAATAAACAAAAAAAACCTAAAACGGACCAAAACCGAGAGAGTTCCGGCTCTAACCGAGCACTAGGACCTTCAAAACTCTTGGTCTTGGACACCTAAAACACTAGAATGAGCTTGCTATTTATAGGCTAATATTTTGGCAATACACGGCCGTGCATTGGATTGCACGGGCGTGCAAAGTATCCTTTTTTTACACGTGATGGAATCTGGCAGCTTTGGGGAGTACAGGGACAGAATTAACCCTTTGCACGGCCGTGCATTGGGATGCACGCCTGTGCATTTGGGTTTTTATGCTCCCTGTAGACTTTTGACTTCCAGCTTTGACTTCCTTGGTCGAGGTTCGTTTGATTGACTTCCGAATGCTGATTTCTCCTTGATTTTGAGTGATTTCTTCATGTTTTTGAATACCAAGGTCAATTATCCTATTGTAACACAAATGAATGGATTACGTATCAATTTCCATTATTTTGTTAATAATTGTGATGAATATGAGGATAATTATGAATGAAAAATATGTATAATTAACGACATATCGTTAGACATTTAACCTTTTAAAGCCATAACCCCCAAATCTAAATTCAATTTAACAACTCGTTGAATACCTAAATCTCCAATCAACCCATAATATTAAACCTATACTAACTTGGTCGTTTGTTAGCACTAAGATTAGTATATAGACCATACAAACAATAAGCTTCCAAACAAGAAATCTTGCTTAAGAAACTTACAAGATTTAAGATTGTTAAGTTGGTTTAAATATTACTCATTCTGGTCTTTTTAAGATAGATTAAAGGAATGACTTTAAGAACATAACATGCTAAAAATACTTCATTAATTAAACAAAGATCAACCAACCCAAGTAACGCAAGAAGACTAGCCACGAATGACCATACAAATGAATCCACTAACCCTTAGATAATGTGTGGAAGAGTTCCAACACCAAGGGAGAGTGGGTATAGGTTGCCTCTTATTTACTCGAATGAGAAGAATCATTCCATATTACAATACTAAAAACATAAAATAAACAAAGAAAACCTAAAACGGACCAAACCGAGAGAGTTCCGGCTCTAACCGAGCACTAGGACCTTCACAATTCTTGGTCTTAGACACCTAAAACACTAGAATGAGCTTGCTATTTATAGGCTAAGATTTTGACAATGCACGGCTGTGCATTGGATTGCACGGGCGTGCAAAATATCCTTTTTTTGCACGTGAGGGAATCTGGCAGCTTTGGGAGTACAAGGACAGAATTGACCCTTTGTATGGCCGTGCATTGGGATACACGCCCGTGCATTGGGCTTTTTCTGTTCCCTGTTGAATTTTGACTACATGCTTTTACTTCCTCAGTCCAGGTTCGTTCAATTGACTTCCTAATGCTAATTTCTCCTTGATTTTGAGTGATTTCTTCATGTTATTGCATACCAATGTCAATTATCCTGTTGTAACCCAAATGAATGGATTAAGTATCAATTCCTATTAATTTGTTAATAATTGTGATGAATATGAGGATAATTATGCATGCAAAATATGTGTAATTTATGACATATCGTTAGACATTTAACCTTTTAAAGCCACAACCCACAAATGTAAATTCAATTTAACAACTCGTTGAATACCTAAACCTCCAATCAACCCATAGGATTAAACCTATACTAACTCGGTCGTTTGTTAGCACCAAGATTATTATATAGACCATACAAACTCGAATAAGCTTCCAAACAAGAAGTCTTGCTTAAGAAACTCACAAGATTTAAGATTATTATGTTGGTGTAAATATTACTCATTTTGTTCTTTTTAAGATAGATTAAAGGAAAGACTTTAAGAACATAACATGCTAAAAATACTTCATTAATTAAACAAAGATCAATCAACCCAAGTGATGTAAGAAGACTAGCCACGAATGACCATATAAGTGACTCCACTAACCCTTAGACAATGTGTGGAAGAGTTCCAACACCAAGGGAGAGTGTGTATAGGTTGGCTCTTGTTTACTCGAATGAGAAGAATCATTCCATATTACAATACTAAAAACATAAAATAAACAAAGAAACACTAAAACGGACCAAAACCGAGAGAGTTCCGGCTCTAACAGAGCACTAGTGTAGAAATAAATACTGATGGCTACAAAACTTTCTAAGTACAAATGCTGCTTACCTCAGAGTTTGCTGCTGACCAACAAGCTGCTGCGGATAAGCTTATCTACAGCGGATACTTGTTCTTCTGCTAGAGAATAAATCTGTTGCGGATAAGCCTTATCTGCTGAAGACCAAAGTTGCTGCTGATAGGCATATCATCAGCAGCTATGGACAGTTGTGTCTTTCTACTGATCTCCAACTTTGCAGCTGATAGCCATTTCCACTGAAGATCAAACCTTGCAGCTGACGGGCTTCGATAAAGCAACCATTACCACTGACAACTTTCTGCTGCAACACTGACACACTCCACGCAGAAAGAATGTCACTGGTGCAGACAATAAAGAACCACAACGCTCTTTTGCAAGCATGCAAGCAATGATTCCTAAGAAGACGTTTGAGTAAAGTTAACTAATATAGTTGTTATTGTCGTTTCATGTACAATAGCTTCAATACAAGATTAACGGCTTGTGTTAGATCTGATCCTTAGAATCAAGGGTATGTCTTGATTCTAAGTTACTATTTAAGTAGTACTTAGAGTCATTGTATAAGAGTGCTTTTGCTTAGAGTTTTCTCTGTAATCTTGTAACCGTTGAAGCTTAATACAAATTGCATTTGTCAGTACTTCTTGTGTTTGCTTGTTTACATTGGTTAGTTGTGATTGTTTTCGCCAGTCTCAACTAGAATAGAAGCATCTTGTATTTACCGATCCTACAAGTGGTATCAGAGCTTTGGCACACAGATTAAACAAACTCACACTTGTTTAATTATTCTCCGGTCCTATTCTAAACTATCTCTTTGGCTAAAGTCTCTCATTATCACAAATCAAAACAAAATGGCACAAAACAATGGATTTGAAGATATTGGAAGCATCTCTAGACCACCAAGACTGGTGTCTGGAGAAGACTATGATATGTGGAAGAACAGAATGGAAAGCTTCTTTTGCTATCAAGAATATGGGATGTGGAAATCCATTAAAAATGGACCATACATACCCATGGTGGCCTCAGCTGATTCCGGAGGTACACTGGTTCCCAAATAATCCTCTAAGTACTCTGATGAAGACATCAAGAAAATGGAGGTAGATTTCAAAGCCTTGGGAGCCATCCGGATGTGCTTACCAAATGAAGTTTTTCATAACTTCAAAGGTTATAAAACTACAAAGAAGCTATGGGAGGCTCTTGAGAAGATGTTTGCTGGTTCAGAAGAAGTCAAAGAAAACAGAAGAGACATCCTGAAGCAGTAATATGAAAACTTCATCTGGAAGGAAGGTGAGTCTCTAACTGTTTTATATAACAAATATATCTATCTTGTAGGTGAGCTGCAATGCTCAAAGGTGAAGCTGGAGAATGAAGATATTCTCAAGAAGTTCATCAGGTCTCTACCGAGTTGCTGGACACTCTACAAAGTGTCCATCAGAAGAACTGAGAATCTGAAGACTCTCCAGATGACTGAGCTCTTCGGAATGCGAAAAACCTATGAGCTAGAGATGATTCAGGCAAAAGAAAGAAGCTCAAGCTACCAAACAGCCTCAACATCCACCACCACCTCTTCTACCCTCCACTCTGACCACTCAGGTCCTAGTTCAAGCAACTATTATCCTCCCATCGTCACTCATCCCCAAACTCAAACCTCTCAAACAAACACAACACCATTTCTCCTAGAAGCACCTCCTCAAACCTCAACCTCTGCTGCTTTTGTTTCTGAAAACTCAAGCTACATGTCCTTTATCAAGGAGGATCTGGAATGCTTCCATCCAAATGACTTAGAAGAAATGGACTTACAGCACTCGTATGCCATGCTCTCTTTAAGAGCAAAAAGGTTCTACTCTAGAACCGGAAGACCCATTTCACGTAACAACTCCAACACCAGAGTTGGCTTGGATAAAAGCAAATTAAGATGTTACAACTGTAACCAACTAGGTCATTTTGCTAGAGAATGCAAGGCACCTAGGGTAAACCCAGCAGCTCCTCAATCAAGACAAGCTCACCAAGCCCAACCAAGACAACAACAGCAACAAGCTACTCCTCCAGCTCAAACTGCAGCTTGTGAAGCTGTTGGAACTTCTGACTTTGACTGGAGCTTCCAGTATGAAGATCTGCCTGCTAACAACCAAGCTCTTATGGCAGACACAACTGAGATACCGCCTCAGGTATATGAACATCTCTGTTCCCAAGCTTGTATTGATAAGGTGTTAGGCTACTGAAATGTCACACCCCCAATTTCAACTAACGGAGTTTTACCATTTGGGATGTGACGAACCAGGATCTCATACATTAGTTACTTTGAACGACTCTCCATGGGACTCAAAATGAAAATATCATAATAATCAGAATTTCAATGCGAAAGCGTAAGGAAAGTAAATGCGCAAAACACACGCGCCCAAAACCAAAGTCCAAAAGTCCAAAACGTCCAACCAAACCAAGTACAATAAAATAATCCAAACAAATATAAATAAGTCATAATCAAAGTAGTTGAATCCCATGCATGTCCTAATGTGCACATGTGTCTTATCTTAGCGACCTGAGAAAACATGTAATAAAATATGTCAACACGAGGTTGGTGAGTTCACAGGTTTCAATATATGTAAATAAGCGTTTACCATATTTATGTTCATTCAGTATGTATCTATAGGTAGCTAACCTACGTTCATGTTTAACTTAATCGCTCGCAACCGAAGCTGACTATTTGTTTATTTGCCTCCTGCCAGGTCTATCAACACTGGCGGTGTGAGTAGGCTAACATTTCACTCGGTCGATCTCTAATCGAGTTAGCGCGACTAACGCGGGCGGGATTTGTCAAACCCAGTAGTACTACTAAATATTACTTCGCTAAGATTCATATTAACGGTCCGATATAAGTTGAGGACTTTCTGTGATAGCGTGTTACGCTTAGCTTTAACATTGATAACATATGAATTTGTAAAATCTCAAAATAGTTTAATCATGTTTTCTCCCCTAGATTAAAACAGTAAAAAGGGGCCGTGAAAACTCACCTGCGTTGCCTTGTAGGTAGTATCACACAAAGGTTAAGTTGGAACCACGTGTGTAAGTCTCAAACGACTTACGAATGCCCTAAAATTATAAACACATAAATTAGGGACAAAATGGGAATTGTGACAGCGACACGGAATGAGAAACATCTTAAAGAAACGTTCTAATATTCAAGAGTGGACGAAAGTGTCCATGGAGTTAGGAATTACTTTACGCGACGAATGACACAAATAATAATGAATATAACCGGGTGTTTGGTCACTCACAAAAATTGAGAAAAATAATAATATATATCTACGAGTAAATAATATAACTAATTATATTATTAAATGGTTTAAACGTCCCACGAGATATAAAACGATACGAATTAATATATCAATATATATATATATATATATATATATATTATTTATTAGGATTTGTCACGGGATGAAAATAATATAAACATATTATTTTATACAAATTTACGGTTTAAAAATAATATAAACATATTATTTCTTTTGTTGATAATAACAATAATATTTTATTTATAAAAGTGGGAATAATAAAAAATATGTTAATAATTCAAACCCGAGTCTACGGGTTGTTTCCCGGGCTAAAACATATTTATATAAAACTATAATAATAGATGGTTTGATTTTTAACAATTAAATATGTTTAGAAAAATTGTTTAAAAACAAATGTGGGAGGCCGGACTCGAACCCGGGTCTCTCCCACACACGCACACAGTCTGAACCATCTCCGCCCGCTAGGGTATCGCGATGATATCCGGGCTGGAATGGTTTTAACATATGTGTTCGTGTGGTTTTCCTCCCTTACACAAACCGAACCAAAACCAGTCGATTTCCCATGAATTCGACCACAAATTGATTCAAATGCAAAGGGGTTTTGATAAACTGATGATTACGAACCTGTGTATGGTTTTAATTGCAAAAATGATAAGATTAAAGTCGTTAAATTACTGAAAGAAGGATCGAAACCCTAGTTTATAAAGTCAGAATCAATTTGAACAATTTAGATGATAGAACATGTTTAAATCATAGGGCTTTTACTAAATGAAACCTTGCGAATCTGTTGATGTGGTTTAATTGCAAATTCAGTAGGTTTAGGCTCGTTTAATTTCTGTTTTAGGAACCGAAAACCCTAGTTTCTAACCATAAATCAAAATGATTAAATCTAATAATACAAGTTGTTGGATTTATAGGGCTTTCAAAAAGTTGATGATTTTGAGTCTAACCATACCAACCAATTGGATTGAGATTGTGTTTAGGTTAGGGTTCGATTAAACCCGAATCGTATGAACCCTAGATTCTTGATCATAATTAATTTGATCTTGTAAGCCCCATATAGTATAGGGCTTTTGATCTAGACATCGAGGCGAGTCTGTCGGTATGATCAATTTCAGTTTTCATTATCGGATTGATGGGTTTCGATTAAATAGGATACAAATGAACCCTAGGTATAGGATTGTGATAAATTCGATAATGTGAGTCCCAATTGGATTAGGGCTTTCGATTTGGGTATTGAAACGAATTTAAAGGTGAAAGCAATTACCAGAATAGATGATGGATTGATGGAGATCGAGTAAAATAATTCCGGCTTGTACTGGTTTGATCTCCGATGACTTCTGCTATGGTTTCGGTCGAATTGAGACGTGCAAAAGCTTCAAATGTGTTCGTTTAGTGTGTGTAGATCATTCGTTTATGAGATTAACATCAAGTTTAATCGAATTCGAGAGTAAAATAATCATTGTCGACGATTTTGAGTTAATACCTATTAATTCAGTTTAATTTCAGTATAATGGTGATGATTAAGTCTTAATTAAGTTTGTTAAAGGTCTGTTTGTATACGACGGTTACAAATTCCGGTATAACATCGATCATGAATGTGAATTGAGATCAAAATATTACGGGTTTGACTCCAAGAAGTCAAACATAATCGAATTTGGATATATTACAGAATTGGTCCCTCTGTTTTTCTGTTTTGAAGTTTAGAGATGGACAGAATTGGTCCCTGGAGTTTAGATTAGGTTAATACGGTTATGATCTTGTTTGTTTGACTATCAAAAGTCAACAGGGACAACTATAAGTAAATTACAAGTTTAGTCCTTCAAATTTTTATATGTTTGAGTTTGAATAAAGGCAGGATTAGTCCCTAGGGTTTGAATTAGAGTTAAATAGGTTAATATTTAACTGGTTTTGCAAACGGAAATACTGAAAAGTCCGGATTGTCGCATCATCTCCTAGTTGAAATAATTTTTGTCCCGAAAATTAAAATAATAGAAAAAAAAAATTCCGGGATATCACATCATCCCCTAGTTGAAAGATCTTTCGTCTCAAAAATTAAAATAGTACCTTAAGAATTTGACGCGGAGTGGTTGAACATATTAGGATATTTGCGCATCATCTGATCCTCGCGCTCCCACGTGAATTCCGGTCCGCGTTTCGAGTTCCAACGAACTCTGACAATAGGGATTTTACTGTGCTTTAACGTTTTGACTTCCCTATCCATAATTTTCACGGGTTCTTCGATGAAACGTAACTGTTCATCAATGTGTAGTTCCTCTAGAGGAATTGCGAGCGATTCGTCTGCTAGACATTTCTTCAAATTTGAGACGTGAAAGACGTTGTGTACACCACTAAGTCTTTCAGGTAGGTCCAGTTGGTACGCTACTAGACCGATTCTCTTCATTATCTTGAATGGTCCAACATAACAAGGATTCAGTTTGCCTCATTTCCCGAAACGAATTACACCCTTCCAAGGTGAGACTTTTAATAAGACCACATCCCCTACTTGAAATTCTAACGGTTTACGACGTTTATCGGCATAGCTCTTTTGACGATCATGAGCTGCTGCCATACGGTTTCTAATTTGAATGATTTTCTCAGAAGTTTCAAGTACAAGTTCAGGACCTGTAAGTTGACTATCCCCAACCTCGGCCCAACAAATAGGAGAACGACATTTTCGTCCATAAAGTGCTTCAAATGGAGCTGCCTTGATGCTAGTGTGATAACTGTTGTTGTAGGAGAATTCTACCAACGGTAGGTGAGACTCCCAAGTGTTACCAAAATCGATCACACAAGCTCGTAGCATGTCCTCCAGAGTTTGGATAGTACGTTCTGTTTGGCCATCCGTTTGAGGGTGGTATGCTGTGCTCATATCTAGACGCGTGCCTAAGGCTTATGTAACGACTGCCAGAAACGAGAAGTGAATCGTGCATCACGATCCGAAATGATAGAGATTGGCACCCCATGCCGAGAGACTATTTCTTTCAAGTAAGTACGAGTAAGCTTATCCATTTTGTCGGTTCCTTGATTGCTAAGAAGTGAGCGGACTTTGTTATACGTTCGACAATTACCCAAATGGTATCACATTCGGTAGGAGTTCGTGGTAATTTGGTGATGAAGTCCATGGATATTTGTTCCCATTTACACATGGGAATTTCTGGTTGTTGGAGAAGACCGGATGGCTTTTGATATTCAACTTTGACCTTCGCGCAAGTCAGACACTTACTCACATAGGTGGCTGTATCCGCTTTCATCTTCGGCCACCAATATAACACCTTTAGATCATGATACATCTTGTCGGAACCTGGATGTATAGAGTAACGAGATTTATGAGCCTCATCCATGACTAGTTCTCTTAAATTTCCGAATACTGGAATCCATATTCGCTCGGCGAAGTAGCGAATACCGTCAGATTTGACTTCGAGGTGTGCTTCCATACCGCGTGTACCTTCCAGCGATAGGTTTTCCTCTTTTAGGGCTTCGAGTTGAGCACTACGGATTTTGTCAGGTAATCCAGGGTGAATAGTAATCTGTAATGCTCGAACTCATTTGGGTTTCGTTTCTTTTCGACTTAAGGCATCAGCTACAACGTTAGCTTTACCCGGATGATACCGGATCGCATAGTCATAATCATTTAAGAGTTCAACCCAACGACGTTGTCGCATGTTCAACTCTTTCTACTCGAAGATATGCTGAAGACTCTTATGATCGGTGTAGATGGTGCATTTGGTACCGTACAAGTAATGTCTCCATATCTTAAGTGCGAAGACTACGGCTCCCAACTCTAAGTCATGAGTGGTGTAGTTTCTCTCGTGGGCCTTTAGTTGACGTGAAGCGTGTGCGATCACCTTTTCACGTTGCATTAAGACACAACCCAGACCCAGAATAGATGCATCACAATACACCACAAAATCATCAGTTCCTTCCGGAAGAGCTAGAATAGGTGCACTGCAATGTTTCTATTTAAGATGTTGGAATGCTGACTCTTGGTTATCGCCCCAGTTATAGGCTTTACCCTTTTGAGTTAAGGCAGTGAGAGGTTGTGCAATTTTTGAAAATCCTTCGATGAATCGACGGTAATATCCAGCCAATCCCAGAAATTATCGCACCTCAGTCGGAGTCGTCGGTGCTGCCCAATTCTTGATGGATTCTATCTTTTCCTTTCTCGTTAACTACTTGCCCTAGAAACTGAACTTCCCGGATCCAGAATTCACACTTGGAAAACTTAGCATACAGTTGCACTCGCTTAAGTAATTCCAAAATTAGGCGTAGATGTTCCTCATGTTCTTCCTTGTTCTTGGAATAAATGAGGATGTCGTCGATGAAGACGATAACGAATTGGTCAAGGTAACGCTTACACACACGGTTCATGAGGTCCATGAATACCGCAGGTGCGTTGGTTAATCCGAAAGGCATGACCATAAACTCGTAATGGCCGTACCTTGTTCTGAATGCAGTCTTAGAGATATCCTCTTCTCGGACTCTTAACTGATGGTAGCCGTACCTAAGATCTATTTTGGAATAGAAAATTGATCCTTGGAGTTGATCAAATAGGTCATCTATGCGAGGCAAAGGGTAGCGATTCTTGATTGTGACTTTATTCAGCTCCTGGTAGTCAATACACATACGGAAAGTCCCGTCCTTCTTCTTGACAAATAGTACCGGAGCTCCCCATGGTGATGAACTAGGTCGGATGAAACCTTTATCCAACAAATCTTGCAATTGAGTGGACAACTCTTGTAATTCACTAGGTGCCAGTCTGTAAGGAGCCCGAGCAATCGGTGCCGCTGCGAGTGCTAGATCGATTTGGAAATCAACTTGACGGTGCGGTGGCAGACTAGGCAGATCCTCTGGAAATACTTCCAAAAATTCACGAACGATGGGAATATCATCAATCTTCTTCTCTTCTCATGGCTGCTCAGCAACGAGAGCCATAATAGTCGTGTGCCCCTTTCAAAGGCATTTTTGTGCTTTCATAAAAGATATGATGCCCATGACTGCTGTCACACCCCCAAAAGCCACTAACGGAGTTCTACCGTTAGGAGCGTGACAAACCAGGATCTCAGTCATCAGTTACATCAAACGACACTATATGGGACTTAAAAGTCATAACATAAATACTCAGTGTTAATGCGGAAGCGTAAACGTTAATAGGAAATCAAAAGTAATTACACGCAACAAGCATCAATCAGTATAAAGCATAAATAAGTAAACTGTTTAAAATGTTTGAAATGAATGATTTGACAGTAGGACTCCAGGCATGTCCTAAGTGTGTAACCTGTGCCAAAGCGACCTGGGAAACATGTAAGAAAAAGTGTCAACACGAGGTTGGTGAGTTCACATGTTTCAAGTTTGTAATAAGAGAGTGTTTGCCAGATTATGTACATTCAATATGCTTATCTATAGGTAGCTAACCTATGTTCATGTCTTACTAAAGCGCTCGCAACCGAAGCTGACTGTTTGTGTTTGTATGCCTCCTGCCAGGTCTATCAACTCTGGCAAATATGAGTAGGCTAACATTTCACCCGTTCGACCTCCAATCGAGTTAGCGCGACTAACGCGGGTGGGGCTTGTCAAACCCAGTAGTACTACTAAACATTACCTCGCTAAGATCCATATTAACGGTTCGATGTATGATGAGGACTTTCTGTGATAGTGTGTCACGCTTAGCCTTAACAGTAATAACATATGAATTTCGATAATCTCAAATAGTTGTGTCATGTTTTTTCCCCCAACGGGAAAACATGTAACATAATGTTTGTCTGCGTACCTGTTTCTCCCCCACGAGGAAAACAAGTAAAATATGATAGTTGGTATTCATGTTTGTTACTCCTCAACAGGAAAACAAGTAAAATATGTTTGTGTGTAAGCATTTTTCTCCCCCAATAGTGGGACTCCATGCATGTCCTAAGTGTGTAACCTGTGCCAAAGCGACCTGGGAAACATGTAAGAAAAAGTGTCAGCACGAGGTTGGTGAGTTCACATGTTTCAAGTTTGTAATAAGAGAGTGTTTGCCAGATTATGTACATTCAATATGCTTATCTATAGGTAGCTAACCTATGTTCATGTCTTACTAAAGCGCTCGCAACCGAAGCTGACTGTTTGTGTTTGTATGCCTCCTGCCAGGTCTATCAACTCTGGCAAATATGAGTAGGCTAACATTTCACCCGTTCGACCTTCAATCGAGTTAGCGCGACTAACGCGGGTGGGCCTTGTCAAACCCAGTAGTACTACTAAACATTACCTCGCTAAGATCCATATTAACGGTTCGATGTATGATGAGGACTTTCTGTGATAGTGTGTCACGCTTAGCCTTAACAGTAATAACATATGATTTTCGATAATCTCAAATAGTTGTGTCATGTTTTTTCCCCTAACGGGAAAACATGTAACATAATGTTTGTCTGCGTACCTGTTTCTCCCCCACGAGGAAAACAAGTAAAATATGATAGTTGGTATTCATGTTTGTTACTCCTCAACAGGAAAACAAGTAAAATATGTTTGTGTGTAAGCATTTTTCTCCCCCAATAGTAGGACTCCATGCATGTCCTAAGTGTGTAACCTGTGCCAAAGCGCCCTGGGAAACATGTAAGAAAAAGTGTCAACACGAGGTTGGTGAGTTCACATGTTTCAAGTTTGTAATAAGAGAGTGTTTGCCAGTTTATGTACATTCAATATGCTTATCTATAGGTAGCTAACCTATGTTCATGTCTTACTAAAGCGCTCGCAACCGAATCTGACTGTTTGTGTTTGTATGCCTCCTGCCAGGTCTATCAACTCTGGCAAATGTGAGTAGGCAAACATTTCACCCGTTCGACCTCCAATCGAGTTAGCGCGACTAACGCGGGTGGGGCTTGTAAAACCCAGTAGTACTACTAAACATTACCTCGCTAAGATCCATATTAACGGTTCGATGTATGATGAGGACTTTCTGTGATAGTGTGTCACGCTTAGCCTTAACAGTAATAACATATGAATTTCGATAATCTCAAATAGTTGTGTCATGTTTTCTCCCCCAACGGGAAAACATGTAACATAATGTTTGTCTGCGTACCTGTTTCTCCCCCACGAGGAAAACAAGTAAAATATGATAGTTGGTATTCATGTTTGTTACTCCTCAACAGGAAAACAAGTAAAATATGTTTGTGTGTAAGCATGTTTCTCCCCCAATAGTAAAACAAGTAAAAAGGGGCCGTGAAACTCACCTGCATTGCGTAGTAGGTAGTATCACACAATTATGAGATTTAGAACCTCAAGTGTTAGCCTGTACGGTTTACGTATGTCCTAGAATTATAAACACATAAGTTAGGGAACATACGGGATTTGTGACAACGACACGGAAGATTAGAACGTCTTAAAACATTCTAAGGATCAACGAATAGGTGAACGTGTCCACGGTAATAAGGTTTCTTAATTAATTATTAAGATAAATACGTTTCGTGTCGAACGTTTCTAATAACGAATAATAATAAATAATTATATTCGTACGTTTGAGCCATTTTAAATGGTTAGGAAAATAATATAACTATATATATTATTTTTAAGTTCGTATGATTAACAAAATAACTATTTGTGTGGAAAAAAAATAATAAATATATTATTTTTAATCGAGCGTAAAACCGAGGATAAATAATATAAATAATTGTATTATTTATAAGTTTCAAACGTTTCATAGAGTTTATAAACGTGGTGAAAATAATATATAAATATATATTATTTTTAATTGGAGTCACGGGTTGAAAATAATATAAATGTACTGTTTATTTGGAGTCGTGGTTTGATAACAATATAAATATATATTATTTTGAAAGTGGTTATTTTTAATGAAAATAGGTTACGGACCAAACCCGAGCCTACGGGTGGTTTTCGAGGCTAAAGCCTATTATTATAACAATAAAAGGATATTAGAAGATGTTTTAATTTCAAAATAATGATAAAACTAATTTTAAAAACGAAATGGAGGTGAACCCGGGTCTCCTCCCCCTTAGTCAAGTGTCTTACCATCGGAGCCCGCTAGGGTATCACAAACAAACCTGGATCGGTTTGGTTTTAACACCCAACACCCCTGTGTTCTCCCCCCCCCCTTTAGACCGAATTCAAACTAGTCCCAAAATCCATCGATTTATGTAGTAATGGATATAATTGACACAGGGTTTTGTTAATCGAGGCTTTGCGATTCTCTGTGTGTGTTTGATTGTAAAACTAACCCGATTAAGATCGTTAAATTCTTCTTTGAAATCGTCGAAAACCCTAGGATGAACCTGTAATTAAATTGATTGAATCCGATATTGAAAAGGTTGGATTTATGGGCTATTACAGATTATTAGATTCCGAAGTTGTCTATGTAAGTTAATTGGATTAAGGTTGCGTTTAGAAAGTCGGATTGTCACATCATCCCCTTGTTGAAAGAATTTTTGTCCCGAAAATTAGAATAAATAAATAAATAAAATTTCTGAGGTGTCATATCATCCCCTAGTTGAAAGAATTTTCGTCCCGAAAATTAAATTAGTACCTTAAGAATTTGACGCGGAGTGGTTGAACATATTAGGATATTTGCGCATCATCTGATCCTCGTGCTCCCACGTGAATTCCGGTCCGCGTTTCGAGTTCCAACGAACTTTGACAATAGGGATTTTACTGTGCTTTAACGTTTTGACTTCCCTATCCATAATTTCCACGGGTTCCTCGATGAAACGTAACTGTTCATCAATGTGTAGTTCCTCTAGAGGAATTGCGAGCGATTCGTCTGCTAGACATTTCTTCAAATTTGAGACGTGAAAGACGTTGTGTACACCACTAAGTCCTTTAGGTAGGTCCAGTTGATACGCTACTGGTCCGATTCTCTTCATTATCTTGAAAGGTCCAACATAACGAGGATTCAGTTTGCCTCGTTTCCCGAAACGAATGATACCCTTCCAAGGTGAGACTTTTAATAAGACCATATCCCCTACTTGAAATTCTAACGGTTTACGACGTTTATCGGCATAGCTCTTTTGACGGTCACGAGCTGCTGCCATACGGTTTCTAATTTGCACTATTTCCTCATAAGTTTCAAGTACGAGTTCCGGACCTGTAAGTTGACTATCCCCAACCTCGGCCCAACAAATAGGAAAAAGGTATTCCAGTCCATAAAGTGCTTCGAATGGAGCTGCCTTGATGTTAGTGTGATAGCTGTTGTTGTAGGAGAACTCCGCCAATGGTAGGTGAGACTCCCAAGTGTTACCGAAATCGATCACACAAGCTCGTAGCATGTCCTCCAGAGTTTGGATAGTACGTTCTGTCTGGTCATCAGTTTGAGGATGGTATGTTGTGCTCATATCTAGACGCGTGCTCAAAGGTTTATGCAACGATTGCCAGAAATGAGAGGTGAATCGTGCATCACGATCGATAATGATAGAGATTGGCACCCCGTGCCGAGAGACTAATTCTTTCAAGTAAGTACGAGTAAGATTATCTATTTTGTCGGGTTTTTTTTTTATCGCTAAGAAGTGAGCGGACTTTGTTAATCGATCAACAACTACCCGAATAGAATCACATCTGGTGGCAATTTCATGATAAAGTCCATGGACATTCGTTCCCATTTCCACATGGGAATTTCTGGTTGTTGGAGAAGACCGGAAGTCTTTTGATATTCAACTTTGGCCTTCACGCAAATCAGACACTTGCTCACGTAGGTGGCTATATCGGCCTTCCTATTTGGCCACCAATACAGTTCTTTATCATGGTACATCTTGTCGGAACAAGGATGAATAGAGTAACGAGATTTATGAGCTTCGTCCATGACTAGTCCCCTTAAGTTTCTGAATACTGGAACCGATATTCGCCCGACGAAGTAGCGAATACCGTCTGATTTAACCCCACGTTGTTCTTCCATACCACGCGTAGATTACAATGATAGGATTTCCTTCTTCAGGGCTTCGAGTTGAGCACTACGGATCTGTTCAGGTAGTCTGGGGTGGATAGTGAGTCGTAATGCTCGAACTCGTCTGGGCTTAGCTTCTTTTGGCTTAGGGCATCGGCTACTACGTTAGCCTTGCCCGGGTCATACTTGATAGCACAGTCATAGTCGTTCAAAGGTTCGAACCAATGACGTTATCGGATGTTCAACTCTTTCTGTTCGAAGATGTGCTGAAGACTCTTGTAATCGGTGTAGGCAGTGCATTAGGTACCGTACAAGTAATGTCTCCAGATTTTCAGTGCAAATACTATATCTCCCAATTCTAGATCATGGGTTGTGTAGTTTTTCTAATGAATTTTCAATTGTCGGGAAGTATATGCGATAACCTTCTCGCGTTGCATTAGTACACAACTGAGACCTTGAATGGAGGCATCCCAATACACTACAAAGTCATCTGTTCCCTCGGGAAGATATAGGGTGGGTGCACTGCAAGGTTTCTGCTTAAGGATTTGGAATGAATCCTCTTGGGTGTCGCCCCAGTTATAAGCTTTACCCTTCTGGGTTAAGGCAGTGAGAGGTTGGGAAAATCTTGGAGAATCCCTCGATGAATCGACGATAATAGCCAGCCAATCCCAGAAATTGTCGCATTTCTGTTGAAGTCGTCGGTGCTGCCCAATCCTTGATGGCTTCTATTTTAGATGGATCGACGTGTATTCCGTTCTCGTTAACTACATGTCCTAACAACTGTACTTCACGAATCTAGAATTCGCACTTAGAGAAATTGGGCATACAATTGATCTTGTTTCGACAATCTAAGGATTAAGTGTAGGTGCTCCTCATGTCCTTCCTTGTTCTTAGAATAGATGAATATGTCATCAATAAAAACGATGGCGAACTGATCGAGGTAGGGTGGTTTACACACGCGGTTCATGAGGTCCGTGAACACCGCGGGTGCGTTGGTTAATCCGAAAGGCATGAGTATGAACTCATTGTTGTCGTACCTAGCTCTAAAGGCAGTCTTAGAGATATCCTCGTCTCGGACTCTCAGTTTATGGTAACCAGACTTAAGGTCTATTTTGGAATAGATACTTGATATTTGGAGTTGATTAAACAGATCATCTATGTGGGGTAGAGGATAATGATTCTTGATAGTTACTTTGTTCAGTTCACGGTAATCGATGCACATACGGAAAGTTCCATCTTTATTCCTGATGAATAAGATCGGAGCTCCCCATGGCGATGAGCTAAGTCTGATAAATCTCCTATCTAACAACTCTGGCAGTTGTGTAGATAACTATTGTAACTCACTAGGTACAAGTATGTACGGTGCCTGAGCAATCGGCGCTGCTCCGGGTGCTAGGTCGATTTGGAATTCTATTTGACGGTGAGGTGAAAGACCAGGCAGATATTCAGGAATTACTTTCGGGAAGTTACGAATGATCGGAATTTAATCAATCTTCTTTTCTTCGGATGGTTGCCCGGTGACAAGAGCCAGAATAGCAGTATGCCCTTTACGTAAGCACTTATGTGCTTTCATGAAGGATACGATGCCTACGACTGCACCAATCCTTTCGCCTTGGACAGAAGGGTTCCTCCACTCGGGAGAGGAATACGAACGATTTTGTCACGATAAATGATTTCGGCTAGTTCTTAGATAATCAATCCATACCGACAATCACGTCTAAACTGCCAAGTGTGACTGACATGGGGTCATTGTCAAGCTTATGACTAGCTAATCCGAGTTTACATTCTATAAGAATGTGAGTCGCTTCGATTATCTGACCGTGTGCTATCTTTATGGTATACCTAAATTCTGATAGAGTTGGAGTATGACCGCACCATCATGAAGTTTGTGAAGTCATGCTGAGACTTCTAGTGAGACATGCGCTTATAAGGTAAGCATCGGTCAACGCAAAGTCTAAGAGGAAAGGTTCACATGCGAGGAAGAAAATTTCCATGAAGTTTAGATTCTAGTAGTATAAAGGATAGGATATCCGTTTAAGTAATCACGTTCAACTGATGGTCAGTTAGACTAAATACCCGTTTTCCAATGTCATTGGAATAACTAGATATACTGGGGTATGAATCAAATTAGACCAAGGATTAGTCACCGGATGAGGTAACAGGGTCAAATGGAATCTATTGTTGGATTGTAAGGAATAACGTGTTAGTTTTTGGAAGGACTTCCCAAATTCCGCTTACATAGTTGGAGTCGGTGGATTTACCATGAGGTTCTACTAGAGTTCAATCGAGATGGTTTCATTGATCAAGTCTGGATGAGAGTCTTAAGTTCACTAAGGCTCTTACATGAGTAAAATCAAATGATGGTCCTATGGATGATAGTTCAATGTGTTCGTAAATACCTTCAACATGATTGCCGCGTCTATCAACTGTTAAACAGGTTTTAACGACACCAACTAGTTGTTGAGCGGGTCACGAGAATTTCTACGGTCAATAGAAATATAAGTATGTAGATCATAGAGTAGGACCATTTATCCACACACTAGGTTTCACCAGGACTTACATGCACCTCAAATTATTATTACGTGTGCACCCATAATGATAATTTGCTTTGCATGTTCACCCTAGTTCTCCCTGTCCTGTGTCGAAAGTGTCCTTTAGTTTGTATTGCCAAGTACAGAGTGTTGTCAGATATGATAAGTTATCAAGAGGCTTAGTCATCAACCATAAGTTGATCAACTGGAACTCATATCAGGATGAGTAGTCGAGAATGGTTTGATCCGAGTATTCACTCGAGTTGGAACATAATACGAGAGTCAAATCCAGTGGATTGTAGATGAGAACATGTACATGAAATAAACATGTATATGAAATGATGCTTCAATGGGCGAAACTAGTTCATGAATGTGTTACTGGAAGAGGCAGAGTAGTCGTCCTTCCAACGGAGTCAGAATTTAGGTTGAGTATGCAATGAGCAAGGTGTTCTCAGCCTTGTGCTCAATCTATTCTCAACAGAATATCGATCAAAGCGCGAGTCCACGGCTCGGTAAACGTGCCAATGGATTCCGCAATAACACGAGCAACGGTCTGCCTTCACTCGACGTATTTTTGCTAGTGGGTACAATAGGGACTCGCCTCCGACGATCCTTACTCCCAAAAAGACATATGTTTACTGAGTGTCGTCCATAACATGGACCTGATAAAGCGCACCACACCCGACAGGTAATGGTAGTGTAAGTGACTCCTCCAAAGACTCCGTCTCGCTGCCCACGGACAGGAGTGGATGATATTCTGGTTCCCCGAGTGTCGCCACTGGGAATTGATGAGGCAATGCAAATGTTGTGTCCCTTGCCAACTGAGGGTGATGCGGATGGTATTAACATGCCTGCACTGCAATGTATGTATAGATGCTATATGTATCAGGTATGAGTGTCTGTGTCGTGTAACTAATGCATGTGTACGGTTATAGTCTAGTATGCAATCCTAGTTCTCTATAACCAATGTCTCTGATACCAATCTGTCACACCCCCAAAAGCCACTAACGGAGTTCTACCGTTAGGAGCATGACAAACCAGGATCTCAGTCATTAGTTACATCAAACGACACTATATGGGACTTAAAAGTCATAACATAAATACTCAGAGTTAATGCGAAAGCGTAAACGTTAATATGAAATCAAAAGTAATTACACGCAACAAGCGTTAATCAGTATAAATCATAAATAAGTAAACTGTTTAAAATGTTTGAAATGAATGATTTGACAGTAGGACTCCATGCATGTCCTAAGTGTGTAACCTGTGCCAAAGCGACCTGAGAAACATGTAAGAAAAAGTGTCAACACGAGGTTGGTGAGTTCACAGGTTTCAAGTTTCTAATAAGAGAGTGTTTGCCAGATTATGTCCATTCAATAGGCTTATCTATAGGTAGCTAACCTATGTTCATGTCTTACTAAAGCGCTCGCAACCGAAGCAGACTGTATGTGTTTGTATGCCTCCTGCCAGGTCTATCAACTCTGGCAAATGTGAGTAGGCTAACATTTCACCCGTTCGACCTCCAATCAAGTTAGCGCGACTAACGCAGGTGGGGCTTGTCAAACCCAGTAGTACTACTAAACATTACCTCGCTAAGATCCATATTAACGGTTCGATGTATGATGAGGACTTTCTGTGATAGTGTGTCATGCTTAGCCTTAACAGTAATAATATATGAATTTCGATAATCTCAAATAGTTGTGTCATGTTTTCTCGCCCAGCGGGAAAAACATGTAACATAATGTTTGTCTGCGTACCTGTTTCTCCCCCACAAGGAAAACAAGTAAAATATGATAGTTGGTATTCAAGTTTGTTACTCCTCAACAGGAAAACAAGTAAAATATGTTTGTGTGTAACCATGTTTCTCCCCCAATAGTAAAACAAGTAAAAAGGGGCCGTGAAACTCACCTGCGTTGCGTAGTAGGTAGTATCACACAAGTATGAGATTTAGAACCTCAAGTGTTAGCCTGTATGGCTTACGTATGTCCTAGAATTATAAACACATAAGTTAGGGAATATATGGGATTTGTGACGATGACACGGAAGATTAGAACGTCTTAAAACATTCTAAGGATCAACGAATAGGCGAACGTGTCCACGGTAATAAGGATTTCTTAATTAATTAATTATTAAGATAAATATGTTTCGTGTCGAACGTTTCTAATAACGAATAATAATAAATAATTATATTCGTACGTTTTAGCCATTTAAAATGGTTAGGAAAATAATATAACTATATATATTATTTTTAAGTTCGTATGATTAATAAAATAATCATTTGTGTGAAAAAAAATAATAAATATATTATTTTTAATCAAGCGTAAAACCGAGGGTAAATAATATAAATAATTGTATTATTTATAAGTTTCAAATGTTTCATAGAGTTTATAAACGTGGTGAAAATAATATATAAATATATATTATTTTTAATTGGAGTCACGGGTTGAAAATAATATAAATGTACTATTTATTTGGAGTCGTGGTTTGATAACAATATAAATATATATTATTTTGAAAGTGGTTATTTTTAATGAAAGTAGGTTACGAACCAAATCCGAGCCTACGGGTGGTTTTCGAGGCTAAAGCCTATTAATATAACAATAAAATGATATTAGAAGATGTTTTAATTTCAAAATAATGATAAAACTAATTTTAAAAACGAAATGGAGGTGGAGGGACTCGAACCCGGGTCTCCTCCCCCTCAGTCAAGTGTCTTACCATCGGAGCCCGCTAGGGTATCGCAAACAAACCTGGATCGGTTTGGTTTTAACACCCAACACCCCTGTGTTCTCCCCCCCCCCCCCCTTTAGACCGAATTCAAACTAGTCCCAAAATCCATCGATTTATGTAGTAATGGATCTAATTGACACAGGGTTTTGTTAATCGAGGCTTTGCGATTCTCTGTGTGTGTTTGATTGTAAAACTAACCCGATTAAGATGGTTAAATTCTTCTTTGAAATCGTCGAAAACCCTAGGATGAACCTGTAATTAAATTGATTGAATCCGATATTGAAAAAGGTTGGATTTATGGGGCTATTACAGATTATTAGATTCCGAAGTTGTCTATGTAAGTTAATTGGATTAAGGTTGCGTTTAGATCAGTAATCGATTAAACCCAAACTGTGATGAACCCTAGAATGCGTTCATCACTATTTCGATGTTAGATGTTCGAATTAGTATAGGGCTTTCAAAGGGCATGTGATTTCGAGTCTATTCATGCAAGTTAATTGCATTGAGATCGAGTCTAGGATATAGTTCGACTAAACCCGAAATTACTTGAACCCTAGCATCGAATCGTGTTTAATTCGGTGTTGTAAGCCCCAAATAGCAGAGGGCTTTCAATCAACAGATGACAACGAAGTTAAGGGTGCGAGAATATACCAGTTTTGGATCCGAATTGGGTGAGATCGACTAAAACAGCCGTCGACGGTGGCTGGCTTGGTTCTCGGCGGGTTTAACAGCTTCTCCGATCAGGTTATCGTGTGTAAAAGACTCAGATTAGTTCGATTGGTGTACGCAGAGGGTTTGTACATGAATTGGTAATCGAAGTTTGTCGAATTCGATTGATTAAGCATTGAGTTTGACGGTTACGGATTTATTAGCCATAAATTGTTTCAATTGATACAATGATGGTGATTAAAACAGTTATGATGACTGTTAATGATATCAACATGCAAATTCAGTTACTAGTTCGAGCAAATCATCGCTCATGGATCCGAATTTGGATCAAACGCGCATGGTTTGACTTTCAAAGTCAACAAAATCAACTCTTAGGTAAATACAGAAATAGTCCCTGCATTTTCATATCTATGAGTTTGGAAATTGACAGAACTAACCCTTGAGGTTTTTAACAGGGTTAACAGGGTTAGGATTTAACAAAGAATCTAACGGGATTGCTAATGAAGTTAGCTTAGAAAGTCGGATTGTCACAACTGCACCAACTCTTTCGCCCTGAACGGAAAGGATTTCTCCATTCAGGAGAGGAATACGAACAATCTTCTCATGACAGGTTATTTCAGCTTGGTTTTTAGATAGCCAATCCATGCCGACAATTACATCAAAACTACCAAGTGTTACCGGCATAAGGTCGATATCAAGTATATGGCTAGCTAGTTCAAGCTTACAACCTTTAAGAATGTGGGTTGCTCCAATTATTTGACCATCAGTTATCTCTATTACATACTTAGCTTCTAACAGAGTTGGAGTTCCTTTTATCATATCACTAAGTTTCTTAGATATAAAACTCCTATCAGCACCAGTGTCAAAAAGGACAGAAGTAAAGTAATTATTTAAGAGAAACTTACCGGTGACCACATTATGATCGTAACGAGCTTCTCCAGATCCTAGCACGAAGGCTCGTCCCTTCGCACCATTTCCTCCACCATTTCCGTTGTTACCCCCATTGTTGTTATTCTGGTTAGGGATGTGGTTTCCATTACCCCCTTTCTTCAATTGAGGACAATTCTTCCGAATATGTCCTTCCTTTCCACACTCAAAACAACCCCTTGTGGATCCAGGTCGTTGAAAAGGTTGTTTAGCTTGTAACTCACCCCTACAATCCTTGGCAGCATAACCTATTTTGCCACACCTCTGGCAACGGTTGCAAAACCCGAAGTGATGGAATTTGCACTTGTTACACTTAGGAGACTTTCCCGCGTAACCACCCTGGTTTTGACCTGAAGAGGTCGACTGGTTGAAGTTCTTAGTAGGCACAAACCTACGCTGTTGCTGCTGTTGCGGTTGATTAAAATGGGGTTGGTTGGGCTGGGGTCCTTTGGAGTGAGAGTTGGAGTGGGTGTGGGTGTTGGAATGGTGATCAAACTTGCGCTTATGATTGTCGGTGGATTTAGAGACCGAACCCCTTGGGGTAAAGTCCCTTGAGTCACCGCCTGATCGGTTAACTTATGGGCAAGTCGGATAGTTTGTTGGATAGTGGCAGGATTGGATGAAGTAACCATGCTTTGTATTTGAGGCACTAGACCTCCAATGTAAAGCTCAATTCTCTTGTAAACAGGGGTCACCATATGCGGGCACATAGTAGCAAGTTCATGTGAACGTGTGGTGTAAAGTTCAATTTCAGAACCCTCCATCTTTAGGTTCCAAAACTCTCCCTCTAAGTTTTGGATTTCATCGCGAGGACAGTATTCCTCCTTCATCATTGATTTAAATTCCTCCCATGGGAGTCCATTTGCCATGGCCAGACCCAACATTTGGACCTGGGCGTTCCACCATGTGAGAGTCGGGCCCTCCAAAGTTCCGGCGGCGAACTTTACCTGATTAGCCACGGGGCAGTTGCACATGGCAATCACTGATTCTACCTTCTCAAACCAACGAAGTAGTCCAACGGCTCCTTCAGCTCCACTAAAGGCGTGGGGCTTACAATCCATGAATGCCTTGAAGGTGCAGGCTGGTTGCGGGTTTTGTGGACCTGGATTTAGAAGCATAATATAGGGTTGGGATTATAGAGCTTAGGAAAGGCGCTTTAAGAGATGAATTGACATCATTAGTCAATAGTTAAAGCATTTACCTGCAGCATTCTGTGCTGCTAGAGCCTCCGCCACACTATCATTTATTAGTGATGCTAGCTCCGCTGCCGTCACGTTAATGGTACCTTGACCACCGGCACGACCTCCGCGTCCTCTCCCTGACATTATTCTTCACAATCACAAAATGAAAAACAATGAGAAATATACCGCATATTAAACATTATTCAGGTATGAGTAAGAAGATACAACATCTAATATTTTGAAAATTAAATAAATTGTAAGGCTACAAAATAAATAACTCAAACATTAAACTTCTCATGCTTTTATTGAATGGGAACAACCTTACCCATCTAGGTTTGGAAAAAGAAATAACATAAGCAAAAACAGGCATGAAAAGGAAGATAGAATAGGAAGATCATCAAACATCTTCGTCATCGAAAGAAACATACGATTGTGCATCGTCTATCTCCACTGGTTCCTCCTCGGATGGCTCCTCCTCCAAGGGCTCCTCCTCCAAGGGCTCTTCCTCAAAGGGCTCCTCCTCAAAGGGCTCCTCCTCGCCATCAGAAAGTGGAATCTCCTCAGGAAACAGGGCTGCTTGTAGTTGGGCTTCCAAATGAGTCACCCTCTCTTGAAGACCTTCAGCAGTGTGGTTTGCTACATGTAGCTCAGCTTCCAGAGTAGCCACTCTCTCCAGAACTCCTTCCATGTCATTGTCTGAGGTGTCCACCCTCGTCTCCAAATGTGTCACACGATCCACCAAAAGGTTATGGACCTGGTCAGTTACTGCTAGTTCAGCAGTCAAAAGCTCTATCCCTACCTTATTCTCCTCTATTTGAGGCTCTCTCTCTAGAATATCAGGTATCTGATCAGTAGCATCTTTCACAATGCTCAACTCTCTAGACATACAAAATACAAAGGCTGCAAAAGCTTGTTCCACAGTGCATGGCAAGCTAGGCAAGGTAGATGATGAGGAAGTAGAACTGAAGTAAGGTGACGGGACATTTCCCATTTCGATCCATCTTTGGATCATTTGCGGGTATACGTTCCAATTGCGAGTAGGATTCATTGCTTGTGCGCTGCGCATTTCCCCTGGTCAACTGAATAATCACTGGAACTAGTCCGGCGCATTTTGGGCTCCGGGGATGATAGGATAGGTGCCTTATGTCCTAGTGCCTTAGGTGATGGAGGTGGAGTTGACGACATGATCCTGTAACAATATGTATAAGTGCCAAACATCCAAATGACACGTAACTAATGTATGAGGTTATAGTCTAGTATGCAATCCTAGTTCTCTATAACCAATGGCTCTGATACCAATCTGTCACACCCCCAATTTCAACTAACGGAGTTTTACCGTTTGGGATGTGACGAACCAGGATCTCAGACATTAGTTACTTTGAACTACTCTACATGGGACTCAAAATGAAAATATCATAATAATCAGAATTTCAATGCGGAAGCGTAAGGAAAGTAAATGCACAAAAAACACACGCCCAAAACCAAAGTCCAAAAGTCCAAAACATCCAACCAAACCAAGTACAATAAAATAATCCAAACAAATATAAATAAGTCATAATCAAAGTAGTTGAATCCCATGCATGTCCTAATGTGCACATGTGTCTTATCTTAGCGACCTGAGAAAACATGTAATAAAATATGTCAACACGAGGTTGGTGAGTTCACAGGTTTCAATATATGTAAATAAGCGTTTACCATATTTATGTTCATTCAGTATGTATCTATAGGTAGCTAACCTACGTTCATGTTTAACTTAATCGCTCGCAACCGAAGCTGACTGTTTGTTTATTTGCCTCCTGCCAGGTCTATCAACACTGGCGGTGTGAGTAGGCTAACATTTCACTCGGTCGATCTCTAATCGAGTTAGCGCGACTAACGCGGGCGGGATTTGTCAAACCCAGTAGTACTACTAAATATTACTTCGCTAAGATCCATATTAACGGTCCGATATAAGTTGAGGACTTTCTGTGATAGCGTGTTACGCTTAGCTTTAACATTGATAACATATGAATTTGTAAAATCTCAAAATAGTTTAATCATGTTTTCTCCCCTAGATTAAAAAGTAAAAAGGGGCCGTGAAAACTCACCTGCGTTGCCTTGTAGGTAGTATCACACAAAGGTTAAGTTGGAACCACGTGTGTAAGTCTCAAACGACTTACGAATGCCCTAAAATTATAAACACATAAATTAGGGACAAAATGGGAATTGTGACAGCGACACGGAATGAGAAACATCTTAAAGAAACGTTCTAATATTCAAGAGTGGACGAAAGTGTCCATGGAGTTAGGAATTACTTTACGCGACGAATGACACAAATAATAATGAATATAACCGGGTGTTTGGTCACTCACAAAAATTGAGAAAAATAATAATATATATCTACGAGTAAATAATATAACTAATTATATTATTAAATGGTTTAAACGTCCCACGAGATATAAAACGATACGAATTAATATATCAATATATATATATATATATTATTTATTAGGATTTGTCACGGGATGAAAATAATATAAACATATTATTTTATACAAATTTACGGTTTAAAAATAATATAAACATATTATTTCTTTTGTTGATAATAACAATAATATTTTATTTATAAAAGTGGGAATAATAAAAAATATGTTAATAATTCAAACCCGAGTCTACGGGTTGTTTCCCGGGCTAAAACATATTTATATAAAACTATAATAATAGATGGTTTGATTTTTAACAATTAAATATGTTTAGAAAAATTGTTTAAAAACAAATGTGGGAGGCCGGACTCGAACCCGGGTCTCTCCCACACACGCACACAGTCTGAACCATCTCCGCCCGCTAGGGTATCGCGATGATATCCGGGCTGGAATGGTTTTAACATATGTGTTCGTGTGGTTTTCCTCCCTTACACAAACCGAACCAAAACCAGTCGATTTCCCATGAATTCGACCACAAATTGATTCAAATGCAAAGGGGTTTTGATAAACTGATGATTACGAACCTGTGTATGGTTTTAATTGCAAAAATTATAAGATTAAAGTCGTTAAATTACTGAAAGAAGGATCGAAACCCTAGTTTATAAAGTCAGAATCGATTTGAACAATTTAGATGATAGAACATGTTTAAATCATAGGGCTTTTACTAAATGAAACCTTGCGAATCTGTTGATGTGGTTTAATTGCAAATTCAGTAGGTTTAGGCTCGTTTAATTTCTGTTTTAGGAACCGAAAACCCTAGTTTCTAACCATAAATCAAAATGATTAAATCTGATAATACAAGTTGTTGGATTTATAGGGCTTTCAAAAAGTTGATGATTTTGAATCTAACCATACCAACCAATTGGATTGAGATTGTGTTTAGGTTAGGGTTCGATTAAACCCGAATCGTATGAACCCTAGATTCTTGATCATAATTAATTTGATCATGTAAGCCCCATATAGTATAGGGCTTTTGATCTAGACATCGAGGCGAGTCTGTCGGTATGATCAATTTCAGTTTTCATTATCGGATTGATGGGTTTCGATTAAATAGGATACAAATGAACCCTAGGTATAGGATTGTGATAAATTCGATAATGTGAGTCCCAATTGGATTAGGGCTTTCGATTTGGGTATTGAAACGAATTTAAAGGTGAAAGCAATTACCAGAATAGATGATGGATTGATGGAGATCGAGTAAAATAGTTCCGGCTTGTACTGGTTTGATCTCCGATGACTTCTGCTATGGTTTCGGTCGAATTGAGACGTGCAAAAGCTTCAAATGTGTTCGTTTAGTGTGTGTAGATCATTCGTTTATGAGATTAACATCAAGTTTAATCGAATTCGAGAGTAAAATAATCATTGTCAACGATTTTGAGTTAATACCTATTAATTCAGTTTAATTTCAGTATAATGGTGATGATTAAGTCTTAATTAAGTTTGTTAAAGGTCTGTTTGTATACGACGGTTACAAATTCCGGTATAACATCGATCATGAATGTGAATTGAGATCAAAATATTACGGGTTTGACTCCAAGAAGTCAAACATAAACGAATTTGGATATATTATAGAATTGGTCCCTCTGTTTTTCTGTTTTGAAGTTTAGAGATAGACAGAATTGGTCCCTGGAGTTTAGATTAGGTTAATACGGTTATGATCTTGTTAGTTTGACTATCAAAAGTCAACAAGGACAACTATAGGTAAATTACAAGTTTAGTCCTTCAAATTTTTATATGTTTGAGTTTGAATAAAGGCAGGATTAGTCCCTAGGGTTTGAATTAGAGTTAAATAGGTTAATAATTAACTGGTTTTGCTAACGGAAATACTGAAAAAGTCCGGATTGTCACATGAAAGCATAATCAAAACCTTATAGATCAAAATGAAGAGTTTCATCAAATGAAATCTGAATTCACAAAAGTCGAAAACAGTTATAAAGAAAAAATTTACTGCGTAAAGAAAGAGATTTCATTACTAAAACATGAACAAACCAATCTTGAATCTCAGATTGATGATCTACTGGCTAGATTAAAAGCTACCAGAGCAGAATTGGCAGAACAGAAAGTTCATGTTGACAAATATGAATTTGCATCTAAAAAGCTGCAAAGACTTTTGGATGCTCAAATTCATGACAAGGTAAAAACTGGTCTGGGGTATCATGCTGAACAATACCAAGTCGTTGCACCTCCTACTGACTACGTTGCTATCCATGAACCAAGCTTCAATCTCTCAAATCTTGAAAAGGCCAACCGAGATCTTGATCCTTCAAGGCATGAACCATTGGTGTAAGAATGCACTACCTCGTCAGAGTCTGAGTCAACTTGCTCAGAGTCCACTAAAACTGAGGAGGCCTCATCACCAGTACAAGTACCAGCACCGCCTGTTCTTGAAGTCATTCAAACAAGTGCTCATGTCCCTTTACCAGCTGTTCCGGTTCCTATTCCTTTCAACCAAATCAAAATCAGCTATCCTCCAGAAGGAAGAAAGCTAATTGTTGAAAAGGGACAGTCTTCAACCTCCACCAACTCAAAGCCTCAAAGAAAGGTGTTTGACATATGTCATGAGCCTGGAGAAAGAGTTCCATATGTTCAAAAGACATTGGAAGAAGCCACCTTTGAGCACAACAAAGCTCACCCCTGGAACTTCAAAGACTTGTTCAAAAGAAAGGACTATGTTTACCTTTCAAGGGACAAACTGGCTAAATCATGCTTTGTCTGTGGCAAATACAACCACACTGCCAGCACCTGCTTCTACTACCTTCAGCAGCAATGAAACCTCAAACAACATGCTTTTGAGAAGACAAACAAGAACAGAAAGGTAAGGAGTTCTAAAGCCAAGGCAACTCATTTCAGAAACTCTCTTTCCCCACCAAGGAAGCAGGTGCCAAAGCCTCAACAATCTTGCATCATCTGTGGTGAATCAGACCACTTTGCTGCAAATTGTGAATTTAATCCCTTCAACCAGATCCTTCATCAAGCCCCTCCTAACACAAAAGCCCATCAGCATGAGAACTTCTACAGAGAAGCCCTCCGTCAACAAGGTAAAGAAGGATAAGCATACATTGATTGTTGAACCATCAGCAGCCAGCAAAAATGTTGGTAATCAAGCCAAGCCCAAGAAACAAAAGGACAAGCCTTCAGCAGCAACCAAGTCTGCTGCTGCTCAAGTAAAACCATCAGCAGCAACAAAATCTACTACTGATAAGCCGAAGTCCTCAGCAGCAACAAAATCGGCTGCTGATAAGCTAAAGTCATCAGCAGCAAAATCTGTTGCTGATAAAGCAAATCCATCAGCAGCCAAAGCAACATCAGCTGCTGACAGAGCAAAGAGAACTGGAAAAACATCTCCTCAGCAATGGAAAGCCAAGATCCCAGCTTCTATCCCTCCAAAAATCATCATTGGCTCTGTTGAATGCACACATGCTGAATCTGATATTCCGAGAACCCTTTTCTTCAAGGATGCAAGCTCTTGGATTCCTCCCACTAACTAGATCTCTCTCATGTGCAGGGACAGCCAGGTCACAAGAATAACTAGATCACTTCATAAGAGATCAAGCTGAGAAAAAGAGAATTATTTTAACCAAAGTTCATACCAATGAGCAATATGCTGATTTATTTACAAAACCGTTTGATGAAGCTAGATTTAGATATTTAGTTGAATCTATTGGTATGATGAACTTTGATTAAAATATGTCTCTAAAAATTTGTTTTTGTAAATATGTTTGTCTTTTGTTATAAATAAAAGTTACAAGTCAGCAGCATCCATTTTTGCTGCTGACAGGTTTAATAATCAGCAGCAAAGATTTTGCCACTAACTGCTTTAAGTTATCAGCAGGAACAAGTTTCCTGCGGATAGCTTTAAGGCAGTCAGCAGTAACACCCTTGTTGCGGATCAATGCATCCATCAGCAACAATAGAGTTTGCTGCTGATAGACTTAACTATCCGTCGCAACCAAGATTGCAGCGGATAGGCTTAACCATCCGCAGTAACTAAGTTTGCTGCTGATGGGTAAAAATAAGTCTAAATTAACTATTAC
Organism: Smallanthus sonchifolius; assembly: GCA_023525975.1. Classification (NCBI taxonomy): domain Eukaryota; kingdom Viridiplantae; phylum Streptophyta; class Magnoliopsida; order Asterales; family Asteraceae; genus Smallanthus; species Smallanthus sonchifolius. The sequence goes on from CM042022.1 coordinate 78,671,146, forward strand.
CCGCTGTAAAAATTCCTTTCAGTCTTTACCATGATTGCTATAGTGTATTACAGCTGTAACAGTAAAAGGTGAATGAGGTTGTACTGTAGAAGTAAGTTTGCTTTTTCCCTCCTCTGTCGTTATAACTTAAATTAATTTCTCCATAACCTCTTCATATTCAATTTCAACCTAACCCTCATCATTTTCTCTCAAACCTCCATAGCATTCAAAGCCTTCCATACTTAACCACCTTTCAAAACCTTCATCCTTCCCTTCAAACCCAAACAAATGGCAGAGGTAGACATAAACCGTCCAGATGATAAGTTTTCCCCATACCACAACCTCACAGCATACTTAATAAAAGGGAAGAAGTCCGAGGGGTTCGATGATATGATCAATTTTCTTTGTCGATCAAAGATATATTTTGCCCTAACCGTCAACCTACCCTTTTACATTCCTCACATGGAGGATTTTGGGAAATCTGCCATCTACTCTACCGAACAGGGGATACCCCAAATTAAAGCAAAGGTAGATGGCAAGGACATCACCATCTCTGAAGCCACTCTCCGCAAACACCTCAAGCTTCAAGACGAGGGGGCCGCCATTTCGTACTCAAAAGAAGTCTTCATGAGGACCTTTGTATCCATAGGGTACATTGGAAATCAGAATGAGTACACAATAGAGAAGGCACTGATGGGCCCCTGATGGAAGTATCTATGCCACACTCTTCTACAATGTATATCTCAGAAAAGAAGTGGATGGCATCAAGTGAGCTCTGCACTTGCCTCTGCTGTTCACGGTATGGTTACTGGCCAAGGATTCAACTTTGCACATCTCATCTTTGAAGGTTTGAGATATAACCTTCAAGAGGGTGCAAAGCAGCAATTTTTAATGTACCCAAGATTCTTGCAGGAGATGTTTAACAATGAAATAAAAGAACTTTCAAAACCTGCAAAAATCTATCTTATGCTGGGTCATAAAAGAAACATTTTTCAAAGTATGAGAACTGTTTCCAAAAATTTCTCAGGGGTCAATGTTCCATTGTTATCTACAATGGTCAACATACAAAGTACCCAGGGTGACAATTCAGCAATCCGAGTTGATACTGATCCCACACCCTCCTCCTCACATCCTGAACAACCATATGCTTCTACTATTCGAACCCCTGTGCATACTACTAAGGATGCACAGGTACAAAAATCACTTACATCTGTTTCGGATGTTATCGTTCAACAGGAACACAGGGCCCCAGTTGCAACAACATACACTAGAAAAAGGAGCAAGAAGACTCCTTCTCTTCTTGTCTCCAAGGCCCAATCCCAACCTCAAAGCCCTCATTCAGAATCCCAACATTCTGAAGAGAATATCAACAAGGATAGCCAAAACATTAGAGAGACCTCCTTGGAAGTATCTCTATTAGGATCAGGATCACATCCCGGATCCATAGAACAACCTGTTGAGCCTTACCTTTATTTCTCTTCTCTGAACTTAAGTGCAGAGGCTCCTTGTCAAGATGATATACCTTCTCCAAGAACCACTATCTCGGAGGTATTGATTAACTTGGCTGCTGGTGCACCTAACCCAAGTTCATCACCTAAGAAGGTTCACTCTGGTAGTACTGATAGAGTGAATGTGGAAAGGGCTGTCACTACTCCTGGTACATCAACTGCCCAGGAGGACAGTGACAACATAACTAAGACCCTAACCACGACAACTCACACTGAGGATGTTTCCTTTGAAACACTCTTCACTGAGAGGAATCCCAGGTGCCAAGAAAACCAGGGTGATGGGGATGCAGAGGTTAGGCCTAAGGCCCCATCTAGCTCCAAGGATTCCACAACTGTGGATGAGGACAGACTGAAACTTCATAATATGGAATTAACGGCCAGGGTAGCTATGCTAGAGGCTGAGGTGTCCAAACTAAGGCACCAAGTCTCTATGCATGAAGCCCATCAATGCCCAAATTTGCCTACTCCCTCCCTTGTATCAGTATGAACTCAAACAGATGCAGCCTTTTACACTGATGCAACCAAAAAGGGGGAGATAGTTGCAGTAGAAGATGATGCTGACAGCCTAGAAGAATGGATACAAGAGCAGGCCGCATTTCAAAGTTCATTATTCAAGCCTGCCTTTGTTCAAGTTCATGACTTGCCAGACTCAATAGATGAAGAGGAAGAAATCACTGAGGACTGGAAGTTGGTTGTCAGAGCTGTTGATGAGGTGTTAAATGATGAAAGTTAAAATGAAAACACACCTCCATCAGTCAGCATAGTTCCTGAAGCAGCAGCAATAATAAAACAAACCACTTCCCCCCAATTCACACTTTTTGCAAATAAGCTAAAATTTGACTCCATACTAGCTTGGGGGTATGATGATTCAACTGAGAGATTCTGGATTGGGAAAGAGTTTAGCGGAGTAGAAGAAGTAAACTGGAATGCACTAAATCCACTCCAAGTGCTTGAACTGTACCAATCCAACTGCATCAACTCATCTACAGATCTCTCAGCAGAACTTGCAATCAGCAGGTTCCAAGACCTAATGGAGGAAAATCTGCCCTGGTTTGAAACACTATTAAAAGAAGCAAACAGGGTGGCCTATCCTAAAGACAGTGCAGAATCTTCAATAGCAGCAAAACAAAGACTGGCTCCTAGAAGACTTGACTTAATCAGGAGCAGCACTTTAACAGAAGAAGAAATTGTCTGCTGGAGAAGATCTCTGTACAACAAAGTGGTCAGAGATGTGGAAGTGCTAGGATGGTCGAGCACTGGGTCTTCTGACTTCACATTATTCCTGAGTAATGGATCATCTCTCTCAATCAACATCAATGAAATCCTACTCTTAAATTCAGATTTCCTGCACAAGGTCTTCGAGCTCAGAACACACATCTGCAACGTTAATTCCTTAGAGAGTCAAGCAATGATAAAAACCATCAAAGCTCAGCTTGAAAAAGAAGGTCTACTTGCAATGGATGCCTCTGACTCCGACTCAGAGCTATCCTTCCTTTCCTCACCTACAGTCAGACTGAACACAGAAGAAGAATCCAAACGAAGAGAAGAGGAAAAGGTGAAGGAAAGGTGGAAAGAAGTAACATGTCTTGAATGGGAAGAAGATGAAGAAAGTGTCCTTCCCTTGTCCATTCCCCAAACTGCCAATGAAGTTGAAGCTGAGATCCCAACAGCATCTCCTACATCTACCGTTGTGGTCCATGAAGCTGAAGCAGAGGCTTCCAGCAAAGACAAGGGGAAGGGACTTATGACAAAATAAGATGAAGAAAGGATAGTGAAGGAAAAGAAGGAAAATGAGGAAAGAAGAAGAAGAAGAGAAGAAGAGGAGATAGCTTAATTACGAAAAGCTCAAGACAGAAAAACAGCCATTCTCCTTAGAGAACAAGAGATCCAGTTGTATGCTAAGCAGCTGGATGATCTGAAAGTCAAGATTCCCGCAGCTTTCCAAATACAAGAAGATGAAGCTCTAGCTCTTCAGCTGCAGGAACAACTAAATAAAGAAGAAGAAGAAGAAAGAGAGCAGAAAAGAAAATAAGAGGCTAAGTTTAGAATTACTGACTCTAAACTAGCCAAAGAGATGAGAGAGGAGTGGATAGAAGCTCTTGTTTCTCAAGGTGAGGATGCAGACTACCTTGAGAAGTTATCCAATAAAGAATTCTACAGAGCCTTCATGGGTCAGCAAGGTCTATTGGCAAATAAGAAAGGCTGAAGAAGAAGAAAAAGCCAAACAGAAATCCAAGAAGACCATTGCCTTCAACAAAATATCCCATGAAGAAAGGAAGGTCATGATTGACTTCCTAAAGGCTAGAGGAGAAAGTGAAAAAATGCTGGGTCCCATGAGTTTCATGAACCTACAAGCCCTTTACTTTAAAGTCAAAAAGGAAGAGGAAGAAAGACTGGGGAAGAAAGGCTCAAAGAAGAGGGTAATCAGTCAAGAAGAAGAAAGGAAACCAAAGAAATCCAAGACTTCTCCCTCATCCACCACTTCCTCTATCCAACAACCTTCCTCTCCCCATCCTAGACCTCCATCCTCTCCACCCACAAAGTCCAAATCCTCCCATCCAGCTCCTACTCATCAACAACCTCCCAAGAAGAAAAGCAAACCTACTACCAAACCAGAAGATTCAAGAGAAATCGTCAACTGGTTCTACAACACTCAAGATCAACGGTTTGAAGTCTTCAGGGGAAGAACATAAGAAAGAAGATCAATCTATACAACTGTTGATGAGGTATTGCAGCTTCCAGTTTCTGATCTAAGAAGAATGATGGAGCTGGGTGAAGCTAATGAGCCTGAGAATGAAGGTGGGAGACATCTGTTGCTGGTGATCAAACATCACTTCAACCCCAGCAAAGATGAAATTATTGATGCCAAACCTCTCTAATCCCACTCTCCATTCATCAGTTGGTCCTACAATGCTGAAAAGGATGAGTTCACATTGACAGATGTTAAAGGACAGAAGATGAGGTGTTCAAGCAAGGCCATCTTCAAAATGGCAAGAAAAGACATCAACACTCTATTGAGCTTCCTCTTAACAATCCCGGCAAGGACCAGAGAGGATATGAGGTTGCAAGAATAGTCAGCAACATGGAAAAGCTTCAGCAGCAAAAGAAGTAATAGAGTTTTGGTAGCATCAGTCTAGGGGGAGTTTGTAGAAATAAAGACTGATGGCTACAAAACTTTCTAAGTACAAATGCTGCTTACCTCAGAGTTTGCTGCTGACCAACAAACTGCTGCAGATAAGCTTATCTACAGCGTATACTTGTTCTTCTGCTGAAGAATAAATCTGCTGCGGATAAGCCTTATCTGCTGAAGACCAAAGTTGCAGCTGATAGGCATATCATCAGCAGCTGTGGACAGTTGTGTCTTGCTGCTGATCTCCAACTGTGCAGCTGATAGCCATTTCCACTGAATATCAAACGTTGCAGCTGACTGGCTTAGATAAAGCAACCATTACCACTGACAACTTTCTGCTGCAACACTGACACACTCCACGCAGAAAGAATATCACTAGTGCAGACAATAAAGAACCACAACGCTCTTCTCCAAGCATGCAAGCAATGATGCCTAAGAAGACGTTTGAGTAAAGTTAACTAGTATACTTGTTATTGTCGTTTCATGTAGAATAGCTTCAATACAAGATCAACGGCTTGTGTTAGATCTGATCCTTAGAATCAAAGGTATGTCTTGATTCTAAGTTACTATATAAGTAGTACTTAGAGTCATTGTATAAGAGTGCTTTTGCTTAGAGTTTTCTCTGTAATCTTGTAACCATTGAAACTTAATACAAATTGCATTTATCAGTACTTCTTGTGTTTACTTGTTTACATTGCTTAGTTGTGATTGTTTCCGCCAATCTCAACTAGAATAGAACCATCTTGTATTTACCGATCCTACAACTAGGACCTTCATAACTCTTGGTCTTAGATACCTAAAACACTAAAATTTTCTTGTTATTTATAGGCTAAGATTTTAGCAATACACGGCCATGCATTGGATTGCACGGGCGTGCGAAGTACCCTTTTTTTGTACGTGAGGGAATCTGGCAGCTTTGGGGAGTACAGGGACATAATTGACCCTTTGCACGGCCATGCATACTGGGCTTTTTCTGCTCCCTGTTGACTTTTGACTTCCTGCTTTGACTTTCTCGGTCCAGGTTTATTCAATTGATTTCCGAATACTGATTTCTCCTTGATTTTGAGTGATTTTTTTATGTTTTTGCATACCAAGGTCAATTATCATGATGTAACACAAATGAATAGATTAAGTATCAATTCCCATCATTTTGTTAATAATTATGATAAATATGAGAATAATTATGAATGCAAAATATGTATAATTTACGACATGCCGTTAGACATTTAACCTTTTAAAGCCACAACCCTAAAATGTAAATTCAAATTTTCTTTTACCTTCTCTCTCAGACATTTAATCTTTTAAAGCCACAACCCTCAAATTAAATTAACCTAACTCCATAAACTCCTCTCAAGTTCAGTTCAATGATTTTAAATCCCTCAACCCCCAAATAAATTAGGGTTTCTTTGATCTGTACAGGATCGCAATAAAGCTTCATCGCATCCTTCTCCCCACTTGAAATTCGATGATGATGTTTTGTTGGTGTGGCAAGCAAGCGGTTGTAAGGACATCTTGGACACAAAGGAATCGTCGTTTTATGGGTGTCTGAAAAGGTAAGAATCTTCATCTGATAGGTTAAATTTCTGGAATCATACCTTCCTCATCTTCTTATTGTTGTTATTCACGACTCAAAATGTCGTTTTATTTGATGGTGTGACCCTCCAATGTGTGAAAAGTCAGTGGACATTATCCCTGGTGTATTAAAGTTCAGGAACGAACTTGAAGAAAAGCTGAAAGAAAGTGAAGCAGAAACAAGGAAATTCAAAAAGTATTTGACAACGAGCTGGATTGGTTTATTTTTATTTTTATTTTGTAATTCTAACTGCAATGAACATGTAGTAGGATATTGTTCTTGCTGGGATTTTAGTTGTATTACTCAATCTAATGTTTAGAATATAAGAATGGTTTTAATGGTAATGAAAGAATAGTTTTGGTCAACACATCTGAATGTAATTTCTGACATTTGTGTCTTATAAATGTTTATGACTATTCAAGTTTAACAGTATGAATGTTTATGACAAAATGCATTTTATGACCATATGCAAATGTCAAAATACTTCGTGCATTTGATGACCATATTTGCAGTCAAACAATAGACACAGAAAAGTCAAAGTAGATGGAAACCTGCATTTTATGACCATATTTTGTGTCAAACTACATAGAAATAGAATAGTCAAACTAAAACTAGTATATGGAAACCTGTATTTTATGACCATATTTTGTGGTCAAACAAAAAACATAGAATAGTCAAACTAGTATATGGAAAAAAACAGTCAAATATCCAAATACATATATTAGTTTGCAGACATGGACAAAAACAACAGTCAAGTCCTAAGACAACAAAGCCAACTACAGTGGTCAAGTAGCCAAAAAATTGTTCCACGGACTTGACAGTCAACCAACAAAAGATATTACATTAAACAAGCGTCAAATATGCTTAATTTCTATTCCATTCACTGGATAGATCTTGTAGCCGTAAACTGTTTTCCACCTCTCCATTTCATAAACTGGATTGACATATGTTTTCGGTTAACCAACATTTGGATCATGTGCAGCCTTGGTCCAAATGCTTGCCATAGAAAGGATCGAAATCTGGATCATCTATCATAACATCAATTTGTTCTTGTTGGACACTTCTTTGTCCAACTTCATTGGTACTTTCATGCCAACCTAACAACAATATGTTCTTAGCTACATTAGCTATATCAATTGCCATTAACTCTTCATATGATGAACAACAATCTGTTCTTAGCTACATTAGCCATATCAATTGACATTAACTCTTCAATTACAGCTCTTTCATACGAACGTCCAGGAAATTTTTAAAAATTACCACCGTGATGCAACTTAATGGAAAACAGATGAGGGGAACCAACTACATTTGAAAAGTTTTAAAAACTCCATCAGAACCTAAAAAGTGAAAAACGACTTGAAAATCAATATATTAAAGTGCAGCTTACCGTAGAATTCTTCAACCTCGACTTGAAAATCAATATATTAAAGCGAGCAGGCGGTGCGTAATTCACAATGATAACGGGTCCTTCGGCGCAAGGGTTAGTACCAGCGACCCATTCGTGCTTTTCATCGCGTCGGTCAACATAGTTGATAGGCTGGCCTTCATTATCTCAATGATTTTCCCAAGCCAGTGCAGTCTTCACCTCAGGCTCGAAACTGTACTGTTGTTCAACCACAAGGGTATCCTCGGGATCATGTTGGCTTATCATAGGGCTGACATGCATGCTATCTTCAACATTCTGCCTTCGATTAATGGGTGCCCTACCGCGATGTCCAGTACGACCCCCACCACGTCTTCCACCACGACGTCCTGCAATTTCTTCTTATAAGAAAAAGGAATCTAATGTTATCACGCTACTTAACAAGTAGAACACAACAAGTATTGTAAGATGTTAATATACACTGGCCATCTGCAATTAACCATTACACCACCTCTTGGTTTCTATTTGATCACCTTTATGATTACATCAAACTCTCGTCCTAGTCTAACGTTTTCTAAGAGAAAACCGTACTCACTACAATCGTGTTTGATGCTTTCGCTCGAGTTATGTCACACCCCGCCTCAGGCACCCCTAGACGCGTGTGAGCATGATTATTACCTGTTTTGATTTCAGAGTTTTTATAAAACACAACGGAAGACTTTTCATGGATCGTTTCATCATAAATCTCAACGTCGAGGGTTGCTTTTGTAAATATCAAGACCTAGTTGGAAAACGAAAGTCTTGTATTATAACGGTGAGAATTAAATACCAATTTCATCTTGATTACAAACATTGTTTGAAACCAAATACAACCCATGTCTCCATACAAGTTCAAAAGCCACTAGGTAATAGTCCTGTCCAAGGTTGATTAATTCCTTGGCACTATTCCTATTTCATCTTTCAGGATTTCCTGTGCAAATGCCTGAGAATCCAATTGCACCTTATCCTGTACATATACATTCAGTCTTGGGCCAGACTAAGTCTGCCCAATAATTCATTCTCATCACATTTTATTTGTTACCTAAAAACATTTTGAAAATGAAACGTCAGCACGAACGCCGGTGAATACAATTATCTTGACAGTAAAATCATTTGACACAAACAATTATTAAATTCATAATCATAATATCTATATCTATACTATATAATAAATAAACGTTTTTTCATGACACGTGTCGCCTCCATATTCATTGTCATCATTTTTTTCCGACTCTCTCTTATTAAATACACATCTCTTTTTTAGTAATAATATATTTTTAGAGAAAATACTAATTATACTAATAAAACACATTTATTTTAAATTATCCCTTATTATAAAAAACTTTGAAATCTAATTATGTAACTTTTATTTGCAATCAAATAGTAAATGAAAGTCAAATTAAATTAAATAGTAATTAATGTTTTTTCAAAACACAATTATATATTAATTTTTACATATTTTTAATTTTGTTTTCTATCCTTAATATATGTAATACATTTTTACACCTATAAAATATATACATAAAGATTTAAGAAATTTATGTATTGATATTTTTTACCCGTGTGTATTACACGGGTTCTAAGCTAGTATATATTCAATCCACACATTCAGCAGACCCTCATATCCTGACTATATGCACCATTGTATACACTGGTAGTATGTCTTATAATAATGGTCAGGACTTCGCCTCCGAAATTAATATAAAGGAAGTACCAGCCACGATTCGAGACTTTCACCCGTGAACCGTGTATCCCTTGCAAGTTTTACGTATACTTATGGCCTGAATGCTTTGTACTTAGATGAATGTTATGCGTTATTCCTTTAACACTTATTTAATTTGGCCATTTTTGTAAACATAAATGTTTGACACAATGTTTTAAAAGGAGATAAAGTATTCACCTTAACAAAGTAGAAGAGTATCAACTTTAGAATGAGCCTCCTAAGCTTGGAATCACACCACTAGCATCCTATCTCAGTTTCCTAGAGACTTCCTTACTTCTACGAGCGTTTTCTCTCAAATACGGGAATTTAAGCAAGTGCGGGTCAAACCAGGATCGTCAGGAATGTTCTAGAGAGGTTTGGGAACGTGTATGTGAAGTTGGATATGAAATTATGTTTATGAAATGAGCTGAAATCGATGATCTATTTATAGTTGGATTCTGGGACCCGTTGCTGACCGTTACGCTTGGTCGTGGCGGTCACGCACCGCCCAAGATGGCGTTAGCCCTAAATGTCACAATCTGATTTGACCGTTTCTAATATTGCGGCTAGCAGACCGTTACCTAGAGACGCAGCGGTCCGCCACGCTGCTACGTGGCAGATTCTAAGGAAATTGCGGCTGGCGTGGCGGTCTGCCATGTGTACACGTCTCACAATTTTTGCCCATTACTCACTGGACACATGTCACAAGCGGGTTGTTTTCTTAATGAACAAGTAGCGGATAGTTAAGGGGTAGGGTTGAAACATCCTGCTTATTTCTTATTATTTTATCAGAGTTTAATGCGGAAAATGGGTCCCAGATTTTTCAAAACCTTGTCATTAAATGACACAGGTATATATTTTATTTATAAATATTGTTTTACATGTATAATATTCTATTACAAAAGTTTAGGGATTCTTCATTCCGTCCGGCCTCATCCACAGGAATCTCTATTCCATATGCTTCTTTCCTTCAGTGGTTAGAAAACGTTTTTGAATTAGCTTTCGCTAAGTAAGTACACTACATCGTTTATTATATTATGAACCCTTTAGGTTCTTATTATTGTTCAAGTTTCCCAGCCTCTTGGCGCCCCCGTGACCATCTCCGGACGTACCTCCGGTCACTTCAATCGTATATTTTATGGGTGTGCTAACCCCCTCTCGACCATCATCAGACGTACCTCCGGTCAGATTTTTCATTTCATTCATGGGTGTGCTAACCCCCTCTCGACCATCTTCGGACGTACCTCTGGTCAGATTTTCACCAAGGTCCTTATACTCGTCAGTATAGACCTCTTGCATTTGTCACGAAGACTCATTTGCCATGAAGGCTCATTCATTTCTTAGCCCCATAGTCTTTAATCTTTAGTATTCTTCTTTATTATTGGGATCAACCTTACAGGCCGGGTATCTCATTTCATTTGGGACCTTAAGTATCTTAGACTCAACCTCCTAAATGTATCAAGCATTTGTTTTTATTTCACGTATATGCTTGATTTATTTTCCAACCAGTCCTCGCCTTAAAACTTCGTAACGGTTTCTCCACGATGCACTAAAAGGGTTTATATATAGGAAGTACCAGCGGCGTATCCACCACCCCTTTAACACTTCGTGAGTACTCCATTATTCCATTTTAGAGTTTAGACTCGTTCCATCATACCCATTCATACTTGCACGTATAATCATGCATTCATGTATTTATTCATCATGTATTCACATATTCATGCTTTCACATGTTCATCTTTCACATATTCATATTCGTCATATATTGTAAACTGGGGTGATTATGCTTTCAGAGCAGTACCTCCAAAAAAGATGTTCCTAGGAAACAGTGACGGGTGTAGGAGAGATTTATACACCACTCTTTCCTTAGACAGAACATTCTGTTTGTCAGATAACTACATACTGGTCGAAAGATCTCCCGTTCGTTTACTATATTTTCATTACTGTCTTTTAGTCTATACCCTTAAACATTCATAATGGTTTCACCACGAAGTACCAAGAGATTTATATATAGGAAGTACCAGCGGCGTATCCACCACCCCTTGGATACGTCGTGGCTACTCCATTATTCTCGTTTAGTGTTTAGACTGACCTTTCATTACCTTTCTTTATTTCCCCGTACCTTAGTTTCATATATAGCACATAGCACATAATCATATCATTCACATAATTATTATCTAGGGTACGGGTCCAGTGTACTTACTTTATCCTCGGGTAGTTCCTAAGTTCGTTCCTCGTCTAGACACTTTCCTAATCTAAAATCGCACTCGCAGCGTACCCCACTCGTAATCACCGTGCTCGTAACCGTCACTCCGGTCTCCTCGATATTTGTGTTTGTGTGTGGTAGTGGTGGTTTGTGTTGTAATGTTTCTCAATTTGAACAGCAAATGAATCTATTTATATGGTGAAACTGCCACCCGTAGCAGACCGCTAAGCTGGGTGGTAGCGGTCCACTACCGCCCACTGCCAGCTGTTTGGCGTACTCACCACGTAGCGGACCGTTATGCCTTGGGTAGCGGTCCGCTACCCAATCCTTTTCAGCGAGTCAGCTTACACGTGTCGTCCCCTCGTTACCCGAGACAATTGCGGCTAGCGGACCGCTATGGAGCTTGGTGGCGGTCCGCTACCGCCTCCTTTTCTAGATTTCTTTATTTTTAGTCCTTTAAGTTTGGGCTATTTACACTTTGGCCTCTGGACTTTTATTTCTGTTAAATTTGGGATGTTACAATTCTCCCCCCTTTAAATTAGGTTTCATCCTCGAAACCAGTTAATCTTTAAACAATTTATGGTAACTCTTTCTCATTTCATCCTAAGATTCCCAACTCATATATGATCCTTTTTTGTGCCTCCACTGCACTAATACATGCTTTATTGTTTTGTGACGCAACTGATTTTCCTTTGTATCCAGAATCTTTATAGGTTCTTCGATATAGGTCAACTTCTCATCAACTTCTATTTCATCTAACGGAACGTGTGCAGCTTCAACCATCAAACATTTCCTTAAATAAGACACATGGAACGTGTTGCATATCTTATTCAATTCTTCACGTAGTTTTAACTAATAAGCTACCTTTCTGACTTGTTTAAGGATCCGGAAAGGCCCAATAAATCGTGGACTTAATTTTCCTCGTTTCTTGAATCGGATTAGACCTTTCCAAGGAGATACTTTTAAGAGGACGTAATATCCTTCTTGGAATTCTATTGGTCTACTTCTTTTGTCTGCGTATGATTTTTGTCTATCTTTTGCAGTTTTCAAACGTGCCTTGATTAAGTCAAGGTTTTCTGACGTAGCTTGAACTATTTCTCTGCTGCCTAACTCTTTCTGACCAAATTCTCCCCAACACACAGGGGTCCTGCATTTTCTACCATATAGCATCTCGTATGGTGGCATACCAATACTGGAATAGTACCCGTTATTGTACAAGAATTATGCAAATGGGAGATGATTATCCCAAATTTCGCCAAAATCAATTATACAAGCACGCAACATATCTTCGAGGGTTTGTATTGTCCTCTCACTTTGACCGTCAGTTTGAGCATGTTATGTTATGCTGATTAATAATCAAGTTACCATCTCTTCGTGGAACTTCTTCCAGAAACGTGAAGTGAAACGAGTATCTCGATCAGAGACAATCGAGACTGGCACTCCATGTCTTGAAACGATCTCTTTAATGAACATATCAGCTAACTTTTCTGAAGAGTATGTCTCACGTATTTGTTAGGACATAGATTTGTAATGACAAAAGCTTGTAATAGTTAGATTCTATGTCTTTATGTTTTTGTTATGTAATTGTATAAAGTTGCTAAGTGTTTTTACAAGTGTGCCTAGAGGCGAACTTGTTAAGTTCGCCTGGTCTATCAGAGGCGAACTTAATAAGTTCGCTTAGGTCTAACTGAGGCGAACTTGTTAAGTTCGCTTAGTTCGTTTTAGGCGAAATTAATAAGTTTGCTTACAGCAGGTTAGTTTCTATATATATGTGTTACAGAGTCATTAGATGGGACTGATTAGAATAGAACAGAGGAACGATTTGTCTGACTGAGTCTGTAAACCATTGTGAATCTGAATATATTTGAGAAGTTTATTTACGCGTGTTGTTTGAATTGTCGGTTAATATACAAACGTTAACACGAAGGATTCCGCACTTCGTGTTATAGAAACGTCATATCACGAGTTCGATCAGTAGTTGAGTTACCTGGACCTACAAGTGGTATCAGAGCATATGCTCGTGAATTAAGTACGATTCTCGGTGATTAGTGACGGTTTTTGTATACAATTTGACAAGAAATTCAACATTTTTGAATTTTCTGCAACAATGGAGTTTTTCAAGTTCTTGAAGATCGTTTCTCTGCTGAATTCGTGTTTTTGAAAGTGTTTTGATGAAATCAGTCCGATAGAATTGTTCTATTTGATAAAACTCATAATCCTACGGTTCAATTCATCAATTCGCTAAGATATCATGATTTTTGAAGTTTTTGGTTCGTGTTTGGATGAAGATTCTTTTGAATCTGTTACAGCAGTTTAAGCGAACTTGCTGAGTTCCTGTGCAGGCGAACTTAGCAAGCAAACTTATTAAGTTCGCTTCTCACATTTTAAGCGAACTTAGCTGTTAAACGAACTTACCAGATTTCCTCCTTAAGCGAACTTGTCTTGTTCGCCTGATTTCAAGTTCGCTTAGTACTCACTAAAGCGAACTTATTAAGTTCGCCTGAGGGTAAAACAGCTCAATACTTAGAAATTTTTCAGAAATTTGTTTTAACATGGCAAATATGGTTCAAGTCACAAACATGTTCAATTATGACAATGAGATTGGTACATCTCAAAAACCTCCGAAGTTGCTGAATCTAGCTGATTATTCAAATTGGAAAGATCGGTTTGACCAATTTGTATCTTTTACCGATACAAGTTTGTGGATTCCAATTTTGGAAGGATATACGCATCCTACTTATTCATGGATGGGAAAGGATGATGTTCCGAAACCAGTGTCAGCTTTAACTACTGAAGAGAAGCTGTTATTTGATCGAGAAAAGAAAGCAATGGCTAGCATTTCGATGTCTCTACCAAAGGAAATTTATCACAGTTTTAAACAGTTCAAGTCTTCTCAACAACTGTGAGAAGCATTACAGAAAAGGTGTGAAGGGAGTTTAGATGTGAAGAAAAGTAGAAAAGAGTTACTAAAGAAGCAGTTCCTAGTTTTTAAACATTTTCAAAATGAATCTTTGGATGATCTTGCTACAAGATTCTATCATCTTCTTAGTGAACTGGCTAGTGCATCTGTGGTATATGAGACTGAGGAAATCAATGATAAATTCTTGGAGGCTTTACCATCAAAGTTTGATGTGTATACGGTTTTGATCAAAGAAAATGTTAAGTACAAAACCATGTCTCTTGAAGAAGTCCTAGGAAAGATTCAGTCACATGACATGAATATGAAAAAGAAAGAGACTAATATGGAGCATATCCAGGATCCCTCGATGTATTTTGCCAAATCTGTTGGTAAATCTGGTACTAGAGTGGCATTTTTTTCTGGTGATGCTCAAGAGTCTTCAAATGATCAGTGTTCTGAAGTTCCAATTTATTCTGGTCATACAAGCCATTCTGGATTTTCTGCTACTACTGTTTCAACATCATCTGGATCTCATGTGAATCAGAAAGTTGCTGATGATTATCTAGCTATGTTTTCTTCATTCATGGCATCATATGAAAATTTCATTGGAGGAAAAATACATGATCCTGAGGTAATAGAAGAAGATTTCAGACAGATTGACCCTGTTGATCTGGAAGAAATGAATATCCAATGGAATATGGCCATGTTAATGCGACAACTTAAAGATTTCTTGAAGAGAACGGGCAGAAAATATATTGGTTCAAATAGTCGATCGCGTATGGGTTTTGATAAGAGCAAAGTTAGGTGTTACAATTGCCAAGAGTATGGTCACTTTGCTAAGGAGTGTGTGAAGCCAAAGGTAGAATTTGATTCTCAAAAGAAGCAATCTAACTTTCAGCATAATAGGAATCAGTCACATGGTTCTTCTGGTAATTAAAATCATGGTCCTTCTGGAAATACAAATCATGCATCTGCATCGTCAGCTTTAGTTGCTCAAAATGACGAAAACTATGATTGGGGCATTCATCTGGAAGATTTGGTGGGTGCTGTGAGTCAGGCTTTTGTTGCAGAAATTCATTCAGAAAAACCAGAAGAGTCTACTGATGATGAAAGTTCTAGTGATGATTCATGTGATGGTGATAATGTTCCAAGTGTTGATGATGAGGAAGAAAGAGAGCAAAGTATTGATTCTGATGCTGTGACAGGGGTTGCTGAGGAAGAAATTGTTCTTATAGAAAATGCTTCAGTTGGTGAAGATTCAGAGAATATTCCGATTGCCAAAGTATTCATGGCAGACATGTCTGACCCGACTAAGGTAAAAGACTCTGTTTGTCATATATTTTGTTCTAATTGCATTTCTGTTAAAGATAAACTACAAAAAGTCATGGATGATAACACAAATTTGATTTGTGACATGAAATCAATGCATTCAGTTAATCAGAAACTGAAAGATAATGATAAGCTGTGCATTGATAGAATTGAGTCTTTGAAAAGAGACTTAAATTCTCTTGGGTTAAAATACAAAGAGCAGGGTTATCATCTAGATATGGCTTATGCTGAAATCGAAAAATGAAATGAAGTAGTTGCCCAAAAGAACAAGGAGATTTCTGAAAAAGAATCTGAGGTGATAAAGTTACACAGAAAGCTGGAACAGTTTGAGAATTCATCTGTAGTTTTGGATTATTTCAATGCTAATGCTGATCCCACAAAAAGGGTTGCTGGTATTGGGTTTGTTTCTCCTCCGTTCAATGCAAATTATGTGGTTGAGCCTGAAATCATTCATGAAGAGGAGATTGATCCCAAGACAGTATTAAAAGTTAATCCAGTGACGGGTGAAGACATGGTGTATGATTCTGATACAGAGGATGAAGTGTTTGATGATTCAAAGGTTGAAGGCATTCCAAGAGAAGTGAAAATTGAGGAACCAAAGGTTGTGAAGAATGTTACTAGGGATAGATGCATCTTGACAGAACCTGAAGAGGTGAAAGTGGTTCCAACTAAACTTTCTCCAATCTTACAGTCAAGTGGGTTTGTTGCGGCTAGTTTTCAAAAGGTGAATTCTTCAAAGGTGCCAAAACAGACTTATGTTCCTAAGAAGCCGATAAATTGTTCTGGGCATTCATCCGAAGCTTATTCTTCTAATGATTCTTCAAATTCAAAGAAAACATCTTATTTCAGAAGTTATCAAGAAAGACGAGTGTGTTTTCATTGCAATGAGGCTAGTCATATTTTGATTAATTGTCCATACAAGAACCAGGGTAAAATGAAGACTGTTCCTTCACAACTGAAAGTGGTGAAAATTCTTAAAAGAAAAGAGGAGGGAAAGTTGTCTTCTAGTTTGGAGAAAAATATGACTGGTCAATCTTTTGTTAAATCCCCTGGATTTAAACAACAGAATACATTGAATGTTAAATCCTTTGTTTGCAAAGAGAAACTTGAGATTCCAAAAGTTGGAATTTCAAAAGATTCTGTTCAGGAGGTTAAATTGTCTAGACCTCAAAGAAGAAGAAGAAACAGAAAATTAAAGAAAATTTTAGAAACATCTGAATCTGACAATAATATATCACATAATGTTTTTCAAAATAATAAAAATGGTTCTTCTTTGAAAAGGTCTGATTGTCAAACATCTGTTCCAAAAGTGAATGATAAAATTGATTGTAAATTACAAGAAGTTGTTTATTTTGATCAATCCGGACGACCCAAGACCACGATGGCTTGGGTTCCACTTTCTAACTGATTCTCGTTGTTTATGTAGGGACAACCAAGGAGGACTATCAACAATACATGGTATGTGGATAGTGGTTGCTCTCGACATATGACAGGGAATGTTAGATTGCTTGAGGATGTGATTAAAATTGATGGTGGTTATGTCGCTTTTGCGGGTAATAAAGGCGGGTACATAACAGGCCAGGGAACGTTAAAGAATGACAAAGTAAAATTTGAAAAGGTGAATTATGTTGAGCAGCTGGAACACAATCTTTTAAGCGTATCACAAGTCTGTGACAAGAAGTTTTCGTTCCATTTCAACGATCATGAATGCTATATTCTGAAACCGGGTTTTGTGATTCCTGATGAATGGATTCTTATGAAGGCTCCAAGGAGAAATGACACGTATGTCCTTGACATTAGTGTCGCCACTACAACGGATTCAATTCCAACATGTTTACTCTCCAAGGCGTCGGAATCTGATTCAATATTGTGGCACAGGAAGCTAGCTCACATAAACTACAGGAAGATGAACTACATTGTTAGGAATGATCTTGTGCTTGGTATTCCGAAAATGAAATTCTCAGTTCCTGATGATTGTATTCCGTGCAAGAAGGGGAAGCAAAGAAAGAAATCTCACAAATCGAAGTCGACGAATTCTATCGTAACTCCTTTGGAGTTGCTGCATATGGATTTGTTCAGTCCTATCAGTATTAGGAGCATTGGTGGGAAATCGTATTGCTTGGTCGTAACTGATGATTACTCCAGATTTTCATGGGTTAAGTTTCTTTCTTCTAAAGCTGAAACCACTGAGTTAGTACAATACTTAATCCTGGGTTTGGAGAATTTATTCAATCTGAAAGTTAGAAGAATCAGGAGTGACAATGGCAGCGAATTTAAGAATAGCAAAATGGGCTTATTCTGTCTATAAAAAGGAATTCATCATGAATTCAGTTCGCCATATGTTCCTCAACAAAACGGTGTCGCTGAACGAAAGAACATGACGTTGGTTGAAACAGCTCACACGATGCTTGCAGATTCTAAGCTTCCAGTCACCTTTTGGGCTGAAGCTGTGAATACTGCGTGTCATGTTTTGAACAGGGTCTTGACCGTAAAGCGTTATAACAAGACTTGCTATGAATAGCTAAATAATCGAAAACCGAATCTGGAATACATATTACCTTTTGGTAATCCGTGTACCCTACTGAAGGTTCGAGATGTCCCAACAAAATTCAGTGCAAAGGCTATTGAAGGGATTTTTCTGGGGTATGTGGCGAATTCAACAACCAAGAGGGTTTATAATAAAGAGACACGCCAAGTTGAAGAATGGTTCCATATTGACTGTTCAAATCGGTCTTTACCACAAATGGCGATTGGTCCGGATTGGGCATTTGATTATGAAAACTTATTCAAGTCTTTTCATTTACCTTCTGACATTTCTGATGAAGATGCTGCTGTTATCTATGATTCTTGTCAAGATGCTCAGCACAATGGATTTCTACCAAATGAAGTTCCCAATTCATCGATTCCATCTACTTCTACTCCAGATCCAAATATTGCTTCTTGTTCAGGTCCACAAGATTCAGAGAGTGAGGAGGAATGCTATTTTTCAAGATTCTTCTGCTGATCCGCTGTTGAGTGATGATCCATTACCTTCGACACAGGGGGAGATTCCAACAAATTTAGACTCGGAAATTCCAATTCCTCAAGATTATTCTTATCAATCTGACTCTACTCAAGTTGATGTGTTGCCGGTTCCTGAGGTCACATCCATCAAGGAACACAAAGATCATCCAGTGACAAATATAATTGGAAATTTATAGGATGGAGTGAAAACTCGTTCTCTTGTTGACAATACTTGTTTGTATACTTGCATTAAAGATTCTGGTGTTCTTGATGATTGCTCACATTCTTGCTTTATTTCGCAGGTTGAACCTAAGAATGTTGAGATGGCTTTAAATGACAATAACTGGATAGAAGCTATGCAGGAAGAACTTGCTCAATTTGACAAACTTAAGGTTTGGAATCTGGTTGATCTTTCGAAAGGTGCGTATCCGATAGGAACAAAATGGGTGTTTAAATGTAAAAAAGACGATAGAGGTGTCGTGGTACGCAATAAGGCAAGATTAGTTTTCCAGGGCTTCAATCAACAAGAAGGAATTGATTACACCGAAGTTTATGCGCCAGTTGCACGGCTTGAAGCAATAAAGCTGTTTCTAGCTTTTGCTTCTTTTAAAGGTTTTAAGGTGTTTCAATTAGACGTCAAGAGTGCATTTTTATATGGAAAGGTCAAGGAGGAAGTCTATGTGTGTCAGCCGCCGGGGTTTGAAGATCCACTGAATCCGAACATGGTTTTCAAGTTTGATAAGGCCCTCTATGGTCTTCATCAGGCTCCTCATGCGTGGTATGAGACTTTATCTACACATCTTTTGGCGAATGACTTTGTTCGTGGAAAGATAGACTCGACCTTATTCATAAAGAAATCAGGGGGAGATTACCTACTGGTACAGATTTATGTGGATGATATTATTTTTGGCTCGACAAATGAAGGGTTGTGTAAAGACTTTGAGGGTGTTATGAAGTCGAAATTTGAAATGTCTGCTCTGGGAGAGTTATCGTTTTTCTTAGGTTTACAAGTAAATCAAAAGGAAGATGGTTTCTTTATTCATCAGTCTAAGTATGTCAAAGACATCTTGAGCCGGTTCAAGATGGAGGACTGTACTTCATACGATACTCCAATTCCGGTCAATCATAAGTTAAATTCTGACCCGGAAGGAAAAGATGTGGATTGTCGACTTTACAGAGCTATGATTGGAACCCTCATGTACTTAACCGCTTCAAGGCCAGATATAATGTTCGCCGTGTGTATCTGTTCTAGATTTCAGGCAAAGCCAAAAGAATCTCATTTAATTGCTGTGAAAAGAATCTTTCGGTATTTAAAAGGAAAACAACATTTAGGGCTATGGTATCCTCATGGTTCTAATTTTGATTTCAATGCTTATACTGATTCTGATTTTGGTGGTTGTTGTCTAGACAGGAAATCTACAATAGGTGGTTGCCAATTCTTAGGAAATCGACTTGTATCTTGGCAATGCAAAAAGCCAACCACAGTCTCGATTTCAACATGCGAAGCAGAATACATTGCTGCTGCAAGTTGCTGTTCACAAATCCTGTGGATACAACAACAATTGAGAGATTACGGTTTGAATTTCACAGAAACCCCCATGTTTATTGATAATAATGCTACTATGTCCATAACGAATAATCCTGTTAAACATAGTAAAACTAAGCACATCGAAATTCGATATCATTTTATACGTGATTGTGCAGAGAAAAGGTTGATTGAGCTGGTCAAGGTACACACTGAAGATAATTTTGCTGATTTGTTTACTAAGGCATTTGATCGTACCAGGTTTGAATTCCTGATAAAAATGATTGGAATGATCAATCCTGAATAAATTTTTTTTTTTAAATCAGAATTTCATAGAAAATTTTTTGTTTTTTTTTGTTCTTTTATTGCTTTATTACATTTCTGCATTTACATTTTCAGTCAAAAAGTTTAAATTATAAAAAGTCAAAACAAATTGAAAAATATAAAATTTGACATCATTTGAGGTTTTGAGAAGAAATGATAGTACATCAGTGAATAGTTCATTTCACACGACTTTAATAGACCTTGATATATGAATGATTAAAATAAGTTGATCTGATCTAAATGTCAAAGTCTGCATAAATAAGAAATGATAGTGTTGTGAATGCTCTATTCTTGATAATTTGTTTTATAATTTGTGTATAAAATTTGAAACTTGAATTGTCAATAGGCTAAAAGCGTTTTGAAACTAATAGTAGTGTGAAAATTAAATATAATATGATTACATCTGTGATTTAAATCCATTATATGCCTGGGTGTGTGTGTTAAAAGATCACTATCAGATAAAAAATATAAGCTTTTAATAAGGATTTTCCTATGAGATCAGTTTCGGGTTATATCCTTAGCACTATTCATTCGATTTGCTTCAGTGCCCATGTCCCGAAAAGCATGCAATTTGAAGTATAATCAATATATGTACTTGACAACATCTGTCAAACATATACTAGCGCTTGGATCATATTGATATATCATCCTTACTGATTCCATTGAATTCATAATCCAGATAACAGTTGGATCCACATACCTGAATCTTATGATTCCTCAGATACAAGCCAAAACATTGAATCATTCGATTCTGAATCTCATTGATTCCTTTACAATCCAATTTGGATTCTGCTATTCATGTGTTAAGTGATGTCTCCTCATTCTGAATATTCGGATAATCTTTAATAAAATTTTATATATGTCTTGAAGATAGTGCATTTATTTTCTATTTGGCATATATGTGGGGTACACGATGTTTATCATCTAAATGGTACTAAATCACATGAATTTGGAGAATAAACGCTTATAGTTTCAAATAATATAATATTGACAATTTTAAGAATTCAGGCTTTATATTTCAAATTCGGTATAAATAAAAGAGCATTTTATAACCTGATCTTATATACTTTGAAATTTATCGCGTATCATTTCAAATATTATTCAAATTAAATGAGTTTCAAAATGAAAAAGATGCAAAATGCACAAAATTGAGTTGAATGGGCTCTTACTATAGGTTACCCTTTGTTATTGATAATATGTGTGATGAATTAATTGAATACTGATATGATCTTCTTGCTCATGATGTTCAAACCAAAAATATGTGATTTCAGTTTATTCAGATAAAAATCAAAAATATGTGATTCTGTTTGTATAGGGAAAAACCAAATATATGTGATTTCTGTTTGTATAGAGAAAAATCAAAAATATGTATTTCCGTCTATATAGATAAAATTCAAAAAGATTTTGATTTTTACTTTCCATGAAAATTCTAAACTTTTATTAAAATTGTTCGGGATTGGATCAAAGATGTGTTGCTGACGGAAGTTCAAGATTTGAAAGGTTGAAGTTGGTAAAATTTATGTTCAAGGCAAAAAGGTTGAAAAGTAATTAAGTTCGCCTGTGTACAGTGAAGCGAACTTAATAAGTTCGCTTAAATCAGTGAAGCGAACTTAATCTACAGTCTGGGGTGAAGCGAACTTAAGGGTGAAGCGAACTTATCTTGTTCGCCGAAGGCTTGTTAAGCGAACTTTCGCTTAATCAAGCGAACTTAATCTGAATAAGGGTTGAATCAGCCGAACTTGTCATTCTCATCGTCTTCCTCAGAACTTACGCGAACTTACCCAAAAATTCTCAAAACTTTGAATCTGTGTTGTGAGTGTTATTTTCTGGTTGAATCTTGATCAAAATTGAATTGCGAATCTAACAAAGGTAATTTCGTCGATTTTCATTCGGTCAATTGTGTGTATTTGGGGTTTTTCATCTTGGGTTTTCGTCGGACTGTTTCAAAGACGATTTTGACATAATTTTTGACCTAAATATAAAATTGATCATCATTTTTGGTTATAATGTGATATTCGATTGATTGTATATGCTTATTTCACAATTTCTATCGATTTGCCGAAGTTTGGAAAATCTGTGTTTGAATTTGAAACGTCTCAGGTTCAGGCGAACTTGTTCGAAGCGAACCTGTCAGGCGAACTTAATAAGTTCGCCTCTTGCACTACTAAGTGAACTTATTAAGTTCGCCTAGGGGTCAGAAGTGAAAAGGACTTGTGATTTTTTTTTTTTTTGAAATTATTTTTGTTTGTTTGAAATTTTTTTTGTTTTGTTTGAAAATTTTTTTTTGTTTGTGTGTATTATTAAATGTGTGTTTCATATATGTGTAAGTATACTAATGTTTTTTGTGTTGTCCGATATTTTCACAGATGGCTCGACGTGTCGAATATAAGCATAATCAAGTGGCGTTGTTAGATCCTAATATGCCAGAAGCAGTTCATTTTCAAGGCATCATCAATTTTCTGAATCGATCAAGACTGCATGTTGCATTATCTGTGGATCCCTATATTAGCTTGGTGTATATACAAAAATTCTAGGATACAGTACATCAAGATATCGATGTGGAACCACATGTCCTTCGTGCAACAGTAAATAATACCGAGATTGCAATTTCAGAAGAGACGATTCGTGCTGCTCTTGATTTGGGTGGAAATGTTGAAGATCCAATATCTTATCCTAACACTCTTATTATGGGTTGTTTTCAAAGGATGGGATATTTTTGGGAAACAAAATGATACTCAAGCTCGGAAAGGTGGTTTAGTGGGTGAATAGAGGTATTTTATGCATGTGATTATACAATGTATCTCTCCGCGAAAAGCTGGTACTGATGGATTGAAGATGGCTGTTCAAACAGCAATGGTGGCCTTAACATTGAATAAACGATTCAATTTTCCTCTTTATTTTTATCGGGAGATGGTAATGCAGATAAATCCAGCTGAAGGTCAAGGTTTCTTGATGTATCCTCGATTTATTCAAATGATACTCAATCATCTTATTCCGGATCTTCCATAACATGCTATAAGATTGACTTTGACTCCGATGTCAAAACGTATCTTTACCGACTGTACAAAGGTGAAACAGCAGAATGCTGCTTTGATTCCAGTCAACACTCCACTGTTTGGGCACTTAATCAATCCTGATTATGTTGCACCACCTAATGACAACTGGTTTCATCCTAATGAACTTGCTCAAGCTCAAGGTGTTAATGTTCCAACACAACAACAACAGCAACAACCACAACAACCTGCACAACAACAACAGATACCAGTTCCACAAATACAAGTTCCTGTACAACCTCAAATTCCTATTCCTGAACAAGTTCCTATTCCACAAGCTGCAGTTGATATTCTGATTCAGGAACCAGTTCAAGAAGCGGTCGTTCATGACCCTAATCAAGATCTAGGAATGAACATGGATGATTTTGTTGATGATGCTGTGAACTCGCCCATTCATGAACAAGAAGGGAATGTGGTGACAGAAACTGAGTCTAGTTCCAGTTCAAGTGATACAATATCATCTGATGATGACAGCACTGATTCTGATGAATCTAGGGATTTTTCTCCAGGTCATTATGAACGGTTGGGTGCTATTCCACTGGCTAATGCTGGAAAACGCATTAAATCTCAAGCCAGACGACCACGACGCAAGTCTGTTCGGGATCCTCCTTCCGGATCAGTACTTGGAAAAAGATCTTTGGTCGATGAGAGTTCTGACACTGACAGTGACTTTAATCCAGATCCTACACGTCCAAAGTTAATGTCTGCATCGATTGCTGCTGCAAAATCTTCTCAAGGAGTTAAGGATGCAAATTTTGTTGCTTCTCTGATCATTACTCCTCCACGATCTAAGGATCCATCTCCAGTTCATACTCCTGTTCCTCTAGTCATTCCTACTACTTCTAGTCCTTCTATTCCACAATCAACAGCTGGTCCGTCAAAGCCTTCTGATTCTGACATGATTACTTTCCTTGAATCTCAAGTGCTTTCTCTACAAACACAAGTACACTCTCTTGTGTCTATTGATTCACAACGGCAGCTGGTGATTCAGACTCAAGCTCAACAGATTGCTGATATGCAAGCGTTAGTGTCCAAACTCGTTCAGCGTCTTGACGCTCAGGGGGAGTTGAGGATACCTGATACTTGTCACACAGAGTCAATTCAAAGACGTGATGATGAAGACGATGATCCTACTGGAAATATTGAGGGTGATCGTCAATACACTGACGCTAATCCTATATCTAGAGTTCAGGGGGAGTCGACATCACAATATCTTGAAGGAAACAAAGACAAAGATACTTCTGGTACTAATGACGAAGAAATTCTGTTATTAGAATTCTTTCAAGACTCAGAAGAAGAGGAAGCTGAAAAGATTGAATGTCTTGATGACATTGACGATTTATTCAATGACATGGACGAAGATATGTCAGATACTGAGATAGAAGAAGGAGAAATAGTAGAGATTGAAATAGAGAAAGATAAAGACAGTGTTACCTATGAAGGTTGTAACGGTCTTAAGGTGTAACATTTCTGATTTTTAGTATTCATATTTCAATTCAATGTAATGAAATTTCAAGTTCTATACTCGTGCAATGTCTCAATATTTTTCCCGCGGTAAATAAAATGCAATGATTCTATACAAGTTCGCAAGTTTTACTCGATTATATGCACATAAACGCTATACAAGTAACTATATATTTCAAATTTATAAAACCTGAAAAGTCAAGGACTAAAGTTGAAAATTTATCAAGAAACCCTAGTTAGCACGGTCGTGCTTCGTTCTAGCACGGTCGCGCCAAGTGCCTCGGCATGATCGCGCGGCTGGTCCTGGAACGATCGCGCCCGGTTCCTAAGCACGGTCGCGCCAATCTTGGCACGGTCGCGCCTGCGAAACAGTCGAAACGTAAATGTGATTTCAAAACGCTCAATCGTTCGAATTTCAAATCCGATTACGTTTCTTTTCCTTTAACGCGAGTTATACCATTTTCAATTACTCAACGCCTCAGTTTTTCTCCATCAATCTCGAATTCTCTCTCAAGCAATTCAAACAAAACTCGAGTCTTCCTCCTGGAACCCAAATTCTCCCGATCAAGAAAGGATTTATCATCTCCCGGCTCTCTCCAAGACTCTGGACTCTCTGGCCTAGCCGGAATCGCAGTCGAAGTCACCGGAAACCTTTACCTCCGTCGCCGAAACTCATCTCTGCCGTTCTTCATCGATTCGTTACGTTTCAGGGTAAGTATACTCTCCATCTCACTCATTTCAGTAACATTATCAAAAGCCCTCATTCAATTTGGGCTTCCATTATAGAATTCGATCAGAATCAGAAATCATATTTTAATAAAAATGATTTAATCGAACCCATGCTTAAACTCGATTTCCATACAATTAAGTTATATGAAAAGACTCTTAATAACCCATTAATCAAAAGCCCTAACAATTCCTGTGTTCAAAATACAAGAAACTCTCGATTCGTGTCTGATTTGGAATAGACACGGTCGAGCTAATCATCTAGCGCGGCCGTGCCTCGTTTAGCGCGGTCGTGTCGACTAGCAGCGCGGTCGTGTCATCCGTCCAGACCTTGTCATGCCCTTTGGGCTAGTCTCTGTTGTGTCTAAAAATTATAGACGCGACCGTGCCGGGCTAAGGCACGGTCGTGGCTGATGACTTGTCTAGATTGTGCTCCTGATTGATCAACCCGGTCGCGCCCCGACTAGCGCGGTCGCGCCCGTGGCTTGAGCACGATCATGTCCTTCCGAGGCACGGTCGTGCTAGACTCAGAATTTTTAACAAAATTATAATTTTTATATTTTAATCAGTAAATGTTTCAGATTTTATAAAAATATGTTTTCTGTATTTAAAAATAGATTAAAAGTTTAATCTTGGCATAAATGTAATTTATTGAAAAGTTTATAAAAATTAAATTTATATTTATCATCTTACACTTAAATGATATTTTAAATAATTAAGTTACAAAATTTATAAATAATGATGACTTATTTACTTTACATTTTAAATCAAAATCGTTTTATTTATTTATACTTAATTACAATTAATATTGACATTATTTCATAAACTATAGTTATACACTTATTTATTTAATTCAAACCTAATTAAATTGTTTCAAACATATTTTTTACCTCAAAATTTATATATTTTATTCAATCCTTTTTAAATACAAACCAATGGTTTTATATATAAATCCAACTTTCATTTTTAAACTTTATACATCTATGTGATTCAATGCATATTACTATTTAGGTTAAAGTGTGCTTTTCAAGGATCTTTTTGCTATCTATATTCCTTGTTAGCTTCACTTCCATACCAAGTGAGTATTCACAACCCCTTTTACTCTTTTACACTTTTGGGGTGGAACATGAACTCTATACTCATTACACATTACACATTTACATTTACACAAACTACACAAGTGCAAAAAAAATCCTATTTACATACATGTGTGCAAAAATTTGAGCTTTGTGCCCGAGTGCTAGGTGTGTTTAACCTTTGTATGCTCTTATGTGCAATCATTAACTATACAAGCCGACGGTTTTCAATGATGGATCTATTGAGTCTGGCAAACCCACCCATGGTACGCGGTGATTGAAACCGACAATACACTTTGTTTTGCATGCTAGTTACAAGGTTTGATTGTACATTTGGTTACACAATAGTTACTCCCCATGAACGCCTTATTTATCATGTCATGTAAAGGATTTGTTTTCAACTATATGCTATCTATATACAACTGTGTTATACTCACCAACTTTTTAGTTGACTTTATTTTATTCATGTTTCAGGCCCCAATATGTGAGATTGATTCAAGACGTGTTCAACATAGGATTTGGACTTAGCAAAATAAATCAAGAATTTTATGAATTGTTTATGTTTCTTGTTTGAATTTGATCTTGTACTTGGATTTATTGTAATGCAAATTTGACTTTAATATATTTCAATTTAGTCAACCATGTGCTATGAACAGTCTTACATGTCCCGCCCCGATGATTCCGCCATCGGTCGGGGTGTGACAGATTGGTATCAGAGCCTTGGTTATAGGGATTTAGGTTATTAGACATCTTGACCTAGACTATAACTTTAGGACACCCACTTATGTTATGCTTCATGATTTTGTGCTATGTGCTACATGCTATGTGCTACATGCTTACCATGATTAATTATTATTATATTTGCTACCTTCTTTGTTAGAAATGCATGACTTATTAGGATATTCTTAAATAATAATTAAATAAATAACATCCTTTCCTATGGCCTAAACCTCTTATTATTCTTATCTTCTTTTTCTATCTTTATCCTTTCTAAGCATGTGGAAAATTCTTGAAGCAAAAATCTTTAAATAAAATTTTTATTTCTTCGTTGAGGTTTTTAAACTTGTTAAATTATTTGAGGACACGTGCAATCTGGAAGGGTGACACCTGTATTTTGGGTTTTCTGTCTAGGAAAGCATTTCGCATAAATCCCAATCAACCGAGGGACCCGTATGCTTTCCTGGGAACTCCCGAGATGAGTGTTTACCTATAGGCTAAAGCATGTCTCCTTGAAAATTATATGAGTTTAAATTAACCTTAATATGCCTTAGTATTCAAGTGAATTTTTGTCACTTTTGAGTACAATCCAAACTATGATTATCTATCTTTTATTTTGTTATCTCATTCTATTAAATCCTAGCAATTCTCATAAGTTCTTACAATCTCTCTTGCCTTAAGTTTCAAATCTGTAGAATGCCTCCTCGTCGTGCTCCCGCCGCTAACGCCAACTCCGACATTGCTGCTATTCTTACTCAATTGGTGTGACATTTTAAAATTTTCGTTGTGAAATTTTCTATGTAGATATTAACATTCTATTTCGAAAACATATACACGTATATTGGTGTACAATTTATGTATTTTTAAATATAATTTAAAAAAAAATATATATATATATATTTGAAGGTTATAAACTATATAAATTATGCTATTAAATTTAACAATTTATATAAATAAATCAATGTTTTTTTTTATTAACCATTCAAAATGATCAATTTTAAATAAAAACATAAGTTTTATAAAAATTTTATATATACTTAAGTTTTATTTAGTTTAAAGGAATCTAAGTAAAATAAACTCATTAATTTAAATAAATAATTTAATGTATTATTTCAATAAGATAATTATTTAAAAATAATTAGTTTTTAACAAAAAAATAGATTTATAAAATATATAAATATAATTAATTAAAGTTTAAAAAGGATATTAAAGTTTGTAAATAAATTAAAGTTGGAGGGCTGTTTGGAATTTATCAGAACTAGAAGGGTTTATTTTGAAATGTTTTCAGGGTCTGTTTCAAACATTTTCAAACTTCAGGGACTAAAGTTGCCAAAACCCAATTCGACTTTCCGGTCACCCCTGTGCAATGTCCGGCGGTCCAAGCCAAATTTCGGCGACACCCTCGACACGCCTGTTCCCTGCACCTCGAAAGCCGAAAGTGGTCTCCTTGACCTCGTCGTCCCCACGCGAACAAAATCCCCCGACCAATTGGTCTCCCCAACATCCAAAACGTCTGATCGAGTTCGTAGCAGAAAGTTCACGCCTCTAATACGGCCCCGACAGTCAACCTCCACGCCTGCAAGTGATCTCGATAGATTCGTCTCGTCCAGACGCATGTCCAGACATACTCAATTGCGTGTTTTAATATAAGGATCGAGCTCGGCTATAAATGGCCATTTACAGACCTGCACGAGCTCGCCAACCTTCCTCCACCCACTCTCACTCCGAATTGAGACTACCATCGCATTCGTCGTCCCTGAAAGAAGCTGTGACCAAAGTTTCGAAGTTTAATTCCATCCAGAAGTCGATTCCCACTTGTGACATTTTCGAGTTCCAAAGCGTTGCCGACCGGACACTTCGCGACCAAGTTCGAGCCTCATTTCGGGTCCATTAGCTTCTGTCATCATCAGGTAATCAATCCCAGACGAAATCTCGGCAATCGCTCGAGGATTACCGAGCAAACCCAAGTCCTCGGACACGGTTGCCGGATTGCCGAGGACCAGCGACCAATACTGAGCATGTGTATATAAATTAAACAACACACACATAACCAGCGATGGGCAGTAGCCCGGCAGGTTATGCGTGTGTGTGTTTGATCCGGAGGTCGCGGGTTTGAAACCGGTTGGCCTTCGGCCCAATTTTTTTACTCCTGTTTTCACTTTATTTATTTTATATAATTATTTTAACTTAATTAAATATTATTTTTATACACTAAAGACTATTACGAGTCGGTTTGATCGTTCGTTTATTTTGAAATCTATTAAACAATCCTTAAACTATTCCAAATTTTATAAACCTTATAATATTTTTATAAACTTATTTAAACACATTTTATATATATAAAATGTCCAATATTTTTATAAATCTTACAACATTTTTATAAACTTATTTAAACACATTTTTATATATAATGTCGTATATTTTTTTTATAAATCTTGTAACGTATTTATGAACATATTAAAATACATTTAATATGTAAAAGGTCTCATTTTTATAGAACTTGTAATATTTTTAATAAACTTGTTAAAACAAATTTTAATCTATATAATATATTTAGTCAAATAAAGAATTTTCTTTTAATTGTTATTGTTATTTATAAATACATTAAACATAATAAATACTTGTTTAAAACAATATATATATATATATATATATATATATATATATATATTTTTAAGTTAAAGTTTTACAAAACCATTATCATATTCCTACTATATTTTATAAATAAATGTTAAGGAATGTTATTATAAGACCAATATACATTTAAATACGAATACGCACATATAAACAT
Organism: Smallanthus sonchifolius; assembly: GCA_023525975.1. NCBI lineage: Eukaryota > Viridiplantae > Streptophyta > Magnoliopsida > Asterales > Asteraceae > Smallanthus > Smallanthus sonchifolius. The sequence goes on from CM042022.1 coordinate 78,701,553, forward strand.
ACAATAATACTTATCTATCCACATAGGATTTCATCGTGCTTAGGTTTCAACGTCCTTATCACCAGCACTCGTGGAATATCATATCCGCTAGCCAAGTGAGTTACATATCCCCTATTTACATTTTTATACATTTTGGGGTGAAACGTAATCTGTGCTTACTTACATACAATTCAACTTGTGTTTACATGTGTAGATTATTGTGCTTTTGTGCTTGATCACTTGTTATGCTATGAATACTTTTAGGATGGTTTAAATTATGTGTAACCCACATAGTCTTGATTCCATGCCTATCACTTTTAGGGTAGCGGTATGCTATGCCTATCACGTTAAACCTTTATGCTTATATACATAATTACATGCTTACATTGGTATACATATAGTGAATTCTCCACATTATGCCATATCATACCATGTCAAACTATGAATTGTATAAACATCTTTAACTAAACTTTTACTTTACTTAAACATATGTAAACTCACCAACTCTCGTAGTTGACACTTGTTGTGACACCCGACAATTCAGGTCAATATCCGTACATGTTATAAACAAGTTTACATTATAATTGTTTTTGTGATTTACTTAATTTCACAAACAAGGACATTAAGGCCTAACAAAAACCGTACATGGTCTCATTTCATATTTTGGTAATTCTAGGAGTTACCGGTTCACGTACCAGGATAACCCGACTAAATACGAACACTAGTGGTTAAAATTACACTTAAATCAAATGGTTTGATTTATTTAAATCCCAACCCACTTGCTTGACTTTCTCGACCGAAAGTCAGGGGAGCCATTCCCCCACTTGCTAATTCACTCAAATTCAGATAAAAACCATACCTCCTCAATCAAAATCCCACAATCCCTTTCATACTTCTCATTTTCTTACGACAAATTCCCAATTCTCCTTCAAGTCGAAGTCCAGTTTAAGGTAAAAATCCACCGTATTTCGGTGCTATAAGAAGAGTTCCAAGTGTTGTCTCAAGAATCAAGATAAGGAGCTCAAGATCATTCTCTGTTTCCCTGAAAATCATCATTCTCGGTTTTAAGGTAAAAACTCGATATTATCCACTTTATTTTCTTTAAAACCGTATCTAAGCCTACAAAAGGTTCAATCGCAAGTAAGATAACAAGAAAAGTGTGTCAAATTCAAGATTTGAACATAAAAATATACAGGACGAATTCTGTCAATCAAAGTGCAGTAATCGAAACTAGGAGTTTCGATACCTGTTCAATCGAAACTAGGAGTTTCGATACCTGTTATTCAATCGAAACTAGGAGTTTCGATACCTATTCAATCGAAACTAGGAGTTTCGATACCAGTTTACTCAATCGAAACTGGGAGTTTCGATACTAGTTGTTCAATCGAAACTAGGTAGTTTCGATACATATTGCTCAATCGAAACTAGATAGTTTCGATACCCTTCTTGCCAATCGAAACTAGATAGTTTCGATACCTAACTACTCAATCGAAACTATGAAGTTTCGATACTCAATTGCCCAATCGAAACTAGGAAGTTTCGACATCTGTTCATCAGTCACATTGGGCAGTAACTTAGAACTGTTTTTATAGCAAAACAAGTGTTGAAAATCTAAGAAGATATTTAAACAAAAGCAACTAGATTTACTAGGTCGATGAACAATTTGCAATATGAGACGTTCGGTCTTAACATAATTTACCCTTTGGTATCTAGGGTACGAATAGTCAAGTTCGGCTAGAACAATTATCATTGCAAGCATACACAAACTCAAGGTGAGTTCACGGCCCCCTTTTAACTCTTTACTGTTTTGTAAACATCGGGGGAGAAACATACTTACTTGTTATGTTTTGAAAACATGAATTACATTGTTTATACGTTTGACAATATGAACGTTTTGGTTTAACTTCTTGTGAGTCTCCCAGCCCCACTTTTACTACTAGTTTTTAAATTGTTTTTAAACAAACGGGGAGAAAACTTGCTCAACTAAAGAGCTGGACACAAGAACACACAACGATTGTTCGGATGAACAACACACAACGATTGTTCGGATGAACAACACACAACGATTGTTCGGATGAACAACACACAACGATTGTTCGGATGAACAACACTCAACGATTGGGGGAAACACATACTTACAATTATTTTATGGGATAACAAGAGAATAAGGCATGACTTTTATGTTTACATGAGATGAGAACAACGAGTTGAGCTAAAGTCCCCTGGAACAATGTAGTAACCATTAACTGTAGCCTAGGGTCCTATGAATAGTACTATGGAGAGTGACGTCTCCCGGTCATGGTTAGTCGCGCTAACCACAATCTGGAGGATTTATGGCCGCATAGAACCTGATAACGAAATTAGGGGCGTGTACAAATTGTCATGGTTTGGTTACGCCTCATGTATGAACATATTATTTGTATTCCTAGCTAGTTTACAAATGGGTCAACAATTCTTATTCTGTTTATCACATACACCTGAAACTATTTACGAACAATTGAATTTAAACAAAGGGTTCTGATCAGGTTAAAGTGATCAGGTATAAACAAAGGGTTCTGATCAGGTTAAAGTGATCAGGTTTAAACATATTTATGACGGTTAAGTCATGATAATGTTTTCAAATGAAAACTACTTAGTTTTATGACGGTAAAGTCATGAACAGGTTTTCGGGGAAAAACTATAAGCACTAATATAACTAACTCTGTGAACTCACCAACCTTTGTGTTGACACTTTATTGTATGTGTTTAAGTGTTCACTATATGTGCCATGTAATTGTATTAGTGTAGCTAATGGTACCCTAGTGTAACTCCATACACTAATAGTCTACACAAATTGTTCGGCAACGGTTGGAATTCCTATGCTCAAGTCTTGGGTGTTTTTAATGTGATGCAAGTCTTAGAAATCTTGGTCCCTAAATGAGTCCGGTTAGAGCCTAGGTATCACTAAGGACACCTAATTCGCTAAAACCATTTCTCTGATACCAATCTGTCACACCTGTAATAATGATTTCTAAGACTTGCATCACATTAAAAACACCCAAGACTTGAGCATAGGAATTCCAACCGTTGCCGAACAATTTGTGTAGACTATTAGTGTATGGAGTTACACTAGGGTACCATTAGCTACACTAATACAATTACATGGCACATATAGTGAACACTTAAACACATACAATAAAGTGAAAATAATAAACACTTATAACATGTTATTGTTCGGGTTACGAGTCAAGAATAACGAGTACTCAGCATACTGCAACCTTAGAAGATCGAGTTACGAGCTGAGCTTGGACTTCGACGACAACGATCGTCAGTTACCGATCTTGGTATCACAAAAGGCTGAACTCGTACCAGAATCTGTACCTATACCTGCACCACAGCTACTCCAGCCTTGGAGGCAACTATCTTCCAAACGTATGTACGGTATAAATAATCTCCTTCATAAGTTGTCGGATCGGATGCCTAGACTCTCGCCATGATGTATGGCAGGCATGATTGCCCAGACAGAAGGGAATTCAAGGTGAATAAGCAGGACTAAATGGGAGAGAACTCCAAGGGTCAGGAGACCCAGACATACATCAGGATCATGTGGATCCATGCATATACATGGACTTGGAGCATGAGTTGCTCGACACTCGTTTGAGGATCTCTGCCCAACACATAGTGCCTGAATTTCACCATGCACATTTTTTTTTAAGAGACACTGGTGGTGCCTCTCTACCCTTAGCCTCATCCGACAACTGCCATATTCGGCAGATTCATGAGTATTGGTACACATAATTAACAGTAATCCGATAAAACAATACACACTCCTATACAAATGTGCAAACGCAATCTAATGATCTTTTCAAATCACTTTTGATTAAAAGCTAGGGATAGAAGAAACACTATAGGGATCAGGCAAGGCAAATCATCATTACGGGTGCACACGTAATCATAATTTGCAGTGCATGGGAACTTTAGTGAGTCTTGCTGTCTAAGCTGATGATCAACTCATGTTCTCAATCACTTGATTAAGGATTGGATCTCAACAAATCAGACTTCTCAATTAGGTGCTCACAAAGCATTCTCCTAGTTTTGGAGGAACGAGAGAAATTCAAATTGAATTCAACCAATTCTTAGTAAATCCTGAACGACGAAGAAATTCGCACATTCATTCTTTGAGATTCTACTTGTCAGGAATGCTTCAAATTGAGCGTTACAACAACTAACACTTACAGTAATTGCACAACTATTGTGGGAGATTATGGCATAATCTCAGGATCCATCATACAGTTTAATCTCACAATTGATTGAAAGTTACGCCAAGAGTGTTATGCACTAACTTCAGTAATAGGGCAGGATATTATTCTGACACGCATACACATGGCACCTATGGATATTGTGGAAGCTCATCATGAGACAAGTAGGAAATCGGACATTTCAGAATGTCGGTCAAACAGGATTGCTCTCGCAGCCATTGACATTCAATATACCTTTAAGTCTAACTATTCTCTCGGTAATGGATAAGCCGGGTTTGATGCTCGAGCAAATGTCAAAGAAACCTAAGTGTGGACTAACGACTATTGTCGCACTAACCAAAACGACATGCAAAACCCTTAAAGGAGTCCCAAATGCGGAATCTCATGCTAATCTAATTAGCTCATGATATGCATAAAGGACGTAAACTCGAACTATTCACAATAGGCCACTGTCCACAAAGAGTTGAGAAGAATAATTTATTACTCTTTTATACTCGCACTTCCCCAAAGTTCATCTTGTTGGATGGATCCCAGATTTAGCCTAGAAAAGAGGTGTGATTGCATCTTTCACTCCTTGTTTTCTATAATTGGGAAGCTCTAGAGCATCTATTGTTAAGAAATGATCTCTTAGAGTAGACTCAGTTAGAATACAAAAGTCTCGACGTTCAACACTCATTACCTCAAGTTTATCCTTGTGCTAAGGATTTTAAGGCTATAACCTGAATGAGTGGAATACGTAATGGTAAGTCACCAAAAGTACCATTCAAACACTAAGGGAGTGCATACACACCGTATGACTAATAGTTGACTATCAACTCTTTCTGCCAACTTAATGAGTTGACAAACCCATAGCCCATTTTGGGGAAAACACTAATTCGATGGGACCATTCTTACAGTATTATTATTCATTCCCTCAGCTAGACGGAATATGAATATCCCAAACAAACATCGAACTTCGTATGGCTTACATACTTTGAAGGTATGGTAGTCGAGACATGAGTTTACATATCAGGACGCTACAACCCAAAGGCTAGTCTGCCTCGAAAGGTAGGGCGAGCAAAGGGGTAAAGTGGTGATTAGACTCGAAGTTCGCAAATAAGAGCTCCCAAGGAACATCAATTCCTAGCTCCATGAAGGCACATGGAGAGGAAAATCATAGAAAACATGAAACCTGAAATAAGAGAAAAGTCTTAGTCCGGGAAAATGCTTTCGAAAAGCATAAGAGGGACAAACATAAAGTTTCATTTTCATACTTTTTCATTTCTACCCAATATACAACAAAAACTTGGACACCTCGTCGAGTAATTTTTTTTCATAAGACCGAGTTTCTCACCATGGGGAGTTCCGGTCCTGTTTGTAAAGAAAAAGGATGGAACCTTTAGAAGGTGCATCAATTATCGGGAGTTGAACAAGCTGACAATCAAAAACCGGTATCCTCTTCTTCGAGTAGACGATTTGTTTGATCAACTTCAAGGGTCTAGTTTCTATTCTAAAAATTGATCTACGATCAGGGTATCCTCAACTGAAAATTCAGGAAGAAGATATACCAAAAAAAAAAAAAAAAAAAAAAACGACTTTTAGGACTCGTTACGGTCACTACGAGTTCCTAGTTATGTCATTTGGCTTGACTAATGCACCGGCCATTTTCATGGACCTAATGAACCGCGTGTGCAAGCCATACTTGAATAAATTCGTGATTGTATTTATCGATGACATATCAATATATTCACAAACCAATGAGGAACATGAACATCATTTGAAATCAATCTTGGAACTACTCCGGAATGAGAAGCGTTATGCCAAATTCTCTAAGTGTGAGTTTCGGATTCGAGAGGTTCACTTTCTCGGACACGTCATCAATAAGAAGGGTATTCACGTAATCCCAACCAAGATTGAGGCTATCAAAAACTGGGAAGCACCAGGAACTCCGACTGAGGTGCGTCAATTTCTAGGTTCGGCAGGATATTACAGGCGATTTATCGAGAATTTTTCAAAGATAGCCTTGCCTTTGACCACGTTAACTCAGAAGGACAAAAAGTTTGATTGGACTGATAAACAAGAATCAGCGTTTCAATTGTTGAAGCAAAAACTTTGCAGTGCACCAATCATATCCCTTCCCTAAGGAACTGACAATTCCATCGTGTACTGCGACGCATCACACCAAAGTCTGGGATGTGTATTGATGCAAAGAGAAAAATTCATAGCGTATGCATCCAGACAGCTAAGAGTAAAAAAAAAAAAAAAAAAAAAAAAAAAAAAAAAAATACGACTCACGATCTGAAATTGGGTGCTGTCGTGTTTGCACTCAAGATTTGGAGACATTTTTTTTTATATGGTACAAAATGTACTATCTTTACAAACCACAAGAGTCTCCAGCACATCTTTAATCAGAAAGAACTCAACATGAGTCAACTTCGTTGGGTAGAATTACTGAATGGTTACGACTGTGATATCAAGTATCACCCTGGTAAGGCAAATGTCGTAGCAGATGCCTTGAGTCGTAAGGAACGGGTTAAAACTCTCCGTGTTCGTGTCCTAGGATTGACAATTCATGCGAGTCTCACGACTCAAATCCGGATGGCACAACAGGAGGCAATCAAAGAAGAAAACATTTAGAGTGAAGCTATACGAGGAATGATCAGACAATTAGAGCCAAAATCAGATGATACTTTATACTTTGCAAATAGAATTTGGGTGCCATGTTTTAGTAACTTACGGGAGTTGGTTATGGACGAAGCCCACAAGTCCAGGTACTCCATTCACCCAGGTTCGGATAAAATGTATAAGGATCTGAAAGAACTCTACTGGTGGCCGAACATGAAATGAGAAATTGCTATTTACGTCGGTAAATGCCTGACATGTTCAAAGGTAAAGGCAGAACACCAGAAACCGTCGGGATTGTTATAACAACCCGAGATACCTCAATGGAAATGGGAACAAATTTCAATAGATTTTATTTCAAAGTTACCCAGAACACCTAGCAACTATGATACTATATGATAATCGTCAGTCGTTTGACGAAATCCGCGCATTCCCTACCAATAAAGGAGACAGATAAAAGTAAGACGCGTGCAAGGCTAAATATTAAGGGAATTAAGGCTAGGCATGGTATGCCAGTTTCCATTTTCACAAAAAGGGACAGTCGATTCATGTCAAGAACCTGACAGTCTGTACAAGAAGCCTTGAGCACACGCCTTTACATGACCACTGCATATCATCCCCAGATGAACGGTCAAAGTAAAAGGACTATCCAAACTTTAAAAGATGTGCTCCGTATGTGCGTAATCGATTTCAGAAGAAATAGGGATACTCACCGCCGTTGGATGAGTTTTCATATAATATCAACTACCATACCAGCATTAAAGCCGCTCCGTTGAGTCTTTGTATGGTTATAAGTGTCACTCATCGTTATGTTGGGCGGGGGTTAGCGAAAAACATTTGACTGGTCCTGATATTGACTAGGGAACCGTTGACAAAATCTTCGAAATAAAAGATCGTCTGAAAGTCACTCAAGACAGACGAAAGAGAGTTGAGATAGCAACAGACGAAAACCATTAGAATTCTAAGTGGGAGACAAAGTCATGTTAAAGGTCTCACATTGGAAAGGGGTTGCAAGATTTGGCAACCGTGGCAAGCTTAACCCTAGGTACGTTGAACCATTTGAACGAGAGGATCAAATGAAAACAAAAATACCCATCCTTGTTTAAGGATACAACAGTTCAAGAGGACACAAATTGAATTTCGGGACGAAATTCTTCTAACATGGGGAGAATGTGACACCCGACAATTCAGGTCAATATCCGTACATGTTATAAACAAGTTTACATTATAATTGTTTTTGTGATTTACTTAATTTCACAAACAAGGACATTAAGGCCTAAAAAAAACCGTACATGGTCTCATTTCATATTTTGGTAATTCTAGGAGTTACCGGTTCACGTACCAGGATAACCCGACTAAATACGAACACTAGTGGTTAAAATTACACTTAAATCAAATGGTTTGATTTATTTAAATCCCAACCCACTTGCTTGACTTTCTCAACCGAAAGTCAGGGGAGCCATTCCCCCACTTGCTAATTCACTCAAATTCAGATAAAAACCATACCTCCTCAATCGAAATCCCACAATCCCTTTCATACTTCTCATTTTCTTACGGCAAATTCCCAATTCTCCTTCAAGTCGAAGTCCAGTTTAAGGTAAAAATCCACCGTATTTCGGTGCTATAAGAAGAGTTCCAAGTGTTGTCTCAAGAATCAAGATAAGGAGCTCAAGATCATTCTCTGTTTCCCTGAAAATCATCATTCTCGGTTTTAAGGTAAAAACTCGATATTATCCACTTTATTTTCTTTAAAACCGTATCTAAGCCTACAAAAGGTTCAATCGCAAGTAAGATAACAAGAAAAGTGTGTCAAATTCAAGATTTGAACATAAAAATATACAGGACGAATTCTGTCAATCAAAGTGCAGTAATCGAAACTAGGAGTTTCGATACCTGTTCAATCGAAACTAGGAGTTTCGATACCTGTTATTCAATCGAAACTAGGAGTTTCGATACCTATTCAATCGAAACTAGGAGTTTCGATACCAGTTTACTCAATCGAAACTGGGAGTTTCGATACTAGTTGTTCAATCGAAACTAGGTAGTTTCGATACATATTGCTCAATCGAAACTAGATAGTTTCGATACCCTTCTTGCCAATCGAAACTAGATAGTTTCGATACCTAACTACTCAATCGAAACTATGAAGTTTCGATACTCAATTGCCCAATCGAAACTAGGAAGTTTCGACATCTGTTCATCAGTCACATTGGGCAGTAACTTAGAACTGTTTTTATAGCAAAACAAGTGTTGAAAATCTAAGAAGATATTTAAACAAAAGCAACTAGATTTACTAGGTCGATGAACAATTTGCAATATGAGACGTTCGGTCTTAACACAATTTACCCTTTGGTATCTAGGGTACGAATAGTCAAGTTCGGCTAGAACAATTATCATTGCAAGCATACACAAACTCAAGGTGAGTTCACGGCCCCCTTTTAACTCTTTACTGTTTTGTAAACATCGGGGGAGAAACATACTTACTTGTTATGTTTTGAAAACATGAATTACATTGTTTATACGTTTGACAATATGAACGTTTTGGTTTAACTTCTTGTGAGTCTCCCAGCCCCACTTTTACTACTAGTTTTTAAATTGTTTTTAAACAAACGGGGAGAAAACTTGCTCAACTAAAGAGCTGGACACAAGAACACACAACGATTGTTCGGATGAACAACACTCAACGATTGTTCGGATGAACAACACACAACGATTGTTCGGATGAACAACACACAACGATTGTTCGGATGAACAACACTCAACGATTGGGGGAAACACATACTTACAATTATTTTATGGGATAACAAGAGAATAAGGCATGACTTTTATGTTTACATGAGATGAGAACAACGAGTTGAGCTAAAGTCCCCTGGAACAATGTAGTAACCATTAACTGTAGCCTAGGGTCCTATGAATAGTACTATGGAGAGTGACGTCTCCCGGTCATGGTTAGTCGCGCTAACCACAATCTGGAGGATTTATGGCCGCATAGAACCTGATAACGAAATTAGGGGCGTGTACAAATTGTCATGGTTTGGTTACGCCTCATGTATGAACATATTATTTGTATTCCTAGCTAGTTTACAAATGGGTCAACAATTCTTATTCTGTTTATCACATACACCTGAAACTATTTACGAACAATTGAATTTAAACAAAGGGTTCTGATCAGGTTAAAGTGATCAGGTATAAACAAAGGGTTCTGATCAGGTTAAAGTGATCAGGTTTAAACATATTTATGACGGTTAAGTCATGATAATGTTTTCAAATGAAAACTACTTAGTTTTATGACGGTAAAGTCATGAACAGGTTTTCGGGGAAAAACTATAAGCACTAATATAACTAACTCTGTGAACTCACCAACCTTTGTGTTGACACTTTCAAGTATGTTTCTCAGGTGACCTCTAGCCATGGCGCGGTTGGAATAGGCTAGCTATGTTGGATCAATTCCTAGTAGCTGGAAGGACGTAGAATATCAAGTCTCAAGTCTGTCGTTGATCTAGAAGAACTTAGATCATAGTATTTCTTAGTTTTAGTAATTGTATATGTAATCAAGTCTTAGAAATCATTATTACAGCTTCCGCTATCGTGTAATGAACCAATCGTTACAACCTGTATTTATTTAATAAGTAAATAAAATATGGGGGTGTGACACTTGTTTTGGATTACGTTTCAGGTGAAGATATGTGATTGTGTGACTATGTGTTGATGGTGCTACACATAAGGCTTTTGGACCTAGTAAAATAATTATGTGTAATATTCTAGAATAGGGTGTTGTAACTTGAATTGTATTTGGATATTTGATATTTAAATCTTATTAATGAATTATGCAACCTTAGTAGATCATGTGCTTATGAACAATCATTCTATTGTCCGCCTCGATGATTCCGCCATCGGTCGGGGTGTGACAGATTGGTATCAGAGCCATGGTTATAGGGAATTAGGTTATTAGACACGATGACCTAGACTATAACCTTAGGACTCCCTTTTTATGTGTTACATGCTAAATGATTATTTGCTATGTGAATTATTTGTAGTTAGGTATTATTTGAATTTTCCCAAGTTTGGTACATGAGACTTATACACATACATACAAGGCTTTATAATATGATACATACTTTACATGCACATTTGACAAACAAACTTATGCAAACAAATACACTACTCATCCTTGTCCATACTCTTTCCTAAACCATGATTATTGTAACATTCCTACTCATTTTATACTCATAAACTCTCAATTCTATTAAAATCTTGAAAATCTCGTCAACGACTTAATTTATTGAAACCAGTAAAGGACACGTGCAATCCGGAAGGGTGACACCTGTACATTGGGTTTTCTGTCTAGGAAAGCATTTCGTATAAATCCAAATAAACGGACCCGTATGCTTTCCTGGGAATTCCTGAAGTGAGTGTTTACCTATAGGCTAAAGCATGTCTCTTTGAAAGTTTTGAGAAATTATTTAACGTTGATAAGTCAATGTATTCGCAAGGATACGATCCAAACTTAAAACTCAAAATTTGGGGACATTATAGCAAGATAGGAAGAACTAGACGAACATGCAAAACAAATCATTATTACGGGTGCATACGTAATAACGATTTGTAGTGCATGCGAATCCCGCCCATTCCTATTGCGCGAATAATGAACTATATTATCATATCCTCCCAGGAATAGATTTCATGGCTTATTTCCCCTACCCCTTTTGTGTTATAAAATTTTGAATGAATTATGTGATTAGTTTTAGTCAGAACATACATACATTACCACGCGACATGATGAGTGTCATCTCGTGTTCCTGCTTGCATTATTGTGAACAGTCCACCAACTGTGGCACATACATGCCCATTTTATCCGAAATCTTATAAATTCTTGTCTCTTCTTGTGGTATTTTATAGAATGCCTCCCCGTCGCGCAGTTAATGCTAACTCCAGCAATTCCAACACTGACCTTGCTGCACTACTTACCCAACTAGTAAGCCAAATGATCCAAGCTAACAACAACAGTAATGGGTCTAACACGCAAGGGAATGGCGCAAACCCACTATACTGTACATTCAAGCATTTCAATTCTTGCAACCCCACCAAATTCTTCGGGACGGAAGGTGCTACTGGCCTTCTTCAATGGTTTGAAAGTATGGAGAGTACTTTCCTAAACAGCGATTGTCCCGACAACCTCAAAGTCCGTTATGCTGCCAGCGTCTTCCAAAAACGAGCACTCACCTGGTGGAACGGTGAGAAACGTACTCGAGGCAACGAATCCGCTATGTCCTTGTCTTGGGACGAAATGAAACGACTTATGACTGACGAGTTCTGTCCTCGCAACGAAATGAGGAAGCTCGAAGCTGAATTTTGGGATCTCACCCAAGATAGCGGAGAGAATTTGGCTTACACCACTCGTTTTCAAGAACTAAGTCTGCTCGTGTCCCACATGGTTACTCCCTTAGCGCGGGGAATTGAGAAATACATAGGTGGACTGCCTATGCCGCTCCAAGACACCGTATTGGGAAGTAATCCCTCCACTCTCGAAGACGCTATCCGTTTGTCTGCTGTGTTGACTGACAATCACGTCAAAGCGGGTACCTTATCCAGGAAGGGTACCAAGAAAGTGGTCGACAAAGCTGCTACTTCTGTGCCCGACAAAGATGAAGAACCCAAATTTTCCCATCATGATAGGAAGCGTAAGGCCCAATACTTTGCGGCCATTCCTGCCGTACCTGTGACCCAAGTTACTCCTGCGGGTCAAATTCTGAGAAATTATGTAGGTTCATTTCCCCAATGCCCTACTTGCAAGTATCACCATGCCCCGCATGCTGCATGCCGTCTATGCTCAAAATGTGGACGCTATGGACACGTTGTTACTACTTGCCGTGCTCGCACTATCGTTAATCAAGCTACACAAGGCAAACATCCAGTGCCTCTCACTGTCACCTATGGACGGGCCTGTTACGAATGTGGAGACCCAAACCACTTTCGAAACCAATGTCCAAAACTTCAAAATCATGGTGGTCCTCATGGACGAGCATTTAATATAAATGCTAACGAGGTTCCGGCCAATGACGACACTGTCAACGGTACGTTCCTTTGTTCACTATCTTTATGCATCCGTTTTATTAAATTTTCAAATTGTGTCTCTTGTTTTTAACCAACTATTTGCTAAACAACCAACCAATTTTGATAACTCGTATATCATGGAAATAGCGGATGGGAAATCCATTGCTATGAGTTCTATAACCCGGAATTGCATATAACAGCTATGCTATCACCATTCATCTCATCCCTATACTTTTGTGAAACAAACCTATTATGTTTAAACTCGGTCATACAACTTGCTAGCTCTGTTAAAGTTTACTTAAATTGTTGAAGTTCCAAATCCTAGTAATTATGCACGGGGAATCCCTGGTATATCAAAGGGGTGGTGGGTTAGCCGCTGGTACACCCTATACATAAACCCACTTGATATAACGAGTATAAACCATGCATAAGTACTAGGATGAGGATCGGTTCTTGAATGGTTAGACATATTTGTGCTATGAAACCACTCATAGACGTGATAACATTTACAAATTGTACGCATTTCATTGTACAATTTTCAATTGAGAAAGGTGATTTGATTTAAAATGATCTAAATCTGAGTAATTATACACGGGGAATCCTCGGTATATCAAAGGGGTGGTGGGTTAGCCGCTGGTACACCCTATACATAAACCCACTTGATATAACGAGTATAAACCATGCATAAGTACTAGGAGGAAGAGCGGTTTTTGAAAATGTTTTTGCAAAGTTTGAAAATATGAACACCCGTGGGGGTGGAGTTTTAAAGGAAAATGCCATGTCACAAGGTGGTTGGCACCAATATTGTTAAGTATGGTTTCTAGTAGTTTACATTCATGCGTTGTATGAACAATTGTATGCATAAATCTCATTATACTATTAGATCAACTAATTGTCGACTCGACTCGAATTAACGCCGTCATCAGTTATCCTACGCTATTTTCCCGCTGAGTCTTTCTTTGGTGAATAATTCCATTCCAAGTCCTTTAGCATCTCTTTCCGCTTCTATAACATTCGCTAATCGAATTTCGGGACGAAACTCCTTCAACTTGGGGAGACTGTGACATTTTAAAATTTTCGTTGTGAAATTTATTATGTAGATATTAACATTCTATTTCGAAAACATATACACGTATATTGGTGTACAATTTATGTATTTTTAAATATAATTTTAAAAAAAATATATATATATATATTTGAAGGTTATAAACTATATAAATTATGCTATTAAATTTAACAATTTATATAAACAAATCAATGTTTTTTTTTTATTAACCATTCAAAATGATCAATTTTAAATAAAAACATAAGTTTTATAAAATTTTTATATATACTTAAGTTTTATTTAGTTTAAAGGAATCTAAGTAAAATAAACTCATTAATTTAAATAAATAATTTAATGTATTATTTCAATAAGATAATTATTTAAAAATAATTAGTTTTTAACAAAAAAATAGATTTATAAAATATATAAATATAATTAATTAAAGTTTAAAAAGGATATTAAAGTTTGTAAATAAATTAAAGTTGGAGGGCTGTTTGGAATTTATCAGAACTAGAAGGGTTTATTTTGAAATGTTTTCAGGGTCTGTTTCAAACATTTTCAAACTTCAGGGACTAAAGTTGCCAAAACCCAATTCGACTTTCCGGTCACCCCTGTGCAATGTCCGGCGGTCCAAGCCAAATTCCGGCGACACCCTCGACACGCCTGTTCCCTGCACCTCGAAAGCCGAAAGTGGTCTCCTTGACCTCGTCGTCCCCACGCGAACAAAATCCCCCGACCAATTGGTCTCCCCAACATCCAAAACGTCTGATCGAGTTCGTAGCCGAAAGTTCACGCCTCTAATACGGCCCCGACAGTCAACCTCCACGCCTGCAAGTGATCTCGACAGATTCGTCTCGTCCAGACGCATGTCCAGACATACTCAATTGCGTGTTTTAATATAAGGATCGAGCTCGGCTATAAATGGCCATTTACAGACCTGCACGAGCTCGCCAACCTTCCTCCACCCACTCTCACTCCGAATTGAGACTACCATCGCATTCGTCGTCCCTGAAAGAAGCTGTGACCAAAGTTTCGAAGTTTAATTCCATCCAGAAGTCGATTCCCACTTGTGACATTTTCGAGTTCCAAAGCGTTGCCGACCGGCCACTTCGTGACCAAGTTCGAGCCTCATTTCGGGTCCATTAGCTTCTGTCATCATCAGGTAATCAATCCCAGACGAAATCTCGGCAATCGCTCGAGGATTACCGAGCAAACCCAAGTCCTCGGACACGGTTGCCGGATTGCCGAGGACCAGCGACCAATACTGAGCATGTGTATATAAATTAAACAACACACACATAACCAGCGATGGGCAGTAGCCCGGCTGGTTATGCGTGTGTGTGTTTGATCCGGAGGTCGCGGGTTCGAAACCGGTTGGCCTTCGGCCCAATTTTTTTACTCCTGTTTTCACTTTATTTATTTTATATAATTATTTTAACTTAATTAAATATTATTTTTATACACTAAAGACTATTACGAGTCGGTTTGATCGTTCGTTTATTTTGAAATCTATTAAACAATCCTTAAACTATTCCAAATTTTATAAACGTTATAATATTTTTATAAACTTATTTAAACACATTTTATATATAAAATGTCCAATATTTTTATAAATCTTACAACATTTTTATAAACTTATTTAAACACATTTTTATATATAATGTCGTATATTTTTTTTATAAATCTTGTAACGTATTTATGAACATATTAAAATACATTTAATATGTAAAAGGTCTCATTTTTATAGAACTTGTAATATTTTTAATAAACTTGTTAAAACAAATTTTAATCTATATAATATATTTAGTCAAATAAAGAATTTTCTTTTAATTGTTATTGTTATTTATAAATACATTAAACATAATAAATACTTGTTTAAAACAATATATATATATATATATATATATATATATTTAAGTTAAAGTTTTACAAAACCATTATCATATTCCTACTATATTTTATAAATAAATGTTAAGGAATGTTATTATAAGACCAATATACATTTAAATACGAATACGCACATATAAACATACAATAATACTTATCTATCCACATAGGATTTCATCGTGCTTAGGTTTCAACGTCCTTATCACCCGCACTCATGGAATATCATATCCGCTAGCCAAGTGAGTTACATATCCCCTATTTACATTTTTATACATTTTGGGGTGAAACGTAATCTGTGCTTACTTACATACAATTCAACTTGTGTTTACATGTGTAGATTATTGTGCTTTTGTGCTTGATCACTTGTTATGCTATGAATACTTTTAGGATGGTTTAAATTATGTGTAACCCACATAGTCTTGATTCCATGCCTATCACTTTTAGGGTAGCGGTATGCTATGCCTATCACGTTAAACATTTATGCTTATATACATAATTACATGCTTACAATTGGTATACATATAGTGAATTCTCCACATTATGCCATATCATACCATGTCAAACTATGAACTGTATAAACATCTTTAACTAAACTTTTACTTTACTTAAACATATGTAAACTCACCAACTCTCGTAGTTGACACTTGTTTTGGATTACGTTTCAGGTGAAGATATGTGATTGTGTGACTATGTGTTGATGGTGCTACACATAAGGCTTTTGGACCTAGTAAAATAATTATGTGTAATATTCTAGAATAGGGTGTTGTAACTTGAATTGTATTTGGATATTTGATATTTAAATCTTATTAATGAATTATGCAACCTTAGTAGATCATGTGCTTATGAACAATCATTCTATTGTCCGCCTCGATGATTCCGCCATCGGTCGGGGTGTGACAATTGGCGACACAACTCACCCAAGCTAATGGTGCCACTAATGGCAATGGAAGCAATAGTGGTAATAATGGTGGTAATGGTGGAAATGGTGGTAATCCATCCCAATGCACCTTCAAGCACTTCAATTCGTGCAATCCCCTAAAGTTTTATGGAACCGAAGGAGCTACCGGACTCCTCCAATGGTTCGAAAGTATTGAGAATACCTTTCTCAATAGTGACTGTCCCGACAACCTCCGTGTTCGTCATGCTACTAGTGTCCTTCAAAAGCGGGCACTTACATGGTGGAATGGGGAGAAAAGGAATAGGGGTGTTGATGTAGCTATGGCCTTACCTTGGGATGAGGTCAAAAGGCTTATGACCGAGGAGTTCTGTCCTCGCAATGAAGTGAAGAAGTTAGAGACCGAATTTTGGGATCTTGCCCAAGATAGTGGGGAACACTTGGCTTACACAACTCGGTTCCATGAATTGAGTCTTCTTGTGCCCCACATGGTCACTCCATTATCTCGTTGCATCGAAAAGTACATTGGTGGGCTACCAAGACAAATTCAAGATACCTTCTTAGGTAGAAATCCTGCTACTTTGGAAGATGCCATCCGCCTGTCTGCTACCCTAACCGATAATCATGTTAAAGCTGGAACTCTTACCAAAAAGGGTTCTAAGAAAGTTGCTGAAACCGTAACCCCTCCTAACCACACCAAAGAAGCTACAACCGAGCCCTCTCGCAACACTAGAAAGAGGAAGGTTAGAAATTTTGCTGTGGTTACTCCTGCTGTTCCCGTGAACCAAGCTGCACCTATGGTTCAAGCACCAGTCAAAAAGCCATATGGTGGAATTTACCCACTTTGTGCCACCTGCAACTATCATCATCCCCAAAACATCCCATGTCGCCTTTGTACTTATTGTGGGAGATATGGTCATACGGTTAATGTTTGTAGGACCAAAGCCCTTACGGGCCAAGTCAACCCTCCAAACCAAACCGTACCTCAAGTGGCTAATCAAGGTGCTCCCGCCATTGCTAATGGGCGTGCTTGTTATGAGTGTGGTGACCCGAATCATTTTCATAATCTATGTCCAAGGCTCGCAAATACTAGACAAGGTGGAGCTCGTGGGCGTGCTTTCAACATTAGCGCCAACGAAGCTCAAGCCAACAACGACGTGGTTAATGGTACGTTCCTTGTTAATAGTCAATATGCCTCCATTTTGTTCGATACCGGTGCCGATAAAAGTTTGTGTCACTTAATTTTGAGCCTTTACTTGCAAAGACACGATCCCAATTAGAGAAAACCTTCACCGTTGAAATAGCAAATGGTGACTCCCTTACAATTGAGTCTATTATCTATGATTGCTCTTTAGAACTTAATGATCATGCATTCCCAATCAACCTTATTCCAATGCCACTAGGAAGCTTTGACATTATCATAGGTATGGATTGGCTATCAAATCATCATGCCGAAGTTATTTGCTTTGAAAAGTGCATCCGAATTCCGCTACCTTCGGGAGAAACCTTAAGGGTTTTTGGTGAAAAGCCTTGCAAGGGTCTTAAATTGATGTCTTGTACTACTGCTCAAAAGTACTTGCGAAAGAAGTACATCGCCTTCCTAGCTCATATTGTTCAAAAGGATGTCAAGGAGAAGAGTATCCAAGACATTCCCATTATTCGAGATTTTCCCGAAGTGTTTCCTAAAGATTTATCCGGTCTTCCTCCCGTTCGTCAAGTCGAGTTCCGTATTGATCTCATGCCCGGAGCTAACCCTGTTGCTAGAGCTCCTTATCGTCTTGCACCTTCCGAAATGCAAGAGCTCGCAAGTCAACTTCAAGAACTCTCCGATAAAGGGTTCATTCGCCCGAGTCATTCACCGTGGGGTGCACCCGTCTTATTTGTAAAGAAGAAGGATGGATCATTTCGCATGTGTATTGACTATCGCGAACTCAATAAGCTTACTATCAAGAATCGCTATCCTTTGCCTAGAATCGATGATCTCTTTGATCAACTTCAAGGTTCTACGTGTTTCTCGAAGATTGATCTTCGATCTGGTTATCATCAGCTCCGTGTTCAAGAAGATGACATTCCTAAGACTGCTTTCCGAACAAGGTATGGTCATTACGAGTTCATGGTTATGCCTTTTGGATTAACCAATGCACCCGCAGTTTTCATGGACGTCATGAATCGTGTGTGCAAACCGTACCTTGATAAATTCGTGATCGTTTTCATTGACGATATCTTAATCTATTCCAAGACTAAAGCCGACCATGAAGAACACCTTAGATTGGTTTTGGACCTTTTAAAGAAAGAACAACTATATGCCAAGTTCTCCAAATGTGAATTTTGGTTAAAAGAAGTTCAATTTCTTGGTCACATTGTCAACGACAAGGGTGTTCATGTTGATCCTGCTAAGATTGAAATGGTTAAGAATTGGAATGCCCCGAAGACTCCTACCGAAGTTCGTTCGTTCCTTGGTCTTGCGGGTTATTATCGTCGTTTCATCTCAAACTTCTCAAAGATTGCTGTCCCTCTTACCGCCTTGACCCATAAGGGTAAAGCTTATGAATGGGGACCGAAGCAAGAAGAAGCTTTCCAAACTCTTAAGCAAAAGTTGTGCAATGCTCCCATTTTGACTCTCCCCGATGGAAATGATGATCTAGTTGTCTATTGTGATGCTTCTAACCAAGGTCTTGGTTGTGTCCTCATGCAACGAGGCAAAGTGATCGCTTATGCATCAAGACAACTCAAAATTCATGAAAAGAATTATACGACGCACGACCTCGAGTTGGGTGCGGTTGTATTCGCGTTAAAGATTTGGAGACACTACCTATATGGCACGAAATGTGTGGTATTCACCGACCACAAAAGTCTTCAACATATCTTCAACCAAAAAGAACTCAATATGAGGCAACGACGTTGGGTCGAACTCCTTAACGACTACGACTGCTAGATTCGTTACCATCCCGGCAAAGCGAATGTTGTAGCCGATGCTTTGAGTCAAAAAGACCATGTTATGCTTCATTGCGCCCGTATTCAATCCGATATTCAAACCCGTATCCTGGAAGCTCAACACGTCTCGGTTACCGAGGGTAACATGTATGAAGAAATGTCGTGTGGTGTTGAACTTCTTCTTGAATCTAAACCCAATGGCTTACTATATTACTTGAACCGTATTTGGGTTCCCGATCGCGATGATCTCCGTGCAATTCTCATGAACGAGGCTCATAAGACTCGTTATTCTATTCATCCTGGTGCGGATAAAATGTACCAAGATCTTCGTCAGCTTTATTGGTGGCCCGGTATGAAGAAGGACATTACTCTTTATGTTGCCAAATGCTTAACTTGCTCCAAAGTCAAAGCCGAACATCAGCGTCCTTCTGGTTTGCTTGAACAACCGGAAATTCCCGTGTGGAAATGGGAGAATTTAGCTATGGATTTCATTACCAAGCTCCCTCGCACCTCGAGTGGTTATGATAGTATTTGGGTGATCATTAATCGACTCACCAAATCTGCCCACTTTTTGCCTATTCGTGAAGACTTCAAAGTGGAGAAACTTGCCCGAATTTACATTGATGAAATTGTGAGCCGTCATGGTGTTCCCTTGAACATAATATCTGATAGAGACGCTCGGTTCATTTCTCGATTTTGGCAATCTCTCCAATCTGCTCTTGGTACTCGTTTGGATTTGAGCACGGCTTACCATCCCCAAACTGATGGCCAAACCGAGCGAACAATCCAAACTCTTGAAGACATGCTTAGAGCTTGTGTAATCGATTTTGGTGGCAATTGGGATTCACATTTATCCCTTATTGAGTTTTCTTATAACAATAGCTACCACACAAGTATCAACATGGCTCCATTCGAAGCTCTCTATGGTCGCAAGTGTCGTTCTCCGATCTGTTGGAACGAGATTGGTGAAGCACAAATCACCGGTCCCGAGTTAATTCAAGAAACTTCCGACAAGATTATTCAAATCCGTGACAATATCCGAGTAGCAAGGAGTCGACAAAAGAGTTATGCCGACAAGCGTCGAAAACCCTTGGAATTCCAAGTCGGTGATCTCGTTCTTCTTAAGGTATCTCCATGGAAGGGTGTGATCCGTTTTGGAAAGAAAGGCAAGTTATCACCTCGTTATGTTGGTCCATTCAAAATCCTTGAAAGGATTGGGAAAGTGGCTTACAAGCTCGAGTTACCTCCATCTCTTGGCAATGTGCATCCTACATTTCATATATCTAATCTAAAGAAGTGTCTCGCTGATGAAAATCTCCGTATACCGCTTGACGACGTGCGCATTGATGAAACGATGCACTTCGTTGAGAAGCCGGTGGAAATTATGGATCGTGAAGTCAAGCAACTCAAGCGAAGTCGTATTCCTATCGTCAAAGTTCGTTGGGAGTCTAAGCGTGGTCCTGAGTACACTTGGGAACGAGAAGACCAAATGAAGCTCAAGTACCCTCATCTTTTTACTATTAATGTTGTTTCCTCTAGCTAAATTTCGGGACGAAATTCTCTCAACATGGGGAGACTGTAACATTTCTGATTTTTAGTATTCATATTTCAATTCAATGTAATGAAATTTCAAGTTCTATACTCGTGCAATGTCTCAATATTTTTCCCGCGGTAAATAAAATGCAATGATTCTATACAGGTTCGCAAGTTTTACTCGATTTTATGCACATAAACGCTATACAAGTAACTATATATTTCAAATTTATAAAACCTGAAAAGTAAAGGACTAAAGTTGAAAATTTATCAAGAAACCCTAGTTAGCACGGTCGTGCTTCGTTCTAGCACGGTCGCGCCAAGTGCCTCGGCACGATCGCGCGGCTGGTCCTGGAATGATCGCGCCCGGTTCCTAAGCACGGTCGCGCCAATCTTGGCACGGTCGCGCCTGCGAAACAGTCGAAACGTAAATGTGATTTCAAAACGCTCAATCGTTCGAATTTCAAATCCGATTACGTTTCTTTTCCTTTAACGCGAGTTATACCATTTTCAATTACTCAACGCCTCAGTTTTTCTCCATCAATCTCGAATTCTCTCTCAAGCAATTCAAACAAAACTCGAGTCTTCCACCTGGAACCCAAATTCTCCAGATCAAGAAAGGATTTATCATCTCCCGGCTCTCTCCAAGACTCTGGACTCTCTGGCCTAGCCGGAATCGCAGTCGAAGTCACCGGAAACCTTTACCTCCGTCGCCGGAACTCATCTC
Source organism: Smallanthus sonchifolius (assembly GCA_023525975.1). NCBI lineage: Eukaryota > Viridiplantae > Streptophyta > Magnoliopsida > Asterales > Asteraceae > Smallanthus > Smallanthus sonchifolius. The sequence continues at coordinate 78,723,446 of CM042022.1, forward strand.
TGCCGTTCTTCATCGATTCGTTACGTTTCAGGGTAAGTATACTCTCCATCTCACTCATTTCAGTAACATTATCAAAAGCCCTCATTCAATTTGGGCTTCCATTATAGAATTCGATCAGAATCAGAAATCATATTTTAATAAAAATGATTTAATCGAACCCATGCTTAAACTCGATTTCCATACAATTAAGTTATATGAAAAGGCTCTTAATAACCCATTAATCAAAAGCCCTAACAATTCCTGTGTTCAAAATACAAGAAACTCTCGATTCGTGTCTGATTTGGAATAGACACGGTCGCGCTAATCATCTAGCGCGGCCGTGCCTCGTTTAGCGCGGTCGTGTCGACTAGCAGCGCGGTCGTGTCATCCGTCCAGACCTTGTCATGCCCTTTGGGCTAGTCTCTGTTGTGTCTAAAAATCATAGACGCGACCGTGCCGGGCTAAGGCACGGTCGTGCCTGATGACTTGTCTAGATTGTGCTCCTGATTGATCAACCCGGTCGCGCCCGTGGCTTGAGCACGATCGTGTCTTTCCGAGGCACGGTCGTGCTAGACTCAGAATTTTTAACAGAATTATAATTTTTATATTTTAATCAGTAAATGTTTCAGATTTTATAAAAATATGTTTTCTGTATTTAAAAATAGATTAAAAGTTTAATCTTGGCATAAATGTAATTTATTGAAAAGTTTATAAATATTAAATTTATATTTATCATCTTACACTTAAATGATATTTTAAATAATTAAGTTACAATATTTATAAATAATGATGACTTATTTACTTTACATTTTAAATCAAAATCGTTTTATTTATTTATACTTAATTACAATTAATATTGACATTATTTCATAAACTATAGTTATACACTTATTTATTTAATTCAAACCTAATTAAATTGTTTCAAACATATTTTACCTCAAACTTTATATATTTTATTCAATCCTTTTTAAATACAAACCAATGGTTTTATATACAAATCCAACTTTCATTTTTAAACTTTATACATCTATGTGATTCAATGCATATTACTATTTAGGTTAAAGTGTGCTTTTCAAGGATCTTTTTGCTATCTATATTCCTTGTTAGCTTCACTTCCATACCAAGTGAGTATTCACAACCCCTTTTACTCTTTTACACTTTTGGGGTGGAACATGAACTCTATACTCATTACACATTACACATTTACATTTACACAAACTACACAAGTGCAAAAAAAATCCTATTTACATACATGTGTGCAAAAATTTGAGCTTTGTGCCCGAGTGCTAGGTGTGTTTAACCTTTGTATGCTCTTATGTGCAATCATTAACTATACAAGCCGACGGTTTTCAATGATGGATCTATTGAGTCTGACAAACCCACCCATGGTACGCGGTGATTGAAACCGACAATACACTTTGTTTTGCATGCTAGTTACAAGGTTTGATTGTACATTTGGTTACACAATAGTTACTCCCCATGAACGCCTTATTTATCATGTCATGTAAAGGATTTGTTTTCAACTATATGCTATCTATATACAACTGTGTTATACTCACCAACTTTTTAGTTGACTTTATTTTATTCATGTTTCAGGCCCCAATATGTGAGATTGATTCAAGACGTGTTCAACATAGGATTTGGACTTAGCAAAATAAATCAAGAATTTTATGAATTGTTTATGTTTCTTGTTTGAATTTGATCTTGTACTTGGATTTATTGTAATGCAAATTTGACTTTAATATATTTCAATTTAGTCAACCATGTGCTATGAACAGTCTTACATGTCCCGCCCCGATGATTCCGCCATCGGTCGGGGTGTGACATAAGGTGCCGTATAATTTCATCCAAGAGGATGTTGTTCCTGAGTTCTCTTATGACGGAATAACTGACTCTATGGACTCTATTGAAGACGTCACACTGCCTGATGATACAGCCGAGTCAAAGATGGATACTGATGATGAGAATCTTCAATTCAATAAGGATGCTGAAACTGAAACTACTCACACTGAGTCTCCAAAGATTAATGAAGAACCTGTGATGTACAGAGATACAGGGATGACACGAGAACAGTGGAGAGAAGTTGTAAACAGTTGGATGAAGGTGCTACCCAAGTCTCCAGCACAACCTGCTCAGAAAGAGAAATATGTGAATAAAGAGCAGTGTGTAGGAAGGATCATAAGTTGGTTCTATGATGGTGAATCAAAATTATTTGTAATCAAAAGATCTGACGGCGTTCAATACTTAAAGCCAAGGATCAAATATTTCAATACCTTGCCGAGGTGTGAAATAAATGGTCTAGCTTCAAAGCCACTCATAAATAGATCGAAAAATGGTTTGGCTGATGTGATAGCAAACCTGATAAAGAAAGAAGGTAGTTCGGGTAAGTATGAACGGCTGAAACCACGGAAGGGAAAGAGAGTGAAGAACACAGATCCTAAGACTGGGAAAGTAACCCGGAGATACAAGTATATACCGGTGCGTGCTATTCACAAGATACCATTAAAAAATATTCCTAAAGACTTTCTTAGGAATATGAAATGGTGGTATGTTGACGTTAATACTAGTGAAGCAAGGGTTGAAGATAAAGATAATAAGGTCATTGTGTGTTTCTATAACGCAATGAATCTTATTAATTTTTCAAAGAAAGATCAGAGGACTCTGCGAAAGAATGAGATCATGTATACTGATGAATGGAGAGAACAAGGTCTACAGTACAAAAGAGTTTTGGAGATATGCAGAAGATATGGAGTGCATGCTGGAAGCAGACTACCAGACAACTGGAAGAGTTCAAGTTAAAGACTGAAGACAGAAGATCAAGCTATTGTCAAGGGGGAGTCTGTTAGGACATAGATTTGTAATGACAAAAGCTTGTAATAGTTAGATTCTATGTCTTTATGTTTTTGTTATGTAATTGTATAAAGTTGCTAAGTGTTTTTACAAGTGTGCCTAGAGGCGAACTTGTTAAGTTCGCCTGGTCTATCAGAGGCGAACTTAATAAGTTCGCTTAGGTCTAACTGAGGCGAACTTGTTAAGTTCGCTTAGTCTGTTTCAGGCGAACTTAATAAGTTTGCTTACAGCAGGTTAGTTTCTATATATATGTGTTGACAGAGTCATTAGATGGGACTGATTAGAACAGAACAGAGAGAACGATTTGTCTGACTGAGTCTGTAAACCATTGTGAATCTGAATATATTTGAGAAGTTTATTTACGCGTGTTGTTTGAATTGTCGGTTAATATACAAACGTAAACACGAAGGATTCCGCACTTCGTGTTATAGAAACGTCATATCACGAGTTCGATCAGTAGTTGAGTTACCTGGACCTACAGTATTGCTAAGAAGCGAACACTCGTAGTTAACCGATCTACAACCACCCAAATGGTATCATAACCTCTAGTTGTTTTGGGTAGCTTGGTTATGAAGTCTATAGTGAGATGTTCGCATTTTCATTCCGGGATTTCTAATGGTTGTAATCTCCCATATGGCTTCTGATGTTCTGCTTTAACTTGTAAACAAGTTAACCATTTAGCCACATACTTCATGATATCAAACTTCATTCCAGGCCACCAATAATCTTTGCGCAGATCTTGGTACATTTTCATAGTACCTGGATGAATAGAATATCATGATTTATGAGCTTCATCAAGAATCTTAAGTTTAAACTCACCTGATCATGGTATCCACATACGATCAAATCGAATCTTGACTTTATATTCATTCTCCTCTAGAAAGTTCTCCTGACCAGCCATTCTTTCTTTCTTAATATTCTTACCTTTTAATGCTTCGATTTGTGCATCTCGAAGCTGGCTCATGAAATCAGGACTTATCACTAACTTATGTGCTTTCACCCGAATAGGATGATGCTCTTCCTTACGGCTTAGAGCATCAGCTACGATGTTAGCCTTTCCGGAATGATATAAGTCCTCACAATCATAATCTTTGACCAGTTCTAACCATCGTCCTTGCCTCATATTTAAGTCCTACTGGTCAAAGAAATACTTAAGAATTTTGTGGTCTGTGTGTTAGGACATAGTTTGTAATGACAAAGGCTTTGTAATAGTTTAGATCTAATGTCTTTATGTTTTTGTATGTAATGTTCTTAAGTGTTTATACAAGTTATGCTAGAGGCGAACTTGTCAAGTTCGCCTAGTCTAACAGAGGCGAACTTGTTAAGTTCGCTTAGTCTGTTAGAGGCGAACTTGTTAAGTTCGCCTAATACAGATCAGATGTCTATATATAGAGGTTACAGAGTCAGTTAGATAAAAGAAAGAATCAGAGAAATAGAACAGAAGTGAACGAATTGTCTGATTGAGTATGTAAACTCTATGATTGTTGGAATACAAGCTTGAATGTTATTTACGTGATTGTTTCTATTGTCTTTTTTGTATACAATTGTTGATTCGGTTGGATTCCGCACTCCGCGTTAACAATACGTCTTATCACGAGAACAATCCGTAGAAGAGCCACGTGGACCTACAAGTGGTATCAGGGCTTATGCTCGTGATTCTTGGTGATTTTAGACGGTTTTGTATGCAAATTGACAAGAAATTCATCATCTTTGAAATTTTCATTTCCATAGAGTTTTCAAGCTTATTTTGCTTCTGATTTGGTGTTTTTAAGTGGATTTTGAAGAAATTGATCCGATAGAAAGGTTCTAATTGAGAAAATACACAATCCTATGGTTCAATTTTGTCTAATTCCTTCAAATCAGTGAATTATGAAAATTTTTGGTGAAAAATTTTCAATTTTGTTCTTGATTTTTGATTCTGCTGAAGCAATCACACTTGCTGAATTGGTCTGCAGGCGAACTTAGCAGGTGAACTTGTCAAGTTCGCTCCTCTCAAATTAGGCGAACTTAATCAGATTTCTGGATTCTAGCTTAAGCGAACTTATTAAGTTCGCTTCATATTAAATTCGCTTGGGTGTATCTGGAGCGAACTTACTATCTTCGCCTAAGGGTAGTGTGTGTTCAACACTTGGAATTTTTTTTGGAAAATGGCAAATATGGTTCAAGTAACTAATATGTTCAATTATGATAATGAGATTGGTATATCTCAGAAACCGCCGAAGTTGTTAAATCTTGCTGATTATTCTAATTGGAAAGATCGGTTTGATCAGTTCGTATCCTTTACCGATACCAGTCTATGGATTCCAATCTTAAAAGGTTATACGCATCCGACTTACTCGTGGATGGGAAAGGATGATGTTCCAAAGCCGGTGTCTGCGTTGACAACAGAAGAAAAGTTGCTGTTTGATCGGGAAAAGAAAGCGATGGCGAGTATTTCGATGTCTCTTCCGAAGGAAATATATCACATTTTTAAACAATTCAAGTCTTCTCAACAACTGTGGGAAGCATTACAGAAAAGATGTGAAGGTAGTTTGGATGTAAAGAAGAGTAGAAAAGAGCTACTGAAGAAGCAATTCTTGGTTTTCAAGCACTTTCAAAATGAGTCCTTGGATGATCTTTCTACAAGATTCTATCATTTGCTGAATGAATTGTCGAGTGCTTCTGTGGTGTATGAGACTGAAGAGATTAACGATAAGTTCTTGGAGGCATTACCATCTAAGTTTGATGTGTATACAGTTTTAATAAAAGAGAATGTCAAGTATAAATCAATGTCTTTGGAAGAGGTTCTTGGGAAAATTCAATCGCATGACCTGAATATGAAGAAGAAGGAGACAAACATGGAACACATACAAGATCCTTCAATGTATTTTGCCAAGGCATCTGGTAAAACTAGTACAGGAGTTACATTCTTTTCTGGTGATACTCAAGATATTTCTAATGATCAGTGTTCTGGAGTTCCTCTTCATTCTGGTCATTCTAGTCATTCTGGTTTCTCTGCAACTACAACGTCTTTATCGTCTGGCACTCACAATATGAATCAAAAGGTTGCTGATGATTATTTGGCTATGTTTTCCTCATTCATGGCGTCGTATGAAAATTTTATTGGAGGAAAAATTCATGATCTTGAGGTTATTGAAGAAGATTTCAGATAGATTGATCATGTTGATCTGGAAGAAATGAAGATCCAATGTAATATGGATATGTTAATGCGTCAAGCAAAGGATTTCTTGAAAAAGACTGGCAGAAAGTATATTGGCTCTAACAGTCGATCACTCATGGGATTTGATAAAACCAAAGTGCATTGCTATAACTGTCAAGAGTATGGTCACTTTGCTAAAGAGTGTGTGAAGCCAAGGTTGAATTTGATTCTCAGAAGAAGCAGAATAATTTTCAGAATAATCGTAATCAGTCACATGGTTCATCTGGAAATTCGAATCATACATCTGCATCATCGGCTTTGGTTGCTCAGAACGATGATAACTACGACTGGGGTATTCATCTGTAAGATTTGGTGGGTACGGTAAGTCAAGCATTTGTAGCAGAGATTCATTCTAAAAAATCTGAAGAGTCGACTGATGATGATAGTTAGAGTGATGGTGAAAGTGTGCCGAGCGTTGATGAAGAGATAGAACAAGTCCAGAATATTGATTCTGATATTGCATCAGGTGTTGCTGTAGATGATATTGTTCTAACACAAAATGCTTCAGATGGTGCTGATTCAGAGAGTATTCCGATTGCCAAAGTTTTCATGGCAGACATGTCTGATCCATCAATGGTAAAAGACTCTGTTTGTCATATATACTGTTCTAACTGCATTACTGTAAAAGATAAATTGCAAAAGGTCATGGATGATAACACAAACTTGATTTGTGATATGAAATCGATGCATTCAGTTAATCAGAAATTGAAAGATAATGATAAATTGTGCATCGATAGAATTGAGTCTTTGAAAAGAGACTTAAATTCTCTAGGGTTGAAATATAAAGAACAAGCTTATCATCTGGATATGGCTTATGCTGAGATAGAAAAACGAAATGAAGTTGTTGCTCAAAAGAATAAAGAAATTTCTGACAAAGAGTCTGAGGTGATCAAACTTCATAAAAAGTTGGAAAATTTTGAAAATTCTTCTGTAGTTTTGGATTATTTTAATACTAATGCTGATCCTACTAAAAGAGTGGCTGGGATTGGATTTGTTCCTCCACCATTTAATACAAATTATGTGGTTGAACTTGAAATCATACATGAAGAGGAAATTGATCCAAAAACAGCATTAAAAGTGAATCCGGTAACTGGTGAGGATATGGTTTATGAGTCTGATTCTGAGGATGAGGTATTTGATGAGAAGAAGGTTGAAGGTATTCCAAAAGAGGTGAAACTTGATGAACCAACAGTTGTAAAAACTGTTACTCGTGATAGATACATTCTGACTGAACCTGACGAGGTGAAAGTTATTACACCTAAGCTTTCCCCAATTTTGCAGTCAAGTGGATTTGTTGCTGCCGGTCATCAAAAGATGCTTTCATCAAAAATACCTACATAGGTTTATGTTCCAAAGAATCAAGTAAAGTGTTCTGTACAATCTTCTGAAGCTTACTCATCTGATAGTTCCTCAAACTCAAGAAAAACCCCTTATTTTAGAACTCATCAACAGAGAAAAGTTTGTTTTCACTGCAATGAAGCTGGTCATATTCTGATAAATTGTCCTTATAAGAACCAGGGCAAATTGAAGAATGCTCCTTCACAATCAAAAGTGGTGCAAATTCGGAAAAGGATAGATGAGGGAAAGTTGACTTCTAATGTGGAGAACAATATGCCTGGTCGATCTTTTGTTAAATCTTTTGGATTTAAACAGCATGATAAATTGAATTCTAAATCATTTGTTTGTCAAGAGAAATTTGAGATTCCACATGTTGGAATTTCAAAAGATTCTCCACCTGAAGTTAAACTGTCTAGACCACAAAGGAGAAGACGAAAAAGAAAATTGAAGAAACTTTTAGAAACTTCTGAATCTGATAATAATATATCAAACAATGTTTTTCCAATTAAGCATAATGTGTCTTCTTTGAAAAAGTCTAAGTGTGAAACTTCTGTTCCAAAGGTTAATGATAACATTGATTGTGAATTGCTTGAAGTTGTTTATTTTGATCAATCTGGACGACCGAAGACCACAATGGCTTGGGTTCCAATTTCTAACTGATTTTCTTTGTTTATGTAGGGACAACCAAGGAGGACTATCAACAATAGATGGTATGTGGATAGTGGTTGCTCTCGACATATGACAGGGAATATTCAGTTGCTTGAAGATGTCAAAAATATTGATGGAAGTTATGTCGCTTTTGCGGGTAATAAAGGCGGGTACATAACTGGTCAAGGTACTTTAAAGGATAACAAAGTCAAATTTGAGAAGGTGAATTATGTGGAGCAGCTTGAACACAATCTTTTGAGTGTATCACAAGTTTGTGACAAGATGTTTTCGTTCCATTTCAATGATGCTGAGTGTTATGTCTTGAAACCGGGCTTCGTTATTCCTGACGAATGGATTCTCATGAAGGCTCCGAGGAGAAATGACACGTATGTTCTTGACATGAGTGTCACTACTACAACGGATTCAATTCCTACTTGTTTACACTCCAAGGCATCGGAATCAGATTCTATTTTGTGGCACAGGAAGCTAGCTCACATCAACTATCGGAAGATTAACTATATTGTTAAGAATGATCTGGTTCTTGGTATTCCGAAGATGAAATTCTCTGTTCCTGGTGATTGTATTCCTTGCAAGAAGGGGAAACAACGAAAGAAATCACACAAATCTAAATCGAAGAATTCTATCATAACTCCTTTGGAGCTGCTGCATATAGGTTTGTTCGGCCCGATTAGTATCATGAGCATTGGTGGAAAATCGTACTGTTTGGTGGTAACGAATGATTTCTCTAGATTTTCATGGGTTAAGTTTCTTTCTTCTAAAGCTGAAACCAATGAGTTGGTGCAATACTTAATTCTGGGTTTGGAGAATCTGTTCAATCTGAAGGTCAAAAGAATTAGGAGTGACAATGACAGCGAGTTTAAGAATAGCAAGATGGGCTTATTCTGTCTACAAAAGATAATTCATCATGAATTCAGTGCGCCATATGTTCCTCAACAAAATGGTGTTGCTGAACGAAAGAACAGGACATTGGTTGAAACGGCACGCACGATGCTTGCAGATTCTAAGCTTCCAGTTACTTTTTGGGCTGAGGCTATGAATACTGCGTGTCACGTTTTGAACAGGGTCTTGACCGTCAAGCGACACAACAAGACATGCTACGAGTTGCTGAATAATCGAAAGCCGAATCTGGAATATTTACTACCTTTTGGTAATCCTTGCACCCTATTGAAGGTTAGAGATGTCCCAACCAAGTTCAGTACTAAGGCTATTGAAGGGATTTTTCTAGGGTATGTTGCAAATTCTACTACCAAGAGGGTTTATAACAAAGCGACGCTCCAAGTTGAAGAATGGTTCCATATTGACTGTTCAAATCGGTCTTTACCTCAAATGGAGATTGGACAAGATTGGGCATTTGATTATGAAAATTTATTCAAGTCTTTTCATTTACCTTCTGATATTTCTCCTGAAGAAGCTACTGTTCTCTATGATTCATGTCAGGATGTACAGCATAATGGTTTTCTACCAAATGCAGGTCAAAATTCATCGGTTCCATCTACTTCTGCTCCTGATCCTAATGTTGCTTCTTATTCAGGACCACAAGATTCTGATAGTGAGGAAGACAATGCAATCTTTCAAGATTCTTCTGCTGATCCTTTGTTGGGTGATGATCCATTACCTTCGACACAGTCTCAGGGGGAGATTCCTACAAATTTAGACTCGGAAATTCCAATTAATCAAGATTTTTCTTATCAATCTGATACAACTCATGTTGAAGTGCTGCTAGTTCCTGAGGTCGCATCAATCAAGGAACTCAAAGATCATCCGGTGACGAATATAATAGGAAATTTGCATGATGTAGTGAAAACACGTTCTATTGTTGACAATACTTGTTTGTATATATGTATTAAAGATTCTGGTGTTCTTGATGATTGCTCACATTCATGTTTTATTTCTCAGGTCGAACCAAAGAATGTTGAAATGACTTTAAATGATAAAAATTGGATAGAGGCCATGTAGGAAGAACTTGCTCCGTTTGACAAATTCAAGGTTTGGAATCTTGTAGATCTTCCGAAGGGTATGTATCCAATTGGTACAAAATGGGTGTTTAAATGTAAGAAAGATGATCGAGGTGTCGTGGTAAGAAATAAGGCAAGATTAGTTATCCAGGGTTTCAATCAACAAGAGGGAATTGATTACACCGAGGTTTATGCTCATGTTACGAGGCTTGAAGCTATAAGGCTATTTCTGGCTTTTGCTTCTTATAAAGGTTTTAAGGTGTTTCAATTGGACGTGAAAAGTGCTTTTTTATATGGAAAGGTCAAGGAGGAAGTTTATGTTTGTCAGCCGCCGGGGTTTGAAGATCCACTTAATCCGAATATGGTTTTCAAGCTTGATAAGGCCCTCTATGGTCTTCATCAGGCTCCTCGTGCGTGGTATGAAACGTTGTCTACACATCTTTTGGCAATTGATTTTGTTCGTGGCAAGATTGACTCGACCTTATTCATAAAGAAATCAGGGGGAGATTACTTACTGGTACAGATATATGTGGACGATATTATATTTGGTTCTACGAATGAAGGGTTGTGCAAAGATTTTGAGAGTGTTATGAAGTCGAAGTTTGAAATGTCAGCTATGGGAGAGTTATCATTTTTCCTAGGTTTACAAGTAAATCAAAAGGAAGATGGTTTCTTTATTCACCAGTCCAAGTATGTCAAAGACATCTTGAGCCGATTCAAGATGGAGGACTGTATCCCATATGATACTCCGATTCCGGTCAATCATAAGTTGATATCTGACCCGGATGGAAAAGATGTTGATTGTCGACTTTACAGGGCAATGATTGGTTCTCTTTTGTACTTAACCGCTTCAAGGCCAGATATAATGTTCGTTGTGTGTATTTGTTCCAGATTCCAGGCAAAACCAAAAGAATCTCACTTGATAGCTGTAAAAAGAATCTTTCATTATTTGAAAGGAAAAAAGATTGGGACTATGGTATCCACATGGTTCTAACTTTGATTTCAATGCTTATACTGATTCTGATTTTGGTGGTTGTTGTTTGGACAGGAAATCTACAACAGATGGTTGCCAGTTCTTGGGTAATCGACTTGTTTCCTGGCAATGCAAAAAGCAAACCACAGTCTCCATTTCTACATGCGAAGCAGAATACATCGCTGCTGCAAGTTGTTGTTCACAGATTTTATGGATACAACAGCAATTAAGAGATTACGGTTTGAATTTTACAGGAACCCCTATGTTTATTGATAATAATGCTACAATGTCTATAACTAATAATCCTGTTAAGCACAGTAAAACTAAGCACATTGAGATTAGATATCATTTTATTCGTGATTGTGTAGAGAAAAGGTTGACTGAGCTGGTAAAGGTTCACACTGATGATAATTTTGCTGATTTGTTTACCAAGGCATTTGATCGTACCAGGTTTGAATTTCTAATCAAAATGATAGGTATGATCAATCCCGAATAAAAGTTTTGCAAAATCAGATTTTCATGGAAAATTTTGTTTTTAATTTCTTTTATTACTTTATTACATTTCTGCATTTTAAATTTTCAGTCAAAAAGTTCTTAATTTATAAAAGTCAAAACAAAGTGAAAAATATAAAATTTGACATCATTTGAAGTTAGTGAAGAAATGATAGTACATCAGTGATTAGTTCATTTCACATGACCCTACTAGACCTTGATATATGATTGTTTAAAGTAATTTGATTTGATCTAAATTTCAAAGTCTGCATAAATGAGAAATGATAGTGTTTTGAATGCTCTAATCTTGATAATATGTTTTTAAATTTGTGTATGAGTTTTGAAACTTGAATTATCAATAGACTAGAAGCGTTTTGAAACTAATAGTAGTGTGAAAATTAAATATGATAAGATTAGATCTGTGATTTGAATCCATTATATGCCTGGGTGTGTGTGTAAAAGATCATTATCAGATAAAGAATATATGGTTTTAAAGAATTTCATGAGACCAATATCGAATTATATCTTTAGCACAAATCTATATCGGTTCACTTCATTGCCCATGCCCCAAAAAACATGCAATGTGTTGTTGAACAAAGATATGTTTTCAAACAACATCTGTTGAAACATATATTCACCCTTGGATCAGTTAGATACTTCATCTAGTCTGACTCCATTGAAACTTATCCAGATAATAGTTGGATCCTCTTACCTGAATATGTTGATTCTCATTATACAACCAATTCATTAGAATCTTCTGATTCTGAATCATCATGATTCTTATATCCTTTGGAATATGCTTTTCTATACTTGTGCTAAAAGAGATAATTTCATCATGGAAATTGATCTAATCTTAAAATAAACTGTATATGTCTTGAAGATAGTGCAATTTATATTTCTGTTTGGTATATATGTGGGGTACACAATGTTTTTTATCTAAATAGTACTAAATCACATGAATTTGGAGAATAAACGCTTATAGTTTCAAATAATATAATATTGACAAATTTAAGAATTCATGCTTTATATTACAAATTCGGTATGAATAATTGAGCATTTCATAACCTGATCTTATTTACTTTGAAATTTATTGCGTATCATTTCAAATATTATTCAAATTGATTGATTTATAAATACTGAAAAGAGTATGTAAAAATGAAATGGTGCATAGTACACAATAATGAGTTGGATTGTTTCATATCATAGGTTACCCTTGGTTATTGCTAATACGTGTGATGAACTACTCGGATACTGATATGATCTTCTTATTCATGATGTTCATTCAAAAATATGTGATTTCAGCTTATTCAGACAAAAATTCAAAAATAAGTGCCGTTTGTATAGATAAAATTCAAAAAAATTTTGTTTTTTATTTTTCTTGAAAATTCTATGCTTTTATTAAAATGTTTGGGATTGGATCGGATACCTGCTGCTGACGGAAGTGAAAGAAATGACGTGTTGAAAGTTGGAAAATTTTTCAAGGGAAAAGGTTGAGGAGAACTTAATAAGTTCGCTTGGTTGAGGTGAAGCGAACTTAATATGTTCGCCTGAGCTTGGTGAAGCGAACTTAATATGTTCGCCTGGGGCTTGTTAAGCGAACTTAACAAGTTCGCCTAATTAAGCGAACTTAAGGTGTATAAGGATTTTTGTCCAGGCGAACTTACTCACTTTGTCTTCTCAGAAAAGTTAGGCGAACTTATCCGTCTTGAGCGAATTTAAAAATTTTTCAAAATCAGTGTGTTGTTGGACTGTTTAACTGATACCTTCTTATTTGGATTTGAATTGTGATCATTCCTAAGGTAGTTTTATAGTTTTTCATCTGTTGAATAGTGAGATATTGGGACTTTTTGTTACGGTTTTCGTAAAAAGTTTAACCGAGACATTTTGACCTAATTGGTGCTATATCTGTATTAAATCTACAAATTGAGTGTTGTGTTTGTTTCGTGAGTACTAGTCGATATTATTTCTATGGTTAATTCTAGGATACAACATCGATTAAACGAAATTTGATTTCTGTTTGGAATTTGAAACGGCAGACAGGTTCAGGCGAACTTGTTCAAGCGAACTTGTCTAAGCGAACTTATTAAGTTCGCCTCTTGTCACACTAAGCGAACTTAGTAAGTTCGCCTAGGGGATCTGAGGGATTTTGGACTTATGAAAATTTTTTTTGTTTGAAATTTTTTTTGTGTTTGAAATTTTTTTTTGTTTGAAATTTTTGTTGTATGTGTTTCTTATTTGTCTAATGTGTCTGTTGTCCAAATATTTTTCAGATGGCTCGTCGTGTAGAATACAAACATAACCAGGTGGCACTGTTAGATCCTAACATGTCGGAGGACGTTAATTTTCAAGGAATTATTGGGTTCTTAAATCGTTCACGTCTCCGTGTAGCATTATCTGCAGATCCATACATTAGCTTGGTGTATATTCAGCAATTTTGGGACACAGTACATCAAGATACAGACGTAGAACCTCATGTTCTTCGTGCTACTGTGAACAATACGGAGATTGCCATATCGCCAGAGACTATTCGTGTTGCTCTTGCTCTAGGTGGTGCTGCTGATGATCCTATGTCATATCCTGGCACATTGATTATGGGATGTTTTCAGAGGATGGGTTACCGTGGAAGACCTAATGATACACAAGCTCGTGAGGGAGGTTTGGTTGGTGAATGGAGGTATTTCATGCATGTGATTATCCAATGCCTATCTCCTCGTAAAGCTGGTACAGATGGATTAAAGATTGCTCTACAAGCTGCAATGGTGGCTTTGACCTTGAACAAACGGTTCAAATTTGCTCTTTACATTTATCGGGAATTGGTTATGCAAATAACTCCTGCTGAAGGTCAAGGATTTCTTATGTATCCTCGGTTCATCCAACTGATTCTGAATCATCTTTTTCCTGATCTTCGACAGCATCTTATTCGTTTAACATTGCCTCCGATGTCAAAGAGAATTTTAAAGACTGCACCAAGGTAAAACAACAGAATGCAGCGTTGATTCCTGTTCAAACTCCATTATTTGGTCACTTAATCAATCCTGATTATGTTGAACCATCAAATGACAACTGGTTTCATCCTAAAGAGTTAGCTCAAGGACATGGTCAGAATGTACAACAACCTCAACAACAACAAGTTCCAGTACAACAACCAATTCCTATTCCAGAACAAGTTCCTATTCAACAAGCTCAGGTTAATATACCTGTTAATGAACCTGTTCAAGAAGAGGTCGTTCAAGATCATGAACATGATCTAGGAATGAATATGGATGATTTTGTTGATGATGTTGTGAACTCACCCATTCATGAAGCTGAAGGGAATATGGTGACAGCTCAAGTGAAACAATTTTGCCTGTGTCTGAAGAAACTGACTTTGATGCGTCTAGAGATTTTTGCTCAAATCATTATGAGAGGTTAGCTGAAATACCATTGGCAAATGCTGGCAAACGTATTAAATCTCAAGCAAGAAGACCAAGACGGAAGTCTGTTCGGGATCCTCCTTCCGGATCAGTACTTGGAAAAAGAACATTGGTGGATGAGAGTTCTGATACTGATAGTGATTTCAATCCGGATCCTAAAGCTCAGAAGCTTATGTCTGCTTCAATTGCTGCTGCTCATTCTTCACAGGGTGTAGAGGATGCTACCTTTGTTGCTTCCTTAATTGTTACACCTCCAAGGTCTAAAGATTCATCTCCTGTTATAACTCATGTTCCTTCAGTGACTACTCCAAGTCCTTCGGTTCCTCAATCTTCAGCTGGTCTTTCAAATCCTTCTGATTCTGAGAGGATTACTTTCCTTGAATCTCAAGTGCTTACTTTACAACCTCAGGTGAATACTCTTGTATCTACTGATTCTCAAAGGCAGTTGGTGATTCAGACTCAAGCCAAGCAGATTGCTGACATGCAAGCATTGGTATCCAAACTTGTTGAGCGTCTTGACGCTCAGGGGGAGTTAAGGATCCATGATACATGTCACACTGAGTCCATTCAAAGAAAGTACGATGAAGAAAATGATCCTACTGGAAATGCTGAGAGTGATCGTCAATACGCTGGCGTTAATCCTATATCTACAGTTCAGGGGGAGTCGACATCTCAAATAATTGAAGGAAACAAGGATGCTTCTGGAGTTAATGAGGAAGTTTTGTTATTGGAATTCTTTGCGGATTCTGAAGAGGAAGAAGCTGAGAAGATAGAATGTTTGAATGACATTGATGAATTATTCAATGACATTGAAGATGATGTGTCTGATAATGACGTGGAAGAAGGAGAGATAGTGGAGATAGAGATAGAGAAAAATAAAGATACTGTTACTTATGAAGGCAGTGATGGTCTTAATGTTCCCTATAACTTCATCCAAGATGATGTTATTCCTGAGTTTACTTATGAAAGAGTAACAGATTCTATGGACTCTATTGAAGATATCACTGTGCCTAAAGATACTGCTGAATCCAAGATGGATACTGATGATGAGAATGTTCAATCCAATATAGATGTTGAAGCTGATACTACTCATACTGTGTCTCCTAAGGTGAATGAAGAACCTGTGATGTACAGAAATACAGGGATGACTAGAGAACAGTGGAGAGAAGTTGTAAATAGCTAGATGAAGGTGCTACCCAAGTCTCAAGCACAACCTGCTCAGAAAGAAAAATATGTGAATAAAGAGAGGTGTGTTGGAAGAATCATAAGTTGGTTTTATGATAATGACACAAAATTGTTTGCTATTAAAAGATCTGATGGTGTTCAGTACTTAAAGCCGAGGATCAAATATTTCAATACCTTGCCAAGGTGTGAAATGAATGGTCTAGCTTCAAAACCACTTATTAATAGATCTAAGTTTGGTTTAGCGGATGTGATTGCTAATCTAATCAAGATAGAAGGTGGTTCGGGAAAGTATGAAAAGATAAAACCTCAGAAAGGAAAGAGAGTGAGGATAATAGATCAAAAGACTGGGAAAGTGACCTGGAAGTACAAGTTCAAACCAGTACGTGCTGTACACAAGATACCGTTGAAGAAGATTCCTCAAGATTTTCTTGGGAATATGAAATGGTGGTATGTTGATGTTAATACTGGTGAAGAAAGGATTGAAGACAAAGATAATAAGGTCATTGTATGTTTCTATGATGCAATGAATCTTATCAATTTTTCAAAGAAAGATCAGAGAACGTTGAGAAAGAATGAAATCATGTTCAGTGATGAATGGAAAGAACAAGGATTGCAGTACAAGAGAGTGTTGGAGATATGTAGAAGATATGGAGTGCATGCAGGCAGCAGATTACCGGATAATTGGAAAAGCTCATCATAAAGACTGAAGACTGAAGATCAAGCTATTGTCAAGGGGGAGTCTGTTAGGACATAGTTTGTAATGACAAAAGCTTTGTAATAGTTTAGATCTAATGTCTTTATGTTTTTGTATGTAATGTTCTTAATAGTTTATACAAGTTATGCTAGAGGCGAACTTGACCTAGTCTAACAGAGGCGAACTTGTTAAGTTCGCTTAGTCTATCTGAGGCGAACTTGTTAAGTTCGCTTAGTCTGTTAGAGGCGAAAGTTAGATAAAAGAAAGAATCAGAGAAATTGAACAGAAGTGAACGAATTGTCTGATTGAGTCTGTAAACTCTATGATTGTTGGAATACAAGCTTGAATGTTATTTACATGATTGTTTCTACTGTCTTTTGTGTATACAATTGTTGATTCGGTTGGATTCCGCACTCCGTGTTAACAATATGTCTTATCACGAGAATGATCCGTAGAAGAGCCATGTGGACCTACACTGTGTAAATCGTACACATCGTTCCGTACAAGTAATGCCTCCAGATCTTTAGTGCGAACACCACTGCAGCTAATTCCAGATCATGGGTTGGATAGTTTGCTTCATGTGTCTTTAGCTGTCGAGAGGCATATGCTATTACCTTTCCTCTTTGCATCAAAACACATCATAACCCAAGCTTGGAAGCATCATAATTCACCACAAAGACTTCTACTCCTTCTGGCAATGCCCGAACCAGAGCTTGTGTCAACTTTTCTTTCAAAGTCTGGAATGCTTTCTCCTAAGCGCATTCCATTCATATTTTGAGTTCTTTCGGGTTAGCTTAGTTAATGGGGTGGCTATCCTGGAAAAAAATCCTGGATGAATCTTCTATAATAGCCAGGTAATCCTAAGAAACTTCTAACTTCTGATGGATTCTTATGTGGAGACCATTTCATTACAGCCTCTACCTTTGCTGGGTCTACTGAGATGCCTTCTGTATTTACAGCATGCCCTAGAAATTGAACTTCTCTCAACCAGAATGCATATTTTGAGAATTTTGCATACAATTTCTCCATTCCTGAAGTACTAAGTACTTCATGAAGGTGTTGTGCATGTTCTTCTTCATTCTTTGAATAAATCAGAATTTCATCAATGAAGACAATAACAGATTTGTCTAACATTGGTCGGCATACTCTATTCATGAGGTCTATGAAAACTGTCGGAGCATTTGTTACTCTGAAAGGCATCACTATAAATTCATAGTGTCCATAACGAGTTCTAAATGCTATTTTAGGCACATCTTCCTCTCGCACCTTGACTTGATGATAACCGGATCTTAAGTCAATCTTGGAAAACCAACTAGATCCTTGCAATTGATCAAACAGATAATCAATTCTAGGTAAAGGATACCTATTCTTGATGGTCAATTTGTTCAATTCACGGTAGTCTATACACATCTGCATACTATTGTCTTTCTTCTTTACGAACAAAATTGGTGCACTCCAAGGGGATACACTGGGACGTATAAATCCCTTGTCCAACAACTCTTGCATTTGTGACTTTAACTCCTTCATTTATGTTGGTGCTAACAGGTATGGAGCCTTAGCTACCGGCTTAGCTTCAGGAATTAAATCGATTGTAAATTCGATCTCTCTCTTAGGCGGAGCACCTGGAAGATCGTCTGGGAATACTTCTTGGAATTCTTTCACTATTGGAACTTGGCTTAGTTCCTTTCCTTTCATCTTTACATCGACTACATAACCTAAGAAGGATTGGTGACCTTGTCTCACGTAGCTGTTTATTTAGGCCATCGTACATAAAGTAATATGGTTCCGTCATTCACCAATGACACTAACTTCCTTTCCTGTAGGCGTCGTGAACTGCACGATCTTTTGGTTGCATATAATCATTGCAGCATGCGAAGATAACAAGTCCATTCCAATGATCAATTCAAATTCTTGCATGGGCATTGGGATTAAGTCGACAATATATTCTTCTCCTTCTATCAGTAGTCGGCAATCTCGGCCTATTTCAGTTACTACGCAGTTTCGATTACTCACGATTTCGACCTCTAATGCCTTAGCCAACTTATTTCTATTGAAGTTTCTAAAGTTTGCATATTTTAACGAAATAAACGATCGACTAGCTCTAGTATTGAACAAAACACAAGCACGTAGGAAATTCAAGAGGAATGTACCTGATACGACGTCGGGAACATCTTTCGCTTCCTCTATAGTGATTTGAAAAGCCCTGCCCCTTGGCTTTGGATCCCTGATGTTCTAAATGTAGTTATTAAATTATTAACTAAATTAACTCTAGAAACTAAGTTATACTCTAGACTCTCTAAAACTCGACTAAACTACTAACCGGCAAGTGAACCGATCGACTCTAGTACAACTAAATAAGTCCGAAAATCGAACCCACGAAACTCTATTTATTATGTAAATTAGACTCACTTAAACAGACTGACTGACACGACTAATTGTTTTTATATTTTGGGGGGGGGGGGGGTGGGGGTTTGTCTAAAATCCTAAGAGAAAAGCGATTAAAATACTATCAATTAACTAAATTACCTAAGACACGAAGGTGATTTTGGGTTTTACTTCAGATGACGATGGGTAACTACCTAGACTGGAATCCTAGGATACTTCAAGCTATACTTTTAACGGATGCAAGTTAATAAGAAACCGGGATCATAAATTTCTAACCTCTTGAGACACCGAACAGGACTCCCGACCCTTTTCGGGAAGACACCTAAGGAACTCTGAAGGCTGCTGAAAAGACCGGTTGATCTAGACTTCCTCTCGGTTATCTAAAAGTTTATGTAAAGTACCCTAATATGACCTACTCCCTCTCGGGTTGTAAACCTAGGATGACTTGGGTTCTTGATTCGACTCAATAGACAAATATTAGCAAGGCAACTACGACAGGCTTCTCTCAAAGACCACCCTAGCATCTTACCAATTTAGACCTATCAATAATCTCGCACCTCTCGGCTATTAAGATTAGTATAACACCTAGACCTATTCAAATATCAAATGTAGCTTCTAAGGTATTTTCGCCAAGTAACCCAACAAATCACAACACAAGTTAATGATTTAGCATGACCCTATTACGCAAAAGACATTCACCAAAGATCATACGAAGCAATATATAACAATTAGAATAATTCTAAGCATGCATATTCAACGAATCAATAATCAAGTTTGCTACTTAATCATGAAATCCAAAATTAACAAGCATCCAATATAAAAATCACAACTTTAGCATCCCATTCATCATAGTCTAGGTAGTTTATCTAATTTAGCTACTCATCATTATCCAAATCAAAGACGCAATTTCAACAAAGTGGAAAGACATGGTAAAAATTAAGAAAACAAAGGATTGATAAACTCTGATAGCCAAATCACGAGCTTGATCGATCCTAGGACTCCAACCTTCAACCGTTTCTCCTTCTTGCTTGAAATTGCTCCAAAATCTCTCCAAAATTCGTCCTAGATTCTCCAAAATCGGCTAGGTTTTTCAAGAATATGATTGAGATGTATTTATACCCCTAATCCAGCATCAACCCACCTGAAAGTCGAAACATTCTGTGGAAAATAGGCTTTCACCACCCGCGGAGCCCATTGGCTTCCATTCTCGCGGGTGGCGAGTAGTTAATAACTGGATGTTGTGACACAACTCCCTCGCGGCCCGCGAGGGACAAATCCTGACCTTCTCGCGGGTGGCGAGAAGGTGTTTCTTCTCGAATTTCATGCTATTAATTGTCTCTTGACCTCCCGCTCTCTTCCGGTACTCGGTTTTGCATATTTTTGACTCGTTTTCGACCCATTTCAGCAACAACTATCACTCGAGACCTGGTAAACACAAATGGATCAGCAGTAACAAATTCTAACTAAAAACTAAAAGAAAACTAAACAAAAGCACTCAAACTAAACACGATAAATGGGTGTATTTTGCAATACATCAAATATCCCCACACTTACTCTTTTTTCGTCCCTGAAAAAGAATTATGTATACGGAATCATAGTCAGGTAGAAACTTGGTACTCAAAAACTCAGTTATTTTAATTAAAGCTTAGTGACGTGTTAGCTGCGATTGCAAATATATTATCCTCTTAAACCCAAATCCGGTATCCAAGTTCCTTATCATGTTTATTTATTTTAAGTTCAATCAGATTATCTAGGGTCTCACGCATCGAAAGCTATAGTTTCATCTAACCCCACCTCAAGCTTATGGAACAAAAGGAACAACCAATTGATTATTTCCTAACCGTCTTATGCTTTAAAAATCAAAAGAATTAACATCAAAATTTTCTCTTTTTTTTAATTTTTTTTTAAAGAAATCACGAGCACACAATATTCATACCTAACCCAGAGGTTGTTTCAATCAGAGTCACCATCCCCAAGAGCGACAACGTGAGTGTCGGTAATCATATCATTTTATTTTAACTTATCCTAGCGGGAATTTCAATCAGAGTCACCATCCCCAAGAGTAATCCCATAGGCATCGTTATTTTTTATGCTCTTTTATTCTATTTTTTTTTCCGAGAAAAATTCAAAGATTTTAAAACTTATAACGGCATTCCTTATACTATTTGTGGCGGTATCGACTTCCCTACTTCTCCTAGATGATAACCCACAAATATCCCAACATTAGATATAATTAAGCTCAAAGGAAACTTCTCAACCGGTCAGGCCTACCCACATATCCCTAACTAGACACGCTTTCAACTTATTTATAATCTCATATTAAAAAAAAACAAGTAAAAACCCGACTTTACTATCATTTTCCGTGCTTTTAATTGCAAACTTCTAAAACAGAGACATTTTCCAATTTTATAATTTTTTATTTTTTTTTAATCAAGTAAAAAAAATAAATGTCCCATCCCCACACTTAAATGTTGCATTGTCCCTAATGCAGGAACGGAAAGAAATGAAAATACAAGATATACAACTGGAAAAGACTTAGCTGGTAATAAAGCAAGACTGTCAACATGCCAGTCAATTTCCACTAGTGCCCTCCATACCGATCGTGCCCAGCCAACAATCCTCATTTATCACACACGAACGGAAGCGGCAACATCACAACAACCTAAACATAATCAAAATACTCGCAGAGAAAACCATTCAGTTTGTTCAAGCCAAACACAAACCAACCAAACCAACCCACCCAATGTATCAATGTATTAAAACATCACAAACCATAGAAACTGAAAACATCATAAACGAAAAATAAATAGAAAGGACACGATAACAGCTGCATAATCCCCACACTATTCTTCGTCCTCTTCACTCTCAGCCTCAAAAATCAGAAACTCTGGTGGTGAGCGGTCGGCACCATACTGACCTGAGCTGCCCGGTTGTCCATAAGAACCATACTAACCATAACCACTGTACTGCTGACCACTCGACCCTTGAGGCGCGAAAAAACTTGGGACATTCATATCCCATCATATACCTCAATGCCTCTTCCTGACGTTGCTGCCCAGTAGAAAGCAGCGTCCTGATCTCATTATGGCCGGTGGTCATCAACCCATGTAAGTCCCTAAACCCATGCTCCATCCTATCATACATCGAATCCAATGTGAGGGGGTCCGGTCGTGGCTGTTGGAGAGGATGCTGTGGTGCTGGCTTCTCAGACCGACGCAATAGTCTCTGATAACGGGTCGGTATCCCGGACTGCATAGCTGCTGCAGCCTCAGATCCTGCTGGTGGTTGACCCTGTGGCCCTGCTCGAATCGGTTCCCAACTAGGCGGTTCATGCATACTGAGAATCCCTGCATACTGTAATTCTCTAACCCCCATCATAACTGTAACCGGCCCATCTTTCAAATACCTCGCCTCATATTTGTCAAACACCCCAAGACTTTCAGCAATTCTAGTCACATAAGTCCCCATGTAGACACCAGCATCCGGACCACCCCTCCAGGTCCTTTTCATGGACCAGGCGATAATACTGGCCACATTTGCAGGCCTCTGCTCCACCAAAGACAGCAAACAAAACAAATCAACCTGGTTGATCTTATTCTCCCCCGAGCCTCTGCCAACAAGTGTCGCTGTCAAAATCTTATGAATATACCTGTAGACCGGATCGATAATTTCTGAATTCAACATACTCCCTGAGAAGGGAGCATTTGAGATAGTACCCCAAAACCTAACCAGATCATTCCTCACCAAGCTGTAATCATGCTGCTTCGTAAAGACACCCCTCACACTAGTGATAAACTCCGGTGTTTGAACCTCTGCCTGTGTATATAACTGAGTAGCCACTGCAAATTGGGGCATGGTCATCTCGTATACCTGTCTACCCAGAGAAAACGAGACCACATCATGTTGCTCAAAATTTCCCTGCTTGTACCTGAAAGTAGCATGGAACTTTAAAGTTAACTCCTCATATTGTGGAGCCATACAACACAATGCAGCCCTGAACTTATCACCCAGCAATGCCTCGATCCTATCTCTTTAGCCAATGTTATCTAGAAGCGTCCAATCGATCATCCTAAATTGTAGTAGATCTGTATCAATCAACGTATCCAATTTCCGCGATTCCTGAGTTCCCAACTCAAATTGCAGAAGCGGGTGTTCTCGAAGCCTCGTGACTCTACAGTTAGGGATACGTTCTCTGGTATGATACTTGATCATCCTTTGACCCATATTTGGATTATAGTCCTGCTCAGCCGCATCTCCTCGCGGACGCGGTGTTGGGCCTCTTCGCTTCCTTCCTGATCTACTTGACGAACCTTCACCTGACATATCTGCCCATGAATAATCAGACAAAGAAAAGAAAAGCAGAAAGTCAGTATTCACCAACTATTTTTTTTTTATTTTTTTTATTTATTTTTTTTTTCAATAATCAACCGTATAAAATTTCATTCGCGGTTGTACCAGAAAACCTGAAGTTACAAACACTTTGAGCGACAATTTACAAGAACTTGTTATCAGTTTAGACCAAACTCGCCCGAATGGAGATTGAGTACGGGTGAGTAGCCTTTAACCTGTCAAAACATAAAATTACCCAAAAACTAACCCGAAACAAAAAAAAAAACGACTCACTAACTAGACTCAATGTACATTACCTCCCTCGGCACTTTAATTGTCCCAAATTAAACCTAAGTGCCACAACAAACCGACATTGAGTACAGAGCTTAAGTTAACCCGAACCAAACCATCTCAATTTCCGAATGTTCCTAAACCAAGCCACCAGCACAGACACAACCAAAACAGCCCTGAACTTACCCATTCACACTGCATTTAACAACAAAGAACAATCTAACTAAACGACACGATGAAGAACCGACAACTAAACATGCAAAACTACCCACTACCGATCAAAACTCGAAGACTAAAAGATTACAAAATTACAAAATACAAGAAAACATACCTAGAGAGCGAGTTAATCAGTAAGAAAACTAAGAAACAAGAGGTACACCCAGAACCCCGTGAAAATATATGCTGGTGAGTGAACAAATGAGTAGTTTCTGGTGGTTTTCAGGTGTAGGATGATAGGATAGGTGTAAGAGGGTCAAAAATGGTGAATGGGGTGTAAAAATGGTGGATTTGTGGTGGGTTGGTGGTGGAGGCCGTAAGGTATTTTAGGGTTTGTAAGGAGAAAAGTGATTGCAGGTTTGGGGAAGAGAGGTTTTGTTCTGAAGAGGAGGGGGTCTCGCGGCCCGCGGCGGGTGGGGAGGAGACTGGCGACGCGCGACGTAAATATTCAATCCCTCGCGGGTGGCGAGGGGCTATTTCAACAGAAAGTTTCAATATTTTGCCAGCTCCATGCCTTAGAAAAAATTTTAAGTTTTCCAAACCTCCCAAAAACCCATTCCAAATAAAATCTAACACTGAGACTTACCTGGAAATTCGTTTTCCTGTCGATCGTTGCTCCCCAACGGTGATGTTTTCCTGCACAAGACTCAAAAACACAAGACACAAAAAAAAAAACTACGAAAAATTACAAACTTTACACTTGAGCTTTCACTCAAGACTCTATACTTGGGCGTTGTTAGGAGGTATTTCGAGAGGAGTTTCCTCCACTTCGGTAAGATCTATGGGTCCCCCTACATAGTGTTTCAAACGGTGGCCATTTACTTTCCATGTATTCCCATCGGCTTCATCTAACAACTCAATCGTCCCATATGGAAAAACCTCCTTGACCACATATGGTCCCGACCACTTGGACTTCAACTTCCCCCTAAACAACTTTAACCGGGAGTTATAAACAAGTACCTTATCCCCCTTTCTAAACTCCCTCACTCTCCTAAGCCTCCTATCATGCAATGCCTTAGTTTTCTCCTTAATATTCCATGAACGTGCATATGCTGCATCCCTAAGCTCCTCTAACTCATGAATTTGGAAAAATCGTTTTCGAGCGGCTTCGGTTAAGTCTAGGTTCACGGTTTTGAGAGCCCAAAGCGCACGATGTTCCAATTCTACGGGTAGGTGACATGCTTTTCCATAAACGACCATAAATGGGGTGGTTCCTAAGGGTGTTTTGTATGCGGTTCGGAACGCCCATAAAGCATCATCTAGCTTCTCGGACCAATCTTTTCTATTTTTCCCTACCGTTTTCTCTAGGATTCGCTTCACTCCTCGATTGGCATTCTCAACTTGACCGCTTGTTTGGGAGTGATATGCGGTGGACAAACGATGAGTGACCCCGTAGCGTGCTAACGCTTTTTCCATCACGGCGTTGCAAAAATGAGTGCCACGGTCACTTATGAGAGCTCTTGGTGTACCAAAACGAGTGAATAACTTCTTTAGGAATCTCACCACCACTCGGCCATCATTTGTGGGAAGAGCTTGAGCCTCTACCCACTTTGAAACATAGTCAATCGCCACGAGGATGTACCGATTTCCACTAGAGATGGGGAATGGTCCCATGACGTCAATGCCCCAAACGTCGAATATTTCAAGGATCTGGATTGGATTTTGAGGCATCTCGGTCTTGGATGAGATATTGCCTGTACGTTGGCACGCATCACATCTCCTAACAAACTCTAAGGCATCCTTAACTACCGAAGGCCAATAAAATCCACAATCAAACACCTTTTGGGCGGTGGTGTGAGGACCATGGTGACCTCCCGTTAAACCCTAATGAACATGCCTAAGGATCTCATTACCTTCCTCCTTTGTCACACACCTCCTAAGAATCCTATCTCCTCCTACCCTAAAAAGAAAAGGGTCATCCCAAATGTACCTCCTAGCATCCCTAAAAAATTTCTTCCTCTGTTGGGTTGTCATACCCTTCAACACAACTCCATTCGCTAGGTAATTTGCCAAATCGGAGAACCATGGCATACCTTCCTTCTCCGCTGCCACAAACTCAACCGACTCGTGAGGGAATTTATCACCTATTGCCTCCTCACGAATCTCCTCTCTCTTCGGGTCCTCTAACCGTGACAAATGGTCGGCCGCAACATTCTCCGCTCCTCTCTTATCCATAATTTCTATATCGAACTCGGAGAGCAATAGGATCCACCATATGAGACGTGGCTTAGCATCTTTCTTTTGGAAGAGAAAACGCAAAGCAGAATGGTCAGTGAAAACGGTGGTTTTCGAAAGCACGAGGTATGAACGGAATTTATCGAATGCGAATACTACGGCTAGGAGCTCTTTCTCTGTGGTGGTATAGTTTTCTTGAGCATCATTTAGAGTTTTGCTCGCGTAGTAGATGGGGTGGAAGTGCTTATCCCGTCTTTGCCCCAAAACTGCACCAACTACGTAGTCACTCGCATCACACATGAGCTCAAAAGGCAAGCTCCAGTCGGGTGATATAAGAATGGGGGCACTGATTAACTTTTCTTTCAAAAAATCAAAGGCTTCGAGACACTCCTCATCGAAGAAAAACGGGGCATCCTTCTCGAGGAGTCGGGTCATGGGCCGAGTAATTTTGGAAAAATCCTTGATAAAACGCCTATAAAAGCCCGCATGACCGAGAAAACTACGGATCGACCTAACACTCGTCGGTGGGGGTAACCTACTGAGTGTATCTAATTTGGCTCTATCCACTTCTATTCCATCTCGTGAGATCTCATGGCCTAACACTATCCCTTACGTCACCATGAAGTGACATTTCTCCCAATTCAACATCAATTTCGTCTCCGTACACCGCTTCAACATCTTCCCCAAATTAATCAAACACTGGTCAAACGAGCCTCCATAAACCGAGAAGTAATCCATGAAAACATCATATCCTGGAATATTGCGACCATACAACGCTGGAAGGTAGCTGGAGCGTTACATAACCCGAATGGCATGAGGCGGTACGCATATATGCCATAAGGGCATGTAAATGTCGTCTTATCCCGATCCTCCGGTGCGATGGGAATCTGGAAGTATCCCGAAAATCCGTCGAGAAAACAGTAAAACTGTTGACCCGCCAGACGCTCCAACATCTGATCGATGAACGGTAGAGGGAAATGGTCTTTCCGGGTGGCGTCGTTTAATTTTCGGTAATCAATGCACACACGCCAACCGGTGACCGTACGCGAAGGGATTAGCTCATTCTTCTCATTCATGACCACTGTCATCCCCCCTTTCTTCGGGACAACTTGGGTCGGGCTCACCCATGGGGAATCAGAAATTGGGTAAATCACTCCGACATCTAGCAACTTCAAAACCTCCTTCTTCACTACCTCTTGCATGTTTGGATTGAGACGCCTTTGAGGTTGCACCACTGGCTTATATTCATCCTCCATAAGAATCCGGTGAGTACAATAGGCGGGGCTTATGCCCTTAATATCCGAAAGGCTCCATGCAATTGCCTCTTTGTGCAACTTCAGCACCTCTAACAACCTCAACTTCTCCTCCTCCATCAACTTAGAGGAGATAATAACGGGAAGACTCGAACCCTCTCCTAAATAAGCATACTCTAGGTGTGAAGGCAAAACCTTTAGTTCTAAAGGGGTTGGTATCTCTAAGGGAGCCCCTCACTCTCATTCCTAAACTCACTAAGCTCCATCACCTCGGGAAACCACATGGTTTCCTCCTCTTCTTCTTCACTCTCCTCCAATTCATCTGGTACTCCCCCTCCCAACAAATCGACTCCACTGATATACTTGAGACATTGGTCCACGCCCGACATGAATGAATTCAAGAAATAGACGGAGTGGCATGGGCCGCTAAAATCACTAGAATCGTTTGGGTGTTGCATGGATCTAGCTACCTCAAATGTGACCTTCTCGACACCAACGCAGAGTGAAATTTTTCCATCATAAACATCGATGAGTGCCTTTGTGGTGCGCAAAAATGGATGGCCTAGAATGATAGGAACTCCTTCATCAGCTTCCATATCAAGAATGACAAAATCGACCGGGAAGACAACTTATCGACCTTAGCAAGTAGATTTTCAATGATACCACGAGGGTATTTGACGGAACGATCAGCTAAGGATAAAGTCATGCGAGTGGGTGAAAGTTCACCTAGGTCTAGCTTCTCATAGAGGGAAAACGGCATCAAGTTGATGCTAGCACCTAGGTCGGCTAAAACTCTACATTGGGTATCACTACCGAATAGGCATGGAATGGTGAAGATACCCGGATCCGTCAGTTTTTCCAGTAATTTGTTCAAAACAACCGCGGAACAACCTCCGATCAATGGAATGTTTGAGAGCTCCCCAATCGATCCTTTCTTTTAAGAAGGTCCTTCAAAAACTTGGCATATTTGGGCATGCATTAGAGAGCCTCAATGAACGGGAGATTAATTTTTACTTGTTTGAACATGTCGAGAAAATGCCCGTATTCCTTGGCATATTTCTGTTGCTTAAGGCGGGCAGGATACGAGACTCGTGAAAGATCTATAACTGGTGAAGGCCTAGACTCTATCGGTCTCTTCTCAACGCTCCTCTCCACTTGGGGCTCGACGGTGTGTGCGGTAATTGCTGGGTCTAGCCGAGATTGCACTTTACCGGGAGCCTTCAACTCAATTTCTTTATCAACTGGCTCCTCCTCCTCTACTTCTTGCCCTTCTCTTACTTTCGGTTCACCTAAAATTCTTCCGCTACAAGTGGTGATGGCTTTCGCATGAGCATTCGGATTGAGTTGAGTGCCACCCGGAAATTGACCGGGTAACCTCTCCTCAAGTTTTCTAGCCATGTCACCAACGGACCTTTGAATGTCAAGGAAAGCGGACTGCTGATTCTTAAGAAGAATATCGAGTTCAGAAAGAGTTTTCTGGGTGACCTGATCCTTAACAACTAACTGTGACAGGAGTTCCTCAATTCTATCTAAACCCTTGTTTGAACCCTAACCACTAGATGATCCCTGACCAACTGAACCTCCATTACCATTACCCTGTCCCTGGTTGTTAAACTGATTTCCAAACTGACCCTGTCCACCTAAACTCCCAGAACTGAACTGACCTTGACCCCGATTAAAATTAGATTGGAAACCAGGGGGGTTACCGGAAGAACGCCAATTTGAATTATTATTATTATTACGCCAGTTCGAATTATAGTTATTATTATTAA
Source organism: Smallanthus sonchifolius (assembly GCA_023525975.1). Taxonomy (NCBI): domain Eukaryota; kingdom Viridiplantae; phylum Streptophyta; class Magnoliopsida; order Asterales; family Asteraceae; genus Smallanthus; species Smallanthus sonchifolius. The sequence goes on from CM042022.1 coordinate 78,752,614, forward strand.
AAGCATTTAATGGACCTCTCGACTGACCAGCTACGAAATCGACTTGTTCCTCACTCATCAACGGGCAATGTAAGGTGCTATGACCTCCCCTACAGAACTCACATTTGTCTACCTTGGCTTTTATTTCTTTTATCTCACGGTGCAAGTTCTCTAGAGCAGCAGCAACACTAGTATCCAGTGTGACCTGGTGAACACCACTGGTAGATGAGGTTGCACTAGTGATAGGAGTGGTATTCCTACTTGCTGACCGCTGCTCAGACTCAGATTGGGCAAAACTCTCAAACATATCTAGGCATTCGGTTACTGATTTCTTACCCATGAGGTGTCCTCCAGCTGAAGTATCGAAACGAGCTTTCGTGTCATAATTGAGACCATTATAGAATTTCTCTACAAGGGCCCAATCAGAGAGAGCATGCTGGGAGCATCGAGCGAGTAGGTTTTGGAAACGCTCCCAAGCAAGGTAATAGGACTCAGCGGGTTCCATGCGGAACGAGTGAATCTGATCACGGAGGCGAGATGACTTAGCGGGTGGGAAATACTTCTTGAGAAATCCATCCCTAAGGGTGGCCCAAGTAGTGTATGTGCCTGCGGGTTGAGAATCGAGCCAAGTGGCAGCTCGATCGGCTAGAGTGAACGGGAAAAGTTGGAGAAAGATGGCATCATTGGTGGCTCCTTGTAGCTAGAACGTACCTAAAATGCGCGTGAGGCGGGCGATATGTGCAGGTGCGTCCTCATCATCACGACCGTGAAATTGACACGTGCTAGAGATGGCGGTCATGATGTACGAGGGGATTTGCCACGAATTTTCATTGGCGATGGGTGGAATAGTGATGGGTGAGTTTACACCAGTGAATCCTAGGGTGGATTGTTGGTGAACAGTCTGACGGTCGGCCATTTGGTCGACTTGGAAAGGTGGTGGGCTGGATGGTGGTGAAGAAAAAAATACTAACCTCCGGCGCGATATCCGTTAGCGGGAAGTTGTTCTCTTTCTTTGGCTTAGGTAGCGGCCCCTTTGAGCGCGTATGCATAAACTTGGTTCTCAAAAACTGCAAAACTAACACAAGGAAACAGGTGAGAAGACTCGATTATTATACTAAAAAAAATTTATTTTTTTATTTTTTATTTTTTTTTACGAAAGACAACTAAAAAGACACGACTGATTAGATAACTACGACTCAAAATATTACACAAGTAGTACGTATTTATTATGCAGTCTGATCAAAGCTAATGAACGCAATCGCCAAGAGTCCCCGGCAACGGCGCCAAAAACTTGATGTTCTAAACGTAGTTATTAAATTATTAACTAAATTAACCTATTCTAGAAACTAAGTTATACTCTAGACTCTCTAAAACTCGACTAAACTACTAACCGGCAAGTGAACCGATCGACTCTAGTACAGCTAAATAAGTCCGGAAATCGAACCCACGAAACTCTATTTATTACGTAAATTAGACTCACTTAAACAGACTGACTGACACGACTAATTGTTTTTATATTTTTTTTGGGGGGGGGGGGGGGTTTGTCTAAAATCCTAAGAGAAAAGCGATTAAAATACTATCAATTAACTAAATTACCTAAGACACGAAGGTGATTTTGGGTTTTACTTCAGATGACGATGGGTAACTACCTAGACTGGAATCCTGGGATACTTCAAGCTATACTTTTAACGGATGCAAGTTAATAAGGAACCGGGATCATAAATTTCTAACCTCTTGAGACACCGAACAGGACTCCCGACCCTTTTCGGGAAGACACCTAAGGAACTCTGAAGACTGCTGAAAACACCGGTTGATCTAGACTTCCTCTCGGTTATCTAAATGTTTATGTAAAGTACCCTAATATGACCTACTCCCTCTCGGGTTGTAAACCTAGGATGACTTGGGTTCTTGATTCGACTCAATAGACAAATATTAGCAAGGCAACTACGACAGGCTTCTCTCAAAGACCACCCTAGCAATCTACCAATTTAGACCTATCAATAATCTCCACCTCTCGGCTATTAAGATTAGTATAACACCTAGACCTATTCAATTATCAAATATAGCTTCTAAGGTATTTTGGCCAAGTAACCCAACAAATCACAATGCATGTTAATGATTTAGCATGACCCTATTACGCAAAAGACATTCACCAAAGATCATACGAAGCAATATATAACAATTAGAATAATTCTAAGCATGCATATTCAACGAATCAATAATTAAGTTTGCTACTTTATCATGAAATCCAAAATTAACAAGCATCCAATATAAAAATCACAACTTTAGCATCCCATTCATCATAGTCTAGGTAGTTTATCTAATTTAGCTACTCATCATTATCCAAATCAAAGACGCAATTTCAACAAAGTGGAAAGACATGGTAAAAATTAAGAAAACAAAGAACTGATAAACCCGGATAGCCAAATCACGAGCTTGATCGATCCTAGGACTCCAACCTTCAACCGTTTCTCCTTCTTGCTTGAAATTGCTCCAAAATCTCTCCAAAATTCGTCCTAGATTCTCCAAAATCGGCTAGGTTTTTCAAGAATATGATTGAGATGTATTTATACCCCCAATCCAGCGTCAACCACCTGAAAGTCGAAACATTCTGTGGAAAATAGGCTTTCGCCACCCGCGGAGCCCATTGGCTTCCATTCTCGCGGGTGGCGAGGAGTTAATAACTGGATGTTGTGATACAACTCCCTCGCGGCCCGCGAGGGACAACTCCTGACCTTCTCGCGGGTGGCGAGAAGGTGTTTCTTCTCGAATTTCATGCTTTTAATTGTCTCTTGACCTCCCGCTCTCTTCCGGTACTCGGTTTTGCATATTTTTGACTCGTTTTCTACCCATTTTAGTAACAACTATCACTCGAGACCTGGTAAACACAAATGGATCAGCAGTAACAAATTCTAACTAAAAATTAAAAGAAAACTAAACAAAACCACTCAAACTAAACACGATAAATGGGTGTATTTTGCAATACATCAATCCCCGATTCTCCACTTCATTCTCTTCCACTCTAGACCCTTCTCCGGTCTTCTCGTTCTGAGATTTTAACTCAGGACATTCCCTGCTACAGTGTCCTGGCTTATAGTAGTTGTAGCACAACCAGGTTCCACTCATACATTGTAATGCAGTGTGTCCTGCCTTCCCACATATGTTACAATTCAAAGACTTGAAACGACACTCTCCCGGGTGCCTTCTTCCACAAGTATTCCAGTCATGTATATTTTTTCTTTGGGAGGAACCGCCTCCCGGTTTATTGAACTTTGTTGGAGCATTTATGTGTGACAAGCACTCTGGAGATTGTCTCTGGTTTTGTATTGTTCTTTGTAATTGTATTTTGTATTTCAGTCTTTGATTGTAATGTATTATCGAGTTGTAATCGCGTCTGTATGTATTTGGTCTTGTAATTGTCATTTGTGTATTTGTCTAAGTGTTGTGTGCACTTGGTCAAGTGCACAGGTTGTGTAACCTGCGTAGTTTGCAAGTACGCATGAACAAGCCTTGCTTACTTGCTAAGTGTGCAGGAAGGTTTTCCAGCGCACTTGATAACTACGAAATTCACAAGTCTGTTAGTATATATAGCTTGTTGTAGAGGTTTACAAGTACGCACTTATTGTAACTCTTGTAATTAGCTGATATTGATAATAGACGAGGTTTTTTAGTGACTTGTTTTTGTTGCCGGTTTCCTTTTTGTTGTTGATACTCTACCTAGTCAAGGGTATTCCGCACCCTGTTTGACTAGTCACACACTCGCACGTACGATCCAAGACACCCGGGGACCTACAAGTGGTATCAGAGCACTTGCTCTTGATTTCGAGTGTTGTGAGTGTGTTAGGAGCATTTTTGACACATTTAGAAGCCTAATTACTTGAAATTTGACTGAGTTTTCTGTATTTTTGGACTGAAAACAACCCCTGACGTTAGCGCTGTGTTCATACTGAAAATCTTTCAAAATTTGACCCATTTGTTGTTTGTTTAAGTGTTTTGATCATCAAGGGTTTGTTAGAAACAAGTTTCTAACCTTTTGGATTGATCAATTTAGTCATTACATCAACATTTGAATATTTGAGCATTTTCCAGTGACCGAAAAAAGTAATTGGGAGCAGGTTTGAAAAAGCATCCCGCGTACTTACCCGATTTGGCAAAAAGTGATATGTTCCTGTGTACTCACTAAGTACGCAAGACCAAACCACTAAGTACTTAACTTTCTTCCTACGTACTTACCTAAGTACGCAAGGCAAAATCCTTAAGTGCGCAAGACCAGTTTCTAAGTACGCAAATTGTGTAGAAACCACTGAATTTTGACTAAGTATTTCACCATGTCGAACGTTCAGAACATCAGTAGCATGCTAAATTATGACAACGAGATAGGGACTCCACAAAAACCACCAAAGTTGCTAAACGTAAATGATTATTAAAACTGGAAAGTAAGATTTGAGGAGTACATCTCATACACTGATTCTACCATGTGGATACCCATTCTTGAGGGGTATAAACATCCAACACATGAATTCTTAAATGAGACTGTTCCCAAACCCATTTCTAGGCTTGACGAGGAAGAAAAGAAGGCTTACGATGTAGAGAGGAAAGCTCATGGTTCCATAACCATGGCACTGACACGAGATTTATTTCACAGCTTCAGAGGTTATGACACTTCGAAAGATCTTTGGAAAGCGTTGCAGAAAAGGTTCGAGGGTAACAGTGATGTCAAGAAGAGTAAGAGGGAGCTATTGGGAAGAAGTATTAGTGCTTCAGATACTTGGAGAATGAATCAATTGACTAGCTTATCTCCAGATTCTATCACCTGAAGACTGAACTAAGTCTTATGAATTGAAGTATCCTGATGACGAACTAGTGGAAAAGTTTCTTGATGCTTTACCACCAAAGTTTGACATGTACACAACTCTATTTAGAGAAAACCATAAGTTCTATGAGATGACAGTTGACGAAGCAATTGGAAAGATTCAAGGACATGACATGAATTTGAGAAAGAAAAAGACCTTAAACAGACCTCAAATTCAAGATCCGTCAATGTACTTTGGGACGTCTTCCACAACAAAGTCATATGGTTCTGGAATTGCTTTGTTCTCAGGGAATACTAATCAAGATGAGGAAAATCCTAAGGGTTGTGGTGGTCCTACATATTTTGCTACATCAAGGTCTGGTTCATTTCATCAACATTCCTCAAGAGGTCCTACATCTACATCTTCAACTCACCAAAGTGGAATAGCCAAGATTGCTGAAGATCATGTAACACTATTCTCCTCATGCATGCTTGCCTATGAGAACTTCATCGGTGGGAAGCTTACAGATCCTAAAAAAATTGAAGAAGATTTCAATTAAGTGGATCTTGATGACATGGAGGATATGGATATTCAATGGAATATGGCTATGATCTTGAGAAGGGCGAAGCGATTTTTGAACAGAACCGAAAGAAAATTCATTGGTGGACATTCAAATGCTAAAGTCGGGTTTGATAAGTCAAAGGCCAAGTGTTACAAATGTCTGAACTATGGCCATTTTGCAAGAGAATGTCATAAGAATAAAGCACCAACTTCTGGTTTCACTCGACCAAGTCCGGGAAACAACCAGAATTTCAACAACCAGAACAACCGCAGTCAGAATCAAGGAGCATCGTCCAATGCATTGGTGGTTCAACAGGATGATAGCTTTGATTAGGGAGTTAATTTGGATAAAGCCATAATTTCAAAAACTCAGCTCGGGTTAATGGCAGAAATTGTTGAAATGATGGAAGCTGAGGAAAGGGTAGTAGTTGCTGCTGACCAACCAGAATCTGCTCTTGCTCTCAGCTTCTAGTTCATCAACTGAGTTAGATTATAATTCTTTTGCTGTTGTTTCTTGTGCTAATTGTATGATCTTGAAGGACGAGACTGATCGCTTCCATGATCAACTCGAACCTCTACATAGTGCAGCTCTAAATTACAAAGAAAATGAAAAACGTTTTAAAGGTTCAATTGAAAATCTTAAGAAAGACAAACAAGATTTTTCAATTAAAATCAGTGAACAACAATTTCATTTAGATGTTGCCTACAAGGAGCTAGAGAAAAAGAATGTTGAGATAGCCAAACTGCAAAAATGAGATCCTGTAGTTAAGTGGCAAACTTGAGAATTTGAAAAACTCTCATTTCGTGGTGGAACACTACGAGTCTGTCGTACAACAAGTGAGTGACAAAGGTTTAGGTACCAATGCCATTCCTCCACCAGTTAACGGCAAGTTTGTTAATGGGCTAGTCGACATTGATCTGTCCTTTTTGGATGAAAAGAAATATATCACAGTTTTAAACAGTTCAAGTCTTCTCAACAACTATGGGAAGCATTACAGAAAAGGTGTGAAGGAAGTTTGGATGTGAAGAAGAGTAGAAAGGAGTTACTAAAGAAGCAGTTCCTGGTCTTTAAACATTTTCAAAACGAATCCTTGGATGATCTTGCTACAAGATTCTATCATCTTCTTAGTGAACTGGCTAGTGCGTCTATGGTGTATGAGACTGAGGAAATCAATGATAAATTCTTGGAGGCTTTACCATCAAAATTTGATGTGTATATGGTTTTAATCAAAGAGAATATTAAGTACAAAACCATGTCTCTTGAAGAAGTTCTAGGAAAGATTCAGTCACATGACATGAATATGAAAAAGAAAGAGACTAATATGGAGCATATCCAGGATCCCTCAATGTATTTTGCCAAATCTACTGGTAAATCTGGTACTGGTGTGGCATTCTTTTCTGGTGATGCTCAAGAGTCTTCAAATGATCAGTGTTCTGGAGTTCCAATTTATTCTGGTTATTCAAGCCATTCTGGATTTTCTGCGACAACAACTTCAACATCATCTGGATCTCATTTGAATCAGAAAGTTGATGATGATTATCTTGCTATGTTTTCATCTTTCATGGAATCATATGAGAATTTTATTGGAGGGAAAATACATGATCCTGAGGTTATAGAAGAAGATTTCAGACAGATTGACCCTGTTGATCTGGAAGAAATGAATATCCAATGGAATATGGCCATGTTGATGCGTCAAGCTAAAGATTTCTTGAAGAAAACAGGCAGAAAATATATTGGTTCAAATAGTCGATCTCGTATGGGTTTTGATAAAAGCAAAGTTCGTTGTTACAACTGCCAAGAGTATGGTCACTTTGCTAAGGAGTGTGTGAAGCCGAAGGTAGAATTTGATTCTCAAAAGAAGCAGAATAATTTTCAAAACAATCAGCCTAACTTTCAGCATAATAGGAATCAATCACATGGTTCTTCTAGTAATACAAATCATGCATCTGCATCATCAGCATTGGTTGCTCAAAACGACGAAAACTATGACTGGGGCATTCATCTGGAAGACTTGGTGGGTGCTGTGAGTCAGGCTTTCGTTGCAGAAATTCATTCTGAAAAACCTGGGGAGTCTATTGATGATGAAAGTTCTAGTGATGATTCTTGTGATGGTGACAGTGTTCCAAGCGTTGATGATGAGGTAGAACAAGGGCAAAATATTGATTCTGATGCTGCATCAGGGGTTGCTGAGGAGGATATTGTTCTTACAGAAAATGCTTCAGTTGGTGATGATTAAGAGAATATTCCCATTGCCAAAGTATTAATGGCAGACATGTCTGATCCGTCTAAGGTAAAAGACTCAGTTTGTCATATATACTGTTCTAACTGTATTTCTGTTAAAGATAAACTGCAAAAGGTCATGGATGATAACACAAACTTGATTTGTGACATGAAATCAATGCATTCAGTTAATCAGAAACTGAAATATAATGATAAGCTGTGCATTGATAGAATTGAGTCTTTGAAAAGAGACTTAAATTCTCTTGGGCTAGAATACAAAGAGCAGAGTTATCATCTAGACATGGCTTATGCTGAAATAGAAAAACGTAATGAAGTTGTTGCCCAAAAGAATAAAGAAATATCTGACAAAGAGTCTGAGGTGATCAAACTTCATCGAAAGTTGGAACAATTTGAAAGTTCTTCAGTTGTTTTGGATTATTTTAACTCAAATGCTGATCCTACTAAGCGTGTTGCTGGTATTAGATTTATTCCTCCACCGTTTAATGCAAATTATGGTGGAACCTGAAATCATAAATGAAGAGGAGATAGATCCAAAAACTGTGTTAAAGGTGAATCCGGTAACTGGGGAGGATATGGTGTATGAGTCTGATTCTGAAGATGAGATATTCGATGAAAAGAAGGTCGAGGGCATTCCAAAAGAAGTGAAAATTGATGACCCAACAGTTGTTAAAACTGTTACCCAGGATAGATGCATTATGACTGAACCCGAAGAGGTGAAAGTTGTTCCAACTAAACTTTCTCCAATCTTACAGTCAAGTGGGTTTATTGCGGCTAGTTATCAAAAAGTGAATTCTTCAAAAGTGCCAACACAGACTTACATTCCAAAGAAACCGATAAACTGTTCGGGACATTCCTCTGAAGCTTATACCTCTGATGGATCCTCAAATTCAAAGAAAACTTCTTATTTCAGAACTTATCAAGAAAGAAGAGTGTGTTTTCATTGTCATGAGGCTAGTCATATTCTGATCAATTGTCCTTACAAGAACCAGGGTAAAATGAAGACTGTTCCTTCACAACCGAAAGTGGTGAAGATTCTGAAAAGAAAAGATGAGGGAAAGTCGTCTTCTAGTTTGGAGAAAAATATGCCTGGTCGATCTTTTGTTAAATCCTCTGGATTTAAACAACAGGATAAATTGAATGCTAAATCTTTCATATGTAAAGCGAAGCTTGATATTCCTAATGTTGGAATTTCAAAAGATTCTCATCAGGAAGTTAAATTGTCTAGACCTCAAAGGAGAAGACGAAACAGAAAATTAAAGAAAATTTTGAAAACATCTGAATCTGACAATAATATATCAAATAAGGTTTTTCAAAATAATAAAAATGGATTTTCTTTGAAAAAGTCTGATTGTCAAACTTCTTTTCCAAAAGTGAATGATAAGATTGCTTGTAAATTACAAGAAGTTGTTTATTTTGATCAATCTGGATGACCCAAGACCACGATGGCTTGGGTTCCTATTTCTAACTGATTCTCGTTGTTTATGTAGGGACAACCAAGGAGGATTATCAACAATACATGGTATGTGGATAGTGGTTGCTCTCGACATATGACAGGGAATGTTAGACTGCTTGAAGATGTTAAACAAATAGATGTGGTTATGTCGCTTTTGTGGGTAATAAAGGCGGGTACATAACTGGACAGGGAACGTTAAAGAATGACAAAGTAAAATTTGAAAAGGTGAATTATGTTGAGCAGCTGGAACACAATCTTTTAAGCGTATCACAAGTCTGACAAGAAGTTTTCATTCCATTTCAACGATAGTGAATGCTATATTCTGAAACCAGGCTTCGTGATTCCTGATGAATGGATTCTCATGAAGGCTCCAAGGAGAAATGACACGTATGTCCTTGACATGAGTGTCGCCACTACAACGGATTCAATTCCAACATGTTTACTCTCCAAGACGTCGGAATCTGATTCAATATTGTGGCACAGGAAGCTAGCTCACATTAACTTCAGGAAGATGAACTACATTGTTAGGAATGATCTTGTTCTTGGTATTCCGAAGATGAAATTCTCAGTTCCTGATGCTTGTATTCAGTGCAAGAAGGGGAAGCAAAGATGGAAATCTCACAAATCCAAATCGACAAATTCTATCGTAACCCATTTGGAGCTGCTGCATATGGATTTGTTCGGTCCTATCAGTATCAGGAGCATCGGTGGGAAATCGTATTGCTTGGTAGTAACTGATGATTACTCTAGATTTTCATGGGTTAAGTTTCTTTTCTCTAAAGCTGAAACCACTGAGTTGGTGCAATACTTAATCCTGGGTTTGGAGAATTTATTCAATCTGAAAGTCAGACGAATCAGGAGTGACAATGGCAGCGAATTTAAAAATAGCAAAATAGGCTTATTCTGTCTACAAAGAGGAATTCATCATGAATTCAGTGCGCCATATGTTCCTCAACAAAACGGTGTCGATGAACGAAAGAACAGGACTTTAGTCGAAACGGCTCGCACGATGCTTGCAGATTCTAAGCTTACAGTCACCTTTTGGGCTGAAGCTGTGAATACTGCGTGTCACGTTTTGAACAGGGTCTTGACCATCAAGCGACATAACAAGACTTGCTACGAATTGCTGAATAATCGAAAGCCGAATATGGATTATTTACTACCTTTTGGTAATCCTTGCACCCTATTGAACGTTCGAGATGTCCCAACAAAATTCAGTGCGAAGGCTATTGAAGGGATTTTTCTGGGGTATGTGGCTAATTCGACAACCAAGAAGGTTTATAACAAAGAGACGCGCCAAGTTGAAGAATGGTTCCATATTGACTGTTCAAATCGGTCTTTACCACAAATGGCAATTGGTCCGGATTGGGCATTTGATTATGAAAACTTATTCAAGTCTTTTCATTTACCTTCTGATATTTCTGATGAAGATGTTGCTGTTCTTTATGATTCTTGTCAGGATGCCCAGCACAATGGATTTCTACCAAATGCAGTTCCAAATTCATCGATTCCATCTACTTCTGCTCCCGATCCTAATGTTGCTTCTTGTTCAGGTCCACAAGATTCAGAGAGTGAGAAGGATAATGCTCTTTTTCAACATTCTTCTGCTGATTCGTTGTTGGGTGATGATCTATTACCTTCGACACAGGCTCAGGGGGAGATTCCTACAAATTTAGACTCAGAAATTCCAATTAATCAAGATTATTCTTACCAGTCTGCCTTTACTCAAGTTGACGTGTTGCCGGTTCCTGAGGTTGCATCCATCAAGGAACTCAAAGATCATCCGGTGATGAATATAATTGGGAATTTACAGGATGGAGTGAAAACACATTCTCTTGTTGACAATACTTTGTATACCTGCATTAAAGATTCTGGTGTTCTTGATGATTGCTCACATTCATGCTTTATTTCACAGGTTGAACCCAAGAATGTTGAGATGGCTTTAAATGACAACAATTGGATAGAAGCTATGCAGGAAGAACTTGCTCAATTGGACAAACTTAAGGTTTGGAATCTTGTTGATCTTCCGAAAGGTGCGTATCCGATAGGAACAAAATGGGTGTTTAAATGTAAGAAAGACGATCGAGGTGTCGTGGTACGCAACAAGGCAAGATTAGTTGTCCAGGGCTTCAATCAACAAGAAGGAATTGATTACACCGAGGTTTATGCGCCGGTTGCGAGGCTCGAAGCTATAAGGCTGTTTCTCGCTTTTGCTTCTTTTAAAGGTTTTAAGGTGTTTCAATTAGACGTCAAAAGTGCGTTTTTATATGGAAAGGTCAAGGAGGAAGTCTATGTTTGTCAGCCGTCGGGGTTTGAAGATCCACTGAATCCGAATATGGTTTTAAAGCTTGATAAGGCCCTCTATGGTCTTCATCAGGCTCCTCGTGCGGGGTATGAAACATTATCCACACATCTTTTTGCATATGACTTTGTTCGTGGAAAGATAGACTCGACCTTATTCATAAAGAAATCAGGGGGAGATTACCTACTGGTGCAGATTTATGTGGATGATATTATTTTTGGCTCAACGAACGAAGGGTTATGTAAAGTTTTTGAGGGTGTTATGAATTCGAAATTTGAAATGTCTGCTATGGGAGAGTTATCATTTTTCTTAGGTTTACAAGTAAATCAAAAGGAAGATGGTTTCTTTATTCATCAGTCCAAGTATGTCAAAGACATCTTGAGCCGATTCAAGATGGAGGACTGTACCCCATATGATACTCCAATTCCGGTCAATCATAAGTTGAATTCTGACCCGGAAGGAAAAGATGTGGATTGTCGACTTTACAGAGCTATGATTGGATCCCTCATGTACTTAACCGCTTCAAGGACGGATATAATGTTCGATGTGTGCATCTGTTCCAGATTCCAGGCAAAGCCAAAAGAATCTCACTTAATCGCTGTGAAAAGAATCTTTCGATATTTAAAAGGAAAACAACGTTTGGGGCTATGGTATCCTCATGGTTCTAACTTTGATTTCAATGCTTATACTGATTCTGATTTTGGTGGTTGTTGTCTGGATAGGAAATCTACAACAGGTGGTTGCCAGTTCTTAGGTAATCGGCTTGTGGCCTGGGAATGCAAAAAGCAAACCACAGTCTCGATTTCTACATGCGAAGCAGAATATATCGCTGCTGCGAGTTGTTGTTCACAGATCATGTGGATACAACAGCAATTGAGAGATTACGGTTTGAATTTCACAGGAACCCCCATGCTTATCGATAATAATGCTACTATGTCCATAACTAATAATCCTGTTAAACATAGTAAAACTAAGCACATCAAAATTCGATATCATTTTATACGTGATTTTACAGAGAAAAGGTTGATTAAGCTGGTCAAGGTACACACTGAAGATAATTTTGCTTATTTGTTTACCAAGGCATTTGATCGTACCAGGTTTGAATTCCTAATTAAAACGATTGGTATGATCAATCCCGAATAAAAGTTTTTCAAAATCAGAATTTCATGGAAAATTTTGTTTTTAATTTCTTTTTTGCTTTATTACATTTCTGCATTTACATTTTCAGTCAAAGAGAAGTTAACTTATAAAAAGTCAAAACAAATTGAAAAATATAAAATTTGACATCATTTGAGGTTAGAGAAGAAATGATAGTACATCAGTGATTAGTTCATTTCACACGACCTTAGTAGACCTTTGATATATGATTGATTAAGTTGAGTTGATTTGATCTAAATTTCAAAGTCTACATAAATGAGAAATGATAGTGTTGTGAATGCTCTATTCTTGATAATTTGTTTTAAAATTTGTGTATAAAATTTGAAATTTGAATTGTCAATAGACTAAAAGCGTTTTGAAACTAATAGTAGTGTGAAAATTAAATATAATACGATTACATCTGTGATTTAAATCCATTATATGCCTGGGTGTTTGTGTAAAAGATCATTATCAGATAAAGAATATATAGTTATAAAGAATTTCATGAGACCAATATCGAATTATATCTTTAGCACAAATTTATTTCAGTTCACTTCACTGCCCATGCCCCGAAAAACATGCAAGGTGTTGTTGAACTAAGATATGCTTTCAAAATCTGTTGAAACATATATTCGCCCTTGGATCAGTTAGATACATCATCTAGTCTGATTCCATTGAATTTCATCCAGATAATAGTTGGATCCTCATACCTGAATCTGTTGATTCTCATTAAACAGCCAATCCATTAGAATCTTCTGATTCTGAATCATCAAGATTCTTATATCCTTTGGGATCTGCTTCTATACTTGTGCTAAAAGAGATAATTTCATCTTGGAAATTGATCTAATCTTAACATAAACTATATATGTCTTGAAGATAGTGCAATTTATATTTCTGTTTGGCATATATGTGGGGTACATGGTGTTTTTCATCTAAATGGTACTAAATCACATGAATTTGGAGAATAAACCCTTATAGTTTCAAATAATATAATATTGACAAATTTAAGAATTCATGCTTTATATTTCAACTTCGGTATAAATAAAAGAGCATTTTATAACCTGATCTTATTTACTTTGAAATTTATCGCGTATCATTTCAAATATTATTCAAACTGAATGAATTTCAAAATGAAAAATATGCGAAGTGCACGAAACTGAGTTGGATGGTTTCATATTATAGGTTACCCTTTGTTATTCCTAAAATGTGTGATGAATTAATTGGATACTGATATGATCTTCTTGCTCATGATGATCATCCAAAAATATGTTTTTCTGTTTGTACAGATAAAATCCAAAAATATGTGTTTCTGTTTGTACAGATAAAATCCAAAAATATGTGTTTCCGTTTGTATAGATAAAACTCAAAAATATTTTGATTTTGATTTTCCATGAAAATTCAAAACTTTTATTAAAATTGTTCGGGATTGGATCGGATACGTGATGCTGACAAAAGTTCAAGACTTGAAAGGTTGAAGTTGGTAAAATTTTGTTCAAGGCAAAAATGAATTGATATTAAGTTCGCCTGTGTACAGTGAAGCGAACTTAATAAGTTCGCTTAAAAACAGTGAAGCGAACTTATTCTGTGTATCTGTGGATGGTGAAGCGAACTTATCATGTTCGCCGAAGGCTTGTTAAGCGAACTTAACAAGTTCGCCTAATTAAGCGAACTTAATGTGTTTAAGGTACTAGATCAAGCGAACTTATCAGATTCATCGTCTTCTTCATTTTCGGTGAGCTTAACTGAAAATTTTAAGAATTTTCAAATATGTGTTGTGAGGATTGTTTGTTGATTCCATTGTATTCAAAATCGAATTGCGATCCTTTACAAGGTATTTTGGTTGAATTTCATCCGTTAAATTGTGAGAATTTGGTAATTTTCATCTCGGTTTCCATCGAAACTTTAAACGGAAGGTTTTGACCTAATTTTGACCGGACTTATAAAATTGATCATCCTATTTGGTTGATAATTGATATTCGACTGATGTTAATTGCTTATTCCATGATTTTATCTCGATTTGCTGATTTTTGAACGACTGTGTTTGAATTTGAATCGTCACAGGTTCAGGCGAACTTGTTCCAAGCGAACTTGTCAGGCGAACTTACTACTAAGCGAACTTATTAAGTTCGCCTAGGGGTCAGGGAAGATTTGGACTTGTAAAAATTTTTTTGTGTTCAAAATTTTTAAAAATATATATATTTTTTTTGTTTTGTTGTTTGTTCGTGTTTGTTGTTTTTGCTAATATGTTTGTTGTCCAAGTTTTTCAGATGGCTCGACGTGTCGAATATAAACATAATCCAGTGGCATTGTTAGATCCTAACATATCCGAGGCTGTGAATTTTCAAGGCATTATAGGATTTTTGAACAGATCACGTCTTCACGTTGCTTTATCTGCTGATCCTTACATAAGTCTCGTGTACATACAACAATTTTGGGACACAGTTCATCAGGATATGGACGTTGAACCTCATGTTCTTCGTGCCACTGTTAATAATACCGAGATTGCCATTTCTGAAGAGACGATTCGTGTTGCTCTTGGTTTGGGTGGAAATGCTGAAGATCCGTTATCTTATCTAGGAACTCTTATTATGGGTTGTTTTCAACGAATGGGTTATCGTGGGAGACAGAATGATACCCAAGCACGTAAAGGTGGCTTAGTCGGTGAATGGAGGTATTTCATGCATGTGATTATTCAATGCATTTCTCATCGTAAAGCTGGAACCGGCGGTTTAAAGATGGCTCTTCAAATGGCTATGTTGGCTTTAACGTTGAATAAGCGATTTAATTTTCCACTTTACTTCTATCGGGAGATGGTCATGCAGATTAATCCGGCTGAAGGTCAAGGATTCTTGATTTATCCTCGCTTTATTCAAATAATTCTCAATCACCTTATTCCGGATCTTCCACAACATCCAATAAGATTAACTTTGACGCCAATGTCAAAGCGTATCTTTACCGACTGCACGAAGGTGAAACAGCAGAATGCTGCATTGATACCAGTCAATACTCCATTATTTGGTCACTTAATCAATCATGATTATGTTGCACCACCTAATGACAACTGGTTTCATCCTGATGAAATTGCTCAAGCTCAAGGCTTCAATGTTCAACAACAACAACAATAGCAACAACCCCAACAACCAGCACAACAACAAGTTCCACAACAACAGATACCAGTTCAACAAGTACAAGTTCCCGTACAACCACAAATTCCTATTCCTGAACAAGTTCCTATTCCACAAGCTGAGGTTGAAATACCTATTCATGAACCTGTTCAAGAGGAGGTCGTTCATGCACATGAACATGATTTAGGAATGAACATGGATGATTTCGTTAATGACGCTGTGAACTCGCCCATTCATGAAGCTGAAGGGAAAGTGGTGACACTGAGTCTAATAGTGACTTTACTCCAGATCCTAAGATCAAAAGTTAATGTCTGCTTCAATTGCTGCTGCACAATCTTCAAAGGGAGTCGAGGATGCTAATTTTGTTGCTTCATTGATAATTACTCCTCCAAGATCTAAGGATCCATCTCCGGTTAGAACTCCTGTATCTCCGGTTAAAACTCCTGTTCCTCCAGTCATTCCTACTACTGCAAGTCCTTCAGTTCCAAAATCAACAGCTTGTCCGTCTAAACCTTCTGATTCTGAAAGGATTACTTTCCTTGAATCTCAAGTGCTTACACTACAAGCTCAGGTAGATACTCTTGTGTCTACTGATTCCCAACGACAGCTGGTGATTCAGACTCAGGCTCAACAGATAGCTGATATGCAAGCATTGGTGACTAAACTCGTTCAGCGTCTTGACGCTCAGGGGGAGTTGAGGATACCTGATACTTGTCACACAGAGTCTATCCGTGATGATGAAGACAATGATCCTGCTAGAAAAATTGAGGGTGATCGTCAATACACTGACGCTAATCCTATATCTAGGGTTCAGGGGGAGTCGACATCACAATCACTTGAAGGAAACAAAGATACTACTGGTACTAATGAAGAAGAAATTCTATTATTGGAGTTCTTTCAAGATTCAGAAGAAGAGGAAGCTGAAAAGATTGCATGTCTTGATGACATTGATGATTTATTCAATGACATGGAAGATGATATGTCGGATAAGAAGATAGAAGAAGGAGTAATAGTAGAGATTGAGATAGAGAAAGATAAAGATAGTGTTACTTATGAAGGATGTGATGGTCTTAAAGTGTCGTATAACTTCATCCAGGATGATGTTATTTCTGAATTTACTTATGAAGGAGTAACAGATTCTATGGACTCTGTTGAAGACGTCACACTGCCTGAAGACACTGCTGATTCAAAGATGGATACTGATGATGAGAATATTCAATCTGATAAAGATGCTGAAACTGAAACTACTCACACTGAGTCTCCAAAGGTTAATGAAGAACCTGTGATGTACAGAAATACAGGGATGACACGAGAACAGTGGGGAGAAGTTGTAAACAGTTGGATTAAGGTGCTACCCAAGTCTCCAGCACAACCTGTTTAGAAAGAGAAATATGTGAATAAAGAGAAATGTGTAGGAAGGATCATAAGTTGGTTCTATGATGATGAATCAAAATTATTTGCAATTAAACGATCTGACGGTGTTCAATACTTAAAGCCAAGGATCAAGTATTTCAATACCTTGCCAAGGTGTGAAATAAACGGTCTAGCTTCAAAGCCACTTTTTAATAGATCGAAGAATGGTTTGGCTGATGTGATAGCAAACTTGATCAATAAAGAAGGTAGTTCAGGAAAGTATGATCGGCTGAAACCACAAAAGGGAAAGAGAGTGAAGAACACAGATCCAAAGACTGGGAAACTAACCTGGAAATACAAGTATAAACCAGTACGTGCTATTCACAAGATACCGTTAAAGAAGATTCCTCAAGATTTTCTTGGGAATATGAAATGGTGGTATGTTGATGTTAATACTGGTGAAGCAAGGATTGACGTTAAAGACAATAAGGTCATTGTATGTTTCTATGATGCAATGAATCTTATCAATTTCTCAAAGAAAGATCAGAGGACGTTGCGAAAGAATGAAATAATGTTCACTGATGTTTGGAGAGAACAAGGTCTACAGTACAAAAGAGTTTTGGAGATATGCAGAAGATATGGAGTGCATGCTGGCAGCAGACTACCGGATAACTGGAAGAGTTCAAGATAAAGACTAAAGACTGAAGATCAAGCTATTGTCAAGGGGGAGTCTGTTAGGACATAGTTTGTAATGACAAAAGCTTGTAATAGTTATATTTTATGCCTTTATGTTTTTGTTATGTAAATGTCAAATGTCACCAAGTGTTTTACAAGTATAGCCTAGAGGCGAACTTGTTAAGTTCGCCTGGTCTATCAGAGGCGAACTTAATAAGTTCGCTTAGGTCTAACTGAGGTGAACTTGTTAAGTTCGCTTAAGCTGTTAGAGTCGAACTTAATAAGTTCGCTTATATCAGGTCAGTTGGTTATATATATGTGTGTTTACAGAGTCAGTCATAAACGAACTAGAGAGATCAGATCAGAGAAGTCTGATTGAGTCTGTAAACATCATTGTGATTTGAAATACGAATTGAGAAGGTTATTTACTTGCTTGTTTGCATTGTCTTTTATGCGTATAAACGTTGACTCGTTGGATTCCGCACTCCGAGTAAACATCACGTATTATCACGAGATCGATCCGTAGACGCGCCATGAGGACCTACAATTTCCCGCACATAAAGTCCTCTCATATTCGAACCGTTAAATATTACACAAAGCGAGGTGATTCATGAATAGTACTATTGGGTTTAACAACCACCACCCGGGTTAGTCGCGCTAACTCTGACTGGGAGTCAAACGGGTGCGTAATTGACCTAATCCATTGCGTGCTGGGAACGTAAGTGGCAAAATGCTAGTTTATGCATTCTTTCATTGAGCTTCAATTTCGGTGTTGCTTATATAGTTATTGTTTATTGTCTGATCAACAATCGAATCACTGTTACACTGTTTTCATTTTTGTTTCTGTTACTTAAACCTGTGAACTCACCAACCCTATGTTGACACTTTTAAGCATGTTTATCTCAAGTCGCTAAGCATTCACGCACGGACTAGGATTGCATGTCTGGAGTTGCATTTCATGTTTTCATTTAGAAGCTAGGTTTATGGGAACCTAATTTATTATGCTTCTGTATTTTGCTACATTACTTATGCTTCCACACTTTACTTTCCGCATTTTCAAACTATGTATTACTTATTTATTCTTGTATGATGTTCAAACGGAAAGTCTTTTCGAAAACCATTTAGAGGTCGTTCGAAATGTCCGGGACTGATGATCCTTGACAGTCACAACCCGCGGGTAACCCGCTGTGGAATTTCAGGGTGTGACATTCTGTCACTGGTTAACAGTCGCCCTAAAGCAACGTCCGGTACTGTCCCCACCATGTCTTCCCCTTGACGTCTTGCCATTTCTTCCTAAAAGAACAAAGAATCTATTGTCATCATGCTAGTTAACAAATAGAACACAACAAGTATTGTAAGATGTTAATATACACATGCCATCTGCAAATAACCATTACACTACCTCTTTGTTTTTATTTGATTACCTTCAGATCCCATCAAAACCCTTATCCTAGTCTAACGTTTTATAAGGGAAAAACGTACTTACTACATTCGTGTTTGATGCTTTGGCTCGAGTTACTAGTACTGGCATTCGCCATTTGGTCCCATTCTCAGTTTAAGTCCAAACATCGGGGATGTCTGAATCTCTTAAACTATTGCTCTGATACCAACTTGTAAGTCCCTAAACCTGGGAGGCCTTATGTGTTGGATTTACTCATTTAGAAACAGTTCTTAAACTTCAAACATACATTAGCAGTGGGAAATGTCATTACATTGTCTTAAAATCATAACCAATTAAAACATTGTTTACTACTTTCAAACTTTACAAAACATTCACAACGGGATGCTAGATCTCTCATGCCGGGTAACTCTACGGAATAACTAAGCACCATCCATCCATTATTCACCTCATCCTTAACCTGACAAGCATACTAAAAGTCAGCTAATGCTGGTGACTTCAAGTCTTTCGTTTGATTTAGAAAATGGTTTATCGTTCATTCAATCATTCATTAGGGTTTAAACATTCATAAGAAAACATGGCTTATCATTCACTTTCAACATTTATCCGTTCGACCATCGTTAAAGCATAATTTTTAACGAAACATTCATTCAGCATTTAACATTCATTCAAGTCAAACATTTAAGTTTCTAAATCTGTATCATCATTCGTTTCGTTACATTTATTTCATTAACCGTCCCTTTCATCGTCCTTGGAACTCATAAGTTCGCAAGTGTCACACCCCAACCGACGGCGGAAACGTCGGGGCGTGAAGCGTGCAGACTGTTCATTGCTCATGGTTTGCTAATGTTTGAATAATTAATAATCATTTTCATTGCAATCAAACAAGTTCAATAAAACATAGATTCAATCCACCAAACAATAATGAAAATTACATCAAAATATAACTGGTTCAATTAAAACTAGGTCAAAATCCTATGTGTAGCATATCTTGATCACTTCAAACATTGGTACCTGAAACATGGTTAAATGAGAGGGTCAACTACAAGAGTTGGTGAGAAAACATAGGTTTAATCGTGTGATAGCAAAATACGTGTTGTGTGCATACAGTTCAATACAATCATGACAATTAAGGTATTTATGGAGAGAAAAACATCGTGTGACCTATACAATCAAACCTTTGTAACTTGCACTCAAAATTTGTGTTGTCAGTAACAGTCACCCTACCTGGGTGGGTTTGTCAGACTCAATAGATCTACCACTGTTTACTGTCGGCTGTTAGTTAATGATTGTACATGAAGAGCATAATAATTGGTCTACAAAATGTACTCAAGCACAAAGCGCAAAACTGTAAACATGCATAGGATGGAACTGTATATGTGTATAATTGAAAACATGTAAATAGAACGCATGTTCCACCCCAAAACGTTTGTAAAATAGAGTAAAAGAGGGGCTATGTAACTCACGTGTTATGTAGCGTGTAGGTTGCACAAGCAAATGGAAAACAGCGGTGTGTTGTAGATTGCTAAGTTCGACCTAATGAACAATGTATATGTGTTATTGATTTGCGTTATTTAATGACGGAAGTGAATTTGTCATTCTTAAACGTGTAGGGTTTGTCTTAAAAATAATTATTTAAACTGTTATTTATTTATCAAATTAACAGAATAAAAATAAAAATAAAGATTCTGTTTAAGGGATGAGCACGACCGTGCTTGTATATGGCACGACCGCGCCCGGCATGTACGCGACCGCGCTTGGTCGGTAACGCGCCCGTGGTTGGTCAGAAATCAAAACAAGAGTCTGGTCCTGAGACACGACCGCGTCCGTATCCGGCACGACCGCGCCTAGGGTTTTGACTAGGTCAGGACTTGGTTTGATCGGTAAACACGACCGGGCCTCTTACGGGGCACGACTGTGCTTGGTCAGGCACGACCGCGCTCGTAGGACAGCGCGACCGTGTCTGGTCAATTCCAGAAGCAATTCGCCTGATTCTTGTAATAAAACAGATTAGAAACTTTGGGTTTTCATTGGTATGATGATTGCGAATCCAATCACATTATTTAATTGGATTTATAATGCGTTTAACTTGTAGTTCGATTAAAACCATTTAATACTAAAAACTTAGATTCAATTGGTTTAACCGTGTATTACTCCACCGAATTGATTTAGGGCTTTCGTTTGGAATGAAGAAACGAAGCAATTGAACTATTACTTACCTTGGTTTGATTGGGCAACAATTGCAGACGGCTACGAGGAAGACTCGCGGCTTTTTCTTGATCGACAGAGTATTAGAGGTGTTGTTCCGATGATTTTAGGGTTGCGATAGGTTTATAGAAATCGTGCGAAGGTATTATAATGGTTTGATTCGTCTGATCCTGTCTTAATTACGAGATTTGATTTAAAAAGGAAGGTTTGGTCGAAGTCGCGAGGATTCGGTCGATCAGATGTGTATTTGGTCGTGTTTTAGTCTCAATTCGTCGAATAGCTTCTTCTACAAGTTCCGCGATTTCTAAACTCGTTTGAAACCTATTTTTGGAAAAGATTTGTGTCGGTTTGACTTTTACGGAGTCAAACTGTAAACGAGGCGCGACCGTGCTTAATGATAAGCACGACCGTGGTCATGACACAAGCGCGACCGTGCCTAGGACTAGGCGCGACCGTGCTTGTGTTGGTTTTTGGAAGATTCAAGACTAGTCCTTGAAGTTTTGTAATATTGATGTTGTTTTGAGTTTTGGTCAAGTTTAGGTCAAGTTTGGTCCTCGAGGTTTGTAAGATTGTTTTCGTTAATATTGTATTATAATGAACGCGTGTATGCTTGTAAGTGTATATGAACAATAAATGTAAGGTTGAAATCTTTTATTGCACGACATAAAATACACAGGAAAAACATGAAAATCAGAAAGGTTACAGTATCCCCATGTTGAGGGAATTTCGTCCCGAAATTCAACTGGTGAGGCTACTGCTTCAGCAAAAAGATGTGGGTACTTGAGCTTCATTTGGTCTTCTCGTTCCCAAGTAAACTCGGGTCCTCGTTTAGATTACCATCGAATCTTGACAATAGGAATACGGCTGCGCTTGAGTTGTTTTATCTCACGATCCATAACCTCGACTGGTTTTTCAACGAAGTGCATTGTTTCATCAATGCGCACATCGTCAAGAGGTATATGAAGGTTTTCATCAGCAAGACACTTCTTGAGGTTGGACACATGAAATGTAGGATGTACGCTGCCAAGTGATGGAGGTAACTCGAGCTTGTAAGCCACTTTCCCAATCCTTTCAAGGATCTTGAATGGTCCCACATAGCGAGGAGCTAGCTTGCCTTTCTTCCCAAAGCGGATCACCCCCTTCCAAGGAGCCACCTTTAGAAGTACAAGATCACCGACTTGGAATTCCAAGGGTTTGCGTCGTTTGTCGGCATAGCACTTTTGCCGACTCCTCGCAACTCGAATGTTGTCACGGATTTGGATAATCTTGTCGGAGGTTTCTTGAATTAACTCGGGACCGGTGATTTGTGCTTCACCAATCTCGTTCCAACAGATGGGGGAACGACACTTACGACCGTAGAGAGCTTCAAACGGAGCCATGTCGATGCTGGTGTGGTAACTATTGTTGTAGGAAAATTCGATAAGTGTCAAATGTGAATCCCAATTGCCACCAAAGTCGATGACACAGGCTCTCAGCATGTCTTCCAGGGTTTGGATTGTTCGCTCGGTCTGACCATCAGTTTGGGGATGGTAGGCCGTGCTCAAATCCAATCGTGTACCAAGTGCCTTTTGGAGAGATTGCCAAAACCGAGAAGTGAAACGAGCATCTCTATCGGAGATTATGTTCAAAGGAACACCGTGACGACTCACGATCTCGTCAATGTAAATTCGGGCCAATTTCTCGACCTTATAGTCTTCACGGATAGGCAAGAAGTGTGCGGACTTAGTGAGATGGTCAATGATCACCCAGATGCTGTCATAACCGCTCGAAGTGCGAGGGAGTTTAGTGATGAAATCCATAGCTAGATTCTCCCATTTCCACACGGGGATTTCCGGTTGTTCAAGTAACCCAGAAGGACGTTGATGCTCAGCTTTGACTTTAGAACATGTGAGACATTTTGCTACAAACAAAGCAATGTCTTTCTTCATACCAGGCCACCAATATTGTGGACGAAGATTTTGGTACATTTTATCCGCACCAGGATGGATAGAATATCGAGACTTGTGTGCTTCGGTCATGATTAATGCTCGGAGATCGTTACGATCGGGAACCCAAAGACGATTTAGAAAATAAAGCAAGCCATTGGTCTTAGTCTCTAATTGGAATTCAGCACCACAAGACATTTCCTCATACATATTGCCCTCGGTAACCGAGACATGTTGAGCTTCTAGAATACGAACTTGAATATCGGAATGGATCTTGACACTTTGAAGCATGACATGTTCCTTGCGGCTTAGTGCATCGGCTACAACATTAGCCTTGCCGGGATGATAACGAATCTCGCAATCGTAATCGTTGAGGAGTTCAACCCAACGTCGTTGTCTCATGTTGAGTTCCTTTTGGTTGAAGATATGTTGGAGGCTTTTGTGGTCGGTGAACACCACACATTTCGTGCCATAGAGATAATGTCTCCAAATCTTCAACGCAAATATGACAGCACCCAACTCCAGATCATGCGTCGTATAATTCTTCTCATGGATTTTGAGTTGTCTTGATGCATAAGCGATCACCTTGCCTCGTTGCATGAGAACGCAACCAAGACCTTGGTTTGAAGCATCACAGTAAACAACTAGATCATCCTCACCTTCAGGAAGGGTGAGGATAGGAGCATTGCACAACTTTCGCTTGAGAATTTGAAAGGCTTCTTCTTGTTTCGGTCCCCACTCATAGGGTTTACCTTTTTGGGTTAAGGCAGTGAGGGGAACAGCGATCTTGGAGAAATTAGAGATGAACCTTCGATAGTAACCTGCTAAGCCGAGAAATGAACGAACTTCGGTAGGGGATTTAGGAGCTTTCCAATTCTTAACAGCTTCAATTTTGGCGGGGTCAACATGAATTCCCTTTTCATTGACAACGTGCCCCAAAAATTGAACTTCTTTTAGCCAAAATTCACATTTGGAGAACTTGGCGTATAGCTGTTGGGTTTTCAAGAGATCCAAAATCAACCTAAGGTGTTGTTCATGATCCTCCTTAGTTCTTGAATAGATCAAGATGTCATCAATGAACACGATAACAAATTTATCAAGGTATGGTTTGCACATGCGATTCATGAGGTCCATGAAGACAGCAGGTGCATTGGTTAGCCCAAAAGGCATAACCATGAACTCGTAGTGACCATATCTCGTTCGGAAGGCAGTCTTGGGAATATCCTCCTCTTGCACACGGAGTTGATGATAACCAGATCGAAGATCAATCTTCGAGAAGTAGGTAGAACCTTGGAGCTGATCGAAGAGGTCGTCAATCCTAGGTAAAGGGTAGCGGTTTTTGATTGTAAGCTTGTTGAGTTCTCGATAGTCAATACACATGCGAAATGAACCATCCTTCTTTTTAACAAACAAGACTGGTGCACCCCACGGTGAATGACTCGGCCGTATGAAACCTTTGTCGGAGAGTTCTTGAAGTTGACTTGCAAGTTCTTGCATCTCGGAAGGTGCAAGCCGGTATGGAGCTTTAGCCACCGGGTTTGCTCCAGGTACAAGATCGATGCGAAATTCCACTTGCCGAACAGGTGGAAGACCGGGCAAGTCATCAGGAAAGACTTCGGGAAAATCCTGAACGATGGGGATGTCTTGTACCCTCCTCTTTTTGATTTCTTTTTGGATAACATGGGCTAGGAAAACCATGTACTTCTTTCGTATATACTTTTGGACGGTAATGCATGACATTAGTTTGAGTCCTTTGCAAGGTTTCTCACCAAGGACCTTCAACGTTTCGCCGGATGGGAGTGGTATACGGATGCATTTTTCAAAGCACATGACTTCGGCGTGGTGCTTCGACAACCAATCCATACCTACGATGACGTCAAAACTTCCTAATGGCATTGGTATGAGGTTGATTGGAAAGGTGTGTTTATTTAGTTCTAGGGAGCAATCATAAATGATGGTGTCAATTGCAACGGTGTTACCATCGGCTACCTCAACGGTAAAGGTTTTCTCTAGTTTAGACCGGGTTTTTGCAAGTAACGGTTCGAAGTCTAGTGACACAAAACTTTTATCGGCTCCGGTATCAAATAGTATAGAAGCATAATGATTATTCATAAGGAACGTACCGTTAACCACATCAGTGTTGGCCTGAGCCTCATTGGCGTTGATGTTGAAAGCACGCCCACGAGCTCCGCCTTGGTTAACATTGATCAGTCTTGGGCACTGGTTACGGAAGTGGTTCGGGTCACCACATTCGAAGCAAGCACGTCCATTTGCAATGGCGGGGATGGCTTGGTTAGTTGCTTGATGATTGGCTTGATTTGCTGGGTTGGTTTGGTTGGCAAGTGCCTTGGCTCGACCAATATTGGCTGTGTGGCCATGTTTCCCGCAGTGGTTGCAAAGGCGACAAGGTATGTTTGGAGGGTGATGGTAGTTGCAGGTGTTGCAAAGTGGGTAGCTGCCCCCATAGGGCTTCTTTGCTGGGTTTTGAGCCATGGGTGCAACTTGATTTACTGGAGCAGCCGGAGTGATTACAGCACAGTTCTTGACCTTTCTCTTCCTAGTATTGCGGTACGGTTCGGTTTGGACTTCTTTGACATGAGCGGGAGGTGTTGTTGTTTCAGAAATTTTCTTGGCACCCTTTCTTGTAAGTGTACCCGCTTTAACATGATTGTCAGTAAGTGTGGCTGACAAGCGGATAGCATCCTCCAGAGTAGCAGGATTTCCTCCTACCACAGTATCTTGAATTTGTCTAGGTAGACCACCAATGTACTTTTCAATACACCTAGACAGAGGTGTAACCATGTGTGGCACAAGTAGACTCAGCTCGTGAAAACGGGTGGTGTATGCTAAGCTTTCACCACTATCTTGAGCAAGATCCCAAAATTCCGCTTCTAGCTTTTTCATCTCATTTCGAGGATAGAATTCCTCAGTCATGATCCTCTTCAACTCATCCCACGGCAGTGCCACTGCTACATCCACTCCCCTAGTCCTTTTCTCACCATTCCACCAAGTAAGCGCCCTTTTTTGAAAGACACTAGTAGCATGACGAGTACGGAGGTTGTCGGGACAATCGCTATTGAGAAAAGTGCTCTCAATGCTTTCGAACCATTGAAGGAGTCCCGTGGCTCCTTCGCTGCCATAGAATTTGAGGGGATTACAGGAGTTGAAGTGTTTGAAGGTGCATTGTGGCGGGTTGGCACCACCACCACCTCCAGTAGCAGCACTTCCACTGGCATGGCCATTATTGTTGTTGTTGGCTTGGGTAATTTGGTTCACCAGCTGTGTGAGTAAAGCAGCCAGGTCAGTGTTATTGCTGTTGTTGCTGTTGTCACGACGGGGAGGCATTCTACAGATTTAGACACAATAAGAGTTGTGAGATTTTCTTGGATTAAATAGAAGAATAAATAGATGTAAGTAGTTCATAGTTTGGATTGTACTCAAATAGTGACATAATCACTCGAGTACTATGACATATTAAGGTTAATTTAAACTCAGATAATTATCAAGGAGACGTGCTTTAGCCTATAAGTAAACACTCATCCCGGGAATTCCCAGGAAAGCATACGGGTCCCTCGGTTGGTTGGGATTTATATGAAATGCTTTCCTAGACAGAAAACCCAGAATACAGGTGTCACTCTTCCAGATTGCACGTGTCCTTTAACAATTAAACAAAGTCTAAAAACCTTAACGGGTGTAAAAGAAAATTTTATAGACCCAAGTCTAAGAATATGATTCAGGTTATGTTGATGATGACATGGAAGCAGGCATGAAGGATATGTGGTTTAGGATATGGGTAGGGATATTGTTTATTTAAGTTGTTATTCATATATACATATAAAACATGTAGCATATATCATATAGCATGTAGCACATAGCATGTAAATCATGAAGCATGGCATAAGTGGGTATCCTAAAGTTATAGTCTAGGTCAAAGGTGTCTAATAACGTAATTCCCTATAACCAAGGCTCTGATACCAATCTGTCACACCCCAACCGACGGCGGAAACGTCGGGGCGTGAAGCGTGCAGACTATTCATTGCTCATGGTTTGCTAATGTTTGAATAATTAATAATCGTTTTCATTGCAATCAAACAGGTTCAATAAAACATAGATTCAATCCACCAAACAATAATGAAAATTACATCAAAATATAACTGGTTCAATTAAAACTAGGTCAAAATCCTATGTGTAGCATATCTTGATCACTTCAAACATTGGTACCTGAAACATGGTTAAATGAGAGGGTCAACTACAAGAGTTGGTGAGAAAACATAGGTTTAATCGTGTGATAGCAAAATACGTGTTGTGTGCATACAGTTCAATACAATCATGACAATTAAGGCATTTATGGAGAGAAAAACATCGTGTGACCTATACAATCAAACCTTTGTAACTTGCACTCAAAATTTGTGTTGTCAGTAACAGTCACCCTACCTGGGTGGGTTTGTCAGACTCAATAGATCTACCACTGTTTACTGTCGGCTGTTAGTTAATGATTGTGCATGAAGAGCATAATAATTGGTCTACAAAATGTACTCAAGCACAAAGCGCAAAACTGTAAACATGCATAGGATGGAACTGTATATGTGTATAATTGAAAACATGTAAATAGAACGCATGTTCCACCCCAAAACGTTTGTAAAATAGAGTAAAAGAGGGGCTATGTAACTCACGTGTTATGTAGCGTGTAGGTTGCACAAGCAAATGGAAAACAGCGGTGTATTGTAGATTGCTAAGTTCGACCTAATGAACAATGTATATGTGTTATTGATTTGCGTTATTTAATGACGGAAGTGAATTTGTCATTCTTAAACGTGTAGGGTTTGTCTTAAAAATAATTATTTAAACTGTTATTTATTTATCAAATTAACAGAATAAAAATAAAAATAAAGATTCTGTTTAAGGGATGAGCACGACCGTGCTTGTATATGGCACGATCGCGCCCGGAACGTACGCGACCGCGCTTGGTCGGTAACGCGCCCGTGGTTGGTCAGAAATCAAAACAAGAGTCTGGTCCTGAGACACGACCGCGTCCGTATCCGGCACGACCGCGCCTAGGGTTTTGACTAGGTCAGGACTTGGTTTGATCGGTAAACACGACCGGGCCTCTTACGGGGCACGACTGTGCTTGGTCAGGCACGACCGCGCTCGTAGGACAGCGCGACCGTGTCTGGTCAATTCCAGAAGCAATTCGCCTGATTCTTGTAATAAAACAGATTAGAAACTTAGGGTTTTCATTGGTATGATGATTGCGAATCCAATCACATTATTTAATTGGATTTATAATGCGTTTAACTTGTAGTTCGATTAAAACCATTTAATACTAAAAACTTAGATTCAATTGGTTTAACCGTGTATTACTCCACCGAATTGATTTAGGGCTTTCGTTTGGAATGAAGAAACGAAGCAATTGAACTATTACTTACCTTGGTTTGATTGGGCAACAATTGCAGACGGCTACGAGGAAGACTCGCGGCTTTTTCTTGATCGACAGAGTATTAGAGGTGTTGTTCCGATGATTTTAGGGTTGCGATAGGTTTATAGAAATCGTGCGAAGGTATTATAATGGTTTGATTCGTCTGATCCTGTCTTAATTATGAGATTTGATTTAAAAAGGAAGGTTTGGTCGAAGTCGCGAGGATTCGGTCGATCAGACGTGTATTTGGTCGTGTTTTAGTCTCAATTCGTCGAATAGCTTCTTCTACAAGTTCCGCGATTTCTAAACTCGTTTGAAACCTATTTTTGGAAAAGATTTGTGTCGGTTTGACTTTTACGGAGTCAAACTGTAAACGAGGCGCGACCGTGCTTAATGATAAGCACGACCGTGGTCATGACTCAAGCGCGACCGTGCCTAGGACTAGGCGCGACCGTGCTTGTGTTGGTTTTTGGAAGATTCAAGACTAGTCCTTAAAGTTTTGTAATATTGATGTTGTTTTGAGTTTTGGTCAAGTTTAGGTCAAGTTTGGTCCTCGAGGTTTGTAAGATTGTTTTCGTTAATATTGTATTATAATGAACGCGTGTATGCTTGTAAGTGTATATGAACAATAAATGTAAGGTTGAAATCTTTTATTGCACGGCATAAAATACACAGGAAAAACATGAAAATCAGAAAGGTTACAGCAAGGTAATTCCAACGCCCTAAACACCTGTGGGTCCTTAAGGGAGTATCATCACCCTTACGACTTATTGGCCTATAAGGTCATACCATTTCCTTCGCCAGTTTTACAACCGTCATACCCATTGATAGACCACATGGGCGTTACCCCTGTTAAAATTACCGTACTATGCCTTTCCCATAAGATACGATAAGTCTGGGGACTTACATCCCCGGACTTCATTCGTCAAATCGTTTCTTTAGCATATTAGACATGTAATGACTTCTTTAAAACCTTTGCCCATTTAATTTCATAAAACATTCCATTCATTCGCAAACCCTTTACATTAATTTAAAACCATTCCTTTATATCATTTCGTTTCGTAAACATTCCTTTCATTTCGTAAACGTTCTTGTTTCAAACATCGTTTCTTTCATAAACCATTCATTCGTAAATATTTCATTACATTCATTCGTCATTTCATAAATATTCTGTAAGGCCCCAAACCCGGAAGGCCTCACATGTTGAATTTAGTCATTTATAACAGTTCTTAAACTTCAAATATCATAAGCAATGGAATTTAACGTCATTACATAGTCTCAAAATCACAAGCAATTAAAACATTGTCTATTACATTCATCGTTCATAAACCAATCACAACGGGATGCCAGATCTCTTGAGCCGGGTAACTCCTTGGAATAGCCAAGCAACATCCACATCACATTCTCCTCATTCCTTAACCTGACATACATACTAAAAGTCAACTAGAGCTGGTGAGTTCAAGTCTTTCATTCGTTTAGGAAAATGGTTTATCATTCGTTCAATCGTTCGTTAGGGATTTAACATTCATAAGAAAATTAGGCATAACATTCACTCAACATTTAACATTTAACATTCGTCTAAGTCATACATTTAGTTGTCTAAATCTGTATCATCATTCTTTTCATCTGTTTCGTTACCTTTCATTCATCGCCCTGACGACTCGAAGGTCGATAAGGTAACATCATCTCCTTTACAACTCATAGTCCCGTAAGTTAATAACATGCATCGCCCTTAAGACTCATAGGTCCAATGTCATTCCTTTTTTTATCACTTTATAGAACCCGCAAGCCCCAAGTGATTCCATTCTCGGGTCACGTTAACCCGAAGTAACCATCGTTACTCATCGCCCGCTAGTTGACAACAGTTATACCCATTGATAGGCCCATAGGCGCTACCTCTATTATAATTATGGCAATATGCGCCATAAGGCTGGGGACTTACCTCCCCAAATTTCATTCGTCAATTCCTTCGTTTAACATAGTAGACATGTAGTGACTTCTTTAAAACCTATGCCCATTTCTTTTCATAAAACGTTACATTCATTCACAAAACCCTTTTTAGTCATTTAAAACCATTCCTTTACATCGTTCTTTTCATAAACATTATTTTTATAAATGTTCTTATTTCAAACATCGTTTCTTTCGAAAACCGTTCATTCGTAAACATTTCATTTCATTCGTCTTTTTATCAACATTCATTAAGTATGCACATCACCATTGGGGTTGGTGGCCCAGTGGTAGAAGCAAAGCCTCTTGGAACAACAAGGTTTGAGGAGGTCATGGGTTCAAGTCCCACTCCCACAGGAATAAAGAAATTTGCCTTAAAAAAAAGTATGCATATAACCCTAGAAACAAGTAAATAGGGATTCCTGACTCACCTGTTCGTTCGTAACTTAACCTGAATTGGACGTCTAGTCGTGCTCACGTGCTAAATGATCTGCATATAAGTTAATACGCAAATACTATCATACATACTAGTGTCGCCTATCAGTGTCACCGGGACAAGATCAGTGTGGCCAGGCTTAGTGTCGCCAAGGCACACACTATCAGTGTTGCCAGAACTTTCGTTCTAGACTGTTTCATAAGATTTAGTGTCATTCACACGCTTGGCGGCACTACCTTGTGTCGTCAAAATAGTGTCTCTAATGGAATGACACGTGTCCCAATCATTGGAAACCTTGGCGACGACACCTCACTTTTTAGTGTCGCCAGACGTTAGTGTCGTCGCATCAGGCTTCATATTCTCCAAGTGGCCGCGACTAGTGTCGCCACTTGAAGATCTTCATTTTCAGACCCGTTTTTACCCCTGATTCATAACTTTTTATATACAAATCCTTTATTTAACCCCCATGAGTTCAGATATGGGCTTTATACCCCATTTCATACGTAAAAACCTTGTTTTTAAAGATCAAACCCTAGTTTTACCCCAAAACCCATTCAGACTGAAAACAAAGGGTTTAGGTTGGATTCTTACCTCAAAAACGCCAGTTTCTTCTTCTACAACATTCGAGACACAGATTGGAGTAGATATTGAGCCTCAAAATCTTGTTCTTGAACTTTCTCTCTCTGGACCTCACTTTCTCTAGACGATTTTGGGTGCATAATCTTGAAATGAGGATGTGTTGGGGTTGTAGTAGGGTTATGGGAAACCCTTCATGGGCCAAGCCCATCATCTTTCACCAGCCCAATAGCCTTCCTTTCTCTCCCCTGGTCGATTTACAAGTGTCGGGTTTTCGGGATGTTACAAGTCCACCCACCTTGTAAGAGGTTTCGTCCTCGAAACTAGTTACAAGTCGAACAGTTGCGGGTACGAATCCTTCATCTCGTCCTTCTTTTCCCCAGTGGCCTCCGAACCCCGTCAGTGTTTCCACCGTACCTTTACCAACCATATCACTTTATTTCGTAGTTGCTTTTCCTTTCTATCTAGTATGGCAACGGGCTCTTTGATATAGTTTAGACGATTATCAACCTCGATGTCTGAGAGTGGTACGTGGACTTTGTCGTTAGCCAAACACTTTCTCAAGTGTGACACATGGAAAGTATGATGAATCCCACTTATCTCTCATGTAGATCCAGTCAATACGCCACTTCCCCTACCCGCGCCAAAATTTTAAACAGTCCGACAAACCTCAGACTTAGCTTTCCCTTTTTACGAAAATGGATTATTCCCTTCTAATGAGATACTTTAAGTAGCACAAGATCTCCGACCTGGAATTCGAGGGATCTCCGTCTTCGATCGGCGTAAGACTTCTGTCTATCTTGCGCAGCTTTCATTACTGCCTTTATCTGATCAAATTTATCGGACGTAGCTTTGACAATTTCCAAACTCTGAAATTCTTTCTGACTAATCTATCCCCACCATAACGTAGTCCTACATTGCCTTCCATACAATATTTCAAAAGGCGTCATGCCTATAGTCGAGTGAAAACTGTTGTTGTAAGAGAACTCCGCTAGTGGTAGATGACCGTCCCAACATCCACCGAAGTCGATGATACATGCATAAAGCATGTCCTCTAGAGTCTGGATGGTCCTTTCAGACTGACCGTTCGTTTGAGGATGCTATGCTGTGCTTATGTTCAGTCTAGTACCCATCTCTTCGGGAAACTTCTTCCAAAACCGTGAAATAAACCGTGTATCCCTGTATGAGAAAATGGACACTGGCACACCATGACGAGCTACAACTTCCTTTATAAACATATCTGCCAATTGTTAACATGAGAACTTCTCGCGTATCGACAGAAAGTGAGCGCTCTTCTTCAGTAGGTCCACAATCACCTAGATGGTGTCAAAACTTTTAGCTGTGCGAGGTAGCTTGGTAATGAAGTCAATCGTGACATGTTCCCATTTCCACTCCAGTATATCCAAAGGTTGGATCCTACCACAAGGCTTTTGGTACTCGTCCTTCACCTGCAAACAAGTCAGACACTTGCTTACATAAAAGGTTATATCATTCTTCAGACCCGGCCACTAATAATCCTTCTTCAAATATTGATACATTTTTGTGGTGCCTGGATGTATAGAATTACGAGACTTATGGGTTTCTTCAATAATCTTAGCCCTAAGTTCGCCTCCTTTAGGTATCCAGATCCGGCCAAACCGAGTCCGAACACCGAGGGTGTTAACCTCCAGTGACTCTTGTTGACCCACCATTATCTCCTTCTTTATATTTTCTGGTTTAAGTGCTTTGTCTTGTGCCTTCCCAATCTCGGTCATAAGATCAAGCCTCACCACTAGTTGGCATGCTTTCACCCTAATAGGAGCAGGTCTCAACTTTCGGCTCAGAGCGTTAGCCACCACATTTGCCTTCCCCGGGTGATACAAGATCTCACAATTGTAATCTTTCAACAATTCCAGCCAACGCTTTTGTCTCATGTTCAACTCCTTTTGTTCAAAGAAATAATTCAGACTCTTATGATCAGAGTAGATAGTGCACTTGACTCCATAGAGGTAATGCCTCCAGATCTTTAGTGCAAAGACAACTATCGCAAGCTCTAAGTCGTGAGTCGGGTAGTTGACTTCGTGAGTCTTTAGTTGGCGTGACGCATACGCAATCACCTTTCCCTGTTGCATCAACATGTAACCCAATCCCAGATTAGAAGCATCGGAATAGACCACTAAGTCTTCATTGCCCTCGGGTAGGTCCAATACCGGTGCTTGAGTCAACTTCTCCTTCAATTCTTCAAATGCCTTTGACTGAATCGGACCCCATTCATACTTAATTTCTTTCCTTGTCAACTTTATCAGAGGCGAGGCTATTCTCGAGAAATCTTGTATGAATCTCCGATAATAGCCTGCCAATCCT
This sequence comes from Smallanthus sonchifolius, assembly GCA_023525975.1. Taxonomy (NCBI): domain Eukaryota; kingdom Viridiplantae; phylum Streptophyta; class Magnoliopsida; order Asterales; family Asteraceae; genus Smallanthus; species Smallanthus sonchifolius. The sequence continues at coordinate 78,786,484 of CM042022.1, forward strand.
AGAAAACTCCGTACTTCGGTCGGTATCTTCGGGACTTCCCATTCCTTCACCGTTAAATTATTTGCCATATCAACCGTAATGCCGTTCTTGTTGATAACGTGAGCTAGGAATTGCACCTCCCTAAGCTAGAACGCGCACTTGGAGAATTTAGTATATAGTTTCTCCTTCTTCAGGGTATCCAATACTTCTCGCAGGTGACATGCATGATCGCCCTCGCTCTTTGAGTACATGAGAATATCATCTATGAATACTCTCACTGACCGATCCCGCATCGGACAACAAACTCTGTTCATTAAATCCATAAATGCTGTCGGGGCGTTTATCAACCCGAAGGACATTACGGGAAACTAGTAGTGTCCATACCATGTACGAAATGCAGTCTTCGGTATATCCCCCTCCCTTACCTTCAATTGATCAGGCCTCACCACTAGTTGGCATGCTTTCACCATGATAGGTGCGGGTCTCTCCTTTCGGCTCAAAGCGTAATCCACCACATTTGCTTTCCCCTGGTGATACAAGATCTCACAATCGTAATCCTTCAACAACTCCAACCAACTCCTTCACCTCATATTCAACTCCTTCTATTCAAAGAAGTACTTCAGACTCTTCTGATCAGATTAGATGGTGCATTTAACCCCGTAGAGGTAATGCCTCCAGATCTTTATCACAAAGACAACTGGGCAAGCTCTAAGTCGTGAGTCGGGTAGTTGACTTTGTGAGTCTTTAGTTGGCGTGACGCATACGCAATCACTTTCCCTTGTTGCAACAACACGCAACCCAGACCTAGATTAGAAGCATCAGAATAGACCACTAAGTCTTCATTGCCCTCGGGTAGGGCCAATACCGGTGCTTGAGTCAACTTCTCTTTTAGTTCTTCAAATTCCCTTGACTGAGCTGAACCCCATTCATACATGACCTCTTTCCTCGTCAACTTCGTCTGAGGTGAGGCTATTCTCGAGAAATCTTGTATGAATCTTCGATAGTAGCCTTCCAATCCTAGAAAAAATCGTATTTCGGTCGGCGTCTTCGGGATGTCCCATTCCTTCACCGTTAATATTTTCGTCGGATCAACCATAATGCCATTCTTGTTGATAACGTGTCCTAGGAATTGAACTTCCCTAAGCCAGAATGCACATTTGGAAAATTTGGCATACTGCTGCTCCTCCTTCAGAGTATCTAGTACTTGTCCAAGTGACAGGCATGATCGCCTTCACTCTTCGAGTAGATGAGGATATAATCTAGACCGATCCAGCATCGGACGACACACTTTATTTATCAAATCTTTAAACGCTACTGGGGTGTTTGTCAATCCAAAGGACATCATGAGAAACTCACAGTGTCCATACCGTGTGCGATACGTGGTTTTGGGTATATCCTCCTCCCTTACTTTCAATTGTTTCGGTATATCCTCCTCCCATACATTCAATTGATGATATCCTGACGATAAATCAATCTTTGAGAACCAACTCTCACCTTGCAGCTGATCGAACAAGTCATCGATTCTAGGTAGCAGGTATCTGTTCTTTATGAATAGAATTGGAGCACCCCAAGGCAAAATGCTCGGTCTAATAAAACCCTTATCAATAAGTTCTTCCAATTGCGTCATCAACACTTTCATCTCAAGTGGTGCTAGTCGATACGCTGCTTTGACGACGGGCTGGGCACCTGGCGTTAAATCAATCTAGAACTCTATCCCCCGATCAGGAGGAACTCCAGGCAAGTCTTCTGGGAACACCTCTGGATAGTTACACACCACGGGTACATCGTTCAGTTCTGCCACCTCTTTATCTTTCTCAATCACGTACGCCAGATTAGCCTCGCAACCGCGCCTCATATAACTTTCCACCTTGATTATCGAAATGACGTTGGCCTCGGGATATCTCTATCCCCATAAAACATTACTTCGCTACCATTAGGAGCCATGAGTTAAATAATCTTCCATCTACAGACTATTTGCGCCTTGTTGGCAGCTAGCCAATCCATTCCCAGTACCACATCGAAAAGTACATATGCAAAGGTATTATTAAGGATACATATGTAAAGGTATTATTAAGGATACACGTACCTGACACAACATCAGTGTCTCCATTTGCCTCTTCCTGGGTCAGGGCATACGCCCTTGTTCGAGGCCTTGGCTTTTCCTCATCTTTCCCTTTCTCTGCATCCTTTGGCTTCCGACAATCCCGGCTTCAATGCCACGTTCCTCCACAATTATAGCACCTCTGGGTGCATAGAAAATCATGTGTATAGTGGCCTGACTTTCCACACTTGAAGCATAGATTCGACCCCTGTCGACATTCACCCTGATGTTCTTTTCAACATTTCTCACAAACAGTCTGTCCGCCTACTCTTATGTTTTTACCATTCGGCCAAAACAATTTTCCACAAGTTTGTTTACCATGCAATGTCAGCTTTTTCTTGGGCTCCTCTACAATCGCATTATTCAAGGCCAGATCATCATACACTTCCACCACCGAACAGAACATCCGAGCGGTGTTTGCTTTAACAAACGTGCGAGCCTTGTCGGGTAGCCCTGGATGTAGCAAGCAATCTTCCTCTCTTCAGTGGTGATCAAGTGTGGCACCAGACGCGCTAACTCATTGAACCTAGTGGTGTACTGCCGATGTGTCACACTTTCAATCCCAGAAAGTGTCTTTCCAACTTTTCAATTTCATTCCTCGGGCATAAAATTTTAATTACCAATTCCCTCAGTTCAATCCACATCATTGAATCAATGGCCCTGTCCCCCTTAGCCTATCTCACCCCTTCCCACAAGTGGGACGCCTCTTCCCTTAGCGAGATGGTAGCAAACTTAACAATTAGATCTGTTCGGCACTCGTTGAGATGGTTGGCGGCTTCCATGCAGGTTAGCTAGTCAAACTTCGCCACCACGTCCTTCTTACCAGTAAGTATCGACGGGTCACATGCCTTAAAATATTTATAGTCGCAACCGCTACAAAGTGGTGCATCATTCATAGCGATAACATGTCCCACGGTTCCAGGGTTAGTAGTAACAGACCCATTCGTGCTTTTCATTGTGTCGGTCAACATAGTTGGCAGGGTGGCCTTCATTATCTCTATGATTTCCCGAGCTAGTGCAGTTTTCACCTCAGTCTCAAAACTATACTGTTGTTCAACCGCAGGAGTGTCCTCGGGCTCGTGTTGGCTTACTAAAGGGCTGACATGCACGCTTTCTTCATCGTTTTGTCTCTGGTTAACCGACGCCCTACCGCGACGTCCGGTACGGCCCCCACCACGTCTTCCACCACGACGTCCTGCCATTTCTTCCTATAAGAACAAAGAATCTAATGTCACCACACTAGTTAACAAATAGAACACAACAAGTATTGTAAGATGTTAATATACACTGGCCATCTACAATTAACCATTACACTACCTATTGGTTTCTATATGATCACCTTTCTGATTACATCCAACCCTCGTCCTAGTCTAGCGTTTTCTAAGGGAAAACCATACTTACTACATTTTTGTCTGATGCTTTGCTTGAGTTACCCGTATTGGCATTCATTACTTGGTCCAATTATCAGTTTAAGTTCAGACATCGAGGATGTCTGAATCTCTCAAACTATTGCTTTGATACCAACTTGTAAGGCCCCAAACCCGGGTGGCCTCACGTGTTGGATTTAGTCATTCACAACAGTTCTTAAACATCAAATATCATAAGCAGCGAAATTTAACGTCATTACATAGTCTCAAAATCACAACCAATTAAAACATTGTCTATTACATTCATTGTTCATAAATCAATCACAATGGGATGCCAGATTTCTCGAGCTGGGTAACTCCTTAGAATAGCCAAGCAGCATCCACATCACATTCTCCTCATTCCTTAACCTGACATGCATACTAAAAGTCAGCTAATGCTGGTGAGTCCAAGTCTTTCATTCATTTAGGGAAATGGTTTAACATTCGTTCAATCGTTCGTTCCGGTTTTAACATTCATAAGAAAATAGGGCATAACATTAATTCATCATTTAACATTCAGCCTTTAACATTTAACATTCCTCTCAGTTGTCTAAATCTGTATCATTGTTCTTTTCGTCTGTTTCGTTTCCTTTCGTTCATCGCCCTCACGACTCGTAGATCGATAAGGAAACATCATCGCCCTTACGAATCATAGGCCCGTAAGGTAATAACATTCATCGCCCTTAAGACTCATAGGTCCAAGGTCATTCCTTTTCTTTTATCACTTTATAGAACCCGCAAGCCCCAAGTGATTCTATTCCCGGGCCACGTTAACCCTGAGTAACCGTCCTTACCCTTCTCGCGCCAGTTGATAACCGTTATACCCATTGATAGGCCACATAGGCGCCACCCCTGTTATACCTATGGCAATATGCACCATAAGGCTGGCCCCAGACTTTAATCGTCAATTTCTTCGTTTAACAGATTAGACATGTAGGGACTTCTTTAAAACATTTGCCCATTTCTTTTCATAAAACGTTACATTCATTCATAAAACCCTTTTTATTCATTTAAAACCATTCCTTTACATCATTCCATTCGTAAACATTCGTTTCGTAAACGTTCTTTTTTCAAATATTGTTTCTTTTGAAAACCGTTCATTCATAAACATTTCATTTCATTTCATTCGTCTTTTCATAAACATTCATTAAGTAAATAGGGATTCTTGACTCACATGTTCGTTCGTAACTTAACCTGAATCAGACATCTATTCGTGCTAATGTACTAACCGATCTGCATATAAGTTTATACGTAAATACTATCATACTTGCTAGTGTCGCCTATTAGTGTCTCTCGGACAAGATCAGTGTCGCCAGGCTTAGTGTCGCCGACACAAGATTAGTGTCTCCAATGCAGTGTCGCTAGCCACACAATGCAGTGTCGCCAGAACTTTCGTTCTGGACTTAGTGTGATAAGATTTAGTATCGTTCACATGCATGGCGACACTATGTAGTGTCGTCGTAACAGTGTCCCGATCATTGGAAACCTTAGGGACGACACCACACTTTTTAGTGTCACCACACGCTAGTGTCGTCCCATCAGGCTCAGTCTTCTCCAAGTGGCCGCGACTAGTGTCGCCACTTGAAGATCTTCAATTTTAGACCCGTTTTTACCCCAAGTTTGTAATTTTTTACGTCCAAATCGTTTTTTTAAGTCACATAAGTTCAGATCTGGGCTTTAAACCTCATTTTACACATAAAACCATGTTTTTAAATATCAAACCCTAGTTTTACCCCCAAAAACCATTTAGACTGAAAACAGAGGGTTTAGGTTGGATTCTTACCTCAAAAACGCTAGTTTCTTCTTCTACACACCGGAGACACGGATTGGAGCAGATCTTGAGCCTTAAATTCTTGTTCTTGAACTTTCTCTATATAGAAATCTCTCTCTCTTGATGATTTTGGGTGCACAATATGGAAATGAGGATGTGTTTGGTCTGTAGTAGGGCTATGGGAAACCCCTCATGGGCCAAGCCCATTATCTTTCACTAGCCCATTAGCCTTCCTTTCTCTCCTCCTGCCCATTTACAACTGTCAAGTTTTCGGGATGTTACCCATTCGTTTAGTATGCACATCACCCTATAAACAAGTAAATAGGGAATCCTGTCTCACCTAATCATTCATACTAAACCTTAATCGGATGTTTAACTGGTGCTAACTTGCTAACCGATCTGCACATAAGTCAACACACGAATTCTATTAATTGTCAAAGTGTCACCTAAAAGTGTCATCAGGACATGATTATTGTCACCAGGCTTAGTGTCTCATGTATCTAATATGTCTCTAGGTACACACAGCGTCGCCAGAACTTGCATTCAAGACTTAGTGTCGTGGAACTTGACTGTCGTCAGATGTCATTGACGACACACTGAGTGTCGCCATGGAATGGCACGTGTCCAATCATTGGATATCTTGGGCACCACTCCACATTCCCCGCTTCTTCCCCGTCAAGTGTCACCACTTGAAGGTGGCGAAACTCTTCAGTGTCGCCTGATGAAGAAGAATTGTAGGTCCCTCGGGTGTGGCGGATCGTCACATGCAAGTGGGTCTACTAGTCGGACCGGGTGCGGAATACCCGTGACTAGGTGGAAAGTCTTACGAAACAAAGTAAACCAACAAGATAATCACTATAAACGTTCGTCTATTATAAACACTTGAAGGTTACAGAGAGAAGTTCTGAGATTACAAAGTTCTGCGTATTTGCTAATCTGAATGCCTATGATTGCGTACTTATCTACTGTCAACCATTCCTATTTATACATGACCTAATGCCTGCGCACTTAGCAAGTGCGCAGGGCAATTTGCTCATGCGTACTTAGCAAGTACGCGAAGTTATTCTTGCGTACTTGCTAAGTACGTAGGAACTATCTCCTGCGCACATACAAGTGATAAAAAAAATTAGAGAAATCTGCAACAATCAATATGTAAAAGTAAATACAACTCGATAACTAATACATACAGACACTTACAAACAAAGACAAATACATACATGAAAGTACTAAACTAAGACTCTATCTATCCAGAATCTATCCAGAGTATTTGTCACAGGAAAGTGCTTCAACAAACTCCCCCTTGACAACAGCTCTGGATCATATTCGATCATTAGTCTTCAGTCTTCGGTCTTCAGTCTTCACAGCTATGCATCTTTAGCTTCCATCTTCTTCTTATAGTCAAGGCAGAACTTGATCACTTTGTCATATTTAGAAGTAAGGAATTTCGTCCATTCATCCGTATGCATGCAATACCTGTCTGCTAGTGCCTCCAGATCTTTCACAGAGAAGTTAATGAAGCAGACTTCATAAAATACTCTGATTAGTTCCCTCGGCACTAAGCATCCACTTTCTGACCTCACCTTTCCAATCACCACAGCCTCGCCCATCTTTGGATCTACGTACCAGTACCACATGTCACCGAGGATATCCTGAGATAACTTGCTCAGGGGAATCTTGGTTTAACTGGCTTGTATACCAATTTCTTTATGAATTTCTTAGTCACAGGATGTCTTGCTTCTTGGGCACTAGAGGCTTGAACATATCAAACTTCCTAGATCTTGCTTCCCGCTGTAGAACCATCGCCACTGCATGATTAGAATGACCCAGCAGCTCTCGGTTTGTGTGACACCCAGCATACCAGGTCAATATCCATATTTCATAATTGCACGTTCATTAATTATATTTCCTGGTTTATTATTTTGACATAGTTTTGTCATGGAGTCTAGCAAAGGAACAAATATTATACTTTAGTAATTTTTAGAATTACTAGGAAGTAAACGGTTATAACCCGCAAGGAACGTCGTTGGTGATTAACAGATCTTTATTCCGGAAAAGTCTAGTAATACGCTTTGATATAAAAACATATATATTGGTGACAAGATTATTAAAAATGAACACAACGATATCAGTTCATGGTGACGAGTTATTATTACGAGTGCATATATATATTGTAGTTAAACATTAACTATGACGTGTTAAATTAGTGGATTATTGAAAAATAATCAAGATACAAAATATATAGGGTTTTTGACATTTAAAAATCCGAACACCGAGTGTTAGATCACGGGAGCGCCTACCGGGTATACCTTACCTAAAGGCCACCCATTCACCAAACCACACCTAAACCCATCTTTTCCTCATCATGTTGTGTCATAGGAACATACTCTTTTATCCAAGAAGTTAGCTAAAGATCACATCTAAGTACTATTGTAATGATGATGAAGTATATGACACTCCAATTCTTCCATCTCCATATATATATATATATATATATATACATACGATATACTCACACACATGCACACACATTCACATACAAAAAATTCAAGAACTAAGTTAGAAAAGTTAGCTAGAGGTTTGAAGATCCAAGGGATTCTTGAAGATTCAAGGGGTCGGTTTTGCTAGAGCACCAAGTCTCCATCACTTTCTACTAACGAATCCCCACCTAGCTTGTCTAGTGGTAAGAAACCGACACCAAACTCTAATTCCATCCCTATTTTCTTGATCTAAGCATATTGTTCACCCTAATAAACAGAGAGATTTAAAAATTAAGAGAGTTTTCTCCAAAAATCTAACTTTATAAAGTATAAAAGTTAGGGTTTTGTATAAATATGTATAAATAGGTCGAAATTATTAAAGATGAAATGTAATATTTGTTGGTTTGATTATTTATGTAGTGAATGGATATATAATCTGGTAATATCAAGGATAAAGGTAGAGAAAAACTAAAATATACATAGATATATATATGTTGATCGAAAATATACATGCATATGTTTATTTATATGTTTGACTTGATTAAGAAACAAGAAGTGTTAGTGTATGATTTCATGTATATAAATAGAGACTAGAATAAGCATGCATATATATATATGGATCGAAATAAATATATATATATATAGATATATATAGATATATTTGTGTTTGATTTGATAAATGATTTGGTAATAATCAAGTAGTTGGATCCATAAATAAAAATGATAAGTTAATATGAATATATGCACACGGTTTTGTTATTTGAATAATCATGATAATAAATCATAGATGAATAAAAGTATAAAATTATACTTGGTGAAAAAGTGAGACACATGTGTATGTATATATGTGAAATCGTATGGAACATATATAAATAGATATGTGTTTAAGTTGGTGAATTTGAAAAGATTGTCAAGTATGAAAATGTGTTTATATGAAAAGTATATAAATGTATGAGTATGATTATAACTGGCGAAATTTGAAAAGTTGTTAAACATTTCATGTATATATATATATATAGAAGTCATGATATATATATAAATAACGGGGAAATTGTTAACTCGAAACTAGACATGAAACGACTAAATAAATGAAAACATAAGTGTTTAAAACTTGTTGATAACATGGAACGTAGACGCGAATAATGAAATATAAAGACGTTCGGTTTAAGGATAAATAATCATATGTTATCGAGAAACTTGTTTAAATATATGTTGGATTGTTAAAACATGATTATATTTGTGTGCATAAATAGATATAAGTAAATGCATGTTGAACGTAAACACGTTAATAAATGTCGTTCGAAACGAGTAAATTGTATGAGTACGTGTTAACATGGATTATGTGCACGTAGGACGACTCGCATGCTTAGAACATACTTGAACGACATTTGTAGTTTTATATAATTATTGATACGAAATAATTATATGGTAATACGCGAAATATAATATAAATATATTATATGATGTTGCAAAAATAATAATTATTTTTGACAAACGTATCAAGTCACCAATATGAAAATATACTATTTTCTCGGGAAATAAGTAAAGCGTCTAGACTAGGAATAATAATCACCAACGGGTCGTAATGTAACATTTCTGATTTTTAGTATTCATATTTCAATTCAATGTAATGAAATTTCAAGTTCTATACTCGTGCAATGTCTCAATATTTTTCCCGCGGTAAATAAAATGCAATGATTCTATACAAGTTCGTAAGTTTTACTCGATTATATGCACATAAACGCTATACAAGTAACTATATATTTCAAATTTATAAAACCTGAAAAGTCAAGGACTAAAGTTGAAAATTTATCAAGAAACCCTAGTTAGCACGGTCGTGCTTCGTTCTAGCACGGTCGCGCCAAGTGCCTCGGCACGATCGCTCGGCTGGTCCTGGAACGATCGCGCCCGGTTCCTAAGCACGGTCGCGCCAATCTTGGCACGGTCGCGCCTGCGAAACAGTCGAAACGTAAATGTGATTTCAAAACGCTCAATCGTTCGAATTTCAAATCCGATTACGTTTCTTTTCCTTTAACGCGAGTTATACCATTTTCAATTACTCAACGCCTCAGTTTTTCTCCATCAATCTCGAATTCTCTCTCAAGCAATTCAAGCAAAACTCGAGTCTTCCTCCTGGAACCCAAATTCTCCCGATCAAGAAAGGATTTATCATCTCCCGGCTCTCTCCAAGACTCTGGACTCTCTGGCCTAGCCGGAATCGCAGTCGAAGTCACCGGAAACCTTTACCTCCGTTGCCGGAACTCATCTCTGCCGTTCTTCATCGATCCGTTACGTTTTAGGGTAAGTATACTCTCCATCTCACTCATTTCAGTAACATTATCAAAAGCCCTCATTCAATTTGGGCTTCCATTATAGAGTTCGATCAGAATCAGAAATCATATTTTAATAAAAATGATTTAATCGAACCCATGCTTAAACTCGATTTCCATACAATTAAGTTATATGAAAAGACTCTTAATAACCCATTAATCAAAAGCCCTAACAATTCCTGTGTTCAAAATACAAGAAACTCTCGATTCGTGTCTGATTTGGAATAGACACGGTCGCGCTAATCATCTAGCGCGGCCGTGCCTCGTTTAGCGCGGTCGTGTCGACTAGCAGCGCGGTCGTGTCATCCGTCCAGACCTTGTCATGCCCTTTGGGCTAGTCTCTGTTGTGTCTAAAAATCATAGACGCGACCGTGCCGGGCTAAGGCACGGTCGTGCCTGATGACTTGTCTAGATTGTGTCCTGATTGATCAACCCGGTCGCGCCCCGACTAGCGCGGTCGCGCCCGTGGCTTGAGCACGATCGTGCCCTTCCGAGGCACGGTCGTGCTAGACTCAGAATTTTTAACAGAATTATAATTTTTATATTTTAATCAGTAAATGTTTCAGATTTTATAAAAATATGTTTTCTGTATTTAAAAATAGATTAAAAGTTTAATCTTGGCATAAATGTAATTTATTGAAAAGTTTATAAAAATTAAATTTATATTTATCATCTTACACTTAAATGATATTTTAAATAAATAAGTTACAAAATTTATAAATAATGATGACTTATTTACTTTACATTTTAAATCAAAATCGTTTTATTTATTTATACTTAATTACAATTAATATTGACATTATTTCATAAACTATAGTTATACACTTATTTATTTAATTCAAACCTAATTAAATTGTTTCAAACATATTTTACCTCAAACTTTATATATTTTATTCAATCCTTTTTAAATACAAACCAATGGTTTTATATACAAATCCAACTTTTATTTTTAAACTTTATACATCTATGTGATTCAATGCATATTACTATTTAGGTTAAAGTGTGCTTTTCAAGGATCTTTTTGCTATCTATATTCCTTGTTAGCTTCACTTCCATACCAAGTGAGTATTCACAACCCCTTTTACTCTTTTACACTTTTGGGGTGGAACATGAACTCTATACTCATTACACATTACACATTTACATTTACACAAACTACACAAGTGTAAAAAAAATCCTATTTACATACATCTGTGCAAAAAATTTGAGCTTTGTGCCCGAGTGCTAGGTGTGTTTAACCTTTGTATGCTCTTATGTGCAATCATTAACTATACAAGCCGACGGTTTTCAATGATGGATCTGTTGAGTCTGACAAACCCACCCATGGTACGCGGTGATTGAAACCGACAATACACTTTGTTTTGCATGCTAGTTACAAGGTTTGATTGTACATTTGGTTACACAATAGTTACTCCCCATGAACGCCTTATTTAGCATGTCATGTAAAGGATTTGTTTTCAACTATATGCTATCTATATACAACTGTGTTATACTCACCAACTTTTTAGTTGACTTTATTTTATTCATGTTTCAGGCCCCAATATGTGAGATTGATTCAAGACGTGTTCAACATAGGATTTGGACTTAGCAAAATAAATCAAGAATTTTATGAATTGTTTATGTTTCTTGTTTGAATTTGATCTTGTACTTGGATTTATTGTAATGCAAATTTGACTTTAATATATTTCAATTTAGTCAACCATGTGCTATGAACAGTCTTACATGTCCCGCCCCAATGATTCCGCCATCGGTCGGGGTGTGACACGTAACATTAAAACACGGTTTTATTAAACAAAGACGCACTTAACGGGATTCGTTAAGGCGGGTGAACAACTTGTGTTTAAGACGGTTAGTCTTAACATGTAAGGTATCCTTGTGTATTTAGGGTACGGATAAGCGGGGTTTACGGGTATTCAAGTGTTTGCTAGCAGTCATACTGACGAGGTGAGTTTCACTAATCCCCCTTTTTCTAAAGTTTTTGAAATGATTTGGGGTGGAAACATACTTTTAAAAAACTTTTGTATGTAAATGAATTGAACTAATGATCTGACCGTATGTGTGTATTGAGGGAAAAGTAGAGCGCTTAAAGTCCTCTGAATAAGTTAGTAACCATTAGCTATTTTAGCCCGGGATTATATGGATAGTACTATTGGGGGTGACGCCTCCGGTCATGGTTAGTCGTGCTAACCAGGGGTCCAAATGGCCGAATGACCGCATATTGTCTTACTCGCAGAAAGGCGGGGGGAGGCACAGAATGTTGGGGTTTGGTTACGGTCTCGTACATTACATACTATTTTGTATTCCTTGCAAGCTTACAAATGGGGTCAATAGATCGGATTAGTATTCAAATTCATTGGTAATACATGCAAAAAGAGTTCTGATCAGGTTAAAGTGATCAGGTTTTAAACAAAAGAGTTCTGATCAGGTTAAAGTGATCAGGTTTAAAACAAAAGGGTTATGATCAGATTAAAGTGATCAGGTTTTAAACAAAAGGGTTCTGAATGATCAGGTTTTAAACAAAAGAGTTCTGATCAGGTTAAAGTGATCAGGTTTTAAGCAAAAGGGTTCTGATCAGGTTTTAAGCAAAAGGGTTCTGATCAGGTTTTAAGCAAAAGAGTTCTGAGCAGATTAAAGTGATCAGGTTTTAAACAAAGGAGTTTTGATCAGGCTAAAGTGATCAGGTTTTAAATAAAGGGTTTTGATCAGGTGAAAGTGATCAGGTTTAAACATTGGGTTTATGATAACTCTTTATAATAATTTGTGAACTCACCAACCTCGTGTTGACGTTTTTAAGTATGTTTTCAGGAAAATGAACGTGGTCTCCAGGCTAGCAATGTAGGTTACTTACATACACGAGGATACAACTTTTGGAAGGATTTCACTTGTATAACTCATGGTTTTGAGTCATATTTGAGAAATCTTAAACTTTGTAAAAACTAAGTTATGTTTTGGGATGTAAACATTTAAACTTTGGATATGTATCCAATATCATGTATGTGTTTGCGGTAATCATATGCTTCGAAAACCAGTGAACGTTACGCCTCGCGTTTCCGCCTTGGCGGGGTGTGACAGAACTTGGTATCAGAGCCATTGATTATAGCGAACTAGGAGTCTAAAATGGAACCTAGTCTATAATTTGAATGACTCACTAAAACGTTTTCATTGCATAAGCATTGCATAACCAGTCATCATGTAATATGGATATTGTAGTCACGCCATGTTACACACTAACCCCACTTAAACTCCATAGTTAGGAAATGTCTTACACAACAATGGCTGAATCCACCGGAGAGACCATGCCCAGAGGACCAAAGATCGACGCATCATACTGGGAATGGCTTTGCCAAGTAGTTCAAATGTGGAGGGTGGAGGAGGATCTCCCTGCGACATGCGACTTTGTCAGACTGACATGCGAATCACAACCAGTGCCGCTCATCGGGGAGTGCGCAGAATGCACCATTCCTTTACTTGTGTCCCGAACCAGTAAGCACGGGACAGAGATTGATCTCTTGGAGATGAATGTGAAGTCCATCCGAAAGGACTTGGCAACTCTTCCAACTTTAGTGGAAAATGTTAATGGGATGGCAGTGGATCAGAAATTAATCGACCAGTCTCTTCAGCATGCATCCAGTCACATGATGGAGTTCGAGAAGAGATTGGCGGAAATGGAGAGGAGGACCGCTGCAGCCGAACGGAGGGCAGAAGTAGCCGAGCTGAGGGCGATAGATGCTGAACTTCGAGCTACTCTAGCTGAGGCACGCGTGGAGCAGATGCTGACCTCAGCTACCGTTCCGACAGGAACGCTTGCCTATTTCTAGACCTATTACGGGCGGGTTGTGCCCGTAACACGTTATGTAGTTTAAAACTTTGGTACTGATGTGGTCATGTGAACCCATCCCTTTTGTATCCTTGTCTTTTGGAACAATGTACAATGTATGTTTTAATTATGTATGTGATGGTTTATGTTGTGATGATGGTTGTTTACGTTTGACGTTGTTGTATCCTTATGTCATGATCTATCATTATTATTATATAATGTTGTTTCTTTTTAAATGATTGTTAGAAAGAACGTCATGGCACCTAAGCGAAGGACGCCCCGTAACACTACTAGTGGCAACAACGAGACGATTTCCTCAAACGTGGAACAACTCATAGCACAGCGAGTAGCTGCCGCCATGGAGCAGTATGAAGCAAATCGAAATAGTGGCGGAGGAAACGACAGCGGTACCGACGGAGGAGGTGCAGGAGGTAGCGGTACAGCAGGAGGTAGCGGTACAGCAGGAGGTTCCGGAGGTTCTAGAGGTAATAAAATAAATAAGCCATAACACATAGTCATGATCCGAATTAATGACGTTATGACTTGTGATTCTACAGATGCTCCAAATAGGAAGTGCACCTACAAGGCCTTCCTATCCTGCAACCCCCGCAGTTTCAATGGCACCGAGGGTGCAGTTGGGCTAATGAGATGGGTAGAAAAGATGGAATCGGTGATTGATATTAGTGAATGCACCGCTGACTGCATGGTGAAGTATTCTACATGCACACTCACTGATAAAGCTTTAACCTGGTGGAATTCACAAGTCAAGACTTTGGGGAGAGAGACAGCGTATCAATTATCTTGGGAAGACTTGAAAAACATGATGATCGAGGAATATTGTCCTCGAAACGAATTGCAAAAGATTGAAACTGAGATGTGGAACTTACAAATGATCGAAGATGATGTGACGGGGTACACCGACCGTTTTAATGAATTGGCAAATTCTGGTACCTCATATGGTCACACCAGAACATAAGCGTGTGGAAAGATATCTGTGGGGCCTTGCGCCTCAAATTCGTAGTATGGTAACATCATCTAATCCAATGGATGCCAAGAATGCCATAACTTTAGCATTCAAACTGAAGGATGACGCAGTGCGTAATGGAGTGTTTAGAAGGAAGGAGAACGAGGAAGGTAGATCTGGGGAGAAAAGGAAATGGATGGGAAATTCAAGTAATAAATCTGGAAAACAAGCGTTTAAGAAACAAGGAACTGTGAAGGCTTTTGCAGCCAACACAACGGAAAGGAAGGAGTATGATAGGGGCCTACCGAGGTGTAAGAAGTGCAGAAATCAGCACACCGGTGAATGTATCAAATGTGGAAAGTGCGACAGGTTTGGTCACACCACACAAGCTTGTCGAGTTAACAACCAAACGGGGAAATTTAAACCGGGATGTTTCATATGTGGTGACCTGAAGCACTTCAAGAAAGATTGTCCCAAGTGGAGGAACCAGAACAACGCTCAGGCACTAGGAAGGGCATTTGTGATGGGTGCAAGGGACGCACGCCAGGACCCGAACATCGTCACTGGTACGTTCCCGATAAATAATCACTATGCCTCTGTACTTTTTGATTCGGGTGCGGATATGAGCTTTGTGTCGAATGATTTTAAATCCTTACTCGGTATTAAGGCCAGCAAACTATATCAAAGTTATACAATTGAATTAGCAAATGGAAAATTAATAGAAACCGGAGAGGTCATTAAGGGTTGTACTTTATGTTTAGAAAACCATACATTCAGTATAGACCTTCTACCCGTCGAACTAGGGAGTTTTGATATTGTTATTGGCATGGATTGGTTATCAAAGAATCGTGCCGAGATCGTATGCTTCGAGAAGATTGTACGTATCCCACTACCAAGCGGAGAAATTCTTTCAATTCAAGGCGAAAAGTGTAGAATGATGTTGAAGATGATAAACTGCATGAAAGCTCATAAGTATCTACACAAGGGTTATTGTGCATTCCTAGCTCACATCGTCGAGAAGAAACCCGAGGAACGTCGACTCTAGGACATACCAATCGTTAGGGATTACTCTGAAGTATTTCCCGAGGACTTACCTGGATTACCACCATCAAGGCAAGTCGAGTTCCGGATCGACCTAGTACTAGGAGCTGCACCAGTTGCACGATCTCCGTATCGTCTAGCCCATTCCGAGTTGCAGGAACTGTCAAGCCAACTACAAGAATTACTTGACAAAGGTTTCATAAGACCGAGTTTCTCACCATGGGGAGCTCCAGTCCTGTTTGTAAAGAAAAAGGATGGAACCTTTAGAATGTGTATTGATTACCGGGAATTGAACAAGCTGACAATCAAAAACCGGTATCCTCTTCCTCGAATAGATGATTTGTTTGATCAACTTCAAGGTTCCAGTTTCTATTCTAAAATCGATCTACGATCAGGGTATCATCAACTGAAAATTCAAGAAGAAGATATACCAAAAACGGCTTTTAGGACTTGTTACGGTCACTACGAGTTCCTAGTTATGCAATTTGGCTTGACTAATGCACTGGCTGTTTTCATGGATCTCATGAACCGCGTGTGCAAGCCGTACTTGGATAAATTAGTGATTGTGTTTATCGATGACATGTTGATATATTCACGAACCAAGGAAGAACATGAACATCATTTGAAATTAATCTTGGAACTACTCAGGAATGAGAAGCTTTACGCCAAATTCTCTAAGAGTGAGTTTTGGATCCGAGAGGTTCACTTTCTCGGACACGTCATCAATAAGAATGGTATTCACGTAGATCCATCCAAGATTGAAGCTATCAAAAACTGGGAAGCACCAAGAACTCCGACTGAGGTGCGTCAATTTCTGGGTTTGGCAGGCTATTACAGGCGATTTATCGGGAATTTTTCAAAGATAGCTTTGCCTATGACCTTGTTAACTCAGAAGGACAAAAAGTTTGATTGGACTGATAAACAAGAATCAGCTTTTCAATTGCTGAAGCAGAAACTTTGCAGTGCACCAATCCTATCCTTTCCTGAATGGACTGACAATTTCATTGTGTACTGTGACGCATCACACTAAGGTCTGGGATGTGTGTTGATGCAGAAAGAAAAAGTCATAGCATATGCATCCAGACAGCTGAAAGTCCATGAGAAAAATTATACGACTCACGATCTGGAATTGGGTGCTGTCGTGTTTGCACTCAAGATTTGGAGACATTACTTATACGGTACAAAATGTACTATCTTTACAGACCACAAGAGTCTCCAGCACATCTTTAACCAGAAAGAACTCAACATGAGACAACGCCGTTGGGTAGAGCTACTGAATGATTACGACTGTGATATCAAGTATCACCCTGGTAAGGCAAACGTCGTAGCAGATGCCTTGAGTCGTAAGGAACGGGTTAAAACTCTTCGTGTTCGTGCCCTAGGATTGACAATTCATACGAGTCTCACGACTCAAATCCGGATGGCACAACAAGAGGCAATCAAAGAAGAAAACATTCAGAATGAAGCTTTACGAGGGATGATAAAGCAGTTGGAACCAAAGTCAGATGATACTTTATACTTCATGAATAGAATTTGGGTGCCATGTTATGGTAACTTACGGTAGTTGGTTATGGACGAAGCCCACAAGTCCAGGTACTCCATTCACCCAGGTTCGGATAAGATGTATAAGGATTTGAAAGAACACTATTGGTGGCCGAACATGAAAGGAGAAATTGCCATTTATGTCGGTAAATGCCTAACATGTTCAAAGGTAAAGGCAGAACATCAGAAACCATCGGGATTGTTACAACAACCCGAGATACCTCAATGGAAATGGGAACAAATTTCCATGGATTTCAATACAAAGTTGCCCAGGACGTCGAGCGGATATGACACGATATGGGTAGTTGTCGATCTTTTGACAAAATCAGCTCATTTCCAACCCATCAAAGAAACGGATAAAACCGAGAAACTTGCAAAGCTTTATATCAAGGAAATTGTGGCTAGGCATGGGGTACCAATTTCTATTATCTCTGATAGAGACAGCAGATTCGTGTCTAGAATCTGGAAATCATTACAAGAAGCCATGGGCACACGTCTTGACATGAGCACGGCATATCACCCACAAACCGATGGTCAAAGCGAAAGGACAATTCAAACCTTAGAGGATATGCTCCGTGCGTGTGCAATCGACTTCGGTGGAAATTGGGATACTCATTTGCCGCTAGCTGAGTTTTCATACAATAACAGTTACCACACCAGCATCAAAGCCGCTCCGTTTGAGGCTTTGTATGGTCGAAAGTGTCGTTCACCGCTATGTTGGGCGGAGGTTGGCGACAAGTATTTAACTAGTCCTGAGGTTATTCAGGAAACTACTGACAATATTTTCAAAATCAAGGATCGTCTGAAGGCCGCCCGTGACAGGCAAAAGAGTTACGCGGATAACAGACGAAGACCATTAGAATTCCAAGTTGGGGACCGGGTCATGTTGAAGGTCTCACCATGGAAGGGAGTTACAAGATTTGGCAACCGTGGCAAGCTTAACCCTAGGTACGTTGGACCATTTGAAATATTGGCTAGGGTTGGCTCTGTAGCATACAAGCTCAAGTTGCCACAGGAACTAAGCAATGTACATGATACGTTTCATGTGTCAAATCTCAAGAAGTGCTTATCAGACGAGACGTTAATTATACCGCCTGATGAAATTCACATAGATGACAAGCTGTACTTCGTTGAGGAACCTATTGAAGTTACAGATTGGAAGGTTCAGAAAACAAGGCGTAGCCGTGTTAAATTGGTTAAGGTACGTTGGAATTCAAAGCGTGGCCCCGAGAATACGTGGGAACGAGAAGATCAAATGAAAGCCAAGTACCCATTCTTGTTCACGAACACTCCAAGTCAAAAGGACAACAACTGAATTTCGGGATGAAATTCTCTTTAACATGGGGAGAATGTGACACCCAGCATACCAGGTCAATATCCATATTTCATAATTGCACGTTCATTAATTATATTTCCTTGTTTATTATTTTGACATAGTTTTGTCATGGAGTCTAGCATAGGAACAAATATTATACTTTAGTAATTTTTAGAATTACTAGGAAGTAAACGGTTATAACCCGCAAGGAACGTCGTTGGTGATTAACAAATCTTTATTCCGGAAAAGTCTAGTAATACGCTTTGATATAAAAACATATATATTGGTGACAAGATTATTAAAAATGAACACAACGATATCAGTTCATGGTGACGAGTTATTATTACGAGTGCATATATATATTGTAGTTAAACATTAACTATGACGTGTTAAATTAGTGGATTATTGAAAAATAATCAAGATACAAAATATATAGGGTTTTTGACATTTAAAAATCCGAACACCAGGTGTTAGATCACGGGAGCGCCTACCGGGTATACCCTACCTAAAGGCCACCCATTCACCAAACCACACCTAAACCCATCTTTTCCTCATCATGTTGTGTCATAGGAACATACTCTTTTATCCAAGAAGTTAGCTAAAGATCACATCTAAGGACTATTGTAATGATGATGAAGTATATGACACTCCAATTCTTCCATCTCCATATATATATATATATATATATATATATATATATATATACATACGATATACTCACACACATGCACACACATTCACATACAAAAAATTCAAGAACTAAGTTAGAAAAGTTAGCTAGAGGTTTGAAGATCCAAGGGATTCTTGAAGATTCAAGGGGTCGGTTTTGCTAGAGCACCAAGTCTCCATCACTTTCTACTAACGAATCCCCACCTAGCTTGTCTAGTGGTAAGAAACCGACACCAAACTCTAAATCCATCCCTATTTTCTTGATCTAAGCATATTGTTCACCCTAATAAACAGAGAGATTTAAAAATTAAGAGAGTTTTCTCCAAAAATCTAACTTTATAAAGTATAAAAGTTAGGGTTTTGTATAAATATGTATAAATGGGTCAAAATTATTAAAGATGAAATGTAATATTTGTTGGTTTGATTATTTATGTAGTGAATGGATATATAATCTGGTAATATCAAGGATAAAGGTAGAGAAAAACTAAAATATACATAGATATATATATGTTGATCGAAAATATACATGCATATGTTTATTTATATGTTTGACTTGATTAAGAAACAAGAAGTTTTCATGTATATAAATAGAGACTAGAATATGCATGCATATATATATATGGATCGAAATAAATATATATATATATAGATATATTTGTGTTTGATTTGATAAATGATTTGGTAATAATCAAGTAGTTGGATCCATAAATAAAAATGATAAGTTAATATGAATATATGCACACGGTTTTGTTATTTGAATAATCATGATAATAAATCATAGATGAATAAAAGTATAAAATTATACTTGGTGAAAAAGTGAGATACATGTGTATGTATATATGTGAAATCGTATGGAACATATATAAATAGATATGTGTTTAAGTTGGTGAATTTGAAAAGATTGTCAAGTATGAAAATGTGTTTATATGAAAAGTATATAAATGTATGAGTATGATTATAACTGGCGAAATTTGAAAAGTTGTTAAACATTTCATGTATATATATATATATATATATATATATATAGAAGTCATGATATATATATATAAATAACGGGGAAATTGTTAACTCGGAACTAGACATGAAACGACTAAATAAATGAAAAATATATGTTTAAAACTTGTTGATAACATGGAACGTAGACGCGAATAATGAAATATAAAGACGTTCGGTTTAAGGATAAATAATCATATGTTATCGAGAAACTTGTTTAAATATATGTTGGATTGTTAAAACATGATTATATTTGTGTGCATAAATAGATATAAGTAAATGCATGTTGAACGTAAACACGTTAATAAATGTCGTTCGAAACGAGTAAATTGTATGAGGACGTGTTAACATGGATTATGTGCACGTAGGACGACTCGCATGCTTAGAACATACTTGAACGACATTTGTAGTTTTATATAATTATTGATACGAAATAATTATATGGTAATACGCGAAATATAATATAAATATATTATATGATGTTGCAAAAACAATAATTATTTTTGACAAACGTATCAAGTCACCAATATGAAAATATACTATTTTCTCGGGAAATAAGTAAAGCGTCTAGACTAGGAATAATAATCACCAACGGGTCGTTACATTAAAACACGGTTTTATTAAACAAAGACGCACTTAACGGGATTCGTTAAGGCGGGTGAACAACTTGTGTTTAAGACGGTTAGTCTTAACATGTAAGGTATCCTTGTGTATTTAGGGTACGGATAAGCGGGGTTTACGGGTATTCAAGTGTTTGCTAGCAGTCATACTGACGAGGTGAGTTTCACTAATCCCCCTTTTTCTAAAGTTTTTGAAATGATTTGGGGTGGAAACATACTTGTAAAAGACTTTTGTATGTAAATGAATTAAACTAATGATCTGACCGTATGTGTGTATTGGGGGAAAAGTAAAGCGCTTAAAGTCCTCTGAATAAGTTAGTAACCATTAGCTATTTTAGCCCGGGATTATATGGATAGTACTATTGGGGGTGACGCCTCCGGTCATGGTTAGTCGCGCTAACCAGGGGTCCAAATGGCCGAATGACCGCATATTGTCTTACTCGCAGAAAGGCGGGGGGAGGCACAGAATGTTGGGGTTTCGTTACGGTCTCGTACATTACATACCATTTTGTATTCCTTGCAAGCTTACAAATGGGGTCAATAGATCGGATTAGTATTCAAATTCATTGGTAATACATGCAAAAAGAGTTCTGATCAGGTTAAAGTGATCAGGTTTTAAACAAAAGAGTTCTGATCAGGTTAAAGTGATCAGGTTTAAAACAAAAGGGTTCTGATCAGATTAAAGTGATCAGGTTTTAAACAAAAGGGTTCTGATCAGGTTAAAATGATCAGGTTTTAAACAAAAGAGTTCTGATCAGGTTAAAGTGATCAGGTTTTAAGCAAAAGGGTTCTAATCAGGTTTTAAGCAAAAGAGTTCTGAGCAGATTAAAGTGATCAGGTTTTAAACAAAGGAGTTTTGATCAGGCTAAAGTGATCAGGTTTTAAATAAAGGGTTTTGATCAGGTGAAAGTGATCAGGTTTAAACATTGGGTTTATGATAACTCTTTATAAAAATTTGTGAACTCACCAACCTCGTGTTGACGTTTTTAAGTATGTTTTCAGGAAAATGAACGTGGTCTCCAAGCTAGCAATGTAGGTTACTTACATACATGAGGATACAGCTTTTGGAAGGATTTCACTTGTATAACTCATGGTTTTGAGTCATATTTAAGAAATCTTAAACTTTGTAAAAACTAAGTTATGTTTTGGGATATAAACATTTAAACTTTGGTTATGTATCCAATATCATGTATGTGTTTGCGGTAATCATATGCTTCGAAAACCAGTGAACGTTACGCCTCGCGTTTCCGCCTTGGCGGGGTGTGACAGTTTGCTAGGTTCACAAGGTCGTATTTGGGTAAGGAGTTGAACGCTTCACTGGTTGGTTTCAAGTATTGAACCCCTCCAGATCTTTTGATTGCGAACAACTGCTTATCCTCCTCGAACCTTATGGCCAATATCATCCCTGTTGCCCCTTGTTTGTCTATGATAGACGTCTTTTGCCAAACAGGAGCTGGACCCACCCTAGATGAAGTAGAAGGCATATCTTTTTCTTTTGGTGCCTCCGGATCCACAGGTGTAGGGTTAACTAGGGAGGCTTCTGTCGAGGCTTCCACATTACTAGCATGCTAGACTGAACCTGTGTCGAGCTGAGCTTCGAAGGATGGAAATTCAAAGATCTCTCCATCTTCTAACTCATACTCTCCTTCCCCGTCGCCCTTGGGAATTTCAATTACTACATCCTCCTCATCATCATCCCAATCATCACCAGAGTCGATCTCTCCTTCTTCTAGATTAAAAAGAGCATCGATCTGTGCTTCCTTGGAATAGTCAGGCTCTAAGTATAAAATCTCATCATCAGATAGATCCTTAAGCACCTCAGCCGCTGACTTTCCTTTGTCACCACCACCAGAGGTATCACCACCCTCTTGATGAGTAGACTCCCCCTGAGCCGTTGTAATAGCAGAGATGGGCACAATTTCTAAAGCTTGGTGCTCACCTCCACTAGGACCGGCTTCGGGATCCTTGTCTTTGTCGTCATCCTTAGTCAAGTCAACAGGATGACAAGCCTCATCACCAGTAGTTTTCTCCTTCTCCTTATCTTTCTCCTTATCTTTGTCCCCCTGAGCATCAAGCTTCTTGGTCAGATCAGCAATTAGTTTGACCATCAGCTCATGCTCTTTCTATTGAGTATCAAACCTCAGCTCTAAAGATCACCTGTGACCCAGAATCATTTCATTTGTCCTAATTAGAATCTCGTTCTGGGCCATGACGTTCTTCAGTCTCTCGTCAGTCCCCGCTCTCTGGCTTCTTAGAATCCTAACTTCATCCACCAACGAATTAATCTGTGCTTGTTGAGCGTCAGATTCCTCCTTTGACTTCCGAATAGTTTCCAATAATCCAACAACTTGGGTTTCCAGAACATCTATCCTTGCATCATTAGGATCAGGATGTCTGGATGATGACGCTTCGGCATTGTGAATTGGGGAGGAGAAGATGGTGTCGAAGTCAAACCCTTGAGTAAATTCCCCATAGTTGAAGGGTTGACTTAAAGGATCAATGATGGTTATTGGGATTGTGGATGTGATGACGGTTGTAGGTGTTATGGAAGGGGTGATGGTGACTGACTCCATGAGAATTGGAGTAGTCACCGCCACCTGGGCAGATATGATAGGGAGGGTCACTATCACAGGAACCTCCTCTGTGATTGAAGTGACTGCCACGTCAGGTTGTACCTATGGCCTCCTCCTCTGTCTCATGTATAGCTGCTGTGAAGGTGGGGTGGAAGCTGAATCAGAACTCGCAGCGAAAACTTGTACTTGCTGCTGAGGACTCACCACCACCTCACTAGGAATAGGTTGTTGCTGCCTATCCCCCCTATTCTTATGTATACTTTCACGTCTTTGCCTTTGAATAGCAGCATCAGAGTCAGAATCTGTGTCACACCCCGACCGACGGCGGATTAAACGGCGGGGCTGACACGGTTGTTCATAAGCACATGATCATCTATTATTAAATGACAGTATTTATTCATCAACTTAAAATCATCCGTTACATAGGGAATGGAAAACGAAACGTTCCAAAACATAACATAATTTAAATTAAACTAGGTCCAAGTCCTAGATGAGCAGGTAGGGTCCTCAAATGGTTGCACCTGAAACATGTGAGTAAATGTCAACTACAAGTAGTTGGTGAGTAACATAGGTTTTGACACTAACAAAAGTTAAGTAAAAAAGTGTTTGTAATTCAATATTGTTCAAAGCGTAACTATGGCATAAATGTGAAAACATACAAAGTTCCAAGCGTACAATTCAATCCGTAGTAAATGGAAAACTTGTAAGTACAATCCCGCTGATTGTGTTTTGGAAAAATAGTAATATGGTACACACAAAACCCGCCAAGGTTTGTGTTAACTGGAATCGGATTCCCCTATAAATGATCATGTTAGGTACTACCTTAGGCCTGGGTAGCAGGTTAATGAATGTACTAGCATGAACACATGTAATGGTCACCAAGTAGTTTAAGACATAAAGCACATAGTGAATAGCATGAGAACAATGGTATTAAATTTGGTAAGCATGGTAAGTAAACATGTTCCACCCCGAGTATTTGTAAACAATAGTAAAAAGAAAGGGGGCTATGAAACTCACATGGAATATGTAGCTTGGGAATCACACGAACATGATGTTGCTCATGGGTTTAGCTACCCACAAGTTTAACCTATGATTTAATAGTGTAATAGAATCAATGGTGTATTCAAATGGCTACCGGGGATCCAAATGTACAAAGGAATTGGGTGGGGTGGGGATAATTGGTTAAGTTGGAGAATGCTTGTTCGAGTTTCAATTGTTACACATGAAATCCCTTGTAAAATTAGGTGTGTATGAGCAAATGATTTCATTTGTTTAGTAAACGTTTAGATTATTGTATATGTAGGAAAAATTCATTTGAGCTCTTTTGCTTATAATCAAAACGAAGTAAATGAATAATTAATTAAATAAATAAATAAGTAAATAATTAATTAATGAGTAAATAAATAAGTAAAAGAGTAGTCAGATACGTAATTAAGCAACAAAATGAATAAATAAATAAGTCGTTTTATTTATTTTAGTTTGGATTTCATGAAAATTAGGTACAAAATATTGTTCTTTTTTAATAAATAATCAAATCAAAATTGAGTATAAAAATGAATTTTATAAAGTAAATATAATTATATAAAAAGAATGTATAGGACTTTTACGTGGCAATTGGTTTTTATAAGAATAATTATATTTATGTTCTGAGTATGTTTTAAAAACCAAAACCTTTAAATAATCACCCGTCTAAAATAAATATATTAATTTAGTTAAAACTTGTTATGTTTTATCCCTAATAATATTAAATAGAATGGTTTTTATTGAAAGTTCAATAGTTTGAGTTTATAAAACATATGCGAGGATCCAGGGGTTTATAAAGTAACTTCTATATTTTTGGTTAATGTTTAAAAATGGACCAGAAAAAAAAGTTGGGACTGCCCGGGATCGAACCCACGACCTTAGTTGAGGGAGGGGAGAGCTTTAACCATGCGATCTGGGCTTATGCCTTGTAAGGTATCAAGAAAAAAAATTTATAAATAACATCAACAGCTTCATCTTCTCCTTTACATAAACAAATTACAAACCCTAGCCCCCATAACACTACTGATTCGAGATCGACAGTCAAGGGCCTTCGTTTGGGAGATTAAAACGAGCAAGAGAGAAGAGTTATCACCTGTTTATGACACGTTTAGTTGCAGAAAGAGGAGCCCGATCCCCTCCCTTGGATGTCGCGATCGAGAATGAGGAAAGAGTAAAAAAAAGGTTTCAGATTTGCGTCGTGGGTTTAGGATTTGTGAGTGTAATCGTATTATGAGGGTGGTACTAGTAATTAGGATGCTTTAATCAATAAAACCCGAATGGAATTTGTTTGATTCATGGGTCTTTTGATGTTTATAACCGAAATCTTCATTATGATAATAAAAGCTCACAATTACTCAATTAAACAAGAATTGAATTGTCTTAACTGATTGCAAATGTGTTGGTAACAGTTTGGAAACATAACTGCAACGGATTGGCAAGGATTGAATGGGTTTGGAAACGATTTTGACTTTCTATCCAATTAGTTGTTAAATGCATTTGGATAAAAGAATAACTATATGTGTTAATATGTTTATATGGTTTAGAAATGAGCGTATATATTTATTTGGTAGGATAATAACAAATACTTATATAATTTCTTTATATGAATACTTATCGTTTTGTAATAATTGTATTTAATGTATGCATGTATGAATACATATGAAAAGTAATGAGATAATTTATTGCAATGGATAGATGTACCTACAAAATAAATAAATTACAATGCCGGAAAAGTTCAAATAGAGGCCGGAATTTCCTGGAGATTACAGTCTCCCCTACTTTAGGAAATTTCGTCCCGAAATTCATAAGGAAGAGTGTCCTAGAAACAGATGTGGGTATTTGGATTTCATTTGATCCTCACGTTCCCAAGTGAACTCAGGGCCACGCTTGGATTCCCACCGAACCTTAACAATTGGAATGCGACTACGTTTGAGTTGCTTAACTTCTCGGTCCATGATTTCCACGGGTTTCTCCACAAAGTGCATTGTTTCGTCAATGTGAACCTCGTCAAGTGGTATGTGAAGATTCTCGTCAGCTAAGCATTTCTTTAGGTTCGAGACATGAAATGTCGGATGGACGTTGTTGAGTCCTTCAGGTAGATCCAATTTGTAGGCTACCTTCCCAATCCGCTCAAGGTTTTTAAAGGACCCACGAATCTTGGCGCAAGTTTCCCTTTCTTTCCAAAATGAACTACACCTTTCCAAGGGGAGAGAAGAACTACATCTTCAACTTGAAATTCTAAGGGTTTTCGACGTTTATCGGCATAGCTCTTTTGCCGACTTCTTGCTACCAGAAGGTTGTCTCGGATTAACATTATCTTGTCGGAAGTCTCTTGAATAAGTTCAGGACCAGTGATTTGCGATTCACCGATTTCAGTCCAGCAGATAGGAGAGCGGCACTTCCGACCATAAAGTGCTTCAAAAGGAGCCATGTTAATGCTTGTGTGATAACTGTTATTGTATGAGAACTCGACTAGGGGTAGATGTAAATCCCAATTTCCCTTGAAGTCAATGACAGGCTCTAAGCATATCTTCGAGAGTTTGAATCGTTCACTCAGATTGACCATCCGTTTGCGGGTGATAAGCATTACTAAGATTTAGTTGAGTACCTAGGGCTGATTGTAGGGATTGCCAGAAACGAGAGGTGAATCGTCCATCACGATTGGAAATAATGTTGAGAGGTACACCGTGATGACTAACGATCTCATCAACATAGATTCGAGCTAGTTTCTCAACTCGATAGTCCTCACGTATGGGTATAAAATGAGCAGATTTTGTCAAGCGGTCGATGATTACCCAAATGCTATCATGACCACTAGATGTTTGTGGGAGTTTGGTTATAAAATCCATGGCGATACACTCCCATTTCCACACGGTAATCTTGGGTTGTTCAAGTAAACCGGATGGACGCTGGTGTTCGGCTTTAACCTTTAAACATGTAAGGCATTTGGACACGTATAAAGAAATGTCCTTTTTCATACCAGGCCACCAGTATTGGGTATGAAGATCCATGTACATTTTGTCAGCACCAGGATGCACACCTCGTTCATGACAAAGGTACGAAGGTTGTCACGGTCCGAAATCCAGATATGATTTAGAAAGTAAAGTAACCCATTGGGTTTGGTTTCAAGTTGGAGTTCAGCACCACATGACATTTCATTGTACATGTTTCCTTCAATGACGGAAAGATTTTGTGCTTCAAGGATACGAGTTTGAATATCATTTTGGATTCGAATTATGTGGATCTTGATGGGTTCCTTACGGCTAAGAGCATCGGCCACGACATTAGCCTTACCAGGATGATAACAAATATTGCAGTCGTAGTCGTTTAGGAGTTCAACCCAACGCCTTTGCCTCATGTTGAGTTCTTTTTGATTGAAAATGTGCTGGAGGCTCTTATGATCGGTGTAAACCTCACATTTGGTACCATATAGGTAATGTCTCCAAATTTTTAGAGCAAATACGACCGCACCCAACTCAAGATCGTGCGTCGTATAATTCTTCTCATGGATTTTGAGTTGTCGGGACGCATAAACAATCACTTTGCCCCGCTGCATTAGTACACATCCAAGGCCTAAGTGGGAAGCGTCACAATAAACGACAAAGTCTTCGGTTCCATCGGGGAGGGTAAGGATAGGAGCCTCACATAGTTTCTGTTTTGGGGTTTGAAAAGCTTCCTCCTGTTTTGGTCCCCACTCGTAGGGTTTACCTTTGTGAGTTAAGGCTGTGAGTGATACCGCGATCTTTGAAAAGTTCGCTATGAAACGACGATAATAGCCTGCTATACCTTGAAGTGAGCGGACTTCGGTAGGGGTCTTTGGGGCTTGCCAGTTCTTTACTGCCTCAATCTTAGCGGGATCCACGTGAATACCCTTTTCGTTGACTATGTGTCCCAAGAATTGGACTTCCTTTAGCCAAAATTCACACTTAGAGAACTTAGCATACAGTTTCTCCTTCTTTAAGAGATCCAAAAACAAACGCAAGTGTTCTTCGTGTTCCACTTTGGATTTTGAATATATTAGAATGTCGTCAATGAAGACGATCACGAACTTGTCCAAGTACGGCTTACATATGCGGTTCATAAGATCCATGAATACCGCGGGTGCATTGGTTAGTCCGAAGGGCATAACCATGAACTCATAATGGCCATATCTTGTACGGAAGGCTCTCTTGGGGATATCGGATTCGAGGACTCGTAACTGATGATAACCAGAACGAAGATCGATCTTAGAGAAATAAGTCGAGCCTTGAAGTTGATCAAATAAATCTTCAATCCTCGGGAGTGGGTATCGGTTCTTCACGGTAAGTTTGTTGACTTCCCGATAGTCGATGCACATCCGAAAAGAACCATCCTTCTTTTTGACAAATAAAACAGGTGCTCCCCAAGGGGAAACACTAGGACGAATAAACCCCTTATCAGAAAGTTCTCGGAGTTGACTTGAAAGTTCTTGCATCTCTGATGGTGCAAGACGGTAAGGTGATTTAGCCACGGGGTTTGCTCCTGGCACTAGGTCAATACGGAATTCGCTTTGACGTATGGGAGGAAGACCGAGTAAATCTTCGGGAAAAACTTTAGGGAAGTCTTTGATTACCGAAATGTCTTGGAGGTTCTTATCCTTGACTTTTCGTTCCACAATATGGGCCAAGAATGCCACACATTTCTTCCGTAAATACTTCTGTGCGGTAGTGCAAGACAAAAGCTTGAGTCCTTTTGACGGCTTCTCACCATAGACGTTTAAAATTTCCCCCGAGTCAAGAGGGATACGGATATACTTGTCAAAACAAACGACTTCAGCATGGTGCTTGGTCAGCCAGTCCATGCCTACTATGATGTCAAAACCTCCGAGAGCCATAGGAATAAGATTGATTGAAAAGTCATGATCGCCCAAGATTAAGGTACAATCTCTAATAATGGTATCACATGAAATAGGATAACCATCCGCTACTAAAATATCAAAGGGTTTGTCTAGCTTAGCTCGACTCATAGCGAGTTGTGGTTCAAATTCAAAGGACACGAAACTCCTATCGGAACGAGTATCAAATAGGATAGAAGCATATTGGTGATTAATTGGGTACGTACCGTTCACCACATCGTTGTTGGCTTGTGCCTCATTGGCATTGATGTTGAAGGCTCGTCCTCGAGCTACGGGGTTTGCATTCCCCAGATTCATATTTCCCCGGTTCATATTCCCCTGGTTCCTGTTTCCTTGAATCATGTTACCTTGGTTCCCGTTCCCCTGTATCATGTTGCCCTGATTCATGTTGGCTTGGTTCACAATGACCAACCTAGGGCAACGATTCCTGAAATGATTTGGGTCTCCACACTCGTAACAAGCACGACCCTGAGCGAAAGTAGCAGGAATAGGAACAGCAGTTTGATTAGCTTGGTAAGCTCGGGGAGCAGTACGGCAGATGTTAGCCGTATGTCCAGAACGTCCACAATTGGTACATAGACGGCATGGCATGTAGGTAGTATGATGGAGCTGGCAGGTGTTGCACAGAGGTAGTAAGGGCTACTTGGGCTAAAGGAGTAGCAGGTGTGATAATTGCAAAGTTCTTGCCTTTTCTCTTTTTGCCATTGAAGGAGGACTCAGCCTTGGTCTCTTTAGTGGGTTCAGTGGTGGATTTTTCAACGTTTCTCTTAGCACCTTTCTTGGACAAGGTTCCTGCCTTAACGTGGTTGTCTGATAGAGTGGCAGCTAGATGGATAGCTTCCTCAAGAGTGGTTGGGTTACTACCCAACACGGTATCCTGAATCTGCATGGGCAAACCATTGATGTACTTCTCAATGGCTCGGGAGAGAGGAGTGACCATATGGGGCACCAGTAGGCTGAGCTCATGAAAGCGAGTGGTGTAGGCAAGGCTTTCACCACTGTCTTGTTTGAGATCCCAGAATTCAGCTTCTAGTTTCTTGACCTCATTACGGGGGCAAAACTCATCTGTCATGAGTGTCTTTACATCAACCCAATGCAAGGCTAGTGCAACCTCTATCCCACGGTTACGTTTTTCCCCATTCCACCATGTGAGTGCCCTTTTCTGGAAGACACTAGTAGCATAACGCACCTGGAGGTTTTCAGGACAGTCAGCATTGATGAAAGTCCCCTCAATGCTTTCAAAACATTGGAGAAGTCTAGTAGCTCCTTCGTTCCCGTAGAACGTGGTGGGGTTGCAGGAGTTGAAGTGTTTGAATGTACACGCGGGATTCCTTGGTGCAACATTCTGGTTCAATTGGTTGACCATAGTTAGTAGGATCGTAGCCATTTGTTGGATGATCCTATCGGTGAGGTTGTTCCTACGCTCACGACGGGGAGGCATTTTACAAACAGTTGAATAGAAAGTTCATAAGATGTGAATCATGAATAAGAGTTTGGAATTTAATCATGAGATGTTAGATGAAGCATACATGGTACCCTAATGGGCACATTGACTTATCAAAGTATTTTAAGTCTTTCTAAGGTTTGAGAAGTCATGCTTTAGCCTATAAGTGGACACTCATCCCAAGAATTCCCAGGAAAGCATAACTGGTCCATCGGTTGGTTTGGATTTATACGAGATGCTTTCCTAGACAGAACTCCCAGAATACAGGCATCCACCCTTCCGGATTGCACAAGTTCTCATTCATTAATTAGAACGTACATACCTTTGACGAGAGTTTCCTTCGGATTAGACTATTAAGTCTAAGTGTAAGTTTCATGTAGTTCAAGTAGTTCCAAATAGTTTCAAGTAGACTCTTGAATGTTTAAGTTCACGTAGTTGTATCAAGTAATCAAAAAAATTAGATAGGTGTAGGTAAGTATGCATGGTAGGAATAAAGTGGAGTTCCTAATAAAAGACACGAGTTAGACTCATGTTTGGGACTACTAAGTTATAGTCTAGGTCATGTGTCTAATAACCTAATTCCCTATAACCATGGCTCTGATACCAATCTGTCACACCCCGACCGATGGCGTATTAAACACCGGGGCTGACGCGGTTGTTCATAAGCACATGATCATCTATTATTAAATGACAATATTTATTCATCAACTTAAAATCATCCGTTACATAGGGAATGGGAAACGAAACGTTCCAAAACATAACATAATTTACATTAAACTAGGTCCAAGTTCTAGATGAGCAGGTAGGGTCCTCAAATGGTTGCACCTGAAACATGTGAGTAAATGTCAACTACAAGTAGTTGGTGAGCAACATAGGGGAGACTGTAATCTTAAAATAAATATATTAATTTTGTTAAAACTTGTTAGGTTTTATTCCTAATAATATTAAATAGAATGGTTTTTATTGAAAGTTCAATAGTTTGAGTTTATAAAACATATGCGAGTATCCAGGGGTTTATAAAGTAACTTCTATATTTTTGGTTAATGTTTAAAAATGGATCAGAAAAAAAAGTTGGGACTGCCCGAGATCGAACCCACGACCTCAGTTGAGGGAGGGGAGAGCTTTAACCATGCGATCTGGGCTTATGCCATGTAAGGTATCAGGAAAACAAATTTATAAATAACATCAACAGCTTCATCTTCTCCTTTACATTAACAAATTACAAACCCTAGCCCCCATAACACTACTGATTCGAGATCGACAGTCAAGGGCCTTCGTTTGGGAGATTAAAACGAGCAAGAGAGAAGAGTTATCACCTGTTTATGACTCGTTTAGTTGCAGAAAGACGAGCCCGATCCCCTCCCTTGGATGTCGCGATCGAGAATGAGGAAAGAGTAAAAAAAAGGTTTCAGATTTGCGTCGTGGGTTTAGGATTTGTGAGTGTAATCGTATTATGAGGGTGGTACTCGTAATTAGGATGCTTTAATCAATAAAACCCGAATGGAATTTGTTTGATTCATGGGTCTTTTGATGTTTATAACCGAAATCTTCATTATGATAATAAAAGCTCACAATTACTCAATTAAACATGAATTGAATTGTCTTAACTGATTGCAAATGTGTAACCACAACGGATTGGCAAGGATTGAATAGGTTTGGAAACGATTTTGACTTTCTATCCAATTAGTTGTTAAATGCATTTGGATAAAAGAATAACTATATGTGTTAATATGTTTATATGGTTTAGAAATGAGCGTATATATTTATTTAGTAGGATAATAACAAATACTTATATAATTTCCTTATATGAATACTTATCATTTTGTAATAATTGTATTTAATGTATGCATGTATGAATACATATGAAAAGTAATGAGATAATTTATTGCAATGGATAGATGTACCTACAAAGTAAAGAAATTACAATGCCGGAAAAGTTCAAATAGAGGCCGGAATTTCCTGGAGATTACAATCTGGCTCATATTCGCTGCTAGATGACTGTCTCTTTCTCTTCGAGGATGACTCAGGAAGGGTGACCTTCGTGGTTCTCCTCGGGTGAACCTGCGATGGTGCATCATCGGAATCAGAAGAATCAGATCCCGTCTCTTCCGAGTCGGATTCCTCAGCACCACCATTACCTTCTTCTTCGTCTCCACCATCCGACGATCCATCTTCACTTTCAACTTCCTCCTCTTGTTGTTGTTCATCTAAATGCTCACTCAATTCTGGCTCCGAATTGTGACTATACCATCTCCAATCACCTGGTGCCACGTACGCTTCATTTATAAGGTGGCCAAAGAGTGTTGTGTGCTCAGGGGTAGGATCTACATTGTCTGGCTTTAAAAATTGTGCAAATACCATTTTGTCCACCGTTTTAACTTGCAATCTCTCCCCGGTAGCAGGTAGGTTTGGCAACGCATCGTTTATCAGAAGTTGCACAAACCTAGGGTATAACAAGAACCTGAACCTCTCAGCCGTGTTGATCTGGTCATTGATGGCTTTGAATATGTATCGTGAGAAGTTGTAGCCCTTGTTGAGAGATAAGCCAACCATGGCTGCAGCGCGGTCATGACCCATTGCATCATTTCCCGCTTTTCTTGAGGAGATGCACATGATCATGACGTGGGCAAAGTATCTCATTGGTCAAGCACCCACATTTTCTTATACGAAGCATAGTCTCTCGCACCGACATATCCCATTCGTTGCCTCCAATAACCATCCACAAAGTAGTCTGGATAGGCTATCGGGTCGGTCGAGAGATCTCGGAATTGTAGGACCCTTCTAATTGTGTCTTCAGAGAAGGCGATCTCATGACCAGCCACGGTAGCCCTTATAACATTGAGGGTTACCGTGCAATCATGCTTCGCAGTATCCCAAAATTTCTCCAGATAAGGTCTTAAAACGATCGGTTCAGCTGAAATAGCGTAGCTGATTCTTGAACGGTTTAAGAAATCAATTATCTCTCGATACTGAAGCGCTGCACCCTTCCATTCCGGTTGAGTATTAGCTAACCGATTGAATTCGTTCGTAAACGCCCGAGCCATAATCTGCAAAAACACACAGAAAACATAATCAGAACAACAAGTTTCATTGGAAATGAATAAACATGACGCAGTATAGCAGTTACTCTTTGAACTGAAATTTCAGAATTAGAAATTTTCCCAAGTGTTGGTCCTGCGTACTTAGCAAGTACGCAGGAATTTCCTCTTGCGTACTTAATAAGTACGCAAGAATTACTTCTTGCTAAGTGCGCAAGAAACATACTTGTTTAAAAATGTCAGAAGTTGTAAAAATCAACCGATGTTCAAAAAGGAGGTGGATTAGGTCACCACAAGGTTGGAATCAGTGATTACGAACCATGGAACCAACATCAACACCAAATCACTGCTATATGGTCCAATTTTGACTTAAACGACCACCCAGATGAACCGTCGGCCATCGAGGGTCTAAGTTCAAAATCAAGGGATTAAACGGACTGATTAAGGGTCGATCACTGGTTCTAATCAAGTTTTAATTATAAGGTTTTACCCAAAAAACCCACAAGTTGAGTAAAAACTCGAATCAAAACCCTAAGTTTTTCAAATGTTCAAATCGGTCCAAAATCATGATTTTTGTTGATGGATTGGCTCAAGATTCTCACCGATTAGTTGTTACACGATGATGATACTAGAGATGGGACAAGAAATCGGTTTGGAACACTCAGATTTTTGAGTAAAAATTGCAGAGGGAAAATGAACAGGCGTTAAGTTTGAATGAGATAAATCTCTGAAATTTTCTAACTCCTGTTTAAATACCCAACACCAAAAGGTCTTGCGTACTTGCTAAGTGCACAAGCTTTAACTCCTGCGTACTTACAAGTGCGCAAGGCTTTAACTCTTGCGTACTTGTTAAGTACGCAGGGCTTACTTCTTGCGCACTTGTCAAGAACGCAGAAACCCTTAAGTGCGCAAATTTTCAACTCAATTTATGAAGATTTCAAGTCAAATAACGAACAAGATAAAAAATATTCAATCAAGAGGATTCAAAATCAAATCAGGAAGGTTAAACACAAATATTTTTGGCTTTTCTGATTAAGATTGAACTGTTCATAAACTTAAAATCTTTTTTGATCTTTTCTAGATAAAAATATACACGTATTTACACAAACTATTTTTGATCAAATACACGAGCAGAGGATCATATCAGGCTAACTTATAGCAAAAACGATACAATATAATATAAACATCAAAGAATATGGGATCATGTCATGGATTACTATTTAATCATACATAATAAGCACATAAACAAGTAATTTAAGTTGACAATATTATAATATTTGAAACTATAAGCATCTTTGTATCACGTTCTTGTGTATTAAGGTATTAATTATAAGATATACAACGTGTACCCCAATGATATGCTACAATAATGTAAATTGCACTATCTCAAGGCATCTAAGATTTTCCCAATGATTTTCTAAATTTTCAGAATGAAGCTACATCAATTAGCACAGGAAAAATCAAGCAGAATCCATAAGGATTATCAAGAATCATAAGATTCAGAATCGAGTGATTCATTTGTCTTGGTTTCATTTGATTTTCTTCATTGAATATCGGTATGATGATTCAGGATAATGAGTATGGTGTTTGAATAAGGTAAAGGAATCCAACTTTTATCTGGATTTGATTTCAATGAATCAGGAGTGATTCAAGTGTGAATACATGCTCAACGGTTGATGTAGAGACATGTCATGATTCAATCTCTCCTTGCATACTTGTGAGTATGGGCAGTGAGATGAACCGCATTAATTGTGCTAACGACATAACCCGAAACTGATCTCAAAAGAAAATTATTGCCAAAATCTAACATCCTTTATCTGATAATGATCTTTTCTATTCTTTTACGAACACACACTAGCAAACATGGGTTCAAACCACAGTTGTAATTTAGACTTTAGTATCCACACTAATAGTGATTCAAAGACGCATACAGCCTACTGACAGTTCAAATTACTTGTAAATAAGCAGATTAAAAACAAAATAATTTAAACAATTAAGTAAGCATGACGCAATCATTTCCCATATGAGTAGTCTGTGACATTTAGATCATTTCTGATGTACTATCATTTCCTCGTTTCTCAAGTTAACTTTGAAATTTTCTCCATTTTCTATTTTGTTTTTGATTTTGTAAAATGTTTTTGAAAGTTAAAAGAACTATACAGAAAACTTAAAATAAAATAAAAGTTTAACTTTCATGAATTGAATTGATTTAAGAAAAACAAGTTTTTCACTCAGGATTGAACATTCCTATCAAGTTGACAAGATGTTCAAAACGGGATCGATCAAAAGCCTTTGTGAAAAGGTCAGCAAGATTGTCATCCATGTGACTTTAACAAGTTCAATTAAATGCTTTTCAGCATAATCACGGATGAAATGATGGCAAATTTCTATATGTTTAGTCTTGGAATGTTTCACCGGGTTATTTATGATGGACATTGTGGCATTGTTGTCAGTGAACAAAGGAGTTCCAGTGAAGTTCAAGCCGTAGTCTCTCAGTTGCTGCTGAATCCATAATATCTGAGAGCAACCGCTCGCTGCAGCAATGTATTCTGCTTCACAAGTTGAGACAGAAACCGTTGACTGCTTCTTACACTGCCAGGAAACCAGTTTGTCTCCTAAGAATTGACATCCACCAGAAGTTGACTTTCTGTCAATGTTACAACCGCCATAATCTGAATCAGTGTAGGCTTTGAGGTCGAATGACTGCTGCTTAGAGTACCAAATACCCAATCGAGGTTTCCCTTTCAAGTATCTGAAAATTCTCTTCACGGCTATCATATGTGACTCCTTCGGTTGAGACTGAAACCTTGAGCACAAGCACACAACAAACATTATATCGGGTCTTGAAGCTGTGAGATACATAAGAGATCCGATCATCCCACGGTACAATCTGCAATCCACATCCTTTCCATCTTTGTCAGGATGCAGACCATGATTGACTGGGATAGGTGTGCCATAAGTACTGCTATCATTCATCTTGTATTTTGACAAGATGTCCTGCACATACTTAGTTTGATGTAGATAAATGCCATCCTCTCTTTGACTGACTTGCAGACCCAGGAAGAACGACAATTCACCCATGTTACTCATTTCAAACTTGGACTTCATCACCTGCTCGAATTCCCTACACATCCCTTCATTGGTAGATCCAAAGATAATGTCGTCGACGTAGACTTGTACAAGAAGAATGTCAACTCCTGCTTTCCTAATGAAGAGGGTCGAGTCAATCTGTCCACGGTCGAAACCATTAGACAATAGATGCTTAGATAATGTCTCATACCATGCCCGCGGTGCTTGATGAAGACCATAAAGTGCTTTGTCGAGCTTATACACTTTATTGATATTATGCGGATCTTCAAAGCCGAGAGGTTGAGTGACATAGACCTCTTCATGAACTTTTCCATATAGGAAAGCACTCTTCACATCAAGTTGATAGACCTTGAAGCCGACATATGTGGCATAAGCCAAGAACAGTCGAATGGCCTCAATTCTAGCAACTGGGCATATACTTACGTATAATCCAAGGCCTCTTGTTGATAAAAACCCTGAACAACCAATCTTGCTTTGTTCTTCACAACCACATGACGATCATCCGTCTTGCATTCGAACACTCATCTGGTTCCAATTGGCTGAAAGCCTTTGGGCAAGTCAACCAAATCCCACACGTGCAACTTTTGGAATTGAGACAATTCATCTTGCATCGCCTCAATCCAGCAGTTGTTCGCGAGAGCCTCCTTCCCATTCTTTGGCTCTAACTAGGACACGAATGCAGCTTGCAGACATGTTTCCATGACACCAGTGTCAAGTATCTCCGAGTAAAGACTAGCGTTCTCTGCAATGGTTCGATGACGAGTTTGAACACTGGCATGAGGATCACCAATAATGTTGTCGATTGGATGATTCTTATGCACTCTCGTCTCTGGTACATTCGGTTCCTGAATTTCTGAATCGAGATTCGTGCTTAACTCCCCCATTTCCTGTGTTCCAGAAGAAGAAGATTCAATGTTAATTGGATCAGCTGGAGCTTCATTTCTTACAATTGTGTTAGGATTAGCTTGAGCGTCATCTCCATCAACATGAAAATCTTCACTGTTATCACTGTCATGAGTTCCAGATGCAGATGCAACATCATAATCAGGAGTTACAATCGGTACAGTAGCACGAGTAGAGAAACTGGAGTCATCGCCGCCACCCAATAATTCATAAACATTTGCGGCGTCAACTGCAGATAGATCAGGAAGATTGAATGACTTGAATAGCACATCATAATCAAAACCCCAAGCTAGACCTGTTGTTTCTGGTGGAATGCTGTGTTTACTGCAATCCACTTCAAACCATTCCTCGATAGTACGAGTTCCTATATTGTACACTCTCTTGCAAGGCGAGTTGGAAACGTATCCTAAGAAGATGCCTTCCACCGCTTTTGCATGAAACTTATACTGGCGGTCTTTATACTGTAGCAACAAGGAACAGGGACTACCAAAAGGACCTAGGTAATCAAGATTAGGAAGTCGATTGTTGATCAACTCTTAACAAGTCTTGTTGTTCCTCTTCACAACCAGAACTCTGTTTAAGACGTGACAGGCTGTATTAACGGCTTCTGCCCAGAAAGTGACAGGAAGCTTTGCATCTAACAGCATAGTCCTTGCAGTCTCAATCAATGTTCTGTTCTTCCATTCTGCAACTCCATTCTGTTGTGGTGTGTACAGGGCGCTGATTTCGTGACGGATCCCCTTCTTGAGACAGAAAAGTTCCATCAAATTATTCTTGAACTCGGTTCCGTTGTCACTCCTTATTCTTCGAACCTTCAGCTTGCAAAGAGATTCTAAGCTCAGGATCAGGTATTGAAGAATATCAGCAGTCTCATCCTTAGCACCTAAAAAACGCACCCAAGAAAAACATGAGAAATCATCAGTTACAACCAGACAGAACGACTTACCACCAATACTCCTGATACTTATGGGGCCAAACAGATCCATGTGTAATAGCTCCAAAGGGGTATCAATGGAGTTTTGGAGCTTGGGCTTGTGAGACTTCCGCTGCTGTTTGCCCTTTTTACAAGGTATACAGTCATCTGCAATGGTAAATCTCAGCTTAGGAACCCCGGTTACCAAACCGTTTCGGACAAAATGGTTCATTTTACGATACGAAATATGTCACAAGATAGAGTCAAGCTCTGTCGCTTTGGTAAGCAAACAAGTAGCAACTGATGAGGTGGTTGTTGCAACACTCATATCAATCTAATAGATGTCGTTTGTCCTTGGCGTTCTCATCAGGATCCAATCTTCAGGAACTTCAAAACCAGGCTTCAGAATCAAGCATTCATTCTTATCAAACATCACCGAGTACTCCTTGTCGCACATTTGGGGGACACTCAGCAGGTTATGCTTCAGCTGCTCGCAAAAGTTGACATTGTCAAAATTGACACAACCATTTGATACCACGCCTTGACACGTGATACTGCTTCCTTTCTCTCAAGCAAAGGCCACTTAGCCCCCTCTGAATGGTTTCACGTCTTGAAGCAAGACCATGTTTCCTGTCATGTGCCGGGAGCATCCACTATCTACATACCAGCGGTTAGAGATAGTACCCTTCGGACGTCCCTGCACGAGTCATAAAAAGAATTAGTTAGATTTGGAGACCCAAGCCATAGTGGTCTTGGGTCGTCCATCCTTTTCAAAATAAACTACCTCTTGAATTTGTTAGTCCAAGACCTCTTCTGTTTCTTAACTGGAACAGTAGACTTATGTTCAACAACAGCATGTGAACTAGTGGATGCTTCACCTGATTGAACTCCAGTTAGCTTTTCTAGCTTTCTCAACCTCTTATTCCTTCTCCTCCTCTGTGGCTTAGAGAGTTTCACCACAGGTTTCTCACCAGTACGTGTACTACCAAAGGTAGATACACAAAGTACAACAGGTTGCTTTACCTTTCTTGAAACAGATGGTTTGGACTCATATTTGATCTTTGGCTTTGCCATCGGTTTAGCTGGTGGTTTCACCACATTTTGTTTTGAACATTTGGGAGGTTTCACTGATGGTGACTTATGGATGACAGCCGGTTGTGAAACAATAGGCCGTTTCCCTTGGTTCTTAAAAGGGCATTTCACAAGAATGTGACCAACCATACCACAGTGAAAACAAGTTCTCTTGTCTGTGTAAGTTCTCATGTAAGGCTCATTAGATCTGGCATTAGATGACTCAGCATGATGAGCAGGAGGAGTTGGTTTGTGAACAGAAGTTTGACCCGATACAGATTGGTTCTTGGGAGTATAGTATTTTTGCAAATTTTATTTGTAACTAAACCCAAAGTGAGCTGAAAAAGCCTCTTTCTTTACTTGATTAAGATTTTTATACCCCCCATAAAGCATTACCTTTAATTTATCATTAGATTCAATGATATCGGGTTCAGTTAAAATACAGTTATCACTATTAGTGATAATGTTTTTCTTGACTTTCTGTTCAGATAACAACTCCTCAGATACTACTCCTTCAGGGCAAGTGTTAACCGACCCATCATCAGAAGCAGTAAAGAACTCCTCATCAGATGCGGAGTTGGCCTTACTTGAGGAATCATCCTTTTTAGAGGAATCATCCTTTCTTGAGGACTCATCAAGACAAGTTAGATCAATGTCTACTAAGATGTTGACAAACTTCCCGCTAACAGGTGGAGGAATGGCATTAGTACCCAACCCTAAGCCATTCATTTGCCTCACTACAGATTTGTAGAACCAAAGACTGATTGCTACCAAAATATTCTAAGTACAAATGCTGCTGATAGGCTTATCAGTAGCATTCAACACATGATGCTGCTGATAGGCTTATCAGCAGCATTCAACACTTGTTGCTGCTGATAGGCTTATCAGCAGCGTTCAACACAAGTTGCTGCTGATAGGCTTATCAGCAGCATTATTCTCAATCTTGCTGCTGATCCTCATCTATGCTGCTGATAGCTTTATTCTCTGAAGACCAAACGTTGCAGCTGACTATCCATGCGAAGCGCTTCTGACACCTTTCTGCAAAAGCAACTGCCACACTCCAAGCAGAAGGAACCTCACTGGTGCAACCAATAAAGGACAATGACGCTCTTCTCCAAGCATGCAAACAATGATGCCTAAGAAGACGTTTCAGTAAAGTTAACTAGATTAGCCTTTACGTGTAATTTAGATTAATAAACAAGATCAACGGTCTGTGTTCGATCTGATCCTTAGAATCAAGGGTCTGTCTTGATTCTAAGTTAGTATAAATACCGTGTAAACACTTCATTGTAAGTGTGCTTCTTGACTGAGTTTTCATTTGTAATCGTTTATTCACAAAGCTTAATACAACAGTATTCTTATCAGTATTCTTTCTGTTTACTCGATTGTAATTGTGTAGTTGTTATTGTTTCCGCCAATCTCAACTAAGAACATAACCATCTTGTAATTTCATGATCCTACAAGTGGTATAAGAGCTTTGGCTCAGATTAAACAAACTAACAATTGTTTAATCACTTCTGGTTCTATTCTAAACTCTCTCTCCTTCAAAAAGTCACCAAGAACAAAAATGGCACAAAGCAACGGGCTTGAAGACATCCTGAAGCAGCAGTATGAAAACTTCGTCTGGTAGGAAGGTGAGTCTCTAACTGTTTCATACAACATATTTACCTACCTTGTATTAGAGATGCAGTGCTCAATGGTGAAGCTAGAGAATGAAGATATTCTCAAAAAGTTCATCAGGTCTTTACCTAGCTGTTGGACACTCTACACGGTGTCCATTAGAAGAACTGAGAATCTGAAGACTCTCCAAATGACTGAGCTCTTCGGTATGCTAAAAACCTATGAGCTAGAGATGATCCAGGCAAAAGAAAGAAGCTCAAGCTACCAAACTGCCTCAACATCCACCACCACCTCCTCTACCCTCCATTCTGAGCACTCGGGTCCTAGTTCAAGTAACTACTATCCTCCCATCATCACCCATTCTGGAGAGTTCGACTGGAGCGTTCAGTATGAAGATCGGCCTACTAACAACCAAGCTCTTATGGCAGACACAACTGAGATACCGCCTCAGGTATTTGAACATCTTTGTTCTCAAGCCTGTATTGATAAAGTTTTGGGCTATAGAAAGCATAACCAAAACCTTATAGATCAAAATGAAGAGTTTCATCAGATGAAATCTGAGTTCAAAAAGGTCGAAGACACTTATAAAGAAAAGTCTAACTTCCTTAAGAAAGAGATTTCATCACTAAAACACGAACAAACTAATATGGAAACTCAGATTGATGATCTACTTGTCAAACTAAAAGCTACCAGAGCTGAACTGGCAGAACAGAAAGTTCATGTTGAAAAATATGAATTTTTCTCCAAAAAGTTACAAAGACTTTTAGATATTCAAGTCCATGAGAAGGTAAAGACTGGACTTGGGTATAACACTGATCAGTACAAATCTGTTCCTCCTCCTGCTGACTATATTGCCATCTACAAACCAAGCTTCAATATTGCAAATCTTGACACTACAAACCGAAACCTTGATCCTTCAACGGATGAACCTATCGTTGAAGACTGCACTACCTCTTCAGAACCTAAGTCAACCTGCTCAGACCACTGTGAAACTAGTGCAGTTCCATCTGCTCCTATCTCTGAAGATGTTTTGAACAAAACTGAATGTCCTGTTTTTACTCCAACTATTCCAGCTCCCATCCCATTCAAACAAATCAAGATTAGCTATCCTCAAAATGGAAGAAAGCTAAACATTGAAAAGGGAGAGACATCAGGTTTCACCAACCCCAAGTCTCAGTCAAAGCCAAAGGTGTTTGATATTTTTCATGCACCTGGAGAAAAAGGTCCATATGTTCAAAAGACAATAGAAGAAGCCACTTTTGAACATAACAAAGCTCATCCCTGGAACTTCAAAGATTTGTTTCAAAGAAAGAACTATGTGGACTTTCACAGGGACAAGATAGCACTATCCTGCTTTGTGTGTGGCAAATACAATCACACTGCTAGCACCTGCTTTCACTACCGTGAACAACAAAGAAACTCAAAGCAGCATGCCTTTGAGAAAACAAACATAAACAAACAGGTGAGAAGCTATGATGCAAAGGCAACAAAGTTCAGAGAATCTCTATCCCCTCAAAGAGTGAAGATGCAGAAACCTCAACAAACTTGCATTATATGTGGGGAATCAAACCACTTTGCTGCAACATGCAAGTTCAACCCTTTTAACCAGATTGCAAATCGTTCATCTGTGCTCAACCCATCAGCAGCAAACAAAATCGCTGCTGATAGAGTAAAGTCCAGGAAACCAAAGGCAAAGCCTTCAGCAGCAAAAGTCTCTGCTGCTGACAAAGAAAAATGAAAAACAACGGCATCAGCAGCAAAAGTATCTGCTGCTGACAAAGCAAAATCCAAAATAAAGCTTCCAACAGCAAAAACTGCTACTGCTCCAGCAAAGCCTTTAGCAGCAAAATCGGCTGCGGATAAGCCAGAATTGTCAGCAACAACATCTTCTGCCGACAATGTAAAGAAAGCTAAAAAACCACCAACACAGCAATGGAAGGCCAAACAATCTCCAAGCATAACTATTGGTTCCATTGACTGCAAGCATGCTGACAATGGCAAATTAGCAACGATTTTCTACAATGATGCATGCTACAATGTTCCTCCCACTAATCAGATATCTTCCATGTGCAGGGACAGCCAGGCAATAAACACAATACTTGGGTGGTAGATAGCGGCTGTTCCAGGCACATGACAGGCAACAGGTCCATCCTCTCTAACTTCAGACATTTCAATGGAGGATATGTTGCCTTTGGGAGTGACTCAAAGGGTGGATCTATCACTGGACAAGGAACCGTGTCCAATGAAAGGATGAGTATTGAAAGAGTCAACTATGTTAAAGAACTTGACTTCAATCTCATGAGTGTTTCCCAAGTATGTGATCAAAAGCATTGGATGCTCTTCACTGACAAAGAATGTTTCGTGTTAGCTCCTGGCTTATCTAAACCCCCTCCAGAGAAGATTCTCCTAACTGCTCATAGAAAGGACAACTTATATGTGCTTGACATGAATAAAGTCACTCCATCTGGTAGTGTTTCATGTTTTCTGTCAAAGGCATCAGTTGATGAATCCGCTCTCTGGCACAGGAGGTTAAGCCATGTTAACATCAAAACAATCAATAAATTAGTGAAGGACAATCTTGTCAGAGGGCTTCCTGACAAAGAATTCCAGCTTAGCGATCACTGCATTGCCTGCTTGAAGGGAAAACAACACAAGAGTTCCCACAAGCCCAAGACATTGAACACAAATGACACCCCTCTCCAGCTACTGCATATGGATCTCTTTGGTCCTACGAATGTCATGTCAATGGGCAAAAAGTCCTACTGTCTGGTGATAACTGATGACTTCTCCAGATTCTCATGGGTATTCTTCCTAAGAACAAAAGATGAAACTGCTGAGATTCTCAAATCCTATATTCTTAGGGTAGAGAATCAAAGCAATCTGAAGGTAAAGATCATAAGGTGTGATCAGGGAACAGAGTTCAAAAATCACACTTTGAACAGTTTCTGTGAGAGCAAGGGCATTGAAAGGCAATACAGTGCTCCAAGAACCCCTCAACAAAATGGGGTTGCTGAAAGAAGAAATAGGACTCTGATTGAATCAGCAAGATCTATGCTGGCTGACTCAAAGCTGCCCCTTACTTTCTGGGCGGAAGCAGTAAGCACAACTTGTTATGTGCAGAATAGAGTCCTTATTGTTAAGCCTCCCTAGAAAACACCCTATGAACTATGGCTCAAAAGAGTTCCCTACATTGGCTTCCTGAAGCCCTTTGGATGTCCATGTACCATCCTCATCACACATGGAGTTCTTCCTAAATTCGGTGCAAAGTCTGATGAAGGTTACTTTG
The DNA here is from genome assembly GCA_023525975.1 of Smallanthus sonchifolius. NCBI lineage: Eukaryota > Viridiplantae > Streptophyta > Magnoliopsida > Asterales > Asteraceae > Smallanthus > Smallanthus sonchifolius. Next base: position 78,831,343 of record CM042022.1, read on the forward strand.
TGGGTTACTCCTCTCAATCAAAGGCCTACCGAGTGTTCAATTCTAGGACTCGGATTATGGAAGAATCTGCTAATGTGGAATGCAGGGAACACGTTGTCTGTGAACAAGGCAAAGGTCCTAACTGGCTCTTTGATATAGACTCCTTCACCCAGATATTTGAGCCTCTCATATTATCAAATATGGAGTTTTCTTCTTCAAAATCAACATCTTCTGCCTCAACCTCCTCTTCTGACTACAGACTGGATTTTCCCAGTCCCTACATCAGGATGAAAAGGCCATCCATTGATCCTCCATCAGTGGCAGAAGCTATTGAAGCCAGTACAGGTGAAGCCGGTACTTCCAACACCACAAGCAGCAATCTCTCTGACCAAGAAATCTTTAATGAAGCCTCCTCAATCCATGCTGATGAGGCCTCTGATGCTAATACTGCTGACAATGTGGAACACAATGATCAGAACCTCCAAGCTCCTCTCCTCACAACTGAAGACAATCCTGATCTAAACCAAAGTAATCTTGAAGAGGGAATACGGCTGGATGTGATACCAGCACAGAGAATAAACAAAGAGCATCCTCTGGAAAACATCATTGGCCAAGTCCACACAGGTATCCAGACAAGAAGTAAGTCTCATGAAGCCAACATTTGTTTGTTCTCTTGCTTTCTATCTCAGGTGGAACCCAAGAAGATTGATGAAGCTCTCAAGCACAACAGTTGGATTGAAGCAATGCAGGAAGAATTGCTGTAATTCAAAAGACAAGATGTTTGGAAGCTTGTTGATCTTCCACCTGGTCAAACAGCCATTGGAACAAGATGGGTCTTCAGAAACAAGCAAGATGAAAGGGGCATCGTGGTCAAGAACAAAGCCATACTGGTAGCTCAAGGTTACACTCAAGAAGAAGGCTTTGACTATGATGAAGTCTTTGCTCCTTTTGCCCGTCTGGAAGCCATCAGAATCTTTCTGGCATATGCAGCATCCAAAAACTTTATGGTCTATCAAATGGATGTGAAGATTGCCTTTTTGTATGGCAAGATTGGTGAAGAGGTCTATGTCAAACAGCCTCCAGGCTTTGTGGATCCTGCACATCCAAATAAGGTCTTAAAACTGGACAAAGCTCTCTATGGCTTACACGAAGCCCCAAGAGCCTGGTATGAAACTTTATCTGGATATCTACTTAGCAACAACTTCAGAAGGGGGGCCATTGATCAGACACTTTTCATCAAAGATGAAGGGGGAGAAATTTTGTTGGTCCAGATTTATGTTGATGACATTATCTTTGGATCTACAAGAAAGAAGCTCTGCAAAGACTTTGAATTTCTGATGCATTCCAAATTTGAAATGAGTTCAACGGGTGAACTAAATTTCTTTTTAGGACTTCAAGTCAAACAGGTACCAACTGGAATCTTCATAAGTCAATCCAAGTATGTCAAAAGCATCTTGGAGAGGTTCAAAATGGCTGACTGCTCTGCTGCAAGAACTCCTATGCAAGTGCACCATCAATTATCTCTGAATAAAGAAGGACAAGACACTGATCAACATCAGTACCGAGCAATGATAGGGTCTCTCATGTATCTCACTGCCTCAAGACCAGATATCATGTTTGCAGTTTGTCTCTGCGCAAGATTTCAAGCAGCTCCAAAAGTGTCTCATCTTCAAGCTGTCAAAAGAATCCTTAGATACCTAAAGGGAGCTCCAAAACTTGGGCTATAGTATCCAAAGAATGGAAATGTCAATCTCTATGCCTACACTGACAGTGACTATGGGGGTTGTAACTTGGACAAAAAGTCCACATCTGGGGGATGTCAATTTCTTGGAGGAAGGCTCATCTCATGGCAATGCAAAAAGCAAACATGTGTCTCTACTTCAACAGTTGAAGCAGAATACATTGCAGCTTTAAGCTGGTGTGCACAGGTCATCTGGATCCAAAATCAAATGCTTGACTATGGAATGACCTTCATGCAGACTCCAATTCACATTGATAACATGAGTGCTATCTCTATCACGAATAATCCAGTGCAGCATTCCAAGACTAAGCACATCGACATCATGTATCACTTTATCAGGGATCAAGCTGAGAAAAAGAGAATTGTCCTATCCAAGGTTCACACAAATGAGCAATATGCTGATTTGTTCACTAAACCTATTGATGAAGCAAGATTTCGATATCTAGTTGAATCAATTGGCATGATGAACTTTGAATAAGACATGTCTCTAATTTTTATCTTTCCTTGTAAATATCTCTATGTTTTTGTTCTTAATAAAAGGTTATAGTCAGCAGCACTTATTTCACTGCAGACAGATTTACTCTTCAGCATCAAAGCCTTTGCCACTGATCGCTTTAAGTTATCAGCAGGAACAAGTTTCCTGCAGACAGCTTCAAGGCGGTCAGCAGCAACCTTTTTCCTGCGGAATGAATACAACAGTCAGCAGCACCCAAATCTGCTGCTGAAAGACTTCACTATCTGCAGCAACCAAGTTTGCAGCGGATAACTCACCATCGGCAGCAACCAAGTTTGCTGCTGAGGGGTAAAACAAGTCTACATTAACTTTTACCCGACGTAAAAACTACTCTCAGTCTTTACCATGACTGCTCGAGTGTTTTACAGCTGTAACAATGAAAAGTGAAACAGGTTGTACTGTACAAGTAAAGTTGCTTTTTCTTCGTCTGCCGTCATATCACAATCTCAAACGTTCCCACAACCTCTTCATATTCAATTTCAAACCCTAACCACCCATCACTTTCTCTCCCGTCCCCACAGCATTCAAAACCCTCCATAATTAACCACCATTCAAACACCCTTCTCTCTTCCCTCCAAATCCATAACAATGGCAGGCGCAGACATAAACAACCCCAACGACAAGTTTTCCCCATATCACAACCTCACTGCATACCTAATAAAGGGCAAGAAATCCGAAGGTTTCGATGATATGATCGACTTCCTTTGTCGGTCCAAAATCCACCATGCCTTAACAGTCAACCCAACCATCTATACTTCCCACATGGAAGAGTTTTGGAGCTCAGCCGTGTATTCTACTGACCAGGGCACTCCCCAAATCAGAGGCACAGTAGATGGCAAGGAGATGATTATCACTGAAGCAAAGCTCCGCCAACACCTCAAGCTTCAGGATGAAGGGGACGCCATCTCTTACCCAAGAGACGTATACATGAGGACCTTTGTATCCATAGGGTACACTGGGAATCAAACAGAGTATACGATAGAGAAGGCACTCATGGGTCCCAAATGGAAGTATCTCTGCCACACTCTTCTCCAATGCATATCCCAGAAGAGGAGTGGCTGGAACCAACTTAGCTCCGGACTTGCGTCGGCAATTCACGGTATGATAACTGGGGCGGGTTTCAATTTTTCCCACCTCATTCTTGAAGGTTTGAGATACAACCTTCAAGAAGGGGTGAAATCACAGTACTTCATGTACCCAAGATTCTTGCAGGTAGTGTTCAACATTGAGCACCAAGATCTTTCAAAAAATGCAAGAATCTACATAATGCTGGGACATAAGAACAACATTTTTCAAAGCATGAGAACAGTTTCATCAAAGTTCTTAGGGGCTGATGTTCCATTGTTGTCTACAATGTTGAACACGCAAAGTGCCCAGGGTGCCAGTTCAGCAAACCCAGCTGATACTGATCCCACACCCTCCACCTCACTGCCACAAACTCAAACTGCTGCTTCCCTTGATCGAACCCCTGTGCATTCTACTGAGGATGTACAGGCACATACTTTACTCACCCACAGTTTGATTGCTCAACCAGAACACAGGGCCCCGGTTGCAGCCAAATATACAAGGAAGAGGGGCAAGAGAACTCCTTCTTCTCTTGCCTCCAAGGCCCAAACCCAAGACAACATCCCTCACTCAGAATCACAACATTCTAGTGAGAATATCATAAGGGAAAGCCACACTGTTAGGGAGACTCCTTCGGAAGTCTCTCTATTAGGATTAGGATCACTTCCCGGATTCATAGAACAGCCCTTTGAGCCATTCCTATCTTCTTTGGACTTAAGTGTTGAGGAACCTGACCAAAGTGATGTACCTTCTCCAACTACCACTATCAAGGAGGTACTGATTGGTCTTGCTTCCGAAACACCCAACCCAAGTTCTTCACCCTTGAAGGTCCACTCTAGGAGTAATGAAAGAGTGGATGTGGAAGAGGCTGTCACTACTGCTGGTCCATCAAATGACCAGGAGGACAGTGACAACATCTTTAAGACCTCAACCATGGCAACTCATGGTGAGGGTATTTCTTTGGAAACTCCCCTCACTGAGAGGAATCCCAGGCGCCAAGAAACCACGGGTGATGGGGATGCTGAGGCTCGGCCTACGGCCCCATATGGGTCCAAGGATTCCACAACTGTGGATGAGGATAGACTGAAACTTCATAACTTGGAATTGACGGCCAGGGTGGCTATGCTAGAGGCTGAAGTGTCCAAACTAAGACACCAAGTCTCTATGCATGAAACCCATCAATGCCCAACATTAGCCACTCCCTCTCTTGTATCAGTAGGCACCCAAACTGATGCTTACCTGTCTATTGATGCAACCAAAAAGGGGGAGATGGTCTCTATGGAAGAAGACACAGACAGTCTTGACGAATGGATTCAAGAGCAGGTTGTAATTCAAAGCTCACTATTCAAGTCGGCTTTTGTACAAGTTCATGACTTGCCAGTCCCAGATAACGAAAACGAAGAGACATCTGAAGATTGGAAGTTGGTCGTCAGGGCTGTCGATGAAATGCTGAATGATGTTGAAGACACGAAACAAACAAATACATCATTCAGCATCCTTCCTGAAGCAGCAGCCATCATAAGTCAATCCATAACCCCCCAACTCCTACAAACTACACAGAAGCTAGAATTTGACTCCATTCTAGCTTGGGGGTATGATGGATCAGCTGAGAGATTTTGGATTGGATGGGAGTTTAGTGGTGTAAAAGAGCTAAACTGGAACTCTCTCAATGCCCTCCAAGTCCTACAACTGCATTTAACTAACTGCATCAACACTTCATCAGATCTTTTAGCAGAACTTGCCATTGGCAGGTTCCATGACTTGATGGAGGATAATCTACCCCACTTTGAAAGACTAATTCAAAAAGCAAAACGGGTAGTTTATCCTGAATCTTCGGCGGAAGCAGCAGCAAGAAGACTTTCTCCTAGAAGACTTGACATTATAAGGAGCAGTCTTCTCACTAAAGAAGAAATTTGCTGCCTAAGAAGATTTCTGTACTGCCTCATTGTCAAAGACTCAGAGGTGCTGGGATGGACAAGCACTAAGTCTCTTGACCATACCTTCCTTCTAAGCAACGGCACCTCTCTCACCATCAACACCAGGAACATCCTCCAGCTGCCCTCAGACTTCCTATTCAAGATCTTTCAGCTCAGAGCCAACATCTGCAATATTAACTCATTAGAGAGCCAGGCAATGATGGTCACCATCAAAGCCCATCTTGAAGAAGAAGGACTGATTCCTCAGGAAGAGTCTGGGTCAACTTCTGATACTGACTCCAACTCAGATACTCCACAAGTTGAAGCCACATCTGTTGCATTTGGCACAAGATCTTCACTTAGGGATCAAGTGAGAGAAATAGAAGGTCCTGAGTACCAACTTGATGAAGACAATGACCTTCCCATGTTCACATCCCAAATTGCCAATGAAGCTGAGGCAGAGATCCCAATAGCAGCACCATCATCTACTGTTGTGGTCAGTGAAGTTGAAGCAGAGGCATCCAATGTAAACAAAGGAAAGGGAATCATGACAGATGAAGATGAAGAGAGGTTGCTAAAAGAAAAAAAGAGAGAGGGAAGAGAAAAGTAGAAGAAGAGAAGAAGAAGAGATGGTTGAAAAGATGGCTCATAAAGAAAGGCATCAAGAAAGATAGGCAGCCATACTCCTAAGACAACAGACAATCCAGCTGTATGCCAAACAGCTGGATGACATGAAAGTTAAAATCCATGCAGGGTCTCAAGTTGAGGAAGATGAACAACTTGCCAGACAGCTCCAGGAACAGTTTGCAAAGGAAGTAGAAGAGGAGAATGAAAAGAAGAGGAAGGAAGATGCTAAGTTTAGAATCACTAATTCTAAATTAGCAAAAGAATTAAGGGAGGAGTGGACTGAAGATCTGATCTCTCAAGGTGAGGATGCAGACTACCTTGAGAAACTATCAAATAAAGAAGTCTACAGAGCCTTCATGGGTCAGCAAGGTCAATTGGCAAAGAAGAAACAGGCTGAAGAAGAAGAAAAAGCCAAACAACAGTCCAAAAAGACCATTGCCTTTAATAAACGGACCCATGAAGAAAGGAAGGTCATGATTGACTTCCTTAAGTCTAGAGGAGAGAATAGAAAGAGGCTAGGTCCTGTGAACTTCATGAACCTGCAAGCCCTCTACTTCAAAGTCAAGAAGGATGAGGAAGAAAGAGTGGGCAAGAAGGGCTCCAAGAAAAGGGAACATATTCAGGAAGAAGGAGAAACAAAAGCAAAGAAACCCAAGCCTTCTCCCTCACCTACCTCTTCCTCAGTCCAACAACCTTCCACTCTCCTCCCCAAACCTTCCACTCCTCCATCCAAAAAGTCCAAACCATCTCACCCAGCCCCCACTCATCAACAGCCTCCCTTGAAGAAATCCAAACCCACACCTAAACTAGAAGACTCAAGAGACATAGTTGATTGGGGGAGAACTGAAAGATCTTCAGGGGGAGAACTGAAAGAAGAAGATCTATCTACAGATCTGTTGACGAAATTCTGCAATTGCCAGATTCAGATCTTGGCAGAATTCTGGAGCTAGGTGAAGCTCATGAGCCTGAAAATGGGAGTGGGAAACTTCTTCTGCTAGCAATCAAACACAACTTCAACCCTAGCAAAGATGTGATCATTGACATCAAACCACTCAAGTCCCACTCTCCATTTGTAAGTTGGTCCTATAATGCTGATTTGGACGAGTTCACCTTAACTGATGTAAGGAAGCAGAAGATGAGATGTTCAAGCAAAACAATCTACAAAATGCCAAATAAAGACATCAAGACTCTATCTGCACTTCCACTGAACAATCCCAGCAAGGATCCAAGAGGCTATGAGGTTGAAAGGATAGTCAGCCACATGCAAAAGCTTCAGCAGCAAAGTGATTAGAAGAATTTTGGTTGCATCAGTCTTGGGGGAGTTTGTAGAACCAAAGACTGATTGCTACCAAATTATTCCAAGTACAAATGCTGCAGATAGGCTTATCAGCAGCATTCAACACATGTTGCTGCTGATAGGCTTATCAGCAGCATTCAACACTTGTTGCTGCTGATAGGCTTATCAGCAGCGTTCAACACAAGTTGCTGCTGATAGGCTTATCAGCAGCATTATTCTCAATCTTGCTGCTGGTCCTCATCTATGCTGCTGATAGCTTTATTCTCTGAAGACCAAATGTTGCAGCTGACTATCCATGCGAAGCGCCTCTGACACCTTTCTGAAAAAGCAACTGCCACACTCCAAGCAGAAGGAACCTCACTGGTGCAACCAATAAAGGACAATGACGCTCTTCTCCAAGCATGCAAACAATGATGCCTAAGAAGACGTTTCAGTAAAGTTAACTAGATTAGCCTTTACGTGTAATTTAGATTAATAAACAAGATCAACGGTCTGTGTTCGATCTGTTCCTTAGAATCAAGGGTCTGTCTTGATTCTAAGTTAGTATAAATACCGTGTAAACACTTCATTGTAAGTGTGCTTCTTGACTGAGTTTTCATTTGTAATCGTTTATTCACAAAGCTTAATACAACAGTATTCTTATCAGTATTCTTTCTGTTTACTAGATTTTAATTGTGTAGTTGTTATTGTTTCCACCAATCTCAACTAAGAATAGAACCATCTTGTAATTTCACGATCCTACAAGATTCGTAGTGTTCCACCACAAAACGAGAGTTTTTCAACTTCTCATTAGAACATTTCAACTGCAAGATTTCATTTTGTAGCTTGTTAATTTCATTGTTCCTTTTCTCCAACCCCTTATATGCAATATCCAAGTGAAGCTGTTGATCGCTCATTTTTAGTGAATAATCACGTTTTTCCTTTTTCAATGTTTTAATTGAATCTTTAAAACGTTTTTCGTTTTCTTTATAACTTAGAGCTGCAATGCGAAGGGGTTCGACCTTGTCTTGAAGCTTAGAATTTTCAAGTTTTAAGCCTAGACATTTAGAACAAGAAATAACAGAAAAAGGATTAGAATCTACCTCAGACGATGAACTTGTTGCTTCTCCAATGGCCATGAGGGCAACAGCAGTAGTAGATTCCTCTTGATCAGCTACATAAGCTTCCTTTTCTTCAGCTACCTTCTCCTCAGCTTCCTTTTTCTCAGCTTCCATCAACTCCATGATCTCAGCCATGAGACCAACTTGAGTTTGTGCAATGATGGCATCTTCCAGATGAACACCCCAATCAAAGCTGTCGTCCTGTTGAGCTACCAGTGCATTGGACGTTCCATTTTGGCTTTGATTGTGGTTGTTTGAGTTGTTGTAGCAATGGCTGTTTCCTTGGCTAGGTCTGGTGAAACCCGAAGTCGGTGCTCTGTCTTTTTGACATTCACGAGCAAAGTGTCCATAGTTCAGACACTTGTAGCATTTGGCATTGAGTTTGTCAAAACCAACCTTGGCATTAGAATGCCCGCCAATGAACTTTCTTCCTGTTCTGTTCAGGAAACGCTTGGCTCTCCTCAAGATCATGGCCATATTCCATTGAATATCCATGTCCTCCATGTCATCAAGATCCACTTGATTAAAATCTTCTTCAATTGTCACGGGATCTGTAAGCTTGCCACCTATGAAGTTCTCGTAGGCTAGCATACAAGATGAAAATAGTGCTACATGACCTTCAGCTATTTTGGCTATAGCTGACTGGTTAGCTGAAGTTGTAGCGGGAGGATTTCTTGAGGTGTGTTGTTGATGAGATCCACAACCTGATCCAGATGCATAGCATGCATGACCACCACAACCATTTGACTGGTCTTCTTTAGTAGAGTTTCCAGAGAAGAGGGCAATTCCTGAGCCCAAAGATTTGGTTGTAGAAGACGTCCCATGATACATAGAAGGGTCTTGTATCTGAGGTCTTACTGAGCTCTCCTTCTTTCTAAGGTTCAGTTATGAGCTTGAACCTTTCCAATTGCCTCCTCCACTGTCATTTCAAAGAATTTTGGATTTTCTCTCCTCAGGGTTGCGTACATCTCAAACCTGGGTGGCAAAGCATCCAGAAACTTTTCCACCAACTCTTCATCAAGATACTTGAGCTCAAAAAGCTTTCAATTCTGTCTGCAGATGATAGAATCTAGATATGAGGTCATCTAAAGACTTATTCTCCAAAAATCTGAAGCATTCATACTACTTCCTGAGTAGATCCCGTTTACTCTTCTTGATATCACTATTCCCTTCGAATATTTTCTGTAATGCCTTCCAAAGATCCTTAGAGTTGTCATAACCTATGAAGCTGTGGAACAACTCCCGAGTTAATGCCATAGTGATTGATCCAAGAGCCTTCTTCTCTCGATCATAAGCTTTCTTTTCTTCTTCATTGAGTTTAGAGATAGGCTTAGGCAGTTCATCATCAAGATAAATATGTTTGGGATGCTTATAGCCTTCTAGAATTGGAATCCATAACGAAGAATCAGTGTATGAAATGTAATGCTCAAAGCGTGCCTTCCAGTTAGAATAATCATTTACATTTAGCAGCTTTGGCGGTTTCTGAGGAGTACCGATCTCATTGTCATAGCTTAAAAGGTTTCCAAGGTTCTGAATATTCGACATGGTGAACACTTAGTCAAATTTCAGAAAAATCAGAGACACTTGCGCACTTGATATTGGCCTTGCGCACTTAGAGGAATGGTCTTGCGTATTTAAGATTTGCCCTTGCGTATTGATAAGTACGCAGGTGTAAATGATAAGTACGCAGGATATAACTTAAGTACGCACAAGATTAGTCTTGCGTATTTAGTAAGTACGCAAGAGATTATTCTTGCGTATTTAGTAAGTATGCAGCAAGACTATACTTTTTGCCAGATATGGTAAGTACGCAGAACACCTTTTCACCAACTCTCACCAAACTATTCTGGTCACTGGAAAACACACCGGAGATGGCAAAACTCGGATGGATGAACAATCTAAATGAGCCAAAGTTTAGAAACTTGTTTCTTACCAACCTTTGATGCTCAAAACACTCAAAATACACAACAAAAGTCGGTTTTTGAGTGATTTTTGCTTCTAAAATAGTGCTCAAGAGCTACCCCTATTATATCAAAAAAATCAACAAAAACACCTCCTTTTGCTTGTAAAACTCTGTAGAAAAATCTCCAAACTCACTCACAACACTCAAAATCAAGAGCAATGATCTGATACCACTTGTAGGTCCCTCGGGTGTGGCGGATCGTCACATGCAAGTGGGTCTACTAGTCGGACCGAGTGCGGAATACCCGTGACTAGGTGGAGAGTCTTACGAAACAAAGTAAACCGACAAGATAATCACTATAAACATTCGTCTATTATAAACACTTGAAGGTTACAGAGAGAAGTTCTGAGATTACAAAGTTCTGCATATTTGCTAATCTGAATGCCTATGATTACGTACTTATCTACTGTCAACCATTCCTATTTATACATGACATGATGCTTGCGCACTTAGCAAGTGCGCAGGGCAATTTGCTCATGCGTACTTAGCAAGTACGCAAAGTTATTCTTGTGTACTTGCTAAGTACGCAGGAACTATCTCCTACGCACATACAAGTGCGCCAAACACTTAGAGAAATTTGCAACAGTCAATATGTAAAAGTAAATACAACTCGATAACTAATACATACAGACACTTACAAACAAAGACAAATACATACATGAAAGTACTAAACTAAGACTCTATCTATTCAGAATCTATCCAGAGTGTTTGTCACAGGAAAGTGCTTCAACAAGAATCTCCTACAGGCCCGTTTTAAACCCAAGTTCATAACTTTTTACGTCCAAATCGTTTATTTAACATCCATGAAGCTAGCTCTGGCATTTAGACCCCATTTTACACGTAAAAGTCCTTACTTTGAGATGAAAAATGTACTTTTACCCCCAAAACCCATTTAAACTGAAAATCAGAGGTTTTAGGTTCGATTCATACCTCAAATCGGACGTTTGTTCGTGTATTCTTCTTCACTAACACTTGAGAGACGATTTGGAAGCAACTTGGAGGATCAAACGCCTACTACCTCTAGACGATTTTTGGAGCTTGATGCAAATTAGGGATGACTAGATGCTGCTAGGGTTTAAGGAAACCCCCATGGGCCAAGCCCATGCACTCCCACAAGCCCATCGTCTAGGTTCTCCATTATTTCGTTCCTTTTTCGGCCCATTAAGCGAGTCGGGTTTTCAGGATGTTACATCCTGTTATTTTTAGTTCCTTTATATGAACTAGTCGTATGATGTAATAGTATTTGTTAGGGGTCATTTTTATGATTTGGGATCCTGAACTCCTGACAATATTCAGTATTCTGATAGGTTTCGGTATCCTTAATATTTACATTACTAACCGTTGTATTGTTCTCCTATCTTAATTGTTTATGCGTAGGTAGAACGTGTAGACTTAGTCTCTCCTGAAGAATCGCTCAAGACATTATGAAAAACGTGTGAAAGATACGAGGAAGGGTCTACAATGGTCACATTTGAAGACTTGGTCTAGCCGGGATTCTCAGATTGTTTGTTAACTTAATCTTTGTATTTATAACAGTGAAATCGATATAGAAAACACACACTACACTCGCAAACTACATTGTAACACTTAGTTCTCGATCATTCACTTCCAAAATTGTACATATTTTATCGATTTATTCAAGAATAGGAGGCAAGTGACTTTTGGTCACTTCCCGAGGTTTTATGCTATCGATCCCCAACGATCAAGGGCTTTCCTCGTATATCATCATGTCAAATCTTTACATTTACATTCATATTTTGATATTTTGATCAAGCACACTACCTCACATACTAAGCTTGGTTACAAAATTAGTCTTGTTAATTTTTACCCAAAACAATTTGGCACCCACTGTGGGGCAAGTAGTGCTTTTTTTCTTGAAATCCTTGTTAAAATTTGCATCCAGTCACTACTTTTCCAAATTAATTGCAAAAATGTCGTCCCAATCTAAGTCAGTTTCTTCTTCTATTCCGTCTTCAAGCTCTGGGTTGAGCAACCCTCTTCCTTCTCCTCTGTCAGTCTAGAAAAAGAATAACAATCCACCTAAGAAAACAACTTCTGCTGGTTTTTCAGGATCTGGATTACCTGCTGGAGAACCCGTACTTATTTTGAGCAGCGACATCCTTACTATGTTCTCAGAGGTGAAATAGCAGATGGAACAAAAACAAAAGACCAACCAGACGCTGTTTAGGGAGATTGAAAGGATAAAATGATCAAAGCAACGATGGAGACAACAACTCTACTACAACCAAGGATCCTGAACTTTGACTCTGTAGGATCCTCAGTAAATCATCAGGGAGACTTAATCCCCATGCAGGCTGGAACCACGACAGTTGGCCCAATTCCAGTTGTTAGAGTCATTGCAAACTAGGATCTTAGAATCACCCCATGATCATCATCACAGAATCCTAACATTGGTAACACTTTTAATCAGTTTTTAAATACAAACCATAATGAACTTATGCAGGATGTAGGGATCAGTTCAGTCATGGCCAAAGAACAGAAGAAACTGAAGGATTTGATCTCCAATGTACCGGGTGTGGTCCAACCAATACCGGAAGTATCCTCAGCCAGTCACAGGATCTCAATATTTGCTCCTCCAATACGATGGAACTACAGATCCCGAAGAGCATGTTGCTCAATATAGAGAGAGAATGGAGATCAATCCAATCCCTCTAGATCTAAAAGAGGATTGTCTGTGCAAAGGCTTCAGATCAACTTTAACAGGATCTGGCTTGAAATGGTTATTAAATGTTCCTCCTTATTCTATTACTTCATTTGCTCATTTAGTTAATTTATTTAATAATCAGTTTTCTTGCAGCAGGACATTTTAGAGACTAACTAGTGATTTGTACAGAGTAACCCAAAATGCTAAGGAATCCCTCATGGATTATGTGAGCAAGTTTGGCCAAGAATCCTTAGATATCCCGAATCTTGACATTGCTACAGCAGTTCAAAATGGGATTGCAAAAGGACTCCCCGTTCTATGAAGATCTTGTAATGAATCCTTGCAGGAACTTGGACGAACTCAGGAATAGGGCTCGAAGATGACAAGAAGATCCAGAACAGGAATAATGCACCTTCCAGCTATGATCATCCCAGCGGGAAATCTAAATCATCATCTTTCAAACGCCATAGATCAAAGCCTTATTCTTTGATGTTTTTCTGTTGATGTTTCAGGACTTATGTATGCTATGCAAGATGTAGGTCCCTCGGGTGTGGCGGATCGTCACATGCAAGTGGGTCTACTAGTCGGACCGGGTGCGGAATACCCGTGACTAGGTGGAGAGTCTAGCTAAACAAAGTAAACCGACAACAGAAAACACTTTAAACGTTCTTTGTATTATAAACACTTGAAAGTTACAGAGAGAAGTACTGAGATTACAATTTGCGTATTTGCTATAATGTCTGCGTACTTAACTTCTGTTAACCTATCCTACTTATACCTGACCTGATGCCTGCGCATTTAGCAAGTGCGCAGGGCAAAATGCTCTTGCGTACTTAACAAGTACGCAAAGGTATTCTTGCGTACTTGCTAAGTACGCAGGAGCTTTCTCCTGCACACATGTAAGTGCGCAAAACACTTAGGAAGAAATGCAACATTCAATATGTAAAAGTAAATACAACTCGATAAACTAATACATAAAGACTCTTACATACAAAGACAATTACAGACATGAAAATACAAACTACGACTCTATCAAGAGTGTTGTCACAGGAAAGTGCTTCAACAAACTCCCCCTTGACAACATCTCGGGATCTTCATCTTCTTCAGTCTTCACAGCTATCCATCCTTAGCTTCCATCTTCTTCTTGTATTCAAGGCAGAACTTGATCACCTTGTCATATTTAGAAGCTAGGAGCTTTGTCCATTCGTCCGTGTGGACACAATACCTATCAACTAGTACCTCCAGATCTTTCACAGAAAAGTTGATGAAGCAGACTTCATCAAATATTCTGATCAGTTCTTTTGGCACTATGTTCCCACTCTCGGAACGTCCCTTTCCCATGATCACAACCTCACCCGTTTTTGGATCTACGTACCAGTACCACATGTCACCAAGAATATCCTGAGATAACTTGCTCAAGGGAATCTTAGTTTCACATCGCACTGGCTTGTATACCAATTTCTTTAAGTGCTTCTTAGTCACAGGATGTACAGTGTGCTTATCCTTGACTCTCTTTGGCACTTGAGGCTTAAACATCTCGAAGTTCCCTGATCTTGCCTCTCGCTGCAGAACTACCCACAAACCCATCACCACTGCGTGATTGGAATGACCCAGCAGCTCTCGGTTTGCTAGGTTCACCAGGTCTTATTTGGGCAAGGAGCTGAACGCTTCACTGGTGGGTTTTAAGTATTGAACCCCGCCAGATCTTTTGATGGCGAATAGCTGCTTGTCCTTCTCGAACCTTACAGCCAAGATCATCCTTCTTGCTCCGTGCTTGTCTATGATAGACGTCTTTTGCCACACCAGAGCTGGACCCTTTGATTAAGTAGAAGGCATGTCTGTTTCTTTCGGTGCCTCTAGGTCCACAGGTTCAGGGTCAACTGGGGAGGCTTCAGTCGAGGCTTCTACATTACTAGCCTGCTCGACTGAACTTGTGTCGAGCGGGGCGTCGAAAGATGGAAATTCAAAGATCTCTCCATCTTCTAGCTCGTACTCTCCTTCCCCGTCACCCTTGGGAATTTCGATCACAACATCTTCGTCATCATCATCCCAATCATCACCAGAGTCTATCTCTCCTTCTTCTAGATTGAAGAGAGCATCGATCTGTACTTCTTTTGAAAAGTCAGGCTCTAGATATAGGATCTCATCATCAGATAAGTCCTTAAGTACTTCAGCCACTGACTTCCCTTTATCACCACCACCACCAGAGGTATCACCACCCTCTTGCTGTGTAGACTCCCCCTCAGCCATTGGAATAGCAGAGATGGGCACAATTGCCAAAGCTTGGTGATCACCTCCACTAGGACCGGCTTCAGGATCCTTGTCTTTATCGTCATCCTTAGTCAAGTTGACTGGATGACAAGGCTCAGCACCAGTGGATTTCTTCTCTTTCTCTTTCTCTTTCTCCTTCTCTTTCTCCTTCTCCTTCTCCTTCTCCCCCTGAGCATCAAGCTTCTTGGTCAGTTCAGCAACTAATTTGATCATCGCTTCGTGATCTTTTCTTTGTAAATCCAGCCTTAGCTCAAGTGACGTTCTGTGGCCTAGAATCATTTCATTTGTCTTCATTAACAGCTCATTCTGTGCCATTACATTCTTCAGTCGCTCATTAGTCCCCGTTCTCTAGCTATGTAGAATCCTAACATCATCGGCTAGTGAATTAATCTGTGCTTGTTGAGCTTCGGATTCCTCCTTTGACTTCTGAATAGTCTTCAGCAGTCCAGAAACTTGGGTTTCTAGCACATCGATCCTTGCCTCATTCGAATCAGGATGACTAGACGATGACGCTTCGGCATTATGGATAGGGGAGGAGAAGATGGTACCAAAGTCAAACCCTTGTGAGAAATCTTCATAAGTGAAGGGTTGACTTGGAGGATCAATGGTGGGTGTTGGGATTTGGGATGAGATGATGGGAGTGGGTGTTATGGTAGGGGTGATGGTGCAGACTCCGTGACAATTGGAGTAGTCACCGCCACTTGGACTGATGTTGTAGGGAGGGTCACCGTCACAAGAACTTCCTCTGTGACTACCGTGACTACCACGTCAGCTTGAACTTGTGGTCTTCTCCTCCTACGGTACAATTGCTGTGCTGGTGGGGTAGAGGCTGAATCTGTACTGGCAGCTTGAACTTGTACTTGCTGCTGAGCCGGGGCCTCTACCACAATGGGGATAGCAACCTCTTGCCTATCTCCCCTGTTCTTATGAACACGCTCTCGTCTTTGTCTTTGTAGAGCAGCGTCAGAGTCAGATGTTGGCTCATATTCGCTGCTCGAGCTCTGTCGCTTTCTTTTGGAGGATGACTCAGGTAGGGTTACCTGTGCCGATCTCCTGGGGTGTGCCTGTGATAGTGCGTCATCGAAATCAGAAGAATCTGATTATGTTGCTTCAGAATCAGATTCCTCAGCACCACCATCAACGCCTTCGTCGTCACCATCCTTAGACGAACCATCATCACTATCATTCTCCTCGTCGTGTTGTTCCTGCTGTTCATCGGAATGTTCACTCAGTTCAGGTTCCGAGTCGTGGCTACCATCTCTAGTCTTCAGGTGCCACATATGCTTCATTTAGAAGGTGGCCAAAGAGTTCTGTGTGCAAAGGGGTAGGTTCTACACTGCCTAGCTTCAGGAATTGAGCAAATACTCTTTTATCCACCCGCTTGACTTGTAGTCTCTCCCCTATAGCAGGAAGGTTTGGCAACGCATCATCAATCAAGAGTTGCACAAACCTAGGGTACAATAAGAATCTAAACTTCTCCGCTGTGTTTATCTGGTCATTGATTGCTTTGAAGATGTAGCGCGAGAAGTTGCAGCCCCTATTAAGATACAAGCCCACCATGGCTGCTGCAAGGTCATGACCCATGGCATCTTTACCAGCTTTCATTGACGAGATGCACACGATCATGACGTGGGAAAAATACCGCCATTGGTCTAATACCCACATCTTTTTGTATGAAGCATAGTCCCTCGCTCTGACGTATCCCATTCTTTGCCTCCAACACCCATCCACAAAGTAGTCTGGATAGGCTGTCGGGTCGGTAGCAAGGTCTCTGAACTATAGGACCCTTCTTATGGCATCTTCAGAAAAAGCGATAGCCTGACCAGCAACGGTAGCCCTTATGACATTGAGGGTTACCGTGCAGTCGTGCTCTACTGTCTCCCAGAATTGTTCCAAGTAAGGTCTTGACACGGTCGGGTCAGCTGAGATAGCATAGCTGACTCTTGAGCGGTTCAAGAAGTCAACTATCTCCCTATATTGCAATGTTGCACCTTTCCATTCGGGTTGAGTGTTCGCTAACAGGTTGAATTCGTTAGTAAACGCCCAAGCCATAATATGGAAAAGCACACAAAAACCACAATCAGAACAACACGTATCTTTGGAACTGAAAAAACATGACACGGTATAGTAGTTACTATTTGAACAGAAATTTCAGACTTAGAAAATTTCCTAAGTGTTGTGCTGCGCACTTAGCAAGTGCGCAGCTTTTTCCTCTTGCGTACTTAACAAGTACGCAAGAACTACCTCTTGCGTACATGCTAAGTGCGTAAGAACAGCACTTAAGAAAAATTCCAGAAAGTTTAGAATTTGATTGATCGTTCAAAAAGCGGGTCGAATAGGTCACCACTAGGTCGGAATCAATGATTCTAACCTATGGGACCAGTATCAACACCACAAACTACCTAACCAGGAACCCACTGACGGTTCGACATCAAACCCAAAGTCAAAAATCAAAGATTAAAAAGGACGTTTAAGGATCGGTTATGTGATCTAATCATGTTTAATGAAAATAGGTTACCCAAACAACCCCCAATTTTCCCTAAAAATCATGGATTGTACTTAGGTTTTCTTAGTCAAGAATCGGTCCAAAATCACGAGTTCGTGTGGACGGAAAGAGCCTAGATTCTCACCAAATCGATGAAATGAGATGATGAAACTATAGACGGGACGAAAAGATGGTTTAGGAACACTCGTTTTTGAGTAAAAATTTGTAGAGGGAAACTATCGGTTTGAATGTGATGAAACTGAGAAAATTTTCTAAGTCTCACTTTTATACCCTTCACTAATCAGTCGTGCGTACTTGATAAGTGCGCACGAGTTAACTCTTGCGTACTTACAAGTGCGCAAGTTTTAACTCTTGCGTACTTGCTAAGTACGCAAGTCTTACTTCGTGCGAACTTGACAAGTACGCACAACCCTTAAGTGCGCAAATTTTAAACTCAGAATTTATGAAGTATTTCAAGTCAAATAACGAACAAAATATTCAATCAGGAGGATTCAAATACAATTCAGGAAGGTTAAACCCAAATATTTTTGGCTTTTCTGAATAAGATTGAACTATGCAAAAACTTAAAATCCTTTTTTTTATCTTTTCTAATAAAATATACAAGAATTCACACAAACTATTTTTGATCAAAGACACGAGCAGAGGATCATATCAGGCTATTTTTTAGCAAAAACGATACAATATAAACATCAAAGAATATGGGATTATGTCATGGATTACTATTTATTCATATGTAATAAGCACATAAACAAGTAATTCAAGTTGATAATATTATAGGATTTGAAACTATAAGCATATTTGTATCACATTCTTGTGTATTAAGGTATTATTTATAAGATATACACCGTGTACCCCACTGATATGCTATACTAATGTAAATTGCATTATCTCAAGGCATCTAAGATTTTCCTAATGATTTTCTAAATTTTCAGAATGAAGTTACATCTATTAGCATAAGAAAAATCAAGCAGAATCCATAAGGATTATCAGGAATCATAAGATTTAGAATCGAGTGATTCATTTGTCTTGGTTTCATATGATTTTCTTCATTGAATATTGGTATGATGATTCAGGATAATATATATGGTGTTTGAGTTTTAAGGTAAGGGGATCCAACTTTTATCTGGATTTGATTTCAATGAATCAAGAATGATTCAAGGGTGAATACATGCTCAACGGTTAATGTAGAGGCATGTCTTGATTCAATCTCTCCTTGCATACTTGTGAGTATGGGCAGTGAGATGAATCGCATTAATTGTGCTAACGACATAACCCGAAACTGACCTCAAAAGAAAATTATTGCCAAAATCTAACATCCTATATCTGATAATGATCTTTTCTATTCTTTTACGCACACACACTTGCAAACATGGGTTCAAATCACAGTTGTAATTTAGATTTTGTTTCCACACTACTAGTGATTCAAAGACGCATACAGCCTACTGAAAATTTAAATTACTAGTAAATAAGCAGATTAAAAACATAATAAGTTAAATAATTAAGTAAGCATGACGCAATCATTTCCCATATGAAAAGTCTGTGATGTTTAGATCATTTCTGCTGTACTATCATTTCCTCTTTTCTCAAGTTAACTTTGAAATTTTCTCCATTTTCTATTTTTGATTTTGTTTTTGTAAAATATTTTGAAACTTAAAAGAACTATACAGAAAATTTAAAAGAAATAAAGTTTAACTTCCATGAATTGAATTGATTTAAGAAAAATTAATTTTCACTCAGGATTGAACATTCCTATCAAGTTGACAAGATGCTCAAAACGGGATCGATCAAATGCCTTTGTGAAAAGGTCAGCAAGATTGTCATCCGTGTGAACTTTTACAAGTTCAATTAAATGCTTTTCAGCACAATCACGGACGAAATGATGGCGAATCTCTATATGTTTAGTTTTGGAATGTTTCACCGGGTTATTTGTGATGGACATTGTGGCATTGTTGTCAATGAATAAAGGAGTTCCAGTGAAGTTTAAGCCGTAGTCTCTCAACTGCTGCAGAATCCACAGTATCTGAGAACAACTGCTCGCTGCAGCAATGTATTCTGCTTCACAAGTTGAGACAGAAACCGTTGACGGCTTCTTACACTGCCAGGAGACCAGTCTGTCTCCTAAGAATTGACATCCACCAGTAGTTGACTTTCTGTCAAGGTTACAACCGCCATAATCTGAATCAGTGTAAGCTTTGAAGTCGAATGACTGCTGCTTAGAGTACCAAAGACCTAATTGGGGTTTCCCTTTCAGGTATCTGAAAATTCTCTTCACGGCTATCATATGTGACTCCTTCGGTTGAGACTGAAACCTTGAGCACAAGCACACAGCAAACATTATATCAGGTCTTGAAGCTGTGAGATACATAAGTGATCCGATCATCCCACGGTACAATCTGCTATCGACATCCTTTCCATCTTTGTCAGGATGCAGACCATGATTGACTGTGATAGGTGTGCCATAAATACTGCTATCATTCATCTTGTATTTTGACAAGATGTCCTGCACATACTTTGTTTGATGTAGATAAATGACATCCTCTCTTTGACTGACTTGCAGACCCAGGAAGAATGACAATTCACCCATATTACTCATTTCAAATTTGGACTTCATCACCTGCTCGAATTACCTACACATCCCTTCATTGGTAGATCCAAAGACAATATCGTCGACGTATACTTGTACAAGAAGAATGTCACCTCCTGCTTTCCTAATGAAGAGGGTCGAGTCAATCTGTCAACGGTCGAAACCAGTAGACAGTAAATGCTTAGATAATGTCTCATACCATGCCCGCGATGCTTGATGAAGACCATAAAGTGCTTTGTCGAGCGACATAGACCTCTTCATGAACTTTACCATAAAGGAAAGCACTCTTCACATCAAGTTGATAGACCTTGAAGCCGACATAAGTGGCATAAGCCAAGAATAGCCGAATGGCCTCAATTCTAGCAACTGGGGCATATACTTATGTGTAATCCAAGCCCTCTTGTTGGAAAAAACCCTGAACAACCAATCTTGCTTTGTTCTTCACAACGACATGACGATCATCCGTCTTGCATTTGAACACCCATCTGGTTCCAATTGGCTGAAAGCATTTTGGCAAGTCAACCAAATCCCACACGTGCAACTTTTGGAATTGAGACAATTCATCTTGCATCGCCTCAATCTAGCAGTTGTCAGTGAGACCTTCCTTCACATTCTTCGGCTCTAACTGGGACACGAATGCAGCATGCAGACATGTTTCCATGACACCAGTGTCAAGTATCTCTGTGTAAAGACTGGTGTTCTCAGTGATAGTTCGATGGCGAGTCTGAACACCGGCATAAGGATCACCAATAATGTTGTCGATTGGATGATTCCTATGCACTCTCGTCTCCGGTACAATCGGTTCCTGAATTTCTGGATCTAGATTCGTGCTTAACTCCCCCATTTCCTGTGTTCCAGAGGAAGAAGATTCAATGTTAATTGGATCAGCTGGAGCTTCATTTCCTACAGTTGTGTTAGGATTGGTTTGAGCGTCATCTCCAATAATAAGAACATCTTCACTGTTATCACTGTCGTGACTTCCAGATGCAGATGCAACATTGGAATTAGGAGTTACAATCGGTACAGTAGCACCAGTAGAGAAGCTGGAGTCATTGTCGCCACCCAATAATTCATAAACATTTGCGGCGTCAGCTGTAGATAGATCAGGAAGATTGAATGACTTGAATAGCGCATCATAATCAAAACCCCAAGCTGGACCTGTTGGTTCGGGTGGAATGCTGTGTTTACTACAATCCACTTCAAACTATTCCTCGATAGTACGAGTTCCTATGTTGTACACTCTCTTGCAAGGCGAGTTGGGAACGTATCCTAAGAAGATGCCTTCCACCGCTTTTCATGAAACTTAGACTGACGATCTTTGTACTGTAGCAACAAGGAACAAGGACTAACAAAAGGAACTAGGCAATCAAGATTGGGAAGTCGATTGTTGATCAACTCGTAACAAGTCTTGTTGTGCCTTTTTACAACCAAAAATCTGTTTAAGATGTGACAAGCTGTATTAACGGCTTCTGCCCAAAAAGTGACAGGAAGCTTTGCATCCGACAGCATAGTCCTTGCAGTCTCAATCAATGTTCTGTTCTTCCGTTCAGCAACTCCATTCTGCTGAGGCGTGTACGGTGCGCTGAATTCGTGAAGGATCCCTTTCTTGAGACAGAAAAGCTCCATCAAATTATTCTTGAACTCAGTTCCGTTGTCACTCCTAATTCTTCTAACTTTCAGCTTGCAAAGAGATTCCAAGCTCATGATCAAATATTGAAGAATATCAGCAGTCTCGTCTTTAGTACCTAAGAAATTAACCCAAGAAAAATGTGAGAAATCATCAGTTACAACTAAACAGAATGACTTACCTCCAATACTCCTGATACTTATGGGGCCAAACAGATCCATGTGTAATAGCTCCAAAGGGGTATCAATAGAGTTTTGGAGCTTGGGCTTGTGAGACTTTCGTTGCTGTTTGCCCTTTTTACAAGGCATACAGTCATCTGCAACGGTAAACCTCAGCTTAGGAACCTCGGTTACTAAACCGTTTCGGACAAGATGATTCATTTTACGATACGAAATATGTCCGAGTTTCCTATGCCACAAGATGGAGTCGAGCTCTGTCGCTTTTGTAAGCAAACAAGTAGGAACTGATGAGGTGGTTGTTGCCACGCTCATATCGATCTGATAGGTGTCGTTTGTTCTTGGCGCTCTCAATAGGATCCAATCTTCCGGAACTTCAAAACCGGGTTTGAGAATCAGGCATTCTGACTTGTCAAACATCACTGAGTACCCCTTATCACACATTTGGGAGACGCTCAACAGGTTATGCTTCAGCTGCTCGCAGAAGTTGACATTATCAAAGCTGACACAACTGTTCGAAACCACGCCTTAACACGTGATGCTGCCGCCTTTTTCTCCGACAAAGGCCACATACCCGCCTCTGAATTGTTTAACATCTTGAAGCAGGGCCATGTTTCCTGTCATGTGCCTGGAACATCCACTATCTACATACCAGCGGTTAGAGATAGTACCCTTCGGACGTCCCTGCACGAGTCAAAAAAGAATTAGTTAGATTTGGAGACCCAAGCCATTGTGGTCTTGAGTCGTCCATCCGTTTCAAAATAAACTATTTCCTTTAACTCACAGTCATGATGACTGTTCAAAATTGATGAATCTTTAGAAGAAATAGATCTAGGAGATTGAGAAGTTTTGGATTTGGCAGTCTAGGATCTCTTCTGTTTCTTAACTGGAATAGGAGACTTTGGTACAACTAGAGCAGGTGAACTTGTGGAAGCTTCACCTGATTGAACTGAAGTCAGCTGTTCAAGCTTTCTCAACCTCTTGTTCCGTTTCCTCCTCTGTGGTTTAGAGAGTCTTGCCACAGGTTTCTCACCAGTACGTGTACTACCAGAGGTAGATACACGAGGTACAGCAGGTTGCGTTCCCTTTCTTGGAACAGATGGTTTAGCTTTAGATATGATCTTAGGCTTTACCATCGGTTTGACTAGTGGTTTCACCACATTTTGCTTTGGATGTTTGGGAGATGGTTTCACTGGTGGTGACCTGGGGATAACAGTTGGCTGTGAAACAACAGGTCGTTTCCCTTGGTTCTTAGAAGGACAGTTCACAAAAATGTGACCAACCAAGCCACAGTGAAAACAGTTCCTCTTGTCTACATAAGTTCTCTTGTAAGGCTCATTAGATCTGGCCTTAGATAACTCAGCATTATGAGAAGGAGGAGTTGGTTTATGAACATTAGTCTGAACCTTAACAGTTTGTTTTTTGGGAGTATAATATTTTTCCAAATTTTCTTTATAACCAAGCCCATAGTGAGCTGAGAAAGCCTCTTTCTTTACTTGGTTAAGACTTTTATACCCCCCGTAAAGCATTACCTTTAGTTTATCATTTGTTTCAATGATGTCGGGTTCAGTTAAAATGCAGTTATCACCATTAGTGATAATGTTTTTCTTTACCTTTTGTTCAATCAACAACTCCTCAGATACTACTCCTTCAGGGCAAGAGTTAACCGACCCGTCTTGAGATGCAGTAACAAACTCCTCACTAGATGTGGAGTTAGCCTTATTTGAGGATTTATCCTTTTTAGGGGAATCATCCTTATCAGAGGACTCATCTAGACAAGTGAGATCAATGTCTATTAAGCTATTGACAAACTTCCCGCTCACTGGTGGAGGAATGGCATTAGTACCCAAACCTAACCCATTCAGTTGTCTCACCACAGACTCGTAGTGTTCCACCACAAAGCGAGAGTTTTTCATCTTCTCATTAGTGCATTTTAACTGCAAGATCTCATTTAGCAGTTTGTTGATTTCATTGTTACATTTTTCTAACCCCCTGTATGCAACATCTAAGTGAAGCTGTTGATCACTTATTTTTAAAGAATATTCAGATTTTTCTTTTTTCAACGTTTCAATATAATCTTTAAAACGTTTTTCATTTTCTTTATAGTTTAGAGCTGCCAAACTTAGGGGTTCGATTTTGTCTTGGAGCCTAGAATTTTCAAGTTTTAGCCCTAGACATTTAGAACATGAAATAACAGAGAAAGGATTAGAATCTACCTCAGACGACGAACTTGTTGCTTCTCCAATGGCCATAAGAGCAACAGCAGTGGTCGATTCCTCTTCATCAGCTACAGGTGCTTGATAGGGTGCGAAAGCACACGTCTTTATTCCTTTGTTTTAATGTGTTCTAAGTAGTTTTATATTAGTTTTGAGTCAATTTTATGTACATTTGAGTCGTTGGTCTTATTTGTAGGAGCTCAGGAATATTAATGAAGAATACGTGAAGAAAACGAGCGAAGAAACGAAGCCCAGAAAAGTCCAAAGATCAAAAGACAATTTTCTGAAATTTAGGTCTCTCGCGGTACGCGAAAGACGAGTGTAATAATTCTCGCGGTACGCGGGAAACTCCAGGAATCCGCCCGACTATTTTGGTCCTCGCGGTACGCGAGGATCCAGTCAACATTCTCTCGCGGTACGCGAGAGGGCCGTTTTCCGCAAAACCCTAATTTTCTAAATTAAAAAGATTTAAACGGCCATTATGAGGGAGTTCGATTCTAAGCCGTTCCAGGGAAGAAAAGAGGCGATTTTGGGAGTTTGGAAGAAGATTGAAGCTTAAAGATTAAAGCTTTGGATTCCGGGTTCGTAGTTATACGTTCTAGGTTTTAAAGACTTGATTTTTATCTTTGATTTTATGTTTTGAACCTATGGATCTTGCTATTTGCTTCTGTGTAGATGTTCTTAGTATGATTCTAGGCTAGATCCTTGATCTACCTAGGTCAATATGATGATTATGTGTTAAAGTTTCGATTTTTATTCGGTTTTTGGATTGGATTTATGATTTAGTAAAGGTTTGAGTTTGTTTATGTGTGATGTTAGTGCATGTTTAATTCTGATTATGTGGTTGATTATGCTTTTCTGCGTTGATTGTGGTTGTCTGCCAGTTTGATCTTCGTTTCTGGTTCATAGACTTTAGGGTTTGTGAGTTAGAGTGGTGTCTAGACGTAGTAGCCATAGAAAACCTAGTTAATTACTGATTAGAAGTGAATGTGTGTCCTAGTTCAATACCCGAGAGGTGAGAATTAGTCGTTTAGTCTTCGTCATTAGGAATCCGAGTGTCAGCTGTCTGAGAGGAAGTTGGTATTAGGTGTCTAGTGATAGTTGCTATCCGAATCATAGTATCCATTCTAGAACTACCCCATGCATTCCTTGAGTGTATGGTAAGCGGTGAGACTGAGAGGTAATCCGTTTATTAGGGTACTTGTCATAGTAGGAAATACCCGAGAGGTGATCCGATCATCTGGTGAGTTAATATCCTTAGGTTGTCTTCTGGTCACATCCCGAGACCGAGAGTGATCGGGAATCCACTAGATATCTTTTAGGTGTTATATCTTTAGAAACCCAGATCCAACCTAGTTCCAAAACCGATAGAAGTTGAGCTTTACACATAGGATTCCGACCTAGGTAGTGACTTCTCCATTCTTGATTTCATCTTTAGTTTACTCTTGATAGCTTGAATTGTCCTTAGTTTATTGCATTCTTAGTTAATCTTTAGTGTAGTAAACCCCCCAATCAATTAATCATATTAAGTCCTAGTTAGAGTCTAATTTAGTTATTCAGTGTCTTTTGGGTTCGATATCCGGACTTCGTTAGGCTATATTGCATTGATCGGTACACTTGCCGGTTGTGTGGTCTAGTTTTAGGTCGAGTCTAGGTTTTATAAATTTAAAGCTAGAGAGTCTAGATTAGGTTTTATTTGATAGTTTTTATAGACCGTCTGGACGACATCAGTGCTTCCATTTCTTCAGCTTCCTTCACCTCTTCTGTAGCAGCAGTTGTAGATTCTTCTTGGTCAGCCATAGAAGCTTCCCTTTACTCTGCTTCCATCATCTCCATGATCTCAGCCATGAGACCAACCTGGGTTTGTGCGATGATGGCATCCTCAAGATGAACACCCCAGTCAAAGTTGTCGTCCTGTTGTGCTACCAGTGCATTATACGTTCCACTTTGGCTTTGATTGTAGTGGTTTGGATTGTTGTGGCCATGGCTGTTTCCTTGGCTGGGTCGGGTAAAACCAGAGGCTGGTGCTCTGTCTTTCTGACACTCACGAGCAAAGTGTCCATAGTTCAGACACTTGTAGCATTTGGCCTTAGATTTGTCAAACCCGACCTTGGCATTAGGATGCCCGCCAATAAACTTTCTTCCTGTTCTGTTCAGGAAACGCTTGGCTCTCCTCAATAACATGGCCATATTCCATTGAATATCCATGTCCTCCATGTCATCAGGATCCACTTGATTAAAATCTTCTTCAATCGTCTCTGGATCAGTAAGCTTGCCACCTATGAAATTTTCATATGCAAGCATACAAGATGAGAATAGTGCTACATGATCTTCAGCTATTCTGGCTATAGCTGAGTTGTTAGCTGAAGACGTAGCAGGAGGATTTCTTGAGGTATTTTGATGATGAGACCCCAACCCTGATCCTGAAGCATAGCAAGCATGACCACCACACCCAGTTGAGTGGTCTTCTTCAGTAGGATTTCCAGTGAAGAGGGCAATTCTAGAGCCAGATGACTTGGATGTAGAAGTCATCCCATGATACATAGAAGGGTCTTGTATATGGGGTCTTCCAGAGCTCTCCTTTCTTCTTAGGTTCATGTCATGAGCTTGAACCTTTCCTATTGCCTCTTCAACTGTCAGCTCATAGAATTTAGGATTTTCCCTCATCATGGTTGTGTACATCTCAAATTTGGGTGGTAAAGCATCCAAAAAATTTTCCACCATATCTTCATCCAGATACCTGAGTTCAAAAGCCTTCAACTCAGTCTGTAATGATAGAACCTAGAGATGAGGTCATCTAAAGATTCGTTCTCAAAAAAACTGAAGCACTCATACTGCTTCCTGAAAAGATCCCGCTTACTCTTCTTGATGTCATTATTTCCTTCGAATCTCTTCTGTAAAGCTTTCCAGAGATCCTTAGAATTTTCATACCCTCAGAAACTGTGGAACAATTCCCGAGTTAATGCCATAGTGATCGAACCAAGTGCCTTCTTTTCACGATCATAAGCTTTCTTTTCTTCTTCATAGAGTTTAGAAATAGGTTTAGGCATGGCTTCATCAAGATAGATGTGTGTGGATGCTTATATCCCTCAAGGATTGGTATCCATAGAGATGAGTCGTATACGAAATATAATGTTCAAAACGTGCTTTCCAATTAGAATAATCGTTCACGTTCATCAACTTTGGTGGTTTCTGTGGTGTACCGATCTCATTATCATAATTTAACATGTTTCCCAAATTCTGAAGATTCGACATAGTGAACACTTGGCCAAATTTCAGAAAAGTCAGACATAGTTGCGCACTTGGTTTTGGCCTTGCGCACTTGAGAAATAGTCTTGCGTATTTAGATTTCCTCTTGTGTATTTGTAAGTACGCAGGAGTAAATGTAAGTACGCAGGATATAACTTAAGTTCGCACAAGTTCAGTCTTGCGCACTTATAAGTACGCAGGAGATAAGTCTTGCGTATTTAGTAAGTACGCACAAAACTATACTTTTTGCCAGAAATGGTAAGTACGCAGGATACCTTTTCAGCAACTTTCACCAAACTTTTCCGGTCACCTGAAACTCGTCAGAGATAGTAAAAATTCATCTGATGATCAATGCAAATGAGCCAAAGGGCCAAAAACTTGTTTCTAACCAACCTTTGATGCTCAAAACACTCAAATACACAACAAAAATCAGTTTTTGAGTGATTTTTGCTTCTAAAATAGTGCTCAAGAGCTACCCCTATTTTATCACAAAAATACCTCTTTTTGCTTGTAAAAACTCTCCAAACTCACTCACAACACTCGAAATCAGGAGAAAATGCTCTGATACCACTTGTACGTCCCTCGGGTGTGGCAGATCGTCACATGCAAGTGGGTCTACTAGTTGGACCGGGTGCGGAATGCCCGTGACTAGGTGGAGAGTCTAGCTAAACAAAGTAAACCGACAAGAGAAAACACTTTAAATGTTCTTTGTATTATAAACACTTGAACGTTACAGAGAGAAGTAGTGAGATTACAATTTGCGTATTTGCTATAATGTTTACGTACTTAACTTCTGTCAACCTATCCTACTTATACCTGACCTGATGCCTGCGTACTTAGCAAGTGCGTGGGGCAAAATGCTCTTGCGTACTTAACAAGTACGCAAAGGTATTCTTGCGTACTTGCTAAGTACGCAGGAGCTTTCTCCTGCACACATGTAAGTGCGCAAAACACTTAGGAAGAAATGCAACATTCAATATGTAAAAGTAAATACAACTCGATAAACTAATACATAAAGACTCTTACATACAAAGACAATTACAGACATGAAAATACAAACTAAGACTCTATCCAGAGTGTTGTCACAGGAAAGTGCTTCAACAAAATACAAACTAAGACTCTATCTAGAGTGTTGTCACAGGAAAGTGCTTCAACACAAGATCTTGGGGACAAAGCCAGATGGCCCAGGAAAACTTACAAGGGATCCGGATGGAAGGACAAATCCAAATGGTGTGCCTATCATGAGGATTCCGGGCACATAACTGAGGATTGTGTTGCCCTAAGAAAGGAAATAAGATATCTCCTTAGCAAGGGCCACTTGAAGGAACTCTTGGTCAGAAAGAAAAGAATCAAAATTCTAATACTACCCCAAGACGAGCGGCATCCCCACCTCAGGATGCCAAGGTAATCAATTTTATTTCTGGTGGTTCTGATATCTGTTTTACTTCTTATTCCACAGCCTAAAGACACGCAAAGGAAGCCAAGACGGAGAAAGAAGATAGGCCTACCTGGACATTGACCGGGTAGGATAAGGATAATGTGCAGGATCCTCATCAAGACAGTTTGGTGATTACTTTATATGTTGCCAATCATTTAGTACGTATGATCCTGATAGATGGAGGAAGTTCAGTTAACGTTATACAGTTGGAAGCATTAAAGAAAATGAATATTCCTAAAACTTAGATCATATCAACATCCTAAGTATTAGTGGGATTCAGTGGAGAAGTCAAGAATACAATCAGAGAAATCAAGTTACCTGTCTACATTGAGGGGGTAAATTCAATTCAAAGATTTTGTATTATTGATTAACTCTCTTGCTATAATATTATTTTAGGGAGACCCTGGATCCATGACATGAAGGCAGTACCTTCAACATACCATCAATGTGTCAAATTACCAACCCCTTAGGGAGTGGTAAAAATTGAAAACGATCAACTGGAAGTTAAGGATTGCTATACTTCATCAATGAAAGCCTCTGCTAAAACAAGGCAGGCATAGCAATTAAAGAAACAAGCCTGAGATGTCCTGGAAGCCAGGGAGCAAGATGCCAAAGAAATATCCCTAGGTACGGAGTATCTTGATGTCAAGGTACTTGTAAGAACCAATATTCCCAGAGATATTGAACAGGAACTCTTAGAATTCCTGAAAAGAAGAATTTCAACCTTCGCTTAGAAACATGAAGACATGACAGGTATTTCTAAGGATATTATTACGCATAAATTGGGTATTGATAATAGTTTCAGGCCAGTACACCAAAAAAAAAGAAAATTTGCACCAGAAAGGAATGTAGTTATCCAGGAAGACATTGAGAGGCTGCTGAAATCAGGAATGATAAGGGAAATAAAATTCCCAACATGGCTAGCTAATGTGGTGGTGGTCCAAAAGAAGAATGGGAAATGGAGAGTCTGTGTAGACTTCACTGACCGCAATAAAGCATGCCCCAAGGATCCTTTTTCATTGCCACACATTGACTCAATGGCTGATGCTACGACAAGTCACGAAATGTTAACATTCATGGATGCTTCCTCAGGATTCCAACAAATTCAAATGGAACCCTCGGATCAGGAGGTCTACATAGATGACATGGTGGTCAAGTTAAAGAAGGCCAAGGATCATTTTACGGATCTCAAAGCTGCCTTTGATATCCTGGACCACTATAATATGAAGTTGAATCCTTCAAAGTGCCACTTGGAGTAGGGGCAGGAAAATTTCTGGCACATATGGTAACTAAGAGAGGAATGGAAGCAAGCCCAGAACAGATCAAGGCGATCATAAACCTGAAATCCCCAATAAACAATAAAGACGTCCAAAGACTCATGGGAAGGATAGCAGCCCTTAACATGTTTATCTCAAGATCCTTAGAGAGATGTAAAGAATTTTACGATATCCTAAAGAAGAATAAAAGGTTTGAGTGGGATGAAAAGCATGAAGAAGCACTTCAAGCCTTGAATAAGTACTTATCATTAGCACCTCTACTAATGAACCAGGAGGATGGTGAACCACTATCCGTATACTTGGCAATATCCGGGAATGCAGTAAGTGTTGCATTGGTCAAGGATTATGAAGGGCAGCAACATCCCATCTACAATGTAAGTAAAAGTCTACTAGATGCGGAGACAAGGTATTCTCATCTTGAAAAATTAATTTTACCATTAATTATGGCATCTACAAAACTTAGGCATTACTTTGAAACACATACTATTCACATTAAAACTAATTATCCTATAAAATTTGGGTTAAGAAGACCAAAAATGTCAGGTAGAATGGCTAAATGGTCTGTTAAACTTAGCGCATATGATCTAGTATATGAACCTAGAACAGTAATAAAGTCCTAGGCATTAGAAGACTTTGTGGCATATTTCAGTGTGATATTCAACATGAAGCAGACTTAGAAGTCCAACAATTAGATGAAACTAAAGAGTGATGGACGTTATTCACTAATGGTGCATCCAACATAAGAGGAACAGGACCCTGAATCATACTGAAATCGCCACGTGGGGACATAATACCCCAATCGATTATCTGTGAGTTCCAAGCAAAAAAATAATGAGGCGGAATATGAAGCACTAATAGCAGGACTACAACTAGCCAGGGATATGAAAATCAGATACCTCTAGGTACACGTAGATTCGTTGTTACTTGCTAATCACTTTAATGGTTCGTATGTGGTGAAAGGTGAGAAAATAGCCCAATATCTTGAAATAGTTATAAATTTATATGCAGAATTCAAATTTTTTAGTATCACAGAGGTACCTAGAGAAGACAATGCTGAGGCTGATGCCTTAACAAATCTTTCTTCGTCTCTTAAAATACCAAAAGGTATTAAAATACCAATCATACATGTTATAAGCCCAATAATTGAGAAAGTAGAACTCAAAAGATATGAAGTGTCAAATACAGAACACCTACAGACTCAGGATCCTGAAACAGATCAAGGATCCTGGACCTTACCTATCAAAAAATATTTACAAGAGGGTGAGATCCCGAAAAAAGAAAAGAATCACAGGGCTTTTCGCATTAAGGTATCTCGTTTTATAATTTTACACGATGTTTTGTACAGAAAATCTGTTGCAGGTCCATACTTGAGATGCTTAGAGGGTCCTGAAATACAAGAAGTCTTGAAAGACATACATGAGAGACACTGTGGTAATCACACTTGGGCAGAGCATTATTCTTGAGGATCCTGAGAACAGGGTACTACTGGCCTACCATTAGGAGAGATGCTATGACTTATGCCTAGAAATGTGATGCTTGCAAAAGACACAGTAACATACCTCATCAACCAGCGGAACCCTTGTATCCAATTATCTCCCAATGGCCATTTACGAAATGGGGAATGAATATAGTCGACAAACTACCCAAAGCAACAGGTGGAAAGGTATTCATGCTGGCAATGACTGATTATTTCTCCAAGTGGATAGAAGCAGAAGCATTTCTCCAAGTCAGAGAAAAAGAAGTTATGTCCTTTATAAAGTGTAATATCCTTACAAGGTTCGGGATCCCGGCAGAAAGAATATGCAACAATGGATCCCAGTTTATTGGCAAAAGAACAACAAACTTCTGTGCCTGTTGGGGGATAAAGATGGTAACTTCCACCCCTGTACATCCTCAAGCTAATGGATAGGCGGAATCCAGTAACAAAACCATTATAAACAACCTCAAGAAGAGATTGGGTGCTAAGAAAGGAAGATGGGCAGAATAACTACCATTTGTAGTTTGGGCAAATAGGACAACCGAAAAGAATGAAACAGGTCAAACTCCATTCTCGTTGGTGTTCGGTACTAAAGCTATGATCCCTTCGGAGATGGTTATCCCTATGATGTTTCGTGATAAGTATGTAGAAAATATATTTTAATATATTCAGGGATATTGGTTTCACGAGATCAGGTTTTAAATTTATAATTAAAATGATAAATACTCAAATTTAAAACACACACAATAGGCAAGTGTACCAATCGCAATGTAATATAGATTATGAAAGAACCAAGTATCGAACCAATGGACACGGTCGAGTTCCAATACTCAACTTTTGTTATCCTTTAGCCAGTTTAATTACTGAGTGGGTTTTTTGTGCTTGTGAAGCAGAAAAGTAAATGACGGTAAAGTAAATGACAGAAAGTAAAAACATGCGTAAATAACAGAATAGTAAATAACAGGAATGTAAATATCTCGGAAATGATCAGGTCATGAAGAGTATTGCTTTGGGCTTCGAATCCGCTTTATTTATGATAATGTTAAGTTGACTAATCCAGTGGCATGACTACTACAAACATGTGACCCGGGTCACCGCTAGAGCCTCGTCGTCACGACATTTGGTTCACGGATTATATTCTTTAATAATAAAATGGTAGGACTCCTAGCTAGGGACATCGTTACCCTCAACTCTTTGGTGTTATCTTCGAGTTGGTTTAGGACATCAAACTTAAATGCTTAGTTATTATAACTAAAAGAGTGATTAGACTTTGTTCACCAGGAGGCGGTGTAACAATGGGACCATGTATAAAGATGTACCATTCCCAACAATTTGTTCACCAATTCTTGGTCTCATAACAAGTTCGTATAAAGACGTTCGACCATAATAATATTAATCAAGCCTTGGCGTATCAAAATCCACTTGTATAAAGACGTACAAGCATCAAGAGAAGTTTGATTAAAAAGGTTTTGTGGTCTTACACCATAAAATCAAGAACACTCAAAAGTGTAAAGACAAGTTTAGATAATAATAAAAAGGCCACATAAACATACCACTAGATTAATACGTTAAACATTAACATACACCAAACTTCATCTTCACCCTAGCAATACAAAGAGTTTAGCCATGAATGGCCATACTAACTAGCGTAACACAAAGTTTCATAGGCTCCCCTATTGCGGAACGAAGAGGAGGAGCCTCTCTACTCTCTAATCTAACTACAAAATACTCTCTCTGGAACAGTGTTTTAGGGTATGGAAAGGTGTGTAGAATGAAGAAATCAAGCCAACTATTTATAGGTCTAAAAATGAGCAATTCACAGCCGTGCATTGGATTGCATGGGTGTGCAAACACCTCGGGAATCAAACAGGGTACACATGAAGGTGTACCAGAGCCTTGGGGAGCAAAGATGGGATTGCACGATCGTGCATTGGGATGCATGGCCGTGCATCCCCTTCCTAGTTTGTCTTTTAGCTGTTGTTTGACTTGTTGTTGACCTGGTTTGACTTCTTGGGGGTCAAAGCTCGGGTTTGGTCCTCCAAAAGCTTGATTTCGTGATGATTTTGAGTGGCTTTAGCTTTGTTTACTTCGGTATGCCGAATAACCTGCAATTATGAAATATTGACGTTTTAAGTATCAATTGCAAGGTTATTAATCAATTAGTACCGTAATATGGGGAATATTATACATGCAAAACATGTATAATTTAGGGCATATCATAATACCCCATACTTAAACTTTGCTTGTCTTCAAGCAAACTAATGCATGATCAGACCCATAACTAAAAACTTCACAAAAGTTAACGGAGTTCCAAGTAGTTAGGGACTCCGGGATAACTCATGAGTCACTTTATTCTATTATTGAGCTTTTCTATTTTAGGGTGGTGCAATTCATGACAAGCCTACTAGAACTTCAATTACTCATAATCTATCACTCCTCACAATGTTCACTCAACTCTAGAGTTATATATATGTGGATAATGTAAGTTAAGTGGAACACTCATGTTCGAATCGAATTATGCAATGGTCATAAGATTGTATGCAAATCAAGTTTTCACCAACTAACTAAGTAGTATGCATGAATCAAGAGGACTTTAAAAGGGTTGTAATGTGGCTAAAAGAAAAATAAAGGGTGAAAATGAAAACATTTTAGGATTTTTAGGGATTTAAAAGGGTTTTGTAGGCTGCAGCTAACGTGGAACACACGGCTACGACTTCATGGCTTAAGATGGAAAATACTAGCGGGACCCTCTACAGTACTCAGATAACGATGATATAAACAATCTAAGGTCTCGTTTATGGTCAGATTTCCAAGACCAAGATCTCTTATCTTTCTCAACACTTCCCTCACTGCGTAGTACACATTACTGCTTTTCCGTATGGTTCTTTTGGCTTGTAGCCTAACAGCTCCTACTTTGATCAGATGCATATACTCATGTTGGGAATAAGTTTGATTCTTGCTACACTTTCCACCGTGGCTCCAGTTGCCACACTTCACACATTTGTCGTATCTTTTGGCTCTTCGTTTAGCGGCACTTTTTGACAGGTTGCAGAATGGTGGCAATTGTTCTTGCTTGCGCCACTGTTTTCTTACATCACTTGTTACTTTCAAAATCTTCTCTCGGAGTTCGGGTGGTAATTCACGCTTTGTGAAATGAATACAGGAAAGCAAATTCAAATCAAAAGAATGCATGTCCAGCTCTTTAAGGTCTAACCGGTAAAAGACCAACTTCTTTCTTTCTTTTTCTTATCACGTTTCAATTTTTTTCTTTTCTTTTCATCAAGACTAATTATTCAATAATTCTTTTTCCTCAATTTTCTATAAATAAATTTTCCATATCTTCCTTGTAGATCTTTCGGCTGTTTCTTCCTAATACATCCGCTTTCTTCTTGTATATTCCAATTCTTTTGAGTGAAACAGATTCTTTCCAAATTGCCTCACTGGTTGTAAACGACATAAGACAGTTAGCCCATAACCGGTGTTTATGAAAAGTTGTTCTGGTGATAATTGTGGGTAGTAGAAAATAAAAGGCTAAGGCTCAAAGGGCTAACTAGGTGGATATTGTATTTGGGATTTAGGTTTAAGGATAATATATAAGGGTAATAAAGTCCTAGGTGCCTCAGTCATTTTCATACTTTACTAGTTCATGGTCTTGATATGTATAAGTCATACAAGTTTTAATTATGCATAAAATTCGATTGAAAAACACTCAATATACCATACGAAAGAGCATGTGAAAAATAATATTAATAATGCTCGTGAAAAGGCTCAGATTATTCTCACATGGAAACGCATGGGATAGGGTTTAGTGATTTGCTATGCATAATATCCATTTGTTTCTACTTGCCATGTATTCATTTTATTTAATTAAGTGCAAACTCAAAGAGATTTTGGTTTTAGGGTTTAAAATTTTTAACATTTTTTTGGGTTTTACAAAAAGTAGGTTTTTAGTAAGGTTTTAGTCAAATGGGTAGAAAATCACAAGTTTAGTTTGACAGCACTGAGGTTACAAGTTGTCCTGAATCTCTAATTCCCCACCCCACACTTAAAACTGTGCATTGCCCTCAATGTACAAATGCATGTAATGAAATGCTATGCAGGAATTTAAATGCATGAATTTTTAAGGGAAAAGAAACTAGTACTCCCCGGGTCAATTCGGTGTATAACCTAAGGTCAAAACTTGTTGCTGTAGTCAACACTTTGCTTTAAAGACTTTATCGAATTTCTCAGAAATTTGATGTCTATTACGGCGTTCCAGCTTGTAAAGATGGAGTGTAACTCCTCGAAGAAATAGAGAAACTACATGGTGATGTTATGCTACTAGACACATAAAGAAAAACATAAACGGAAATAACAGTTAGTAGTTAAGCTACGAAGGTCCTAGTATCGAGAAGGCATACCTGGAGGCTGAAGTACGTGAAACTTTTGAATTTGTAAACAAACCTGGGGTCCATGTGTTCTGCCGTATGCAGCAACTTCTAAATTTATTCATGATCATCGGGTTGCTTCCCGGAAGCGCCAAGTTTATTTAAGGATCGTTGGTCAGACCCGTAGGTGCTTCATCAGTCTTTCTTTGGGTGGGGGCTATTAACCTCCCCCTTGTCTCCCGTTCCTTCAATCAAGTCCTTCAACTTTGGTAGCTTGTCATAGTAGTTATCAATCCAGTTTGTGTTGTCAAGATCTTTGCCAAGATCTAATTTCTTTCCTTTGTTGAATTCTTTAGCTTTCTTCAGTTGGTCGTCCAGATTGGTATTGATGAACTGAGCAAATTCAAAGGGATCATTTAATATGCATTTGTTCCCTCCGATGTTGTAAGTTACTGATTGTTCTCCGACACGAAGTGTCAGAATTCCTTCGTTCATATTAATGGTAGCTCTGGCGGTAGCTAAAAACGGGCGACCCAAAATCAAAGGCACGGAGTAATCGGGCCCCATTTCTATAACCATGAGGTCAGCAGGGAAGACAAACTTGTCGACTTTTACCAGTAAGTTCTCGATGACTCCTATAGGTGACTTAACCGAACCATCCGCAAGTTCAATAGTTGCATTAGCAGATCGCGGATTCCTAATTTTCAATCTTTTAAACATGTTATATGCCATCACGTTCACACTTGCTCCCAGATCAGTGAGTGCGAAAGTTATAGGTAATGGACCGATAGAACATGGTAAAGAAAACTTTCTGGGATATGAAAGTTTCTTTGGAAGGCATCTTTCAATGAGATCGACACATTGATTAGTCTTTTTAACTGCCTCTTCCATATTTCTTTTGTTCTAAGGAAATCTTTCAAGAAACGTCCATACTTATGAATTTCTCATATTGTTCGTCAGTCCTTTGCCTCACCAGGCTTCCTGGGTCGGAACGTTTTGAGGTGTATCCAATGGAGTAGGTTGTGGAATAACTTTTGATGGTGATTCTTGAGTGGTTGATCATGTGAATGACATGCGATTTAATCTCGAAGTTGTTAGCGTCAACCGTAGGCCTTGTAATGCTAGAACCTAAAGCCTCAAGTGACGGTCTTGCAAAGTCGGAAATAGTGCGGTTTTCTACGGCCATTTTTCTAGCACGGTTTTCTCAAATTTCGATGGTGGAAGAATCTTTCGGGCTCTACTAAAGGTTGATATAAACGAGTAGTGGAGCTATGGATCATACACTACCTGCAACAAAACGTAATAGAAAAACAGATGGAAAATGATAAGGCTAATCCGTTAACTTGAATCTTTCTTGAAATGACTGTGTCCCCAACAACGGCGCCAAAAACTTGATGTGTCGCGTTAAGTATATAGAAAATATATTATAATATATTCAGGGATTTGGTTTCATGAGATCAGGTTTTAAATTTATAATTAAAATGATAAATACTCAAACTTAAAACACACACAATAGGCAAGTGTACCTATCGCAGCGTAATATAGTTTAGGTAAAAACCAAGTATCAAACAAATGGACACGATCGAGTTCCAATACCCAACTTTTGTTATCGTTTAGTGGTTTAATTAGTGATTGGGTTTTGTGTGCTTGTGAAGCAGAAAAGTAAATTACAGTGTGTGACAGGAATATAAATAATAGAATAGTAAATAGCAGGAAAGTAAATATCTCGGATATGATCAGGTCACGAAGAGTATTGCTATGGGCTTCGAATCCTCTTGGTATATGATAATGTTAAGTTGACTAATCCAGTGCATTGACTACTACAAACATGTGACCCGGGTCACCGCTAGAGCCTCTTCCTCACGACATTTGGTTCACAGATTATATTCTTTAATAATAAAATTGTAGGACTCTTAGCTAGGTACATCATTACCCTCAACTCTTTGGTGTTATCTCCGAGTTGGTTTAGGACATCAAACTTCAATGCTTAGTTATTATTATTAAAAGAGTGATTAGACTTTGTTCAACGGGAGGCGGTGTAACAATGGGACCATGTATAAAGACGTACCGTTCCCAACATGAGTTCACCAACATGTTCGTATAAAGACGTATGACCTTATTAATATTAACCAAGCCTTGGCTTATCAAGATCCACTTGTATAAAGATGTACAAGCATCAACAGAAGTTTGATTAAAAAGGTTTTACGGTCTTACGCTTTAAAATCAAGAACACTCACAAGTGTAAAGACAAGTTTAGATAATAATAAAAAGCCCACCTCGATGGTGGTTTTAAGAGCGAATAGTTAAATGCATAAACATACCACTATATTAATACGTTAAACATTAACATACACCAAAATTCATCTTCACCCATGTAATACAAAGAGTTTAGTCACGAATGGCCATACTAACTAGCGTAACACTGAGTTTCGTAGGCTCCCCTATTGCGGAACGAAGAGGAGGAGCTTCTCTACTCTCTACTCTAACTACGAAATACTCTCTCTGGAACAGTTTCTTGGGGTATGGAAAGGTGTGTTGAATGAAGAACTCAAGCAATCTATTAATAGGCCTGAAAATGAGCAATGCACGGCCGTGCATTGGATTGCACGGGCATGCAAACACCTCGGGAATCAAACAGGGTGCACAGGACGGTGTACCAGAGCCTTGGGGAGAAAGAATGGGATTGCATGACCATGCAATGGGATGCACGGCCGTGCATCCCCTTCCTGCTTCAATGTTTTGTCTTTTAGCTACTGTTTGACTTGTTGTTGACCTGGTTTGACTTCTTGGGGGTCAAAGCTCGGGTTTGGTCGTCCAAAAGCTTTATTTTTTGATGTTTTTGAGTGGCTTTAGCTTTGTTTACTTCGGGACGCCGAATAACCTGCAATTATGAAATATTAATGCTTTCTGTATCAATTACAAGGTTATTAATCAATTAATACCATAATATGGGGATTATTATGCATGCAAACCCAATCTCCAAACTCCAGAAACCAACAATGAAGCTCTTGCTCAGGATCTTGACACGGTTGATGAACTTAGGGATCTTACTAAGGTTCGGATCGCAGCATATCAGCAAAAGATAGCAAGATCCTACAACAAAAAAATAAGGATCCAAAGAATTCAAGTGGGTGACTTAGTACTAAGTAAAACATTTCAAAACACAATCAATCCAAATGAAGGCAAACTCGCACCTAAGTGGGAAGGCCCGTACTTAATAGATTCAGAAGCAGGCAAGGGTGCCTATTGGATAGCCACTATGGAAGGAGAAGTCCTACCAAGATCCAGGAATACCATTCATCTTAAATCATACTTTATATAAGTCAAATTTCAAATTTTGACTCAAGCTAGTATGTTCATTATCCCTACTTATTCCAATCTCTGGTATGCTTCCTATCCCATATTTGTTTCAGCTTCATTTCAATTATTTTTCTCTCCACAAATTACTGACTTAGGCCTCGGACGGGTGTTAGCCTGGCTAACCCCCACCTTCTCCAAGGTTTAAGTGTTTTGCAGATCAAACTTCCAAGGATCCCGATCAAAAGATAGAGACTAGCTGTCTCTCTTAGTCTAAGGTATTCTAAATCCCTTCAAAGGTTTAAAGGTTTTCACCTGTCTAGGAGATTGGGTTTAAACACTCCGCATGGGCGCAGGATATCCAAGTATAGTTCAAGATAGTGGGACTAGTTCATGTAACAGTGGCTGATAATTTCACTATTGGCTAAATATTGGACCTTATGAATATATTCAATGGAATCACATGGACATTTTATACTCCGGGCTTGTCCCAAGCTTTTAACACTTACGTGTTAAACTTAGGTCTTGGCATTTTCATGTCACTACGATCACCGGGTATAAACCACGAATATTGTAGAAATAAAGACTGATGGCTACAAAAATTTCAAAGTACAAATGCTGCTTACCTCAGAGGTTGCTACTGACCAACAACTACTGCGGATAGCCTTATCTACTGAAGACCAGAGTTGCTGCGGCTAGGCTTCTCAGCGGCATCAACACTTGATACTGATGATAGGCAAATCATCAGCAGCTTTGGATGGTTGCATGTTGCAGCTGATCTCCAACTTTGCAGCAGATAACCATTTCCACTGAAGATCAAACGTTGCAGCTGACTGGCTTCGATAAAGCAACCATTACCATTGACAACTTTCTACTGCACCACTGACACACTCCATGCAGAAAGAATATCACTGGTGCAGACAATAAAGAACTACAACGCTCTTCTCTAAGCATGCAAGCAATTATGCCTACGAAGACGTTTGAGTAAAGTTAACTTTTATAGTGTTTATTGTCATTATATGTAGAATAGCTTCAATACAAGATCAACGGTTTGTGTTAGATCTGATCCTTAGAATCAAGGGTCTGTCTTGATTCTAAGTTACTATATAAGTAGTACTTAGAGTCATTGTATCTTAGTGCTTTTCTTAGAGTTTTCTCTGTAATCTTATAACCATTGAAGCTTAATATAAATTGCATTTATCAGTACTTCTTGTGTTTACTTGTTTACATTGATTAGTTGTGATTGTTTCCGCCAATCTCAACTAGAATAGGACCATCTTGTATTTACCGATCCAACAAGTGGTATCAGAGCTTTGGCTGACAGATTA
This sequence comes from Smallanthus sonchifolius, assembly GCA_023525975.1. NCBI lineage: Eukaryota > Viridiplantae > Streptophyta > Magnoliopsida > Asterales > Asteraceae > Smallanthus > Smallanthus sonchifolius. The sequence continues at coordinate 78,872,023 of CM042022.1, forward strand.
AACAAACTCACACTTGTTTAATCATTCTCCGGTTCTATTCTAAACTATCTCTTTGCTAAAGTCTCTCATTATCACAAATCAAAACAAAATGGCACAAAACAATGGATTTGAAGATATTCGAAGCATCTCCAGACCACCAAGACTAGTGTTTGGAGAAGACTATGATATATGAAAGAACATAATGGAAAGCTTCTTTTGCTATCAGGAATATGGGATGTGGAAAACCATTAAAAATGGGCGCTGCTTTGCTATGCGCTATTCATGGTGCTACCGTCGAAAATACTTTATTTGGACCACACATACCCATGGTGGCCTCAGCTGATTCCGGAGGTACACTGGTTCCCAAAGAATCCTCCAAGTACTATGATGAAGACATCAAGAAAATGGAGGTAGATTTCAAAGCCTTGGGAGCCATCCAGATGTGCTTACCAAATGAAGTTTTTCATAACTTCAGAGGTTATAAAACTGCAAATGAGCTATGGGAGGCTCTTGAGAAGATGTTTGCTGGTTCAGAAGAAGTCAAAGAAAACAGAAGAGACATCCTGAAGCAGCAATATGAAAACTTCGTCTGGAAGGAAGGTGAATCTCTAACTATCTTATATAACAGATATACCTATCTTGTAGGTGAGCTGCAGTGCTCAAAGGTGAAGCTAGAGAATGAAGATATTCTCAAGAATTTCATCAGGTCTCTACCAAGTTGTTGGACACTCTACACAGTGTCCATCAGAAGAACTGAGAATCTGAAGACTCTCCAGATGACTGAGCTCTTCGGAATGCTAAAAACCTATGAGCTAGAGATGATTCAGGCAAAAGAAAGATGCTCAAGCTACCAAACAGCCTCAACATCCACCACCACCTCTTCTGCCCTCTATTCTGACCACTCAGGTCATAGTTCAAGCAACTATTATCCTCCCATCGTCACTCATCCCTAAACTCCTACCTCTCAAACAAACACATCACCATTTCTCCTAGAAGCTCCTCCTCAAACCTCAACCTCTGCTGCTTTTGTTTCTAAAAACTCAAGCAACATGTCCTTTATCAAGCAGGATCTGGAATGCTTCCATCCAGATGACTTAGAAGAAATGGACACACAGCACTCGTATGCCATGCTCTATATAAGAGCAAAAAGGTTCTACTCTAGAACCGGAAGACCCATTCCAAGTAAGAACTCCAACACTAGAGTTGGCTTGGATAAAAGCAAATTAAGATGTTACAACTGTAACCAACTGGGTCATTTTGCTAGAGAATTCAAGGAACCTAGGGCAAACCCAGCAACTCCTCAATCAAGACAAGCTCACCAAGCCCAACCAAGACAACAACAGCAACAAGCTTCTCCTCCAGCTCAAACTGCAGCTTGTGCAGCTGTTGGAACTTCGGAGTTTGACTGGAGCTTCCAGTATGAAGATCTGCCTGCTAACAACCAAGCTCTTATGGCATACACAACTGAGTTACCGCCTCAGGTTTATGAACATCTTTGTTCCCAAGCTTGTATTGATAAGGTGTTAGGCTACAGAAAGCATAATCAAACCCTGATAGATCAAAATGAAGAGTTTCATCAAATGAAATCTGAATTCACAAAAGTCAAAAACAATTATAAGGAAAAAATTAACTGCCTAAAGAAAGAGATTTCATTACTAAAACATGAGCAAACCAATCTTGAAACTCAGATTGATGATCTACTGGCTAGATTAAAAGCTACCAGAGCAGAATTGGCATAACAGAAAGTTCATGTTGACAAATATGAATTTACATCCAAAAAGCTACAAAGACTTTTGGATGCTCAAATTCATGACAAGGTAAAAATTGGTCTGGGGTATCATGTTGAACAATACCAAGCCGTTGCACCTTCTGCTGACTACGTTGCCATCCATGAACCAAGCTTCAATCTCTCAAATCTTGAAAAGGCCAACCGAGATCTTGATCCTTCAAGGCATGAATCATTGGTGCAAGAATGCACTACCTCGTCAGAATCTGAGTCAACTTGCTCAGAGTCCACTAAAACTGAGGAGGCCTCATCACCAGTACAAGTACTAGCACCGCCTGTTCTTGAAGTCATTCAAACAAGTGCTCCTGTCCCTTTACCAGCTGTTCCGGTTCCTATGCCTTTCAAACAAATCAAAATCAGCTATCCTCCAAAAGGAAGAAAGCTAACTGTTTAAAAGGAACAGTCTTCAACCTCCACCAACTCAAAGCCTCAAAGAAAAGTGTTTGACATATGTCATGCGCCTGGAGAAAGAGTTCCATATGTTCAAAACACATTGGAAGAAGCCATATTTGAGCACAACAAACCTCAACCTTGGAACTTCAAAGACTTGTTCAAAAGAAAGGACTATGTTTACCTTTCAAGGGACAAACTGGCTAAATCATGATTTGTCTGTGGCAAATATAACCACACTGCCAGCACATGCTTCTACTACCTTCAGGAGCAAAGAAACCTCAAACAACATGTTTTTGAGAAGACAAACAAGAACATAAAGGTAAGGAGTTATGAAGCCAAGGCAACTCATTTCAGAAACTCTCTTTCCCCACCAAGGAAGCAGCTGCCAAAGCCTCAACAATTTTGTATCATCTATGGTGAATCAGACCACTTTGCTGCAAATTGTGAATTTAATCCCTTCAACCAGATCCTTCATCAAGCCCCTCCTAAACAAAGGCCCATCAGCTTGAGAACTTCTACAGAGAAGCCCTCCGTCAACAAGGTAAACAAGGATAAGCATAAATTGGTTGTTGAACCATCAGCAGCCAGCAAAAATGTTGGTAATCATGCCAAGCCCAAGAAACCAAAGGACAAGCCTTCAGCAGCAACCAAGTGTGATGCTGCTTAAGCAAAACCATCAGCAGAAACAAAATCTACTGCTGATAAGATAAAGTCATCAGCAGCAAAATCTACCGCTGATAAGCCGAAGTCCTCAGCAGCAACAAAATCAGCTGCTGATAAGCTAAAGTCATCAGCAGCAAAATATCTGCTAACAAAGCAAATACATCAGCAGCCAAAGCAATATCAGCTGCTGACAGAGCAAAGAGAACTGGAAAACCATCTCCTTAGCAATGGAAAGCCAAGATCCCAGCTTCTATCCCTCCAAGAATCATCATTGGCATTGTTGAATGCACACATGCTGAAACTGATATTCCGAGAACCCTTTTCTTCAAGGATGCAAGCTCTTGGATTCCTCCCACTAACTAGATCTCTCACATGTGCAGGGGCAGCCAGGTCACAGGAATAACACCTGGGTGGTAGATAGTGGTTGTTCCAGGCACATGACAGGCAACAGATCCATCCTCTCCAACTTCAGACGCTTCAATGGATGATATGTTGCCTTTGGAAGTGACTCAAAAGGAGGATCTATTACTGGACAAGGGACTATGTCAAATGAAATAATGAGTATTGATAAGGTAAATTAAGTCAAGGAATTGAACTTCAATCACATGAGTGTTTCCCAGGTTTGTGATCAAAAGCATTGGATGCTCTTCACAAACAAAAAATGCTTTGTACTATCTCTTGGCTTATCCAAACCTCCTCCAAAAAAGATTTTATTAACTGCTCAGAGAAAAAAAATCTTTATGTGCTCGACATGAATGAGGTCACTCCATCTGGCAATGTATCATGTTATTTGTCAAAAGCTTCAGTTGATGAATCAGCTCTCCGGCACAGGAGATTAAGCAATGTTAACATCAAAACCATCAACAAGTTGGTGAAGGATAATCTTGTCAGAGGGCTTCCTGATAAAGAATTCCAGCTAGAAGATCAATGCATTGCTTGTTTGAAGGGGAATCAACACAAGAGTTCTCACAAGCCCAAGACTTTGAATACAAATGATACTCCACTACATCTACTGCATATGGATCTCTTTGGTCCTACAAATATCATGTCAATGGGTAAGAAGTCATACTGTCTGGTAATTACTGATGACTACACCAGATTCTCATGGGTATACTTCTTGAGAACAAAAGATGAAACTGCTGAAATTCTCAAATCCTACATCCTTAGGGTAGAGAATCAAAGCAATCAAAGGGTAAAGATAATAAGGTGTGATCAGGGCCCAGAGTTCAAGAACCACACTTTGAACTATTTTTGTGAGAGCAAGGGAATCGAAAGGCAATAAAGTGCTCCAAGAACTCCTCAACAAAATGGAGTTGCTGAAAGAAGAAACAGAACTCTAACTGAGTCAGCAATATCTATGTTGGCTGACTCAAAACTGCCTCTCACATTCTGGGCAGAAGCAGTAAGCACAACCTGCTATGTGCAAAATAGAGTTCTCATAGTCAAGCCTCTTAACAAGACACCTTACGAACTATGGTTCCAAAGAGTTTCATACATTGGATTTCTAAAACCTTTTGGATATCCATGCACAATTCTGATCACACATGTGGTTCTTCCTAAGTTTGGTGCCAAATCTGATGAAGGATATTTTGTGGGTTATTCCTCTCAATCCAAGGCCTACAGAATATTCAACTTAAGAACAAGAATTATGGAAGAATCAGCCAATGTGGAATGCAGAGAACACATTGTCTGTGAATAGGGAAAAGGCCCAAACTGGCTTTTTGACATAGACTCCTTCACCCAAATATTTGAGCCTCTCATCTTCTCAAATATGGAGTCTTCCTCTTCTCAAGCACCAGCTTCCACTTTCTCCTCTGACTACAGACTGGATTTTCCAAAATCTTCTATCAGTCTGTGAAGACCATCCATTGATCCTCCATCTGTTATGGAAGCCATTGAAGCAAGTGCAGCCAGAACCACACTCTCAAATGTCACCAGCAGCAGCCTTCTGAAAATGAAAACTTGAATGAAGACTCTTCGGTAAATGCTGTAGATGCTGCAAATACTATTGTTGATAATACTGATGTAGCTGTTGATCTTGAAGACTATTCAACCATGAATGAAGAAATCCCTTATCAAAATCAAAGTAATCTTGAGCAAGGGATACAGCTGGAGGTGGTACCAGCACACAAAGGATCAACAAGGAACATCGTCTGGAAAATATTATTGGCCAAGTTCACCAAGGAGTTCTAACAAGAAGCAAATCACATGAGGACAATATATGTTTGTTTTCATGTTTTCTATGTCAGGTGGAACCCAAGAAGATAGATGAAGCTCTGCAACACAGTAGTTGGATTTAGGCAATGCAGGAAGAGTTGCTGCAATTCAAGAGACAGGATGTCTAGAAGCTTGTTGATCTTCCACCTGGTCAATTTTCCATTGGCACAAGATGGGTATTCAGGAACAAGCAGGATGAGAGAGGCATTGTAGTCAAGAACAAAGCCAGACTTGTAGCTCAAGACTACACTCAGGAAGAGGGAATTGACTATGATGAAGTCTTTGCTCCTGTTGCCAGACTAGAGGCCATCAGAATCTTCCTGGCATATGTTGCATCTAAGAATTCATGGTCTATCAAATGGATGTCAAGAGTGCCTTTCTGTATGGGAAGATTGGTGAAGAAGTATATGTCAAACAGCCTCCAGGCTTTGTAGATCTTGCACATCCTAACCAAGTGTTCAAACTAGACAAAGCTCTATATGGCTTACATCAAGCCCCAAGAGCCTGGTATGAAACTTTATCTGGATATCTACTAAGCAACAACTTCAGAAGAGGTGCCATTTACCAGACCTTGTTTATCAAAGATGAAGGGGGAGAAATCTTACTCGTTCAAATCTACGTAGATGATATCATCTTTGGATCAACAAGGAAGAAGCTGTGTAAAGACTTCGAGATCCTGATGCACTCAAAGTTTGAAATGATCTCAATGGGTGAGCTAAACTTCTTTCTGGGTCTTCAAGTCAAACAAGTCCCAAATGGAATCTTCTTCATCCAAACCAAATATGTCAACAGCATTCTGGAAATATTCAAGATGGCCGACTGCTCTGCTACAAGAACCCCTATGCAAGTGCACCATCAGCTGACTCCAGACAAAGATGGTCAAGACACTGATCAACATCAGTATCGTGCAATGATAGGGTCTCTCATGTATCTCACTGCCTCAAGGCCAGATATCATGTTTGCAGTATGTCTCTGTGCAAGATTCCAAGCAGCTCCAAAGATTTCACATCTTCAAGCTGTCAAGAGAATTTCCAGATACCTAAAGGGAGCCCCAAGACTTGGTCTATGGTACTCTAAAAATGATAAGTTCAATCTGTATGCATACACTGATAGTGATTATGGGGGATGCAACTTGGACAAAAAGTCCACTTCAGGGGGATGTCAGTTTCTGGGAGGGAGACTGATTTCATGCCAGTGCAAGAAGTAAACATGTGTTTCAACTTCTATAGCAGAAGCAGAATACATTGCAGCTTCAAGTTGATGTGCACAAGTCATCTGGATACAAAAGCAAATGCTGGATTATGGGATGACTTTCGTGGCAACTCCCATTCACATTGACAACATGAGTGCTATATCAATCACAAACGATCCGGTGCAGCACTCCAAGACAAAACACATTGACATCAGGTATCACTTCATAAGAGATCAAGCTGAGAAAAAGAGAATTATTTTAACCAAAGTTCATACCAATGAACAATATGCTGATTTGTTTACAAAACCGTTTGATGAAGCTAGATTTAGATATTTAGTTGAATATATTGGTATGATGAACTTTTATTAAAATATGTCTCTAAAAATTTATGTTTGTAAATATGTTTGTCTTTTGTTATAAATAAAAGTTACAAGTTAGCAGAATCAAATTTTGCTACTGACAGGTTTAATAATCAGCAGCAAAGATTTTGCCACTGACTACTTTAGGTTATCAGCAGGAACAAGTTTCCTGCGGATAGTTTTAAGGCATTCAGCAGCAACACCCTTGCTGTGGATCAATGCATCCATCAGCAGCAATAGAGTTCGCTGCTGACAGACTTTTCTATCCGCCGCAACCAAGCTTGCAGTGGATAGGCTTAACCATCCACAGTAACCAAGTTTGCTGCTGATGGGTAAAAATAAGTCTAAATTAACTTTTACCCATTGTAAAAATTCCTTTCAGTCTTTACCATAACTGCTATAGTGCATTACAGCTGTAACAGTAAAAAGTGAATGAGGTTGTACTGTACAAGTCATTTTGCTTTTCCCTCCTCTGCCGTTATAAGAACAAATCAAATTTCCTCACCACCTCTTCACATTCAATTTCGCCCTAACTCCCATCATTTTCTCTCAAGCCCCTACAACATTCAAAGCCTTCCATTCCTAACCACCCTTCAAAACCTTCCTCTTTCCCTCTAAACCAAACAATGGCAAAGGTAGACATAAACCATCCAGATGATAAGTTTTCCCCATACCACAATCTCATAGCATACTTAACAAAAGGGAAAAAGTCCATCGGGTTTGATGACATGATCGATTTTCTCTGTCGATCAAAAATATACCATGCACTCACTGTTAACCCACCCATTTATATTCCTCACATGGAGGATTTTTGGAAATCTGCCATCTACTCTACCGAACAGGGGATACCCCAAATTAAAGCCAAGGTAGATGGCAAAGACATCACCATCTCTGAAGCCACTCTCCGCAAACACCTCAAGCTTCAAGACGAGGGGGTGCCATTTCATACTCAAAAGAAGTCTACATGAGGACCTTTGTATCCATAGGGTACAATGGAAATCAGAATGAGTACACAATAGAGAAGGCACTGATGGGACCCCCATGGAAGTATCTATGCCACACTCTTCTACAATGCATATCTCAGAAGAGAAGTGGATGGCATCAAGTGAGCTCTGCACTTGCCTCTGCTGTTCATGGTATGATTACTAGCCAAGGATTTAACTTTGCACATCTCAACTTTGAAGGTTTGAGATACAACCTTCAAGAGGGTGCAAAGCAGCAATTTTATATGTACCCAAGATTTTTCAAAGCATGAGAACTGTTTCCAAAAAGTTCTCAGGGGTCAATGTTCCATTGTTATCTACAATGGTGAACATACAAAGTACCCAGGGTGACAGTTCAGCAATCCCAGCTGATACTGATCCCACACCCTCCACTGCAAATTCTAAACAACCAACTGCTTCCATTACTCGAACCCCTGTGCATACTACTAAGGATGCACAAGCACAGAAATCACTTACATCTGTTTTTGATGTTATCGTTCAACTGGAACAAAGGGCCCCAATTGCAACAACATACACTAGAAAAAGGAGCAAGAAGATGATGCTGACAGCCTAGAAGAATGGATACAAGAGCAGGCCGCATTTCAAAGTTTATTATTCAAGCCTGCCTTTGTTCAAGTTCATGACTTGCCAGACTCAGTAGATGAAGAGGAAGAAATCACTGAGGACTGGAAGTTGGTTGTCAGATCTGTTGATGAGGTGTTAAAGGATGAAAGTCAAAATGAAGACACACCTCCATCAGTCAGCATAGTTCCTGAAGCAGCAGCAATAATAAAACAAACCACTACCCCCCAATTCACACTGTCTGTAAACAAGCTAGAATTTGACTCCATATTAGCTTGGGGGTATGATGGTTCAACTGAGAGATTCTGGATTGGGAAAGAGTTCAGCGGAGTAGAAGATCTGAACTGGAATGCACTAAATCCACTCCAAGTGCTTGAACTGTACCTATCCAACTGCATTAACACCTCTACAGAACTTGCAATCAGCAGGTTCGAAGACCTAATGGAGGAAAAGCTGCCCTGGTTTGAAACACTATTAGAAGAAGCGAACAGGGCGGCCTATCCTAAAGACAGTGCAGAATCTTCAACAGCAGCAAAACACTTGGCTCCTAGAAGACTTGACTTAATCAGGAGCAGCACTTTAACAGAAGAAGAAGTTGTCTGCTGAAGAAGATCTTTGTACAACAAAGTGGTCAGAGATGTGGAAGTGCTAGGATGGTCGAGCACTGGGTCTTCTGACTTCACATTCTTCCTGAGTAATGGATCATCTCTCTCAATCAACATCAATGAGATCCTACTCTTAAATTCAGACGTCCTACAAAAGGTCTTTGAGCTCAGAACACACATCTGCAATGTTAATTCCTTAGAGAGTCAAGCAATGATAAAAACCATCAATGCTCAGCTTGAAAAGGAAGGTCTACTTGCAATGGACGCCTCTGACTCCGACTCAGACCTATCCTTCCTTTCCTCACCTACAGTCAGACTGAACACAGAAGAAGAATCCAAAAGAAGAGAAGAGGAAAAGTTGAAGGAAGGGTGGAAAGAAGTAACATGTCTTGAAAGGGAAGAAGATGAAGAAAGTGTCCCTCCCTTGTCCATTCCCCAAACTGCCAATGAAGCTAAATCTGAGATCCCAACAGCATCTCCTACATCTGCTGTTGTGGTCCATGAAGCTGAAGCAGAGGCATCCAGCAAAGACAAGGGGAAGGGACTTATGACAAAAGAAGATGAAGAAAGGATAGTGAAGGAAAAGAAGGAAAATGAGGAAAGAAGAAGAAGAAGAGGAGATGTCTGAATTACGAAAAGCTCAAGACTATAAAAACAGCTATTCTCCTCAGAGAACAAGAGATCCAGTTGTATGCTAAGCAGCTGGATGATCTGAAAGTCAAGATTCCTGCAGCTTTCCAAATACAAGAAGATGAAGCTCTAGCTCTTTAGCTGCAGGAACAACTAAATAAAGAAGAAGAAGAAAAAGAGCAGAAAAGTAAAGAAGAGGCTAAGTTTAGAATTACTGACTCTAAACTAGCCAAAGAGATGAGAGAGGAGTGGATAGAAGCTTTTGTTTCTCAAGGTGAGGATGTAGACTACCTTGAGAAGTTATCCAATAAAGAAATCTACAGAGCCTTCATGGGTCAGCAAGGTCTATTAGCAAATAAGAAAAGGGTTGAAGAAGAAGAAAGAAATCCAAGAAGACCATTGCCTGTAACAAAAGATCCCATGAAGAAAGGAAGGTCATGATTGACTTCCTAAAGGCTAGAGGAGAAAGTGGAAAAAGGCTGGGTCCCATGAGTTTCATGAACCTGCAAGCCCTTTACCTTAAAGTCAAAAGGAAGAGGAAGAAAGACTGGGGAAGAAAGGTTAAAAGAAGAGGGTAATCAATCAAGAAGAAGAAAGGAAACCAAAGAAACCTAAGCCTTTTCCCTCATCCACCACTTCCTCTATCTAACAACCTTCCTCTCTCCATCCTAGACCTCCCTCCCCTCCACCCACAAAGTCCAAATCCTCCCACCCAGCTCCTACTCATCAACAACCTCCCAAGAAGAAAATCAAACCTACTACCAAACCAGAAGACTCAAGAGAAATCATCAACTAGTTCTACAGCACTCAAGATCAACGGTTTGAAGTCTTCAGGGGAAGAACAGAAGAAAGAAGATCAATCTATACAACTGTTGATGAGGTATTGCAGTTTCCAGATTCTGATCTAAGAAGAATGATGGAGCTGGGTGAAGCTAATGAGCCTGAGAATGAAGGTGGGAGACATCTGTTGCTGGTAATCAAACATCACTTCAACCCTAGCAAAGATGAAATTATTGATGCCAAACCTCTCCAATCCCACTCTCCATTCATCAGTTGGTCCTACAATGCTGAAAAGAATGAGTTCACATTGACAGGTGTTAAAGGACAGAAGATGAGGTGTTCAAGAAAGGCCATCTTCAAAATGGCAAGCAAAGACATCAAGCCTCTATCTGAGCTTCCTCTTAACAATCCTAGCAAGGACCAAAGAGGATATGAGGTTGCAAGAATAGTCAGCAACATGGAAAAGCTTTAGCAGCAAAAGAAGTAATAGAGTTTTGGTAGCATCGGTCTAGGGGGAGTTTGTAGAAATAAAGACTGATGGCTACAAAATTTTCTAAGTACAAATGTTGCTTACCTCAAAGGTTGTTGCTGACCAAAAACTGTTGCGGATACTTGTTCTTCTGCTGACGAACAAATCTGCTACGGATAGCCTTATCTGCTGACGACCAGAGTTGCTGCGGATAGGCTTCTCAGCAGCATCAACACTTGATGTTGCTGATAGGTAAATCATCAGCAGCTTTCGATGGTTTCATCTTACACCTGATCTCCAACTTTGTAGTTGATAGCCATTTCCACTGAAGATCAAACGTTGCAGCTGATTGGCTTTGATAAAGCAACCATTACCACTGACAACTTTCTGCTGCACCACTGACACACTCCACGCAGAAAGAATATCACTGGTGTAGACAATAAAGAACTACAACGCTCTTCTCCAAGCATGCAAGCAATGATGCCTAAGAAGACGTTTGAGTAAAGTTAACTTTTATGGTTTTATTGTCATTATATGTAGAATAGCTTCAATACAAGATCAACGGTTTGTGTTAGATCTGATCCTTAGAATCAAGGGTCTGTCTTGATTCTAAGTTACTATATAAGTAGTACTTAGAGTCATTGTATCTTAGTGCTTTTCTTAGAGTTTTCTCTGTAATCTTGTAACCATTGAAGCTTAATACAAATTGCATTTATCAGTACTTCTTGTGTTTACTTGTTTACATTGATTAGTTGTAATTGTTTCCGCCAATCTCAACTAGAATAGAACCATCTTGTATTTACCGATCCAACAAATATGAACAAAAGTTTTTGTCTACTCCCAAGTTTTTAGCATTTATATGCTAACTTAAGTCTGAGATATCGAGTAAATGGGAAATACCGTCGGATGTCCTTGGCAATTTCATGATGAAGTCCATTGAAGTATGTTCCCACTTCCACTGTGCGATCTCTGGTTGTTGGAGTAACCCTGACGGTTTCTGATACTCCACCTTGACCTTAGCACAGGTCAAGCATTTACTAACATAGGTAGCAATTTCGGCTTTCATGTTAGGCCACCAGTAGTGCTCCTTGAGGTCATGATACATCTTGTCAGCACCGGGGTGAATCGAGTATCTGGACTTGTGTGATTCGTCCATCAGTAGATCCCTTAGATTCCCAAAGCTTGGTACCCAAATCCGATCCATAAAGTAATGAATGTCATCGGATTTGACCTTAAATTTATTGTCCATGCCTAGTAGGGACTCATGGCACAGGTTCACCTCTTTGATTGCTTCGAGTTGAACTTCACGGATTTGAATAGGTAAATTTGTGTGGATAGTCAACTGCAACGCTCGTACTCGTCGCGGTTTGGGTTGTTCTTTCCTGCTCAAGGCATCAGCAACGATGTTTTCCTTTCAGGATGGTAACGGATGGCGCACTCGTAGTCGTTTAGTAATTCGACCCATCGACGTTGTCTCATGTTAAGCTCCTTTTGATCGAAAATGTGCTGGATACTCTTGTGATCCATGAAAATGGTACACTTCGTGCCATACAAGTAGTATCTCCAGATTTTGAGTGCGAATACTACAGCTCCCAACTCCAAGTCATGGGTAGTGTAGTTTTTCTCGTCCACTTTCAGTTTTTGTGAAGCATACGCAATGACTTTCTCCCTTTGCATCAACACACAACCGAGTCCCTAATGGGATGCATCGCAGTACACCACGAAATCATCTGTCCCTTCTGGTAATGATAGGATAGGTGTGCTACAAAGTTTCTGTTTGAGCAATTGAAAAGTGGTTTCTGCCTTGTCGTTCCATTCGTATTTCTTATCCTTGTGTGTCAGAGTAGTGAGTGGTTGGGCTATCTTAGAGATATTTTCGATATGCCGTCGATAGTAGCCCACAAGACGTAAGAATTGTCGCACTCAGTCGGAGTCTTGGGTGCCTCCCAATTCTTAATCGCCTTGATCTTGGATGGGTCAACATGTATGCCTTTCTCACTGACCACGTGTCCAAGGAATTGCACTTCACGAATCCAGAAGTCGCACTTCGAGAATTTGGCGTATAATTTCTCCTCTTTCAGCAATTCCATGATTAACTTCAAATGCTCAGCATGCTCCTCTTTACTCCGTGAGTAGATTAGGATGTCGTCTATGAACACAATCACGAATTTATCCAAGTAGGGTTTGCACACTCGGTTCATGAGGTCCATGAATACCGCTGGCGCATTCGTTAACCCAAATGACATGACCATGAACTCGTAGTGGCCGTAACGAGTTCGGAAAGAAGTCTTTGGAATGTCATCTTCCTGAATTCTTAGTTGATGGTATCTCGATCGCAGATAGATATTTGAGTAATAGCTTGACCCTAGTGGTCATCGATCCATGGTAGTGGATACCGGTTCTTGATCGTCACTTTATTCAGTTCTCGGTAGTCGATGCACATGCGGAACGATCCGTCTTTCTTCTAAAAAACAAGACTAGTGCTCCCCAAGGTGAGAAGCTTGGTCTGATGAAGCCTTTGTCTAACAGCTGCTGTAATTGATTAGACAATTCCTGCATTTCCGATGGCACCAGCCGGTAAGGTGACCTTGCTATCGGAGCAGCTCCTGGTGTGAGATCGATCCGGAATTGGACTTGCCGTTGCAGTGGAAGTCCGGGCAGGTCTTCGAGGAATACTTCCGGATAGTCTCGGAAGATCGAAATGTCCTCGATATTTCTCTCTTTTGCTTTCTTTTTCGTTATGTGTGCTAAGATCGCATAGTAACCCTTTCGTAAGTACCTCCGGAACTTCATGCAGGTAATGATCCTCAGTGATGTACCGCTTTTTTCTCCTTGAATAGCTAGTGTTTCTCCGTTCGGAAGTGAAATGCGAACGAACTTCTCGTGACATACGATCTCGGCTCGGTTCTTGGACAACCAGTCCACTCCGACGACTAAGTCAAAACTTCCCAGTGTTACCGGCAATTATTCTATAGTAAATGGGTGGTCAGCTAACGTCAGGACACAACCGGGAATTACTTTTTTTGTCTCAATTAACTTACCATCCGCTAGTTCTACCTTGTATAGGTAATCTAGTGCAATCGATGTAATACCAAGTAGGGCTGTAAACGAACCGAACGTTCAGCGAACTGTTCATGAACTGTTCGGCGGGAAGTTCGTTTACGTTCGTTAGTTTATTAAATGAACGAACATGAACAAGGAATTCCGTCCGATTAACTAAATGAACGAACATGAACAGAGGTCTCGTTCATTCAATTGTGTTCGTGAACGTTCGGTAACTTGTTCGTGAACGTTCGTTCGTTTATATTCGTTTAAGTTCGTGTTCGTTCATGTTCGTTTGTTTATGTAGTTCATTAAAGATTTTTATATATTTCTATTTTATTTTATCTAAACTTTTTATATTCTTTAATTTTTATTTTATTTTTTAACTTGACAATTAACTAAGTAAAGTAAGTTCGATACATGCACATAAAACTTGATATTAAAATAATCTTATTAAATGTTATTTTCGGAAGACATTAGGGTTGACATCAAAAGTCCCAAACAAGGCTCTGTTCGGTTCCGTTCGTGAACCATTCGTGAACAAATACATTTCCTTAATGAACGAACACGAACATGAAATTTCGTTCGGTTAGTGTTCGTTAACCGTTCATGAACAAGTTAAATTCTAAACGAACGAACACGAACAAGGCTTCGTTCAGTTCGGTTCGGTTCGTTTACAGCCCTAATACCAAGTAATGAACTAAACTTGGTGGACACAAAGCTTTTGTTGGCACCCGTATCAAATAGGATGGAAGCATAACAGTTGTTTATAAGAAACGTACCAGTAACAATGTTGGGGTCTTGTCTAGCTTCGCCTGCTCCAATCACAAACGCCCTGCCCCGAGCATTTGCATTTCCAGGCCTCCGGTTCTTTGGACAGTCCTTGCGGAAATGTCCGGGATCACCGCACTCGAAACATCAGCGGTTTCCGCCGCCAGTCGGGGCTTGTTCAACTAGTCGACAGTTCTGGGTCGTGTAGCCAAAACGTTTGTATTTTCGACACCAGGAATCTTCACAAATGCCATTATAATGAAATTGACACCTATTGCATTTCAGTATAGTTCCGGTGTACTCGCCCTTGCTTTATTCTCAGGCTGATTAGCAACAAACACCGTTGCCGGTTCCTGTCTCTTCTGAACATTCTGCATGTGCGGTTTAGCAGGGGTGTTGTCCCACTTTCGCTTGTTATCAAAGACTTTCACAAAATTTTCTTTCTTGGAAAACAGTCCCTGACGGACTGCCTGATCAGTGAGATTATGAGCCAGTCATATAGCGTTGTGAAGAGCTGCGGGTTCAGCAAAGGTGACCATACTCTGTATCTGAGGCGCCAAACTCCAAATATATCGCTCAATCTGCTTGAATTCGGACGTAACCTTATGCGGAAATAATCGCGCCAGGTAAGGAAATCTTGCGGTGTAACCCGCAATGTCAACACCTTCCATCTTTAAATTCCAGAACTCCTATTCCAGCTTCTATAGCTCATTTCAGGGACAATATTCTTCCTTACGCATGTCCTTAAATTCTTCCCGGGGAATGGCGTTGGCATTGTCCAACCCCAGAGTTTGGACATATGAGTTCCACCAAGAGAGGGTCTGATCCTCGAAAGTTCCAGCTCCGTACATGACTCGATTTTCCGGAGTGCAATGACTCATGCTGAAAACTGACTCCATCTTCTCGATCCATCTTAGCAGTCCCACTACTCCTTCCGCCCCAGTGAAATTATATTACGCAACGATAGGTACACTTGCCTAATGTGTGTGTTTTAAGTTTTAGTATTTATCATTTTATAAATTTAAAACCTTATCTTATGAAACCAAAATTTCTAATATTATATTTACTATATCAAACAAACGATATCAAGTTTTTGGCAACTCTTCAGTCCATTGAGATACAACTAGGACAGATTGCAAAACATCTATTCGAAAGACAACCAGGATGCCTTCCTAGCAACACTGAACCAAATCCAAAAGCAAATATTAGTGCTATCACTCTCAAAAATAGCAAATTTTATCCAAAACTCCATTGCCAGAGGAAGAGGAAGTTCAAACACCACGGAGGGAAATATTCACCGGAATATCACTTCATCCGCCTATCGTAGAATCAACCGCTCAAGAATCACCACCAAAAGTGATTCCACAACCTGCTCTAGTGGATACTCCTCAAAACGTTCTGACAAAGAGAACCTTCAAATCTCACATACCATAGCCAGGAAGACTGGTGAAGCAAAGGACTGACGAACAACATGAGAAATTCATCAAGCTTTTAAGCCAGATTCATGTTAATCCTCCTTTCCTGGATATCATATAACAAATTTCTAAGTATGGACGTTTCTTGAAAGATTTCATTACTAACAAAAGAAATATGGAAGAGGCAGTTAAAAAGACTAATCAATGTATCGCTCTTATTGAAAGATTGTAGGTCCTGACACAAGGGTCCCTGTGCTAGAAAGATTCTAGTCAGGTAACAATCAACATGAATAGCTATAGAGAAGCTAATTTGTTGATGATAATGATAAACACAAAATGAAGAGCAACACAAACAAAAGCATAAATCACACAATTCTATTAGATCCACTGAGAAAGATTACATATAAGCTCCTGGATATCAGAGACAACAACTACAACCTCCTACCTGCTCTCAAATTGACTATCGTAACAACGGGTGAATCAAGAGCTACTGAATTAGGTTTTTGGGTTGCTATATATAGAAAACATAGCAAGAGTCGTCGTGAAGATTGCCGACTGTCGACAGTCGGCCGACAACCGACATAGCGATTTCTTGACACAGTATCAATTGAATCATTAAAATAAACATCATTCATAGAAATAAAGTCATTACAGCTATTGTGTTCATTACAATCATAGTTAGAGTTAATTATCCTAGAACATGATCCACTACTGCTATCAACAGAGCCTGAATTACATGACTATGGATTCTGGGAATTTAAATTCAAAAATGAAGATAAAACAGATTCTCGGTTGCATTCCGTGTGACCCAATCCAGGACCATAATCATCCCTAACATCCTCAACCTGAAGTACTTACATTAGTCGCAGAAACAAATAATTTTGCAAGATCATTTTTAGGATGTGGAGACGGAATAGGGTCATAATGACCATGGGTGGGAGGGTGAAACAACTTCCTCTCAAATTCATTCGAATCCAAATATCCGACCCCCTTTTTCGCAAAACGGGGAGTGTTCTGACAATCCAACATAGTATCTTGTGCCTTTTTGCTAACGTTCCATTTGTCAATAATTATTTTCAATTTAACAGATTCATTTCTTGAAGTTGTTTTTTCAGTTAAATCTGTGATAAAAAATTCTTTTCTATAAACAAACTCTTTCAGGGTTTGGATTTCTTGATTAGCCTAGTTCAAACTGACTTTGAGAGAAATCTCACTCTTTTTGATTTGATTAAGGATAGCAAGAGCATAATCCTTCTCACGAATAATGAGTTGGTTTAAAGTGCGATAGTGAACAATCATATCAACATAGTCAGACGAGATTTTACCTTAGGTGGAATCAGCTCAGCAGCGGTTTTCCTGCAGATGCATCCTTAATTAGAGCTTCTATCACCATTGGTTTGAGTTCCATCACCTGCATTCTCCGGAGAGTTAACTCGATCCGTTGAGTTGGAACTAGGACAAGTGTCCTTCTTTTCATCAATTACCTTTACTTCATCCATGATCTTGATGTTGGCATTCTCAGTCATGCTTCCTTCGGTGTCAATAACCTGACTCTCTGTCCCCTGAATAGCAAATTGTCTAAAGAGAGCAGCAGGACCAATAGAGTCAGTGTTGATGATAATTCTTCTCAGCACCTCATTCTTCTCCTTTTCAATCAGACTTGCTTCCATTCCATGAATCACAAATTATGTAGAAGGAGTATTTTCCATAAGATCCTTGCACACATCAACCTGAGCTTCTTCAATTTCATTGCTACAATCAAAGTTGTTTACTACCAAGGCATTTGCTGGTTCTTTTGCCTTCTCAGTCTGTTCTTGGCCATCTGTAATAGCAACAATGGTAGGTAGAGGTAGAGAGTCGATGATAAGATGGGGATATTCCCTCTTGAAGTGCTCGAGTTGCTTACAATTGTAACATCTCAGTTTAGACTTGTCAAACCCTGTAGACTTTCCTCCAAGACGCTTCTTACCTGTTCTATCCATAAATTTCTTAGCCCTAAGAGTTAGCATAACCATTTTCCACTGTAGATCAACTTCTTCCATATCATCTGGATCAACTTGGAAAACATCTTCAATGTGGCTCACCCGAGCCTTCAATTCACCTGAGATTAGAACTTGATAACTGTTGACAAACAGTCCAAATAACGCCATGTGTTCACTTGATGGATTTGGAGCAGAGGTATTATTACTATTTGATTCATTGCTTGGTTGATTCTGCTGATTGGTGACGGGAGTGGTCATCATAGCAGGAATAGTTACTACTAGTTTCCTTGAAACATCATGTCTCATCTCTGCTTTTGACACGGCTTGAAATACTTTGATCCTTCGTCAAAATCAAGAATGTGGATACTATATTATTACTTTAATCAACTAGTGGATTCAAGAAGATAGCATATATATGTGGGTTACAAAGGTTATACCTTGTAAACGTCCTCGTTAGGGTGTCTCATTAGAGAAACCTTTATCACTCCGATTTGTTATGACCATTGTTCCAACTAATATCGCGACAAATATATTAATCTTTTTTAGCGTAACTATGAAGATACGTTTTCATCAAGGATCGCTCCATGAGATCAAATGAAAACTTTACTTCTAGCTAGTCATGTATAAAACATGTGTGTTGGTGAATACATGCCTATCATAAATCATATTTTGATGATGTTGAAAATCTAAACATTTAGGTTAAATTTTGACAATTATATTTTCATAAAGTAACATAAAAAACCAATATATTTTCTGATTTTTTTTCCTCACAAAAGTCTCTAAACAATTCTTTGCACATAAACATACTCTATTTTTTCTTACAAAAGTTACTCAACAAAATTTTACACATAAAAAGCCAACATACTTTCTGGTTTTCTTACAAAAGTCTCTTGGTAACTATTTACCATAACAAATGAATTGGCAGAAGCAATGAAAAGGAAATCGGCCGAGAGAAGCAAAAGCAAAGCAAGCGATTTGATTGCAAAACGATTTGATTGTTTAGGTATTCGCACAGATTTTATAGTTATTTTTTCAAAATGGATTTAATTTAAAAGTCATCTCTTTATAGAATGAATTTGTGGGTCGACTTCCTTTACCTTGCTTCTACCAATTCATTTGCTAGAGTAAATAGTTGTCGAGTGATTTTTTAAGAAAAAAACTAGAAAATATGTTGTTTTTTATTTGCAAAATTTTGAGAGACTTTTGTGAAAAAAAGAATAGAGAGTATGTTTTTTTTTACGCAAAAAAAATTGTTGAATGATCTTTGTGAGAAAAAAAAGTATGTTGATTTTTTTATGGTATATGCCCATATATATGTATGCATATATATGTATGTGTGCATGCCGATATTATCTTCATATTGAAGATGCATTAAACACTGAAGACAAACAATGTACAGGTTCTGCACCTGTGTGTGATTCCAAGATCTTGGTGTTATAAGATTCAAAGGAAGGACTTTGGTTAAACCTGGAAATTTGTTTCAAAAAAAGGAAATCTCGTATAAAATATAACGTGCTATATATTATTACCTGTCAATAAGGTTGGTGGCCCATTGGTAAAAGAAAATACTTTAAGAATACAAATATTTAAAAAAGACATGAGTTCAAGTCTCAATTTTACATTAATAAAGAAATTTACCTTTCAAAAAAAAATATATATTATTAATTACCCATTCATATCAAAGCAATATTTAATAATAATATTCAAAATCCAATATTTAAGGGACGTCTAATTTACTTAATTCAAATAAGAGATAATTGATAACTAATGCAATAGCCAATATCACATATGAAAACTTTTCATACTAAGGCCATATCAAAACTTATGGTCGGGTAACAAGGTAAAAAAAAATAAGATAACAATCAAACTAGTACAAATATCATATCAAAACTTAACTACATTGAACATGAAATAATGAGTATAATCCTAATAAATCATATTGCATGCTCAATGTACAAATTCAATAAATCAGAAAATCCATGAAATAGAATGTCTTGACAGAGGTTTCAAACACGTAAACGATGTCCGGAGGCTATAAGAATAGAAAGAAAGAGTTAAGATATTCAGAAAATCCATTATTTATTGTTTTTTGATGTTATTAATTATTTCGAATGATCAATATGATTGTTAATTATATATTTTTGACGAATCAATGGTTTTTAGGAGTGAGTTGTGTTATCCTCATTTTGAAATTTCAGTTCGCTTTTTTTTTCCTGAACGGCAATTTGGATTACTGACTCACCCGATTATCTCCACCTCCTCCAGGAGGAAACCCATCATAGGTGAGAAAACTCCATGACTCAACCTGGACCCCTTTTTTTTGTCACAAGTGTGACTTGAACACAAGATCTCCCCATTTTATATATATATTTTTTAACGGTAATACCTCATTTTTGGGGGTCGAACCCTTGATCTTAAGGGGGAGGATTACTACTGATAATTTATACAAATCTGCCTATGGACATGGTGGGGCTCGAACCCTTGACATCAAGGGGAGGTTTACCACTTTAAAGCCAAATGAGTTTACCATTGGACTCAACCCTCAACCCTAGCTAGTTTGCTTTATATTTGATACCGTTATCTTAAGAGTCTAATTAATACAAGACTTCATTGGATACTTATTTTTTTTCGGTTTAAATTAATCTGATACTTTGTATTTGTGAATATCGTAGCAACCTTTAGATTATAATATTCATTTAGATGCTAATTCCTTAATTAGCTAACATCATTTAATTATCCTAAAAGATTAATTATCCTATTATATCATAATCTTATATTCATTAAAATCTAATGGTACCAAAATCATGTGTTCGTTATACTTATGACTAATTCCAACAATTAAATTCATATACAAAATTTATTTACTATAATTTCCGGTAACCGTTTTCTAACACATGTTCGTTAGTCTAAATTACATAATATCAATATAAAATATTTATACAAAACAGACTGAAAAATTAATAAGTAATGTCCATCTAATTGCGTGTATTAATAAATTTTGTTTGCTAATTGGGCATGGGATCACCTGATGGGCTTCAAGAAACTGTGCTTGGCAAATGGCAATTAGTGGCTATGTTTTAGGGCCCATGATGTGTCTGACTCCACCGGAAAGAAAAAGGCTGAGGATTTGTGTGTTGATGACGTGGGTTCGTGCATGAAGCACGGCTAACCGTAAGAAGCTGATCTTTAAATATTAGCTACAGGGCTAAACAAATAAGGCCTACATAATAATCAGTTGAGAGGATTTGCTAGGTTCCTTGCAGCCCACATCACACAAGACCCACTACAGGCCCAAATCCCATCAGGTAAGGCTCATTAGCCTCCATGACTCCAGCCCTATAAATAGGGGGTCATCCCCTCTTCACAATCATCTCATTTGTCTGGCATAGACCAGAGCATCTAACCTTCTCGCTCATTCTCTGATCTGCTGTGCAAGAAGCCCTGGAGCTTCTACAGCACCCGATCGCCAAGGAAGCAGCTTCATGCTGCTGAGGCACCACTACAACTGCATGCATCTCAACCACCACCTCCGTTTATACTCTCCGCTCCTTATACACTTATATATTTACATAAACTTATATACCTATATGTATACATGCTATATATACTTCTTCACTTTGGATAAACACTAATGTTGAGCGTCAGATGGTGGTTTTGAGAGCCCGGTCTCGGACCCTTTTAACGAGTTCCTTCATGTTTGCAGGCCCAGGTGTGGAAGAGAACAAGGCTGACCCAAGGGCGTTGAACCACTCACCCCGACCCATATATTTGTTGTAGCAACAAGTTGGCACCCATATATTTGCTATTGCAGCCGGAAAGAAAAACCTGAGGATTTGTGTGTGGTAGTGTTGTTGTTTCTTACTCCGATCATGTGAAGAGTTCTAACCAACGTTCAATGGTTCCTTTGCAATATTTGGGTTCTACGAATCAATGGTTTTTAGTAGTGAGTTGTGGTATGTTCGTATTCTTGATCTACGTTTCAAAATATACCCGAACGCTAGTATGATTAAGTCAAAATTCAAGTAGAATTCGAAGGATTTATATGTGCATATACGTGTGTAATGCATATAATAACAGAGGGGAAGGGTTTTGTTTTCTGATTTCGCAATAGAGGATCGACGTGGACCTTCTGAAGAAACGTGTCGTCGGAATGTGGGCGAAGAAACTGATTCATTCAATCTAATCTAGGCCGTGGCATTTCTCTGTGGTCCCAATTAAGGTTAGGGACATTTAAAAAGAAGATGATCAAACTGATTAACCCATGATCATGGTCAGCCCATCTCATCGGTCATTGCCCTAGTCACGTGATCAACGTGTGAAGATGGGGGATTGTTGTAACGAGATAAGAGCACCCACAAAGTTAAGAACTAAAAACGCTTAAAAAGGTGTTTGGTCAGTTGGAACATCAGAAAAATACTTATTCTTCAAAAACACTCATTTCTTTCAAGTGGTAAAATACTAAAAACGTCCATAACATTTCCACATCATCACCATTTTTTTATTTAGTTTTTTAATAACCAACTTATTTATTATAACAAACTATTTAACTTTTAATTTCATATTATTTAATATCATAAAATGTATTTAAAAATTATAAAATTGGAGGAATTTTTAAAATTTGAAATTAAAAATTACAAAACATTTGAATGTTACATACTATTGGAAAGAAATCTTTCTTGAAAAACTAAGTTTCTGCAATCAATACAATGCAACTTAGTACAAAAGAAGAGAAGTGACTTTGGAAGGAATCAAAACTAAGAGCTTAACACCGAATAGTTACAAATAACCAAGTTACAATTAACCGAGATGATACCAACTGAGTTATAATCGACTCAGACCAAGATAGTGTTGAGAGGGAGCAACAGAATAATGGAGCATGATAGAAGAAATCAGTTCTTACTAAGGGGTGTAGCAGAATCAACTAATATAAGTAATCCTTGGAGCAAAGTTGATATGGACTAGTTATTATCAAGGAAGTCTACTTGTGATGATGTCAAGAGTTACCGCTTAAGGATTTAGTTACTAATGAGGTTTAATTGATGCAGTTACAACTGGTGTTACAACTCATTTTAACACTGAGAGGGAGCATTAGTATGAACTTGCCACTACCCACACTAGTTGCAACTGATAATGTTGCTACTGATACAGTGATAGGAAGTTTGTAACACCCTACTTTTGGTAACAACAAAAAGTGTTTAAAAAGATTGCAGTGGAAATAGATCCCAACTTTTTCAACTTTAAAAGGACATAGTACATAGTTTATGAAACCAAACCAAATCCTTAAATCACACACATGATAGTTTACTAAGTATTTAAAACTTCTATTAAGTAACAACATCCAAATTTCAAGACTTAACCAAATCACACAAGGGTGGTATCAATAGTTGAACGAGTCGCATGTACAATCCATCTCGAAGACTCGATTCTTACCATCTGACTTGGTTTCTCGATCCAAACCTGAAGACATACATCAAACAAACACTAGACATACTAAGTGAGTGATTGGGACCCAATAAAACCACACAAAACCATCAAAATACAACAAAATCCAGGCAAGGCATCAGAGCCCGACGTAATTTACACCACCCCAGCATAAATTGCGCCCACCTAGTGTAAATGTGGCCGTATACAGCTTGTTTGGGCGTAAAATGTTGGACTAGTATGCCTAAGTAACGACATATGACAATACTGCTACCATGGTACGATCCAAAGGGTCTGTTTGATATGAGACGATGGAATGAACGAGGGAATGAAATGGATAAGGGAAAGAAATGGATCATTACCATTCCATTGTCATGTTTGGTTATCATATGAGAATGAAATAAATCATTACTTCGTGATTTTGGTAGACAAAAAAATATTTTATGAAAAATAAAATATTTTTTACCAATAAATTAATTATACGGGTCAGGTCATGGGACGGGCCATGGTTCAGGCCATGGTTCGGGCCATGGGATGGGTCATGGGAAGGGTCATGGTTCGAGTCATGGGTTAGGGATGGGTCGGGTCATGGTTCAGGACATGGGTCGGGCCATGGTTCGAGTCATGGTTCGGGTCATGGGTCGGATCATTGGACCGGGCATGGTTCGGGTCATGTGTCAGGTTATGGGTCGGGCTATGGATCGGGTCATGGGTCCGGGCATGGGTCGGGCCATGGATCGAATGGTTCGGGTCATTAATTAAAAAAACATTCCATTCCTTAAAGGAATGAAAAATAACACGCATTCCCCAAATAATGAAAATCATTAAAAGGGAAAGAATCGCATTCCTTATGTAATAGTCCATTCTATTCCTATATGCTACCAAACATGTTTTTTTTCATTTCACCGTAATGACCATTCCATTCAACCATGCATTCATGTATACCAAACACTATCAAAGAGTTATATTTCGAGCAACAATCATTTAGACACGAAAATGGTGACGGAAATTAAATTATTTATGAAATAATTTAAAATGAAAAGTAACTAATATATTTAGAATAAATTAATAAAGGATATTAGTTAATTAATTAAACTATTTATTTAGTAGATAATTAATATTTAAATGTTAGATTAATATTATTTTGAATTCTGAATATTAGTTTGAAATTCAAATCCCTAACTTGTTCCTAAAGTTTGAGAGATTATAAATAGTAGGGGATATGGAGAATCAAAAGATAAAGAAAAACTAGAAACCCTAATCTCTCCCCTCCTCCCTCTCATTCGATGTCCGCCACCACCACTGTCGACCTTATCGCAGACCGCCGGTCTCAACACCGTCATCGTGCCACCGCCACAAGCCGTCGTGATTTTGGTAGACATGAAATTATTTTATGAAATATAAAATATTTTTTACCAATAAAATTATAATACGGTTCGGGTCATGGGTCGTGTCATGGGACGGGCCATGGTTCAGACCATGGGACATGTCATGGTTCGAGTCATGGGTTAGGGACGGGTGATGCGCGTGTGATTAGTTATAAAAAGATTTTAATATTAAGGTTTCACGAGATTAGGTTCTAAATTTATAAAATGATAAATACTCAAACTTATAACACACACAATAGGAAAGTGTACCTATCGTAGCGTAATATAGTTTTGGTAAAAACCAAGTATCGAACCAATGGACATGGTCGAGTTCCAATACTCAACGTTTGTTATCGTTTAGCATGTTTAATTAGTGAGTAGGTTTTGTGTGCTTGTGAAGCAGAAAAGTAAATGACAGAAAAGTAAATGACGGTAAAGTAAATAACAGAAAAGTAAAAACGTTCGTCATGTGTGTAACAGCAATGTAAATAACAGAATAGTAAATAGCAGGAAAGTTAATATCTCGGAAATGATCAGGTCACGAAAAATATTTCGTTGGGCTTCGAATCCGCTTGGTATATGATAATGTTAAGTTGACTAATCTAGTGGTATGACTAATACAGATGTGGGACCCGGGTCACCGCTAGAGCCTCGTTCTCACGACATTTGGTTCAGGAATTATAACCTTTAATAATAAAATGGTAATGATTCCCGCTAGGGACAACGTTACCCTCAACCCTTTGAATTCTATCTCCAGGCTGGTTTAGGACATCGAACTTAAATGCTTAATTATTATTATTAAAAAGGTGATTATACTTTGCTCACCGGGAGGCGGTGCAACAATTGGACCATGTATAAAGACGTACCGTTCCCAACATGAGTTCACCAATTCTTGGTCTCATAATTCGTATAAAGACATACGACCTTATTAGTATTAACCAAGCCTTGGCTTATCAAAATCCACTTGTATAAAGACGTACAAGCATCCAGAGAAGTTTGATTAAAAAGGTTTTACGGTCTTACGCTTTGAAATCGAGAACACTCACAAGTGTAAAGACAGATTTGGATAATTATAAAAAGCCCACCTGGAAGGTGGTTTTAAGAGCAAATAATTAAAGACATAAACATAACACTAGATTAATGCGTTAAACATTAACATACACCAAACTTCATCTTCACCCTAGCAATACAAAGAGTTTAGCCATGAATGGCCATACTAACTAGCGTAACACTGAGTTTCATAGGCTCCCCTATTGCGGACAAAGAGCGGGAGTCTCTCTACTCTCTACTCTCTACTCTAACTATGAAGTTCTAACACTCTGGATAGTGTATTGATCGTTCTTGAGGTGTGTGGAACGAAGAACCCAAGCCTTATAGGTCTCAAAATGAGCAATGCACGGCCGTGCATTGGATTGCATGGGCGTGCAATCACCTAGGGAATCATAGGGTACGAGTGGCAGTGTACTGGGAGCCGTGGGGAGCAAGGAGGGCTGATGCATGCCCGTGCATTGGGATGCACGGTCATGCATCCCCCACTGTTGTCCACTTTTGTCTTGTGGCTGCTGGTTTCTTTTGTGACCTTTGTTAACTTCTTGGGGGTTAAAGCTCGGGAATGATCCTTCTAGAAGCTTGGTTTCTTGGTGCTTTTGATAGGTTTTGTCTTTGCTTATCTTTAGATCACCGAATAACCTGCAATTACAAAATATAAACGTTTTAAGTATCAACTGCAAGGTTATTATTCAATTAGTAACATAATATGGGGATTATTATGCATGCAAAACATGTATAAATGATGGCACATCATAACACCCCACACTTAAACTTTGCTTGTCCTCAAGCAAACTCATGTATAATCATACCCATAAATCAAAACTCTACAAAAGGTAATGGAGGCCCAAATAGTTGGAAACTACGGGATAACTCATGAGTCGCTTTATTCTATTTTTGTGTTTTTCTAATTTAGGATGATGGAATCCATGATAAGCCTACTAGAACTTCAATTATGTGATGCGTGTAAACTATATATATATATTTTAATAAAGAATTTTCACACAATATGAGTTTTAAAAAGGGTTTTCACCAAAGACTAATCACACACACACATTGGGCAGTGTACCCGTCGGATAGCAATATAGTAAAGGTAAGAACCGGATATCAATCCGTGGACACGGTGGAATGCGGTAATAAACCGGAACTAAAATCTAATCAAGTGAGGGTATAAAGATATTTTGGAGAGTTTTGTTTAATTAACTAACACGCAAATATATAAAAACTAAGCTAAGGTCACGATTCAAACAATTAGGGAGAAAATATCACTTCGGTTTCGAATCCATCTAAAATACATCCAATACACTCATAGAAACATGGCAATCACACGAAACATAAATTGACCAAATTCTTGTCAAAGACATCTAATCAAACGACTATTCGGAAAGCTAGCATGAATTACACAAACTAACCACCTAAAGTCATACAATGAAGCTCACGTGTTTAACAATCATGTTAATGTTTATAAAGATTAAACTAGTTTTCGGTTAAGGTACACTAGTCCAACAACTAGTTGGAAAGATAATATGAACAACACACTACCCACCTCAAGTTGATTAAATTAGATAACAATATACATTTCTTCAACATACAATGTTCATGTAAAGGTTATATAAATTAGGAGAATGTGTCAACAATTCCTAGATAAACATAAAACTAAGCATGAAACATTCTAACAAACACCTTGTCTTTCCAAACATAAGCATAAGGATACACATACAAATATAATGATTCATAAACAAGACTTCATTCACCATTCCTAGTCAAAAGCCACAAACTAGTACAAATACATACACCAATCCATGAATATAAGCATAAACCATAAGTTTTCCAACATAATATGATATACACAAATACAAGTCTTGTAAACACCTCAAAACACTTGAATACATAATTTCATTGAAGAATAATCATACGGTTGTCATAACATTAACACAATAATTGCCAATAATCCATGAATGTTGTTAAATGTATCTAAAAGTCATCTAAACCAAAGTGAACAGGAGTTTTAGCTCATCATGAGCACAAGAATTACAAATAAACAGGGAAAAGTAGTAAGAAACATGATATGGAAATAAGAATCAAACCACTCCTCCACGCCTAGATGTTGTTGTTGATGTAATATGATCCTCTTGATGTTGTATTCTCTCTAAGAATCTTGAAATATGGCTGGAACAAGAGAAATACGAGCTGGAACAGTAGACTTTCTCCCCTGGTTGCTTGATGTCTGAATGAGAGTTTAAGTTCTGTTTAAATAGAAAAGGGGAGGCACGACCATGCCAAGAGTAAGGGCACGACCGTGCCAAGTGCAAAGGCGCGGTCGCGTCTAGGTCTTTGCCACGACCGTGTGACAGAGGGTTGACCAATCCGGAGCTTCCATTGGGTCTCTTGCTTTGAGGTGTCAGACTCACGGGTGTTCCCGCGACCGTGTGGAGGCAGGGCACGGTTGTGCCTTGCCTTTTGGCTTGGCGCGGTCGTGCCATGTACGGGGCGCGACCGTGCTTAGGGTTTGCAAGTTAGGCACGACCGTGCCAATTAGGGGCACGACCGTGCCTTCTTCACAGAAACCCTAAAAACTTCACTTTTTATCCTGGAATCTTCTTGTTTGTTCACAAGCTTCACAAAAACCTACAAAACAGGAAATGAAGCAAATAAGTGCCTAAACGTTGAATATAACCAAGAATTGATCGTTAAATGAGCGAAGTTTTGTGCCAAAAAGATGTGTAAATACTAACACATCAAACAACCCCACACTTGAACATTGCTTGTCCTCAAGCAATAAATCAAAATAAAACAAAACTTCCAATGACACTATGGATCAATTCGGAAAACCGTAAGCATTAATAATTTATAAAGGTTTGACAAGAAATGCAAAATTAACTAAATGAAACCCAATGAACCCAATGAAGTGACAACCGAATGGACAAATGAATATGCCTAGGAAATCATTAGCATGAAACTTTATGCTTCTCACAATGTTCACACACACTCGGGAATATATATGATCATACATGTAATGGTGTATGTATAGAACACTCAAATGCCAAGACAATTAACATGCATAAATCATAAGCTTGCTAAAAGATCAAATCTCTATCAACTAACATGAAACAAAGCACAAATCAAGAGGGCTGTAAACGGGTTGTAACTTGGCAATGGTTAAGGGTAAGGAAATGGAATTTAAAAGTGGCTAAATGGCTAAAAACCCGGCGGTTATGCTAATTCAAAAACTAAAACACTTCTAATATGAAAAATAAACTAACTAATACTTCCGTATATAGGTAAGAGCTAACAACCGAATTCTTTCCATCTTTGCTCACAAAATTGCTCTAATCGACTATATTTCACCTGATTTTTATGATTTTTTTTTTTAACTATTTCTTTTCTTTTGAAGGGAACTAAGTAAATATGCATCTTTCCTTAGCTAAAAAATTCTCGAGAATTTGAAGATTACAACAAAATAAAAGCTACAAAATTAACATTAGCCGACCGGATTTCTAACACGGGTGAAAAATAGAATAAATAAATGAAAAGGCTAATGAAGGCTTAATGACGGTGTAATGTGGGTAATAAAAGAAGAACATGGGATAGGCTCAACGTGGTTAACTAGTGGATGTGTTCGGGTAAGGGAAAACAAAGATAAAAGGCTAACAGGGTGGTTTATCCTAATGCCTCAATCATTTTTATGCAATATTTATGTTCATGATTTCGAAGTGTATACTAAAAGCAAGTTCTAACAAGCATGAAACATCCGGAACACTCAAATTCGCAAAAACGAGAGCAAACAATGTCTAAAGCTATCAAGGCTCAAAAATAAACTCACGGAAACGGAAGGGAATGGGTGTAAGCAAAAGGTTACATGCACTTCATTCGTTTAGCACACTAAAACTCATGGTTATCACAAAAAATTGGGTTTGACTCAATGGAATTTCTATCTCAATTGCTTTCGAAAAATCAAACCTCTATTATTTACTAAAAATTGTGAATGCTAAACGGTTAACTTTTAATTTAGTGCCAATAAAAAAATATGACGGAATATTTTGTAAAAAATGAATCGATAAAATGCTAAGAGGACAAACAACGCGCGAATACATTCCCACCCTACACTTAGAATTGTACATTGCCCTCAATGTACAACAAAAAATAATGTAAAGCAAAGAATAAACACCCAACCCCACACTTAGAAACATACATTGCCCACAATGTATACAAAAACATGCAAAGCAAAATGGAGTGTGAAGGAATAACTGAAAATTCCCTCGTGTCGATCATGGCACACACAAAAATCCAACCCACAACAATGACGTTCCACGTAGTTCCATGTAGTTCCACAATTCCAAGATCTAATCAAGACTAACATCAAACACAGATCAGTAACATCAAGCCAAAATATACATACAAATATATATACAACAGTACATGGAAACAAAAGTACAAGGAAACAAAAGTACAACATAAACTCCGTAGCGCGATACAAGAGTTTGTACAATACAACAAAAGTACAACTCACAAAAATGATACCAAAAGGCAGTGGGAGGTACTACTCCCACTGCATACCCTCAAGGTCGATGTCGGCGGCCCCGCCTCCTACGCCTCCTGCCGCTGGTGGTGATGGTGGTGGTGACTGATGATGCGGTGGTGATGGTGGTGGCTGAAGCTGTGGTGATGGTGGTGGTGACTGATGATGTGGTGGTGATGGTGGTGGTTGAAGCTGTGGTGATGGTGGTGGCTGATCAGGCTGCTGCTCTGGCTGCATGAAGAATGGAAGGGGAACCACGTATGGTGCCCCGCCAGCAGCAGCAGCGGCGCACTGGACCTCATACAGCCAGGCCCAGTAACGCATAAACATGTCATGTGGAATGACAACCGGAGGCGGTGGTGGCGGCGGAGGCGGAGGAGGCGGCTGATCGGGGCCCAGACGGTCTGGATCCCACGTTCGTCCTGCTCCTGCTCCTGCTGAGCGGCGGCCTCGGCCTCGGCCTGTACACGATCTGGATCGGGGCCCAGACGGTCTGGATCCCACGTCCGTCCCCATCGATCCACCAATCTATTCCCCCCTGCGCCGCGCCGAGCGACATCCATGTTGCGCAATGTCTGCACAGACATCACGACAGTCTCGGCCACAGGGGTCAGATCCCCTATCAAATTGTCTGTCAGCAGCTGGAAGTGTCTCGCCAGCTTGGTCACGAAGTAACCTCCACAAATGGCACTGCTGACGTCGCGCCCCGAGCTGTTCACCAAGTACCCCACGATAGAATGCGCGAGATTGCAGGCGCGCGGGCGTACCAGGCAAAACAGGTAAAATAGCTCCCTAAGGTTCACCACCGTCTCCCCCTGACCTCTCCCAGAGATCGAATAAACGATGCAGCGGTGAAGAACATGATATAACGGATCCCGAAGGCTCGAAGCCTTGGTCAAACTAGGATCATATATCCCGAAACCAAACTCGTGCCAAAACTGATCCTTATCCTCCTCTGTCGGGAATTCGGTGATCTCCTCAGTAAACAACTCAGTCTGAAGCTCCTGGCGAGTGTATAACCCTAGTAATCTCCCAAATCTGGCGACAGACATCACGCGCCACTCGCCGCCTAATCTGAACCTAACAGTCTCGGGCTGCTCGAGGTCCGCGCAAGGATAATCAAACTCGTAAGTGGAGAAAAACTCCATCACGAGCTCGACGTACTGTATGGCGTGAAGCCTGAACAACCGGCGCCAAGGGGCGGTGACAATGTCGTTCCACCGGTCCCGCAGACCGATGGCATCGATGGCGGCTGGCTCTAAACGACGAGCAGCTAGAATCCGGCCTCTGCGGGGCCACAAAACATCCAAACGAGCCTCGTAGTCGTGCTCGTTCATGTCAAACTCGAGGTATGGGTGGTCCCTGTTGCCTGCCATCTGCACGACAACAAAAATGAAATCTGAACAGTTATGAAGACGCTAGACTGAATTTATGAAGTTTCTGACCAAAATTATGAAGGGAAACGGTCGCGCCTGGGAAGGGGCACGACCGCGCCTAGGTCAAGATCCAAGCCCACGGTCGCGCCTTGGGCGACCACGGGCAGTCCAACCCAGGAGACACGGTCGCGCCAGGTCAGGACACGACCGTGTCTAGGTCAAAAACGAAGGCCACGACCGCGCTAGTGCAACACACGCCCGCGCCAAGGCCAAACCCAAGATGACACGACCGCGCTAGTGGGAGACACGGCCGCGCTCAATCAAAACCTTAATCCTGGAAACTAGTAAAACCAGGCACGACCGCGCCTAGGTCAAGAGCGCGGTCGTGCTCCTCCCCAAATTGGGGTTTCAGATTCGACTTTACACCTGTTTAACATGATAACGAAGGGGCATTTAATACACTACAATTCCAGGATGTAAAGCTGCCCATTTCTACCTATTTACATCTATAATGAAGATCCAAACAGAAGGTAACTAAAACCCTAGAAACCTAGAAATTTAGACAAAAAAATGACGACCCTAATCTTAAACATAAAAACGAAAAGAGTAGGGTAGATGGGGCGTACCTGAAATCGAAGAAATGGAGATCAAAAAGCTAGAAATCACGGGAATCTTAGCAGGGAGGTGTCGTTTGGGGCAAAAAAAATGGCGAACACTGCCGTTTAACTTAACCTGCCCCAAATTTCTGAGGCACGACCGCGCCACTTACATAGGCACGACCGCGCCTAGAATTAGAGGCACGACCGCGCCCATAGCTAGGCACGACCGTGTCTCATGCCCAGCAGACACAAAAACCTGATTTTTTTATGAGAATTCCAAACCCGACTGCGATTCTTCCAAGTTAAATTATCTAAAAATTTAGAAGACATACCTGTGATATTCCAAACATTATCCCAAATCCGCTCGATTCAAAACACGTTCCGATCACCTAAACTCAAAAATAAATGATAAAACTCTAGAAAAATAGAAAAAAAAAACTAATAAGATAAAAAAATCAAACAAAATCCAAAAGTTGTTACCCAAAAAGATACCGAAACAGGCTAAGTTTATTAACGAGTCCTTAGCTAGACTTAAGCCCCCGAATTCATTTGTCCTTGGGGTGGAGGTTAACTACCTCCAATGTCGGGTCAACCGGTCCGTCAATATATGGCTTAAGACGATGACCGTTAACATTGAAGATCCTCCCATCTTCATGTTCAATCTCGACGGTCCCATATGGAAACACCTCCTTAACCGTGTAAGGACCCGTCCATCGGTACTTCAACTTCCCGAGAAACAAACGCAACCTAGAGTTGTAAAGCAACACACAACCACCCACTCGGAATTCCTTCTTGTCCTTCAAGTGTCGGTCATGTAAACTCTTAGTGCGCTCCTTGTAGATCGTGGAGTTTGCATAGGCTTGATTTCTCAACTCATCAAGCTCATGAATCTGAGTGAACCGGTTCTCACCCGCGCTCACCAAGTCAAGATTCACCGCCTTCAATGCCCAATAAGCCTTGTGCTCTAACTCCACCGGAAGATGACACGCCTTCCCATAGATCAACCTAAATGGTGTGGTACCAATAGGCGTCTTATACGCAGTCCGGAAGGCCCAAAGTGCATCATCTAACCTGTCCGACCAATCCTTACGGTTTTGACCAACCGTCTTCTCAAGAATCCGCTTTATGCCCCGGTTCGTGACCTCTACCTGCCCACTGGTCTGTGGATGGTAGGCTGTGGAGAATCTATGGTTCACACCATATCGTGATAATGCCTTCTCCAACTGGGAGTTGCAGAAGTGGGTCCCACGGTCACTAATAAGGGCTTTGGGGGCACCAAAGCGAGAGAATAGCTTCTTCAGAAATTGAACAACCACCCTAGCATCATTAGTAGGCAAGGCTT
The DNA here is from genome assembly GCA_023525975.1 of Smallanthus sonchifolius. Taxonomy (NCBI): domain Eukaryota; kingdom Viridiplantae; phylum Streptophyta; class Magnoliopsida; order Asterales; family Asteraceae; genus Smallanthus; species Smallanthus sonchifolius. Next base: position 78,905,542 of record CM042022.1, read on the forward strand.
GAGCCTCGGCCCACTTAGAAACGTAGTCAACAGCCACTAGGATATATCGGTTGCCACGAGAAGCTGGGAAAGGTCCCATAAAGTCAATACCCCAGACATCAAAAATCTCACAAATCTGGATGCTGTTCTGGGGCATCTCATTCCTAGATGAGATGTTGCTTGCCCTCTGGCAAGCGTCACAAGCTCGGATCATCTCATGAGCATCCCGGAAGATGGTAGGCCAGAAGAAACCGGCGTCAAAGACCTTCTTCGCGGTCAAGGTAGCTCCATGGTGTCCACCTGTCGGACCCTCGTGGCAGTGTCTAAGCACCTGAAGTGCCTCATCTCCAAACACACACCTGCGCACGATCTGATCAGCTCCGAATCGAAACAAATAGGGATCCTCCCAGAGATAGTGCTTTACATCCGCAAAGAACTTTCGCTTTTGCTGATGCGTTAAGCCCTTAATCACAATCCCACTAGCAAGAAAGTTTGCAAAATCAGCAAACCATGGACACTCCTCATCCTGTGTCTCTATGTGCATGAGAAACTCGTGGGGAAAATTGTCATTTATGGATGACCCCACAACTTCAGATGAAGCTGAGCACTCAAGACGGGACAAGTGGTCCGCTGCGACATTCTCCGCGCCCTTCTTATCACGGATCTCAATGTCGAACTCCTGAAGCAGCAAAACCCACCGGATCAGTCGGGGTTTGGCATCCTGTTTGCTGAACAGGTGCCGAAGAGCTGCATGGTCAGTGAATACAATGGTCTTTGATATGACGAGATAAGATCGGAATTTATCGAAAGCGAAGACAACTGCTAGGAGCTCTTTCTCCGTTGTGGTGTAGTGCTCCTGTGCGTCATTGAGCGTCTTGCTCACATAATAAATCGGGTGGAACTGCTTCTCTCTCCTCTGTCCTAAGACCGCCCCAACAGTGAAGTCGCTCGCCTCACACATGATCTCAAATGGCAACTTCCAATCAGGAGCTACCATGATAGGGGCATTCACCAACTTCTCCTTCAACAAATTGAATGCACTAAGGCATTCGTCGGAGAATACGAACTGGGCTTCCTTCTCAAGAAGCTGGGTCATCGGTCGGGCAATCTTAGAAAAATCTTTAATAAAGCGTCTGTAAAAGCCCGCGTGACCAAGGAAGCTACGAATAGATTTCACGAAAGTCGGCGGGGGCAGCTTAGATATGGTATCAATCTTAGCTCTATCAACCTCAATCCCCGCGCGTGAAACCTTGTGCCCAAGCACAATGCCCTCCTTCACCATGAAGTGGCATTTCTCCCAGTTCAACACTAGATTGGCCTCTTTGCACCTGGCCAACATCCTCTCCAGATTCCCGAGGCAATGATCAAAGGAACTCCCAAACACAGAAAAGTCATCCATGGAGTCCTCAATCATATCATGGAAAATGGCTACCATGCAACGCTGGAAAGTGGCTGGAGCATTACACAATCCAAAGGGCATCCGCCTATAAGCAAATGTGCCACAGGGACATGTGAATGTCGTCTTCTCCTGGTCCTCAGGAGCGATCGGGATCTGGAAGTAGCCAGAGAAGCCATCCAGGAAACAATAGAACATCTTCCCCGCTAATCTCTCCAACATCTGATCAATGGACGGGAGGGGGAAATGATCCTTCCGAGTAGCATCATTGAGTTTGCGGTAATCGATGCACACTCTCCAACCTGTGACTGTACGAGTAGGAATCAGCTCATTCCTCTCGTTGGTGATAACAGTCATGCCTCCCTTATTAGGGACAACCTGAACCGGGCTAACCCAAGGCGAATCGGAGATGGGATAAATCAAACATGCATCAAGTAACTTAATCACCTCCTTCTTCACTATCTCCTGCATGTTCGGGTTCAACCTCCTCTGGTGCTGCACAGCGGGTCTGTAGTCATCCTCCATAAGGATCTTATGGGTACAGAAAGAGGGATTAATTCCCTTAATGTCCATAATCCTCCATGCAATAGCCTGCTTGTGCTGCTTCAGCACCTCCAATAGCCTCTCCTTCTCATCACTCGTCAAATCAGAGGCGATAATGACAGGTAATCGAGACTCACCATCTAAAAAGGCATACTCCAAATGGCTCGGGAGCTCCTTAAGCTCAACAGGTGGTGGGTCCTCAACAGAAGGCCGCTCAATCGGCTCAGAATCACTAGCAACCATTGCGAAAACCGCTGAACACTAGGGAAACTCATAGCTCTCCTGGCTAAACAACTTCTCATCAAACTATCCTCACCAATTGGATCAATCGTCTCCCCCCTACAATCTGGGTGTCCAGGGACTCCTCCTCAGCTGTGTCCTGGAGATGATCACTCACACAAGAATAAATAGTCTCAACAAAGTAAAGTGAATCATCCTGATTCTGGGTGTGCTGCATGGATCTCCCAACATCAAAGGTCACCTCCTCTTCATCCACCCTCAATGTAAGCCTCCCTGAATACACATCAATCAGGGCCTTAGCGGTGGCCAGGAACGGTCGACCTAGAATAATAGGGACATTCTTGTCCTCATCCATGTCCAGAATCACAAAGTCTACAGGAAACACAAAACGGTCAACCTTAACCAGCATATTCTCCACTATCCCACGCGGATACTTGACCGAACGATCGGCCAGCTGGATACTCATGCGTGATGGTGCAGGTTCTCCCAACTCAAGCTTAGCAAAGACCGCATATGGCATGAGGTTAATGCTAGCACCAAGGTCAGCTAAGGCGTTGCTAACCGACAAGCTACCTATCAAACAGGGGATGGTAAAACTCCCCAGATCTCGTCTCTTCTCCGGTAGCTTGTTCTGAATCACCGCCGAACACTCCTCATTCAGCGTCACCTGAGACAACTCCTCCAATTTCCTCTTATTCATGAGGATATCCTTCAAAAATCTCGCATACTTAGGCATCTGAGCTAGAGCCTCCACAAATGGCAAGTTGATATGCAACTGCTTAAACAATCCTAGAAACTTACCATACTGCTCCTCCATCTTCTGTTTCTTCAATCTGCCTGGGTATGGAACGGCGGGAGTGTAATCTCTCACAGGCTCGCGAGGGTGTGATGTTCTCGACGGTTTACCCCTCGGCGGTGTCTCATCCGGAATCTCAATCACAACCTCCTCCTCGGATGACTCATGCACAGGGACCTGCGGATCCGGTCCTATGCCTCTACCGCTCCTTGTAGTAATGGCCTTCACACGAGCCTTAGGATTGGGCTCAGTGTTGCTAGGCAGGCCACCTGGCGGTCTCTCAGAAAGAAGCTTCGCGATCTGCCTGACCTGGTTCTCTATGGTCTGGATCGAAGCTTTCTGATTCCTCAACTCAGTCTCATGTGTGTGAAAATGCTCCTCCATGTAACGGTTCTGCTTCTCTGCCAACTGATTCTGACTCTCCGAGTTGGCAAGTAGCCGTGCAACCATGTCCTCCAAACTGGATTTACCCTCAGGAGCGGGTGGTGGACCACTGCTAGAACCTTGGCCTTGAAACTGGCCCTGCTGAGGTCGGAACTGGGAACTCTGTCCCTGAGACTGGTGAGACTGATGCTGGAATGGGGGGCGCTGAGTGAATCCGGGTGGTTGCTGGCTATTGTTGCCAGACTTCCAACTGAAATTCGGGTGATTCCTCCACCCCGGATTATATGTGTTGCTGTAGGGATTATTCTGGGGATGATTCTGGTTGGACATGAAATCAACCTGCTCGTGGGCCCCCTGATCCCTAACCTGACAAGTACTCGTGGGATGCGCCCCATCACAAAACTCACACAAGGACTGGGCCTTGTGGACGTGCATCTGATCAATCTTGGTGGAAAGTGCTTCCACCTGGGCAGCTAAAGAGGTAATTCCATCCACTTGATGGACACCCTGCCTCTGAGATCTCGCTCGGGAAGTATGTTGAGCGTAGCTCTTTGATGCTACCTTCTCTAGCAGGTCATACGCCTCCTGGGGTGTCTTCGTCCCAATGTCTCCACCCGCGTATGCATCGATCAGCTGCTTCCCAGTCATCTCTAGACCATTGTAGAAGGTCTCACACTGCTTCCACTTCAACAATCCATGGTGGGAACCTTCCTCATCAGTTCCTTGAATCTCTCCCACGCCTCATAGATCGTCTCCCCGTCGTCCTGCTGGAAAGAAAGAATCCTAGCCCTCAACTTTGATGTTTTCTCCGGAGGGAAATACTTTTCTAAGAATTTAGCAGTCATCTGGTCCCAAGTACTAATGGACCTAGGGGGAAGTGACAGTAACCAAGCCTTGGCTCGATCCCGTAAGGAAAACGGGAATAACCGGAGCCGAATAGCATCATCGGTAGCGTCACGAATTTTGAAAGTGGCGCAAATCTCTAAGAAACCGGCCAAGTGAGTATTAGGATCCTCGTGATCCTTGCCATCGAACTGACACATGTTCTGCACCATCTGTATAATGCTGGATTTGATCTCGAACTGATGTGCTCCAACCGTCGGCCTGTTGATGCTCGACTCCAAACCCTCAAGTGTTGGTTTGCCAAAATCCGAAAGCGTCCGACCCGCATCCTCGTTCGCCATCTCCTCTACCTCGTCAACAACAACCTCGTCAACAACAACCTCGTCAAATTCGAGTAACCGGGCCACAAATCGGGAACGGGCTCGCAATCTCCGATGAAGATCACGCTCCGGCTCAGAAGACGGCTCAGGAACCTCCTCGACGGGAGTTGAGAACATACACGATCTGCACGACAAGTTAGATTTAAATACGCGAACCTAGGACAAAGACAACACAAGTTAGATAAAACAAATAAAAATAAAAATAAATAAAAATAAAAATAGAAGAAAATAAAATAGGATAAAAACAAAATACATATATATACAAATGAAGCTAGAGATAACAAATAAAAATGCGAAAATATCTATACACGCAAAATTGCAAAATAATAAACAAGAAAACACGATATTCACAAAAATATATATACTAAATGACAAAAAATTAATTCCAATCGTTCTCGCAAAAACCGTGTCCCCGGCAACGGCGCCAAAAACTTGATGCGTGTAAACTATATATATATTTTAATAAAGAATTTTCACACAATATGAGTTTTAAAAAGGGTTTTCACCAAAGACTAATCACACACACATCGGGCAGTGTACCCGTCGGATAGCAACATAGTAAAGGTAAGAACCGGATATCAATCCCTGGACACGGTGGAATGCGGTAATAAACCGGAACTAAAATCTAATCAAGTGAGGGTATAAAGATATTTTGGAGAGTTTTGTTTAATTAACTAACACGCAAATATATAAAAACTAAGCTAAGGTCACGATTCAAACAATTAGGGAGAAAATATCACTTCGGTGTCGAATCCATCTAGAATACATCCAATACACTCATAGAAACATGGCAATCACACGAAACATAAATTGACCAAATTCTTGTCAAAGACATCTAATCAAACGACTATTCGGAAAGCTAGCATGAATTACACAAACTAACCACCTAAAGTCATACAATGAAGCTCACGTGTTTAACAATCATGTTAATGTTTATAAAGATTAAACTAGTTTCCGGTTAAGGTACACTAGTCCAACAACTAGTTGGAAAGATAATATGAACAACACACTACCCACCTCAAGTTGATTAAATTAGATAACAATATGCATTTCTTCAACATACAATGTTCATGTAAAGGTTATATAAATTAGGAGAATGTGTCAACAATTCCTAGATAAACATAAAACTAAGCATGAAACATTCTAACAAACACCTTGTCTTTCCAAACATAAGCATAAGGATACACATACAAATATAATGATTCATAAACAAGACTTCATTCACCATTCCTAGTCAAAAGCCACAAACTAGTACAAATACATACACCAATCCATGAATATAAGCATAAACCATAAGTTTTCCAACATAATATGATATACACAAATACAAGTCTTGTAAACACCTAAAAACACTTGAATACATAATTTCATTGAAGAATAATCATACGGTTGTCATAACATTAACACAATAATTGCCAATAATCCATGAATGTTGTTAAATGTATCTAAACTTCATCTAAACCAAAGTGAACAGGAGTTTTAGCTCATCATGAGCACAAGAATTACAAATAAACAGGGAAAAGTAGTAAGAAACATGATATGGAAATAAAAATCAAACCACTCCTCCACGCCTAGATGTTGTTGTTGATGTAAGATGATCCTCTTGATGTTGTATTCTCTCTAAGAATCTTGAAATATGGCTGGAACAAGAGAAATACGAGCTGGAACAGTAGACTTTCTCCCCTGGTTGCTTGATGTCTGAATGAGAGTTTAAGTTCTGTTTGAATAGAAAAGGGGAGGCACGACCGTGCCAAGAGAGAGGGCACGACCGTGTCAAGTGCAAAGGCGCGGTCGCGTCTAGGTCTTTGCCGCGACCGTGTGACAAAGGGTTGACCGATCCGGAGCTTCCATTGGGTCTCTTGCTTTGAGGTGTCAGACTCACGGGTGTTCCCGCGACCGTGTGGAGGCAGGGCACGGTTGTGCCTTGCCTTTTGGCTTGGCGCGGTCGTGCCATGTACGGGGCGCGACCGTGCTTAGGGTTTGCAAGTTAGGCACGACCGTGCCAATTAGGGGCACGACCGTGCCTTCATCACAGAAACCCTAAAAACTTCACTTTTTATCCTGGAATCTTCTTGTTTGTTCACAAGCTTCACAAAAACCTACAAAACAGGAAATGAAGCAAATAAGTGCCTAAACGTTGAATATAACCAAGAATTGATCGTTAAATGAGCGAAGTTTTGTGCCAAAAAGATGTGTAAATACTAACACATCATTATGCATAAAACTTCACTCCTCACAATGTTCACTCAACTCTAGGGTTATATATGTGTGGATGATGTAAGTTAAGTGGAACACTCAAGTTCGAATCGAATTATGCAATGGTCATAAGTTTGTATGCCAATCAAGTCTACACCAATTAACTAAGTAGTATACATGAATCAAGAGGACTTTAAAAAGGGTTGTAATGTGGCTAAAATAAAAAAAAGGGTGAATGTGAAAATATTTTTGGGTTTTTAGGGATTTAAAAGGGTTTCAAGGGCTGCGGCTAACATGAAACACATAGCTACGGCTTCATGGCTTAAGATGAAAAATACTAGTGGGCCCCTCTACTGTACTTAGATCATGAGGGTATAACTAATCCGATGACTCGTTTATGGTCGGATTGCCAAGACCGAGATCTCTTATCCTTCTCAACTCTTCCCTCACTGCGTAGTACACATTACTGCCTTTTCGTATGGTTCTTTCAGCTTGTAGCCTAACAGCTCCTACTTTGATCAGATGTGTATACTCATGTTGGGAATAAGTTTGATTCTTGCTACACTTTCCATCGTGGCTCCAGTTACCACACTTCACACATTTGTCGTATCTTTTGGCTCTTCTTTTAGCGGCGCTTTTTGACAAGCCGCAAAATGGTGGCAGTTGTTCGTGCTTGCGCCGCCGTTTTCTTACATCACTTGTTGATTTGAAAATTTTATCTCGGAGTTCGGGTGATAGTTCAGGCTTCGCGAAATGAATACAAGAAAGCAAATTGAAATCAAAATAATGCATATCTAGCTATTTAAGGTCTAACCGGTAAAAGACTAACTTCTCTATTTTCTTTTTCTTTTCTCATTTTTTTTACATCAAGACTAATTCTTTAATAAATCTTTTCCTCAAGTTCCTTGAAATAATTTTTCCATATCTTCCTTATAGATCATTCGGTTGTTTCTTCCTAATACATTCACTTTCTTCTTATATATTCCAATTCCCTTGAGTAAAACAGATTCTTTCCAAATTGCCTCGATGGTTGTAAACTTAAAATAACGACATTGGATAGTCTAATATTTTTCCATCTTGAAGACAGTTAGCCAATAACCGGTGTTTACGAAAAGCTAGTTTGCTGATAATTGTGGGTAGTAGAAAAAAGAAAAGGCTAAGGCTCAAAGGGCTATCTAGGCGGATATTGTTTTTTGGGATTTTGGGTTTAAGGATAATATATAAAGGGTAACAAAGCCCTACGTGTCTCAGTCATAGCCATACTTCTACTAGTTCATGATCTTGATATGTATAAGTTACACAAGTTCTAATTATGCATAAAATTCGATCGAAAAACACTAAATATACCAAACGAAAGAGCATGCGAAGAATAATGATAAAATGCTTGTGAAAAGGCTCAGATTATTCTCACGTGAAAATGGATGGGATAGGTGTAGGTCCCGGGAGCCTCGTCGCGCAGCGGATAATAACACGATCTGTTCTGTGATTTGTGTGGGAACAAAGAGACTAGACAGAGAAACACGAACAAAGACAAAAGACGATGAAACGAAACGTAATCCATAACAAAGAAGTCATCCCGTATTACAGACTACATACCGAAGGAACACACATCTCTCATCTAAGCTCACGGTCCAGGGGTCGGGAGAGCTCTTCCCGACCCGGATAAACCTAGTTCCATAGTTCCACCTACAAATGAAGACAAGTCTTCTATTTATAGGGGCAGGAACACTTCCTGCGTACTTGACAAGTACGCAAGGCAAAAGCCTTGCGTACTTACTAAGTACGCATGGTTTGGTCATGCGTACTTGACAAGTACGCAAGGCAAAAGCCTTGCGTACTTACTAAGTACGCAGGACCAAACTGGTGTGCGGACTAAGTACTCAGGAACACCCTCCCGCGTACTAGCCACGTACACCGATACATAGAATTTAATCTATAGTTACAAAACATGCTTCTACAAACTCCCTCTTAACTATAGCATCAAATTCTATCTATCACTAACACTGATAATCATCAGTTTACAAAGAATGTCCTAACAGACTCCCTCTAAACTAATGACATCACGTGTCTTCTGGCGAGACTTGATCTTCTGGCATTCCACTTGAGATCTTCAAATCTTCAAACTTCAGTCTTCAGTTGCCGAGTGATGACAAACCCGACTCCCTCTAACTGTAGCTTTCATTGTAGACCAAACCAAGTGCTTCAATAAGAACCAACTAACCCAACACAACTCATTGTAGTTCATCCTCTCAGCAGTAGCAACCTCCACCCTGACTTAGACTTCTGAGTCTTACAATGTCTTCCTAACCAGGTAACAATAGTAGACTAAGACAACTCCAAATCAGTTGGCATATGATAGAGAGTTTGAGTTTCCAATAACCTGCATCAAACTAATCAGCTCCCATAGGAATTCCAGTAAGATAAACTTAAGTCTTCAACCAGATGTGTCCAACTCTATCCTGTATCCTCACGAGTCAACCAAATTCCCGAAGACGTTCATTTCCAATATCCCCTTTCAGGTTAAGCTCCATCTGACTAGACCAGAAACAAGGGTATGTTTCCTATCCCATCGGCCAATGGTAAAAGGTTCCATCTTCAACTAATAATCCAACGAATATCCAGCTTCATCTTGAAGACACATGATAGAATCAAACACGATAAATATAGTTTACACGAGAAATCACGGTTGAGATCGATGTTACGTCAAAGAGGTATATATAGGAAGTACCAACGGCTTTTCCACCACCTCTTTAATGTCTCATGAATACTAGATTTTTATCCCCCTCATTTCTCTGTAAACTATGACCAGCTTCATCACCACTTCACTCAAATCCTCAAAAAGCACAACTAGCCAACTGCAGGATTTTATTCTTTATTCCTTTGCAAAGATCCAAAACAGCAAATCCTTGGGTTCAAGTTGTTCCAGTATTCATCCCCTATTAAAGAAGTATCCGAGGACACTCGTAGCCTACATATTCAGGTTTGAATACCTAAACAAGATGATTCTTTTTCCGAAAGACCCAAAGCAGCCACATCTTCACAAATAGAACGAGACCTTTAGTCGATGACGACCCAATTGCTCCCATTAGTTCAGCATTCATACCCTATTAAATAAGTATCCCGGATACTCGTAGCCTACATTTTCAGGTATGGACCCTTAAACAATGTATGACAAGTGGTATCATCCAACAAAAATCTCGTTCGTGTTTCGCCAAGCCACTTCGTATACAAATTCTGGTCCGGAAAAACCAAAATTACTATCTTCTCAAGAATGGGCCGAAACACGCGTACAAATGATCACACAAAATTTTGGACAAGGAAGGTTTTCCCGCCAAAAAACTTTTTTTTTTTTTTTTTTTTTTTAATCCCAGATGCTAGTCCATGCGTACTTAGTAAATACGCATATGTAGGGTGTTGCTGCGTATTTAGTAAGTTCGCAGAGCCAAGTACTCATGCGTACTTGCTAAGTGCGCAGAGAAATGCTCTTGCGTACTTAGCTAAGTACGCAGGTCACTTCTCATGCGTACTTACTAAGTACGCAGGGCTAACCCATGCGTACTTAGCAAATACGCAGAAAAGGTGATTCTGCGTACTTGTTCAGTACAGCAGTGTTCTTGACGGATCTTGAGGAGAATGCTCGAAAAGTGACGGATCTGAGAAATTAATGCTTCCAAAAGCTTCGAAAACATCATCTAACAAACCCTTAGCCTTCCAAACACCAAATGAAGTGATAACAAACTCGATTTTAAGGATTTTAGGTTAAGAACTCGTTTTGCTCAAAACCCTAAAAAATCGAAACTGGAACACAAATCAGCGAACACCGAGGCTCTGATACCACTTGTAGGTCCCGGGAGCCTCGTCGCGCAGCGGATAATAACACGATCTGTTCTGTGATTTGTGTGGGAACAAAGAGACTAGACAGAGAAACACGAACAAAGACAAAAGACGATGAAACGAAACGTAATCCATAACAAAGAAGTCATCCCGTATTACAGACTACATACCGAAGGAACACACATCTCTCATCTAAGCTCACGGTCCAGGGGTCGGGAGAGCTCTTCCCGACCCGGATAAACCTAGTTCCAGAGTTCCACCTACAAATGAAGACAAGTCTTCTATTTATAGGGGCAGGAACACTTCCTGCGTACTTGACAAGTACGCAAGGCAAAAGCCTTGCGTACTTACTAAGTACGCATGGTTTGGTCATGCGTACTTGACAAGTACGCAAGGCAAAAGCCTTGCGTACTTACTAAGTACGCAGGACCAAACTGGTGTGCGGACTAAGTACTCAGGAACACCCTCCCGCGTACTAGCCACGTACACCGATACATAGAATTTAATCTATAGTTACAAAACATGCTTCTACAATAGGGTTTAGTGATTTGTTATGTATAATATCCATTTGTTTCTACTTGTCATGTCTTCATTTTATTTAATTAAGCGCGATCTCGAAGAGATTTAGGTTTTAGGGTTTAAAATTCTTGAAAAAATTTTAGGGTTTTAAGAAAAGTAGGATTTTAGTAAGATTTTAGTCAAATGGGTAGAAAATCACGAGTTTAGTTTTACTTTTTTGAGGTTGCAAGTTTGTCCTGGATCTCTAATTCCCCACCCCACACTTAAAATTGTGCATTGCCCTCAATGTACAAATGCATGTAATGGAATGCTATGCAGAAATTTAAATGCAAGAAGTGTTAAGGGAAAAGAAATTGGTACTCCCCCGGTAAATTCGGTGTATAACCTATGGCCAAAACTTATTGATGTAATCAATACTGCGCTTTAAAGACTTCATATAATTTCTCAGAAATTTGATGTGTTTTTCGGCGTCCCATCTTGTAGAGGTGGAGTGTAACTCCTCAAAGTAGTGGAGAAACTATCTCGTGATGCTATGCTATTTGACACACAAAGGAAAACATAAAAATAAAAAACGTAAAATAAAAGGTAGTAGTTAAGCTACCAAGGTCCTAGTATCGAGAAGGCATACCTGGAGGCTGAAGTATGAAAAAATTGAACTTGGAAAACCAAACCTGAGGTCCATGATTTCTGCCATATGCACCAACTTCTCAATTTATTGCCTCCCTGAAGCGCCACATTTATTTAAGGGTTGTTGGCCAGACCCATACATGCTTCATCAGTCTTTCTTCGGGTGGGGGCTATTGACTTCCCCCGTGTCTCCCGTTCCTTCATTCAAGTCCTTCAGCTTTGGTAGCTTATCCCAGTAGTTATCAATCCAGTTTATGTTGCCAAGATCTAGTTTTTTTCCTTTTTTGAATTCTTTAGCTTTCTTCAGTTGGTAGTCCAGATTGGTATCAATGAACTGAGCAATTTCAAAGGGATCATTTGATAAGAATTCATTCCCCCTGATGTTGTAAGTTACCGATTATTTCCAACACGAAGTGTCAGAATTCCTTCATTCATGTCAATGACAGCTCTCGTAGTGGCCAAAAATGGACGACCCAAAATCAAAGGCACAGAATTGTTGGGATTCAGTGATGATCAGTTTGACTTTTGTAAAAACGAGTTTTGACAGAGAAATTAATTAATTCAGTTAATTAATAAATACGCAGCGGAAAGTAAAATCATAACTTATTTAACAGCACTGACAAACCGAATAGGATCTGTTTATGAACACGCTAACACAAAAAAAAACAACTAATCTACTGATGAGATCAATTATACCTTGGTGGTTAATGATTAACCGGTTAAGACACCTAGGTACAACGAACCGATGCTAGATCACAAACCGAAACGCGAGGGAATGGGAGACGCCGGAGTTGGCCGGAACTTGCAAAGAAAGAATAATCAATTTCTTGGTTTCTGTTTCTTGTTTGCGGCTCGCAAAAGGCAAAAAGAAAAAAAATGTTTTCTTCTTTGTTCTTGTTTGGCGGCTCCACACGAAAAGGAAAAACCCTTTTCTTTTGCCTTTTTGCCTGATTTCTTATTGTAGGTATATTAAAACTATTTTTAGGTTTATTATTATATAATAATAATAAACCCTACTAATTGTTTCCGGGCCCATAGTCCAATACGAGATGCAAAAGCCTGAACCCGTTTTAATGTTTTAATGAAATATTAAAACAATATATATAATTATTATTTATAAACCAGTATAAATAATAATTCCCGTCTAACGAATATATATAAAATGAATCGTCTCGCTAATAGTTCGTAATTACCAGTTAAACAGGTTAAGTGGATTTAATGTTCGTTGCCCTAGGTGTAACTCTTACGGGTCATAGCTCGGTCAGCCGCGTTATCCATCGGGTCGGTCCATAAAATCCAACAATCTCCCACTTGGACGATCCACGATAAATGAACGCAAACAGTCAGCGGCGCTCTAGCTGCCCATGGCTGTCCCTAACAAGGTATGACGCTTTAAAGTCATTAACCAAATATCTTGGTGTTAGTAACAGCTAACTAAAACAAGACAATAGACTTATGGCAATAGTTGTCATTCATCCTTTCCTTATAAAACATCAATTGAATCAATGAGACATGGATTTAGTTCATTCTCATATGGCGTTCAATTATTATTGTTCTCGATCAAGAATCAAAGTGGTCCAATCAAACACATAGTAAGTTTGGGTAAGGCCTTACACTTCACCAGTTTGAATCAATGAGGGCGCCACGATGCTTATCTGTTACATATAATGCAAGAGTACATAATCCCTTATTGACTACATAGAACTCCCACTGAACTTCAGAACTATTCCTAATCAAAGCCTTTATGACTGGCAGTTACGCGACAGCGTTTGACAGTGATTAAAGAATGGTTCTTGGTAAACGGCAGTTCTAGTACGTATCTCAGGTCAGAGGATACTAATGAGTATACCAATAGCAAAACATCTTATGACAATCCATGAAGATGATTTGATGCGAGTTACATCCAACGTCATTTAAAATGAGGCCTGTGAAGTTCGGAGTCAACTCCTTGAGCCGAAGTTCAGAATAGTCTTAATTCAGAGATGTTCCCACGAGTCTAACCGACTACGGATAATTAAGAATACAAGATTCATGGATTAAACGTATTAAAATCGAACACAGTTATAAGAATTCAGAATTGCATTTAAATCAGTAAACCAAAAGAATTCAAAAGTACAACTGTTTAAATGTTCGCACATTCAAAATACTAAATCAAAACATATCACTAGCAAATCTAAGACCAATAGCATCTCTGTGAAGATCATGCTTGTCCTGAGTCATGGGCTTAGTAAACGGGTCCGCTAGGTTTTGATTTGTGTCTACTTTGCTTATCACGACGTCTCCACGTTCCACAATTTCACGTATATAGTTGAACTTCCTTTGAATGTGCTTGGCTTTGTGATGAGATCTGGGCTCTTTGGCTTAAGCTATAGCACCTGTGTTATCACAAAGTATCTCGATTGGTTGGCGAATACTCGGAACCACATCGTGGTCAGTAATGAATTTCTTCATCCAAGCAGCTTCCTTAGCAGCATCTGATGCGGCTATATACTCAGATTCGGTGGTTGAATCCGCCACTACACTCTGCTTGGAGCTTTTCCATGAGACAGCTCCTCCATTAAAAGTGAATACGAAACCTGATTATGAGCGAGAGTCATCTCGGTCAGTTTGAAAGCTAGCATCAGTGTAACACCGTACAGTGATCTCCTTTTTCACTCCTCCAAATATTAAGAACATGTCTTTGGTCCTTCTTAAGTACCTTAGGATGTTCTTGACTGTAGTCCAATGGGCAATGCCAGGACTTTGCTGAAAACGAATGGTCATGCTTAAAGCATATGAGGCGTCAGGTCTAGTGCACAACATAGCATAAATGATAGAACCAATCCCTGAGGCATATGGAATTACTTCCATTTCCTTAAGTTCAATGTCCGTGGAAGGAGATTGCGATTTGTTCAACACACTGCCTTTAGTCATCGGAACACCTCCTTTCTTGGAGTTTTTCATCCTAAAGCGTGTCATCATTTTGTCTATGTAAGTACTCTGACTTAGCCCTAGAAGCCGCTTAGATTTATCCATGTAGATCTTGATTCCTAGAATGTAAGCATCTTCTCCAAGATCCTTCATTGCAAAACAAGATCCTAACCATTGTTTGACTTTGTCAAGCACAGGGATGTTGTTTCCAATGATCAGTATATCATCCACATACAAGATGAGAAATGGTATAGTGCTCCCACTAGCCTTTCTGTAAACACAAAGGCTCATCTTCATTCTTGACAAAACCAAACTCTTTGATTTTCTTATCAAAATGAAGATTCCAGCTTCGAGATGCCTGTTTAAGTCCATAAATGGACTTATTCAGTTTGCAGACCCTACTAGGATACTTTGGATCAACAAAACCGTCAGGCTGAACCATATAGACATCTTCAGAGAGGTCCATTAAGAAAAGCGTTTTTGACATCCATTTGCCATGTCTCGTAATCATGGTACGCGGCTATGGCAAGCAGTATCCTGATCGATTTGATCATAGCAACGAGTGAGAAAGTTTCATCATAGTCAATACCTTGAGTTTGAGTGAAACCCTTTGCAACTAGCCGTGCTTTATAGGTTTGTACATTACCATACATGTCGGTTTTCCTTTTGAAAATCCATTTGCTCCCTATTTCCCGAGAACCGGGGGGTAGTTCAATCAAGTCCCAGACCTGATTATCACGCATAGATTGCATCTCGGCGTTCATGGCTTCAAGCCATTTCTCGGATTCAGGATCTAAGATAGCAGATTTGTAGTTTGTAGGTTCGTCATTTGACTCAGCTACTAACAGGACTTTAGAAGCTTCAAGATGCCATAGGTATCTATTAGGTTCTTTACGAGACCTGCTACTTCTGCGAACGCTTGTGTTTATGTCTGATTCATCAACAACAACTTCTTGTTGATCAGACACTCCGACTTCCTCAGCGGTTGTTTATGTTTCTCGAATTTCTTCAAGATCCATAATATTATTTCCGGTTCCTCGATTAAGAAGATCTTCCTCGAGAAAGCGTCCTTTCCTTTTGATGGAAACAATGTTTGCATCAGGATGATAGAAATAATATCCGCTTTTGTTGTAGTAACCGACGAAAACAACTTTTTAGCCTCTGGGATCGAGCTTTTCATCAGAATCGCTGGTGACATATGCATCACATCCCCATACTCTAAGGTAAGACAAATTGGGTTTAGACCCGTACCATATCTCATATGGGGTTTTGTCCACCTTCTTAGTCGGTGCCAGATTTACAAGGCGGGTAGCGGTCATAAGAGCATAACTCCAGAAGGAGTGAGGCAAGTTAGTTCTACACATCATCGATCGAACCATATTATGTAGGGTTCGATTTCTCCTCTCGCTCACGCCATTAAGTTAGGGTGTGCGAGGAGGAGTGGGCAAAGAAATAATTTCGTGCTCCTTCAGATGATTAAGAAATTCTAAGCTGAGATACTCGCCACCTCGATCTGATCGAAATGTTTTAATAGATTTGTCGCGTTTTGAAACTCTTTGAACTTTTCAGATGTTTCATGCTTGTGTTTCATAAGATAGACATAAGCATATCGACTATAATCGTCAATAAATGAAACAAAGTATCTTTCATGATTTCTCGACATGGTTCTGAAAGGGCCACACACATCAGTGTGTATAAGGCCTAGTAGATCCTTAGCTCGTTCACCAACATGGGTGAAGGGGTCCTTTGTGATTTTGCTAGCTAAACAAGACTCACAATTATCAAATTAGTCATGTCCGGTAGGTTCAAGAATTCCCTCGGATTGGAGTCTTTTAATGCGTGCCTTGCTTATGTGGCCAAGTCGACAATGCCATAGAAAAGTATCATTAATGCCAGATTTGATACGTTTAGAAAGATTATATATGTTATTGTCAGTTTGAGCGTCAATCTCATAAATACCGTTTTGAGGTTTAGCCTCAAAATAAAAGATATCATTTAAGTAGGCAGAAATAGAAATACCATTAAAAACGTACTTAAATCCTTGTTCAAACAATAAAGAAACTGAAATAATGTTTCTGTTTAAACCAGGTGCAAACAAACAATTGTTCAAAACAACTACAAGGCCAGAAGGACATGAGAGATGATATGTTCCGGTTGCAAGAACTGGTACTCTTTTCCCATTACCAACGATGAGTTCCATGTCGCCTTGTTTTAGCTTCCTCCAACTTTTAGGCTCCTGCAAGAAATTAATGATGTGGTATCCACATCCAGTATCAAATACCCATGTGTTGCTGGAAACAGTAAAAATTTCAATAACATAAATGAGAATACCTGAAGAGGTGCCCCACCACTGGCCCTCTGCAGCTTCAACTTGGCTAGATATTCAGGACAGTTACGTTTCCAGTGTCCCATTTTGTTGCATTCAAAGCATTAGCGCTCCTCAGGAGGGGGTGCTTTTGAAGCTTTCTTGTTATTGTTGGTGGCAGGCTTGGCAGCAACATTAACCTTCTTCTTTCCTTTTCTATTTTAACCTCTTTTCTTGGGGTTAGGTTTTTTAACACAAGCAGATCTGACCATCAGAACTTGATTTTTATTTCCTTGGATATTCATCTCAGCCGTTTTGAGCATACCATGTAGCTCGGCCACTGTCTTCTCCAAGCCATTCATGTTGAAATTCATTACGAATTGAGCATAGGAGCTTGGGAGAGAGTTTAAGATGAAATCAGTAGCCATGTCATCCTTCATGGGATATCCAAGTTTGTTCATCTGGTCGATGTACCCTTTCATCTTAAGTACATGAGCACTAACAGGCGTGCCCTCTTGCATCGTGCAGCGAATGAGCTGAGACATGGTTTCATAGCGTTCTTGTCGGGCTTGTTTCAGGAACATGCCCTTAAGTTGCTCAATCATGTCAAAGGCATCCAGGTCCTCCATGCTCTTTTGGAGCTCACGGGACATGCACGCTAGCATAAGCCAGGCCACCTCAGTGGCATCATCTCTTTGTTTTTCCCAGGCCTTACGAGTGGCAGCCGTGTTACAATCGGGTGCCTCAGGGACTGGTGCATCGAGAACATAGAGCTTCTTGGCCATCTTGAGAACTATTCTCAGATTGCATTGCCATGAGAGAAAGTTGGTGTTATCCAGCTTTTCATTCTCAAGGATAGACTTGAGAGCGAAGGAGTTTTTAGTATTATTATTTTCAGTAGACATCTGTCAAGATAAGCAAAGAAAATAAATTAGTATAAAGAAAGTGAAAAATCCTTATTAATTTATGACATAATTACAAAAATTAGAATAAGGAGTGAGAATCTAGCTAAATCAGTCACTAATGGTAGCTGTGGCATACAACATTAGTAAGTGGTTAACTAGACTGACAATTAGTGTCAATTGTGGAAAGATGCACAACTCTCGTGTATGAGGCCGCTAAGACAAGACATGTCTATGCATTGATACGTTTAGCCTCATCTATGCCCACTTTTAATCTCTTGACAGCTGGGGCATGTAACAAGAGAGAAAAGTAATAGTCGTCCTAAAACAGGTACTTGCGGAAGGGCCGGATATGTCAACGAAACCCTTGCGCCTTGGAAGGATAAACTACGCATCTAGTGCGGTGCTGTGGCTCCAAACACCGATGTTTCGTTTTATGATCCAAGTGCTCCTTATAATAGGATGGCGTAGACCATTGGTTTTAAATATGGGTTCCAATTTTAGTGTTTACCGAATATGGTCAAACACAACGAATGATTAAATCATACGTGTGATGTAAAAGTCAGTTTTACTATTTAAAGTCATGACAAATTTGATGAACCCTTTCATCTCTCAGGATAATTAATTTTAAATAACCTATTAAAACTAAGTTTTTCGCGACTTGAATAACCAGTTAATAGTTGAAAACTATTAAGTTATAAGTTTTGAAATTAAATTTAGTTTAAATTGCAAAACTTTAGTGGTTATTTATTTTATAAAAACAAGCCAGTTGTTAATATTTTATAAAATTCTACAAGTTGTAAAATTAGAACTTGTGGTGACAGATTGTGACATTTTAAAACTCATTTTAAAACGTTTGGCGTTTGGTTGGTTTATTATAAATTTAAGTTATAAAAAAAAATAAAAATAAAAGCAACCATAAAGCAAATAAATATGTAAATCTTTTAGGGCCAAGTTTGTTTGATCTTGCTAGAACCAGTTAGCAAGAAAAAATGGGTCACGGGGTCCACAAAATTAAAACAACCACAAGGATGGACTTCCGTGCATCTAGTCGTCTTAGATGACTCCCACTGACTCCATGATTCCTGTTGCGTCTTTATATTTGTCTTCGGGTTTTTATTACATTACATAAAATAAAAAAGCCTATTCTATTACAACTTTGAGCCATCAAAAGTGGTTCAAAACCATAAAACCAAAAAACTGAATAATAAACACAAACAACTCAATCACATGGGTCGGGACAGATTTACATATTCAATACAATCACATACGGGCAATATATTTGATCAAATAAAAAAAATGACCAAATTAATAAATAAAAATTGCCTCAAAAAAACAGATCAGATCAGAAACTTCAAGATAGTTAAAGTTTGTGATTAATCTAACCGGTGAAACAAGACCGGTTTCGTTTTGCGTGTTTTAACCCAGGCTCTGATACCACTGTTGGGATTCAGTGGTGATCAGTTTGACTTTTGTAAAAACGGGTTTTGACAGACAAATTAATTAATTCAGTTAATTAATAAATACGCAGCGAAAAGTAAAATCATAACTTATTTAACAGCACTGACAAACCGAACATGATCTGGTTATGAACACGCAAACACAAAAAAAAAACAACTAATCTACTAATGAGATCAATTAAACCTTGGTGGTTAATGATTAACCGGTTAAGACACCTAGGTACAACGAACCGATGCTAGATCACGAACCGAAACGCGAAGGAATGGGAGACGCCGGAGTTGGCCGGAACTTGCAAAGCAAGAAAAATCAATTTCTTGGTTTCTATTTCTTGTTTGCGGCTCGCAAAAGGCAAAAAGAAAAAAAAATGTTTTCTTCTTTGTTCTTGTTTGGCGGCTCCACACGAAAAGGAAAAACCCTTTTCTTTTGCCTTTTTGTCTGATTTCTTATTGTAGGTATATTAAAACTATTTTTAGGTTTATTATTATATAATAATAATAAACCCTACTAATTGTTTTCGGGCCCATAGTCCAATACGAGATGCAAAAGCCTGAACCCGTTTTAATGTTTTAATGAAAGATTAAAACAATATATATAATTATTATTTATAAACCAGTATAAATAATAATTCCCGTCTAACGAATATATATAAAATATATCGTCTCGCTAACAGTTCGTAATTACCAGTTAAACAGGTTAAGTGGATTTAATGTTCGTTGCCCTAGGTGTAACTCTTACGGGTCATAGCTCGGTCAGCCGCGTTATCCATCGGGTCGATCCATAAAATCCAACAAGAATAGTCGGGCCCCATTTCTAAGACCATGAAGTAGGCAGGGAAGATAAACCTGCCGACTTTCACTAGTAAGTTCTCGATGACTCCTATAGGTGATTTAACAGTACCATCCGCAAGTTTGATAGTAGCATTGACAGGTCGCGGATTCCCAATTTTTAGTTTTTGAAAGATGTTATACGACATTAGATTCAAACATGCTCCCAGATCAGCGAGCGCGAAAGTTATCGGCAATGGTCCGATAGAGCATGGTAAAGAAAACTTTACGGTATCTGGAAGTTTCTTTGGAAGGCATCTTTCAATAAGAGCAACACATTGATTAGTCTTTTTTACTACTACTTCTTCCATGTTTCTTTTGTTAGTGAGGAAGTCTTTCAGAAAACGTCCATACTTAGGCATTTGTTGTATGATATCCAGAAAAGGAAGGTTGACATTAATTTTGCTTAAAAGCTCGATGAATTTCTCATATTGTTCGTCAGTCCTTAGCTTTACTAGCCTTCCTGGGTATGGTATGTGAGATTTGAAAGCCCTTTTGTCGGAAATTTTTGAGGAGTGTCCACTGGAGCAGGTTGTGGAATTACTTTTGGTGGTGATGCTTGAGCTGTTGATTCTGCGACAGGCGGACAAAGTGGTACTCCAGTGAATATTTCCGTCCTTGGTGTTTGAACTTCCTCTTCTTCTAGTAATGGAGGTTCTGGATAAACCTTGCTATTTCTGAGAGTGATAGCACTAACATTTGCTTTTAGATTTGGTTCAGTGTTGCTAGGAAGACATCCTGGTTGTCTCTCGGATATAAGTTTTGCAATCTGCCCTAGTTGCATCTCAATGGACTGAAGAGTTACTTTCTGTGTCCTAAACTCTGCTTCGTGAAGACTAAACTTCTCCTCATATTGTTTGTGACAGGAATCTACTAGAAAGGCTTGACTTTCAGTCGTAAAAATCAACTTAGTTACCGCGTCCTCCAAGTTTAACCCATTACTTGGCTTGTTAGTTCCCTGAAACTGTTGACGAGGCTGATAGTTTTGAGATTGTCTTTGTTTAAAATTTTGTTGTTGTCCGAAGCCGGATTGTCCTTGGTTGTTGTTATCCTTCCGGCTGAAATTTGGGTGGTTTCTCCATCCAGGATTGTAAGTATTACTATAGGGATTGTTCTGCGGGCGATTTGTTCCGATAAAGTCAACCTGCTAAGCATCAACAGTGATGCTTTTAACTTCTTCAGTAGTTTCAGTGGTTATTTTACCCTTACTAAGTTGATTGAGTCGAGTGGTGAGGGTGTCTACTTAAGAAGAAACTGAAGTGACAGTGTCGACATGATGAACTCCTTGCCTGACTCCCCTGTTACTCCTTGGATTGTACCATTGATAGCTGTTCATAGCTATTTCCTCAATTAAGTTGTAAGCTTCTTGTGGCCTCTTGTTTCCAAAAAAAACAACCTGAAGTAGCGTCGAGTGTCTGACGATCATGATTATGCAACCTATTGTAGAATGATGATACTTGTATTCACACTTCTAGCCCATGGTGAGGGCATTTCCTCAGCATGTCCTTAAAACGTTCCCATGCCTCATATAGTGATTCACCATCTTCCTGGGTAAAAGCAGTAATATCATTTCTCAATTTAGCAGTTTTTGCTGGCGGAATGTATTTTGACAGGAATTTCTAAGCAAGATCATCCCATGTAGTGATTGACACAATAAGAAGAGAGTTTAGCCATGCTTTAGCTCGTTCCCTTTAAGAAAAGGGAGACATTCGGAGGCGAATTGCGTCATTCTAGACTTCGTTCAGTTTGAAAGTATCACAAATTTCGAGGAAATTTGCAATGTGGGTATGTGGATCTTCATCGGGTAATCCTTGGAAAGTGCATGATGATTGAATCATGTGAATGACATGCGATTTGATCTCAAAGTTGTTGGCGTCAACCGTTGGCCTTGTGATACTAGACCCCAAAGCCTCTAATGACAGTCTTACAAAGTCAGAAATAGTGCGATTTTCTACGGCTATTTTTCTAGGACGGTTTTCTCATATTCGGCGGTGAAAGAATCTTGCGGGCTCTACTA
This sequence comes from Smallanthus sonchifolius, assembly GCA_023525975.1. Classification (NCBI taxonomy): domain Eukaryota; kingdom Viridiplantae; phylum Streptophyta; class Magnoliopsida; order Asterales; family Asteraceae; genus Smallanthus; species Smallanthus sonchifolius. The sequence continues at coordinate 78,927,698 of CM042022.1, forward strand.
AAGGTTGATATAAACAAATAGTGGAGCTAAGGATCATACACTACCTGTAACAAAACGTAACAAAAAAATAGATGGAAAATGATAAGGCTACTCCGTTAACTCGAATTTTTCTTGAAATCACCGCGTCCCCGGCAGCGGAACCAAAAACTTGATGCGCGTGTGATTAGTTATAAAAAAGATTTTAAAATCAAGTTTTCACGAGACCAGGTTTTAAATTTATAAAATGATAAATACTCAAACTTAAAACACACACAATAGGAAAGTGTACCTATCGCAGCGTAATATAGTTTAGGTAAAAACCAAGTATCGAACCAATGGACACGGTCGAGTTCTAATACTCAACTTTTGTTATCGTTTAGCCGATTTAATTAGTGAGTGGGTTTTGTGTGCTTGTGAAGCAGAAAAGTAAATGACAGAAAAGTAAATGACGGTAAAGTAAATAACAGATAAGTAAAAACGTGCGTGATATGTGTAACTGGAATGTAAATAACAGAATAGAAAATAGTAGGAAAGTAAATATCTCGGAAATGATCAGGTCATGAAGAGTATTGCTTTGGCTTCCAATCCGCTTGGTATATGATAATGTTAAGTTGACTAATCCAGTGGTATGACTAATACAGATCTGTGACCCGGGTCACCGCTAGAGCCTCGTTCTCACAACATTTGGTTCAAGAATTGTAACCTTTAATAATAAAATGGTAATGATTCCCACTAGGGACAACGTTACCCTCAACCCTTTGAATGCTATCTCCAGGCTGGTTTAGGACATCGAACTTAAATGCTTAATTATTATTATTATTTAAAAGGTGATTAGACTCTGCTCACTTGGAGGCGGTGCAACAATGGGACCATGTATAAAGACGTAGCGTTCCCAACATGAGTTCACCAATTCTTGGTCTTATAACAAGTTCATATAAAGACGTGCGAACTTATTTGTATTAACCAAGCCTTGGCTGATAAAAATCCACTTGTATAAAGATGTACAAGCATCAAGAGAAGTTTGATTAAAATTGTTTTACTGTCTTACGCTTTGAAATCAAGAACACTCACAAGTGTAAAGACATATTTAGATAATAATAAAAAGCCCACCTGGAAGCTGGTTTTAAGAGCGAATATTTAAAGACATAAACATACCACTTGATTAATACGTTAAACATTAACATACACCAAACCTCATATTCACCCTAGCAATACACAGAGTTTAGCCACGAATGGCCATACTAACTAGCGTAACGCTGAGTTTCGAAGGCTCCCCTAATACGGACAAAGAGGAGGAGCCTCTCTACTCTAACTACGAAGTTCTCACTCTCTGGATAGTGTATTGATCGTTAGTGCATTGGAATGAACTATACCACTTGATTAATACGTTAAACATACCACTTGATTAATACGTTAAACATTAACATACACCAAACTTCATATTCACCCTAGCAATACAAAGTGTATTGAGGTGTGTGGAATGAAGAACCCAAGCCTCCTATTTATATGCCTCAGAATGAGCAATGCACGGTAGTGCATTCGACTGCACGGGCATGCAAACACCTAGGGAATCATAGGGTACGAGTGACAGTGTACTGGGAGCCGGGGGGAGCAAGGAGGGCTGATGCACGCCCGTGCATTGGAATGCACGGTCGTGCATCCCCCCTGCCCATTTTTGTCTTTTAGCTGCTGGTTGACTTTTGTTCATTTTTGTTAACTTCTTGGGGGTCAAAGCTCGGGAATAATCCTTCTAGAAGCTTGGTTTCTTGGTGCTTTTGATAGGTTTTATTTTTGTTTATCTTTAGAACACCGAATAACCTACAATTATAAAATATAAACGTTTTAAGTATCAATCTGTCACACCCTCAAAATCCGCCTGCAGGGTTTTACCGCGAGGTGCGTGACAAACCAGGATCATTGTCAATAGTTATACTGAACGACCACTATATGTGTTTTAAAAATACCAGTATTGCTCATAGTCACGAGAAAATACCGTTAAGTTGAAAGTACTGCGAAAGCGTAAATAAAACCAAGTTCAAAAACAACCTAATTGTGCAAGACAAGGTGCTCAAAACCAAAGTAAATAAAGTTAGAAAACGAGTTTTAAGATGTTTATGAAAACCATGCACTTCAATGTGTCCTAGTCCCGAGTGTGTAACTTAGCGACCTGAGAGTGTAATTAATGAATATAAATAGATAGCTAGTATAGACATGCTACTACAAGTGTTTTGCAACCGAAGTTGACTGTTTGGTTTGTTTGCCTTCCGCCATGTCTACCGAACAATGGCTAATTGTCTTGGTCAATATTACACCCGTTCGACCTCCAGTCGAATTAGCGCGACTACTCGGGTGGGGTTTGTCAAACCTAGTAGTACTACTCAAAATTATCTTGCTATGTTACAATACTAACGGTTCTAGATGTAAGGACTTTCATGGTATGTTTGCACTTTAGTATGCAAGTGATGATACAATAATACAAGATCTAAAATGTTTGTGTGCATGCTTTCTCCCCCAAAAAGGAAAGTAAGTAAAAGAGAGGGGCCGTGAAACCCACCTTAAAATATGTGCTAGAATAACAAGTGAAAGACAGGTGACCCGCTAACGGTTACCTATATTTCATAAGTTTATGAGTGTGTTTACGTGTTGGTTCGTAAGACCCTTTGCATCCAAACAATCCCATTGTTTATGTGTTTTGAAAAGAGTTTACAAGTTTGCCTCATGTTTGACCAAGTTTGACCTGACGACCCGTTGGTGACTCATTGTATAAAATAGTGTCTGATTAGTATAATACTATCATATTATACACATAAAATTATAAATGTAACATGTATCAACAATTTCTTATTGTTCTATTATGCTAGCACAATTACTACATATAGCAAGTTTTCATAAAATATGGGGATTATTATGCATTTAAAACATGTATAAATGATAACACATCAACGGGTCGGGTCATGGTTCAGGACATGGGTCGGGCCATGGTTCGAGTCATGGTTCGGGTCATGGGTCGGATCATGGGACGGGGCATGGTTCGGGTCATAGGTCCGGGCATGGGTCCGGTCATGGGACGGGGCATGGTTCTGGTCATGGGTCCTGGCATGAGTCGGGGCATGGGTCGGGTCACGGGTCAGGTCATGTGTCGGGTCCTGGGTCGGGCTGTTGGTCGGGCTATGGATCGGGTCGTGGGTCTGGGCATGGGTCGGGCCATGGTTCGAATGGTTCGGGTCATTAATTAAACAAAACATTCCATTCCTTAAAGGAATGAAAAAAAACCATCATTTCCCAAGGAATGAAAATCATTAAAAGAGAATGAATCGCATTCCTTATGTAATAGTCCATTTCATTCCTATGTGATAGCAAGCACGTTTTTTTTCATTCCACCGCAATGACCCATTCCATTCCATCATGCATTCATGTATACCAAACACCACTAAAGAGTTATATTTCGAGCAACAATCATTTAGACACGAAAATGGTGATGGAAATTAAATTGTTTATGAAATAAATTAAAATGAAAAGTAACTAATATATTTAGAATAAATTAATAAAGGATATTAGTTAATTAATTAAACTATTTATTTAGTAGATAATTAATATTTAAATGTTAGATTAATATTATTTTGAATTCTGAATATTGGTTTGAAATTCAAATCCCTAACATGTTCCTAAAGTTTGAGAGATTATAAATAGTAGGGGATATGGTGGATCAAAAGATAAAGAAAAACTAGAAACCCTAATCTCTTCCCTCCTCCCTCTCATTCGATGCCCGCCACCACCACTGTCGGCCTTATCGCAGACCGTCGGTCTCACCACCGTCATCGTGCCACCGCCACAAGCCGTCGTGATTTTGGTAGACATGAAATTATTTTATGAAATATAAAATATTTTTTTACCAATAAAATTATAATACGGGTCGGGTCATGGGTCGTGTCATGGGATAGGGCATGGTTCAGGCCATGGTTCGAATTATGGGTTAGGGAAGGGTGATGCGCCTGCGATTAGTTATAAAAAGATTTTAATATTAAAGTTTCACGAGATCAGGTTTTAAATTTATAAAATGATAAATACTCAAACTTAAAACACACACAATTGGCAAGTGTACCTATCGCAGCGTAATATAGTTTAGGTAAGAACCAAGTATCGAACCAATGGACACGGTCGAGTTTCAATACTCAACTTTTGTTATCGATTAGACGGTTTATTTAGTGAGTGGGTTTTATGTGCTTGTGAAGCAGAAAAGTAAATGACGGTAAAGTAAATAACAAAAAAGTAAAAACGTCTGTGATGTGTGTAACATGAATGTAAATAACAGAACATTAAATAGCAGCAAAGTAAATATCTCGGAAATGATCAGGTCACGAAGAGTGTTGCTATGGGCTTCCAATGTGCTTGGTATATGATAATGTTAAGTTGACTAATCTAGTGGTAAGACTATTACAGATGTGTGACTCGGGTCACCGCTAGAGCCTCGTTCTCACGACATTTGGTTCACGAATTATAACCTTTAATAATAAAATGGTAATGATTCCCGCTAGGGACAACGTTACCCTCATCCCTTTGAATGTTATCTCCAGGATGGTTTAGCACATCGAATTTAAATTCTTAATTACTATTATTTAAAAGGTGATTAGACTTTGCTCACCGGGAGGCTGTGCAACAATGGGACCATGTATAAAGACGTACCGTTTCCAGCATGAGTTCACCAATTCTTGGTCTCATAACAAGTTCATATAAAGACGTACGACCTAATTAGTATTAACCAAGCCTTGGCTTATCAAAATCCATTTGTATAAATACGTACAAGCATCAAGAGAAGTTTGATTAAAAAGGTTTAACGGTCTTACGCTTTGAAATCAAGAACACTCACAAATGTAAAGACAGATTTAGATAATAATAAAAAGCCCACCTGAAAGGTGGTTTTAAGAGCGAATAATTAAAGACATAAACATACCACTAGATTAATACGTTAAACATTAATATACACCAAACTTCATCTTCCTCCTAGCAATACAAAGAGTTCAGCCACGAATGGCCATACTAACTAGCGTAACGCTGAGTTTCGTAGGCTCCCCTATTACGGACAAAGAGGAGGAGCCTCTCTACTCTCTACTTGCTACTCTAAGTATGAAGTTCTCACTCTATGGATAGTGTATTGATCATTCTTGAGGTGTGTGGAATGAAGAACCCAATCCTCCTATTTATTGGCCATGGAATGAGCAATGCACGGCCTTGCATTGGATTGGACAGGCGTGCAAACACCTAGGGAATCATAGGGTACGAGTGGCACTGAACTGGGAGCCGTGGGGAGCCAGGAGGGCTGATGCACGCCCATGCATAGGAAAGCACGGCCGTGCATCCCCCCCCCTGCTGCCCACTTTTGTCTTTACCTGCTGGTTGACTTTTGTTGACCTTTGTTAACTTCTTAGGGGTCAAAGCTCGGGAATGCTCCTTCTAGAAGCTTTGTTTCTTGGTGCTTTTGATAGGTTTTATCTTTGTTTATCTTTAGAATACCGAATAACCTACAATTATAAAATATAAACATTTTAATTATCAATTGCAAGGTTATTATTTAATTAGTACCATAATATGAGGATTATTATGCATTTAAAACATGTATAAATGATGGCACATCAACGGGTCGGGTCATGGTTCAGGACATGGGTCGGGCCATGGTTCGTGTCATGGGTCGGATCAAGGGACGGGGCATGGTTCAGGTCATGGGTCCGGGCATGGGTCGGGTCATGGGACGGAGGCATGGTTCGAGTCATGGGTCTGGGCATGAGTCGAGGCTTGGGTCGGGTCATGGGTCAGGTCATGTGTCTGGTCATGGGTGGGGCTATTGGTCGGGCTATGGATCGGGTCATGGGTCCGGGCATGGGTCGGGCGATGGTTCGAATGGTTCAGATCAATAATTAAACAAAACATTTCATTCCTTAAAGGAATGAAAAAAAACACCCATTCCCCAAGGAATGAAAATTATTAAAAGCGAAAGAATCGCATTCCTTATGTAGTAGTCCAATCCATTACTATGTGTCACACCCCCATATTTTATTTACTTATTAAATAAATACAGGTTGTAACGATTGGTTCATTACACGATAGCGGAAGCTGTAATAATGATTTCTAAGACTTGATTACATATACAATTACTAAAACTTAGAAATACTATGATCTAAGTTCTTCTAGATCAACGACAGACTTGAGACTTGATATTCTACGTCCTTCCAGCTACTAGGAATTGATCCAACATAGCTAGCCTATTCCAACCGCGCCATGGCTAGAGGTCACCTGAGAAACATATTTGAAAGTGTCAACACAAAGGTTGGTGAGTTCACAGAGTTAGTTATATTAGTGCTTATAGTTTTTCCCCGAAAACTTGTTCATGACTTTACCGTCATAAAATATGTTTAAACCTGATCATTTTAACTAATCAGAACCCTTTTGTATAAATATGATCACTTTATCCGGATCAAAACTCTTTTGTTTAAACCTGATCAATTTAACCTGATCAGAACCCTTTGTTTATACCTGATCACTTTAACCTGATCAGAACCCTTTGTTCAAATTCAATTGTTCGTAAATAGTTTCAGGTGTATGTGATAAACAGAATAAGAATTGTTGACCCATTTGTAAACTAGCTAGGAATACAAATAATATGTTCATACATGAGGCGTAACCAAACCATGACAATTGTACACGCCCCTAATTTCGTTATCCGGTTCTATGCGGCCATAAATCCTCCAGATTGTGGTTAGCGCGACTAACCATGACCGGGAGACGTCACTCTCCATAGTACTATTCATAGGACCCTAGGCTACAGTTAATGGTTACTACATTGTTCTAGGGGACTTTAGCGGCCTCAACTCGTTGTTCTCATCTCATGTAAACATAAAAGTCGTGCCTTATTCTCTTGTTATCCCATAAAATAGTTGTAAGTATGTTCTTCCCCCAAATCGTTGAGTGTTGTTCATCCGAACAATCGTTGTGTGTTGTTCATTCGAACAATCGTTGTGTGTTGTTCATCCGAACAATCGTTGTGTGTTGTTCATCCGAACAATCGTTGTGTGTACTTGTGTCCAGTTGTTTAGTTGAGCAAGTTTTCTCCCCGTTTGTTTAAAACAATTTAAAAACCAGTAGTAAAAGTGGGGCTGGGAGACTCACAAGAAGTTAAACCAAAATGTTCATATTGTCAAACGTATAAACAATGTAATTCATGTTTTCAAAACATAACAAGTAAGTATGTTTCTCCCCCGATGTTTACAAAACAGTAAAGAGTTAAAAGGGGGCCGTGAACTCACCTTGAGTTTGTGTATGCTTGCAATGAAAATTGTTCTAGTCAACTTGACCATTCGTACCCTAATTTCAAAAAGGGTAATTCGTGTTATGACCGAATGTCTTATATTGCAAATTGTTCACCGACTTTGTAAATCTGGTTGCTTTTGTTTAAAATATCCTCTTAGTTGTTCAATACTTGTTTTGTTATAAAACAGATCTTAGTTACTGCCCAATGTGACTGATGAACAGGTGTCGAAACTTCCTAGTTTCGATTGGGCAATTGAGTATCGAAACTTCATAGTTTCGATTGAGTAGTTGGGTATCGAAACTACCTAGTTTCTATTGAACAACTGGTATCGAAACTCCTAGTTTCGATTGAATAGGTATCGAAACTCCTAGTTTCGATTGAATAACAGGTATCGAAACTCCTAGTTTCGATTGAACAGGTATCGAAACTCCTAGTTTCGATTACTGCACTTTGATTGACAGAATTCGTCCTGTATATTTTTATGTTCAAATCTTGAATTTGACACACTTTTCTTGTTATCTTACTTGCCATTGAACCTTTTGTATGCTTAGATACGGTTTTAAAGAAAATAAAGTGGATAATATCGAGTTTTTACCTTAAAACCGAGATGAAGATGATGAAAGAAAACAAAGAAGAGTCTTGAATCTTCTGTTAAACTTTCTTTAGAACACTTGAAATCTTCTTAAAATACCGAATTGTGGTGGATTTCTGCCTTAAACTGGACTTCGACTAGAAGGAGAATTGGGAAATTGCCGTATGAAAATGAGAAGTATGGAAGGGATTGTGGGATTTCGACTGAGGAGGTATGGTTTTTATCTGAATTTGAGTGTATTAGCAAGTGGGAGAATGGCTCCCCTGACTTTCGGCCGAGAAAGTCAAGCAAGTGGGTTGGATTGTTTGATTTATCAAACAATTAGTTTTAGGTATATATTATTTAGAGTTTCAAATGGTAATTAAATTCGGTTTATACTGGTATGTGAACCGGTAACTCCCAGAATTACCAAAGATTTAAAATGAGACCCTGTACGGTTTTTGTTAGACCTTAATGTCCTTGTTTGTGAAATTAAGTAAATCACAAAACAATTATAATGTAAACTTGTTTATAACATGTACGGATATTGACTTGAATTGTCGGGTGTCACATTCTCCCCATGTTAAAAGAATTTCGTCCCGAAATTTAATTTGTGTCCTCTTGAACTGTTGTATCCTTAAACAAGGATGGGTATTTTTGTTTTCATTTGATCATCTCGTTCAAATGGTTCAACGCACTTAGGGTTAAGCTTGCCACGGTTGCCAAATCTTGCAACCCCTTTCCAATGTGAGACCTTTAACATGACTTTGTCTCCCACTTGGAATTCTAATGGTTTTCGTCTGTTGTCAGCATAGCTCTTTTGTCTATCTCGGGCCGCTTTCAAACGGTCCTTAATTTTGAAAATCTTATCAGTGGTTTCCTGGACAATCTCAGGGCCTGTCAAATGTTTTTCACCAACTTCCGCCCAACATAACGGTGAGCGGCATTTACGACCATATAAAGCTTCAAACGGAGCTGCCTTAATGCTCGTATGGTAGCTGTTATTGTAGGAAAACTCAGCTAATGGTAAATGAGTCTCCCAATTTCCTCCGAAATCCATTACACATGCACGAAGCATATCTTCTAATGTTTGAATGGTCCTTTTACTTTGACCGTTCATCTGGGGATAATATGCAGTGGTCATGTAAAGGCGTGTGCTCAAGGCTTCTTGTACAGACTGTCAGGTTCTTGACATGAATCGACTGTCCCTTTTAGAGAAAATGGAAACTGGCATACCATGCCTAGCCTTAATTCCCTTAATATTTAGCCTTGCACGCTTCTTACTTTTATCTGTCTCCTTTATTGGTAAGGAATGCGCGGATTTCGTCAAACGACTGACGATTATCATATAGTATCATAGTTGCTAGGTGTTCTGGGTAACTTTGTAACGAAATCCATTAAAATTTGTTCCCATTTCCATTGAGGTATCTCGGGTTGTTATAACAATCCCGACGGTTTCTGATGTTCTGCCTTTACCTTTGAACATGTCAGGCATTTACCGACGTAAATAGCAATTTCTCTTTTCATGTTCGGCCACCAGTAGAGTTCTTTCAGATCCTTATACATTTTATCCGAACCTGGGTGAATGGGGTACCTAGACTTGTGGGCTTCGTCCATAACTAACTCCCGTAAGTCACCAAAACGTGTCACCCAAATTCTATTCATGAAGTATAAAGTGTCATCTGACTTAGACTCCAATTGTTTGATCATTCCACGTAGTGCTTCATTTTGGATGTTCTTTTCTTTAAGTGCTTCTTGTTGTGCCATCCGAATTTGAGTAGTAAGATTCGTATGAATTGTCAATCCTAAGGTACGAACACGAAGAGTTTTAACTCGTTCTTTGCGACTTAAAGCGTCCGCTACAACATTGGCTTTCCCGGGATGGTACTTGATATCACAATCATAATCGTTTAGTAGTTCTACCCAACGACGTTGTCTCATGTTAAGTTCCTTTTGATCAAAGATATGTTGGAGACTCTTGTGATCAGTAAAGATAGTACATCTTGTACCGTAAAGGTAATGTCTCCAAATTTTGAGTGCAAATACAACTGCGCCCAATTCCAAGTCATGGGTCGTATAATTCTTTTCGTGCACTTTTAGTTGTCGTGAGGCATATGCGATGACTTTGTCTTTTTGCATTAACACACAACCAAGTCCTTGGTGTGATGCATCGCAGTACACAACAAAATTGTCGATTCCCTCCGGAAGGGATAAGATCGGTGCACTACACAGCTTCTGCTTCAGTAATTGGAAAGCTGACTCCTGCTTGTCACTCCAATCATACTTCTTTTCTTTCTGGGTTAATGTGGTTAAAGGCAAGGCTATTTTTGAAAAATTCTTGATGAATCGTTTGTAATAGCCGGCCAAACCCAAAAATTGACGCACCTCAGTCGGAGTTCTTGGTGCTTCCCAGTTTTTGATAGCTTCAATCTTGGTTGGGATTACGTGAATACCCTTCTTATTGATGACGTGTCCGAGAAAGTGAACCTCTCGAATCCGAAACTCACTCTTAGAGAATTTGGCATAACGCTTCTCATTCCGGAGTAGTTCCAAGATTGATTTCAAATGATGTTCATGTTCCTCATTGGTTTGTGAATATATTGATATGTCATCGATAAATACAATCACGAATTTATTCAAGTATGGCTTGCACACGCGGTTCATTAGGTCCATGAAAACGGCCGGTGCATTAGTCAAGCCAAATGGCATAACTAGGAACTCGTAGCGACCGTAACGAGTCCTAAAAGTCGTTTTTTGGTATATCTTCTTCCTGAATTTTCAGTTGAGGATATCCTGATTGTAGATCAATTTTAGAATAGAAACTGGACCCTTGAAGTTGATCAAACAAATCGTCTACTCGAGGAAGAGGATACCGGTTTTTGATTGTCAGCTTGTTCAACTCCCGATAATTGATGCACCTTCTAAAGGTTCCATCCTTTTTCTTTACAAACAGGACCGGAACTCCCCATGGAGAGAAACTCGGTCTTATGAAAGAATTACTCGGCGAGGTGTCTAAGTTTTTGTTGTATATTGGGTAGAAATGAAAAAGTATGAAAATGAAACTTTATGTTTGTCCCTCTTATGCTTTTCTAAAGCATTTTCCCGGACTAAGACTTTTCTCTTATTTCAGGTTTCATCTTTTCTATGATTTTCCTCTCCATGTGCCTTCATGGAGCTAGGAATTGATGTTCCTTGGGAGCTCTTATTTGCGAACTTCTAGTCTAATCACCACTTTACACCTTTGCTCGCCCTACCTTTCGAGGCAGACTAGCCTTTGGGTTGTAGCGTCCTGATATGTAAACTCATGTCTCGACTACCATACCTTCAAAGTATGTAAGCCATACGAAGTTTGATGTTTGTTTGGGATATTCATATTCCGTCTAGCTGAGGGAATGAATAATAATACTGTAAGAATGGTCTCATCGAATTAGTGTTTTCCCCAAAATGGGCTATGGGTTTGTCAACTCATTAAGTTGGCAGAAAGAGCTGATAGTCAACTATTAGTCATACGGTGTGTATGCACTCCATTAGTGTTTGAATGGTACTTTGGTGACTTACCATTACGTATTCCACTCATTCAGATTATAGCCTTAAAATCCTTAGCATAAGGATAAACTTGAGGTAATGAGTGTTGAACGTCGAGACTTTTGTATTCTAACTGAGTCTACTCTAAGAGATCATTTCTTAACAATAGATGCTCTAGAGCTTCCCAATTATAGAAAACTAGGAGTGAAAGATGCAATCACACATCTTTTCTAGGCTAAATCTGGGATCCATCCAACAAGATGAACTTTGAGGAAGTGCGAGTACAAAAGAGTAATAGATTATTCTTCTCAACTCTTTGTGGACAGTGGCCTGTTGTGAATAGCTCGAGCTTACATCCCTTACGCATAACATGAACTAAGGAGATTAGCATGAAATTCCGCATTTGGGACTCCTTTAAGAGTTTTGCATGTCGTTTTGGTTAATGCGACAATAGTCGTTAGTCCACACTTAGGTTTCTTTGGCATTCGCTCGAGCATCAAACCCGGCTTATCCATTACCGAGAGAATAGTTAGACTTAAAGGTATATTGAATGTCAATGGCTGCGAGAGCAATCCTGTTTGACCGACATTCTGAAATGTCCGATTTCCTACTTGTCTCATGACGAGCTTCCACAATATCCATAAGTGCCATGTGTATGCGGGTCAGAATAATACCATGCCCTATTACTGAAGTTAGTGCATAACACTCTTGGCGTAACTTTCAAGCAATTGTGAGATTGAACTGTATGATGGATCCTGAGATTATGCCATAATCTCCCACAATAGTTGTGCAATTACTGTAAGTGTTAGTTGTGGTAACGCTCAATTTGAAGCATTCCTGACAAGTAGAATCTCAAAGAGTGAATGTGCGAATTTCTTCGTCGTTCAGGATTTACTAAGGATTGGTTGAATTCAATTTGAATTTCTCTCGTTCCTCCAAAACTAGGAGAATGCTTTGTGAGCACCAAATTGAGAAGTCTGATTTGTTGAGATCCAATCCTTAATCAAGTGATTGAGAACATGAGTTGATTATCAGCTTAGACAGCAAGACTCACTAAAGTTCCCATGCACTGCAAATTATGATTACGTGTGCACCCGTAATGATGATTTGCCTTGCCTGATCCCTATAGTGTTTCTTCTATCCCTAGCTTTTAATCAAAAGTGATTTGAAACGATCATTAGATTGCGTTTGCACATTTGTACAGGAGTGTGTATTGTTTTATCGGATTACTGTTAATTATGTGTACCAATACTCATGAATCTGCTGAATATGGCAGTTGTCGGATGAGGCTAAGGGTAGAGAGGCACCACCAGTGTCTCTTAAAAAAAAATGTGCATGGTGAAATTCAGGCACTATGTGTTGGGCAGAGATCCTCAAACGAGTGTCGAGCAACTCATGCTCCAAGTCTGTATATATGCATGGATCCACATGATCTTGATGTATGTCTGGGTCTCCTGACCCTTGGAGTTCTCTCCCATTTAGTCCTGCTTATTCACCTTGAATTCTCTTCTGTCTGGGCAATCATGCCAGCCATATATCATGGCGAGAGTCTAGGCATCCGTTCCGACAACTTATGAAGGAGAGTATTTATATCGCAAATACGTTAGAAAGATAGTTGCCTCCATGGCTGGAGTAGTTGTGGTGCAGGTATAGGTACAGATTCTGGTACGAGTTCAACCTGTTGTGATACCAAGATCGGTAACTGACGATCGCCGCCGTCATTGTTCAAGCTCAGCTCGTAACTCAATCTTCTAAGGTTGCAGTATGCTGAGTACCCGTTATTCTTGACTCGTAACCCGAACAATAACATGTTGTAAGTATTTATTATTTTCACATCGTTGTATGTGTTTAAGTGTTCATTACATGTGCTATGTAATTGTATTAGTGTAGCTAATGGTACCCTAGTGTAACTCCATACACTAATAGTCTACACAAATTGTTCGGCAACGGTTGGAATTCCTATGCTCAAGTCTTGGGTGTTTTTAGTGTGATGCAAGTCTTAGAAATCTTGGTCCCTAAATGAGTCCGGTTAGAGCCTAGGTATCACTAAGGACACCTAATTCGCTAAAACCATTGCTCTGATACCAATCTGTCACACCCCCATATTTTATTTACTTATTAAATAAATACAGGTTGTAACGATTGGTTCATTACACGATAGCGGAAGCTGTAATAATGATTTCTAAGACTTGATTACATATACAATTACTAAAACTAAGAAATACTATGATCTAAGTTCTTCTAGATCAACGACAGACTTGAGACTTGATATTCTACGTCCTTCCAGCTACTAGGAATTGATCCAACATAGCTAGCCTATTCCAACCGCGCCATGGCTAGAGGTCACCTGAGAAACATACTTGAAAGTGTCAACACAAAGGTTGGTGAGTTCACAGAGTTAGTTATATTATTGCTTATAGTTTTTCCCCGAAAACTTGTTCATGACTTTACCGTCATAAAATATGTTTAAACCTGATCATTTTAACTAATCAGAACCCTTTTGTATAAACATGATCACTTTATCCGGATCAAAACTCTTTTGTTTAAACCTGATCAATTTAACCTGATCAGAACCCTTTGTTTATACCTGATCACTTTAACCTGATCAGAACCCTTTGTTCAAATTCAATTGTTCGTAAATAGTTTCAGGTGTATGTGATAAACAGAATAAGAATTGTTGACCCATTTGTAAACTAGCTAGGAATACAAATAATATGTTCATACATGAGGCGTAACCAAACCATGACAATTGTACACGCCCCTAATTTCGTTATCCGGTTCTATGCGGCCATAAATCCTCCAGATTGTGGTTAGCGCGACTAACCATGACCGGGAGACGTCACTCTCCATAGTACTATTCATAGGACCCTAGGCTACATTTAATGGTTACTACATTGTTCCAGGGGACTTTAGCGGCCTCAACTCGTTGTTCTCATCTCATGTAAACATAAAAGTCGTGCCTTATTCTCTTGTTATCCCATAAAATAGTTGTAAATATGTTCTTCCCCCAAATCGTTGAGTGTTGTTCATCCGAGCAATCGTTGTGTGTTGTTCATTCGAACAATCGTTGTGTGTTATTCATCCGAACAATCGTTGTGTGTTGTTCATCCGAACAATCGTTGTGTGTACTTGTGTCCAGTTGTTTAGTTGAGCAAGTTTTCTCCCCGTTTGTTTAAAACAATTTAAAAACCAGTAGTAAAAGTGGGGCTGGGAGACTCACAAGAAGTTAAACCAAAATGTTCATATTGTCAAACGTATAAACAATGTAATTCATGTTTTCAAAACATAACAAGTAAGTATGTTTCTCCCCCGATGTTTACAAAACAGTAAAGAGTTAAAAGGGGGCCGTGAACTCACCTTGAGTTTGTGTATGCTTGCAATGATAATTGTTCTAGTCAACTTGACCATTCGAACCCTAATTTCAAAAAGGGTAATTCGTGTTATGACCGAATGTCTTATATTACAAATTGTTCACCGACTTTGTAAATCTGGTTGCTTTTGTTTAAAATATCCTCTTAGTTGTTCAATACTTGTTTTGTTATAAAACAGATCTTAGTTACTGCCCAATGTGACTGATGAACAGGTGTCGAAACTTCCTAGTTTCGATTGGGCAATTGAGTATCGAAACTTCATAGTTTCGATTGAGTAGTTGGGTATCGAAACTACCTAGTTTCTATTGAACAACTGGTATCGAAACTCCTAGTTTCGATTGAATAGGTATCGAAACTCCTAGTTTCGATTGAACAGGTATCGAAACTCCTAGTTTCGATTACTGCACTTTGATTGACAGAATTCGTCCTGTATATTTTTATGTTCAAATCTTGAATTTGACACACTTTTCTTGTTATCTTACTTGCGATTGAACCTTTTGTATGCTTAGATACGGTTTTAAAGAAAATAAAGTGGATAATATCGAGTTTTTACCTTAAAACCGAGATGAAGATGATGAAAGAAAACAGAGAAGAGTCTTGAATCTTCTGTTAAACTTTCTTTAGAACACTTGAAATCTTCTTAAAATACCGAATTGTGATGGATTTCTGCCTTAAACTGGACTTCGACTAGAAGGAGAATTGGGAAATTGCCGTATGAAAATGAGAAGTATGGAAGGGATTGTGAGATTTCGACTGAGGAGGTATGGTTTTTATCTGAATTTGAGTGTATTAGCAAGTGGGAGAATGGCTCCCCTGACTTTCGGCCGAGAAAGTCAAGCAAGTGGGTTGGATTGTTTGATTTTTCAAACAATTAGTTTTAGGTATATATTATTTAGAGTTTCAAATGGTAATTAAATTCGGTTTATACTGGTATGTGAACCGGTAACTCCCAGAATTACCAAAGATTTAAAATGAGACCCTGTACGGTTTTTGTTAGACCTTAATGTCCTTGTTTGTGAAATTAAGTAAATCACAAAACAATTATAATGTAAACTTGTTTATAACATGTACGGATATTGACTTGAATTGTCGGGTGTCACACTATGTGATACCAAATATGTTTTTTTTTTCATTCCACTGCAATGACTCATTTCATTCCACCATGCATTCATGTATACCAAACACTACCACAGAGTTATATTTCAAGCAACAATCATTTAGACCATTTTCTTTTAGACATGAAAATGGTGACGAAAATTAAATTACTTATGAAATAATTTAAAATGAAAAGTATTAATATATTTAGAATAAATTAATAAAGGGTATCAGTTAATTAATTAAATTATTTATTTAGTTGATAATTAATATTTAAATGTTAGATTAATATTATTTTGAATTTTGAATACTGGTTTGAAATTCAAATCCCTAACTTGTTCTTAAAGTTTGAGAGATTATAAATAGCAGGGGATATGGATGACCGAAAGATAAAGAAAAACTAGAAACCCTAATCTATCCCCTCCTCCCTCTTATTCACCGTCCGCCACCACCACTGTTGGCCTTATCGCAGACCGCCGGTCTCACTACCGTCATTGTGCCACCGCCACAAGCCGTCGCCGCTTGCCGACGATTAACCCGTTGCGGGTTTTGTTTCGTGTTTTCAGATCTGGTGACCAGATTATTGATCTCGAGGTGTTTCAATTTGGTTAGCTGTCAGCTCGTAAGGTATGATTCTTGACCTAATCTATGGTTGTCTTTTTTTGTTTGTAACTTGAACTCCTGGTGGGTGATCCAAAGATTGATTTGGATTGGTTCGTATACATGCTTCCGCTGCTTGTTCATTAAAATTTTAAGACTTGTATATGAATCCCAACATAAAACCCTATGGCCCAACGTAAATTATGCCCACCTGACGTAAATTACGCCACCTACAGCACTTCTAAGGCATTTTTGACTTTTAACACTCCGTTTTCATCCCCCATAACTGGTATGCCTTTATTCATCAAATATGCAAGCTAAGGGAGAATGTAACAAGTTATATCTACATCAATGGCAAGACTTATTATTTCATGTGTCAAACGAACTTTGAACAATGTAAAGACTTAAATAAATATTGACCTTATTGGTCCTTTAAACAACTAAATAAGCAGTTAGCAACCAACCTTCCCATTGGCAACTCCTCGAGTCAATATCATCATTCTCCACATGATTATCTACCTTCATTTCACTTGTTGCACAAACAAGTTAAATCATGTAATTACAACGCGGAATCTGACAATCGAGTCACACATAACTTTGAAACTTCTAATTTAACCCTTTTCCACTTTGTGGTTGATACAATAAAAAAATGATTGCTTACAACCTTGGGATCAAGTTGTTTATTTTTAGATTTATAATTCCCAAGTGGCACATTAAGGAACTCATCTAACTTAGACTGCTATTTATTACACACAACATAAAAGAATCAAACAATATTCCTTGTGATAATTGATACTCCACACATATAAATATAATCCAATTCACCCAAAATAATTAAATGCACTATTTACATATTTAGACTATACATATAACTTACCACTCACAAATTAACATGTAAACTTATCCATTTATTACTACAACATGATCTAAGATCTATATTCCTGCTTTAGATCTGATATGGTCTTTCAACATGACTACATATGTCAAGTCAACTATACCAAATAACATCTACTAAATTCATAAGTAAATTATCTAAACAATTCAATTAACTTACTATACAGCAAGTTCTATATATGTCTTCTTTAAATAGGGTGTAGATCACTAACCTTCGCTCATAGGATTGATTATATCCCGATTTCTCCCACCAACTAGTTGACTTTCCTGAAGTCAAACTCAGAACACGTCAATTATCAATTTCTTGACATGAATCCCTATTTCAAAACAATAGGATTATTTCAACTTATTGAACCTTCATATTATTTTGATATCTACCTTACAATATATTTAGTTTCATTATCAAAGATATATCCACCAACATAATGAATGAAACTCATAATTAAATCATTCACCCAATTGACCTGTTTAGTGCATAATTCACCTAGTTCTACTCAATTCAAGTTAGTAATACTTGTTTAAATGTAGAACTTATTCCCAATTAGGTTTGATTCTTACAACATACAATCAACACAGAATTCACTCAAAACTCACACAATTCATAACCAAGGCATTTCATCAAACACCTAGTGAGCATATAAGTTTCTATAATTCAAATCTTCACCTTGTTGGCATACTAATCCATTACTACTATTCAAATCATA
Organism: Smallanthus sonchifolius; assembly: GCA_023525975.1. Lineage (NCBI taxonomy): Eukaryota > Viridiplantae > Streptophyta > Magnoliopsida > Asterales > Asteraceae > Smallanthus > Smallanthus sonchifolius. The sequence continues at coordinate 78,945,740 of CM042022.1, forward strand.
ACGTTTATGTGCCATATCAACATATTTTACCTTTCAAAGATGAATTATAGCATTTATGATCAAAAACCCAAATCTATGAGTTAATTAAATAACTACACATAGTCATCTTCTATAATTTGACCTAAATTCCCGACCATCAAAAGATAATCTTTCTTATGCATTAATATAATTATTATAACACATAAACATCAATATTATATCAAGGGAATCTAGAATATAGTCATGAATTGTTCTTAAATAGAAGAATCTCAATATGAATGAATACATCATAATCAATAATGGAAGCTTATATGATTTCAACATAGTTTAGCCATATAGAAAGGCATGAATAACACATTTTATCATTGATTTCCAGATTAGCCACCATTTCACCCAACATTCCTTTCTAATTTAAGGATCTTTAGGGTTCCAAGTCAAATAAAAGAACTTACCATTTATTCTATTTGATTGGAGATGAATATGGACTTCAATTTAGGAATTTTAAACCTTCAATTCCTTCAAGATTCGAAACCATCTTCTTGGCTTCCTCCTACCCGTCGTTCTCCATACTCCACGCACGCGCACACACACACACATACACGTACCTTTCATTTTGACCAAAAAAATGAGGGTCATTTACTTATTTTGACCCTCCACTAAACGTTTTTAAAAAATGACTCCTTTGCCGCTAAAGTTTTACTAGATCAGTTTAAAGGTTTCAATGATAACATTTTAGTCCCTCCACTTTCTTTCAATTAAACCACAACTTTATTTGGTTAACTCAACTTTACATAACCCACTAAAATTAGTATTTGTGATACAAAATCCACAACAACACTATTTAAACATTTTTTTTTTTACATTTTAATGAAATCAAAGCCTTTCACCATTTTTAAATATTTTATAAAATATCTCAAAAAATGGGATGTTACAAACTTATTTTTGAGTTTCGTACAAGGGTTTTTAAAATTTTTTATAGAGCGGAAGCATGTGCACAAATTGATCCTGGATCTAACTCTGGATCACCCATCAGGCACATGCAAATCAGAAAAAAAAAATCTAACCATAGATTAGGTTTAGATCAATACCTTTTGGAAGTAGCAACTAAACCGAGATGGAAAAACCACAAGACAATGATCCCGGTTGCTAGATCTAGAAACACAAAACTAGAAAGCTCAACAAAACAACCTGGATCCGATTCGGTTGTTCTTGCGATCGGCCCTAACCCGGCAAACCGGCTTTGGGCGGTTTTCTTCTTATGACGGTGGCTTCTAGAACGCCGGACGGCGATGCCGCTGGATGGCCTCCACGGTCGGAAGGGGCAGCGGCGGCGCTCGTGATCGACGGTTGCTGGGTCGGCGGCGATGGAGAGATAGTGTGTTGGAGTAGGTTTGTTAGTTGTGTGATACTAAATTTGATACCCTAAACCCCTATTGATATCAAGGAATTGATATCTAAATAAAATACTAAATCATTTAATTTAATAAATATAATCGTTTGTAATTATCTCATAATTACTTATAATTATCTCATAATTATTTCTATTTATATTTTATGTTTTAACATATAATTACCACTCTTGATATAACATCTCAAAATTTACACCGAACATATAAAGCGGGTTACGAGCTAAAGTAATAAATGATGGAATAAAACGATAGCGGGCTTGAGGAGAAGTTGGGCCTTGGACCAGGCCTTGTAAACACAAGGGAGGGAGTAGGGTAAAACCCTATCCACCCTATCCATCTCCCTCATTCATCATTCACCATCGTACCATCTAGAGAGAGAAAGCTTGAAGATCACCATTGTTGGCCTTCATCTTGCACCTCTAATCGTTGCTGGACATTAGTGAAGGTTGGAGAAGGAAGAATCCATCATCCATAGGTAACAGACGACCTCAGATCTAAGTTTTCTATTTTGAAATGGGTTTTAGGGTTTTCATGGGTTTTTAAGATAAATGTCGGATTTTTATGTATAAAAGGGTGAATAAAGTGTAGATCTAGCTTCATGGAAGCAAGATTGAGGTTTTAAATGTAAAAGATTTGAATTTTCAAACAAAACCATGAATGGAATGAAGGTGTGTTCTAGGGCCTACACTCAAGAGTCGGCCACCTGCAGGTGCCGACTCTTAGTGACGAAGAAGAAGAAGAAGGGTGAGCTGACTCTCAAAGAGTCGACCCTCCTAACTCAAGTACTGAATGTAAGCTTAGGCGACACTCAAGTGTCATAGCCGATACTCCCGGACGACTCTCAAGAGTCGCTGGCGACTGTCTCGACCGATACTCAAGTGTTTCGGGCGATATTACAGGTCGATTCTCAAGAGTCGTTGGCGACTGTGTCGGCCGACTTTTAAGTGTCCCTAAGTAGTTGTCTTGGCCGACTCTCGTATAGAAATGATAGAATCCGCTTGACTTATGTATAGATCGTTTTACGCGTTAGCAATAGAGATGACGTCAAATACAAGTAAAATACCATAGTTAGGTGAGTTCTTATTGCCCTTTTTCCCTAACGGTTTTGGGCTGGCATGCATACTTGTATTAAGATTTGAAAGGCAAAGTATAGTATTTTATAGAAATTTTATTTTTATAAAATGAAAGAAAAGACATAGCTTTTTATAAAAATTATTGTTATAAAAAGAAAAGGTAAAGAGTTAAAGAATATACTACTATCTTTGAAATCTAATTTCAAGAAAGTAAAGCAAAGTAAAGAATGGTAAAGAAGTTGCACCGAGGTGCGGCTTGAAAGTGGCAGTGACAGATGTCATATTATATGCTTATGTGTAATATATGTTATTTGTCTATGTGTTATGTGTTTCAATGACATTATATTATGTGACATAGTATAACTGCATAGTAGATGCATAGTAGTTGCATTGTAGTTGCAAAGTAAAAAAGTCCTGCAGGCAAGCAAAGTAGAAGTCTCACCCCGAGGTGTGAGCAAGCAAAGTATAAAGTCTCACCCTGAGGTGTGAGCAGGGAAATGAGTCTTCACTTCGGTGTAAGCAAGAAAGTCCCACCCTTAGGTGTGGGCGCAACAAAGTAAAAGTCTTATCTTGAGGTGTAAGCGAGCAAAGGGATCTTTCCCTCGGGTAATGATCCATATGTGATAGTTAAAGTATGTTATAGTCACTTGTCATGTACGAGTGAAACGTAAAGTTGCAAAGAATAATGGAGGACACCTTAACCGGTTACCTCGAAAGTAAAGTTTGAAATGAAAGATATAACGAAACGATTTTTTAAATTGGAACGCTGTAAAGTTTTAAAGTAAAGGCAAAGGAAAGGGCAAAGTTGTTTTTAAAGTAAAGAAAGAAAGCTTATTTTATTTTATAAAACTAGCTATTTAAAGAAAGTTTATAGTTTAATGTAAAGATAGAACTTACCAGCGTTAGCTGACTTTTAGTATGCATGACAGGTAGAAATGGTAAAGAGATAGTAAAGTAAAGGAGCCGTGAGGGCTGGATTAGCATGGACATCAGATTGCTGTGCTAAAGAGTGACATTTCCTGTTCCCGATAGTTTATGAATGAACAATGTTTACTTATTGTTTATGAATTTGAACGTTTGAAACAAGACTTCCGCTGTAATAGATTCTGATTTATAGTTTAAGAACTATGTTATTATGTTTTGTGTCAACTATGAGATTCAGACATTTGCGATAATATCTGAACTTAAATTGAGAATGGGACAAAGGAAAGGAAGGAAAGGAATGTCAGTCGGAGCAGCCCAACATTAGAAAGGTAGTTAAAGTAAGGTAGTCAATGTCCTAAACTAGAACATAGACAGTAATGCCTTAGTACATATAATAGACAATAAATTCTTTAGCATATGTCACACCCCCAAATTCCACTTTGGGCTATACCCATGGGGCGTGACCCGAGATGATCTTTACCATTGAATTATTTTGAACGGCCACTAAATTGTTTTGAAAATACTTGTTTTAAACGTGGCTCAAACGAGCCCAAAATAAAGTTTGACATTGTTCAAACTAAATGTGCGGAAGCAATGTTTAAAAGTTTACAACGCTTAAACAAATGATTAAAAAGCGTTTGTTAAAACAAAATGCCCATGCATGATGAGTGTGTGACTCCTGTCTGTGCATCCTAGCCACATATCCTAAGCATTTAACGACCTGAGATAAACATGCTAAAATGGGTCAACATAATGTTGGTGACGTCACATGTTTAATGTAATTGAAATCGTATATTGAAAATGCATGGAAAAGCATATGTACTCTACACAATCATTGCTGATCAGACAAAACCAAAAATTATCATAAATCCATCAACCAACGCTCAACTGTTGCCACTGAAAGAGGAAAAGGATGTGGTTCGCCTCTTTGTGCCTTGCACGTGAATGGATTAGGTCAAAAATGTACCCGTTCGACCTCCGGTCTAAGTTACCGCTACTAACCCGAGTAGGGGTTGTTAAACCCAACAGTACTGTTCATGATCACCTCGCTATGGAAAAATTAATGGTTGACTCTGAGAGGACTTTGTACACACCAGTACAACTTATATAAATAATGTAACTGTGTAAGCATGGAAAATATGATTTTTGAAAATGTATACTTGATCATGTATCTCACCCCAAAGGAAAATGAGTAAAACTGGGCTGTGAGAACTCACCTGATAAAGCGGTAAATGATATGCAAGTATTAGCAAATCCGGCTAAATGAGATGACCTACTCGTGCCCTAGGAAACATTTAGGACTTTAAGGTCTAAGTATTGTAAATGTTTGACTATGAACTCTATGCATCCAAATGAGTTGTTTGAAAAGTGACTTTGACGTTTCAAATATGTTTTGACTTGACGACCCGTTGGTGACACGTTAAACTTAAACATTCAAATCCTAATATAGAATTCAAACCTCCTTTGAAATAGTCTATTAAGATTCTAATAAACACATAAGAACATGATGATGAAAATGGAGAAAAATGTGGGTTTTGATGCTTCCCAAGCTTGAAACTGGATGTATTGGTGGATGAATCTTCTCGCAAATATGATAATCCACAGTTGGAGCTTGATTTTGGATGGAATAATGATCAAACAACAACAAAAAAGGAAGATGATGGTGGTGGTGGGGGTTCTCGGCCAAGAAGAGGGAGGATAGAGAGAGATGGGTTGGTGAAGAAGATGGAAATGAGGGAGTTAAGGGGGGTATTTATAGGGTCTTGTGATACCGGGTGGTGAAAAACGAATAGTCACCGATTTATTGACGGAATTCCCGAACTAGTATGAATGAAATTATTTAAAAATATTTTGACTCATGTTGGTAAGTTTAACATATAAATTTTTCATATTTTTATTTGAAACTGTCGGTACATACCCGGACTGGATGGACTAAGTTAAAACATAAAGTTTCTCCGAAAATTCCCAAAACATTCACAGAGACTTAAAATAACATATCACAGTATTACATGTAATTTGTACACTCCAAATATACGTCTAAGTGTCTGCTTAGAATTATTCATCTAGCTAGTGCACACTGCGTGCCTACCGGATTGTGCTGAAAATAAAAGTATTTCTATAAATCACTGAAAAATTCATGTAGGCATAATTTATTAAATCAAAGTGTTACATATAATTTACGCATACAAATTATATGTCTAGATATTTGTTTTAAATTATCACCAACGGTCGTGCTATAGGACACGTGTTTGACATGGTAATCTTCCGGATTACCGACACGTGTAAACAGATTGACTTGCTAAGGGTGAAATGAACTTAATTACCATAAAATTAAGTGGGATGCATGTCATATATTATAATCTATGTTTTAGCCGGGCATGGATATTAACCTGAAATTTGCCGAGTGTCACATTATCCCCCGGTTGAAAGGAATTTCGTCCCGAAATTCGGCTTACGGTAATAGCGGATGGTGTGGTCTCAAATAAGTGTGGGTACTTACGCTTCATCTGATCTTCGCGCTCCCTTGTGCACTCTGGTCCGTGTCTAGAATTCCATCGGACCTTGACTATCGGAATGCGACTCTTCTTCAGTTGCTCAACCTCGCGGTCCATTATTTCCACGGGTTCTTCGACGAAATGTAGTTGTTCGTCGATTTGTATCTCCTCGAGTGGTACGATCAGTGTCTCATCATGTACACACTTCTTTAGGTTGGACACATGGAATACACTATGGATATTCTGTAGTTTTTCCGGTAGGTTGAGTCGGTAGGCAACAAGACCAATCCTTTGCAAGATCTCAAATGGTCCTACATAGCGGGGGTTCAGTTTCCCTCGTTTTCCAAAATGGACTTCAGTAACACTTTGTCACCTACTTGAAAATCCACTGGTTTACGCTTTTGACTAGCGTAGCTTTTCTGTCGGTCTTGAGTGGATTTAAGACTATCACGGATTTTGAAAATTTTCTCGGTGGTCTCATGGATAAGCTCTCGTCCAGTGAGTTGACTATCTCCTACTTCATCCCAACAGAGTGGTGACCTGCACTTTCTTCCATAAAGTGCTTCAAACGGTGCTGCCTTGATACTCGTATGGTAACTACTGTTGTACGAAAACTCAACCAATGGCAAGTGAGTATCCCAACTGTTGCCAAAGTCTATCACACAAGCTCTTAGTAGATCTTCTAGAGTTTGGATGGTTCATTCACTTTGACCATCTGTGTATGGGTGATAGGCAGTGCTCAAATCTAAGCGTGTTCCCAATGCTTTTTGTAGTGATTTCCAGAATCGGGAAGTAAAACGACTTTCCCTATCTGAGATGATGGAGATTGGCACTTCATGCCTTGAAACTACTTCCTTTAAATAAAGCCGGGTCAACTTCTT